>OX411815.1:20384003-22884003 GCA_948253155.1 Leucoma salicis | reverse complement strand
ATAATTTTTTTTTTGTTGATCATATACGTTTAGAGTTTTAGCTCTGAATTTTCGGTTATTAAATTTTATTGTCGAAATACCCTAAATCGCGTAAATAATTTTATTTTAATCATTACTACAAGCGCGAGTGCTTAGGCGCGCGTGCGACACTCTTCGCTCGGTTGTACCGTGGTCGGTACGCAAAGCGGTAGGCATTTAACTCGGGGCCTTGAGCGAGTGATGTACGCCTGCCAATACTCTCTTTCATACCTACTCGTTCTCTTACGCCGCCTCTCTTTCATACCTATCTAAGGTCTTCTAATACATTTCATTGTAGAAAACATTACTACAACCAATATGATTTATTGAAAATCCATTCGTGCTGTCGTATTAATTACGCGATCATGTTTTTCACCGATGATACTAACGAATTTCTATTTCAATATAACTAATGGTCTATACTGTCTTACGCCATCTATGTACAGTTATGAATTAAAATTTGTACGTAACAATGACGTGGAATATCCCTTAAAATTTAAGAAGCGTTTAAAAGTAAAGAATAATGAAAAATTACTAGAATAATTTCATTGACATTTTTGCATGGACTAACTCTTTATTAAAAATAATCCTGCCAGGAACTAAGTCTATAGGGACATAAAAATACATACCTGTTCTGTATCGTTAAACCGTATAGGGTGGGCAATTGCGGAACATCGTCATAAATTCTATCGAGTATTAAGCGCATATTTTTTTTGTTCTTAATATTATTTTCAGATGAGTGTATTACATACCTTCGTGGGCAGGCAACCGAGATGGGTCTACCTGTACACGTTTTCGAGCCAGTGTCTAAGAAGCCAGTCTTAGTAATGACTTGGGAAGGCACAGAGCCAACCCTACCCAGTATCCTGCTTAATTCTCATATGGATGTCGTCCCAGTATTCGAGGTAGATTCTTTATTTTAAATTCTTCAAAAAATTATGGAAAATACATTAACTTTATAGATATACAGAAAAACAACATAATATATTCCGGGACCCATGACTAGAAGTCGTGGAGCCTTGCTCTTCCCAGCATGAATGAGCCGGTGTGACCGGGAAAGTACAATCCTTTCACAGAAGATTAAGAAAATGGTGCATGATGCATTGAATTAGCAAATGGAAGTAAAAGGGTGAAAAAAAAATAAACGCACACTTAGCTGGATTTTACATGTTTAAAATCGCAAAACTGGTTTATTTGGGACTAGTGAGTTTAATATTTGCTCAAAGTAATCATCTAGCCACTTCGTTATCACACCATCAGCATTCTAAAACATCAGCCATTGTTTGATATTACGTGTTAAATTAACCAGTACCCAATAGCACTTTTCTAGAAATATAAAAAGGGTTTCAATTTCAGAAAATTGAAAAGGTCAGGTAGAGCGCACCTTTATAATGGAATTGGAAATAAAGTTTAATTTTTAGAGAAGATTAGACTTTACTTATAGAGGTACAAATCTACAAATATTCAATTCTTTTTTATGGAAATTATGCCTACCTTCAGCAGTGAGTTATAACAGATATGACCAAACGTTGGACGTAAATCTTCTCCAAAATGAGAAGGGAATAGGCTTAATAGACCTCCTATAACACGTTAATTGGCATGGATATTTTTCGAGAAATTCTCTGTTGTGTATGTTTATGTATGTGTATATTTTTATTTCATTATAATATCTCTAGATCAAAAGTTGACTGGCAGAAATGCCTAATATAAAAAACTGAGTATTTTAATATCAAGCTTAATATATTATTATTATTATTGCAAATTGCAAACACTGACTAACTGCCTCGGTAGTGCAGCGGTAGTGTAAGCGACTGCTGATCATGAGGTCTCGAGTTCGATTCCCGGGTCGAGCAGTGCTAATGAGCTTTTTCGTAAAAAGAAAAATTGTCAGTAGCAGCCCGGAGTTTGGAAATGTACCCGGTAGACGGCAATATGCTCGCCCCCTATTACGTGGGAGTTAACATAGCTGGCGAATCGTGGGTATGTATACACCTCTGCCTACCCCTTCGGGGAATACAGGCGTGATGATTGTGATGTTTTTTTTTGTTTATGCAAAGATAACTATTACATAACTTTAAAAAGTGTAAATAAATTACAATTTACAACGACTCGTAGACATTTTGATTACATTGCAGGCTAATTTATCTCATTAACCGCGAGTTACTTTAACTACTCTGTGTGCAAAACATGCATAAAGTAAAGTTTATTAATATAACAGTTAACTTTATGAATTTAGTTAATTATTAAACCGGAGATAGTCGGCTACACTGAGTGTTGGATAGAGATGTGTTGTAATGCTAATCAGTGCGGTAGATCTGTATAGATATATACAAATCTGTCCGTGTAATGAAAGCCTCCTAAACGACTGGACCGATTTTGATGACATTTTTTGTGTATGTTAAAGTGGATTCAAGGATGATTTAGATTCACAATTGGACCCGGTACCTGGCACCGCAATAGGGTTTCAGGATATTTCAATTTATTTTATTAATGTGCCATGTTTAAAACATTTCTGCTATCTGATAATTTAAGCGTCATTAAAAAAGGTTTTTTTTTATTTAGGCGGGAAAAAATGTACCTAACCGCACTCCCCGTCGATTAGGGCAATGAACAGGGTAGTGTGGGGCCCTTACCCACTAAATAAACCCACCGTGTGCTGTCTCTCCGCATGTGTTGGCGGGCCACTGGAACTATGTTAAATTGCTTCAGTGGTGGACATGTCATACATAAGCCTTTTTTCTTTTTTATTAAGGCGAGATAAATGAGTATGTCATAAGCCTGAGGAAAGACTGCTGTGAGCGTGTTGTCGTAAATAAGCTGGTTTCCAAGTGATATGAATGTAGCCTACTGCCGCATCTCTTGTAGTTTGGTAATAAAAAGGTGAAGTATACATCCCGTATACTATTCGTATAACTCATAAAAATCAAATTGTGTGTGGCATCTTTTGTGAGTAATTTCAAATAAATAGGCAAAATAGAGGTCATTAAACCTAAGTATCACGCTGGTGCAATGCGGATGAGAAAACGACAACCTTTAAATAAAGTTAAATACTTTTTCAACAGGACAGCTGGACACACCCTCCATTTGAGGCTCATTTGAAGGACGGCATCATTTACGGCCGAGGTGCCCAAGACATGAAGTCAGTCGGCATCCAATATTTGGAAGCTGTGAAGAGATTGAAGAGCAAGGGCATACGCTTGAAGAGGACGCTGCATCTTTCTTTTGTACCAGGTATTTTTAAATTTTGTTTCACAAAATATCGGTTCATTTAGAACAGTTTTATATAAATCTTCTTCTTCTCTACTTAATCGCTTAACTCGGAAATAGATAATGAGAGATATTTTCAGAGCAATCCTCGGGTTTTATATTTTTCGAGTAAGTATCCCGCTTTGTAATAATATGTTCGCATGGTGGTTTTGATCATGATGGCCATTGACAACGACGACTTTTTTTTTAATAAGACCACACCATGCACTAAGGAATAATCCTTGTATCGCGGAGGACTTTAACTTAATTTTTAATCTAAATACACTTTATAATGTTCATGTTCATGGCTTGCTCACTAATTAAAATACTGAACAACGTGACTTTGAGACAATCTTTAACATCAACGCTCCAAGGAGTTTATAATATAAGATATCACGTACCCTTTGGCGGTTGGTAGTAAGATGGCCGCGCTCTTATCTAGATCTATTGAGTCTAGTATCTGTAAAAGCAAGTTGGCGATCTTTCGAGAACCCTTATTAATCTAAATAGTTGCATAAAATGCTTCGGAAAATTTATTAGAAAATATTTGTTAGTAATAATTTGGTTAGACAGTTATTTTATCAATTTAATACTTTACATTAATTACTTAAAACATCATAGATATCTGGAATTAACTTTTCTTTTCTTCTTCCTCTAAAAAAGTAGGAGATATTATTATTGCTACTATTTAAGGTTATATTATATAAAATAATAACTGACTGGCATATCAAGGCCAGGCCCAAACACGCAGGTCTAGTAACATAAAAATTTACATACATATGGATTTCTCTGATATTGTAGGTGAGCACCTCAGACCAAGAAAAAAATATTTATTAATGTTTATAATTTTTTTAAATATATATATATATATATATATATATATATATTCTTAGTCTGAGGTGAGCACTAAGAAAGGATTTTACGCAAATCCTATCCAAAATGGATTTTTTATCTACCATCATATAAGTAGGTACTCGTAATAAGACATCACTATGATGCTAATGCTGTGCTAATGAAGCGAGAAACTATGCGAGTAAGCACTAGTTATTAAACACACCTATTAATTACAAACTATTATTATAAAATGTCTTAATTTATTTTTAATATTAGTAAACATTAAATTATTATTTACTCAAAATCTATTGAGGATAGTGAAGGGAACTTTGATACATTCTGAAATAAAACTACGTTTGCGGAATCTGTCGCGTTTACTTGGTTGTCTACTATCCCGATGTTTCGAATACGTTACAGCATTCATGATCCTGAAAAGATCGGTGGGCTGATATGGATGGATCTTACGTGATAGGTTCCGTAAACGTAGTTTTATTTCATAATGTATAGCATTCGCGTAAAAATCAGGAAGCAACACGTTAACACAGTTTAGTTAATAGATGGGTAACCCTTTAATACCGTTTAAACATTAAACTGAGCGAGGTTTTTAGTTTTACCTGAAAAGAGGTGTATTGATGTCGTCAACCAAGTGCAGAATTAGGATTATTAGGTAAACCTTTTATCCTTTAAACTGAACCTTTTATCCCACTATATCAACGAGGCAATGAAAAACAATATGTTACTTATTTAAAAGATATTACAACCCATTAGATGAGGAGGTCGGTGGAGGGAACGGTATGAAAAAATTTGTGAAGACAGAAGATTTCAAGAGACTAAATGTTGGCTTTGCTCTGGATGAGGGAATAGCTAGTCCTACTGATGAATACCTGATCTTTAATGCTGAAAGGACAATATGGCGTAAGTCTGTCTTACCTGTTATTTTTATTTAGGAAGTAGCTACTTTTTTTGTTTCTACAAAGATGAGTTACGTTCAAAATAAATGGCTTACCGACATTGTTGCATTATGAGAAAGTACTCATTTATAGATGTGTGTGTAGATTACGCAATAAATAATGCGAAACGCATAGTACAGATAGAGAAGGAAGCTCACCGACTAAAACAAATTCGACCAATTGCCTGAATTTGTGCGTAACAATTACCGCACGCTAGTGGGATATCTCTCGATTAGACTCTTTTTTATATAATAACATTATCAATAATCATTTCATCAGTACAGGTAAGCGGTATGCTTACCCAAACTGGAAATTCGAAAAAATCTCTCATAGGTTTTCTAACGAGGTTTTCTAGCACCGATTAATTTGACAAGAATTCTAAAAATTGAGAAAAAATTCTAAACAGCAGAGGTGTCCTTACTCGGCATCGACCTTACGCTGGGAATCGAACTCAATACCTACCATTGTCTTTATAGTAGCGTTAGGGATCGACGACCTTATATATATAAGCCCTAAAACTAATTGCGCCTTAAATCTCCGGTACAAAGTGGTGCTAATTTCACCGAGATCATCCAAAACATAAACCACGAAGGCTTAGCTGGTTCGCTAATGTAGCTGTTTGGATTCTTTGCAGATCTGAAGATCGTTTGCAAGGGTAAGTCCGGCCACGGCTCGCTTCTACTCCCCGATAACAACGGTGAAAAGGTCAGTTGATAATATAATTTTGTATTCATATATTATTTATGTATATGCTTTACTCAAACACTAACATTTGAAATGCATTTTTTTACAACGGTTGATTAAACTACTGTTTGTGAAGAAACGGAAAAGCAAAATAGTGTGGATGCTGATGTTACTTGTCGCATCGGACTTATATTCTAATCTCTAGAAAATTAGGGCATGACAATGAACTCTTCAGCTTTCTTAACTATTATGGTATAGATTATTTTAAGATTTCCTAGTTACACATATACCTATCTCTACAGTCTACACCTGTGCAAAAAAACGCTGTAGTGCTGATATCAGTTAATTCAATTGAGTTTAATCGTTTACCTAGCCTGTAAACTTATAATCTTGTAAATTGATATGCGGGAAGTGAATTCTGGTAACTTTTGCATAAATGTTCGATTATTATGACAGTTGTACGTACCCAAACTATAAGAAGTGGTCAACAATAATAACAAGACGATTCCATTTTCTATGAAGAGTTAGTCCTTACACTTCGTCGAAATAATTGCTGCCAAATACATAACAGGGTCTCCGTCATGAAGAGTGGATTCTTAGAAATACACTTCCGCATAGCGATTCCCTGGTCTAAGCAGCGCTTGTCGGCATCGGTCCTCACCATACAAAGAGATACTAGCTTCATCGGAAATCATGCTTTGTTCCAGTCCTCCACAGTCTATGTACATGGGTCAATTTCGAGCAAACTGAAGTCGGGCAACTCGGTGCCCACGGAGGATTTAGGGCCCCGGGCCTAGCGGTAACTGCTGATATTGGCAGCCAAAAGCCCCAACAAGCTAATATCCCCTCCTCTTACTTCTTCAAGGCTTTTCTTTAGGTGCACACTTGACGCCTTACGATTTCGCAACGCCTGACTCACCAAAAAGCGGTCATCTCCTAGTTCTGTGCATCGTTTTCTTTCTGAACCTGGTCTTCTTTCAAGAAAACCTGTTCATTGATACCGTTGCCGAATCCTCACACCACGCCACCCCGGAGACAAGTAAGTTTGCGAACAACCTACTTCAAGTGGCTATCTATAACGTTACCGGCCCTTATCGCTTTATCAGCAATATCAGAAAGTGATATTTAATATAAAATGAAAGATTGAATTAATTAATTTGCATAAATTATCCAAAAAGTTACAAAATTTTAGTAGGTAATTAGCAAGTAACAGTGTCAACATCTCGCGTCATTAATAAAGCAATTTCACAATAATTATCAGACTTCTTTTGTTAATAAAAATTTAAACTTGGAATGTAAGTTAACATATGAGAATACTTCACATGCTTAACTATATCGAAAAATTTAAAAAGTATAAAACCTCGTTCTTCTTGTATTTATTTCAATGGAGAAGAAATCTAAATTACCCATAGACTAAGTACTACTAAGTAAGAATGAAGGAAAGGATGCACATATTAGGTTATAGCAAGAGTGAGCGAGATACATGTATAAGTTTTTTCGCGTTATCCTTTTCGCGTATGCTTTATTTTGTTGGGAGCCAATTCAACTGGCTCCCTCCAACAATAAGGTGGCCAACCGTCCCCATCGGTAAGTAAGCTTTTTTTTGCTTAAAACGTTAATTAAACACGTTAATATAAGCTATTGTTACACTTTCTAATACATTGTAAGCAAAATATAAGCATAACTCTGCATTTCTTTTATAGTTATCTGGCTAAAACAGGTAGTGTACTTTTATTCTACAAAGTTGTAATCATAGTTGTCTTCTTGAATTATTCCGGTTATCATATGTCAAACTATCGCTATCTCGACACTGCATACTCTGAGAACGTGTCTATTATATGCTCTGTCTACGACATTGCCTGTTTTTCTTCAAAAGCTTTTATATAACTAGATATTCACCATGACTCCGTCGGCGGGGATTTCTGAGTATAAATATTAATATAATATTATATACGGAACGAAAAGTAGCCTATGTACTCTTCTAGGCACCAGACTATATATATGCAATTTCATGATGATTGGTTCATTAGTTACGTTATGAAAGCGAAACAAACAAACTCACTTTCGATAAATAATAAATATTTGCAAAGAATTCACGAAACAAGCCTACCTAATTAACAAAAATTATCATTATTTATCATTTTACTCTATAGATTCAGTTAATTTAAAAGTTTCCACTTAGATTTGCATGTTCACTTGCAGCACTAACGAGACACTAATATGGAAATGACAGAACAGTTAACTGTTCTACCTATGATATAGCAGTAGCAGCTACTAATTGAGTCATATTCAGTCTATTTGAATAGATCACCGAGTGACTGTGGCATTGTGCCAGCTGGAGATTGGAGGAATGAAGATATGAAATGTGGATAATCATAATATCAAATTAATTGACGTACACACGTACATAGTATATATGACATTTGACGGGCCTCATGGCGTAGTCGGTAATGTAACCGACTTCCATGCAAGAGGCCGTGTGTTCAATTCCCACTCAGGACAATTATCTGTACAGTCTGGGTGTTTTCTATCTATTATATGTAGGTATTTACAAAAAAACGCCGTGTGGGGCCGGCTTTAGAATTGTCCCACCCCCCTCTACCCACGGGAGTCGTAAGAGCCGACTGAGGGATTACCGGGAGAGTGGGCAGCAGCACTCCCTCGAGTATTAACAACATCCACTGCGACCGCCAACCCGCCTGCCAAGCGTGGCGATTACGGCATTATCCCCCATAATGAGCACACAGTTTTCTTGGGGAGGCCTATGTCCAGCAGTGGACGTCGAAAAGCTGATGGATGGATGATGGATGATTTACAAAAAAAAAGTAATATATGTATTATATTCGTAATCTGGTACCCATAGTACAAGCGTTAAGCTTAGTTTGGGGCCAAAGGACGTTGTGTGAAATGTCCGTGAATATTTATTTATTTAAAATAGAGAATCAAAACCAGAATCTAATAAATGTACTCGTACGCATACACAAAAAAGTTTTGTTACAGCATTCTAGTAATCAACAAAACATATTACCTAATTAAATACTGCTAACTCAAACCAAAGACTAATTACCTAAATTACCCAAGAATAGTCGAGCTTGAGTGTATTTTAAATTTAAGTGAGCCATTAATATATGTAATGGCCTTAATCTAATCTTGCTGAATATATTATTAATAATGTATAAACAGAGCATTTATTTTGTGATGTATCAGTAGATTGAGTTCAAGGTGCATTCGGAGATCAAAATCAAGCGATCTTTGGAGCGATTTAGTAGAGTACTTCTTTTTCTAATATATAATAATCAGATCTTATTTTTAGCAGCTTTTGTAGAAAGTAACGACGACCTTTCATTGATATATCTATATTATTATAAAGCTGTAACAGAGCTGTGTCTGTACATTTAAGATATTTGAGAAAAAAATACTGTAATAGGTTATATAGGTGTGTCTAAACACAAAACGATATTTTTAAAGGTTTTTTGTCTGTTCGTTTGTTTTCCTGTTTCCCTGTTTATTCGTTCGCCCATTACGTAAAAACTACTGAACGGAGTTTGGTGAAACTTTTTTATTTGATAGCTCTCGATTAGACTTAAAGACTGGTATAACCTAAAAACTAGCTTTTGTCTGCGACGGAGTCACGGGCAAAGACAGGTATATCTAAAATTAATTTTATTTAATTCATGTTGGATAGATAATTTGTTCGCAAACAAGAAAATAAGTTAAAACTATTATGCGATTTTAATACATTATTTGAAACTTCATTAATATGTCAGGATGGCCGAGCGGTCTAAGGCGCTGCGTTCAGGTCGCAGTCCACTTCTGTGGGCGTGGGTTCAAATCCCACTTCTGACAGACACTTTTTGCACATATTTTTTTTATTATATACGTTTATGATACTAATGTAAACCAATGTTGATACAGATAAGATACATGATAGACAAGTTTATGGATCTACGCTCGGAGGCGAAAAAGCAATTATCAGAGCATCCTGACTGGAATATCGGTGACGTCACGTCCGTAAACCTGACTCTGCTCTCAGTAAGTACCTACTAATTGTTGTCAACACACAGATAACGCTGTACAATATTAGTACTTACTAGTAAATATAACGTAAAATATTTCAGGTAAAGTAGTCGTTTTATATATCTATACTATTGTAAAACTGTAACAGAGCTGTGTCTGTACATTTAAGATATTGAGAAAAAATGACTGTAACACAATAACTGAAAAAATGATAGACACTCGCGGAAAAGAATGGGTGGAGTGGTCCGTCACCACACAGATTAAAAATGTACAGCTTCCGAAAAAACTTTTATCTAAAATGTACTTATATACACAGCTCTGTTGCAGATATCTTCTATTACATATAATAAAATTTAAGTGTCTATTTGTAATGTCTAAATAACAGGTTTTTACTAAATGTATACAAGTGTATGTATATACGCTACCTATACCAAAATACCAATTTTTAAAGTTTTGGTCTGTCTGTGTGACTGTTTGTTCCGGCTAATCTCTGGAACGGCTGGACCGATTTAGACATGACTTTCATTAGCAGATAGGTGTTGTTACAGCGCTTAACTTAGTGTACTTTTATTTTGGAAAAATTATTACGGTTCCTTGAAAAAAAACCATGAAATAGTGAGTTAATAAAATCTCCTGAAAGGCTAGACTGATTTGGATGGGACTTTCACTAACAGATAGCTTGCGCGTTGTTATAAGGAGTAACTTAGGTTTTTTTATTGCATTTAGTTCCACGGCACATCTGCTGGTAAATGGTAACCGACGCTCATGGACTCAACTATACCGAGAGTATTGTTAAGCCGCTGCTCACCAATTCATTTCACAGATATGAAATGAAATATAAACGGCTATCTCCTGCTACAGCCAAAACGCAACGATGTGCTTCATGGCCGGTCACACGGGAGGTGGTGGTACCAACCTGCTCGGGCCTGATACCAAGTGAATACTCCCACTCGGTACCCAGCCCTACCACCAGTCATGAAATGGATGATAATTGCTTACTTCCCTTAGTGGCCACGCATGTGCGCATGTCGTATGCGACACCCGTGGAAAAGAATGGGGTGGTGACACTTGTATTCTTAGTCAGTCACCACACGGACATTACTTTAATTTAGGAAAAATAATTAGGGTTCCGCCCAAAAAAACAAAAACACGTGAGATTCGAAATTGTGAATGAATACCGATTCAAATAGATACCAACTAGCTTCTGCCTGTAGTTTCATCTACGTGGCCTGCAGGCAATAAATGACATATTTTTTTTAGAGTTTTGAGAGGTCATACCCCTAACTGATAAGGGTAGTCCAATCTAAAAATATCTCTTTTATTTTTTGGACCAAATTTTATTTTAATGTTTTTACGATTCGGCATATAAGTTAGTTATTTTTTTCTACGCTAGAAATTCTCTAAAAATTCTCTAGAAATAATTTATATGTCAAAAAAACGTTTGCCGGGTCAGCTAGTAACCCATATTATTATATATAGTAATTATAATATCAAATCACAGGGTGGTATCCAAGATAACGTGGTACCAGAGGAACTAACAGCCAATTTCGATACACGAATTGCACTACCAGTCGATCAGCAACAGTTTGAAGACACGGTAAAGTATACTTTTTAAAAATAAACACGATATTCAACTTAAAACAGCGTACCTTTTAGGATAGTGGTATTTTCATAACCGCTCGTGAACCTGGAACTCATATTTTTTTTATTGCTAGTGATGGCAGACGAGCCACGGCCCACCTGATGGTAAGTGGTAACCGTCGCTCATGGACTCAACTATACCGAGAGTATTGTCAAGCCGCTGCGCACTATTTCATTTCTCAGATATGAAATTAAAGAATCTTCTGCTACAGCCAAAACACACTGACGTGCTTCATGGCCGGTCACACAGGAGACGGTGATATCGACCCGTTCGGGCCCGATAGCAAGTGACTCTCACTTGGTAACCAGCCCTACCACCAGTAAAGCAATGGGTGATAATTGCTTACTTCCCTTAGTCGCCTTGTACGACACCCACGGGAAAAGGAGGGGTGGTGACACTTGTATTCTTAGTTCGTCACCACACGGACAACGGTCATAGGCTGAGGATGCCTAAGACAACAAGTGAGATTAGGTCTTTCTGTCTTTCCGACAGATAGACTTAGACGCTCAGAGGAGGACTCGGAGCGAGTGTTATAAGATTATCGTAATTAAAAAAACGTTAGCATTTTTTCAAATACGTCTTCATTAATAATATCGTAAAGGTTTTATAATTATAATTGTTTAAAGTCATTGGATCCCAAGGATTTAAAGAATAAAAGTTAAGGCCGCAAAAATGTTATCTTGCAGATAAAACGTTGGTGTACAGAAGCTGGTGACAATGTGACTTACGAGTTCAATCAGAAGGACCCATATGTGGTACCAACTAGTTTGGATGATACCAACCCTTACTGGCTTGCCTTTAAAAATGCCGCAGAACAATTGTAAGTTTATATAAGTTAGTAATTTGTAAGTTTTTTTTATTGCCTGTAGTGGCAGACGAACCACGGCCCATCTGATGATAAATGGTAACCGTCGCTCATGGACTCAACAATACTGAGAGTATTGTCAAGCCACTGCTCACCATTTCATTTAACCGATATGAAATGAAAGAATAAACGGCTTTCTCCTGCTATAGCCAAAACGCAACGATGTGCTTCATGGCCGGTCATACGGGAGATGGTGGTACCAACCCGCTCGGCCCGATACCAAGTGAGTACTCTCACTTGGTACCCAGCCCTACCACCCGTCATGCAATAGATGATAATTGCTTACTTCCCTTAGTCGCCTCATACGACACCCGTGGGAAAGAATGGGGTAGTGACACTTGTATTCTTAGTCCGTCACCACACGGACATATACATGTCGTATTGTATGTATCCTCATTAATCGCCAGCATCGTGGCCGTTTCCAGACCTATTCCATCGATCTGGAGTTTTTGTGCTCTATCGACCTCCGAGGCAAGGAAACGAGCGTCGAAAATTCAATACATTTCCTGACCCAACGCCCAATACAAATGTTTTTAACAAAGATAAAATACATTAATGTTTCCTTCATGACTAACTGCATTACCTATAGAATCAATACTAGCATGACCTTCATGGTTTGCATACATTGAAACTTATTTAAATTTAATGAATTGTACTATACCTATCATGAAGTTGATTCCCTCGTTAACGTCACTGCCATCGTAGGTCATAGCGTCAATATAAAACCCATAATATTTCTGAGTAATTTCCCCTCCTAATGATAAAAAAATATATTCATAATTTCAACAGTTTCTAAGTTTATTGATTATAAAAAAAAACAAAATGTTTCCTCTTTATAATGTACTTTTATTTTCTAGAAAAATCTCTTTGAAACGTTGCACTTTTCCCGGAGGCACCGACAGCCGGTTCATCCGTGAGCTCGGGATTCCTGCATTAGGATTCTCACCAATGAACCACACGGTACCTGGTTTGCACGAGCATGATGAACATATAAGTGCTGAGGTGTTCCTACGTGGAATCGAGGTCTATGAAACCATTATACAAGCTGTAACTAATGTTTAAGATCACAGTGTATTTTGAACACAAAATATTACTATATTATTGTAACCAATATTTAATAAACTTTAATAAAGATTTATTTCTTTTGTTTTACTGTTACTGTCCCACTACTGGGCACGGGTCTCCTCCCAGAGGGAAAAACTATAGGCCACAGCTAGTCCAGTGCGGGTTAGCAGACTTCACAAGTGTTCGAGAAAATCTCTCAAACTTGCAGAGTTGCTCATGTTGTTTTCCTTGACCGAACAGTTAGAATTTGTGTGCAAATACACACCTATTCTTGTAAAGTCGAAGGTATAAGCTATGCGAGGATCACGGACTGTGGATCAAGCTTGACACCACGGTTTTTACAGTCATTGGTTTTATACTAGACCATCACTACCACTGACCAATAACAATATAATTTACTAGATTCTGCAGCGACTTCGTCCGCGCGACCTTTTGAATATAAACATTTTTTTTTTATTGCATGTAGTGGCAGACGAGCCACGGTCCATCTGATGGTAAATGGTAACCGTCGCCCATGGACTCGACTATACCGAGAGTATTGTTAAGCCGCTGCTCACCAATTCATTTCACAGATATGAAAAGAAATATAAACGGCTATCTCCTGCTACAGCCAAAACGCAACGATGTGCTTCATGGCCGGTCACACGGGAGATGGTGGTACCAACCAGTTCGGGCCCGATACCAAGTGAGTGCTCCCACTTGGTACCCAGCCCTACCACCAAGTAAAATTTATTTTTAGTATAGAAAAAAATCCATCTATTTTTCTTGAATTAGTAGTTATGGCGTGGAAGAATAACAAACAAAGAAACGCAGGCTTTTTATCTGACTGCTATAAATCCTTGGTAGAAACGAAATACCCCCGTTTCATCATCAATACGGGTTGACGCTTTAGTCCACATCGTGTAACGGAAACTCCCAGTATTGGACTTAAGTCGCCTTTCTGAGTGAGAAGCTCAATCAGTCCGTTGTCACACCATACTAGCGTAACACGTAATGCTTTTTGAGAGACTCACGTAGCAAATAAATCTATCAAATCCTCCACTCGTAGGTACATAAATTGACTAGCTGTTTAGGTAAATGTCTCAGGTTCCCGATACAATACCGGGATATACGTAATACACATAGCTGGATTAAAATTTTATAATTACGTATATATAGCAGTTTAGATTAAATTTGAATCCATACTTTACTTTTCAAAAATATATTGAATAGGGATCTACTATAGTTCAACGAATAACGGTAGTAAATAATGTTTGAACGTGCGACCACAGATGTTCATTCGATTATGATCGCTGAGGGGCTCGTAGGAATTTATTTAAAAGGATGTGTTGCGGCACACTGCAGTGAACTTGCAGTGTTCTCATTATTGAATATACATTTACTGTAGAAATCTGTAGTAAGTATTTTGATCTATATTTTTAGCACTTGACATGCTCAGCTACTTTAAAGTACAAATTATTATTTGTGAGAATTCGGACTTGTTCTAGAGTGCTAAAAAACGGTAGACGGTTCGGCTTTATGCCTGTTATCGCCATAAATCTATGAGATACGTTTAACACTATCATTCACACAGCCAATTAAATATCCAGTAAGAAAATAAGAAAGATACTAAATATTTCATTATATTATATGAAACACGCGTACACGTTATGGGTCATGAGCTAATAAAATATTTTATCCTTTTCATAACGCTAGTGCAGCTAAAGTAACATCTGGATGTAAAAAAGCTGTAAATCACTACAAGAAAAGCCTTCGGCAATTCGTACGTGGGCTCGTAAAAACTAGAATTGACTACAAGTTCTTTGGTGAACCAGTACACTAGGAAATCGGGGCGAAGATAGAATTTATAACACTCTCTAGCACCAGAAAAGTAGCGTTACCGTCCACGAGACTAGTTATATTTTATTCAGCGCGACATTTACCGAAGACACATGAAATATATGAAGACTTTTTGGCGAAGAGTTATAGCGAAGTTTTATTTATGTTAGAAAACATAATTATTTAGTTTTAAAATACGTTAGTCAATGGCCTGTGTATTTTAATTATCACTCAATTTCCATAACACATTCTTTCTTACCGTCATAATAACTCTGACCCTGTTGGCAGAGTGTCTGGAATGGTAATCCAAAAGACACGGGTTCTAGCCCCTCACGTGGCTATCATTTTCTATTTCACATTTACGAACTAGCGTGTTCTCGTTAATGATCAATATATATAAAAATAACAAAACTTACATAGAACTACTAAAAATTTAAAATATTTCATTAAGTTACGCAAATGTACTAAAGCTTTTACTATAACAATAACATTGCAGTCCTGAGGCAGTCCGACTCGCTTTAATTGATTCAAATGAATATTTGAAGGTCAGTCATGGCGGGGCTGAAGTTCCGTACCAGGTACAGAAGGAAAGCTACAATGCTTTTGTCATTAAATATACAAATTCGTTAAAGTAAAAGTTTCCTTGTTTACGCAATGCGCACCACATTGAAGTCCCACGTTGGGCGCCAAATACAGAATTTACATTGACGTGACGCCATACGCACACAAAATACTCATCTCACTCTAACTGTATTTTTTTGTACACGTGTGAGTAAGACAGATTAGGAAAAGCTGTGAATTAAAAAATGATGTGAGATATTCAGTATTTTGTCGTCGTGTACGTTCAGAGTGTTTCTTATTCTATGTATTATGCAGTATTGTTGACTTTTATAGGTGACCTTGATTCTGTGGAGAAAAGAATTTATTTTAAAAGGTCCTTACTATTTACATATGGCTGGAATATCTACAGTTAAATAAGCTGTTTTCTTCTTGTTATGATACATTAATATCTACTCGTAGAACGCGCGGCCGTTTAATCTTCATCAATTGATATGCCTGCTGTTTACATAATAGCATTGGGCAATGAAGTTATGAAAATTTTAGAAATATTATGTCAATCAAAACATAATTTTCGCTTTACGATAACTAACATAATTAGAATATTTACATGCTAACGTGTCAAAGACTAGCGTAATCTTATAATGAGTACATAATTAGGTATGCACATAGTGTGTCAGTGGATTTAAAACAAATTTAAGTTAATTAAAATTAATTTATTCTAATAATGGCTATAACACATTATTTCTTACTGTCTTGAATACCCCAGTGAATGTCACAATAGCCCAGCCGAGTATCTGAAACGGTAACCGAGAAGGGGCGAGTTCATACCCCACATATGATACCATTAGGTAAAACTAAGGATTGGAAACAGTGGTATCGAGTTCAATCCCCATTCAGAGGGCCAGTCCAGGCTTCACATGGTACACATCTGTTTTATAAAGCCAACAATAGGGCAATTTCAGAATCATTAAACCCCACGTTTGTAAAATTTTCGAAGAGGCGATTGGAAGACTACTGGGCACTTTGGTCGCTTTCCACAAGGAATAGTCTGTAGAAAGAGTAGCATCTTGGTCTCGGAAGTAATTCGCGACATTTGAGTCAGTAGTTACTTGAGTTTTTTGTGATGCTGTTGTACTTACTGTGTTATGTCAACAGGATAATTTGTTTGCTACCACCGCTTTTTAGCTCGGTGTTTTTCCGCTACTATTAAACTTTTGGCCTTTTTTTTAATTCGATGGACATGTATGTTGAGTTTCAAACTGACTTAAAAAATAGAAATAACTTGTATGTTTCTTCAAATTTAATACGAATGTTGAATGTTAGTAAACCACCAGGTGAACACTGGTATAAATCACATTGATTGTCAGCATTCGTTAAGTTCAGTCTTCAGAGAACCATGTTGTGCTTAGTAACAATAAAAACGATCTGATTAAAAAGAAGACTTGGGACCTATAATATGCTGTCTGTACCCGTAAGATGAACTATTTTTTTAACAATGTCTAATCGTTGCGGTCAATATACTACATTAGTTTAATATGAATTTCTTTTTTTTATGAAACGAATTATGACGAGAAGATTTATCAATTCACAACTTCTACGAAACAAACATGAAAAGTATCATCATAAGTAACTGATCAAGAATACATTGTTTCACTATTTCAATATGTTGAGCCGAATTTTCTTTAGTACCGCATTTTAAGTTACAAACTTTTTGAATGAGGCTGAGAAACTGTCCGTCAAAGATTCTCTACAACCCATTAACTCTCTTACTGTCCAGAAAGGGTCTTCTCTCAGCAGAATTTGGACCATAGACCAGCATACTAGCTTAATGTGGGTTGGCAGAATTAACAAGGTCTCAACCTAAGACTGCGGATCCACCTAGATTCCGATCCATTTTTTAGTCAGCCGCAGATTGTAAAATGAGATGACTAGTTTTAAAAATGGATGACTAGCAAGATTTCATTGTAATATTAAAATGCTGTCTCATTCCCTGTTACTTCCTAAGTAATTTTTTGGACAGCGGAGCTTTCAGGATTTAGTATATCTATCTACGGCTCGGAGCATTACAAATTTATTGACGATAGAAAAATCGCATTAGGCAGGTAAAGTGCGATTCGGCATCAATTAGATAGGTATGTACTTAATGAAAAAAAATGTGCTGCCGAATGGTGATCACGTATAGGCAGACCTCCCACCAGGTAGAGTAATGATGTAGTCAAAGCCTTAGGGAACTGTTGGATACTAACAGCATAAAAGCACTCGTGGCCTATGTGTAATAATGGACATCAAAAAGCTGATAGATGTCTACTTTCTGTTCTACGATTGACAACGAGATCCTCAAGACTAATAGCTATTTAGGTGCCTATTGTGGTATTTTTCTATGGGGATTCAGTCTTCACAAGTCATTGAGAAAGTCAAACATACAAGCACTGTGATGTTTCCTTTCACGGGGCAGTGATAATTTGTAGATGTAAATCTAATAATGAAATGATGATTGATTTTATTTAATTCACTTTTTGTGTATAATATGTTTACGTCCCTTAATTATTTCATAAGATACACGTGGGAATTAATGGGATAAAATTTTATATTCTTAACCACATAGACAAAATAGTCGGAAAAATGGAAAATTAATAAGGCTAATTAGAGATATAATTTCGAACACGCTTGTAATTTTTAACCGACTTCGAAAAAAGGAGGAGGTTATCAATTCGGATGTTTATATTTTTTTTTTATGTATGTTCGGGGCATATCTCTGTCATATGTTGACGGATTTGCAAAATTCTTTTTTGTTTGAAAGGAGTTTATTCCAAAATGGTCCCATTTCAATTTCATAGAAATAGGTGCAGTAATTTTTAAAAATTCAACAAAAATCTAAAAAAATCAAAAATCTAAAAAAATCATCGATGATATTTTTTCGTTGTCTGATTTTTTTTCGTCTAGGGAGGCCTCCCCATCATGTACGACCTACTCTAAGCTATTTTATAAAAAATAACTAAAAAGCACAAAATAAAACATTTAAAAAAAAAGAAAACCGCCTTCAAGTGCACCCAACCGTGTGGGGCCGGTTTTAGAATTGTCTCGCCCCTCTCTACCCACGGGAGTCATAAGAGCCGACTGAGGGAATACCGTCGGAGTGGGCAGCAGCACTCCCTCGAGTATAAACAACATCCACTGCGATCGCCAACCCGCCTGCCAAGCGTGGCGATTACGGCACTATCCCCCATAATGAGCACGCAACAAAAATGGGACTGATGATCTGGTCAAAGCCGGGGGGGGCATTGGATGCGGTCGGCGCAGGACGGCTCATAGTGGTGTTCTCTTGGGGAGGCCTATGTCCAGCAGTGGACGTTTAAAGGCTGATGGATGGATGGATAGGTGGAAGTGCACCCAGGAACTATAAAACAATAAATAATTGGTATTTAGATACGATTTCCGTGCTAGACACCTACTGATGTGTTTGAAGCCGGCGCCAAGTCCAAAAGTATCAAAAACAATTCATAATAAATACCTACTTAGATATTATTAAAAACATTTTTGGCACCGGCTTCAAACACATCAGTAGGTGTCTAGCACGGAAATCGTATCTAAATACCAATTATTTATTGCTTTTTAGTTCCTGGGTGCACTTGAAGGCTGTTTTCTTTTTTTTTTAAATGTGTTATTACATAACAATTTTGATAGATACTTAGAAGTTAAGATTAGATAGATTATATAAAAGTAGTAAATTATATAAATACAAGTAAATCCGATGTATCAAATAAAACGAGAAACTAATAAAAATAAATGTTTATTGTTTAGAAAACACCAAGAGAGATACAAATAAACGTGTACAGTTTACGATGAGACGAGTTGAGCGGTTGTTCAAATATTCACGCACGTGCGAAATATTAAATTGATATCAACAACATTTTGGTACGATGGGTATGCTGAGGGATTTTTTCAACATTATTTCATTATTACGTATAAGTATGTAGATTTTATTTAGATTAGTTATTTCATTATTAAATTGAATACGGGTAGGAACCAATATAGTGTCAATTTGGAGAGTAAATCCATCTGGTTGATTGAAGTATGCAACAATACCACTTGGACTTACCAAGTTATATTGCAGCTTGCTCTACCTATCCTTTTGCAGTATAGAAAATAAGATAATAACTGAGTTCCTACTTAACATATTATAATAAAACACATATTTAACCTAAATAATATGAAAACTTTGTTGTCAACCAACATGTGTATGGCGGACTACAACCGCAGGATATACCGCGCCTTGAATTATACTCCATAACTTAGTGCGTTATTTAACAGTTTAACTCGAAACATATTATGTAAATTAAAGTATTTAATTATAATTTCACGCTTACTTTTCATATTCATTGATACGTAACACCCTCGTTTAGAACACTAATCTCAACACTACTAATAAAGATATTCTTGGACTAAATTAAATTGAAGTCTAATGAAAGTTAAATTATTTTGGTGGATAATTTATTTGTACTGATGAGCTGCAAATACACAGTATTTATAATATAATAATTTTCCGTGCAAATACAATTAAAAAAATTATTACAAGTAAAGAAAAAGTCTCTAGTGCAGATAATAAAAGCAAAGAAAAAGTCCATAGTGCAAATATTACAAACAAACAAAAGTCCCTAAAAGGAGTGGCTCAGATACGGCCTCCCGTCCGTGTGCTGTGTGTTTGATTCCCACACATGACAACTCTCTGTAAAATTGGCTGTTAGCGTGGCGATACTTACACCTAGTAATAGGAATTCTATCCGAAATTGATTTTTCATCGACAATACTATGACGCGACCGAAGCTGCGAGGAATGTACTAGTAATAAAATATATAAACTTTTGACAATTCTGTCGTAAAGTCACCACCTAAGTAGGTAGAATACATGAAATGACTTAACAAATATTTGCTACATAGTTCTTAAAACCTTTGGCATAGATGGTAGCATGTTTTCATATAGGTATCCTTAAGTAAGAGATACCTATTAAATAGGTATATCCTTAAGTAGAGATGTTAAAATTAATTCCGAAAAAACAGTTCGAACAGAAATAGTGAGTGTCACCAACCGCTCATTCCATCGTTCGGGGCGACGAACAGGGTAATATGGGCCTCACTAAGTAAACCCGCCATGTGCCGTCTGCCCACCTGCATTGGCAGACCACTGGAACTGTGTTACATTACTTCCGTGGTCCGCCGGTGGCTTACCCTTTCAAGTACCCCCTACAAAATAAATATTACCGAACAGCAAATATTCTTTGATATTTGTCTTTCGAAATCGAAATCATAATAATTTATGGGCATCGTTTATATAGGATTTTGTTACAGCACTACGGGAGAATCTAATGCGCTCGTTCGCCCGCTTGTTTACCTGGCCTTAGAAGCAATATCGGATGAATTGAATTACGGTGTTTGTATAAAATTCCCTATTATCCTCAGGATATATATACTAAAATTAAAAGCTGAATTCATTGGTATTTTTTTAATATTTGGTATACCTAATTAGCTATTTACAGATGTGACATTTGAGTGTTCCTGAACAAAGTTTGTGGTAGACTAGCAGATAAAGCTTTTTAGACGTAGACGAAGTTTAAATCTTGCTTACAAACTCCTTTTTTTCACAAAATTGACTTATAACAAACCAATTTAATATTATTAACCAAAAACATTTAGAGAAGATAATTTTAACGCACAGCCCTAATATTAACGTAGACCCCGATTTAATTACTAGAGCGATTAAAAGGCTCAACACTGTCTAGTTTTTGGGCAAACTGAAAACACAACGCGGCAGACCTTACTTTGTTTTGAGAACAGCAGAGTATAAATTTATGTGCAATTAATTTTAAAAACAAAGCTCGTTAATGCGAGATATAATTAAACAAATTTTACTTTAGACAAGAAACAAAAGCATAGATGTCAGACTCCGACGCATTGCGGAGCTTGCGAACCTTGATGTTCATTATATTCTAAAGAAAAATAAGGAGTTACATATACCTACTGCCGTCTCTCAGACTACTCAGACTCATTTAATTTGCGAAACTCTTTTTAATCTATGGGTTCTCTCGAGTATTTTTATTGTTTAATTAAAATATCATTGTGTTTAATAAACGGATTTTACTTGTGCTGTCTCGTTGGTACGAGGTTACGAGTAATTAAAATTCTGTCTGTTTGAATACCTAAATCCATCCATCCATCCATCCATCAGCCTTTCGAAGTCCACTGCTGGTATGTCCAGCTGGCCTCCCCAAGAGAACGCCATAAAATGTGTTTCGCTCATATGGGGGATATTGCCGTAATCGCCACGCTTGGCGGGCGGGTTGGCGATCGCAGTGGATGTTGTTGCCCACTCCCCCGGTATCCCTCGGTCGGCTCCTACGACTCCCATGGGTGGAGAGGGGTGGGACAATTCTAAAGCCGGCCCCGCACGGCAAATATTAAATACAATACCTAAATAACAGCTTTATACTAAATGCATAATTATGACTACGGACTTCGAAAGGCTGATGGATGGATGGATGAATTACTAAACGTTTATACGTTACCAATAGCAAAATACCATTTTTTAAAGTTAAGTAAAGATTTGGACGGGACTTTCACTAGCAGATAGCTGATGTTATAAGGAGTAACTTAGGCTCCTTTTATTTTCACACGCACAGAAAATCTAAATTTCTTCATAAAACAGCTAAATCCCACGCAGACGAATTCCTAACTAAAAGCTTCATTAGAAAATTATGTTCTTGTGTATAAATAATTTGTGTTTTGAGTAAATAATAAAAATATGAGTTATGTGCTTTTGTATTTGAGAAGTTACTGCTATTTTATTGAATACAACCATGCAATTTAACTTATTTTATAGGCATTTATTGGATTATTACCTATCAACAAGATATCATGATTGCGTAGCATGCGAATGTCATCTAATTTCCGATTTTCCGGCAACCATGGAACTCTGACGATTATATATACCTTTTGAATAGTCGGTTAATCTAGTTTTCACCCCAGGTCAAACTACTATCTTATATATTATAGAACCAATCATATGTAGGTAGGTAGCTATACTATAAATACGTCACTATCTTTATAAGATAGGTACATAAATGATCTCTATAATTAAGTACTTACCAAAATAATCATCCTACGGAAAACCTCATTTCCTGTGTCCTTTTTGTTTTCTGTGGATAAAATTTGATCCACAGAAAATAATGAACTTTGAAGTAACTACTTTAATCTGTCCGTGTGGTGACGGACTAAGAATACAAATGTCACCACCCCATTCTTTCCCACGGGTGTCGTATGAGGCGACTAAGGGAAGTAAGCAATTATCATCCATAGCATGTCTGGTCGGCTGGGTACCAAGTGAGGGTACTCACTTGGAATCGGGCCCGAGCGCGTTGGTACCACCGTCTCCCGTGTGACCGGCCATGAAGCACATCATTTCGTTTTGGCTGTAGCAGGAGATAGCCGTTTACTCTTTCATTTCATATCGATAAAATGAAATAGTGAGCAACGGCTTGACAATACTCTCGGTATAGTTGAGTCCATGAGCGACAGTTACCATTTACCATTAGATGGGCCGTGGCTCGTCTGCCACATATGCAATAAAAAATACTTTGGAAAATCCAAAACTGCACGCCTCATAATCTTCATTTTTCACAATAAAATTGATTATTTGATAAGTAGTAACTAATAATGTATTGGTTTTACTAAGTAGTTTTCAATAAATCACATAGATGGCGCTAATTTCAAAAGTACTAATGTGGGGTGGGGTTTCATGTCTTATACGCCATCTAACGCTAATTTTAAGAAGTTGGTCTGTATTCCAGGTTATAGTTAAAATTACTCAAGCCAAATATAAACTGTATCTTTGTAAAAACAAGTAGTAAAATCGCTTGCGCCCGGCCGTCAAAATGAACCGAAACGTTGTTACGTCAGGTTGACATTTCATTCTGTGTCGTAAAAATTGTGGAATGTAAAATATGTTTTTTTTGTGTTTTATAACGTTAGTGTGTTATTATTTACGTGTGTTTAGTGTTTTTAATTATTGTTATGGATAAAATAGTTATTATACTTGACAAATATCATCAGTTCGTCAAGCATAGGTAAGAACTTTCTTTTAACAAAAAACAATGTACCGGCCGGGCGAACGGCGTTCTGTTGACGATATAGTAAAACCACCGGTGGCTATGCGTACGTAAAAAGGTAGTTCTCATGAAAGGCGCTGGTTTTAATGTCGCGTCGAGCGTAAATATTCAGTATTTTTTTGTTTATTTAATAACAATTAAACCACATCGAATCAGACCGTGAAAAGCAATAGGGCTCTATTCCTAATCATAACAATTTGTAAACGAAAAAAAAGACACAATTAGTAAAGTATTTTGGTCGTTATCGTGTTAACATACATTACCTACAACTCACGGACGTCCAAGCCAGATTTTTTTCAAACAGTTTTTTAACTAATTTATATAACAAAAATGGCAACAAAATATCATGTGTTAAAAATAGTGTTTGTTCTTTATATGTGTGTGTAGATATTATATTACAAGTGCAATATATGATAAATAGAGACATTTTCGGGAGTTTAGTTTTAACGGGAGTAGAACCCACCTCAACGCTTCGCTAATGAGGCGTGCAAAAAATCGATATCAAAATGAGAAAAGAAACAAACGGCCTTTTTTACAATTATAAGAGAAAGTACTTAAGAATATAGTATATCTTCGATCATCAAACCCACAAGATACATTATCACAAACAAAATCAAGCCAAAAAATATCCGTGTGAATCTCAGACTAAGAAATACTACTACTAACTAGAACTACAGAGCCACGGCGTGGCCGCACTTGAAACAGCAATAATTTTTTTAAATGTTGCCAGGTTGACAAATATTTAACCATATTTGGGGAAATTAAACGATAGTTAGAATGAGGTCTGTAACTTGGTCGTAAATAAGAAACTCTTCCTAACAAATATTTTATTGAAAATCCCGTTTATCAAAATAATTATTTAAAATTAAATCTACCACCCCTTCTATTTATCCAACCATCAGTCTTAAAACGTCCACTGCTAGACATTGGCCACTCCAAGAGACTACCAGAACTTGCGGGCTTGTGCCGACTGCATCCAACGGCTCCCTGCAGCTTTGACCATATATTTGGTCCATTAGGTGGGAGGTCATATTACGCTGCGCTGTCCGATACGTGGTCACCACTCGAGAAACTTTTCCCCCAACGGTTGTCAGGTCCCGAGCGACATGGCCTGCCCATTACCACTTCAGCATGCAAACCCGGCGGGCTATGCCGGATATTTCGATCTCGCATCTGGATTAGAGGAAAAGCTAAAATGGGAAATTTTTATCATCATCTCATAAATTACATATAAATTTATTAGTAAAGTGAAAACTGGGCAAATTAAATCGTAATAAGGCAACACCGAAACAATTCTCAGTAATAGAAATTTAGCTAGAAAACGTGTTTTCTGTGTGTATCTTAGTAGCAATTATTAATTTTGAGTAAAAAAAGCCCATTTTATATCACTTTATAGCATTCAATCATTAAATTATTTCATTTTCGACTACTTACGAATGAAATATTATACCAGTATTTTTTCGCTCGCTGTAGCTTTTGTAGCCTAGTACACTATTTTACAAGCACTATTATCACGTAGTCTTTGTCTCAAAACACTGAATAATATGTAAATATATGTCAAACCCCAATTTTTATACAAATGTTCGATTATGTAAGTTGAATCGTGACAGACAAAGCATTTTGACATCGTGACAAATACCAAAAACTGACCACGGTGACAAAGACAAAAATCTATGACTGTCTGTTTTTTGCACCAGTAAATTGTATCTTATGTTCTCATACATGTCAAAGAATTTTTTCGCTATGTCTAGATGTATTTAGTCTGAGGTGTGAATATACTTATACAGCTGTATATATCTGTTTACGAACGAATTGAAACAAAGGTTTTAAAATAGTTTTAAGTTCAACCTAATTACAATCATGGCACTTAGTAATGAAGTCGCAAATTTTGTAAATATTATCTTACATTTACGATCATTTGTCACAAAAAACGATTTACTTTTGCCACTTAAAAGTGAAAAGACATTTATTATAATCAAGCTTAAATAGCATAATCAAGCTTAAATAGCAACAAATAAAATACTTTCTGAACTAAACATAATAAAAGCTCACTTCTTAAGTGCGCTGTTATTAACTGAGACGAATTTTATGGGCCGATGCGGTATCTATTGTATAGTTGATCTTAGTAGTATAATTATGTATACTAAAACTTTTTTAGACCTATTTTTTTAGCAATTGACATGCTCCGCTACTTTTTAAAGTAGGTAGGTATACATTATTTGTGAATAAGGAAAAAGACATTTTTAGTAGGAGTGGGAATCGAACCCGCGTCTTTTCCAATCCGGAGCATGTATGTCAGTTGCTAAAAAAATAGATCTAAAAATGTTTAAAAAAAAATCGCGCCTTCAAATAGTTTGAATTTTAATTGCAAAATTAAACTTACTATATTGGACGCATGTAACGCTCACCGATAGATGGCGTTGGTCGTAAGACAAATGTGATTAGGAAATTGGGATGATCGAAAGATCAGTAGGATAGCTCAGGGGCTTAGAGCACTTCCCCGGATTAGAAAAGACGCGGGTTCGATTCCCGCTCCTATTAAAAATCTCTTTTTCCTTATTCACAAATAAATTATACTTTAAAAAGTAGCGGAGCATGTCAATTGCTAAAAAAATAGATCTAAAAATGTTTAAAAAAACATTGCGCTTACAAATAGTATAAATTTTAATTGCAAAATTAAACTTACTATATTGGATGCATGTAATGCTTGCCGATAGATGGCGGTGGTACCGTAAGACAAATGTGATTAGGAAATTGGGATGATCGAAAGATCAGTAGGATAGCTCAGTGGCTTAGAGCGCTTCCCCGGATTAGAAAAGACGCGGGTTCGATTCCCGCTCCGACTAAAAATCTCTTTTTCCTTATTCACAAATAATTTATGTATACTTACTTAAATAATTATACTTTATACTCAATGGCTTTTTTATATGTTTTAAAAAAATAAATGGAGTAAAACGGTTCCCGTTCGCAGTTATATAGATATTCTTGCATTTACTAGTTTAATTTCAACCACTCCTAGTTAAAGCCAAAATTGAAGAGAAATAATGTATATACAACGATACAGAGTAGCTTTGTAATTTTTTTGATCGACACTGGCAGGTATGATCTTATTAAAGTAACGGAAACTCCGCTAAGTTAAAAAAACAAGTGATCCCAAAACTCAGACTAAGAACTAATAGACGGAGCCATGGCGTGTGCGGCGCACTTGAAACAGCAATATTTTTTTTTAATGTTGCCAGGTTGACAAATATTTAACCATATTTGGGCAAATTAAACGATAGTTAGATTGAGGTCTGTAACTAGGTCGTAAATAAGAAACTCTTCGTAACAAATATTTTACTGAAAACCGCAACGTTTATCAAAATGATTATTTAAAAGTAAATCTGCCACCCCTTCTATTCATCCAACCATCAGTCTTTAAACGTCCACTGCTGGACATTGGCCTCTCCAAAGAGAATACCAGAACTAGCGGGCTTGTGCTGACTGCATCCAACGGCTCCCTGCCGCTTTGACCATATATTTGGTCCATCTGGTGGGAGGGCATGTTACGCTGCGCTGTCCGATACGTGGTCGCCACTCGAGAATCTTTTTCCCCAACGGTTGTCAGTTCGTCGAGCGATGTGGCCTGCCCATTGCCACTTCAGCATGCAAACTCGGCGCGCTATGTCGGATATTCATGCTCTACCTCCGTAATAAGAATACGATCACGTAGAGAAATACCAAGACTTTGAGCCAAGATAAGAACTATCATCCTTCCAGCGCTGATTTAATTAATTGAATAAGAACTTTTTTTTATTGCATTTAGTGGCAGACGAGCCACGGCCCATCTGATGGTAAATGCCAACCGTCGCTCATGGACTCAACTATACTGAGAGTATTGTCAAGCCGCTGCTCACCATTTCATTTCACCGATATATAATGAAAGAATAAACGGCAATCTCCTGCCACGACCAAAACGCAACGATGTGCTTCATGGCCGGTCCCACGGGAGAGAGTGTACTATAAGTAGTGAAGTTAGCTATAGGACGAATACCACGACCTTATAAATTTGTGTTGCCACCTACCATTTGGGGTGCGAATATATCTTATTTTTTTTTTTACTCCTGGGTTTTATTTTGAAACCCTTAAATCCCAGGCAGGTGTCACAAGAGAGAGTAAATCAGTTTCTCATTTTATATCACTTTATAGCATTCAATCATTAAATTATTTCATTTTCGACTACATATGAATGAAATGTTATACCTGTATTTTTTCGCTCGCTGTAGCTTTTGTAGCATAGTACACTATTTTACAAGCACTATTATCACGTAGTCTTTGTCTCAAAACACTGAATAATATGTAAATATATGTAAAACCCCAATTTTTATACAAATGTTCGATTATGTAAGTTGAATCGTGACAGAAAAAGCATTTTGACATCGTGACAATACCGAAAACTGGCCACGGCGACAAAGACAAAAATCTATGGCTTAGTCTGTTTTTGGCACCAGTAAATTGTATCTTGTGTTCTCGCTCATACATGTCAAAGAATTTTCTTCGCTCTGTCTAGATAGTCTGAGTTCCAAAATTAGGTTTATTCATTACACTTACTAGTCTGTGATTAGATTAGTCACATATCCGTAGCTCAGGAACGGACACTCAGACTAACTAAAAAATAAAAAACCGTATTCTCAATTAAAAAGTGAAGCCACTTTTTGAAAGATGTGTGCGTGAAAGTTTTGTCTCCGGAAATAAATAATCTCTATACCTAATATAGGTAGCTTTTTTAAAGTTGCTTAAAACTCACATATTCATAAACCAGACCATGTCCAGTTACTTTAACAAAAATGAATCATGTAACATGGCTAAGAATTATTCCCTTATAATCCTCAAACTTTCTCACAAACTATTAATGTTCCACTGTTGGACAAGGGCCTACTTAGAATGAGGTTTTAGTATACATTCCATGACGCTGATAATTAATACTTCACGAGCCTTGTAGAAAAAATCTCAATCTATGCCTCGATATAAATATCATATTTATACATACACAATTATCTATGCACTGAACCACTTTTATATGAATTTATTATGCTTCTTGATTCATATACATACTTAATTTAAACAGGTATACACCTATTTATTGTACATTGTAAAGACACTGTTTTTTTTATAATTATGTATAATTTTATTGCACCCACAATGATAAAAATTTGTGCTGGGTTCACAATAACTACTGCAGTCATGTAAACTTTATTTTTATATTTTTTGTATTGTGAACCTGTGTGTGGTCCCTGATTAATAATAATTAAAAAAAAAACATATTTTGCTTCCCCAGGCAGTGCACAAATACAAGTGTCAAATAGTAAGGTTACGAGTTACGATTATCTTATCACCGAAGGAATGTAACATAGTTCCAGTGGCTCGCCAATAAAGGCGGAGAGACGGCACACGGCGGGTTTCTTTAGTGGGTGAAGGCCCTACACTACCGTGTTCGTTCGACGGGGTGTGCGGTTAGGAACATTTTTTTCCGCCTTAACAAAAAATCTCTAGTTACTCAATCACAACAGAACGATTGAATGGATCTAGATGAAATTAGGCAAATTCGTCAATAGGTTATTGTCTGGTATAGCGCATAGGTTTCCGTGGGATATCTCACCATAACTACTGCACCGATCATCGTAAAATTTAACATACATATAGCCTTAAGCCCCGAAAATTATACAGGCTATTTTTTATCCCGGAAAAATCTATGGCATTATTTTTGCATACAGTTAATTAATGTGACGTAAAGTGACGTATTTATATCCTGAACTCCACAAGAACGAAGTTGCGGCCAGAATCAGTTTCATCATAGATATCACTATCGGTAACAATTGGTAAAACAAACACGATTTAATTTTGTGCCTCGGTAATCCCTATGCGGGGAGCCATTGGACGCGGTCGGCGCAGGCCGCTCGTTGTGGCGTTCTCTTGAGGAGGCCTATGTCCAGCAGTGGACGTTGAAAGACTGATGGATGGATGGATGGATGAATCTCTATTAATGCTTAACAACTCCTGCGGTAAACTGACAAACTGAGGTAACGAACATGGGCTTATTTCGTAAAACTGTAATCATATTTATGTATGACTTTGAGGTTACGTGCAACTTTGTTAACTTACATTCATGTGGCAATAAGAGAAAAATGAGTCCATCCATCAATCAGCCTTTCGACGTCCACTGCTGGACATAGGTCTCCCCTAGAGAACGCCACAAATTGTGTGTTTTGCTCATATGGGGGATGAGTGAAAAATGAGTATTTGTGATATAAAACTTGATCACTGCGGGACAACTGGTAGATAAGCGGTTAAAATGGGTGGACTGGCAATCCACGAGTTGAATCAAATCCCCCGCAGATATAGTTTCTGTGTTCATATAATCCAAAGAGTAATCATTGTCAACTCTAATGTTTTTATTTTATACATATTTTAAGCATTCAATATAACTACACGGCCATTTACTATCCATCCATCCATCAGCCTTTTAACGTCCACTGCTGGACATAGGCCTCCCCAAGAATGGGAGATAGTGCCGTAATCGCCACAATTGGCGGGCGGGTTGGCGTTCGCAGTGGATGTTGTTAATACTCGAAGGAGTGCTGCTGCCCACTCCCCCGGTATTTCCTCAGTCGGCTCTTACACGACTCCCATGGGTGGAGAGGGGTGGGACAATTCTAAAGCCGGCCCCACACGGCCCAATTACTATAACGCGTGTGAAAACGAAAAATAGGAAATGATAGCTACGGGTTAGAACCCGCGCTTTCTGGAACACCCGACATTCTACCACTGAGCTATCGTAGCAATCCTCCATATCACTTTCTTTGTTACTATATGGGGTGACGCTCATGCGATCTGTGTGATGTATTTGCATACATTCTTCACACAAGGTAAGCTGTTCCATAAACCGCGATTTCGTCCCTCGCTTGTAGCTCTTATTTTCTATTTCACTTTTTTACGCTTTGTGTTCGAGAGGAAAATGTCATCGATGACATTCGATATTTTTGCCCACGACAAGCTCACAATGACCTATATAGTTGGTCCAAAGTGAGCGTTTATAAACTCCAACACCCCACTTTAGTTTACGAATGAAAGGTTTAGTAGTAAGTGGAACGAGAAAAAAAGTGGTCGTGAGCATGATCATTATGAACGTCAAGTGGAAGCGCTGATAAACACAAGCAAAGCAATTAATATGATTTAAAAAACATCGCTTCTCTTAGATCGCCCGCTCTTTTAAGTCTATTTATACTAAGTCCATGTTGAAAATCCGAATTCATAATTTTTATTTTATTTGAATAATTTTGTTTAGTCTACGTGTCATAAAAATAGTATATAAGCTGAACACTCATGACATTTTTTTACTCGAGATGTTAATAATTTACACAGCAAAATTCCATGGGAATATTACATGTCTAACTAAAAACACATTAACCTGTTTAAAAATGAAACAGCATTAATCAACCCGTCAAAACCAACAAAAACTTTTTCCCGCCAAAACTTACGAAGAAACTTTGCGTACAGTCAGAATGAAAACTTACCATGTGGCGACTTTTGCGGTGTCTCAGGTTGGTCGGATTGGTATCCTCTAAGAAGCTGGAGGGCAAGTTCCGTTCCTACCTCCTCAGAGCGAGGGCAGGGCACGTAAGCGTATTGTTTTTTTGTCAGCGCCGGCAAAGGCGCGACGCGATATTTGCCGCGGTCGGCCATGCGGCGTCTGCCGTGCGACCACCTCGACCGCCAGAGTGCCGCAGCCGCCTGTCGACGTCTTATCGATAAAGCTCGCCGCTACCAAAATATATTAATTTGGTGCGTAAACTGCAAAGTTTATCCAATGATAAATCCGCTTGCCACTTAGTTCATGACAGCTATTTATCACGCGCTAAACAAATATGATCGGCGTTGTTGATATTGTTATTTGCTGTGAGATTTAAATTTCATTTCTTTGCGAATTAAAATGCATGCATTATAAATATTGGTACAAGCGAATAAACTGTTTAAGGTATCTAATTTCACAGACTAATACAAAATTTAACTTTTATTTCTTAAGTTTCAAAGTGTATCCAAACTGGTGACGAGTTTTTTTTAAATAAAGAAGAACTTTTGCTTGTAATTATTAACTATTTAAAATATATATTTTTTTAATTTATGTCTATTTTGACAATATAGATCTCATACATAAAGTACCTATATAACTTCGTGACTTCTTTGTTTTTTAAATCGTGCGGAATCCTGTCCGTAATGCGCGCGCACAGACCGGGCATGCTGTGATGCTATCCCGTCGGCCGCACTACGGTCGATAGCACGTGTGTCGAGTACTTACCCACAGGAGACAGCACTATGCGGAAACTTTGCACATAACAAAGCAATTTCACTGTAACAAGGGAAAGTTAAGTGATACTAGTTTTTACTTTTCAGTTAGCTGTCAGCAAGACCTACGCTGTGATTCCAAATTTAAAAACTGTTTATGACATTTATTTTTTAGATTAATTATCTTCTATTAAATAAATTTAACACAAAGTGTGAAAATGTGAAATCGAAAATAACAATCACGAGCAGGATTTGAACCTGCATCTCCTGGATACCGTCCAGATATGCTTTGCCAATTCAGCCATCGTGACAACTGCTTAGGACTGCTAATTTCGATAACACATTCATACTAAACGTCTTGGGTGACGCCTGCGCCATCTGTCGGAAGTATTTGCATACATTATACCGACCAGGTAAACTTAATTTTACAATTAACCTAACAATGACGCAGCGCTATAAATATTTAGATATTTTTATATCGATATATTTTTAGCATTTGACATGCTTAGCCATATAAATTAACACAAAGTGTGAAAATGTGACATCAAAAATAACAGTCACGAGCGACATTTGAACCCGGTATCCAGGAGATGATGAAAATATTAAAAACATTTAGATATTATTATATATATTTTTAGCATTTGACATGCTTAGCACTATACATTTGTGAAATTAAGTGTACCTGGTCGGTATAATGTATGAAAATACTTCCGACTGATGGCACAGGCGTCACCCAAAGACGTTAAGTATGAATGTGTTATCGAGATTAGCAGTCAGGACCAATTGTCACGATGGCTGAATTGGCAAAGCATCTCGACGGTATCCAAGAGATGCAGGACCAAATCCTGCTCGTGACTGCTATTTTCGATTTCAAAATTTCCACTTTGTGTTTAACATATTAAAAACAATTTAAAATATGGCCAGTCTCCCTCCCACCGCATGAATGCTTCGTTCGGCGAGTGAGAACGCTGGAGACATCACATGCTTCATCTTCTCTTTCTTGTTGCCTCAGTATCTCCCTTTCTTTCAACCTCTTATACCTTAATCTGGGTTTAACAAATATAAGAATGATACCTTTGGTATCCTAGCTTGTATAGCCTTAATCTTATTTATTGCATGTATATAGTATGATCAAAAGTCAAACAGTTGAAAAAAAAAATTGCTAGCGCATTTGAATATATTTATGGTAAACTCCATTTCCCGCTTAGTACTTTTTTTTTGTTAAGGCGGGAAAAATGTACCTAACCGCATACCCCATCGTTCGGGGCAACGAACAGGTTAGTGTGAGGTCCTCACCCACTAAATAAACGACGACACTAAAAAAAATGTGTTGACGGACCACTGGTACTGTGTTAAATTACTTCAGTGGTCAGCCGGCGAAGATTGTATAGCCTACGGTAGTCGCTTACCATCAAATAAGCGATATAGGTACTTATTTATTAACCATCCATCCATCCATCAGCCTTTCAAAGTCCACTGTTGGACATAGGCCTCCCCAAGAGAACGCCACGACGAGCGGTCCCGTCATGGGGGATAGTGCCGTAATCGCCACGCTTGGCAGGCGGGTTGGCGATCGCAGTGGATGTTGTTAATACTCGAGGTAGTACTGCTGCCCACTCCTCCGGGATTCCCTCAGTCAGCTCTTGCGACTCCCGTGGGTAGAGAGGGGTGGGACAATTCTAAAGCTGGCCCCACACGGCCTAATTCTCACCCCCGTAATATAAAAAATGTACCTAACTAATGAAAATTGATATTATGATGATCCGAGCTACTTGATTATGGTTGTGTGTATTCGTTATACCACGCATAAACTAATTAACTGTCTCGGTGGTGCAGCGGTAGTATGTGCGACTGCTGATCATGAGGTCTTGGGTTCGATCCCCGGGTCGGGCAGGGTTATTGACCTTTTTCGCAAAAAGAATTCTCAGTAGCAGCCCGGATTTTGGAAATGTGCCCGAAAGACGACAATAGACTCGCCCCCTATTACGTGGGATTTGAACATAGCTGGCGAATCTTGGGTAATACGCCTCTGCCTACCCCTTCAGGGAATACAGGCGTGATGCTATGCTATGTAAATTAGTTTAGAAATAAATCTTAGATACATATAAGTAGATAAATAATGCAGCAGTTTTTGATGTGAAACATCTAATGCATCTAATGGTATCCAGGAGATGCAGGTTCAAATCCTGCTCGTGACTGTTATTTTCGATTTCACATTTTTCACTTTGTGATTAATGTATAGTGCTAAGCATGTCAAATGCTAAAAATATATATAAATATGAGTACTTTATCTCTAGATAGTATTCAGGATCTGATGATGGAGCTGGAAGATGGTCACGAGTACTCGGTAATAAAACATCGCAACCCATCGGTTTAGGGCTAGTTTGAGTTATCTTGAATAGTACCATAGTCCTAGATGATATCCAGGGCCTGATGATGGTGATTTAAGTCCATTTCCGTTATTTTACACCATCCATCTATCCATCCATCAGCCTTTTAAAAGTTCACTGCTGGACATAGACCTCCCCAAGAATGGGGGATAGTGCCGTAATCGCCACGCTTGGCAGGCGATCGCAGTGGATGTTGTTAATACTCGAAGGAGTGCTGTTGCCCACTCTCCCGGTATTCCCTTAGTCGGCTCTTAGGACTCCCATGGGTGGAGGGGGGTGGGACAATTGTAAAGCCGGCCCCACACGATTATTTTACACATGTCATAATTTTATAAAAGCACGCATTGAAAAAGTTATGATCATTTTATTTCTATTCATTATTTCTACAAAATAATTTTCATGTTTTCACATTGGTAGACGTGTATTTTTTTAATCAGTCAATAATTCACCTACTTATATATTAAAAGAATTTATGAAATCCTACGAGTAAGTTCAGCCATTATATTTTACCGATTTGCTTGTTTTATTTTAAATGAAAGATATTTATGCACAGATCGGACATCAAATATTTAAAATCACCTCGCCTTCACCCTTCTCAAGTTGTACACAAACAAGACTTCCTCCTTGACATTTCTTCCGTTTTAATACAAAGTGTTAAATGTGAAAATTGACAAAATGTGACTGTTATTATTGATTTCGCATTTTGGCACTTAGTCTTAATTTATATGGCTAAGCATGTGCAAATGCTTACAAAATATATAAAAATATTTATTCTGTATTATAGTTGTTTTCTCTATATCTTGTATTCTAATAGAAGCACGCGGTTCGTTTTGGTCTAAGAACACTCTGGAACCAAGTCTTTCATTTGAGCTTACATTTTGGGTCTTGGAAGGAAGCTAGGTGTAACCAGGCGTACATCACTCGCTCAAGGCCCCGAGTTATGTGCCTACCGCTTCGCGTACCGACCACGGTACAACCGACAGAAGACTGTCACACGCGCGCCTAAGCGCTCGCGCTTGTAGTATTGATTAAAATAAAATTATTTACGCGATTTAGGGTATTACGACAATCAAATTTAATAACCGAAAATTCAGAGCTAAAACTCTAAACGTATATGATCAACAAAAAAAAACAATTTATAAAAAAAATAATCCGACTTGAAAATAAAATTTAAAATGATATAAAAAGTAATCAAATAGAATCTACAAGAAAAATATTTTTTTAAGTTTTATAAACGACAGCCTTGTTGCTGTCGGTAGAGTCAGTAGACTCCGAAACCGGCGAGCGGAAACCGGAGAGTGTACGAAGAGAATTATGAATGTTGAGGAAGCGAGAGATGTATGCAAGAATAGTCTTTAGTTACTCTGTTCTCTCTGCCTACCCCCCCAAGGGAGATAGCGTGATGATAAGTAAGTAAGTAAAATCTTCATAGGTGCAACCCTAGCGCATTCGTTGAATGACGCGGTTGCCCGAGGATCATGCGGCGGGCAAAACAATCACAACTGTATTTCTGTGTTCATAAGGTACATTTCTTCTCGCTTTGAACTATTAGTATTATTATTAAGATTTTGTAGGCTATTATAGAGAGACTTTAGACGAGTTTTAATGGAAGGGAGGTTTCTGTCCGTAGGACTAGTATTTATTCTGTGGTGTGACCATACAAAAGTTTCACATAGAACCACATCCTTATAAGTACGTTTAGTAAAACAGGAAATCCGTCTATATAAGACGGAGTTATGGCCGAACATACATAAAACAAAATATAAACATCCAAATTGAGAACCTCCTGGTTTTTTTTAAGTCGGTTAAAAATGGTTACTTATAACATTATTTACAATATATGTTATACACTGACTATCGTATGAGCAATCGTTATGGGGTATTCATAGTTTAAGTCAAATGAATGTTAACGAGACATTCATACTCTGAATACTAAATTCTTCAAATTCATAAGTATTTAGTAGTCTGCTTTACTTCATATTCAAGCTGAGAAAAATGCAGGTCATAATATGAGCAAATAAAATTATAATATGTGTTGCCAGATTATCCTTCTGGCAAAATGATTAAGTTTTTTTTATTGTATACGATGGCAGATGAGCCATGGCCCACCTGGTGGTAAGTGGTAACCGTAGCTCATACATCCAACTATGCCGAGGCTATTGTCAAGCCACTGCTCAAGCTTTTCAATTCGCAGTTATGAAATGGAAAAATACATGTTATGATATGCTTCATGGCTGGTCACACAGATTTTGATATCGACCCACTCGAGCCCGAAAACAAGTGAGTACTCCCACTTGGTACTCAGCCCTTCCTTTTTTGTTAAGACGGGAAAAAATGTTCCTAACCGCACACCCCGTCGTGCGGGGCAACGAAGAGGGTAGTGTGGAGCCTTCACCCACTAAAGAAACCCGCCGTGTGCCGTCTCTCCGCCTTTATTGGCGGGTCACTGGAACTATGTTACATTCCTTCGGTGGTCCGCCGGCGGCTTACCCTCTCGGGTACCCTCTACTGAGCGACGTATCCGCACACGGAGCGTCGCACCTTCTCGGGAGGCCTTGCGGGTGGTGGACGTTCCCCGGTCCATCCACCCGCAGCCTCAGCTAGGTACTTGGTACCCAGCCCTGCCACCAATAATTCAATGGGTGATAATTGCATACTTCCCTTAGTCATTATCACGGTCAATTGTATCAATAGAACTAAAGAAGAGGGCCACAGATATATACACTTAGAAATAACTACAAGAGCAAGACTTTTAAATGTGATGATTTCAACAAATACATAATTGCGTGCGAATGATGTTTTAACAATAATGGACGCCATCTGTCCATATCCAATTGTAAAGAAAACATTGTTTAAGTGTATTGGCATCAATAAGACGATAATATGTAAATTTGTTATTTTGTCGCTTGTTATCCCAAAACACTCAAGGTCAGTTTAATGCGTCAGGGAGTGTATCTATACGTGTGCTGTGGATGGCATAACTGGAAATTGCGCTAGGTCTTGCTTTGTTTAACTGATCTAATAACTTTTGATTAACATTGTCATTACGTAGTGATAGTTTCATGACAAGAGCGCGAATCTACAAAACTAAATTATAGATTTATGAGTAGATCTCAAAATTGAGTTGTTGAATCCGCAAACCTCATTGAAATTATAATCTAATCTGATCACAATTTATCATCATCACTACATGTGAAGAAAAAACATCGTGAAGATCCTGCATCCGAGATTTACTGCTAAAGTCTGCATATGGACCAAGTTCCTTTACCCGATTGAAGACAGCAAGACAGTGATAGATAACAAAATAGTAAATTACCCAAAGAATATGAAGATGTCTAAGTCAGTAATTATTCAAATAGCGTCAAGAATATTACAACAAAATGGTGTACAAAGTTTCACTGCAGACTGCTGTAGACCAGTTTATTTTAATGAAATTGAAACAGAGCCGAGGGAGTACTAAAATGAAAATCTCGTATTGTAAGATTCAAGTTTACTAAGCCCAGTGGTACTGCAATTTGTGAAACGATATACCGGAATAGCTTTCGTTAGTGTTTTACGTCTATAGACTACGATTAATGTTAGCCGATAGTCTGCACTCTTGTTCTCCTTCTCTCTTCTGTTACCTTTATTGTATTAAAAATACTCTATCGACAAAATCCCCCGCCTGATGAAATAAAACCACGAAGACTTATAGGTGCCACTCGCGGAGTAGAACAAAGTGGCTACTGTCGTGGACTTAATATATCGAGAACAAATCTAGTATAACAATATGTTTGCCACTATATTAATTAAAAAAGTGGCCCATGAGTTTCTTGTCGGGTTCTTCTCATGAAAGACTACGGAATCTGGCGTCTTGTGGCGATTGCGATCGCAACTTCATTGTTTCGGATGCACTTGTCAGGCGTTCGTGTTAATTATTATTATATTTTTGACGATTTTAAGTGCTAAGTACATAATAGGCCTTGAAATAAAGATATTTTTGAATTTGAATATTTCATACAAGAAATTCTTCAATTTTGTTTTATTTCAGACTCAAAAACACGGACAAAAAAACATACAAACTGCTGCCATGTTTTCCAAATTCCCTCTAAATACCACACAGTTTGAAAGAATGCCTCTGGGAATTATCAAAATAAAAGGCTTTACAAGCTTTGTTAATTGAAGCGAATGTCCCCCATCAAAATGAACACGTTAGGGTGAGTCCTAAGGGATGTGTATGTTATTATTCACAACATGTTATGAGCAATACGTTCTTCAATGTTAAATTGTAAACACAATTGAAGTAGTGATAGCCTGATAGTGATCATAGATTGCCAAGGTGCAAGCAGTTTGGTTCTCAGTTTTAGGACAAGATCTTTAAAGACTTGTTTTTGGATAGCTTCTGAAAAACACATTAACTATAGCTAGCAAGCGGGCAGTAACGAGCAGAGAAAAAATATGCTGTGTCTGTGTGGTGACAGACTAAAAATACAAGTGTCACCACCCCATTCTTTTCCGCGGGTGTCGTACAAGGCGACTAAGGGAAGTAAGCAATTATCACCCATTGCATTACTGGTGGTAGGGTTGGGTGCCAAGTGAGAGTACTCACTTGCTATCAGGCCAGGTTGGTACCATCCATCAGCCTTTTAAAGCCCACTGTTGGACATAGGCCTCCCCAAGAATGGGGGATAGTGCCGTACAATTTTACACTTTGTGTTCTGGTAAATAGACGAGCATGTTGTGTCTAAATATGTCATATATTGCCTTAGAGAAAACATCAAAATAATAACATGACATTATTTCTAGAATTCTCAGCAAAATATTCTCTATCTGATAAGAATTTCTGCCGCAAAAGTCCCTGGGCAAAGAACCTTAACGTTATTAATGTAATAAAATAAGCCTTCTGGAAGAAAATACATGTATACATACACATAAGGTATTGTCAAATTGTCATGATAACGGAGCGAGCAAAATTTACATTGTCTGACATTGTTGATTACGTTCTTATTTAAAACTACCCTTTGCTTGCAGCTCCGCCGCAACCAAAAGCTAGTTTTTAGGTTGTATCTCAGGTTCCCGATATAGTAGCCCGCTACTATGTTACCATCATCATAAAACTGAACACAACACTTCAAATTGAAGGTAATTTCGCTGCAATGTCGTATGCAATTTAATAATTTGCATGTGCAGTTGCTTATACTTTATTATTTCAGGAAATTATTTTTAAAGAGAGATAGAGAAATTTGTTTAACCTTATCATCACTTCATCTCCCCTGCGGGATATGCAGCACTTTATTTAATTTAAAAATATCTATCTATCAAAGTCCACAAATCTTTGTGGCTTGTATAACAATATAAAAACTTAAGAGTTCAAATCACAGATCGTTACGTATATTAGATTCAACTATATATATTAGATGACTAGCCTTTGCTTGCGGCTCCGCCGCAACCAAAAGCTAGTTTTTGGGTTGTATCTCAGGTTCCCGACATAGTAGCGGGATAAAATGTATAGCAGTTGTTAAGTCTAATTGAGATCTATCAAATAGAAAAAGTTGCATCAAAATCCGTTCAGTAGTTTTTGCATGATGCGCGAACAAACAAACAACAAAAATCTAAAAAAATGTTTTGTGTTCAGACACGTCATATAGCATTTTTTTCTCAAATATCTTAAATGTACAGACACAGCTCTGTTACAACTTTATAATAGTATAGATGTTATTTTATCCAAGACTAGCTTTTACCTGCGGATTCAGTAAAGCTCCCAGTTGGTTTGTTCATCTTTTTTGTTAAGGTGGGAAAAATGTACCTAACCGCACACCCGTCATTCGGTGCAACGAACAGGGTTGTGTCCTCACGCATTTTTTAAACCCTCCGTGTGCCGTCTCTCCGCCTGTAAAAATGTTTAATCTATTGTAATTGTAAAACATTTTTATCTGTCTCGTATCTCATCTAAGTTAAGACAGCAAGTAGACAGTATTTTTTTTTATATGGGGTGCGGTACCGGTTTACCTCCTCGTGGTGCACCTCGGGCAACGTCGGCCTTTGCCGACGGCTAAATTTCCGAACAGGACGGGTCTCCGCGTGTCCCTCTGTCCAAGCAGAGGGCACAGTGGATGGACTGGGACGTAGAAGCCAGCGGGGCCATAGTGGCTTCCCCGGCTCTGGAGCGGGGACAGCGGGGCAAGAGCGGCTCCCCCATCCTAGGTGACGGTGCTGTTGCAGCCCAAGGGCGACGGGTTCACTGCTTGTTTTTGCAAGCAGCGGACATGGTCTGATGCAGACCACCGATCGGCCAACCCGTAACCCTGAATTGACAGGACCGGGGATCTTCGGACCGCGAGGAAGAAAACCTCTATAAAAAATTATTCTAATCCCGTGCTCTGCCGCCCGGCCAGGGGATGCATGGCTGAGAGGAGCTCAGTCGTGAGGGTTTGGCACAATCGTCGGAGGACGTAAAACTTCGTAACGGAGTGTCGGAGGACGTAAAACTACGTATCGGAGGGGGGCAACCGACGCCTCAGCCGAAAGGGGTCCGGCTGTAAATACGGCCCCTGCCACTGCAGCTACGCGGAAGTTGCGTGGCGGCCGAAGGTCCCGTAAGGGAAAATCGACCCAATCCGGGGATGGGTCGATAACATGCAGCTCGGCTGGCGCCTCTGCCGCCGAGATCTCTAGTGCAGAGGAGAGTGGTCCAAGCAGGGCCATGGCAAGTACATCTCCATAACTACCAGATATTTATGCTCCTATGGAGCCGATACCGTCGCGGTTCTGGCGCAAGCGTACCTTATCGCAAGGAGGCGCTGCGTCGGAATCAGATAGCAGCTCGACGGAGATGCCTCCCCCGAAAATTACCACTGCTGTCAGGGGACGAGGCACAGGCAGGCCAGTAACACTTCTACCGCGTGCTGCCTCGGCTTACGGCGCCGACACATCAAGTTTAAGAAGGGTGGAGGTAGAGCAAACCGCGGAAGAACGCCTGGCGATACTGTCGGACAAGCTCCGCCACCCTATTGACCAAGATGGACCGCCCTCAGCTACCCGTATAGTGACGACGCGGTGGCGCGGCTGGTGGCCCAAAACGAGCACCTCGAGGTGGAGGTAGGGGAATTCGGGGCGCGGAATCAGCTAACTTTGACTCCTTTTGAACGTCGAGTAGGTAGGGAGGCGTGCGCCTCCCGCCGCCCAATCAAATAAACGCATGGCGGAGGTCACTCCGCTCGTTGCGCCATCATCGCTGTACACAGTTGCTAGGAGGGAGGAGACTCCCTGCTGCCATCACTCGGCGCAGCACACGCTCGAGTCGTGCCCGGCCTGGGCTGAGCAGCGCCGGGATCTCGCTGCAGTCATCGGAGAGGACCTATCGCTGCCGGCTGTCGTCCGATCCATGGTCGGTGGCGACAGGTACTGGACTGCGGTCGCCACCTTCTGCGAGAATGTTATCTCGCAGAAGAAGGCGGCGGAGTGGGCCAGGGAGGCTGATCTCTCCTCTGGCCCGACCCGCCGTCGGCGCACGGGGCGGCGTGGGCGCGAATATCTGCGCCTAATGCCGCCCTAGCCGAGGCCGCGGGCGTTTGGACCGGGGATTGTCCTCCGCTCACGTAGAGCCTACCGCGACGGTGTGACCTTCTGGGGGCTCGGGGACGTTGCTCTGAGAGGGAGCCCGAGAGGGCTACCCGTCGCGCGGACCACTGAAGTGAATATACGCGGTACCAGTGGTCCGGTAATTACGGGCGGCTGAAGGTGCACGGTGGGTGTTTAATGGGTGAGAGCCCCACACTACCCCGTTGTCTCCCCGGACAGCGAGGTGTGCGGTAGGAAAATTTTTGCCCACCTAAAAAAAAAGTAATTTTTAAATCGCCATTTTTAAAATAATATACAGGACGAGTGGAAAGAGTCCTTTTTTTTTTTTTTTTATTTTAGGTGGGCAAAAATGTCCTACCGCACACCCCGCTGCCCGGGGAGACAACGGGGTGAATGGGGCTCTCACCCACTAAAAACCCACCGTGCGCCTACACCCGCCCTTGCTACGGCGGATCACGGGTACCGCGTCGTTACGACCGCGATCCGCAGGCGGCAGCCCCTACGGGCACCCTCTCTTGAGCGACGCCTCGCGCACTTGGGCGTCGCACCTTCGCGGTAGGCTTCCGCGGACGGCAGGGTACTCCCCGACCCCACCGTCCGCAGCCTCGGCTAGGGCGGCATAAGGCGCAAGTAAGCGCGCGCACGCCGCCCCTCGCGCCGGCGGCGAATCGGGTCCGCGAAGGAGGATTCCTCACGGGCCCTCTCCGCCACCTCCTTCCGCGAGATGACAGCCTCGCAGAAGGCGGCGACCGCGGTCCAGGCCCTGTCACTGCCAACCATCGCTCGCGCAACGGCCGGCAGCGACAGGTCCACGCCTATGACTGCAACGAGTTCCCGGCGCTGCACATCCCATGCCGGGCACGACTCGAGCGTGTGCTGCGCCGAGTCCTCGTCGCAGTCGCAGTGGTGACAGCCTGGGGTCGTCTCCCTCCTTGCGATCGTGTGCAGGTATTTGCCGAAGCAACCATGCCCCGACAAAACCTGCACCAACCGGAAGGTGAGGATCCCGTGCTGCCGCCCTGCCCATTCTTCCAAGATCGGCCGGAGCGCCCCCGCGGTCCAGAGACCGGCTCGGGGCGTCTCCAGCCGAGACTTCCACTTTAGGACGGTGGCGCGGCGGGCATCTTCCCGCCACGATGACATTACGCTCGGCGAGGGGCGGCTGCCCCCCGCCCGCGCCGTCGACGCCCGCCGATAGACGTCGGCGAGCACCTCCGCCTCCAGATCCCACGGGGGGGTTCCGGCCAACGCGCAGGCTGCATCGGTCGAGACCGTGCGGTACCCGCGTATTGCCCTGACCGCTACGACCCTCTGTGGACGCCACAGAAGGGCCCTATTACGAGCGGCCAGGGACTCCGCCCACACGGGCGCGCCGTACAGCGCCATCGACCGTACTACCCCCGCGTAGAGTCGTCGACACGCAATACTCGGTCCGCCCAAATTCGGCATAAGTCGCCCGAGGGCGGACGCCGTGTTGACGAGCCTTGGCGCAAGACGGCGGAAGTGCTCGTCAAAGTGCCACCGTCCATCCAATACCAGGCCCAGATATTTGATGTGGGCCTGGATTGGCAAGCCCACCCCATTGACCGTTATCGAGGCGCTGGAGGGCGGGCCCCGTCGGCGCCCATGGAACAGTAGGGCCTCCGACTTTTCAAGGGCCACCCTAAGCCCCAGCGCCTCAATCCGCCTGACCACCTCCGCGGTACCTGAGGTGGCCAGCGTTGCCGCCTCCTCGAGGGTCCAGCCCCGGGCTGTGACGAGCGTGTCGTCTGCGTAGCAAATTACGCCCAGCCCGGGGGGGAGCCGGCCACGGAGGACCCAGTCGTAGCCGATGTCCCACAGGAGCGGCCCAAGAACCGAACCCTGCGGGACGCCGCACGACATAGCCCTCCTTACAACGTCCCCTTCCCGGTCCACGAAGAGGACGCTGCGGCCGTCGAGGTAGTCTGCCACCAGCCGCCTTAGGTAGAGGGGCACTCCATGGTACCGGAGTGCCTCCTTGATGCAGCGTGGAAAGAGTCCTAACACAATCTCACAACCTGTAAATAAAACACCAGATTAGGAACTTAAGATAGTAATTTAAATAGATCATTAAGAGGTCTTTAATTTGTAAACAATAATTAAAATTGATACATTATTTATTACACTACTTACGCCAAATTAGTATCCCAAAGCATAATCAATGTTAAGTTAACCTCAATACCCAAAATTTGTTTAACGAGTCTTGTATAAAAAGGTTATAGTATCGGAAAATTAATTAATAAAATGAAATTCACGAAATAAATTATTAAAACTTAACAATAAGACACACATTTGTCCATGTAGTGACGGACTAAGAATACAAGTGCCATCCCATTCTTTCCTACGGGTTTCGTATGAGGTGACTAAGGGAAGTAAGCAATTATCATCCATTGCATGACTGGTGGTAGGGCTGGGTACCAAGTGGGAGTACTCACTTGCTATCAGGCCCAAGCGGGTTGGTACCACCATCTCCTGTGTGACCGGCCATGGAGCACATCGTTGCGTTTTGGCTGTAGCAGGAGATAGCTGTTTATTCTTTCATTACATATCGGTGAAATGAAATGGTGAGCAGTGGCTTGACAATATTCTCGGTATTGTTGAGTCCATGAGCGACGGTTACCATTTATCATCAGATGGGCCGAGGCTCGTCTGCCACTACATGCAATAAAAAAAAAACATGAATTATCTGCTTTCACCAATCTGCAAATAAGTCATCGGCTAATCATTAGTTGTTTAACGATTTAAGAGAGGAGAGGAATGTCACAGCATTAATGAAGACAAGCATTGTTTTAACTCAAAAAATCAATTAACACTAAGTGTGAAAATATGAAATCGAAAATAACAGTAACGAGCAAGATTTGAACATGCATCTCCTGGAATACCGTCCCAGATATTTTACCAATTCAGCCATCGTGACAATTGCTCGGGACTGCGAATTTCAATAACATGCATTCTTAACGTCTTGGGTGACGCCTGCGCCATCTGTCGAAAGTATTTGCAGACATTATACCGACCATGTAAACTTAATTTTACAATTAAGATTTTTAGCAAATAATGACGCAGGCCTTTAAATATTTCAAATCTTGCTCGTAACTGTTATTTTTGATTTCACTTTTTCACACTTTGTGTTAATTTATATGGCTAAGCATATCAAATGTTAAAAGAGTATAAAAAAATATCTAAATATTTAAAAAATCAATCAATCAGCCAACCCTAGTTCGTAGTTGGATAATTTAATTCACACCACAAAGTAGTATAATATGACGTATGTACCTACTGGTAAGTATATGCATATATACTTATAACAATTTCGTTTTACGGTGTTTGTCCGCGATGAACTCCTAAACTTATGAATTGATTTTAATTTTTGCACTTTGTATGCAATTGAGTGATAGAATAGTTTTTATCTCGATTATTTCCCCTTTTTTTCTAAAGGTTATGTACCCCATCAATAGCAAGTATTATGATATACAATAAATTTTACGAATTATATGTGTACCACAGCAATGCGCTTTTCTTCTAGAAAGTAATCTAAGCACCAGTAAAAAGCATGTTGAGCAATGACTACGATTAACAATTAATTAGGGCACAGTACAGCACCCTGTTTTCGTTAGCGTATCGCGTTTAAAATTCCCATAGTAATGTATATTTTTTTTGTACCATCAAAAAGTAGAGATTTCAACGTATAAAAAGCCCACCGATATTTTTCAAAAAGCAGATATTTTGACGAGAATTTTTGATTGAAAATTAGGGTGATTTTTCGATATTTATTCAAAGTAAAAGAAAACATAAATATTTAGCATCAATAAAAAAAATACAATGTGTTTTTTTATAAAAAGGTAAGTTTTCACCAAATTTCGCGAAAAAATATTATTTTTTGTGGAAGTAAAAAGTAAAAAACCAAAAAGAGGGTTTTTTAGATTTTTCACATAAATTTTGAGGTTATGTGAAAAAAGTGTTAATACAAAATTTGTAGATCTTTTTATTGCCTACAATTTTGCGATTTAACTTTTTTCGACAGGACTCTTAGTTTTGCCGGAAATCGTGATAAACCGATTTTTAGCCTTAAAAGCTCACCCCCACCCCCGTTCCCGACCTCAAATCGCCGGTAAATTATTTTTCCTTTTTATTTTTGTTATATTTTCTTACTTTTCCAATGGGTTTCATCCTACTTTTATTTTTTTTCACTTTTTACCATTTTCAAAGGCTTCGGCACTGGCCTGTCAGTGGTAGGTATCCACTTAGCCTACCACCGAAGGAATGCAACATAGTTCCAGTGGCCCGCCAATAAAGGCGGCACAGAGCGGGTTTCTTTACGGGTTTCTTTAGTGTGTGCCCCACACTACCCTGTTCATTGCCCCGGACGACGGGGTGTGTGTTTAGGAACATTTTCTCCCGCCTTAACAAACAAAAACAAAAACGAGGTATCCGCTTAGCCTAGTTTTAAAATGTTTTGTTACTACCTACAGCTTATAAAATAGGTTATACTGACATTCAAGTAAAGAGCACTCCTTCCTAGCTATTAATATTGTCTAGGTAAAAACTCGCTGACTTCTTTGTATGTTATCGCGTCTTATAAATAGCTTCGTTTATAGTTTACGTTGAAAAGTATCCTCTTTTTTATGATTTAGAGGTGGGAAACGAGCATACGGCCTTTTTATTAGTAAGCAGATATGCCTATAGACGCTGGTAACACCATGCGCTGGCATCACTGGCACGGGGCTAACTCCAGAGAAAGGGGACAGGAATGATGATAGCGAGGGGACTAGAAATTTTGGTTGTTTTGCTTATTTTAGGCAATTGGGGTTTGTAATATAAACAATATATTTTTTATATTGTTCATCATTTTTTGGCATTTGTATTGGAAATTAGTATATCCATCCATTCATCCATCAGCCTTTTAACGTGCTCTGCTGGACATAGGCCTCCCCAAGAGAACGCCACAACGAGCGGTCCTGTGCCGACCGCATCCAACGGCTCCCCGCGGCTTTGACCAGATCGTCGGTCCATCTAGTGGGGGGCGTCCTACGCTGTGCCGTCCGATACGTGGTCGCCACTCGAGAACCTTTCTTCCCCAACGGTTGTCGGTTCGTCGAGCGATGTGGCCTGCCCATTGCCACTTTAGCATGGCAACCCGGCGGGCTATGTCGGTCACTCTCGTTCTCGTACGGATCTCCGTATTACGGATTCGATCAAGTAGGGAAATACCAAGCATAGCCCGCTCCATGGCCCGCTGAGCGACTTTGAGCCTTGACACGAGGCCAACATTCAGAGACCACGTCTCTGTTCTAAATGTCATCACTGGTAACACACACTGGTCGTAGACCTTCGTTTTCAGATACTGCGGAATATTGGACGAGAAGATCTCCCTTAGCTTCCCGAACGCTGCCCAGCCGAGTTGGATTCGTCGATTGACCTCTTTCTCGAAGTTGTGCCTACCTAACTGGACTGTTTGTCCCATGTAGACATATTGGTCGACAACTTCGAGAAGCGCACTCCCGACTAGGACCGGTGCTGAAATGACATGGACATTAGAAATGACTTTCATCTTGTCCATGTTAATTTTGAGACCCACTAGTCGGGAAACCCTGCTGAGAACATTGAGCATGGTGCCAAGGTCCTCCAGCGATTCTGCCATGACTACGATGTCGTCGGCATATCGAAGGTGAGTGATGTATTCGCCATTGATGTTGATGCCAAATCCGGTCCAGTCCAAGAGCTTGAAGACATCTTCCAATGCAGCGATGAAGAGTTTCGGGGACATAACGTCTCCCTGTCTAACACCTCTCTGCAGTTGGATCGATTTCGTACTCCTGTCCTGAACACGGACTGTCATGGTGGCGTTTCTATACAAGCACTTCAGCACTTCGATGTACCGATAGTCAATTTGGCACCACTGAAGGGACTGCAGCACCGCCCAAGTTTCGATCGAATCGCAGGCTTTCTCGTAGTCCACAAATGCCAGACACAGAGGCCGATTATACTCCTCGGTCTTCTGTATAATCTGACGCAGCGTATGTATGTGGTCTAAGGTACTAGCCTTTTCGGAAACCGGCTTGTTCGGGAGGCTGGAAGTCGTCAAGCCTGCGCGTGAGACTATTTGTAATGACCCTCGAAAACAACTTATAGACGTGCCTCAAGAGCGAGATGGGTCTATAATTCTTCAAGAGGGTTCTGTCACCTTTCTGTCAATTAATACAAAATATATAATTTACCAGCACTAATTGTGATGTTTACTGCCATCAATTCACCGCAAGTAGCGTATAATCGACATGGCCATTGAAAACTATCATTTCCATACAACTTATAACCTGTAATTTGGTAAATTTTAATTTTCTTGTAATATGCATCTTTATGCGGTACCAAAATATAATAACCTCGGTGTACAAATACTCCCCAAAGATTCAACAATAAAAAACTGGGAAACGTCCTAAAAATGTTGTGGCTACACCACGATGGCAGGCGAGCCACGGCCCACGGTAAATACCCAATCATCGCTCATGGACTCGTACTACCGAGAGTATAGTCAAACCGCTGCTCACCATTTCATTTCACAGATTCTGATATAACAAAAACCAACCATCAGCCTTTCAACGTCCACTGCTGGGCATAGGCCTCCCCAAGAGAACGCCACAAGGAGCGGTCCCGTCATGGGGGATAATGCCGTAATCGCCACGCTTGGCAGGCGGGTTGGCGATCGCAGTGGATGTTGGTAATACTCGAGGGAGTGCTGCTGCCCACTCCCCCGGTATTCCCTCAGTCGGCTCTTACGACTCCCGTGGGTAGAGAGGGGTGGGACAATTCTAAAGCCGGCCCCACACGACGTACGGGATTCTGATATGCATTGTAAGAATAAACGGCTGTCGTGAGTAATGTGTGTAGCAAGAGCTACAACCAAAACACACCGCTGTGCTTCATGGCCGGTCACACGATACATGGTAGTACCAAACCGCTCGGGCCCGATAGCAGGTAAGTACTCCCAGTTGGTACTCAGCCCTACCACCAGTAACGCAATGGGTGGCAATTGCTTACTTCCCTTATCCGCTTCGTACGACACCAGTGGGAAAGAATGGGGTGGTGACACTTGTATTCTTAGTCCGTCACCACACAGACAACAGTTTCTTTCAGTTCTTTAATCTTCTAGGTACTATACATTTTGACAATATCGCTGATTAACCAGGCTAAACACAAACAATAGTAAACACACGACAGTGGCCATCTCGCTGATAGCGCCATCTACGCTAAGCTTTGCCCGTGAATCCCCATTATCAATAGAAAAAATTAAAAAAACTGTTGATCCGATCGATACCAAACTTCACAGGATCACCCGCTGTGCTAATATGAATATAGCCTGAAAAATTATGAAATCAAATAGTATGAATTTTAATTGCGAAATTAAACTCACTATATTGGTGAAAAACTTTCACTCTGTGTTTAATGTATGTTGCTAAACATGTCAAATGCTAAAAATATGTATAAAAATATCTAAATATTACTATATTGGATTAATACATGTAAATGCATCCGATGGGTGGCGTGGGTCGTAAAGACAAATGTGATGTGGAGATGTAGGTTCGAATCTCGCTCGCACTAAACTTCTTTTTTCCCACATTCACAAATAATTTGTTCTTTATCGTAGCTGAGCACGGCAAGTGCTAAAATACAGATAAAAATTGTCTGGAAATTTCATCAAAACCACTCCAACCATTTTGAAGTCCATAGGAAACATAGATGTAAACATCGATTTTTATATACATCATTTATAGATTTCAACTACAATCCTCTTAGAATATCCCATAACAAAATGTGTCCTCGTTATAATACTGAGCTCATTTTAATCAAGAAACATTGCACAGTTTTCATTACTGTAGCCGTCGACTGTATTTTAATTGCAGCAGATAGAAATAAATCAATACAAGTTAATTATTTTTCAATTAGGTGCACCTGCTACAATTCACCCTATTTAAATTTTATAACCGATATATAATATATAATAATAAAGTACGCTGGGCGAAATGTTCTTTTGCCTTGAAAACGTAGCTATTGGAATTTAAAACCAGTTTATTAATTATTATTATTTATTTCTTAAAATAAGTCCAATTAAAAAAAATCCCTTTAAGTCGCTTTACCTAATTTAGAACAACTATTATATTTGTTGATGACAAAAACAGGACGATGCACCTTTCTACAAAACTCGTTGCCCGTGCTGATAATGAATGAGAAGTCATAACTAAAATATCCGCTTTGAGCATTGGTGTATAAAAAAGAGAAGATTTAGGCACTAAAAGTGTCCACTATAAATTAATGAGTGCAGATTACGCTTTCCTGCACTCATTTCGTTTAGTGTTATTTCGACGCGCGAGTAGCCGCGAAGCCCGCAACGTATCAACATGCCTATAAAAAAAAATACTAAAATCTCTTTTGAAAAACTCATTGACTGTCTCTTTGTCTCTCGTTTTTTTCTTAATAGTTTCGTTACACTCACGCTTGCAGTTAAAAGTTGTTACTATTTTGTAAAATTAATGCGAAATGTTGTTATATATTTAAGTAACATTATATATAAACAACTTTTACCACGATTTCTAAACACACATTGTGTATCCTTAAATCAATCGCTTTGACTATTTTTTTCGCTCGCACCAGACGTCTCGCCAACCCAAAGGTATGTGGACTCCGTGCTTAAATTATTGTGTTGCAAATTATGTATAGAAGGTAGGTGCTGTTAGTCTGCCTACTCCACGATGACAGCCTGATGACACACTAATGATCAGCATTCCGGGGCCGACTTCGAATTTTACACTAACATGATTATTTTGATGAGTATTTGAGTAGGATCGAACGAGAAATTACGACACAGTGTATCACTGCGGTATAGACCTGGACTTCGTCCAACATAAGCTCGCTATGTGCTCTGTAATCCGAATGGCGAGTCTTGGCCGCGAGTATCGGGTGGAATTTTTCGATTGAGAGGGAAGACGTGGTCTCCTTCTGCATTCATGTTTCAGAAGGAGGCACCGAGATTGATCGTGGCAGCGACCGCTAGCCCAATAGTTCCTCGGGGTCATCATCAGAGAGAGCACTCTGGACCCTTTAATTTTACCCTCCACGTACCTAATATATATATATTAGTTTAGTCGGTAGGCCTTTCGGGGAACCGCTGAAGGAATGTAATATGGTTCCGGTGGCCCGCCAATAAAGGCGGAGAGACGGCACACGGCGGGTATCTTTAGTGGGTGAGGGCCCCACTCTACCCTGTTCATTGCCCCGAACGACGGGGTGTGCGGTTAGGAACATTATTTCCCGCTTCAACAAAAAAAGGACTCGGGGAAAGTCCGAGATAACAAAGGGTGTGCGTAATACATTTCTCTACATTTGAAAAGCAGGTAAGTATCTTACTATTCTTAGTACTTATATTCAAGCCGTTATACTTATCAACCTTGCCCAAACATCACACATTACTCCTAAATACGATAATATGTTTTTAAATGCGTTTGTTTCGGTGAACAACATTTTCCTCCCTGATCTGATTTTTGCACTTCTTTACTAATATAAAGCTGCAACAGAGTTGTGTCTGTACATTTAAAATATTTGAGAAAGAATTACTATATTAAGTTGTTGAGGCGTCTCTAGTTTGTAGGTTGGTCTATTTATACAAACAGATAAATATAAGTAACCTAAAAACTAGCTTTTGTCTATGGTTAAGCCACGGGTAAAGACTAGAAAGAACTTTTAATATTTTTTTTTGTCCGTGTGGTGACGGACTAAGAATACAAGTGTCACCGCCCCATCCTTTCCCGCGGGTGCCGTACAAGCCGACAAAGGGAAGTAAGCAATTATGATCCATTGCATTACTGGTGGTAGGGCTGGGTACCAAGTGGGAGTACCTACTCACTTGCTATCGGGCCCCAACGGGTTGGTACCACCGTCTACTTTGTGACTGGTCATGAAGCAAGTCAGTGTGTTTTGGCTGTAGCAGAAGATAGCTGTTTATTAATGGTGCGCAGCGGCTTGACAATCTCAGTATAGTTGAGTTCATGAGCGACGGTTACCACTTACCATCAGGTGGCCCGTGGCTCGTCTGCCATCAATTGCAATTAAAAAAAAATACAATGCGTTCAAAGTTATCTCAATGTGGAAATACTTTTTAATATCATATCACTTTCGTAGACACATATCTACTAGTAATTATCTACATCCATAAAATTGTTATAATGTTTCAACGACTAAAGAAGCCGTTTACATTTTGTTATTTAAAAAAAAATTAAGTTGTTACTTTATACCAATTGCTTTATTTTATATCTAATTAACGCTATATGCTCAGACTAATTTACAAAGTACAAAATTTCAGGACCAAATTAAAAGCCAAATCGTTAAAAACTCTATAAATAATGATAAGGTTTCGCAACAAAAAATCCGCTCGTATGATGATGATGTTTAATCTGTTAATAGTGATACATGAATATTTGTTAGTCAACCAGTAGGTCCCCTACACCATTGAAAATATTAAAAAAAAGTTATTCGTCACAAAACAACCACAAAAGAATTCAAATTAGATGTTTATTAAGTGAATAATGTTACATATTTGGTCGTAGCTCTAATTAAAGTTAGTGACGAAGTTAGAGGTGATGATGATCCGGCAGGTGGTGTGTTCAGCAGAGGTGCATTTCCGTGAAAGTCTTCTTGTCTTTGTAAATAGGTCCCCAAGCGCCGTAGTCCTTTTTTTGCTCTGGCTTCTTGACTGGCACTTGAGGAGCCTGGTAGACTGATTTACTGAAATAAATTATTTAAAACTCGATTTATTAAAATACGAGAGTGGAAGTAATTCTGAAGATTACCGTAAGGTCAATAAATCATAGGTTAGCCTGGATTGCTACCGGCGTAAAATACATTGGAAAATATAAATATTTTGTCCGTGTGGTCACCACCCCATTTTTTCCCACGGGTGTCGTACAATTTGACTAAGGGAAGTAAGTAATTCTCACCAATAGGTGGTAGGTAATAACATTACTGTTGGTAGGGCTGGGTACCAAGTGGAAGTACCTACTCACTTGCCACAGGGCCTGAGCGGGTTGGTACCACCATCTCCTGTGTGACCGGCCATGAAGCGTATCTGTGTATTTTGGTTGTAGCAGGAGATAGCCGTTCATTCTTTCATTTCATATATGTGCAATGAAATGGTAAGCAGCGGCTTGACAATACTCTTAGTATAGTTGAGTCCATGAGCAACGGTTACCATTTGCCATCAGGTGGGCCGTGGCTCGTCTGCCACCAAACGCAATAAAATGAACCCGTGGTCCTGATGTCAAATAAAAGCCGTCAAATGTAGCCAAATTAAATGGCAAGTAATGCTTGCCGCGATGGTTAATGGGGAAGACTTCATAAATGCACGATAATCATGGTAATGCAGATGGAGACCTTAAAATACATGAAGGAGGAGTATCTGAAACCATAATTATGGTGCAATAATAAATCCATTCTAAAACTCACTTGGTTGGACCAGCTACATCATACGACTTGCAGGCGTTGTTAGCTTTAGAAGCGGTTTTGCATTCGTCGCCGCGGGCCATGACTGCTAGCATCTATCTCTTTCACAAGTTTAGCTGATGCCGGTGGAAGGGAGATGAATTATGAGGTGAGGATGTGTAGCCCCAAGTGATCTACGGCACGTGCTGAATGTGCGTAAGGACTGCGTGTTCCAGACGGTTGCCGGTGTTTGCCCGACGACTGCCCTTTCTGGTGCACAGATTTTTGGCAAGCCTGAAAAAAAGGAAGAAATATGTATTAGTTACTAGCTTCTACTCTTTATCTATGTGGATTTCTAAATTTAATACCATTAAGTCGTTTACACCTATCCCACAAGAACTTATTGGGTTAAAAAAGATTGTAAGAGTTTATCCGAGAGTCTACAAAAAAGGATGGAAGACCGGTTTCCGTCAATCATACGTTGAAGAAAAGAGGACGGAAGAATCAGTAATATTTCTATGGAAGATCTGCCTATCGTATTGTACTTCCTGAGGATGTTCAAAGAATGTAGTACTCCGAACTCTATCAAGAGTACATTTTTTTTTAAAGTACAAATTATTTGTGTTTTCCTTATTCACAAATAATTTGTACTTTATAAAAAAAGTAGCGGAGCATGTCAAATGCTAAAAAATATGGATCGATAAAGAGTAGATTTATGTATGTATATTTGTAGGTTAGGTTGGTTAGTACATCGTTCCTTTACGTATTTCTTAACTTTCATGCAGAAGTTATTGACTACTGTCTAATAATACTAAGCACTAGATATATACCTATATGTTGCATAACATTTAGATGGACTTGTTTACTGTTGCCATACTAGTAAATCCACATGATGCAACATTAATTGTCCTTGTATCACCTTTAAGCTTCATTTTCATATTGTTTACCTTTTCAAATGAATACTTTTATTATATAAAGATATTAAAAAGATCCATTTATTTTTTTACATGTTGTTTTGTTTTGTGGAAATATGGCACCGGTAAAATTAAAAAAATATATTTGTACACAAAGTGCGAAAATGTGAAACAGAAAAACATTATCATGACCTACGCGCCTCGCCGTCAGAATACCGTTCGGAGGATCTACCAACTGAGCTGAGCTATCGTGGCATTCTTTCGGGGACATCAATTCACGTTTCATCATTCATGTCACAAGGGACCATAAATGCTGTAAAGTATTCGAACCATAATTTTATGTAATAATGTGTAACGAAAGTAACACATTATTACATAAAATTATGGTTCCAAACCATACATATCAGAAAGTATTAAAAAAACTACTCGCATCATTTATCTATACATTCTGCACCTGCATTACTTTTATCTATCTTTTTTGACGGTTTTTTTTATTAAGAATTTTCAACATAAAAATCACAATATTACAAATTATTTGAGATAATGCTAAAAATACAAATAGAAAAATTTGTTTAAATATTTTTAAAGTACTTTTTGATTTGAATGCAGTGTAAATACAAATTGATTGATCAATTTATGGAGGAAGAAAAAGAAAGGTTGATTTAACAGGTAAACAGATAGGTATACACCAAATCATAAACAAGTTCTCTAATGTTATTCTTAAAATCTGGAGACCTTAGCGTGAACACGCAGCTGCCGCGTGCTAGGAACCAGCATTGTAAACATATAACCGGTTGAGCCAGATATCTGTACGACGCAGTATAATCGATATATAACGCATGGAAAGCAAAGAAACACATTCAGACTCCATGCTCGATTCCAACATCTAGAATTAGGCACAAATTACGTTAGAAGTTTAAGCGCGGGTTTCTTAGCTGAATCTCCCACACAGAAATATTTTGTTACAATAAGTTTAGTAAATAGTAATAGTTAGTATAATAGTTTCTAATAAAATCCAATACTCTTTGGACGTCGAAGGGATTGCGACTTCAGCGTACAAAAACCACACAGTTAAACTATGTGATGCCCCATGCATCCTTTGGTTATCCACATGTACACAGGCCTCCCAAAGAGAGGGCATCAACGAACGGACCCTATGCTGCCTTCATGCAACGGCTACCTGCGAATTTGCCCAGTTTATCGATCCACCTGGTGGGAGGAGACTCCATCAGGTTATTTTTAGGGTTTTTTAGTCTAGATTTATTAGACTTAATTCCCAAGGTGATAGGCAGGGGTGTAGCTTAGGTCCAAGTAATAAATAACCTCGCCAAAGAAGTAAATACACGTATTTGGCCAGACGGGTGTAGGTCGAATATATCCCATTGCAGGGAAGATTAGTAATAGCCACTATTAATTTTATCTCTCCATATCGTGAGAGACTAAGAGTAGTTTAGTGTCAGTACCCCATTCCATACCATGATATATGTGTAAAATCCAGCTGAAGTACTAAATGAAGCTGAAAAATACTACTGCAAGTTAAAAGCATTGTGGCTGAATAGTTACGTTAAAAATGATACCTGTACATTTTAGAATAGTAAACATACAAGACTTACATATGTTAAGGGAGGTGGCTTGATGATAAGTAGTATAGGTAGATATAGTACATGAATGTGTTAAAATAATTTTATAATGTCATCATTTATTGATCCAAATGGATTCGTGTTTATCAAATAGATTTCTACATTATCCTTATTTTAAATTTAAAATAAATTATATAGACAGCAATCTATTTTGCAGTAGATTAAAGATGCTATATGCACTAGTATCGAATAATTGTTAACATGAATAAGCATGTCTAATACACTTAATTAACTTAGAATAATTGATACTAACTATTCTATGATTATCAAGAATTCTGTTGTAAATCTAGACTTCTACAAAATCTCAAAAACGGCATCTTTTGTTATTAGTAGAGCCTTACTTCTCTCAGCATGAATGGGCCGGCTCAACCTTGGAAATACGGCTCTTTCATAGAAAATTAAAACGTAACATTACCTGTTATCCTTACAGCCTACCTCCTCATCTTCTGTATATTAAACTTCCCCTCCACCTCCTATCCCTTTCCCTGGGATGCTGTTGCTACCATCTACAGCCTTGCTTATTTAACAACCACGTGACATATAAAAGACGTGATCAAGAAATACCTCATAGTTTTTGTGTTAAAGGTACACGCACAAAAAGAACCTATAATATGTACAAAGGCATTTCTTAATATTGTACTGTTGTTTATCATTTGACAACAACTTCACAGGTCCCCCTCTCCATTTAAGGTGTTTCACAAACCGATATGCTTAATTCAAGACTTGTTAACAAAACTGGTTCAGATGTATCACGTACGTTGGACACAAATTTCTCTCGCCACACATTACCAAAATGTATTTTGGCTAACAATATATTGATCGCATTTTAATATTTTTTTAGCATTTGACAACCTTAGCCATATAAATTAACACAAAGTACATGAGCAGGATTTGAACCTGTATCTCCTGGAATACCGTCCCAGATCCTTTGCCAATTCAACCATCGTCGAAAATTGCTCGGGACTGGGAATTTTGATAACACATTCATTCTTAACGTCTTGGGTGACGCCTGCGCTATCTGTCGGTCGTTTGCATAGGTACATTATACCGACCAGGTAAATTTAATTTTACAATTAAGAAACATACCAAATAATGACGTAGCCCTATAAATACTTTGATATGTTTATATATTTTTATAGCATTTGACATGCTTAACCATATAAATTAACACAAAGTGTTAAAATGTGCCGTGTGGGGCCGGCTTTAGAATTGTCCCCATCCCTCTCCACCCATGGGAGTCGTAAGAGCCAACTCAGGGAATACCGAGGGAGTGGGCAGCAGCACTCCTTCGAGTATTAACAACATCCACTGCAATCGCCAACCCGCCTGCCAAGCAAGGCGATTATGGCACTACCCCCATTCTTGGGGAGGCCTATGTCCAGCAGTGGACTTTAAAAGGCTCATGGATGGATGGACGGTGAAAATGTGAAAAATGGCAAAGGTGTCCTGTTTGCTGCATTTCCTCACAATATTTCTTTCAGCGAGCATTGACAATTTGTGAACATAATTCACACATAGTTTCTTCGAAAAATCAGTTGTATATTCTGTGCGAGATGGACTTCAAACTGATGATTAAACTCGATACCACTGTCTTTGCAGTCCTCGGTTTTACTGTTAGTTCAGCTTTATTTAACTTATACATAATATGTAGGTACTTATATAGGGTTTTTCAACAAGAACTTTGTTTTTTAAATCAAAATAAAACAATAAATTTAGACGATAGTGATTAAATTTTTTATTGGATTACAATAAGTAAGGTTTGGCAATTATGAATGACAAATAATATCTGATAAATGTCCACCACGACCACGGTTACAAATGTAGATTCTTTCATCAGTTTTTAATCACTTTTTGTCAAAATGGTGGGTTTATTTCGTTAATCACTTCACGAATTTTGAGTTTTAAGGCTGCAATCGATTCGATTGGCTTCGTATAGAGTCTGCTTTTAACATAACCCCACAAAAAATAATCCAGCAGTGTTAAATCACATGTTCGAACTGGCCACTTCACAGTTGAATTTCGTGAAATTATGCGATCGGCAAATTTAGTTTGCAATAAATTCATTGTTTCGGTGGCTGTAACCGTGGTCGTGGTGGACATTTATCAGATAGGTATTATTTGTCCTTCATAATTGCCAAACCTTACTTATTGTAATACAATAAAAAATTGAATCATTATCATCTAAATTTATTGTTTTATTTTGATTTAAAAAACAAAGTTCTTGTTGAAAAACCCTATACTACGCAACCTTGTCTTGCCCTTTCGTTTTTCTTAAATAAACAATCGGAAACTTATCTATTTCTACTTAATTGTGAACAGTCAATATATTTTATTATCTATGGTGACAGACGAGCTAGCAGTGCCCCTAATGGTAACCGCCACCTACTGAATCCGCAGTACGAGGATACATATACTGGCGATGTGTAATAAAAATACGCCTAAATATTAACAAGAACAGCTGTTTCGCGCACTCCACGTTATATCTGCTATATAATACCGCAAATTACATTAAAAAATGAAAAGGGGACTTCTATATCCCAATATTTATATTACCGAATAGACGTATACGTGTTAAATTTAGCAATGTAGATTAGTTCGGCTGTATTAACCTCTCCAAGGCAGCCCATGCAGATTTTGTTATGAAGACGTTTGCTTGTTTATTTTAAACTAGCAATGCTAACAAGATTCAAACTAGTAGGGTATTCTGACATTTTGTTATATACGGAAATCTTGTATGCAAAATATATTAAATACAAGCTGCGGGTAGCTTTCGGATGGCAACTCTGCCCACGTGGAGTATAGTTTTCTCTGCGGAACCCTTCTGCCAATGAACATGCCATCCAAATCAGGCCAACCACTTCGGAGATTAGCCAGAACAGACAGAGAGACAGAAAGACGGACAAACATGTTTAAAGTTACTTTTTTATTCTTATTCTTAAAGAACACAACACCCTGCAGTAAGGAATAATTCTTGTATGGCGGAGGACTTTACAAACACAATTCCACGGACACAAAGTACACCCAGACTCCGAACAACCATTTGTGGATCACACAAAGAGTTGACCTGTGTGGGAATCGAACCCACAACACACCGGCAGGAGGCCGGTATCTAAACCATATACGCGTATATATTTATAAAAAGCTCCTATTTAGACATACAAACAGACACTTAAATTTACATATCTGTAATATATCACATTATAATGTATTAAGTTAATTCAATAATTTTAGCTATTCTAGTCACATTTTCCTCCAATACAGAAACAAATATAAGTTTGACCTTCCCGTATTCTTTTAATGTCAACTAAATTCAGTTTTTGAACTATATATTTAAATATGAAGATTCTCTAATATCGTCTACAAAAGTTAACTTCCTTAACTAATATAAAACTATAATTGGCGAATATATGCCCCACGTGTTGCTGATTAAGTAATCGGTGACCATCTAGCACCACCATTTACTGGATGATGGTGACCTTCTCTATCAGTTACATAAAAAATATCTAAACTAATACGCTAAACTGATTTTTACCTCGCTTGATTTCCACAAAAAAGTAACTAGTAGATTTTAAATAACTGTCTATATCCAATTTATCATTTGGCTAATTCTTCTTCTATACTATTATAAAGCTGTAACAGAGCTGTGTCTGTACATATTTGAGAAAAAATTACTGTAATAGGCTATATAGGCGTGTCTAAACACGAAACAGTTTTTTTAGATTTTTTGTGTGTTTGTCTGTTTATCTCTTTGTCTGTTTGTCTGTTTATTTGTTCGCGCATCACGCAATTACTATACATTGAACGGATTTTGATGCAACTTTTTTTTATTTGAAAGCTCTCGATTAGATTTAAAACTGGTATACATTTTATCCCGCTACTATATAGGGAACCTGAGATATAACCGAAAAACTAGCTTATGGTTGCGGCGAAGCCGCGGGCAAAGGCTAGTATAACTTTAAAGAGGTATTGCTTCACACGAGTTTTTTAAAATAATAACAATTGGGAAGCTGACTGGGGCCAGCAAAATAAAACAATATTTTTGATTATAATGTAAGTACTAGCTTTTCCCCCGCGGCTCCGCCGCAGCCAAAAGCTAGTTTTTAGATTATATCTCAGGTTCCCGATATAGTAGTGGGACAAAATGTATACCAGTTGTTAAGTCTAATCAAGAGCTATCAAAAAAAAAGTTGCGTCAATATCCACCCAGTAGTTTTTGCGTGATGCGCGAACAAACAAATAGATAAACAGACAAATGAACAAAAATTCTAAAAAAAATTGTTTTGTGTTTAGACACGCCTATATAGTCTATTACAGTATTTTTTTCTCAAATATCTTAAATGTACAGACACAGCTCTGTTACAGCTTTATAATAGTAGTAAGTATTTTCAAAAGCGTGTTTAGGGTGAAGCGGGAGATAGGCGTCTATTCATTAATGGGATATGTATCTGAGCAATGAAATAGTAAGCAGCGGCTTGTCAGTTTTGTTAGTGCTAGTGAGTACATGAGCGGGGGTCACCACTTACCATCAGGTGGACCGTGGCTTGCCTGTCACTATATACATAAAAAAAATCGCAAACACCGTATTATAATTTAAATGTTGATTCCATTGAATATTTGAAATAATCTCCAGTTTCCAATTTCTGCGGTTGTTTTCATGCCCCAATTTTCTTTGTATATAAAAATATGCTGCCCGTATCTATGTAATTGAACTCCTCTTAAACAGTTAGACCGATTTTGATGAAATTTTTTGTGTATTAAACTCAAAGTGAAAAATGTCAAATCGAAAATAACAATCACAAGCAGGATTTGAACCTGCATCTCGTGGATACCGTCCAGATGCTTTGCCAATTCAGCGTCACCCAAAGACGTTAAGTATGAATGTGTTATCGAGATTAGCAGTCGGGAGCAATTGTCGCGATAGCTGAATTGGCAAAGCATCTGGACGGTATCCAGGAGATGCAGGTTCAAATCCTACTCATGACTGTTATTTTTTTCACATTTTTCACTTTTTGTTTAATGTATAGTGCTAAGCATGTCAAATGCTAAAAATATATATAAAAATATCTAAATATTTTTTGTGTATGTTCAAGTGGATTCAAGGACGGTTTAAATTCATAATTGGTAGCCGGCCCCACGATAGGCTTTTAGGATTTTTTATTCAATTTATTGTAATGGAAAAATATATACCTAACAAGAAAATTTCAGAAAATTTCATTTTTTAGAAAATTTCAATTTTCTAGAATGTTCCAACTACCCTATATTGTCAAATTAATTTATATAATTTTTATTTTTTTAATTTATATATACAAATTAATATTGTGAAATTAATTACTACAAATGCCAACGTTAGGACAGGACAACGTGGTCCACTAGTAATATTGTAAAATTTCAGAATGTAACGTTCCAATCCATCATTTCAATAACTTGTTCAATGCTCTTGTTAATTTTTTTGATGTTTAGACCACTCGCCAGAGCATTTTGGTGTATTATGTAATTAAGACTATAATTTATTGAAATGAGCTTTCGGTGGTATCTATTTAGCTATGTAATATGTGTACAAAATTCTGATCCACGGATTTCATTTAGTAATAACTCAGATGTGACAGAATTTCATCAGAGCTTTTCGTTCCCAGAATTACAATTAAGTAAGAATTACAAGTAAATTTGCCTTTGAAGTATTTTAAGCTTTCATTTTAGGTAGGTAGGCAAGGACTGCACGCACAAGTTATACAAAGCACACATGTCAGTTGAGAATTAACAGAAATCTGTTTTTAGACAAATTCAGAATGTTGAAAGAGGTTTAAAGTAAACCTTGGTATTTTAAAAAATCTTAACCGCATGTAATGTAAACAAATTAGTACTTCATCCTTATTAATTGTAAATACGATTTCTGAAAGATTTAATATGGTGATAATAATATGACTGAATCGGCCTGATGCCTGACTTAATTATTTCCCAGATTCAGCAGAATATTGCAAGCCTGCCTTCTGATGTCAAAAACTCGAAAGAAGAACAATATTCTGAGATTATACCAAATGATATGATGTAAGGATATTAAAGCCTGACTTTCCATTTCGACTGTCATAAAAAACCACGACAGTCAACGACTTAAACAACGATCCAAGTCACAACTTTTACAACTCGCAGGCAATAAATGAAGTGTGTTAATAATTTACATAGATAATGTTTAACCACTAACCTTGGTAGAAATTTGTCGGTTATCGCAAACTTTTTCTTCGTTTTTGTCATTGACACCTACTGATTGTTATAAAAAATTAGAAATAATACTCCGAAAAGTAAAAATAATTGCAGCCACTTCTGGACGGGGCAAAAGTAAACTGGCAACAAAATCGTTGTACATGTATTTATGTATGGACTTCTGGATACCGGTTAGACGGTCGCGTCACAAACTCTGTCATATCTTGCACTGCTCCGGCATACGTGATCACTCACCAATTCGTTATTATACCTAATCTTTAGGTTTTTTCCATTGGAAACTGCTTTAAACTAGTTCTAATGAAATCGCTATAATTTTTAGTCTCAAATTGGTTATGTCGCGCTGTGTCAACGACCGCGATACAAAATTCTCATAATAAAAGTAAAACGCCTGCGGTTTACATACCTATATATTAGGTAAATTGTACTCGTATTAGGTAAATTGGTTTTATAATCTATTTAGTTTGAAACAATAAATATGAGTTACAAATATACTCCAAAGGTTACTAACACCTTAATATGCTGCTTATTTTATTTTTTATTTTATTTTATTTTTTATTTTATTTTAAATTTATTGTTTAGTTTTTTTTTAAGCATGATTGTAGGTTACAAATGATCTACACGTGTGGAACATACGTAACCTTCATCCTTTATAATATTATTCTCTTTGTTAGTTTAGACAATCATTTTATTAATTTGACACCGTAAATGTGAGGATATTGGGCTAATAATATATGTATAATACAAGATTCTGCCCGGGACTTTGTCCGCGTGGACTCTACAGTTTATATGCAAAGATGGCTATTCACAAAAACGAAGTTTTTCCGGGATTAAAAGCCTATGGCCTTTTCTGAGTACTAGACTATATGCGTAATATAAGTATTTCCTAACTTGGTAGTTACGACGTTTTATATGCCACTTGCGACGCAAACAAGCATACGGCCTAACTGATGGTAAGCAAAGCGATAGGAGGGGAGAGGAAGGTAAATAAGGAAAGGATAGCGAGGGCTTCCAGCACTCTCACTCACCATACGAAACACAACGGCAGGAGTATATTTACCGTTGTTTCACGCAGATCTTCTGTGAGAGGGTATTTACCCAATCGAGCTGGCCCATTCATGATGGGATATGCAAGGTTTTACCACAGACGTGAAAGTGTAACAAGCAAAGAAATAAATAAACAAATCAACAATTCACTTTTGCTTTTATAATATTAGTAAGGTTAACGATGTTTACGAATTAGAGTCTATAATAATAATGTAGAATAGAAAAACGACTGACATTTAATATGTGGAGAGATTGTTGATGCTTCTACAGTGTTTTACACAACATCAAATTTATCGAAATATATGTCAGTCTATAGATTTATAATTATCAAAAATAGTAGAAATGTTAACGACATTTTTTACATTATTGTCATTTTATACATCCAACATAAAATGTTTTTGGTTGTTACACATTTTGGCATTTAGACAGTTCTTGTGGGGCCACTGGCATCACATCAAAGGTCCGCCGGCGGCTTACCCTTTCGGGTACCCTCTACTGAGCGACGCATCCGCACACGGAGCGGCGCGCTTAACGTTTCCCGGGCCATCCACCCGCAGCCTCAGCTAGGGCACAGTAAATATATAAGCTAAAGCAGTAGTGAAACTAGACCTATTCGTTGAAATAATTACCTACGCTTCGTTGGAGCGTTAGGGTTGTCCCCGTAAGTCCATACAAATTAGCACCCAACCACATGTTGTTGTGGTTCGTGCGAAACAATATTTATGATTATCCTGAAACTAAATCTGTAACAGAGCTATGTCTGTACATCAAAGATAGTAAATGTGACTATATTAGGCGTATTTATGCGTGCCTTTTTTTTCTTCTTTCTTCGTTTCATCCTGCTACTACTATATTGAGATATAACTTAATAAACTAGCTTTTGTCTGAGCCGAAGCCGCAAACAAAAGCTTTTAATGTCTATAACACATTGTGGACATTTATTTTTTTAAACATTTTGGGATAAAAATAAAGTAAATGTATCATTATGCCGGATTTTTTTTTTCACATTAATAATTATAGTAATAATATAGACTATACATACATACAGTGTATGCGACTGCTAATCATGAGGTCTCGGGTTCGATCCCCGGGTCGGGCAATGTTATTGAGCTTTTTCCTAAAAAGAAAAATTCTCAGTAGCAGCCCGGAGTTTGGAAATGGGCCCGGTAGACGTCAATAGGCTCGCCCCCTATTACGTGGGACTTAAACATAGCTGGCGAGTCGTGGGTGTGTAATACACCTCTGCCTACCCCTTCGGGGAGTACAGGCGTGATGCTATGTTGTTGTTGTAGACTATACATTAAACACAAAGTGAAGCATGTCAAATGCTAAAAATATCTATATAAATATAGACTATGTTATTTGTATACTTGCAAAATTACAAATCATTCCTCTTTATAATATTACTAATAAATTTATTACGATTCATAAAACAACTCAAATAACGCTCAACCACTCATCCCGACGCGACACCCGCTACTAAAAGCACTGCCAGGGGTGCTTAGATTCTCGTAGAAGCGCGCGTCTGTGTGAGTGTGCTGTTTCTAACGATTTGTTCCTAGTTTCCGTACTGGTTTATATATTTACTGTGGCTAGGGTGGCATCAGGCACAGGTACTCGCCCCAGTCGCTGGCGGCGGTTCGGGTCAGCGGAAAGATCGTTCTCCCTGGCCCTCTCCACCGCTTTCTTCTGCTGCGGCGAAGAAGGCCAGGACCAGGGCCAGGGCCTTCCTGAGCCTTTTATTCGATTTTAATCTTTCATTGTTCATACCTATATTTCTATACCTACATATCTTCAATATCTACAGTACACGTGTAACCCACATACAAAGTAAACTGTAATTGATGATTATGCAGTCTCAATATAAATATTAAGTGAGAAGTCAATGTTTATAAATATTTATATAATTTTTTAATTTATCATAAATTGTATAATTTATCATTTTATTTAATACTACATTGTAATTTTTAATAAATTAATACAGTGTTCATTTTGTAAATATTTATAACAAATAATTCCGACAGATGGCGCAGCATCACCCAAGACGTTTAAGAATTAATGTGTGATCGAAATTCGCAGTCCCAAGCAATTGTCACGATGGCTGAATTGGCAAAGCATCTGGGACGTTAGGTTTAAATCCTGCTAGTGACTGTTAGTTTCGATTTCACATTTTCACACTTTGTGTTAATTTATATGGCTAAGCATGTCAAATGCTAAAAAATTATCTAAAAATTTTATTTGTACTAACATGCGTATGTAGCATGTAACTTTAAATTAAGATTATATCAATAGTGTGTGTACTCTCTTTGTTCATACACTTAAACAGAATCATACCTATTGGATATTTCTCTCAAAATCTTAACCATTTTTACCATCTATTGCGAACAAATGGACAAATGTTTTGCTTGCTCCATTCGCTCCATCCATCCATCCATCTTTCAACGTCCACTGCTGGACATAGGCCTCCCCAAAGGGGGGATAATTATTATTAATTCATTAATTCACTCACTATTACTTATTACAATATTACAAGCAAAAAGCATTACAATATTTTAAGCCATTTATCACCTCCTTCCTCTTCAATCATCTTTCCTCCAACCTTCTACGATGTTAGTGTTTCACCATCTCATTCCTTCCAACTATCCATATAAAAGTCCACTAAGAGTCCTCCTTCCTTAGTCGATACAGCACTGAAACTCGAAAGAAATATTGGTGACGAATTCAGGACAAATTTCTTTCCTATTTCTGCCCAATACTGCGACTTATATTCCCATAGAAGTAAAGAAAATAAAATATTTTTTTTGGTGGCAGAGAGCCACGGCCCACCTGATGATAGATGGTAACCATCGCTCATCACAGATATGAAATGAAAGAATAAACGTATATCTCCTACTACAACCAAAACACACCGATGTGTTTCATGGCCGGTCACACAGGTGATAGTGGTACCAACCCGCTCGGGCCCGATAACAAGTGAGTACTTCCACTTTGTATGCAGCCCTACCACCAGTCATGCAATGAGTGATAATTGCTTAATTCCCTTATGGAGGGCATACACGTTAGGGTTTGCATGATGGTTATAACTGTGCATGCATAACCGACAGATATGACCGAGTTTCATATTGCACATACACGTTAGGGTTTGCATGCACAGTTTTGCCGTTAACTCTCAGTTGAGCTACGTGTAGGACGCCTACTAGCCTATACTGTTTGATGAATAAATGACCAACGTCACCGATTAACAGTTGTTTCTGGAACAATCTGTGTAGGTGCCTACATTTTGTAAAGCTATAAACGACATTGCAGACAATTAAAACCTGAGAACTGTGCAGGCAAGCTCGCCGGACGCCACACACGCTCAGTTAAGCTCGCGTGCAAACATAACCGAGCGGCATAAATTATCAATTTTGATATCTATTTGCTCGGTTGCATGTACATGCATCGATAACTGTACAGTTTTATCACATACACGCTAGGGTTTGCCTGTCTGTTATGCATGCACAGTTAAAACCATCATGCAAACCCTAGCATGTATGGCCGCCATTAGTCGCCTTGTACGACACCCGTGAGAAAGAATGGGGTGGTGAACACTAACTTGTTTTCTAAGTCCGTCACCATCCTTTATGACATCTTCACAGGGCCCTTGACCGGATAAGCTAGTTGTGAGGAAAAGGTCGAAAAATATTATTCGGAATGGGTAAGTCAAATGTAAATATTTTGATATTTTGTTCACCATAGCGGGGATCAGGTAGACCTCTCTGTAGTAAACAAGTATTAGCATACTCGCTACATTGCGTCCGCTACCTTGCTCATAATATACGCCAAAAACAATTTAGGATATATGCTGCATTAAGATCAGCATATTTGTGGCATCTGCATAATAATATTGTAATTGAATAATCCAGTATTGTTATGTTACCTCTCAATACTTAGAGCATTTACTTGAAAGCTGTAAACCTCAATATATTAAATTTGAAAACGTTAACAATTTTGCGATTACTGTAGGCACTATAATAATATGTAACTTTTAGGATAATCACTCGAGAAAATTTGTTTTTCTCTGAAGGAAAAGAGATTGCTTTCGAGGGCTCTGTAAAGTCTACCTTTACCTAAAGTGGATCATGGATACCTCTCGTTCTGTGAGGAAACTCGTGCCCAAAAGTGGGATAGTAATGGTTTCTAATAATGACATGAAAGCAGCAACAGCTTTATAATATTAGTACCCGCGGGTTCACCGCAGCAAAAAGCGAAAAGTTTTTAGGTTATATCAGGTTTGGCTGAAACCCCTCCGTGGGACTTGGAGGCGGCTTGGAGGTGCTAGCCGAGGTGTATTGGTGGGCGTCGCCCAAGAGTGAGAGGGGGTGGTCGTCCCCCACCCAGCGTGGTGGCCAGATGGCAAGGCGACGCCCGCCGAGCTGCCATGGCCAGCTGCAGGATGCGGTAGGAGGCGCCCCGGACCGGCTTTCGGACCATAGGGAAGCTCCAGCCGGTGCTGAAAGAGTGGGCAGGGTGATAGCACGCAGTCCTTACCTTCCGACTGGTGCAGGTGCTGTCAGGGCACGGTTGCTTCGGCAGATATCTGCACATAGTCGCAAGGAGGGAAGCGACTCCGGGCTGTCACCACTGCGGCTGCGACGTGGACACGGCGCGGCACACGCTCGAGTCGTGCCCGGCTTGGGCCGAGCAGCACCGTAAACTCGTCGTTGCAATAGGAGGGGACGTCTCGCTGCCGAGCGTCGTCAGAGCGATGTTTGGCAGCGACAGTAATTGGGCCGTGGTCGCTGCTTTTGCACAGAGTGAGGAGGTCATCTCGCGGAAGAAAGCGGTCTCGCGGGGATCTCGCTCAGGGAGGCTAATACTTCCGCAGACCTGAACCGCAGCCAGCGACTGGGGCAGCACAGGCGTGAGTATTTACCCTAGCTGAGGCTGCGGATGGATGGACCGGGGAACGGCCGCCTATAACTAATATATTCTGGTATTTTATTCGACAATATAACAGCGAAATTCTTACTTATAAATCTTCTGCATGTCTATTACCATTTTATAGTTACCTACCTACTACATATATTGGAATCAATCATGGAGCAGTGATAATTTGCAAACAAACACACACATATTCTCAAAAAATCTCGAAATGTCAGAGGTGGGTGTCGTAGCCTTGGACTGGGAAAGGAACTCGATACTATTGTCATTGCAGTCCTTGGTATTGCCACTAGGCTATCAATGCAGAATTTAATTATTCCTTCCTATATTTATTGCACTCAAAATGCATAAGCTTTGCATAAAATTTTCGTCTGGTATCGTTGTTGAAAAGGACAAAACAGCGCTAATTCCTACATCGTGACTTTTAACAACATACAATTAACATCTAGACACAGAACAAGCAATTGTAGATCTCATAAAATGATATAAGTAGGTAATGCATTGGAATCGAACCCACAAATATTGTACTAAATCTTGGTAATCTATGCCTGCACAGATGGCGTAGTGCACCTGTGCAGTCAAAACTTGTATTCCATCCATGCATCAGCCTTTAAAGTCCACTGCTGGACATAGGCCTCCCCAAGAATGGGGGATAGTGCCGTAATCGCCACGCTTGGCAGGCGGCTTGGCGATCGCAGTGGATGTTGTTAATACTCGAAGGTGTGCTGCTGCCCACTCCCTCGGTATTCCCTCAGTCGGCTCTTACGACTCCTATGGGTGGAGAGGGGTTGTTGCAAACTTGTATTATTTGGTGATAATATGACTTTTTAGCAGACACCAGATATTATCCAAAAGCTTTTCATGAACCTATCTCTTTATCGTCCTTGTAAAAAACTCTTAAGGTGTATATGGTGATAATTGATAACTCTTGGTCCAGAATGGAATATTCTTGAAGCATCATTAGATAACAGGTTATTATTTAATTTTGAATGCAAATCTAAGTTTTAAAGTATAAAAACGACCTTGACACGATATAGAAAGAAAGAAAGAAAATCTTTATTGGCATATAACCCATTACATAGTCCTTGCAGATATTAATACATAAAATCAACCCACGGGTTATGGTGCCAAAAGGGCGAACAGCTCAGCATTATGTTAGGGTAAAATTATCCCTAACGCTGGTTTTCAGCTGCAGCTCATATAGGTAAATGTTTTGTGATGAGAATGATATTTATTTTTATTACCTATATTATTTTGATAGTGTTATATATTCTTTTAGCATTTGACATGCTTAGCTATATAAATTAACCTGGTCTTTGTGGTTTACCTGGTCGGTTTAATGTATGCAAATACTTCCGACAGATGGCGCAGGTGTCACCCAAGACGTTAAGAATGAATGTGTTATCGAAATTTGCAGTCCCGAGCAATTGTCACGATGGCTAAATTGGCAAAGCATCTGGGACTCCTGGGATTCTATGGGATACAGGTTCAAATCCTGTTCGTGACTGTTTTTTTTCAATTTCACAGTTTCACACTTTGTGTTAATTTACTTATATTAGTTGCGATTATTACATATTAGTAAGCGTATTATTATATGATTAATCTACTTATTATGTAGTTGCGTAAGTGCACTGCTTCTGAGGTACCTAATACGAAAAAATAGAGCAAAGTAGCCTATGTCCTCCTTTGTACTCTGGACTTTAGGTGTGCCAAATTTCATAGTGATTAGTTCAGTAGTTACAGCGTCAACTAGAAGTAGTAAACAAACAAACTCACTTCACATTTAGCATTAGTAATTTGTTTAGATAATTTTAGCACCTTATGCCATCTGCTGATATAATATACGAGTATTTGAATGGTTAAAAATTAATATCTATTATCATTGTTATATGACATATTGGTTACGTAGAAAGTGAGTAATAAACACAATATTCTAAAAAACACTAGGCGATCTAAAAGTATAAACAAGACTTGACTAATAAGTAGGTAATTACTTATTATTCCTTGTAAATAAAACCTCATATGTATATTAAAACTTTTTATAATATCTACAAATAGCTCTTATAAGTATGACAATGAAAACGGCAATTTTCCAAACATTAAGTAAACTTAACGCATATTTATATTATTGTATTATATATTATAGTATTATACCTAATACTAGTGGACCCGACCACGCGTTGCTGTGGCACACTCATTGTTATAATCCTTCAAATATATTATTAATATTGCTGGGGTAGCCGTTACTCGGTTCTCTCTCCAAAATCCCTCTCCAGATATAAAAATGATTAATTTTACAATATAAAAGGCAATAATCGGATCCAAAACTATCCTATCTCTCAAGTTGGACCGAACTACGCACAGTGTGCAAAATTTGATTGAAATCGGTTCATTGGTTTAAAAGTTCATCGCGAACAAACAACACACAATTAAAACACAAAGTGACAAAATTAATGATAAATTAAATCATTTTTAAATAATCCACTGCAGCGTCACCTGGTGGTGATTTATAACAAACCTTCACAATAAATCATCTAGTTGTCTCTATTTCAATAGTGACTTATCGAACGGTGTCGAAGTCTCTAGATCTCATATATAGCAACATAATATGTTATGTATATTTTAATCAACGAATGGCTTAATCACGGCTTCCTCTTTGCGTCGCTGCTGTCGATTGTACAAATATTCTATGATGAGAACTGTTGAGGCTGAGAAGAAACCTGACGAAAGATACATTTATTATTAGCTACAAGCATGGACCAGTTAGTCTTCGTAAGATATTTATTATCAAACTCACCAGCCTTACAACAGTCAGGCTAAGTTTGTTGTACAATAGAAGTCGAGTCTTGTTTCATCGATGATAGCCCTCATACGCGGTCAATCAATTCTCTCATACTAAAAAAAGCCAGCTTTCCGTAACTATGGGACGGTTGCCTAACTGTTACACATCTCAGATTGAGGAATCAAGCTGCGAGTTATCTCAATAGCCTGATACACATGGCTCATTTGGTGCTGAGCGGTCCTGAGGATGCCTCGTATAGAGGCGAAACACGTGACGAATTTATGTTCGGATTTCTGCGGAATATTGCAACGTTATGGTTTTGTGAGTCCTGCCGTATCGCATGGTTGCATCGCATTGGTGAGATTTTTTGTCATTATCATGCATGCTACTCTGCTATTATCACATTCTCCTCTATCTGTGAGAGTGCGGATTGGCAATCTTAGGTTATTTTGTCTGTGTCCAAAGATAACCGGGATTGACAATCCGTGGGTGAGTGATGGGCTCCACTCCTAAAATTTCCATTCTATAATAACAAAAATAAACTTCCGCCAAGTGTTTAATTCAATTAATTACATGAACCCATGTAGGTTAACAAACATACTATCAAAATAATCTCATTACGTATTTGCGATTCAGAGACTGGACAGGAGACCAAATACTTACTAAGCTTCGAGTGCGATATCTCGATAGGTGTGCTCTTACGGGAAAGTTCTAAGGTTTAAATAATTCTCAGTTTTATCACCTAGTATATCATTAAATAAATTCAATATACGTAGATACGTACCCATAATTAAAACGAAGAAAGATCCCTGCATGTCGCTGATATTGACAGTGTGGTTGTTTACTTCCTGTGTCACGGTGGACGTCTTCCAGCAACGGTCGCGCTTAGGAAGGTACGCGCTCAACCAACGAGAGATCAGTCCTACTTTGTGCATGCGATCTAACCTGAAATTCATCATCTTTTTCAACATTCCAAAACTTTCAACTGTCTCACTGTTAAACTGTTGAGCCACAAGTGTACTTTTAAATTAAGAGCGATTGTACCTTTTTCTTTATAAGGCTGGAAAAAATCGCCGCACACCCCGTCGTTTGGGGCAACGAACAGGGTAGTGTGGGGCCATCACCCACTAAAGAAACCCACCGTGTGCCGTCTCTCCGCCTTAATTGGCGGGCCACCAGAACAATATTACATTCCTTTAGTGTTAGTGATTATTTTTTTACAAATTTGATTTTCATTAATTTATTCCGGATCCAAGTTTGCTATCGCTAAGCAATTATAATTAGCTAGAAAAAAAACATAATTTAAAAAAAAAATGTAGCTTTGCTAAGTGGACCTGGAGTGGAAATCGAACTCGACATCTTGTTATTGGTATTCCTTATTACTTCCTGGTACACGATACAGTGACTATAGAGACTGTATTTTTTTTATACTACGTGGGTGGCAAACAAGCATATCTACGGCCCACCTGATGGTAAGTGGATACCGTAGCATACATCAGAGGCGTCACTCGCACTTCACCATCTCCATGGAAAAAGATAGGAGGAGATAATATGAAGGATAGAGGATATCCTAAGGAAAGGATAGAAAGATAAACAAGGAGAGGATAGGGAAGGGTTTGGTCCTCCGGCACTCTTTTTCACCATACAAAAAACGGTAAGAGTACCTACCATTGTTTAACGCTAATCTTCTGTGAGAGGTTGGTACTTCCTCGATCAAGCCAGCCCAATCATGCCGGAACAAGCAAGGCTCTACAACTAGATGAAGGTAAAGCAACATATAAAAAACTATAACATATGGTATTAACTTACTCTTTGTTTATAACTGGAAGATAAGGACTGCCTGCGGGAACGATCATAGCGACTTTCTCGTCAAAGAATTCTTCAGAACCTGTAAAAGAACTTGTATTTTTAAAGTACAAATTATTTGTGAATGAAGAAAAATAATTTTTTAGAACGAGCGGGAATTGAACCCGCGTCCCTTCCAATCCGGGAAAGTGCTCTAAGCCACTGAGCTACTGTACCGACCTTTTCGGTTACCCCAATCTCCTCCTCACATTTGTCTTTACGACCAACTCCATCTATCGGAATGCATTTACATGCATTAATCCAATATAGTAAGTTTAATTTTGCAATTAAAATTCATACTATTTGAAGGCGCGATTTTGTAAACATTTTTTTAATCTATTTAGTTTTAATATCTGTAATAAATCACTGTTCGTTTTCCGAAAATTAAATAAATAAATAAATATTACTCGTGTGTCGTCTTGTCCATGGATAGGTGGATAATTTAATACTCTAACGTTGAAGTAAACCATATAAATATTTAATTTTGTAGTTTATGTGTAACTTATGATTGTCAAAGACTGGGTGTACCCAGCACTAAGGAATAATCCTTGCATCGCGAGGGATTTAACAAACATAAAATTTCACGGACACAAAGTACACCTAGTCAGAGAAAAACAATATTTTGCCGATCACAAAAAGAATTGCCTGTCTAGAGTTAAAAAAACCCGACTTCTACCTTTTAATTTAAGTATACAAAACTAGATTATGCTCAAGATTCTGTTCGCGTGGACTCTAGAATATAAATAGGCCACTGTAAGGCACATTAGTTATCTCTATGCAAAAATAGCTATCCATATCCCGGGATAATAAGTTAGCCTAGAAATTCCCAAACAACACCTTCTTACTTTGAGAGAAGACACGTGTCCAATAGTGGAACAGTAGGTAGGTATTAGGTTGACTACTGAAGGAATGTAATAATTATGGTTCCGGCGGCCTGCCTATAAAGGCAAAAAGACGGCACACGGCGAGTTTCTTTAGTGGGTGAGGGCCCCACACTACCCTGTTCGTTGCCGCGAACGACGGGGTGTGCGGTTAGGAACATTTGTTCCCGCCTAAACAAAACAGGTACATGTTATTCTGTGGTATTAGGTTGAAAAAATGTGTTTTTCTGGGCTTTCAATTATGCATGCAGAATTTCATGATGCCCATCAGCAGTTACGACATACAGATGAAACAAACTTACTTTCGCGTGCATAATATTGGTAGACAAGGATACGGATTACAAAAAAAATTGTAATTAATTCAATAAATTATTAATATAATTACTGAGTGAAAAATCGCAAGTTTCTGAACCCGAGCTGTCTGCTTTCATTAGAGAACGTAGTCGCATTTTCCAGTCGATGATCACGTGACGATGATGGCGGACACGCTCAAACACGGAGTGATCTGAAACAAATATAAGACTAAGTATACCTATATTATGTTTATTATAATTTATAAAATATAAATTAATACGTAATTATATTCACTTAGCTTTAATACTTAATAAAAAAATATACTTCTGGAAATAATTTAAGAATCGTCGCCGACCAGCGGATTGTACTTTTTTGTTAAAAATGATTTCAAATGAACTGATTGATCTGATATTTTGTAAAGACTTTATTTTAATTACCCACCTATTTTGTTTACACATAATTCATGTATTTTACGAGCAAGCAATGATTTTAACAAAATATATACAGATTCTAGATTTTACTTAAGTTTTAAAGCCTTTTGTTTAAGTTATCAAAATCTTCTCTCTCGCTCTCTTTTTATTAATATAATTATATTATGTTATAATCAAGTATTCCATAGATTCTGTTTTAACTATTTATGAAAAAACCAATAACAGGCTTTCTGTAATTTATACTAAATTTATATTACAATTAATTAGGGTGCTAATTTTCCTAATTAAATAGATAAATAAATAAAAACTATTAAGAGTAAAAGCGTTTATTTAAAAGAAGCCAGTGTTTGACAAAAACTCGTCTGGAAGTGACAATTTAGGCAAAATTGGCGAAACTTTACACTACCATGTTCACACAAAGCAACGAAAATAATAATAATAAAAAAAATTGGATGATCAAATTTTTTATTTCTATTTTCGAATGTGATTCTAAACTTTCTCATAATAATTTAAACGCCTATAAATATCTTACCAGCATGTGTTGTGCCCTCAATACCCCCTCCGCCTGTTACGAGCTCAGCGCCCTTCAAAAGACTAACAAATTTTGGCTCATCTGAATTCTGTGAATAAAACAACGTAATATTATGCAGACAAGTCGGAATGAATGGATCCTTACCTACTTACTAATATTATAAACGCAAATGTGAGTGTTTGTTAAGCTTTCACTCCGTAACTACTCAACCGATCATCATGAAATTTAGCTCCATAACTTGGAACCGAGAAAATGGCATAGGCTTTTTATTCCGGAGAAATGGATGGTTACTGGGGGAGAGATTTTTTTCCTTAGAGATAATTTATATACTGTAGTGACGTTTTTATATTGTTTGGTCCAATACTGATGTCCACACAGACGCAGTTGCGATAAGAATCTTGTATCATTATATGTATCTAAGTACCTAAATCCAGCCATCCATCCATCAGCCTTTCATCGTCCACTGCTGGATATAGGCCTCCCCAAGAGATCGCCACACGCTGAGCGACTTTGAGCCTTGATATCAGGCCAACGTTCAGAGACTACGCCTCTGTGCCGTAAGTCATCACTAGTAGTAACACACACTGGTCGTAGACCTTCGTCTTCAGACACTGTGGAATATTGGACAAGAAGATCTCCCTCAGCTTCCCGAACGCTGCCCAGCCGAGCTGGATTCGTCGATCGACCTCTTTCTCGAAGTTATGTCTACCTAACTGGACAGTTTGTCCCAGGTATACATAATGTTCGACAACTTCGAGAAGCGCACTCCCGACTAGGACCGGTGCTGAAATGACATGGACATTAGACATGACTTTCATCTTGTCCATGTTCATTTTTAGACCCACTAGTCGGGAGACACTATTACGTGGGGCTTAAACATAGCTGGCGAGTCGTGGGTGTGTAATACACCTCTGCCTACCCCTTCGGGGAATACAGGCGTGATGCTATGTTTTATATATATTTATAGGGTTTGCGCCATTATTGGGTAAAAATCTTAATTGTAAAATTAAGTTTACCTGCTCGGTATAATGTATGAAAATACTTCCGACAGATGGCGCAGGCGTCACCCAAAGACGTTAAGTATGAATGCGTTATCGAAATTAGCAGTCAGGAGCAATTGTCACGATGGCTGAATTGGTAAAGCATCTGGACGGTATCCAGGAGATGCAGGTTCAAATCCTGCTCGTAACTTATTTTTCGATTTCACATTTTTCACTTTGTGTTTAAAAAAAAACGAATTTCAATTTTTTAGTACAAATTGGAAATTTCATAGTTTAACCCCTAATATTAATATGATGAACGTCACTGTACTTATCAAAGTTATCGATATTTTTCTTGACATATAACAAATTTTCATATTATATTGTGACACAAAAGTTAGAATATTTATTTCTTTTAATTTCTCTCTAAGGGAAACTCTTGGGGCTAATTTATAAATTGCACGAATAGCCCTAGCTGTATAATCTAGCGCAGCGTATGTATGTGGTCTACGGTAGCCTTTTCGGAAACCGGCTTGTTCGGGAGGCTGGAAATCGTCGAGCTTGCGCATGCGGAGTCGATTTGTAATTACCCTCGAGAACAACTTATAGACATGGCTCAAGAGCGAGATGGGTCTATAATTCTTCAACAGAGTTCTGTCACCTTTCTTGAAGAACAGCACCACCACGCTCCTGGTCCACGACTCTGGAACGTCGCCCCCGAGAACGACGCAATTGAAAACCCTCTGGAAGGCTTTGAGGACCGTCTTTTCGCCTGCCTTCAGAAGCTCTATAGTAATTCCATCGTCTCCCGGTGCCTTTCCGTTCATAGTTGTTTGAGAGCCATTTTGACCTCGTACAGGCTGACGTCCGGGATATCTTCGGTACAGTGCCGAATTAGCTTGGATCTGGGCTCATGGACCAAGCTGACAACAGGATTCTGTCCATAGAACTAATGGACCTCTCTTAATATCTCATCTTTGGAATAAACAACAGTGCCATCATTGGTCTTCAGCTTGGTCAGCTTTTCCCAACAGACAGATCTCTTGCGAACACTTTGAAACCTTGGTTCCGCTCTATCGCCTCTTTAATACGCAAGGTATTAAATCGGCGAATGTCTCGTCGCATAGACTTGGAGATCTACCTGTTTAGACGCCTCTAATTGGGCCAATCAGCCGAAGACTGCACCGTCATTTCTATCCGTCTCGCCATGAGCTTAAGAGTTTGGTCCAAAAGCTTTTGAGTCCTATTGACGCGACTAGTCTTAAAAAAGGTCGACCCGACCGCTTGGACAGTTTCTACGAACCTGTTGTTCATATCGCTCACTGATTCGCACTTGTCTAGGCATTGAAAGCGATTTTGTAGTTCGAGCTGAAAGTTTTCGGGGTTCTGGTATTGAGCAGGTGTTGGTCGGAGCGTAGACCTCATCAAGCGTGACCTCTCGACTTTCATATTTAGATTCAATATGCCTCTAACTAAGCGGTGATCACTTCCAGTTTTAATTCTGCTGATCACTGAGACATCATTGAATATGTGTCGTTTGTCCGTTAAGATGAAGTCAATCCCATTTTTCACTGAACCATCAGGGCTAAGGAATTCATCATGAAGAGGCCTTAGCATCTGGCCCCTGTGGTTCCTCTGCCCAAATCCATATTGCCCCACCTTCAGCTCATCGTCTCTTCCTATGCCCCGTACGGCTTATGTAAGTAAGTACCTAAATGCAATACTTAAACATATTTAAAAACCTAGTAACCTAGGTGATATCGTCAAAAAGACCTCTGCAATGAGAAGTGATCACGTGTCACCCGCGTGTGGTACATTATTGTTTTATTACAACTTTTGAAGTTTGGTAACATTAAAAACGCGGTCGCTAAGTCGCTATCACGCCCTTGCCGCGTGTTTAAAAAATCACAGAACTTTGAATACTTATTATTCTTAGTTCTGTGTTTAAAAATTTAAAACAGCTTTATGTACCAACTGAACCGCTTTGCAACCTTTTTATTATGTTAAACCAGTCTCAAATACATTATGAATGTATTAACTATTAATTGACATGTATTTATTTTCTTCATTGCTCTTTTTAATAGAGAGATTTTGTTCAGTTGTTTATTACTTCATGACGGCGTAACTACTACATCAATCATGATGAAATTTAACATTCATATAATCAAAAGTGCATGAACCTTGATGGTATAGTATCCTTTTGAAGGACATAGATACGTAATTGATGTGTCTGAGCCTTGCCGCACGTGTGGGATTACTGTCCCATCCAATCATATCAAAGTGAAGGAATATAATTTTTTTATGCATTATATATTTTCCGCAGATGGTTAATCTCCTTAAAAATGTCCACCGTGACTTTTCGGATAGCTAAAGACATTGTTATCTAATGATAATAAAAATTCTATTAAAATATTTTACCAACCTTTAACTCCATTTCCAAATAAGAACCTTTAGGAATCGACCATGTATATAAAGCTCGGCTCTCTAACAGCTCTGATATTGTGGTAACGGGTACCTCTTGCTTCGGGAACGTAAGGAAGGCGACTAAGTTTCCCGAATATGTGGTTACTACGACTAAGACTACTAGCCACCAGGTCCCGACGACTAGCCGACCGCTGTCGGCTCGAGGAAGATACATGCCCCCTGAACAGGTAAAGACTATGTGTTTCATCATTATATCTAACAGCCTTTAAATTGTTTAATGTTTTTGTTGAAGTCAACGAACAGGTTTGAGTGGCCTTTGAATGGTTTAGATTCACAAATTGGACTAGACAGCCGGGATGTTATGAATATGTAATTTCGGATCTGGATACGGATATAAGAATAACATTATACCGGTTTCAGATACGGTTACGGATATGAAATTATTTCGGATTATTCGCTAGTTTCGAATAGTTTCGGTTACTATTAATAGCTTTTTAAATAGGATATTAGCTTTTTAAATGATTATAAACGTAAAATACAAAATGTCTTAAATGTTAAATTGTAACGTAATGCCACAATTACTAGTACAACTAAGCAATAGAAATGAACAAAGCAGAGGACGCCCGTGTGTGTCGGCTCAGCCGGGCTAAAACAAAATCCTGACATAATATGTAACTCCGCACCTATCCGAAATTATTCGAAACTTTTGTATCGGTTTCGGTTACAGAATGTCTTTTCTTTTTTATTGCATACAGTGGCAGACGAGCCACGGCCCATCTGATGGTAAATGGTAACCGTCGCTCATGGACTCAACTATACTGAGAGTATTGTCAAGTCGCTGCTCACCATTTCATTTCACCGATATGAAATGAAAGAATAAACGGCTATCTCCTGCTACAGCCAAAACGCAACAATGTGCTTCATGGCCGGTCACACGGAAGAGGGTGGTACCAACCCGCTCGGCCCCGATACTAAGTGAGTATTCCCGCTTGGTACCCAGCCCTACCACCAGTCATGCAATGGATGATAATTGCTTATTTCCCTTAGTCGCTTCATAGGACACCCGTGAGAAAGAATGGGGTGGTGACACTTGTATTCTTAGTCCGTCACCATACGGACAAATTATTGTCTTATTTCGAATATCCAATATTTCCAGTTAGGGTTACGGAGAGCTCCATAACATCCTTGCAGCCTGCAGAAGATAGGCAGCGCTGCAATGGCGTATCAGAAATTTCTACTTAAAATATTGAATATTTTAAAATAATTTGCTGAATCTGTTATTAGTAGAGCAGCCAATGTTTGGACAACGTCTGGCGGGTTCGCTACCACAGAATAACTAATAATATTAGCGTGCCGCTACTACGAGTTGAGTTGTTCAGTCAAAAGTTTAAAGGTTATTTTTATGAATACTGACAGCAATTGTGCGTGGCCATGTCCAAGGAAAGGGATAGGAGGGGGAGCGGAGGATAAATGAAAGGACCTGTCCTGTCCTGTGGGTAATAAGGAGAGGATAGGAAGATGGTTTAGGAGTCCGGCGTTCTCACTCACCATACGAAACACAACGAAACCTACCGTTGTTAACTTCTTAAATATTTTTGGACGCATCATCGGTGACTGCGATAGTTTAGCGATCTGGAGCACTTCCCCGGAATGGATGGGATGCAAGTTCGATTCTTGCTCGCAGTAAAGATCTTTTTTTCCAATTTCACAAATAAATATTGTTATTTAAAGTAGCTAAGCATGTCAAGTGTAAAATACAGATCAAAAAACACTTTGATATTTTATATATATTTTAGCATTTGACATGCATTAGCCATATAAATTAACACAAAGTATGAAAATGTGAAATCAAAAATCAGGATCCTACTCGTGACTGTTATTTTCGATTTCACATTTGTTGTTAATTATGGGGTATTATTTAACACAGAAATACACACACATTTCTACAGTTAAGATGGTTATAAATACATACCTTGCTGCAGCAAAGCTCCATACACGTACCAGAGACAATTATGTATGGTCGCCAGGCCGCCTTGTCGAGTGATCTCTTTTGCTTCATAGTAAGGGCTTAGCCGATGGATCGTGTACAATGTTGGTCCCATCAACAAGACAGCCAGTCCAAGACACAGCCAAGTCTGGTCAAATGTAAATACATCGAATTCAACTATATCATTTGAGAATTAGGCATATAGGGGAGTGGTAGATTGCTCTGGTAAAATATACTTTTGACGTGATAACATCTTATAAATCGATGAAAGCCGGCTGCACGCACGAAAAAGTGGCACGTTCCGAAAAATGTATGTCGACCGATGCATTGTTTGTGTAACTCTCAGAAAACATTTAATGACGTTATCACGTAAAATGATCATCCGTAAACCGACTTTACTGGCAACCGTATAGTTTTTTTTTTTTTTCTTTAATTAAATATTTGTTTATTTTATAAATTAAAATGCATTGTCTGCCAGCCAATGTTACCAACCACCTCAACCGCGTGGGTTCCCGTATTTAGAAGTTGCAATATTATGCCTCTAAATAGAATGGATTGATACAAGGGTTGACAATAATATGTTTCAGAAAGGCCCTAGTTTTTTATTTTTTTAGGTATGCAGAAATGTTTGAGGATGTTATCTTAATAAATTTTCTTTACTGTTGACCACGTACGAGTATATACCCGGAAGGCTCCCCCCTTGTTTCACCATATGTAAACCAGGCTGGTGATGGGTTTCGATTCGAGTATTCCTATTTTTATAGCTATTTTTTATACCAGCATATCTGAAAGTATGCTCTGTTACCCACTCGTGGGTCTCGAGCGGATATTTGGTGGAGCCTAAAAAGTAGGATGATACATCGGACCGACCGGATACTGTGTATGCTATTTAAACACTTTCTTTTTATTTAAAACATAGTATCACACCTGTATCCCCGAAGGGGTAAATAGAGGTGTACTACACACCCACGCCGTGTGGGGCTGGCTTTAGAATTGTCCCACCCCTCTCTACCCACGGGAGTCGTAAGAGCCGACTGAAAGAATACCGGGGGACTGGGCAGCAGCACTCCCTTGAGTATTAACAACATCCACTGTGATCGCCAACCCGCCTGCCAAGCGTGGCGATTACGGCATTGTCCCCCATGACGAGACCGCTCGTTGTGGCGTTCTCTTGGGGAGGCCTATGTCCAGCAGTGGGCGTTGAAGGGCTGATGGATGGACACACCCACGGTTCGCCAACTATGTTTAAGTGCCACTTAATAGGGGCGAGCCTATTGCCGTCTACCGGGCACATTTCCAAACTCCGGGCTGCCCCACACTAGCGCATTACCACCAAGGCAGTTCTCGTGTCTTTTTATTTATGACAAATCTTTGTTAAAATGGATCAATCTAGTCAACTTTCGGAACCACTGTCTTATAGTGGTAGTGACCGCGTAGTGGGTGTAAATGAAATTACTTACATCAGTAGTAAAAGGAAGCAGGAAAAGGAGAGCTCTGCTGAGCTCCCGTGGGCGTGCCGTCATAAAAGTGTAAGGCTGAAGGCTCACTGGCATTGTGTAATTTATACCTGAAAGAACATAACTCTTTTTTTATTGTTTGTGATGGTAAACGAACCACGGCCTGGTAAGTGGTAAACGTCAATCATGGACTGAACTGTACTAAGAGTACTGTCAAGCCACTGCTCACCACTTCATAATAAATAAATAAATAATAAATATTCACGGACATTTTCACACAACGTCCTCTGGTCCCAAACTAAGCTTAATGCTTGTGTATGGGTACCAGATTACGGATATAATACATATATTACTTTTTTTTTGTAAATACATACATATAATAGATAAAAGAACACCCAGACGCAGTACAAATATCTGTGTTCATCACACAAATAATTGTACTGAGTGGGAATCGAACCCACGACCTCGTGCACGGAAGTCGGTAACACTATCGACTACGCCACGAGGTCCGTCACTTCATATCGTGGATATGATATCAAAGAATGAACGGCTACTTCCTACTAAAATCTTTATTTTATCTAGTGGTAAATCCATGCTTATCGCAGCAATGGGCCGTCTCCATCAAAGAAGTACCACCCTCTCAAAAACATCAGCGTAGAACAAGGTAGTTCCCCATACCATAGTGTTTCGTGAGTGAGAGCACCGGAGGCCTAAAGCCACTCCTTATTATCCTTCCTATACTCTCCTTAGTATCCTGCCTATTCTCTGCTTATAATCCTTCCTATCCATTTCCTATCGCTTTAATTGGAGATGGTGACACGTGAGTCATGCCTCTGGTGTTGCTAGCGTCTATAGGCCACGGTAACCCCTTACCATCAGGTGGACAGTATGCTTGTACGTCACCCACGAAGCATAAAAAAAATTGATAAATCCAAAAGTACACGCCTCATAATTTCATTTTTCATTGAATAAGTAACTAATAATGTATTGGTCTTACTAAGTGGTTTTCAATAAATCACATAGATAGCGCTAATTTCAAAAAGTAGATACTAATGTGGTTCTCATTTCCTATATAGATGGCCCTAATTTTAAGAAGTACTACTATTATATTGGTTCTATATAATTAGTTCTCACTAAATAAGGTAGATAGCGCTGGTTTTAGTGTATGATCGAAGCGACCATACATACCTATTCAAACTATTTTTGTTTATTTAATAACAATCGAATATATAAAACCACATCGAATCAGACCGTGAAAAGTGATAGGGTTCTATTTCTAATTATACTTAAGTGTAAGAGAAAAATAAAGACTCGATTAGTAAAGTATTTCGATCGTTATCGTGATAAACAAACATACAGGATCCGCACATACAGACACACGGACGTCCAAGACAGAATTTTTTTAAACAGTTTTTTAACTAGTTTAAATAACAAATTAAAAGTGCCATCAAAAATATCATGAGTGTTAAAAATAGTATTTTTTCTTGATATGTGTGTATATATTATTTTACAAGTGCAATATATGATAAATAGAGACATTTTAAGTTTGAACAATCAGTTGTTAAGCGTGAAATGATAGTAGTACACACTTCAACGCTTCGCTTATGAGGCGTGCAATACAACGGTACGAGTACTTCAATGTTCTTCATGGCTGGTCGAACGATGTAGAATGGAATGGAAGAATGGGGTAGTAACATTTGTATTCTTAGCCCGCCACGTCACCACAGGGACATAACTTGGTAACTATTTTTGTCAACATTGAGATTGACAATAAAGTTTAAGCAACAACTTAAGTAATAATAGCCTTAATTAATCAATATGTTTTGATTACTTACTAATTATAATTAAACATACTACATTTTTTAACCGAAATAAGTTATGATGCGTTTATAACAGAGTAATATAGCATAATATTCGTTCTAGTAAAACTTACGACGAAACTTTTTAAATTTGTTAGTTGACATTTTATTATAATAACATACATAACTGACCTAGCATAGGATCAGACAATACAGTGAAAGAGGCGGCCGCCAATGCAGCTTGACCCTTCACTATAGCAGATATTGTCAGCTTAGCATTCAGGCTATTCGTCATCTGCTGCAATACAAAATTATTTGATTAATTGTCATGATTTTCCCTCCTCCGTCCATATTGGTAACCTGAAGTGGATGTCACATTGAAATAATAGATACTTTCATTAACAACAAAATGTATAAGACTCCTAATTTATATTATTATAAAGCTGTAACAGAGTTGTGTCTGTACATTTAAGATATTTGAGAAAAAAAATCTGAATTAGGCTATATAAAATAAAGAAATAAATAATACAATTTTTTTTATATTTTTTGTCTGACTGTTTTTCGTTCGCGCACCATGCAAGTACTACTGAACTGATTTTGATGGAACTTTTATTTGGTAGCTCTTGATTAGACTTAAAAGCCGTTTGCCGTGTGGGGCCTGCTTTATAATTGTCCCACCCCTCTCCACCCATGGAAGTCGTAAGAGCCAACTGAGGGAATACCGAGGGAGTGGACAGCAGCACTCCCTCGAGTATTAACAACATCCACTGCGATTGCCAACCCGCCTGCCAAGCGTGGCGATTACGGCACTATTCCCCATTCTTGGGGAAGCCTATGTCCAGCAGTGGACTTTAAAAGGCTGATGGCTGGATGATTAGACTTAAAAACTGGTATACTTACATTTTATCCCGCTACTATATCGGGAACCTACGATATAACCTAAAAACTAGCTTTTGGCTGCGGCGGAGCCGCGGGCGAAGGCTAGTAAAAGTTAAATGTCTTTAGAAAACAAAAGAGTTGCCTATCTAAGCTTACATCTAAGCTTTTATCAACAGTTTGATGTACCTAGATATTAATTTAATATACTAAATAGCTACATAAATTTATTTTGATAAATACATTTATACACGTGGAAGAAAATTAGACCATAATGCCTTCATGATTCAAATCCTCTATGGAAATCGCCGACAGATAAAAAAACTTGTTATTGGCCAAAATAGTTGCAGTTGGAGTCGGAGTTATTTAATTTACATGGCTTTTTAACTTAGAAAACCACTTCTGGATAAACGCGTTTAATATTTTTTTCGGGTGATGGACTACGAATATAAGTGTCACCACCCCGTGCTATCCCGGACGTGTTCGAGCGAACTAAGCATACACCGTGTGAGCGGTCATGAATCAACTCTGTGTGTTTTAATTATAGCGGGAAATAATTATGTCACACGAGAATACTGTCATTTCGTATCTGCGAAATGACAGTATAAGTAATTCGCGAGCAGTGGCTTCACAGTACCTATTCTTAGCATAGTTGAGTCTATGAGTGACGGTTACCACTTACTATCAGGTGGGCCATAACAATATACAAAATAATACGCTTGCTAAAATGAAAGAAAAAAGCCATGTACGTGTATGGGTTTTTGTTGACTATTCTAATACACAATCTCATTACTCTTGAAGTAAAGGACTTAAATGCGTATATCATTTACATTATTTTAGTATCATATTTTTATACATGATTCTTAATTAAGTATGTTTTTCAAGTATTGGAGGTTTTGGCTATGGAAGTTAAAAACCAGATACCATTTTTAATATTTATTTATGCCCGTACCTTGTCAATAATCTTTTTTTAAATATAAACTTGTTTTGAATGCCAGCCTCTTTGTAATCAATGCTAAATAAATAATTGAATATTATATACTTAATTTAAAAATTAAAAGTTCGGTCTACTTATACGTACGTAATCTTTATTTGTATCATTAGAAAAGTCTTGCTTTACGGCAGATGGCAGTATTATTTTCATTCTGTAAAAAGTAATCAAGTAATCATTATTTAATCTACGATAACCTATTACCTTACATCCCTTGGAAGTTATTTGATGGAGCATCATGATCGACTGTGAGCTTAGCAAATAGTTTTAGGTCTTTTTTTATACAATATGCCGCAGTAATACTTAAATAATCTCTACGTCCCGTAGGACTTTATAGACGTACAATTAACGCACACATAAAGTATACGAAATATAAAGATTCATTTAGATCTGTATTTAAACACTTGACATGCTCAGATACTTCAAAGAACAAATTATTTGTGAATGTATAAAAAGAGAACTTTACTGCGAGCGGGATTCGAACCTGCGTCCCTTCCAATCCGGAAGCACTTCCCCGGCACTTCCCCATCTAAATACTGATATTTTTGTAAATTCTTTGTATGATGGAAAATGTCAAACACATCAGGGACGTGGATTACATGTTTATGATTAAATTCAGTTATTATAATTTTCTTTATTTACATACCTTAAACCACTAAATACATTTTTAAATATATATATTATAAAAAATAACAAAATATTTAAAAATATAAAAAGTGTGTAGACCCACCGGCAGCGGGCACAAGGATCAAACTGCCAGTGGTTAGGATTCCAAAGACAGGAACTTCCTCATAATGCGTGCCGTGTCTAGAAGTACCGGTTTCTGTATCAAACCCTTGATCCAACCATCCAACGCGAGCCTCTTAAGATGTTGGTCGAGACTCTTGGCTATCAGTCCGTTGACTGACACTACTATCGGCACAATAATCGCTGAATCCACATTCCACATGTCAACAATCTCGTGAGCTAAGTCCAGATACTTCATCTGTTTATCCTTCTCGGCCTTCACGAGATTCTCGTCATGTGGGATGGTGATATCAACAATCATTGCTCGGCGCTCAGATCGATCAACCACCACAACGTCAGGTTTGTTGGCTACAACAGTTCTGTCTGTGATGATTGATCGATCCCAGTACAATGTGATACGGCCATTTTCGAGTACTGGCTCAGCTACATACCTGTAGTAAGGTACCTCGACGTCCACAAGTCTGTATTTCAGAGCAAGTTGTTGGTGGATAATCCTGGCTACTTGGTTATGTCTGTGCAAGTACTCACCGTTAGCAAGACGAGAACAACCCGAGACAATATGCCTAAGGGACTCACCAGGATGGTGGCAGGCACGGCGTATGTCAGCCGTACCATCCCTTAGGATATGCCTCCGGTAGTTGTTCGTCAATGGTAATTAATTATTATTGTAATCGAATTTGGAATCTATCCCACTAAAGCTCGACTATATGCCCCACTCCTGACTAGTCAGATGACTCTCCCGGACTGATCAGCTGGATCCGCTCTTTCACTTAGAATAACTGTTGGTGGATCGAATTAGGAATCATTTTGTGTGAGAATCGAACCCACAACACTCAGCACAGAAGCACAGCGGGTCTAGCCAAGTTGCATTCTATGATCGCTAACGCTAATAGAAAAGTATTTAAATGTATGGGAATTTGACATCTTTAACCATAGATAAAGAACCTATATAATCTTTAACAATATCTATATCGCTAAGTCACGTGACTTAACGTTAGAGATGTCAAATTTCCATATATTTTATTAGTTTTCTATTAGCGTTAGCGATCATAGAATGCAACTTGGCTAGACCCGCAGAATAGATACTAGTCCTACGGACAGAAGGTTGATATATTATATAAAATATGTGGGTGTGTAATACACCTCTGCCCACCCCTTCGGGGAATACAGGCGTGATGCTATGTTTTTTTAGTTTTATATATAACATGCAGTCATTAATCGTTACTAGCATTATAAATGCGAAAGTGAGTTTGTTTGTTTTTTACGCTTTCACGCTGTAACTACTGAAATAATCATCATGAGATCTATATAAATAAAAACAAATCGCAGAAATGTATGTAAAACTTCCGAAGACTGCACTAAATTGGATATTTTTTTTTTTTTTGGTGTTCGTTATTGTCAGGAAAAGGTTTGTATAAAAGAAAATTAAATAAAAATCGTAAAATATATTTTTTTTAATCTTATAAGATGAAAAGTGAGTGAGTGAATGATATAGAAGAAAGTAACTCCCAGGTTACTTTTGATACATCAAACTTGTCTGGGATTATTGATTAATCCGACTGATTTCAATTTACCGAAAGTGTTACATTTCCTTAGTCTGTGACTGTATACCGTATCAAGCAGGGGCGGGCATAAAAAGTAAAACACGTCTTATGGATTTAAAAATTATTCACGAAAAATAATATGGCGATACGAAGTTTGCCGGGTCTGATAGTTTTTAATAATGTATTATTCTGGAGCCCAGAAAATGATATAGGCGAGCGATTTCATGCCAGAAAAAATGAAAAAATGTGTTTTCACCACGACCACAACGTCTGTGATCGTCAAGTGGAACGGTTCTAAGCATACTGAGCGCCATGTGAAACGCGCTCTATGTAATATTGGTGGCATTTTCGGTACAAATTTTGGTCTGGTTCTTGCTTATCTGATCGGTGATCACTGCTTAAAACGCAACCATTAGGAAATCCGGTCACTGTTATACTTATGTTTTAAACATACCTATTACCATATTGGACAAACAAAATAATTTTATATCTTACGTAAAGTTCTTATTTTTAGCCAACTGTTCGATAATGTCAAATATCAACCCGCTATATTTTACTATTGAACCCGACTCGTTCCGTTGCAATATCGTCCACGGTGGATTCTGTAAAGATAAAATATATTAGGTATAGATAATATTTGTATAGCAGTGATAGCCTAGCGGTAAAACCAAGGACTACAAAAGGCAGTGGTATCGAGTTCGATCCCAGTCCGGTTTAAACCTCGCACTCCTTTAAATTTCGAGATTTTTCGAAATTATGTTTGTTATTGTTTACAATTTATCACTGTTCGGTGAAGGAAAACATCGTAGGGAAACCTGCATGCCTGAGAGATTTTCTCGACGGCTTGTAAAGTCAGCCAACCCAAATTTGTGGTCTGTAGCCTAATCCCTCTCACGATGAGAGGAGACCCGTGCCCAATATTGGGACCGGAAAAATGTTGAAAATAAATATATTTAAATCTAGGAGCGTGATGTTATTAGGGTGTAGTATAGGTTACTTTGCTTACTTATCATTACTATGCATTGCAATTTTGCATACATATTGTCTGAAGTCCAGAAAAGGACATGGGCTACTCTTCCGAAAACCCAATAGTTCCTGTGGAAGGCATCTAAACAACTCCGCCATCTGTGCAGCTGCTATAGTAAATTGGTAATCAGGTAAAGTCGGACCATGTTTAACTTTTATTTAAATACTTAATTATTCAATTTACGGGGTTTATATCAAAATATTAATAAATAAGTACCTACCGACTGCTGTGATTGTATCTGTTATTTATTCGGCTCAACGAATTTGAGTGGAAAATGAAGTACAGGGGGTTTAAAATGTATCTCACTAAATAGTATCGAGATCGCATCGTGTCATTGTGATTGGTTGAGAGATCACCGTGATTGAACAGACGATACGATGTCGATAAGTTTTAGTAGGTTACTTGGTTCTACGGGTCCTGGTAGCTTATTAAGCTACTTAATTCTAATAGTCTACGATCTGGACCAACACATTTGTCTATTTTTACGATCTCACGTCTTCTCGAAAGCGAGGGTAATACACCCACATTTAAACTTTGTAAATTAGTCCACTATAATATAAAGCAAAATTGTTCTAATTATTAATAATAATTTATTTCACAATACATTGTATATATTTAAAATTATAGTAAGTTGCTTATAATATATTTAAAGGTAGTAAACTTTTAAATCTCTGGCACCCAAACTAAGATTTAACTTGTGTTGTGGGTGCCAGGACTCTCTATATTAAAATTAAACAAGCATTATAACTTACATGATAAGTAATTATGGGTAACTCCTTCCCCCTAAAACCGTGGTGAATGTGAGGAAAAAGAACATCTGTAAATCTGGCAGCATCAATTGGCCTCCAATAACCAACCTATAAAAAAATTAAAATGACGAGATTTAAGAGAAAAATGAGAATTAGTATTTATGGTCCGTACTATGATGGACTAAAGGTATAGAGTGTCTCCACCCCATTCCCTTCCAAAGTGGTCGTAATAGTCGAATTAGGAAACATAAATGGGTGAGAATAGAACGTGATATAGTACTGCCATTGGAAGTTGGCACACAAAATTTGTAGGGCAATTGGCAGGCCTTACCGCTCGACGAACTGATAATCTTTGGGGAAGAAAGGTTCTCTAGTATAAAATGTTCCCGTATAAGTATTATTAGTCTATCTATACTATTATAAAACTGTAATAAAGCTGTGTCTGTACATTCAAGATATTTGAGAAAAAAATACTGTAAAAATACTATATAGGCGTGTCTAAACACAAAACAATTTTTTTAGAATTTTTGTCTGTTTGTCTGTTTGTTTGTTCGCGAATCACACAAAAACTACTAAACTGATTTTGATGCAACTTTTTTATTTGAAAGGCCTTGATTAGACTTAAAAACTGGTATACATTTTATCCCGCTACTATATCGGGAACCTGAGATATAACCGAAAGACTATAAAATTATTTAAACTAGATTTTTTTGTAGAATTTATTTAAAAGAACTACTAGATGGATTTTGATGCAACTTTTTTTATTTGAAAGGCCTTGATTTGACTTAAAAACTGGTAGACATTTTATCCCGCTACTATATCGGGAACCTGAGATATAACCGAAAAACTAGCCTTTGACTGCGACGAAGCCGCTGGCAAAGGCTACTATTATAAAGCTGTAACAGACCTGGACCCCGATTCTCGTTTTGTAGAGATAATGTCTAATTAGAGATAATCTCTAATTTTAAAATCTCTACCGAAAATGTCGCCAAAATGTCTACAGTATCATAAAATTGTATTCTCGGTCACAATAGAGATTCTCTATTGTCTTCGACTTTTCTATAGACATATAAAATGACGTTCCGTTTTCTCGATTATTTTATAAAAGTATCGATTGTGTTGGGAAAAATATCGATTAAGCGATAAAAATGTTTTAAAATATGTTTTAGGTGTTTATATATACATATACCACCGAAGGAATGTAACATAGTTCCAGTGGCCCGCCAGTAACGGCGGAGAGATGGCACACGGCGGGTTTCTTTAGTGGGTGAGGGCTCCACACTACCCTGTTCGTTGCCCTGAACGACGGGGTGTGCGGTTAGGAACGTTTTTTCCCGCCTTAAAAAAAAAGAAGGTGTTTATATATATATGTAGCGTCAATTTAATATTATAATTCTATTCATTACTGCACAGTTAGAAGATCTCCTAGTGCAATATTAATATATGTATTATAGTATAACAAAAAATTGTAGAAAGACTACTTGCATTATACGAAATGTTTTACCAAAACGATAAAAAGTAAAAATCCTACAATATAGTATTATATTTATCAGTGTCGTTTGTTTGTTAATTTGTGTTTCTAAGTATAGAATAATTAAAAAATGCAGGGTCATGTCCTATACCACCGAAGGAATGTAACATAGTTCCAGTGGCCCACCAATAAAGGCGGAGAGACGGCACACGGCGGGTTTCTTTTGTGCGTGCAGGCCCCACACTACCCCTGGTCGTTGCCCCGAACGGCGGGGTGTGCGGTTAGGAACACTTTTTCCGCCATAACAAAAAAAAAAAAACGGTCGTGTCCTATGACATAAGACTGGTTCCACTATGTCAATTAGTTCATCCGTCAGTTCCTTTGATAGGCGAAAGTTTTTTTGGAACGCTGCATCACTTAACTCCATAGCGTTATAACGCCACAGACCTTGCCGACGTGGAATACCCAGTGCCGCATCTTTTGTAGCCTCCACCAGATTATTAATAAATGCGACAATTAGCTCATCACCCATTTTCTTGACTTCCACTTGATATCAAGGATTGGGTTGGAACAAAATTTAAGTTTACAAGACGTTTCACAACCACAAGTCCACAACAAAAACAAAGTGACGTACGAATTATCATTCGACTTTGCATTCGACACATGATGTCGATTGCTATAGACTACTCGTTGCATGTCGTGCGCTGAGTGGTAGACATATCTCTAACGTGACATTCCGAGAATACGAAAATTGGTTTTTACTCGACATTCGCAATTTTTTTCCACATATGTCGAGTTCGAGATAAAAGTCTAATGCACGAGAATCGGGGTTCTGTGTCTGTACATTTAAGATATTTGAGACAAAAATACTGTAATATATATAGGCTATATAGGCGTGTCTAAACACAAAACAATTCTTTTTAGAATTTTTGTCTATTTGTCTGTTTGTTTGTTCGCGCATCACCCAAAAGCTACTGAACGGATTTTAATGCAACTTTTTTTATTTGAAAGGCCTTGATTAGACTTAAAAACTGGTATACATTTTATCCCGCTACTATATCGGGAACCTGAGATATAACCGAAAGACTAAAATTATTTAAACTAGATTTTTTTGTAGAATTAATTTAAAAGAACTACTAGATGAATTTTGATGCAACTTTTTTATTTGAAAGGCCTTGATTTGACTTAATGAGAGAGCCATGAGCTTGCGAACACCTACTACTAAGGCATACTACAAAACCCTGGGTTTGATTCATGGGTGAATACTTTTCATCTTACCAACGATAGCTTACTTTAAACTAATTTTAATATTGAACTAACCTATTACAATGTAACTATCACTTAAATGTAAACCTTGCTTGCAAGGTAAAACAATACCTACAAGTAAAGAGTGGATACAATGGCAATGGGCTACCCGTTACCAATCTACACAAAAGTGCTTAGGGAAAATTTGCATATAGTTCGGTTTTTCGTAAATAGCGTAGCAATAAAGTTCGTCAAAAACTCACATTCAATAGTTCAACTTTGTCAATAACACCGACAGTAATATTTGGAGCTGATGTAGAACCCTCAGGAGAATCGCTGAAGCCGCGGTAAGTAGCACCCCAAGTGTCAGCCGCTAAAGCCCTCCAAGTACTGCAGTTGCCGCAACGACTCTTCGTTGCTATATGTTGCTGCAACAAACACAAATCAATCATTAATTAAATGAATAGAGAATTGAAAAACGTGTCAGTAACTATTTTTTCCAAAATAATAAATTAGTATCCTATATTGTATCCTTGAGTGGCGCCCATGCATTGGACGGTGCAGTGTAGAACAGCCTCCCACCAAGGGGACTAATGTCCTGGTCAAAATTGCAGGCAGCCGCCGGATGCCTACGGCACAATACTATTGGCTGTGGCGCTCTTTTGGGAAAGGCGTAGTGGACGATAGAAGGTTGATAGATAGATCCTACATTACTTTAACCGAGTGGCCCATGTAGCTTCCTTTTTTTTGCGTATGGTGGCAGAAAAATGACGGCCCACCGGTACGGTAAATGGTAACCGTCACTCATGTACCTACTCAACTATACCTGGAGTATTGTCAAGCCGCTGCTCGCCATTTCATTGCATAAATATGAAATGAAAGAATAAACGGCTATCTCCTGCTCCAAACACACCGATGTGCTTCATGAGCGGTCACACGGGAGACGCGCTCGGGCTCGATAGAAAGTGAGTACTCCCACTTTGTACCCAGACCTGCCACCAATAATGCAATGGGTGATAATTGCGTACTTCCCTTAGTCGCCTCGTACGACACCCGTAGGAAAGAATAGGGTGGTGACACTTGTAATCTTATTGTGTCACCACACGGACCTATTTCTTTGAAATTATTTCAGTAATTTAGGCGTGATTAATGGACTAACATCCATTAGTCGTACGTAAAGATCTTCACTTATGCTAGCATTTATAATATTAATTGGATTAAACCTCTGTAACCGATTTTAAAAGTATTTTGTTAAATACCTGCATATGTTTTAAAAGCATATCCCGCCTCTGTATCTTATTCGGCCTGATAGCCTCCCACTCCTCGTCGGACACCTGAGAAGCGACATCAAATTCATCTTGAACAGCCGCGTCTAGCGCCGATATGAACGCAGCCATCATTTCTTCACAGTAACACATCAAGCCGTTCTATAACAAAGCATTTGTTGAACTTTTGGCAGTGGGAACACAATGGAGGTTTTTCTAATGGTGGCGACCGACGTGGCTCGCCATCTCTCACGACTCGTTCCCATGGAGATGAAAAGTGGGCAGCGGAATGCTGTTTTATGTTAAGTAACAATCTACTTTAGTCTATGTATTTTGTATGTGTGATTTTTTTTCTGTGTAGTGACAGATAAGGAATGCATTATGTCACCACCCCATTACTTCAAGGACTGTCATAATGAGTGTTCCATGGCTGCTTAAAAAAGAAGACCGAAATCATCAATCTACACTTATAAACGTTTACCAGGTAGTTTGGTCTTGTTTTTGCACTCATGATAGAGTTAGATACTAAGTAAAAGTTCTCATGTTATATTAGACCCGAAGGTGTTGGTACATCGTCTGGTTTTAGGTTATATATCAGGTTCCCCATATGGTAGCGGGATAAAATGTATACCAGTTTTTAAGTTTAATCAAGAGCTTCCAAATAAAGAAAGTTGCATCAAAATCCGTTCAGTAGTTTTTGCGTGCTGCGTGAACGAACAAACAGACAAAAAATCTAAAAAACTAGACGTCGCGGGACGTCTACCAGATGTGAAAACATCGAAATTATTTTGTAGAAATAAAATGATCATAAGTTGACATAGTACTCCTTAAGACGAATCAAACGAGTATAAACTCGATGAGTTTGGGTCGTTTCATTACAGAGTTACTGTGGCCACCTTCAAGCTCCATCATCAGACCCTGGATACCATTTAGAGACAAAGTACTCGTCAAAACGAATCATACGAGCACAAACTCGATGGGGTTGCGCCGTTTCATTATAGAGTTCCTATGTCCACCTTACAGCTCCATCATCAGATCAGCTCCATATCATCATAATATTGCATTGTCACGTGATATACATATGCGTGTAAAATTTCAACTCAATCGGAAACCGAGAAGTGTGTTAAATTTAACTTGCAAGAATTGAACGGGACAAGTAAAATAAAAGCGTCGCCACGCTAACAGCCGATTTTACCCTCCCTCCGCATTAGATGTTTCACATCAAAAATGTTTTGTGTTTAGACACACCTATATAGTCTAATACAGAATTTTTTTTCTCAAATATCTTAAAATGGACAGACACAGCTCTGTTACAACTTTATAATAGTATAGATTTCGAACTACACTCAATAGTGGTAGAGTTTCATGGGGGGCTTGGCTGTGCTCCTGGCATTACTGAGTCCATGAGAGGCGGTTACATTTCACTATAAAATATACTTCAGATAGTCTGCAGTGACAGACTAAGCAACAAAAATATAAAACTACCTTACAATCGGGACCACTGTCAGTCAAGTTATAAATAAAGGCCACGTTTTCTCCTTCATAGAGGTCGTTGATAAGGCTGCTCAAGTTCCCGTTTCTTGCGTTGGTGTCTGAAATCACGTAGAGCCACTGGGCCATTGTATGCGCCATGTGCAACTCGCGAGCGGTGTCTGTCATTGTAGCCATGACATCAGATGTTACTACCGCTATGAAGTTTTCTCCTGTAATGTGTATTCAAAGCAGTATTGAGTAATTTACAGTCTCCAGAATCACTGTAGCATTGATTCTCACTCAAGACCGATAGCAAATACCTAAATACTTAATTTTCTAAATACTTAATTTTCAAAACAAAGTATACATATTTATTATTACTATTATAGTGGTCATCCAGGGGTCAATATTCGACCATACATCGATACAATCAATCCTACATAAAATGAACATAGCATCATTTTTATTAAATTAATTTATTTTGAATGCACGTTATACAAAAATATTATTTCTAATGCATATTTATGTGCATGTTTCAACACTCCTCCATTTAAATTTTAACTGTGCCAAATCTCACATTTCCCGGTGCGCGCAATGAGCTAATAAAGGGGTACAAAGTATTTTCTTCACGTATTAATATATAGATGTAATAATAATAATAGTCTATTTATTTTATCGAATCTGGTATTACATGCAGATATTTAAACATGAGTTTTGACTAAATAGCCTTAGACATTATCTAAGTCCACCTTTTTTTGCATCAAGTATAAATAAATAAATATTTATTTCTAACTTTCTAGCTAGTAATGTTGAAAAAAAAGAGGAATTCCTCAAATAGATTATTCAAACTGATCTCCTCTCTACTTACCAACATTCTTAACAGGTAATCTAGAAAGCACTCTGTACATTTCCTTTCGTCTCAAATACTCATTAATCTCGTGTTTCATCTTGAACACAGAGACAGATACAGGAGATGCGCTTTCATCTTCTATTTGCGATGTCAATGACTGTACTACACGAGAAACCATGTCGCGATCTGTTAGCATACGAGATAATATTCATTTACTTCAAATCATTTTAATACAGTTGGTACATTTAGGCATTACGGCACTGAATGGGGGATCCATTCTTGGGGAGGCCTATGTACAGCAGTGGACGTTAAAAGGCTGATGGATGGATGGATGACGATGGTACATTTAGGCATAGCTATGATCAAATGTGAAAGTGAGTGTGTTTCTTTGTTATTTCTTGTAGCCGAATCTACTCAACCGATCATCATATAATTTGGCATAGTCCAAAATACAGAGATTCTTAAAGTATCTTATGTGGCCACTTTAAAGAAATACCTGTGGAATGGCTGTTTCTGTACATCCTAACTATTATAAAGCTGTAACAGAGCTGTGTCTGTACATTTAAGATATTTGAGAAAAAATTACTTTATTAGGCTATATATAGGCGTGTCTAACCGCAAAATATTTTTTTTTAGATTTTTTTGTCTGTTTGTTATATTTTAGGTTCCCGATATATTAGTGGAATAAAATGGAATAGTTTTTAAGTCTATTGAAGAGCTATCAAATAAAAAAGTTGCAACCAAGTCCGTTCAGTGGTTTTTACGTGATGCGCGAATGAACGAAGAGACAAACGGACAAACCGACAAAGAAGCAAAAAATCTAAAATAAATTATTTTGCGTTCAGCACGCCTATACTTATAGCCTAATACAGTATTTTTTCTCAAATACATTGAAATGTACAAACACAGTTGTGTTACAGCTTTAAAATAGGTAGTATAGAAAATAATTATAAACTTAAAAAAGACTCACTTACTCAACGTATCATCATGTAATATAATAGCAGATTTCCATTGAAAAGCATTAGAAGTTCGCAAGTCCAGAATCAGTTGAGGTAATTCTTCGCCAGGATCCGAGTGAGTGACGGTTATAGCAGAATTTAGCGGTAGCCTTGGGCAGTCTACTTCTGTTAGAGCAAAGAGCAGGAGTTCCTCTTCCTCAGTACGAGAAAATAAATCCCAAGTGTCTTCACAAGACGCGACACTAAAGACGGCAAGAAAACCTAGGGAATTTTATATAAAACTGATCAGAAAGTAGCATATTTCTTTTGATGTAGTTCTGCTAAAATGCCTTCCTTATTTGTCATTGAAAGCCGAATTAATTTTTTTTCTTAATATCTTTGGTTTTTTTTTTATACTACGTGGGAAGCATTGCGGCCCACCTGATGCGTAGCGGTTACCGTAGCCAGACGGTAGCAACAACAGAGGTATCACTCGCATGTCGCTATCTCCAAGGAAAGGGATAGGAGGTGGATATGAAGGATAATAAGGAGAGGATAGGGAGGAGGTTTTGGCCTCTGGCGCTCTCACACAGAGCGATAGGAATAACTACCGTTGTTTCACGCTGATATTTTGTGGGAGGGTGGTATTTCGGCGAGGATAAGCAAGGCTATCACCGAAGGTCCCGCCCGACTGCTGTCCCTGGTCCTCGACCACCTTGAGCCCCGCCTCGGGGAGCTGTTCGGCGCTTGCCTGGTGTCCGGACGGTTCCCTGACTGCTGGAAGGAGGGGAAGCTCGTGCTCCTGCCGAAGCCGGGACGGCCTCCGAATACGGTCTCGGCCTTCAGGCCCATCGTGTTGCTGGACGAGGCGGGCAAACTCCTCGAGCGGGTGGTCGCTGCCTGCATCGTCCGGCACCTAGGAGCGGTTGGCCCCGACCTGTCCGACGCCCAGTTTGGATATCGGGCGGGTCGGTCTACGGTCGACGCCATTCTGCGCCTAAAGGCCGCAGCTGCGGAGGCTGTCACCTCGAGGGAAGTGGAAGAAGGTGGTCAGGCGGATCGAGGCGCTGGCACAGTACGGCGCGCCCGTGTGGGCGGATTCCCTGGCCGCTCGCAATAGGGCCCTTCTGTGGCATCGACAGAGGGTCGTAGCGGTCAGGGCAATACGCGGGTACCGCACGGTCTCGACCGATGCAGCCTGCGCGTTGGCCGAAACCCCCCCGTGGGATCTGGAGGCGGAGGTGCTCGCCTCGGCGGGCGTCGACGGCGCGGGCGGGGGGCAGCCGCCCCTCGCCAAGCGCAATGTCATCGTGGCGGGAAGATGCCCACTGCGCCACCGTCCTAAAGTGGAAGTCTCGGCTGGAGACGCCCCGGGCCGGTCTCTGGACCGTGGGGGCGCTCCAGCCGATCTTGGAAGAATGGGCAGGGCGGCAGCACGGGGTCCTCACCTTCCGGTTGGTGCAGGTTTTGTCGGGGCATGGTTGCTTCGGCAAATACCTGCACACGATCGCAAGGAGGGAGACGACCCCAGGCTGTCACCACTGCGACTGCGACGAGGACTCGGCGCAGCACACGCTCGAGTCGTGCCCGGCCTGGGATGCGCAGCGCCGGGAACTCGTTGCAGTCATAGGCGTGGACCTGTCGCTGCCGGCCGTTGCGCGAGCGATGGTTGGCAGTGACAGTGCCTGGACCGCGGTCGCCGCCTTCTGCGAGGCTGTCATCCCGCGGAAGGAGGTGGCGGAGAGGGCCCGTGAGGAATCCTCCTTCGCGGACCCGATTCGCCGCCGGCGCGAAGGGCGGCGTGCGCGCGCTTACTTGCGCCTGATGCCGCCCTAGCCGAGGCTGCGGACGTCGGGGTCGGGGAGTACCCTGCCATCCGCGGAAGCCTACCGCGAAGGTGCGACGCCCAAGTGCGCGAGGCGTCGCTCAAGAGAGGGTGCCCGAAGGGGCTGCCACCTGCGGATCGCGGTCGTAACGACGCGGTACCCGTGATCCGCCGTAGCAAGGGCGGGTGGAGGCGCACGGTGGGTTTTTAGTGGGTGAGAGCCCCACACTACCCCGTTGTCTCCCCGGGCAGCGGGGTGTGCGGTAGGAGATTTTTGCCCACCTAAAATTAAAAAAGAAAAAAAAAAAGGCTATCATCGAAGGAATGTAACATAGTTCCAGTGGCCCGCCAATAAAGGTGGAGAGACGGCACACGGCGGGTTTCTTTAGTGAGTGAGGGCTCCACACTACCCTGTTCGTTGCCCCGAACGACGAGGTGAGCGGTTAGGAACATTTTATCCTGCCTTAACAAAAAGAAAGAAAAGGATAAGCAAGGCTCTAAGAAACCTACATAATTATATGATTTACCGATTCAATGCTGTTGATAAGAGTTAATTTTACAATTTAGCGTAATTTATATGGACATAATTATTTAAGATAAGCTAAGCTAAGAAAATAAAGTAATCAACTTGATAGATAGTAATTAGTTAGTTTATCAATATCGATGAACTCTGGGGAAAATTAATCTTAACGGGGTCATTTAAAAGCGGATTACATACAGTTAATCTGAGCCAAGTAAAAGTACAACACAAAGCGTGAAAATGTGAAATCGAAAATAACAGTCACGAGCAAGATTTCACACTAACAAAGTGTGATAGTTAATTTATGGCTAAGCATGTCAAATGCTAAAAATATACATATATAAAAATATCTAAAAAAGTAAGTACAACACCTAAGATATTCCGAAATTTTACTCAAAACCTAACAGCATTCAGTCAGAGCCACCCAGGCAGGTACCTATCACCTTTTCAAGCGTATTAATCAGCTGTCAAGAATATTGGTATCTTGCCGTAGTTTTATACTGTAATGGTGGCCTCTTGCTTAACGATTACTTAAAGGGTCTGGATTTAAATTAGAGCACAAGCGTGGGCGGCACTAATAGTGGATCCGGGTATTGCAGGATAAAGAGAAATAGGGGAAATTATAGATAAGGGATAAGCTGGGGTTTAAGCCTCAGGCTCTCTCACTCAACCACTGAAGTAATGTAACATAGTTCCAATGGCCCGCCAATACAGGTAGAGAGACGGCACATGGCGGGTTTATTTAGTGGGTGAGGGCCCCACACTGCTCTGTTCGTTGCCCCGTGTGCCGTTAGGTACATTTTTTCCTACCTTAACAAAAACAAAGGCTCTCTCACTCACAGAACACAACACAAAGTAGATTCCTACTGTGCTTGCCTGCCTTAAAGCTATATTGTGAAAAGATCGTAGTTTAAAGGTTAAGTCGGCCTATTCTTAAAGGAATTAAACCTCTAAAACCTATCCGCTCTAGCGTATCACTTTCCTGGCCGTAGTGAATATCTAGAATTAGCTGTGCCCTTGACAATCAGCAAGTCCATGGGCAGTGGTTAGCACTTATTATCAAGCGAGCCACAGCTCCTCTGGCTCTATAAAGTGCTACTAAAAAGTAGAACCTACCTCTCTTCAAGTTAATAGCAGTCCAGGAATAGTAATGAACAACAACACCTCCATGCTTCAGTTCAACTCTTGCCAACTCTTTGATGAAGTCCTTCAGTTCGTCTAGAACTGTCTGGTATTTGTCACCCAGGTACACTCTATCCAGCACTACAGCTAAAATAGTCAAAGGTATTCATGCTCCTTAGATATTAAAGAATACAAGTGTCACCACCCCATTCTTTCCCACGAGTATCCTACGAGGGAAGTAAGCAGTTATCACCCATTGCGTTACTAGTAGTAGCCAGTGGAAGTGCTCACTTGCTATCGGGCCTGAGTGGGTTCGTACCACCATCTCCCGTGTGACCGGCCATGAAGTACATTGGTGTGTTTTGGTTGTAGCAGGAATTAGCCGTTAATTCTTTCATTTCATATATGAAATGAAATAGTGACTCCTGGTATAGTTGACACCATGAGTGACGGTTACCATTTACGGAGGCCCATCTGCCACCTAACGTAATAAAAAAAAATATCTATTAGTATTCGAGTTTCAGCCTTGCAGCAGTTAGTTATTGCGATTTTATGTGGCCACCAGCTTTTTCACCAGGTTAGGAAAAATAGATTTTGTAACACAAATCTATAAATCTTCCACATAGCACCATGTTAAGATGTACTCCTAAATTACAGTGATGTTCCGTGAGTAAGAACAGCATAAGATTGGAATGTAGGTTGATAAAAGTTAAGACAGATTGAACAAATTATTTGTGAATGTGGAAAAAGAGAAGTTTAGTGCGAGCGGGATACGAACCAGCGTCCCTTCTAATCCGGGGAAGCGCTCTAGACCGCTAAGCCATCGTACTGACCGATGGCCATTCCATTGGGAATACCATATTCACAAATAATTTGTTCTTTAAAGTAGCTGCTTTAAAGAAAACATTATTTATATATATAGCCAAGCCAATTATATCAAGTAAATGCTCAGCGGAGCATTTACTCGACATAATCGGCTTGGCTTGGCTAAAATACAGATCAAAATGCTTAAGTCAGTAGGGTTACAGAGTATGGAGGTTTCTGCCGAGTAAGAGTCCTCTAATTTTCTGCCCTTATCATTGTTAAGGAAAGTATCGTGAGGAAACCTGTATGTCTGAGAGATTTTTATAACCATATGACTGGTGGACTACGGACTATCTCTCTCAGACTCCTTGCAGGGCTTCCACCCTCGCCCCACAGTCGGACAATAATGGAAAGTTAAAAAAGAGCCTAGTTTTTATTGTTAATATATTTTATTTACTTGACATGCTCAGCGATATACTAAAACACTAAGAGAAAAAATATGAGATAGAAAATGATAGTTACGAATAGTTATTTAACCCCGCATTTTCTTGATTACCATTCTCAAAACAGATAAATTTGTTTCTAGTAAGTAATTAAGCATGTCAATTGGTAAAAAATACAAATGACAATCTTAAATTCATTACTAACTCTGGGCAGAAAAGGTATATAAACAGCTCGCTTACCTATAGAGGCATTTGCTGTGATCAATGATGGAAATTCTTCTCCATACACAGGAGCTAACAAATAACCAAAACTCAATAGCCATAGTAACATTTCGCACGAACACAAGCACGTTCCGATATCCAGGCTCGTCAAATGAAACTTCAATCATAATTTGTACAACAGCTGATATAATTTTGATAACTAATCAAGTCTCTCTTATTATTAAAGGCTTATTAACTAACTGTTTGATAGAAGGGCGCAGGTGTTTTATGTTAACATTTGATACGGCATGCTCAAATGTAGCAAACGCTACGATAGTCGAGTGGGCTTCTACAGTCTTAGATATACAGGCTGTGGTAAATTAAATGGGAATATACTTGTAAATGATAAAGCGCCCTCCTCTCCTGAGTGCAGGTGTGAATCTTTTTGATAGGTACCAGATTTTCTATGTCTCTGTGTTGGAAACTCCAACATTTTAGTTTAATTAATTTTTATTGTCTATGCTAAGTCTTCTATGTTATCTGTGGATATTGTAATTTCCTCTTCCGTTTCCAACTTTAATGGCGAATACACGAAGACAAAACACCTCCGGACCTTTTATTACCAGCCCCTTATATACAATCCCAATAAACATAAATCTAAACACTGGTTTGATCAAAACCTGAAACTTACTCATGTAAAGGTTATGCTTTCCATTGTTCGGGGTTTTAGATCATCTCACGCAACTTATTGTGATGGAAGCCAATTTTTTTCTCATTTTGGATGAAGTCTTGAAGCCCGTGTACTTGCTTTTATGCAATTGAAAATGAAGCGTGACAAATTACGATACTTTAAAAATATAAGGGAACACCCTGCAATCTGTTCCCAAAGGTCAGCTCCGCATTAAGAATTCATTAAAATATGTTGCGCGCGCGTGATTCTTTTCATGAGTCATGTCCTCATGCCGTGTGGGGCCGGCTTTAGAATTGTCCCACCCCTCTCCACCCATGGGAGTCGTAAGAACCGACTGAGGGAATACCGGAGGAATGGGCAGCAACACTCCGAGTATTAACAAAATCCACTGCGATCGCCAACCCGCCTGCCAAGCGTGGCGATTACGGCACTATCCCCCATTCTTGGGGAGGCCTATGTCCAGCAGTGGACGTTAAGAGGCTGATGGATGGATGATGGATGGTCCTCATGTCTTACCTATACTTATTGTTATATACGAGTAAGTTACTAAATATCATTGAGATAGACTTAATGGTAAAACCAAAGACTGCACAAACATGGCATCTCCCCAGTGTGATGTCCTAGCACGACAGATACCTACTTCTGACTTTTCTAAATTATACAAGTATCATCATCTTTAGGGAAAAGGCTAGGGCCTTATCCCAATCATTGAAGGAATGTAATATGATTCCGGTGGCCCACCAATACAGGCGAAGAGACGGCACACAGCGGGCTTCTTTAGTAGGTGAGGGCCCCACACTACCCTGTTCGTTACCCCGAACGACGGGGTGTGCGGTTAGGAACATTTATTCCCGCCTTAACAAAAAAAAATGTTTGTTTGAGTGGAAGTTTTATTTATTATATTACAGAGGTATCAGTGGCGCGTCGCCATCTCCAACGAAAGGGTTAGGAGATGAATAGGATGTATATTAAGGAGAGGATAGGGAGGGGGTTTGGGCCTCCGGCGCTCGTACACGTCATACGAAACACATTTTAAGTTATATCACAGGTTCGCGATATAGTAGCGGGATAAAATACATACCAGTTTTTAAGTCTAATCTAGTCAGTTATAAGTTGCATCAAAATCAGTTTAGTAGTTTTTGCGTGATGCGCGAATGAACAAACAGACAAATAAACAAAAAATCTAATTCTATTTTGTTTTGTGTTCAGACACGCCTATATAGCATAATACAGTGATTATTTCTCAAATATCTTAAATGTACTTTCAGTCCCCCCGTCTACTGAGCGACGCATCCGCACACGGAGCGTCGCACCTTCGCGAGAGGCCTTACGGGTAGCGGACGTTCCCCGGTCTGTCCACCCGTAGCCTCAGCTAGGACGGCATTAGGCGCTACTCACGCCTGCGCCGCCCCAGTCGCTGGCGGCGGTTCGGGTCTGCGGAAGTATTAGCCTCCCTGACCCTCTCCACCGCTTCCTTCCGCGAGATGACGAAGCAACCGTGCCCCGACAGTGCCTGCACCAGTCGAAAGGTAAGGACTTCGTGCCATCGCCCTGCCCACTCCTCCAGCACCGGCTGGAGCGCCCCTACGGTCCAAAGACCGAAGAGCCCTGTTCGGCGCTTCCAGGGACTCCGCCCACACGGGTGCGCCGTACAGCGCCATCGACCGGACCACCCCCGCGTTAGCCGTGGGCGTAATTTTTGGGTCAGCCCATATTCAGATGAACCGTGCAAGGGTGGACGCCGCGCCGATGAGCCTCGGGGATAGCTGGCCGAAGTGCTCCCGAAAGCGCCACCGGCCGTCCACCAACAGGCCCGGATACTTAATCTGGGCTTTCACCCCCAATTTGAACCCTGTCCACCGTGATCGATCGGCGCCAGTAGGTAGCCGACGTCGGGGCTCATGGAAGAGTAGGGCCTCCGACTTATCTAGGCCACCCTAAGCCCCAGCGCCCCGATCCTTCTGACTACCTCCGAGGTCTCTAAGGTGGCCAGGAACACCCCTTCCTCGGAGTTTCCGCCCGGGCCACGACCAGCGTGTCATCCTATAATTATACTATCCTAAAAAAAAAACTATAGTCTCACATAGTCATAAGGATAATGAAGTTAGGCTGCATTCCTAGAAAATCGATGTAAATATCCAGACTAGCTAAGTAAACGATTATGTATATTGTGTATAACTTAGATAAAGAGCCTATAGTTATCTAAGCTGTATCTAATACTTGATGGTTTAGTTTGGAAATGTGCCCGGTAGACGTTAATAGGCTCGCCCCCTATTACGTGGGACTTAAACATAGCTGGCGAGTCGTGGGTGTGTAATACACCTCTGCCTACCCCTTCGGGGAATACAGGCGTGATGCTATGTTTGTGTTACAATTTATAAATGTAAATTTCTTATACATCATCAAGAAAAATGCTCATTAAACACAAAGTGAAAAAAAAAACACATTAAACACAAAGTTTTCACTTTGTGTTTAATGTATAGTGCTAAGCATGTCAAATGCTAAAATATATATAAAAAAAAAATATCTAAAAAATGCTCATTCAATCATATTCATAATACTGTTGTCAATATTTGAAAATGTTTAATTGTATGCGGTAAGAGTAATTTTATGGTTGTGTCATACTCGTATTTTAAACCATACCTGTAGTTAACTTCGCCGATATCTTCTATAATTGAGTGGCTGGATCTGTCTGTGTATCGTTGTTCGGTTCATCCCCTTCCCTCTATTAGCCCCTATTAGCAAAGGGAGTGAAGGTCACACGCTTCAGACTATTTTTTTTGTTTTTCCATCCATCTATCCATCAGCCTTTTAAAGTCCACTGCTGGACATAGGCCTCCCCAAGAATGGGGGATAGTGCCGTAATCGCCACGTTTGGCAGGCGGATTGGCGATCGCAGTCTAAAGCCGGCCCCACACGTTTTCAGTAACTTATTATTCTGTTTCAACCGTTTTTCTGTCCCATTACTGTGCACTGGTCTCCTCTCAGAGTGAGGCCATAGTCTACCACGCTGCCCCAATGCTGGTTGGCAGACTTCATAAGCCGTCGAGAAAATTTCTCAGGCATGCAGGTTACCTCACGATGTTTTCTTTCATCGAACAGTTATAAATTGTAAACAAATACACCCATAATTTCGAAAAATCAGAGGTGAGTGCCGTGCCGTACGAGTTTTGAAATTTGGACAGGGGATTGAACTCGATACCACTGTCTTTACAGTGCTTTGTTTTACCCCTAGGCTATCGCTTTTTTTTATTTAAACTGAGTTTATTTTGAGTTGCTTGCAGCACCTTTCATTCGCCTTTGTGGTGTTCAGGCGCTTTCGCGGACAGATACCACCTGAGTACATTTGACATTAATGCAACGGAAGCACTGTACTAATATAGTTTTAAGCATTTTATATTACTAAACATGTTTAATACGTATGTATGTTAGACTTTAAGGTAATTTTAATTAATGGGCCCTGTTGTGTGAAATAAAGTTATTGTTATTATTTAGTTATAATGAACCGTACAAACTTGCCCCAAGCGCTCTTATTAGACGATATGTAATAGGACTAGTCTCTTGGCTCTGTGTTCTCTCTGCCTACCCCACAAGGTAAATGGCATCATGATAAGTAAGAGTAAGTAACACGGCTATGAAATAGAGATAATTTTGAATTAGAATTTGATCATTTGATATTAAGCCTTATATCCAATAAATTAGCACAAGGCTAGGTCAACAAGAACCTACCTACTTTAGTTGGTAAATGCCAAGGATTGATCATGAATAATAATAACCAAAAGACTTTCTCTACTAAAGGAAAATATATTAATCCGTGTGGTAATGGACTAAGAATACAAGTGTAACCACCCCAATCTTTCCTACGTGTGTCGTATAAGGCGGCTAAGGGAAGTACGTAATTATAACCCATTGCATGACAGGCGGTAGTGCTAAATACTAAGTGAAGAAGTAAGTTTTGGTTGTTGCAGTGTTATGTGGCGACGAGTTCAACAAAGTTTTTAAAAACTATACTTTAATAACTATAACTTAATTTTAATATACAAGATATACGAGAACTGAACACGATGTGGTAAGATTAGGAATACGATTGGAACTGACGACCGAAGGGTCGTCGGGACTTATTTAAAGGATGGTTGGCGTAGGAGAAGGGATGTTTATTTATTTACATAAGCTAAATGAAAGTTTATACATAATTAGTAAATTGGAGAATAACATCTTTAGGAATACTATACAATGGAGTAACTAATTACTTATTTACTAGTGTCGTAAACTAATGGGTAAACAATATTAATAGGTAAACAATATTAGTAATTATAGGTTATTGGTATCTTAATCTAATAACGTATTTACCTAACTAGGTAGAAGCACATGAATGGGTACAAGAGGTTATTATATAACACCTCCCCCCTTAGAACAAAGATTGGGCGACTTTTGTGATGCCCGATCTTTGATGATGTGAGGATGTAGAGGTGGCACCATCGGAGTCTGAGTCTTCGGATATGGTAGCGCTAACAGTTGAAGTATTCATTGTTGCCATCGGAATAGCCACATGGGTTGTTCTTCGCTATCTTCTTTTGTCGAAACAGTTGTTGAATATCTGAATGCATCCGTTGTCGTGGCTGCTTCGACGTCGTTTGAGAAAGTTAAGTTTTGCGGGACAGATACAAGAGACTTTGTATAAAATTTATAAAAACATTGCGATTCCAAATATATAAGATAAGGAGGATAGAGTTCCAGAATTCTTTTCTATGAACGTTTCACTGTTGAAGCTTTTTATTTTGGCAGATTGTGTTTTAATTTGTTCTTGGATTGATTTTAGATTATCTGTCGGGATACTGTTCATTCGGATTGGTATGAGTTCTGGAGCTTTGGGTGGATCTTTGGAGTTTATGCATGTTTCTTCGATGTCCACAGTTAGAATAGGATGATTAATATTCATAGAGTTTTCGTCAGCGGCAGTTAAGGTTATAAAACTTAAGAAGAATTTGTATCCTTTTGTGAGCGATAGGATGCCTGATCCTCGGAGATTTAAATGTTTTGTGTCATCTTCACACTGCAGTACGGCTGTAGTTTCATTTTGCAGTATGTAGATCCATTTATTAGCAGATATAGGCTGAAACATGTTGATTTTCGCGGAAAAGGTTGTTAATTCACAGGTGCTCGGCAATTGCATACTGGTATGTAGAAGGATCGCCATTTCACAGGTTGGTCTTGTGTTGTAGTTGTAGACGGGTAGGTTGCAAACCCAACTTGCTGAATTGTAGAGCTTGCACGTGTTAATAGAACTCGTCGATATATACTGTTGTCGTGCTGGGCTCGTAGCTAAATATGTTTGCTCGGGAAGGATAGTGGAGTAAAGGCTAGAATTTGGGTGAATTATAGGGATAGAATATAGGTGATAGAGTGTAAATTTATTGTTTCGAACAAGTGGGAACTCGAGAACGTATGTTAACTTATTCATATAAATATAGGAATATATATTAGCAGAATCAACAATTTTATGTATATTGGCGGGTGTAATTGGAAGGACTAGGTTTTTATCGGTGCGCATATGTGCAGATGAAAGTAAAATTTCATAAAGTCGTTCTACAGATATAATAGAGAGATACACTGCGCCTGATTTTATGAAGAGAATAGATGTGAGAATGTCATCCAATTCCATTTCTAACGTCATGACTGATTCTAAAATTTGCATAGAAATTATTGTAATATCTTCCGAAATCTTTAGGTCAAATATGACTTTATTCTTAGAGTTTAGGTAGCTAGAGATTCTAGCTAGGTTTTCGTTAATTAGATGTTCATCATATGATATTTTAAAGATTGTTTCGTTAAAATTATTAATTGTTAAGGAGATTATTTGCAGTTGTTGTTTTAGGAGTTCACCTTGTTCCATTTCTTTCTTTTCAAGGAGTTCGATACAATTGTCATAATACTGAGCGTCTTTCGCGTCTAGAGTTCCGATTAGCCATTTCAAAGCATAGCCTGCGCCATCAAATAATTCACGCTTTTTCCTCGATTTAGTGTAAGAGTGAAGTTCAGCGAGACGAGAATTGATTTTCTTTATATTTACTTTAATGAATGAACTAGTAGTATGATGCACAAAAGAAGGACGATTTGAGATTAGAGAAAAATAGTTATTGCTTAGTCTCTCGATGGAATCTCTCGATAGATATAGTGGTTCCATATTCCGATAGATAATTAATTTCCATGAGGATTCTGAAACTAGTATTTCGCCTTCTTCATGGAAAAAGAGGCCCAATTTGGTAGGTAATTCTTGAATTGTGGTATCTCCTACAACAAAGGTTGTGGAATACCTGGAAAGAATGGATGCCGGCGCCGCCGCTTGCTACTTGCGTTTTGTGCGATGCGTTGTGAAGCGCGATGTTCAGAGTGCGATTAAGCATATAGCAAGAAGAGAGAGCCATGATATAATTTGCTATATGTTATGTATATTAAGCAGGGTGCTTAATGTTGCTATATGATATATTAACCACCACTAGTTCCGATATATACTGCGAGCACTGTAAGGTGTGACGTCAATTTAGTATACTGCGTAGTCGTTCCTTTATAGTGAGCTATACTGGTTATTGTTTATAACGGAATTACTTTCACTTCATACAAAGTAGGTATTCGTTTTATACTGCATTAAAAACAATTTCTTTGGATTTTCCATGTTTCGGTATCTTTGAATAACAATACTCAATAATAATAATAATTTTCCATAGTGCAAGTTGTTATATATAATTTCTGGACGCTGATGATCACGTGATCAAACCACTGATGGTGAGGCTACACTACCTTTACCGTCTACCACCTTTTACCGCAATAATTATGGCATTGTATTACCGCCTAAATTGCCGCGTGAAGTGGTGCGGCTACACTAGGGTTTACCTCTTAGACGAATGATATTATAGACAAGCTATCAGCGTATGCAGTGTCGAGATAGCAATAGATAACCGGAATAATTTTAAAAGATAACTATGATTATAACTTTGTTGACTAAAAATGTACTACCTGTTTTAGCCGGATAAAAGAATGACAGGACAAAATAAATTGCAGTTATGCTTATATTTTGCTTAAAATGTATTAAAACATGTAATATAAGCGTACCTATATAACGTGATTAATAAAGGATTTTTTTACGTCAATACAAAAACAAGCTTACATACTGATGATGGGAACGGTTGGGTCCAAATATAACTGACGCATACGCGAAAAGGATAAATATACTTATACCTGTGTCTCTCTCACTCTTGGTAAAACCTAGTACGTGCATCCTTTTCTTCATCCTGAATGTCAAAATAGTAGCGACTCTATATTATTCTTCGTCTAAGGTTTACCTAGATATGACAATTAACTAGGCGGTAAAAAAATACATTTTAAAAAATGGAGGTTGAAGCTGCGTCGGTTATATTATTATTACATGTTTTTTTTTACATTTCAACAAAGGCAAACGACAAAAAAAAAGAAAAAAAAACTAAGAAGAAGATGGTGGATTTTTATGATTCTTATGTCCGAATCCCAATAGACATGGTTCCGATTGTAGTATTTCCAAAAACTCGAGTGACTTTTAGTTCAACCACTCCATGTTGGTCGACACGTGCATTTCTTGTAAACTCATGTTGCAACTTGCACACTGAACCACAGACTACTATAATACCTTTTGATCTAATTTTTAGGACTTGACATGCTCAGCTACTCTTACAGTACAAATTTTAATTTGTGAATAAGGAAAAAGAGTATTTTAGCACGAGCGGGAATCGAACCTGCATCCCTTCCTTTCCGGGGAAGTGCTCTAATCCACTGAGCTATCGTACTATTTCTAGAAATACCGAATTTCCTTATCACATTTGTCTTAACAACCAACGCCATCTATCGGCAATGCTTTTACATGCATTCATCCAATGTAGTAAGTTTAATTTTGCAATTAAAATTCACACCACCTGATGGCGCGATTCTCCAAACATTTTGATGTAATTTTTAGCACTTGACATGCTCAGCTACTCTTACAGTACAAATTTTAATTTGTGAATAAGGAAAAAGAGTATTTTAGTACGAGCGGGAATCGAACCTGCATCCCTTCCTTTCCGGGGAAGTGCTCTAATCCACTGAGCTATCGTACTATTTCTAGAAATACCGAATTTCCTTATCACATTTGTCTTAACGACCAACGCCATCTATCGGCAATGCATTTACATGCATTCATCGAATGTAGTAAGTTTAATTTTGCAATTAAAATTCATACCACTTGATGGCGCGATTCTCCAAACATTTTGATCTAATTTTTAGAACTTGACATGCTCAGCTACTCTTACAGTACAAATTTTAATTTGTGAATAAGGAAAAAGAGTATTTTAGTACGAGCGGGAATCGAACCTGCATCCCTTCCTTTCCGGGGAAGTGCTCTAATCCACTGAGCTATCGTACTATTTCTAGAAATACCGAATTTCCTTATCACATTTGTCTTAACGACCAACGCCATCTATCGACAATGCATTTATATGCATTCATCCAATGTAGTAAGCACTGTCCATATGACTCAAAACTTTGATACCTGCACACTCGTATTAGAGATGTAGGTGCCTTAACCATTATGCCACACGGACGATAAACACAATCTAAAAACAACATATACTTGGGAATAAATTAATAAAATAGATTAATGAATAATTACAATATAGAATCTTAGCTTGCAGTTTATGTTACTAACTCAATTGGCTCAACTATGTTAAAAACACAGATTGATAAAAAAATTGTAAAAGAAACTACTACTAACTACTCTCAACTTGGACTTGGACGAACTCTGGGATTGGTGTGGGTGACTCCAGGGTTTGCGGAAGGTTGTTGTATCCAAGTTGAGAGCATTAGTGAGCTCTTACCACTTATCGATGGCCCTTAGCCTGCCGCTAGGACCATCGGAGGGCTTATTAAAGTCCCCATTTCTAAAAAAAAGTTCGTATGTATTTAACACAAATTCTAACACGTCTTTGTGACCATTTTTAGAAAAGATTGTTACGTACCTCTCCATAAAATCCACCATCACTTCAAATTACGATGGGCTGGTTCTCGCCATCGCATAAAATTAATATTTGTGTATATTTCAATTTTGAAAACAAAATTCCGATTTGTAATATTTTGTTATTTTTTTATTTATTTATTTGTTTATTAAAGGCTTTGGCAGAACCATCAGCCTAATTTTAAGCTTAAAACTATTTGTAATATTTTGTATTTGTCGTTATAGACCATAACAAGTAGTATAGTACTATAGTAGTCTCATAGTCTGTGACCATAACATACTTCAGCCGAAACGTTAATGTCAACAACTACATATGACTCTTTTAGTTTGCCGGTGTGTAAAAGAGATGAAGATATTAAAACGAAGTTCGTCCAATCATGCTAGTCGATGTCGATGGGCGATATCGTGTAGACTACATTCAATAACTTTAACTCATACTACCGATTACATCTAAAACTATATAGTTCATCGAGCTACCAAAACTATCATCGTTTCTATAATTTGTAAACTCGTACTAGGGGTACTGATGATGAAGGCTAAAAAGTGGCTATAAGAACTCCGTTATAAAACGACATAACCCCATCGATTTTGGGCTCGTATGGTTATTCTTGACGAGTACGATGGATGGATATCGGGTATTACTTTTCTTCGTGTTGCGTTGAATTACTGAACATGAAGGCATGTTGTCATCTGTTTTATCTTTTATCTCTGTAAAAATTACAGTATTTCCGCAGATTTTAGGCAAAAATCCTTTTTATAAATATATTATTGACAGCACGGAACATATTGGCAATAGGCTTGCAGAATAAATATCGATATATCGGTGAAATTCTTTTTCACTTTACACTTTACAAACATACAATTTCGAGACCTTTCTTATGACTGAATTCCAGCAATCTTACGGCGATGACAGTTTAACTATTTTTATAAATGTTAAAGTAAGTTCGTTTATTTGCCATTTCTTGACACCGTAACTACTTAACCAATCATCACGAATTGATACTTATTTAAAACTCTGGAGTACAGATTAGGACAAAGGCTACTAACTATGGTTTAAGTGGAGAAGGTCTCCTGGCTGGGATGGCTATTTTTGTGTAGATAATTTTTATGCTAGAGAGTGACGTATTTAGATTGAAGAACTTTACAGGATTATGCTCGCTGTAAAATTTTCTGAAAGAATAATAATAAGTTAAGTTGAAGGTTTATTGTAGGGCCAGCTGAAAATCAGTGTTTTGCAATTAGCACTACAAAAACTGAGCTGGCTACCTTTGTATTGATATATAGTTGTTCCTTTTTATTTTGTTTTTCTTATCTTGTATAACAAAAGTATTTACTTGCTTTGAATACTAATAATAATACAATTCAAATGATTAATCAATTCGATAAATTAATAAAAATTAATTTATTTAATGGTATGCTGCTAAGCCACTGCTCACCACTTCATTCCGAGCACACAAAATTAATAAATGGTCGGCTTCTTCCCACTATATGAAAATTTGTGACGAATAAAAATCACAAATTATTAGTGGTGGATGCTAGGTTGGAACCTAAATAGCGCAAATTAAATATTTTGAAATAAAGAATATTTAATATATCAATATTTTTTTAAATAATCGATAGTTGATGTATGTATCGATAGCTGTTGCTTCTTCCTGCATCACTAATTGATAGCTGACATACAACAGATAAAGGCCTTGTTCCGATATACACTGCGAGCACAGTGATATCATGTGATCAACAGCTTCCATAAATATAACAACGCACTATGGAATATTATTATTATTATTGAATATTGTGAATCAAACATACCCGAACATGGCAAAAGTAAAGAAATTGTGTTTATTGTAGTGTAAAACCAATAGTTTGTATGAAATGAAAGTAATGACAGATACTGGACTGCATTCCATTAAAAACAGTAACCATTATAGCTAACTATAAAGGAACGACTTTACAGTATACTAAATTGACATCACACCTTACAGTGCTCGCAGTGTATATCGGAACACACCCCAATTTCGCTGTCATCGTAACTATTAAGATGGCGGACGACAGCCGAAGTAAGTCACTTGTACTAGGTATATGAAGATTAGGGCGCCTCCCCCCTTATTAGAGCTCAATGGTATGGCCACGTACACATTAATTACCGCGGTAATGTTATTTGATGTGCGGGAAAAGACCGCCACCGGAGCTATTGCCTACTGTCATATGCCATATTGATTAGCATTGTAAGATTATTGCCATAAATCTTGGCTACAGCTAGGTATTGTTTGAATTACGCCCATAATTATTGCCATATCCCGGTAGTGACCGCACCATGGGAGCACCTTACCTCGAAAACGTCATATATTTCCCTAGAATACTGCGGCAGTATACTGTCAGTCTATAACGGAAAGATTTTTCTCCAGTGCTCGCAGTGTATATCGGAACACAGCCAATATAAGGCGCGAGATTTAAAAAAATAATCTGTCAGGTCTGTCACGTAATTATTCTGTGGTCTGCTGGTCTGTCACTGTCAGTTTTGGCGGGAACACGAAGGTCGCTCTGCATTATTTTCCTAAACTTGTGTTATTTCAAGTATTAATGTATAAAAGTGGTGGCCTTTTGCTTATTAACTATTTGTGTATGTGCATAAGTGTTGGCAAGTGATGTAATGCGACATAACTTGTTTTTTCCTGTTGTCTCCAAAACTCCATAGAAACTTCAGTAAGATCGCCATCGTCTTACTGGAGTGGGACTTTGACTTGACTGACTTATTTTATATGACTGACTTCGACTATGACTTGTTTTAAGAACTAAACTTACGTGTGATGAGAGAATAGCGATGTTTATGTTACTTTTAGGCTGATGGTTCTTCCAATGCCTTAAACAAACGAAAAAAAAAAAACTATCTCTGTCAGACTGTCACCCTGACGTCCCTGACTGATGGCCTATTTGTCGCAGTCTCATGTTTTTTATTTTTTGCTTAACAACGCCGTTAATCAAGAATTGAATTGAATTTAGTTTTTGTTGTTACTACTTACTTGTTATCTTGTTATAGGAACCAATTGTAACTTACTAGTTACTAATGATAAATGTAACTAAATAATTAAATTGGAATTTTCAATCTACACCGACATTATAAAAAATGACGAGATCTTATAAAAAATGTTTTGTAACAGTGGGCACAACGAAGTTTGACATGTTGTGTGAATATATTATCTCGGAACCTGTGCTTACAGCTCTAAAGAACATTGGTTGTAAAGAAATTACAGTTCAGATTGGAAATAGCTGCGTAGAACCCGGTGTTTCCGAAAAGGAGGGAATTAAAATAAGTATGTATAGGTTCAAAGACTCTATTCATGAAGATATACAGAATGCCGACTTGGTTATAAGTCATGCTGGTGCAGGTAGCTGTTTAGAAACTTTGGAAGCAAACAAACCTCTATTGGTAGTTGTAAACGAAGATTTAATGGATAACCATCAGCTAGAACTCGCTGAACAGCTGCAAATTGACTCTCACTTATACTATTGTACCTGTGATACATTAACAAATACCTTGAATACAGTTGACTTTAGTTTGTTAATTCCTTTTCCTAAAGCTGATCCATCTATTTTTATAAAATACCTTGATAGTATATTTAAAGTTGAAAATATTGATTGACAATTGAATTGTAAATGTGTATATGAAAATGATTGATAAGTTTTGATCTATATTTTTAGCACTTGACATGCTCAGCTACTTTTAAAGTATAGATTATTATTTGTTAATGAGGAAAAAACAGAGCACTTCCCCGGAAAGGAAGGGACGCAGGTTCGATTCCCGCTCATACTAAAGTTCTCTTTTTCTTCATTCACAAATAATAATCTGATTGATAAGTGCCACAATTTTTCTGTTTGGTTTCCAGAAAAATGGTTGTACTTACATAAAGAGAGCTGTCTGTATGTATGACTATCACATAGGTCCATGGGCCTTATAGACCACCATGTGGTAATATGAATCATGATACAACAACAACTTTCCTATATTATTTATTTGTAAGATTTACTTTTGTTTTTATCAAAAATTATTATCTGATATCTTCATAGCGCATATCATTCCCAATTGTATTGTCTACTTTCCAACGTAACTAGACTTGGCAAAATAACAATATACATAGTATTAACATTGTAAAATTCCCAAGTCAGGATATTGGAGAGTAGACCACCGAAGGAATGTAACATAGTTCCAGTGGCCCACCAATAAAGGTTGAGACGGCACACTGTGGGTTTCTTTAGTGGGTAAAAGCCCCACACTACCCTGGTCGTTGCCCCGAACAACGGGGTGTGCGGTTAGGAACATTTTTTCACGCCTTAACAACAACAAAAAAAAAGGATATTGTAGACTAGGATTTTAACAGTGAGGTCTAACAGTTTGTCACCGAACAATCTCCATTGTTTGATGATCTTTATTGGAAATATAAAACTCATGGCTTCTGAATTCCAGTGTATTGATTTCCCACAAAGGCTACTGTAGTTTATATGTATTGAAATTTGTTATAGCAATATTATGGTGCTAAGAATAGAATTTAAATACTAAAATATACAAATATATGTAGCTCTATCCTATGGTATGTTAAGAATAATAAATTATTTTTACAATATACATTTTTTATTGAAAATTTACAGATCATTTACATAAAAGGTTCACAAATATGAAATGTTCACAGGTATTGCTTAAAAGTTCTTAGAGGTATATGCATTACAGAAACATTTACATGTAAGAATTTAAAAAAAAAACAAAGTTCATTATAAGGCGTTTAACACACTGCCACGCACCACGCTGCATGATGCATGTCGAAGCATCTACGCGCGTACTTGCGGTAGTGCAGATCTGCATCATCGTGTGCGGGATTTTACGCACTCACGCGCGTTGTTGAATTTTGTAGATTCACGGTGGCTCTGACTCATTTCATTCAATGCTGTTGGCTGTGGTGATAGTGCAGTGCAGAGCACGGCACTGCGGCGGGCGGGACGCGGTGTGCCATACCTTGCGCCTCGCCCCGCACCCACGCGTGGGCTTGCATGTTTTTCCGCTTGTAGGCGAGTGATCTGTATGAACGCGCGTGATCTGCATGAACGCGCGTGGATGCATTTTCTCTGTGTTGAACTGTGCAACACGCGCTACGTGGTGCGTGGCAGTGTGATAATCGCCTAACAGGATTTCTGACAAACATTAAATATTACATTATAAACAGCATTTTCAATGCACAGCAATTTGTTCCATAATGCTCCAACACTAAGTTCCCCCTCATTTATGAAAATTATGTAGTTACATTGCTTATTAATGTTAACTTAAATAATAGGACACAACAAAGCTTAAAGAGTTTATTAATAAAATTGGACATTTAGACTAATTTTTTAGCCTCAAAGAAACTCTTAAGGTGTCTCATTTGCCAGTAGCCGATGGCAATAAGTACACCTGTTTGGAGAAGAGACCACCATAGTACTCGTTGATTTGTGCTTTCAGAAGTCTGCCTGAAGCGTTCTTCACGTTGCTGAAAATTTTAGTATTATATCAGCTATCTAGTAAATATAGATAATTCTCAATATCAGTAATGAGCAGGTACTCAATAATTAGAAAATATTATTGAACATTTGTGAGCAGCTATGTGTACACTCGGACATCATGTTATCTCTAGAACTCTTCAGTTCATTGCCATATTTCTATGGGAATCATATACCTTGGTAGTAGACACTATCAATCAAAAAATTACACAAATTGGTCTATAAACCTCAAAGAGCTTAAGTATACATAAAAAAATAAATCGCAAATACATAATCTCAGATGGTAGTTAAGCTCTAGATCATGTTTCCACTTGACCCATGTGGACTACAGTGAGAGGAGCTTCATGCCCAACAGTGGAATAGTAGTGTTGAAAAAAAAGCAAGAGAATGAATACAGAACTCACTCTCTGATAACTTTGTTCCTTAGTGATCTGATGGACTTGATCCAGGAGCTGTCTAATCCTCAACTGCAGTTCTGAGAGTTTATCCTTGTGAGCAACTTTAGTATAATCTATTGCATGCTCACCAACTTGAATGTCGAGATGGACCTGTAGTAGAAAACATCTAAGTAGTTAATAAGAGGAAGGGACTGGTTGGCAAACTTCAGTTAGTGTTTCATAGTCTAATGTCTAATAGGAATGTGGTTTTGTCCTTATAAATATTCAATTCAGAATAACAAATAATAACTTCACCAATCATTGCCTTATTCAATCAATTAGTTTTAACTATTTTCTTTTCTTGTAACAATTATTAAGATATTTATTCCTTTTGGGGCTTTTTTAGTATACTTGCACATTTAAATTTAACCAATCAAACTCCACATACACAGCTAATTTTGTAGCTTATCTAACCTGCTAATATTATAAATGCAAAAGTGAGTTTGGTTATTTGTTTGTTATGCTTTAATATTATTCCTACCAAAACAATCATCATGAAAATTGTATACATATAATCAGAAGCCCAGAAAAGGACAGGCTAGTTTTCATCCCGGAAAAATGGATGGTTCCTATGGGACTGTTAATTTTACATAGAGATAATGAATGTGCTGTAGACTGATGTATTCATAATCTGAAGTCATTATCCTGATATCAGATAATTGTTGTTTCTGTATATACACAAAGTGCAAATGTGAAATCAGGATTTCAACTTACCACTGGAAATTTATACCAAATGCTTTACCAATTTAGCATAATTGACACATCTGCTCTGGACTATGCTTTTGGCCAGATTTTCACACTGTATTTAGCTAAGCTTGTTAAGTGATCAATATACATAAAAATATCAAAATCATAAAAGCATTAATTATTATCACTACTTCAATAATTACAATGACTAATTTTCTTAAATTTCTAATGCTTTCACAAATACTAATCCTAAATATATTGCAATATTATGTGCATAAACTGCACTAAGTCAGTACATCTGTCTTTGTAATTGCATAAAGGAATAAAAGGAAAATAAGTAGCGATAAGACGACTGTGTAAGGTATTAAACCAAGCAAGACTGATAACATTTTATATCATAATAACATACTTACTCGGAGCTGTGAACCACTAAACCATGATGTGCTATTTGAGTACATGCAAATAACATGTTCTCCAGGTGTAAGCGACGTAAACGAAATGAAGCCCTCAGACGAATACACACGCGACATGAGCACCTTATCGTTGGGATCTCGAACTTCCACATGCATTCCTATACCAGGAGTTGATGGCATAAAACCGCCTGATCTGGGGTCATACAGTTCCACTTTGTAATTTACTGAAAAATATATTGCAGACAGACATTAAAACTTAGAAAAGAGTAAACATAAGGCAAAACCATGTTCAAAATTTTACCAATAACAGTAGTAGTGTCTGGTATTTCTTCTATGAAACATTTTCTTTCGCCTTCTGCTATATGGAAATATAAAGCCGAAGTCACGTCTACTACGAGAAACAGAGCAAATAACGAAGATATCCTAAATAAATCCATTTTCCCAGTTTACAATATTCGGCAAATCCAAAAAGCAAAAGATGACATTTCACACGTCACCACAGAACATTTTTCATAAACTAGCATCATGGACCTAGTTACTATAGTTCCATGCCAGCAACATGGACGTATTAAGTTCGTAAGTTAACTTATTCGTCTATTTTATGTTTTAACAGCTTATTTATACAACCATTTTGTTACTTATCATCACGCCATTTCCCTTGCGGGGTAGGCAGAGTGAACAGAGTGCCAAGAGGCTCTATTCTTGTATACATATCTCGCTTCCTCAACATTCATAACTCTCTTCATACACGCTCGCCGGTTTCGGAGACTCCTGACTCCACCTTCCTTCAATACATGACCGATTTGGTCTAGGTAGGTGAGTCTCGGTTTCCCCCTGTACCTACATCCTTCCACTTTCGCATTGTATATCTTCTTAACCAGTCGACCGTCCGGCATTCTTTCCACATGTCCGAACCATCGGAGCATTCCCTTTCGCATCTTTACACCAATACTCTCTTTCATACCTACTCGCTCTCTTACGTCGTTGTTACGAATGCAGTCAGTCAGCCTCACTCCACAGATTCTCCGCAGAATCGCATTTCGACCGCATTGATTTTACTCTCATGCTCCTTTTTGCATACCCAACTCTCGCTTCCATATAATAACGTTGGGACAAGCACGGCGTTGTGAATTGCGACACCTGCCTTCTAGCTGAGGTGGTGGCTGCCGAGAAGTTGTCCCAATGCCCCGTTCACTCTATTTCCCGCATTCACTCTTCTCTCTACATCAGTGGTGTACCTTCCATCCCGACTGAATCCACATCCAAGATATACACATTCATCCACTTGTTCTAACACACCATTTCCTATTGCTACTCTAACATCTGTTCTGGCTTCTTCTCTTTCAAAAACCATTATTTTGGTTTTGCTCACATTCACACGTAGGCCCCTTTTCTTACAATCTTCTGCCATTACGTCGACAAAGAAGAGAGAGAAAAATATTTTGTTACTTATATATATATATATCCTGATCCTTTCATTTCACATTTTTGCAAATTGTGTTCAAGATTATACAGAGCCAAAAATTTATATTTAGGTATCTTTAGTATACGGGCGTATACTAAAGATACCCTAGCCAGAAAGGAGACCCTTTATTTTGTTTACTTCAAAAAGTACTTCATTTGTTGCTATTTAAACTTAATTTCACAGTGAATGTTATTTGTCTTTTCACTTTTAAGTGGCAGTAATAAATTATTGCTTTGCTCGTTTTTTGTGGCGAATGACCGTAAATCTATACTATTATAAAGCTGTATGCCGTGTGGGGCTGGCTTTAGAATTGTCCCACCCCTCTCTACCCACGGGAGTCGTAAGAGCCGACTGAGGGAACACCGGGGGAGTGGGCAGCAGCACTCCCTCGAGTATTAATAACATCCACTGCGATCGCCATACCGCCTGCCAAGCGTGGCGATTACGGCATTATCTCCCATGACGGGACCGCTCGTTGTTGCGTTCTCCTGGGGAGGCCTATGTCCAGCAGTTGACTTTGAAAGGCTGGATGGGTAAAGCAAATAAAATAAGATAAATATTTTTTTATTGCATGTCATGGCAGACGGACCACGGCCCATCTGATGGTAAATGGTAACCGTCGCTCATGGACTCAACTATACCGAGAGTATTGTCAAGCTGCTGCTCACCATTTCAATTCACCGATATGAAATGAAAGAATAAACGGCTATCTCCTGCTACAGCCAAAATGCAACAATGTGCTTCATGGCCGGTCACACGGGAGATGGTGGTACCAACCCACTTGAGCCCAATACCAACTGAGTACTCCCACTTGGTATCCACCCCTACCACCAGTCATGCAATGGATGATAATTGCATACTTCCCTTAGTCGCCTTATACGACACCCGTGGGAAAGAATGGGGTGGTGACACTTGTATTCTTAGTCCGTCACCACACGGACAAAATTGCATCTAAAGGCACTCGCTCAATATTTTTACCATCAGTAGCAATGTCCCACATCGCAATTGTCATCAAAAATAAAAATAAAAGCAAATTAATAGTAAATTCATTTGCATTAATTTATTATTTTATCTTTTCATAGAGAGGAAGGATAATAAGAAGAAAATAAGAGGAAGGTTGGGCCTCCAGCTCTCTTACTCATAAGAAACACAACAGTACAAGTACCTACCATTGTTTCAAGCTAATTTTCTGTGAGCAGGTGGTACTTTAGATGTTATTTTATTTGACGAAATGGCCCTAAATAGAAGCTAATTTAAAACATTACTATTGATAGAGTAGATGGATTCCAATACCTTGGTAATGAGAGTGAAGGTGAAGGAGATCTGCTAACAGCAAAGCATGCTTTGGCTTTTAAGCTTCAAGGAATTCACAAAAAAATATTTTCTGGCCTGATAACTCATATTCAAAAGCAGTATAATTTTCTGAGTCACTTATAATTACAATGCTGCTTGAGAAACAGCCGTTTTATATATTTTTATATGTCTAATATTTAATTTGTTTGAGATTTTAAATATTAAAGCAATCCCAATCAACATTGTTTTTTATTACTATATAGAGCCAAAACCGTGTGGGGCCGGCTTTGCCGTGTGGGGCTGGCTTTAAAAATGTGATAGGAACCGGAGTCGTAGGAAAGTGTTGCTGAGAGAGTTTGGGCTGATTAGAAGCAATGTGGGTATTTTCCAATCCATTCTGGCAGAACCCGCCTCAGTTGCTTCTTGCAGAAGGATATATATGAGATGGTGGTTGCTTCTCAGCTGCTCCTCCCTGCTGTTTAGATTAGATTAGCTTAAGATTGTTATTAGTTAAAAAGAGTACAATAGGACTGGCATATCCATGTTCGATAAAAGTCCCGAAACTAAATAAAGAATTTAAAAAATTATACATTTTATTTATCACAAATCTGATGTGAAATCGCTACAATACATTTACTAATAACTACTTGATGTTGCAGAATTAGTGTTGAACATATAAAATAAAACTTTTTTTAAATAGTTACATTAAAATTTTGTGAGAGTTTATTATCTCTAAACTCTCACATAATTGCATTCACAACATTAAGTAGGATAATATTAAGTGATTTATTCAGATATTGGTAAAAATTATATCGTGATCTTCATTTAATTTTTGCCACATTTATTTTGCGAATTGTACGTAATAGCCACACTGAAGTGTAATATTGCTGTCTCATGAGTGGCCACGCCTCAGACTAAATACGTCCTAGACAGAGCGAAGAAAATTCTTTGACATATATGAGCGAGAACGTAAGATACAATTTACTGGCGCAAAAAACAGACAAAGTCATAGATTTTTGTCTTTGTCACCGTGGCCGTTTTTTGGTATTGTCACGATGTCAAAATGCTTTAGATATTTTTATATATATTTTTAACATTTGACATGCTTAGCACTATACATTAAACACAAAGGGAAAAATGTGAAATCGAAAATAACAGTCACGAGCAGGATTCGAACCTGCATCTCCTGGATATCGTCCAGATGCTTTGCCAATTCAGCCATCGTGACAATTGCTCCTGACTGCTAATTTCGATCACTGATGATGATTTGTGCTAAGCATGTCAAATGCTAAAAATATCTAAATAAATATTATATTATGTTCATGCTAGAAGTACAGTACAGCTAACTACAAAGGAACGACTTCGCAGTATACTAAATTGACGTCACACATCACAGTGCTCCAGTGTATATCGGAACACACCCTATGAAATAGTACGTATCTGTCAGTGTCAATCAACTATGTTGTGAATTGTGATGACGTTTCGGTAATTCGTTTTATAATGTGTAAAAAACCATGGCCCAATTAAAAAACGAAACATTGTTTATCTTGGCAGTGACTTTATTAAACTTCACCTAAATAATTGAACATAAAACAAGCGGAATTATAGAATATTTCAATAATGGATCTGTTTATTATTGCTGCTATTATTAGCGCGATTGTTATCGTAGTATTATCCATCGCTTTTATTCGTGTTGGATCACAAGTGAAACCACAAGGTAATTTTAAGTTAGTTAAGTCGTTTCCGCTTATTTGAAATACAAAGAAAAACGAACAATAATAATGTTAGCGTGTGACGCTGAATACTTACGCCAAAAAAAAAAATTGCATATGGCAAAGTGCCAAATGTCGTGGTGTGGCATGGTTGGCCTGCGAAGGTCCATTTTCCCTTGGAAAAAAATATACACTTCTTGGTGTCAACTGCCAAACCTGCACTAACACAGTAGACCCTATTTACTAACTTGTTTTTTTAACAGCTGGAGCAAGACCTAGAGCAGTAGTACAAAGAGATGGAGGACCTGGCAGAGTGCAAGCTGTTCGAAATCAGAGGGCGCGGATGAGAGCTAATGGTAACAATTCTTAAACTAAACATTTTTGAAGATGCTTCTAAAAAATCTAAAATATGAATAAAGTTAACACTTTTTTATTTTTTACTAAACTTACAATTTATCTTTTTTTATACTTTAACCTTTTTTTTTCAACCCTTTTCTGTCTTACTATTGGGCATCATCTCATGGTGGGAGGGACTAGGCCGTAGTCCACCATGAGAGCCCAATGTGAGTTGGCAGACTTCACAGGCCACCGAGAAAGTCTCTCAGGCATGCAGGTTACCTCATTATGTTTTCCTTCACCGAGCAGTGCTAAATAATTGTAAATAAATCCACACATAATTTTGAAAAATCTCGAAACTTTTTATAACATGTTTTCTGTGTATCTACTGGTAAAGCCTTGCTTTACCCAGTAAGAATGGTCTGGCTCAACTGGAGAAATAAGTCTCCCATAGAAGATGATATTCAACAAAAGCATCTAGGACCCCATCCCCTGGCCTATTATTATTTTCTGTATACCTCTACATCTGCCATCTTTCCTATCCCTTTAGTTGGGGTTTGTGAGGTGCAAATGATATCTCTGCTATTGTTATATATAATAAGTTCATCATTGCATTGTTAGTGTCTATAAGCTATAATAATCACTTATCAGAATGTGGATTGTCTACTTAGTTGCCATCCATGTGGTACAAAATAAATCTAAAAAAGTCAAACACATCTAAATATTAAACATATTATTACTTGAAAATATAATATATATTTTTGTTTTGTTTAGCTGCTCGCAATCAAGCAAATGCTTTAGATGAGGAGCCTGAGGTGTTAGATGAACCTGATGAAGAGAGCCCCCAAGATACACAGAAAGTTGAATTTGATGATAAAATGGGAGCCAAGGTATATTGCGCTAACTTTTAATTTTCTGTTGCAGCAACAGCAGGCAGTTGTCTAAAAAACAGCTATAGGCTCTCCTACTATAATGCTTAGACTGAGTTACATACATGATATGTTCCATTTAAATGAACCTTAAAATTTTTAAATATTATGTATTTTTATTTACCCTGAGATATATTAAAAAAATATATTTTAATTATTTTTGGATAGTTGATGGAAGAATTTTCCAAGCAGTATTGTTTCATGAACATATATTTCCAAAACTTAGTTATTATTATTGGTATCACATCAAACATTTATCCACAGAAAAGAGCAAAGTTAGAAGCCAAGTTAGAGAAAAAAAAAGCAAGGGAAGCCGAAGAACAAATGAGGGAAATGAAAAAGAAGAAAGATGAAGAATTGGAGCAAGAAAGGAAAAAAGTAGAAGAAAAGCAAGAGGTATAAATAACTTTTTAAATATTTATTTTTTACATGTGAATGTGAGCAATACCAAAATAATGGTCTTTGAAAGAGGAGAAGCAAGAACCATGTGTCACAATATTTTTTTTATAAGTATTTTTTATTTTTTTCCAACAGCTGCACTAAAGAAAAATCTTTGGATTGCGGGAGACTTTTCAAGCATACAATTTTACGGACACAACATACACTCAGACTCAGAACAACCATTTGTGGATCACACAATGAGTTGTCCTGTATGGGAATCGAACCCACAATACTCGAGCGGGACGCCGGTATCTAAATCACTCCGCCATCTGTGCACTCAATAAGCAATGGGGATGATCCGGGGAAGTGCTCTAAACCGCTGAGCTATCGCACTGACATTCGGCCATACCCAATTTCCACATCACATTTGTCTTTACGATCCACGCCACCTATCGGATGCATTTACATGCATTAATCCAATATATAATGATGCCGCGATTTTTTAAACAGTTTGATCTGTACTTTACAGTACAAATTATTTGTGAATTGGAAGGGACGCAGGTTCGATTCCCGCTCGCACTAAAGATCTCTTTTTCCACATTCACAAATAATTTGTACTAACCTACCTAGACCAAATTGGTCATGTATTGAAGGAAGGTGGAGTCAGGACGCTCCGAAACCGGGGTGCATAAAGAAAAGGAATATTGAGGAAGCGAGAATTGCTTGCGAGAATAAAGCGGGTAATACCTATAGGTTTTTTACTAAGCTAGTGCATCTTACCATTCTAGACTATATTTTCACTTCATCTGGTGAGGTATAGTCAAGCTCTCGCTTATAACAAGTCTAAACATTGGTAGGAAGAAGAGCGTTCGCGTGAGGAAGCGGAACGCAAGGCTGAGGAAGACCGCAAGAAGCGAGAGCAAGAAGAATATGAGGCAATGAAAGCAGCTTTCACTGTGGAAGGTGAAGGGTTTGAAGAAAATGAAGAAGAGGATAAGGAGAACTTGCTGAAGGATTTTATTGATTACATAAAGGTAATATTGAACTATTCATTACTGTGAATAAAGAAAAGGAGATTTTTAGTAGGAGCGGGAATCGAACCCGCATCTTTTCCAATCCAGGGAAGTGCTCAAAGCCACTAAGCTATCCTACTGATATTTCGATCATCTCAATTTCTAAATCACATTTGTCTTACGACCACGTCAGTAGGATAGCTTAGCGGCATAGAGCAATTCCGAATTGGATTGGAAAAGATGCGGGTTCGATTCCCGCTCATACTAAAAATCTTTTTCTTTATTCACAAATAATTTGTACTTTAAAAAGTAGCGGAGCATGTCAATTGCTAAAAGAAATAGATCTAAAATATTCATTACTGTTTATAATAAACCTGCATATTGGTAAGGATATGTGACAGCATTAGACACGCCAGAATGTTAAACCCATGCAATTTTGCCCTGTAAATGGGCTTGTAGCATCATGGGCTCTTTCTTGGAGATGGTTCTAATGTTTCTGGCTGCTGCTATCTATTAAAATAACCTTACAGTCGCAAGTGATCAATTTGCAATAATCTTTTGGACAGATCTAACCTTTTGGCGTAAGAATGAAAAATAGAGGTAGAAGCGAAACTCATTTATGCAGGCGCAAATATGCTGTTATAAATATGTACACTAGCCTCTAACGCCCTGATGTCACCCTGCGGAAATCGTAAGGACTGTCGCCTATACGTTATTTGCTTACGCTTTTTAGACCAAGTGTGTAGATATAAACATACATAGGTACTTAAAAAAAAAATATTACGTAAAATTAGTCTATTCAATTTTATAAAAAAACTAAGCTTGGAATATTATTTATCGAAATAGAAGTGAACTGGCGTCTTACGTCTATTTATATTATCACTAAATGTTAAGCCGAGTTGCAGTGAAAAAGCTCTCCTTGCAAGTGATTTCTGTACATACATTCTAACGTGTGTACTAATCAAATGTTGATTATAGTCAGAGAGTTAAAGGCATTTTTCTATGGTATCTAGAAGTTTTAATGAAAATAAGGTGTTCCATGTAAGTAATTTCAAATATTCAGGTAGGCTGTAGGTCCACACGGCCCTACGACGCGCAGTTATACACTGACAGTGGGAAAAAAGTGGCTCTCGTGGTATTTGAATCACGCATAGCGTCGCTCGGTCAACTCATACTGGCATTTATCATAGTACCTATGATTCTATGCAGTGTGTACTCTGTCAAATAAAATCATCACCGAATATTACGTTAAATGTGAGGTTGTCAGCCGGACAGTAGCTTTGAAGGCATCTGAGGCAACAGTTTCACTTCTACCTAGTATTATTTTTTCTTATGCTTTTGGTATTTTCTAATTCATGTCAACTATCTATTTTTATCTATACACATTACTAAGGATCCATATGAATATCTAATCAAAATTTTAATGACTTTCAGGCACAAAAAGTAGTTTTACTAGAAGATTTGGCAGCACATTTTAAACTGAAGACTCAAGCTGCTATTGACAGGATAACAGATTTACAGGCATCTGGAGATCTAACAGGTGTTATAGATGACAGGGGAAAATTCATTTACATATCACAAAAAGAACTAGAAGATGTGGCAAAGTTTATAAGACAAAGGGGAAGAGTTTCAATAACAGATCTAGCAGAGTCCAGCAATGAGCTTATAAACTTAAATCCTGTAACTGTGTCATAGGCTTAAAGTTGTCATTTTTGTACATTTTATTCAGTTGTTATGAGTAAATTTAATAAAACCTCAAATTTTTAATACACATGTTTACTTAAAAAATTTGTACAATTTATTCTATCACTTCATAGCCAAACATATCTCGCCCCTTCTCTAGTAGCAGAAGTGATGATTCTTTTATACGGTCCAACACCTCCATTAGCTTATTTTTTGTGAATACTTTGTATAGGCACCTATTCTCGCCTGCAATCAGATTACTCAGTTTTATGGCTTCTTTGTGATCATCAACTTTATCGCTGCTTTGTAAAATTTTCAATATTAAAATGACAACCTCAGGAATACATAGTCGTCTTAGAGTCTCCAACTGTTTAGCTCGCTCTCGTTTTTCATCCTCATTGAATTTATGTGAGGTAGTACTATCTCTCTCATCCTGAAGCCAACCTCCAGGGAAAATTAATACATTGTAGAGTAGATACTTGCTATGTTTTGCTTGATGTTGTACAGCATTTAACCAACGAGCCTTTTGTTGCTCTACCTGAGCACATCTCTGTTCATGGTGCACTTTGTCAGAAAAAGATGCATCTGATGGCAAAGGTTCTACATCTTTAGGCTGTCCACTAATGAAATGTCTATACCAAGTTGCAAATCCTTCAAGTGCTTCCAAATAGGCTTTCAGGCATAAATGCTCTCGCAGTTCTGAGGATGTAGAAGGTATTTTACTGGCAAATTCTGGAAACATTTTATTAACATTGACTACACAAGCCAAAGCAGCATCAGTGTTTCCAATAAATATGAATGTACGGATCATTGCATTGCCCAGCCATAATGCCTCTTCATGTTGATTTGCAATAAGAGATAACCACTCAAGAGACGAAATAACTTTTTGAATCAATGTTTTATCCTTTTCTTCTGCAGTAGTTTGAGTGAATGTCAAGTCCAAATTTCCATATCCTTGTTGAATGTCTGTAATTGCCTTTTTTATAGCAACTCTAGCTGAAGCTGCTATATCAATACCAGAATTAAGACCTGCTTTTATGACTCCTTGCCTATAGTCACTCTTATAGATATGGTCCATTAATTCAGCATATAAAACAATTTGCCTGGCAACAGGTACGTTTGAGGTATAATAAGCAATAAGCTCAGGACATTCTACAGAACCATCAATCAACTTATCAATGAGTTGCGACACATATTTTTCCAATATTTTGTCACCAATATCATGCTGTGGATCCTTGCCCATTTGCCTTAGAACTAATACAAGATGAGCCAAAAATCTAACAAATCTGTCATCACTGTTTGCAATCCATTGTAAAGCATCTTGCATGATTAATCTAACATGACCCAGCATTAGATGACGCTGACAAGTTTGATACAAGGATTCTTTTTTGCCATCCATCAAGGATTTAACTGCACTAAACACTTGTTGCAAGGATAATTCTTCAACTTGAAGTTCAGACTGTAGAAGTTCTAGAACATCTGATGGTGTAGTATTAGCATCAACAGTAATGTGGTGTTCATGTAAAAATTTGTCAACTCTTGCCTCAATCTGTACTCTTAAGTGAGCCCAAAGTAGATCTTCCCAGCTTCCTTGGCAGGCAGGTATTGTACTAGGCAAGTGACCAGACAATACTCCAACAGTAGCTCTATAATGTATATTCTCAGCAGTATTATTCGCTAAGCCTAAGGCACACCACTTCCATAAATCTCTTGAAGGGTTACCAGATGTGTCTAAAGGAGAATAGGTATCTTCCTTAGGAAGGTAATGCAGTAATATCCAGCCTTGTAGGACAGCTCCTCTCCATGCTTGACCTGCACTAATACATAAAGACACGGCCTCCTTAAACTTTCCGCATCTCACTTCAGTAAATATTCTTTTACATAAATCTATGTCATCTTTTTGGTCATCAGAGTGAATATTCTTCTTTTGTCGCCTAGGTGCATCTGGATCCATACAGGTGACCATTGCATTACTTTTCTCTTTGTTAAACAAACTTGAACCAATTAATAAATGATGCAAAGTGTTCCCCCAGTGAATGTTGTTACTAATTATGGGTGCCGAAGTTTTTGTAGCTTCTTCTTGGTATGCTGCAGTTGCCTCCAACCAATCCACCAATAATTGCAAAAGCCTTAGTTCCGAGTCACTCCTGAACAAAGCCTCAACTAAAGTCTGTTGTGATAATGTTGTTTCAGTAATCAAACTATCTAAAGATTCTGGATGTTCTGTAATTGAGTCTGCATATAAACAGTGGAGTAATTTCCATGTATTTGCCTCTTCAGCTAACCAATAGTTTTGTGCATTATATCTATTCCAAGGCTCAACTAAATCAAGAGCTTCACAACAAACTCTGGCTAACCTCGCTAAAACCTCCAACACGTTACTTGGGCGACTGCTTTGAATAATCTCGAAGAAATTTTCACTCAATTTTTCAAACCCTGTGCTTGGATTATCTAATATAGAAGATTCGTCTAAAACTTGCCTCAGACTCGTATCGTTAAGATTTTTAAATAGCGAAGTTTCGTTAAATATTGGTGACAAATTTAAAGTATCTTCACTGGCTAGTATGTGTCTATTTCTCTTACTTTTTAGCGGTGTAAGTTGCGTCGAATGTAATTGAAGGGTTCTATTAATGTTAGCCATCTCTCTCTGAACTAGTTGCAATTAGAAAAAATTAACTCCAAACACTTCCTCAGTAAAGTAAGTGAAAAACCCGCGTTTACGATTGATTTGATATTGGAAGAAATTGAAACTAACTGAACTGACACAACAAACTGACAGTTGTTTGACAACTGACAGTGGACCACAAATTCACTATGATATGACTGTTCAAATATCTATTATCTAAATTCTAATAAGTAGTTTCTTTCTTCTTGAAGTAAACTAACCAAGGTATTAAATCAATTATAAATCTTTCTTTTTTGAAAGTTGCTTTGACCAAATCTATAACATAGAACATCCCTTTTACTTGACTGACTGAGAACATCTTAATCGATGTACGAATATAAATAAAGTAGGTATTTGAACTTGAATGGCACCCAATACTTGCGACTTGCAGAACTTTAGTTACATGGAAATTTTATTTCATTCCACATTCCATCAGCTCTAGTAGTAGGTAATCTGTAATTATATCAAATAAAACTTATCGTCTTCAAAGACAATATTTTTTCCCAGAATCATTATATAGGTACTTACTATCTGCTATATTATATTATCATTCATTCCCTCTCTAGACGTCGTCGGTTGCGTACGAAGGTAAGCATAAATTATTTAAATACCATAAAAATTAAAAGCCAATGGTAATGTTATATATTAGTATATCTGTTTCAATTTATTAGCATATTTATAAATAACAAGATGTATGGCATCTACAAAAGTTGGAAACTTAATTCATAATATATGTACTTTACTTACTTACTAAAATAATATTACTTGTTTGTATCTTGTGGTAGGTACTTAGGAATATAGGTAGGTATTGTGTGAGCTCTAATTTCTTTGGGTAAGTTTAAATTCATGTAACTGTAATAATATTTCAAATATCACCCTTAATTTCCATACCTATTAGTGCTTACAAGAATATTCATTTATGTTGGTAGAAGGTACGAATATCTTATGTTGATCCCATTAATAATTAACAGTTTTCCCACATTTTTTAAAACTATTCTAGATCCCAAATAAAATGTTTTTAGAATACATAAAAGAAAAGAAATTGTTACAAGTTCAATACCTTGGATGTAAAAAAGTTACCTTATTACCTAAGGTAAGTATAGATTCATTATTGCAATTTTTAAATACTTGAAAAATTACAGTAGGTAAATATTGCAATGTTACATCTTTCCAAGGTTTCTGTTGAAATTTTTTTTTTTAACTAAGTATATAATATGTCTATCATGTATAACATTCCAAATAATTTTTACATCACCTACTATATATCACTAGTAGGTATAGGTACTAAAAAGTAAGTTATCAGTACCTAAGTATACTAAATAGTATTCTTAGTACATAATATTATTTGAAATAATACCATAATGGCATGTAAAAATTGTTAAAGAAAACATGTCACTTAGGTACTTACTGTATTATAGGTATAGGAAATTATGTTAAAACTTGGGAATATCTAATGCATTTATTCTCTTTACTTAAATTTAAAAGTTTATATATTACATCAATATTGTGTATTATATAGTAAGTATTTAACTTTATTATTTTGCAGAAAATGTTGCCTCTTTTTTTGGTAGGAATCTTCATTAGGGTCCAATTATCACAGCCAAAAAATGGGTTAAGGTGGGTTTACAAGCCGCTGGATGCCATTGCTTACAAAAGCGTTGTAAAATATAGGTAATTGTTAATCATTGAAATTGATCAGTTCTGTTGATTGACCATGATATGCAAGCTCAAACAGTCATCACCTAGAGCTTATTTTTATATCTGGTTTTAAAGGCTTAAAGTATTAACACTACAAATACGGCAGAGTAACTGCCTTTGAGATATAATATTTTTTACCATAAATCCATACCTACTTAAAGAAAAAATAATTTGTGAAAGTCTCTTTCCACTTTCACAAATAATTATTTGTTCTAAGTGACTGAGCATGTTAAGTGCTAAAGTGTATACAGAACAAAATACAAATCCATAATCCATGTTGTAATTTGGGAGGTTTTGTCATGAATTTATGATAATAGACCAGATTTTGGTATGTAAGACTAGGTATTGAATGTGCCCGAAACCAACCAAATTTTAAGTCCACGCTGACTAAGTTGGGGGTAGAAGGTAGTTTATCAATAAACACTGAATTGCCAGAATACTGGAATTTTGTTTTTCTTAATTTTTTGACATGCTCAAAGTAAAATACTATATCTATATATTAAGTGGTCTCTACATATAATAAAACAATAGAAAACTAATAGAAAACAAAAAAGTTTGGTCTGTTAGCAAACCTCTAAAGTTTTAGTGTGATTGGATGGATAATGACCGTTGGCTAGACAAAGCTTGGCTTGTAGCAGAATATAATTAATGGCTTTAATTAATTCAAACTGACGAAAATATTAACATAAGTCCATTCAAACAAAGTCGTGGACATAAGCTGGTCTTGAAATATAGAATCCCACCACAAATTGAAATTTAAGAATTACTCTGCTTGCTTGTTACTGGAATATTACTAAAAAATCATTATAATACTTATAAAATAACTTTCGATAAAAGGAATATTGTATTATAAATATTGTCTTAATTGAAGATTAAAAAATGTGTTATAGGACAAATTGTGAAGTAGGAAAAGACCACTATGCTTCAATCCCTAACCATAAGCTGCTATATCTTGTATTTATTTGTTTGAAGAATAAAATGTTAAGACATTTTAAATTCAGTCAAAATTATTGTTACAAAACACTATCAATAATAGTACTTAAACATTTTGTTGATGAACGTAGAAGCATTAGGTACAAGTAGGCCTGATTTAACTGTTATGCACCATGCCTGAGGCCCAACCGTAGATTTTTTAAAATCAGTATCAGTTTTCCATACTTATTTTCTAGTCTATTATTGTAAACCTTTTTTGAATATTTTAAATGCACCTACTTAATTTTTACATAAAACTTGGCGAAATTTAATTTGCTTGCTTTGATAAGGTAAAAAAAAATAGTGCAAAATTGGCAACAGACAAGAATTCTTCACTTCATATTTTATAAGAGTTCTGCTCTACACCCAAACCTAACAGCTACCTATATTTTGTTTTTGGAATAATGTTGTATGTAATTTCATTTAGTTCACATACAAGACAGTAGGTATTAATTTTAAATTAATAATATGATTATATATTAAGAAATATTAGCTCATTGGGAATGACTTCAAACATGGATTGATATATAGGTAATGGTACAGAAATATATTAAGCCTAATATTAACCAAACATTTCTGTTATTTTACTATTTGCAAATACTTATATTATTTGTATTTGATATCTGATTACAACCAAACTCTAATTTTAGTCCCTTACAGTTGCTAAGTACTTACAGGTAATTATAAATGTTATTTAAAACTAGTGCTTAAACTAAAAAAAATTAGAACTTTGGAATCATTAGTTGACTGACTCAGTTTTAGGTTGTGGTGAAATAGATCCCCAGTTGTGAAGTTAGCAGTGTTATATAAAGACTTTATTTTACATTTTATGAGCATGTAACTGTTAATTAAATTGCAATTTTGTTTTTAAGTTACTGACAGTAGTGACATTATTTATCTAACTTCTGTGTCAACTGTCAGCAGTGATATTATAGGAAGGCATAATATTTAATTGAATATTTTGTTTGTATCTTATAAGTATGGATGCATATTCAATACAGAAAACTTTCAATTTTAGGCTAAAGATGATGTGTGATGGTTGGGCAAGAAAAACTTACATGATTTTCAATAAAATGGAAGATAGTCGCACTACTGTTATATGCAGTGTTTTAAAGGTAAGAGTTTTTTAGAAATATGTTGTTCTTATTCAGCTTGCAACTTATTGATTGGTATTTTTATTCAGTTTTATTTATCAAGATTCCATGCAGATTGTTTTTTTTTTTTGTGTATATTATATGACATTCTAATACAGCAATCCAACAATATATTGTAGGAATTAAATACTAGCTAGTGTATTAAATTTTACTATTATTTACTTATTTAATGACCAAAAACTGATGAATAAGACTACCAGGTAACCTTTATGTAAGAAAAGGTCATAAATAATGTTGATATGAAGCTGCTTCTCTGCTCTTTCTAGAATAACAGTATAGGTACTTAATTAATTTACAATAAAAATAATCTGTAAATTTATTGCACTTTGTTTAGGTAGGTATCTATATAAAAAAATATTCTGCAACAATGGATAGGTACCTATTGCATACCTACCTTTATGAATATCATAAAATAATTAGGAGTTCTACAATATATTAATATTGAGGAGTATCTCTTCAAAATGGATCATAAATGCTTATTTGGGAAAAAGTTTATTGTAGTGCACAATTCAGTCCCAGTTCCATATTTTGTGTTGGTCATCCTGTAGAAATTTATGTCTGCTAATTTCCTCTAGAAATTTTCTACATAGACTGCAAACAGTTCCATTTTAATATGAATAACTTGTTCTTATTTTGTCCATAAATATGCTAGACGAAAAAAGCCTGTTTGAAAAGACATTCTATAATCAGGTATAGGTACTGGTACAAGTGTATGGGTACCTACTTTGATTTTTATATGCAAGAGAAAGCACTAACTAGCTAGGTAGGTTACCCCAAGCGCTGTTATATGGGTGTTATATAACATCATATTTTCTATCAAATCCAGTCTTGCAATTAAATTTTTAAGAAGGTAAACGCATTCCATATATTATAGGTAAATACCTACACATATATTTAGGTAGGTGCACGTATCATACAAAAAGCCTTAAAAATTGTAATAAAATTATTATTGTAGAGATCCAATTCTATAAATCCTACTCAGGTTTTTGGACCAAATTGGACATACAAAGAGACGTTCATTCGTCAATGTTTAGGTATCTAGTAACTTTGTGACCAGATAGACCTTAGATGTTAACCTAAATTAACCAAATGTCTATTCCACGCAGATATTTCAGAACTCGTGGTATTTAATGTTCTATTGCGAATTGAGTTCACTGCTCACTGTTCAGTTCAGTAGGTATTGCGACATATTATGTCACGGCATAGGTACATTAAAGATTTTATTTAAAGAGTACAATGTCAATCACAATTCACAATTATGTAGGTACCTAGTTTCTTACTTCTACACTAAAAATGCCGCCAATTCTATATAGGTCATAGGTAGAATGATAAAAATGCTATGAAATGAAATTATCCACATAACCTACAATCAATAGCTCATGTTTTGAAAAAAAAACCTTTACAGCTAATGTTTTGATGCTAAAATTCCATAAATGTTATCTAGCTGAAACGCGACTAATGATTTTTGTAGCAGCCGGAAGTAACCCTCCCACTTTTTTCTATTTAATTTCATTATATATCAATATTCACAATAATAGTATAATTAATTCACAATCTAAAAAACAACTAATGATTAATATTTTTGAACATATAGTTATTATCGTATATTGTATCATTGTAGCATACTAAAAGAATATAAATTGATATTGTAGTGTGGCCATGCACTCGCTGTCATTTCTATATTATTGCTATTATAAAATATTATTAAAAACCTCAAAATCATATTTTTAGATAACAATTATTTACTATAAAGAATTGTAATCAATACGTAACTACGTAATAGTATAATATTGAATTTGATTTTACCGCGCAAGTATTTATAGCATAAAACATCCAAGGTCTTGTTTGCTATCTCTTTTGCACAAGACAATCATTCTACGCAAACTCAAGTCGTGTGCGACGAAACGTTTCGTCACTGGATAAATGGTACCCTACTACCTACTCAGTACGCTAGTGTTTTTGGTTTGGTTCCGCCATTATTACTTCAAATTAATCTACATTGTTATTAATTAGGTATATAGTTTTGTTAAAAAAAACCAATACCAAAGAGGTATACGTTAAAAGTGTTGCCGAAAATGTTTTTGAAGCCTATCATTTCCTGTTTCATATCGTAAAGAAACAAGCAACTGCGAGCGCAAGCGAACTCTTAGTTATCACGTGGGTTAAATTTCGAATTATGCGGCTTTTTGTGATGCTTTTTTTATAACCCTTATTGTGAATTGATTGGCCTAAACAATGTGCACTTTATATGAAAAAGAAGACAAAGTATAACCATACCAAACGTCGTTTTTCAGAAGCGCGCCGAACTGCAGTCGGTTGACCGTTCTAATCGGCTCGCGATGGAGCCGGCGGGAGACTGATTTCGTGAAGAATGATAGTGAGAAGCCCAGTTTTAGTGCTGTGTAGTGTTGTGTCAGTGCTGTGAACATAAAAGTTGTGTTATATAAGAATAGAATGACCATTAGACGGAGCCCGCCCTGACGCGGCGTGTGCTAGCGTCTGTGGCGGGTGAGGCGCAGGTCATGGCACCAGCATTGTCTATCGCACCTCGTGAGCCTCACATCCTCGACTCCAACGCCGTAGAAGACAAGGAGAAGCCGCTATCTCTCAAAAGACGGGCGCTCTCGTCCGTCGATAACCTAGCGACACACATGGAGGAAGACGACATGGGCCTCCAAAACCAGCCTAGTCTTGCTAAAGACTCACAGGAAATGGAACAAATTCTTGTAGACCTTGGTAATACTGATCTAGTTCAATCAGACCTACTACAAGCTATTAAGACGCTGGAAACTGGTGGGGACGGACTATCTACAGGTGATACCGAAGCAATATTTCCACTCTCAGGATTTGATTTACCTGATGTTGCTGATTCTGAAGGTGATGCTGTGGATGACAAAATAAAACTTGTACAGACACGCTTAGAAAGACGGTGCGCATTTTTACAAAGAAGGCTTAGGATATTACAGGCTCGCACAATTGGTAAGAGAGTGTCTGAAGAAGCTGCCATAACATTTGAGAAATCCATCCGTGGGGCTCGTCGAGATGGTGGAGGTAGACCAATTGGATTAAAAACTTTTTTAAAGACTGTAGAAACAACTGCAGCATTACAAGCAAGTGCAAGTGCGGCATCAAGGAATGTTACTGGTCCTGATTATTATAATCCTGGAACATCTAAGTTTGATGCCTCTAAGTCAGCGAGTATAGGAGTGGCACCAGGCACTTTAACAGGCTTAGAAGATACTGCAGGTGCTCTACGTGCTCATCTATCGCTGGTGAAGCTTGACCTGGACTCTGAAGCCACAGCTTCTTCATCTGGTGCTGAGAGCAATGATGAGGCTGTCTCATATAATAATCCACACCAGCAACCTATGCCAATGTAAGTAAATTTTTTATAAGATCTAAATAATAATATTAACTTGTAATTACTCTTTTATTGTAATATGATGATTATGTCATTGTAACCTCTGTATCTACACCTTTGTACATTTAATTTGAATGCCATGCCTTATCAAATCTTTCCTGCTTACAGATTTATTATTTTGTAATATAGTTATGCGAAAGTATAGTTACGAGAATAATCTTAATCTATGTTAGAATTGACAGTATGCACATAATTAATTTGTGTTTGAAACAACTAATGCGCACAATATGAAAGTTATTGCACAATAGTATTACAAGATTTTCCTCAGAACAACCTTTGGACAATATATTTACTTAAAGCAAATAAAAGTAAATTTTAATGTTTATATCACTGTGAATTCAATATAATCATCAGAACACTAATAATTATTAATAATGTATTAATTATGACCTGTGTGTTGGCACAGTAATAAAAGAAATATATACAAATTAAAATAAATATAGGAAACAAAACTTATTAATTTATTGTCATTAGTAAGATCAATTATTATTTAATTATATTTACTATCTGCAATATATTATCAGTGATAGTACTTTCAACTATATCCAAAATATTGCATCATTTTACATTAAATTACATAGCATAGTTTTAGCTGAAGATTTATGTATGAAACAATATCACAGGGATTTACAAGCTATAAGGAGTAGTACCCTTTTACGTTTTGTCATAATTTAAGACAGTTTTTTCCTATGACCTAGAAAACTGGATGTTGTGTGCATTATATAATATTCTCGTTTTATATTAAAACATAACTTTATTGTTTAATTACTATTGTATAAATAAACTGTATTATAACAGTTTCCTACTCTAGTCTTATCTATATAGAATATTTATAATTTATCAATATACTACCTTTGAATATACTTATGCTTTACATCTAATAGTTATCCCATATTATAAAGCTTGTGTATATAATTTTTGGTTATAGATATAGAATTAATACAAAATGGTATAGGTTTGCAAACCAAGGCAGCTCATACAACAAGTACTTAATTGTAGAATATTGTTGCACAATACTTTTTAATATTATTAAAAACCACCTTGAACACAACTTTCAATACTACCCCTACATATCCCATAGTATTGTGCAATATTGTTGTAGGTGTAGGCTAAATTAAACTGCTTTTATCAGCCACAGTTCTAAATAAACTATAGTTATTAGATAATAGTTTAGTTTTGTTGTTGAATGAGTGTTATTTGATTTGTATTACTTGTTATAATATTCCTGAAGATTATATTCTACATTAGGCATCAAAAGAAAATCCTGGTGTATTATTAAAAATAATGAAAATACTGTTATAAATTTAATATGGTTCAGAGTGAGATTCCCTGTTATAGGTATAGGTAAGTTATCAAGGGCACTCTTAAATACTGATAAATTTTACAGTGTCTGGTATTGTTGTGTACATGTTCTTAGTAACTTGATGTGACTCAGTTGTGTGGGAATAGTAGCCAGATTTTCTACTGCAAAACCGAGTTTAGTTTTGCTGCTAACTAATCCATGAGCAGCGGTCACCTTCAAGTAGGCTGTGACTTTATATTAGTATATAATCTGTGTATTTGGTATTTGGTACTTCAAAATATAATGTTTATAATTTTTTCAGTGAAAAGCGTGCATTATGGACATGGCAACGGTCGCGCGCTAATATTGCGTATCGCTGGGGTTGGCTCCAGGCACAAGTCAAAGAGTTAGAGTACAAAATTAGACAACATAAGGAATTGCATCAACAGGTGAGTATGTTTTGTAATTTTATTCTGCTTTCTTCAATCCATCTACCCAATATGTGAGGGATTGATGATGATAGCATACTTCCTACCAAGAATAAAGTGCTTCACATTCTGTTTTTCATGAGCTGGTTTGTTGTCACAACTTCTATCGGGTGTCCAATTAAAATATTTCATACAAATCATGGTTATCATTTATGTGATGCTTAGGTATAGGATAGGTTTGTCTGTATCTGATATTAACAATACAAATTTGAAATTGAGCTTGCAAACTTCTTGTGTGGATAAAGGATAATAATTCTGTTTTTGGTTTGAAAATATTCATACAATCTATGGCAGAGCTATAGCTTGATTTTATAGACTGACTCCTTTAAATAGTTTCACTTTACACAGTTCAAAGTATAAGTCATTCATTCATTAGACTCTCATTACAATGTCTAAAAAAGTTTAGGTAAATAAACATGTGACAGTTCCTTGCACTTTGACCCCAATACTTAGTTATTATTTATCTTTGTATTATTGAGTTCTATATATTCTGAAATTTGATAGATATTGTTAATTCATCTTTCGTAAGTTTGTGTGATGTTGAAATAAAGAAATAAATATTCACAGACATTGTCACACAACATCCTCTGGTCCTTTTTTTTTATAGGCAGTGTAAAGTATACCTACCGCACACCCCGCTGTCCGGGGAGACAGCAACGTAGTGTGGGGCTCTCACCCACTAAAACCCGCCGTGCGCCCTCACCCGCCCGTTGTCGATGGGCCACTGGTACCGCGTATATTCTCTTCAGTGGTCCGTGCGGCGGGTAAGCCCCGTTAGGCACTTGGGACGTCACACCTTCATGGTAGGCTCAATGCGGGCGGCGGACAATCTCCGATCCAACCGCCCGCTGCCGCTGGTAGGGCGGCATTAGACGCAAATAAATAGTTGCGTCCGCGCCCCCTTGCTTGCCGGCGGCGGGTCGGGCCAGAGGTCCCAGGCCCTTTACGCCGCCTCCTTCCGCGAGATGACATCCTCGCAGAAGGTAGCGACCGCGGTCCAGTACCTATCACCGCCAACCATGCCTCGAACAACAGCCGGCAGTGACAGGTCCTCTCTGATAACTGCAGCGAGATCCCGGCGCTGCTCAGCGTATGCTGCGCCGAGTCCTCTCTGCGGCGACGCCTCCGATTTCGGAGACATCAATCTCCCGCCGGGCCCGCTTTAGGACCGCCTCATAGCTGAGGCCCTTCTCTTTAGCCTCAGGCAGCAGAGTGATGACCACCGCTGCTGTCTTCAGGGTTGATGCTGCGTGGCTTTCGCGGCCTCTTCTTCTTTTTTTCACTGCCGGACTCGCCCCTTGGTGTAACTGGCGCCACGTGTCGTGCTGCAGCGCCTTTCCGCTTCTTTCCCCGGGACTTACTTTCACCGCCCACGGTCTGCCAGTTCTCCTCAGAGTGCACAGCGGTGTGGGGTACAGCTGCTTGGGCCTACAAGGACGCGGCTGAGCCGGGCAGGACCGGAAATTCCTCCCGACCCTGAGACCTCTGGGGCCGGGCCTTTGGTGTCTGGGTTTTGGCGGGCTGCCCAGCCTTGGCACTCTTTTTCACCTTCGTGGCGCGTTCCGGCGGCGGTGTCTCCGCTGCCGCAGAGTAAGAGGCCACGCGGCCACCCTGACACTGTAATGCCGTTGGTGCTAGGGATGGCGCGGCTCTCTTCTTGTTCAGCGGCGGACGGACGCCGGGCTCCGGAGGTAGCTGTGCGTCGAGGGCACTGATCCGCGGACCGAAAACTGCATCGACGCGGTCGATCACCCGGCGGAACAGCTCCTCTAACATTGGCTGTAGCCTCGAGGTGCTGATTGTGCGCCCCGAGCTCGGCCACCTCCGTCTTTAGGCGCTCATTCCGCGCTACCAGCCACTCCACCACGCCGGACAGTTCCTTGGCGGCGTTCTTCACAGACAACGGACAAAGTTGCCATTCAGGTTTTTGGAGCCCATGGCCACTGTTGAAATGATGGCCACACTGTCCGCGGGTCTCTCTGCGATTTGGGCCGCTGAAGGCGATCAGTTACTGTCTATTGGAAGGCGAAGCTTCTCAGAGAGAAGCGCCAAGCGCTCCTCTGCGGTCTGCTCCGCCTTCGTCCGCTTTAACTTGATGGTCTCGGCCCTTTTGGCCAAGACATTGCGGGGGATTGGCGTCCCCGGCCGGTTGATTCCTTTACCCCTAACCGCCGTAGCGATTTTTGGCGGAGGCATCTCTACTGACTCCACTAAATATGTTTTTGAGATATAAGTTTCCATATTATTCCCACGAGTGTAGGAGAAAAGAGGTCCACCCGAGCAGAGCTCCTAATACCCGGGTAAGCGTACATTTGTAACCCAACACAGGGGGTCCGCAGGTACCCTGGCTGGGGCCGCGCTCGAGACTGAACTACCCATCAGCCACGCGTCTCCTCGCCGCGCGCTTGAGATTCGGGGTAATTTTTTATAGAGGTTGTCTTCCTCGCGGTCCGGACGATTAAGCCAAGACCCTCGTTCCTATGGGCCGTGGGCCATAACCACGGACACCCAATCAGGTTTACGATTGTCGGGCCGCTGTCCCCCTCTCCAGAGCCCGGGTAGCCGATATGGCCCGCCGACTCCGACGCCTGGTCTATCCGCCGTGCCCTCTGCTGAACCAGAGAGACACGCGGAGACCCGCCCTGCCCGGAATTTTAGCCACCGGCGACTTCCGACGTTGCCCGGGATGCACAACTACGAGGTAAACCGGCACCACACCCCACATTCTTTGGTCCTCAACTAAGCTTAACGCTTATGCTATGGGTACCAGATTACATATATAATACATATTATACTACTTTTGTTTTGTAAATACATACATATAATAGATAGACAACACCCAGACGCAGTACAAATATCTGTGTTCATGCCACAAATAATTGTTTGTTTTGAGTAGGAATCGAACCCACGACCTCGTGCACGGAAGTCGGTTACATTACCGACTATGCCACGAGGCCCGTCAATATAATAATAATGAATTCTAGACCGTTATTTCGGACACGGCGGCCAGTGTCAACAGAGATAGCCATGTTACCTAGGAGATATTATATTGCATGAATGTGTGCATAAATATAATAAGTGCACTCTCTGTTCCCTCACTTTCAAAGTCGGAAGTGACGACATTCCGACAAGATCGGAAAAAGATCAGGCGCAAGCTTTAGTATTTTTATCACTTCATAAGTGTTCAATATTTAATGATAATTTATTTTTTTACTCCGTATTACAGGTGCGTGCGGCTAAGGGTCCAGTGGAGTTTGAGGGTGAGCCAGTAGCCTATGAAGGCATCTTGCCTGGAGCAAGCACTTCTGACGATGATCCATCGCTTCAGACATGCGCACGGGTGAGGCCGCTGCGGCGAGAGACCTTTAAGAAAAGGAAATTGCTGCAAATGTACAATCTACATGTTGCCATTAATAAGGCTAAACCTTCTGATATCAAGTTAGTATCAGATCTTATAAGAATCAATGATCCTCATAACATAAGTAAATAAAAACATAAAGGAGGCGGCTATTTCTGGGTCACAAAATGTAAAGAGACGAAGTATGGCTAAAAAATATTGTTACCTTTTTCTATTCAAAATATAGAAAATATCAACTTAACATTCTATCAAGAAATTGAGAAAAATAAAAAGAAGTTATAGTATCGAAAATACAACCCAGAACAGAAAACAGTGACATTGTGACAGATCATGGAAGTAAATCCTACGTACAAACTAGACTAACAACAAAGTACTTAGTACTGTGCCATATTCTATTTATTTTTTTTCGTTTCATTTCTTTACAAATTAATATTTTTGGGCCCAAGAATGTATGAAAGTATATCTATCTCCTTTATGTTTGCTCATATATTTTTTCTGTGTTTGAATAGAACTACAAACAACACTCAACTGAGTGTTTGCTACTTAACCTTTTAACCTCTGAGCTTATACCTATTGCACTGTCCATAACTTGACAAATATTTAACTATGTTTATGGGACGGTCACAGCTGTCCACATCTGACCACGAATGCTGTAAAGCATTTGAAACAATGGTATAGTAGAAAATTAAGTAAATTTGATAGATTCCGTAAACATAGTTTTATATCATAATTCACGTAAATATCAAAGAGTAATAAATATTTAATTGAAATTTTACTGAGAAAATTATTTTAAAGTATATTCCTTGCTGGATATTGTACCTCTATAATATTGACTGTGTTAGTATTACGAAAAAAATAATTAATTCAGGTTCCATGTCTGAAAAAATATGGAATTCATGGAATGAACTCTTAAAAGATTATCAGACAAAAATCTCTGAAACAAACACCAAAATGTTTGTCTGTTCAAGATATTTGTAATATAAATGCAGTAGTGATGAGAAGGTTAAACTACTGTGCTCTCTGCAGTCACTTGTAAATATTTAAATTTTCAATTTGTCTCCTAGGAAATGGATTGGCATTCCTATATAGGTATAACTTTTTTGGATGGTGTTAAACAATATAGCAAAATTACATTCTTGCATGATAGCAGTATTTTGCTAAATGTTGCAAGTATGTATTAAATATTTTTTTATATAATACTTCAACAGATGCAGCTGTATGTACCCTACAGAGAGCTGCTCCGTGTGCACGGGGCGGGCTGAGCCCACCCAGCCAGAGCTGCCATTCTGTACACTGAGCAAACAGCAACGACTCGCGAGTGTTGACCCGTGCTACCATCCTGTGCTCAGTGACATCAAAGGTGTGTAATATTAATATATATATGGTATAACAATAGGAAATGTATCAAAGTCTTTTCATCATAGATATTTCCTTATTTTATTTATATTTAAATTCCCATAGTGTTCTTTCAGATGCGCATGTCAATACCCTCCCTGAATCAAATTTTCGTATTTTATATTTAGAGACTGTTAGATAAGAATAAGATTTTATAAAACCAGTTTGTCACACATATCGTTTTAACTATATTATTATTGTAGCAATCATCAAAACTCTTTTTATCTGCCTAATATTGCTTATATAATATTTTGGAATTCATTTAATTGCCTCGGTGGTGCAGCGGTAGTGTATGCGACTACTAAACATGAGGTCTCGGGTTCGATCCCCGGGTCAGGCAAAGCCATTGAGCTTTTTCCTAAAAAGAAAAATTCTCAGTAGCAGCCCGGAGATTGGAAATGTGCCCAGTAGACGTCAATAGGCTCACCCCTATTACGTGGGACTTAAACATAGCTGGCAAGTCGTGGGTGTGTAGCACACCTCTGCCTACCCCTCCGGGGAATACAGGCGTGATGCTATGTTTTATGTATTTAGAAATTTTTATATATATTTTTAGCATTTGACATGCTTAGCCATATACATTAAACACAAAGTGAAAAATGTGAAAACGAAAATAATATACTGCTTGTGATTGTTATTTTCGATTTCACATTTTCCACTTTGTGTTTAATTCTTTTATGTAGTTCCTGATCTGACACTATCTTGTAAGTTAAATGACTTGACGCCACAGATGTTTAGATACGGAGCTTCCGTCAAAGTGTTGTGGGTTCGATTCTCACACAGGACTATGCGTGATCCACAAATAGTTCTTAGTCTGGGTGTACTTTGTGTCTGTGAAATTTCATGTTTGTAAAGTTCGCCGCAGAGGTTGTTGTCTTCTAAAAAAAATATTGTAATGGGGAATTGAGATTGGGAAAGATTGTTTGTTTATGGTGGTGTAGTAAATCATTATACCTCTCGTAAGCTGTTACGTAACAATTAAGAAATTAGAATGCTGCAGAATATAAAGCTTTACCATTAATAAAATTTATCTGTTCAGAAAGAATGCAGGTACTAAAGTTTGAAAATTTATTACTAGTTGCTTAAATGAATATACAATAATTCTTTAATTTACCTCGTAAGCGTAGTATAAGTACTATGTAGTAGTCAAGTGAGAGTTCGATTCCTGATTGCGGGTGCTTGAAACAAGTAACTTCGTCAAATGGTTAAACAAAATGAATTTCGTTTGATGAGAAACAGAATTCGTTTTTATAAATAATTTTTGTAGAGGAAATAAGCTGTTACTAACCAATGTAATAACTAGGTTAACACACGTCTGCACTCTACGGAGCGGTCAGTTCGAGTGACCACTTTTAGGAACAGTCAGTTCTAACTGCCATTCTATGTTTAAATTAATTACTAAAATCATGACATTCGGCCATCCGATAATGTGCTGTCTCCCGACGCACACTCCACTATAATGAACACAAATGAATTCACATATATAAATTTATTATAGAGACTTATTTTAACTTAATTAAATTTATTTATGGCTTTATGCCATCAGCTTATAATTCGTTAGTAACATAATTTACAACGTAAACGAAATCATGACAGTAATATCATTTAGAATGTGGAGAATGGGGGAAACAAATTACACTAATAAATGTTTTATTCTAAATGATAGATAAGTTCTTTTGAAAAGACACTCATCCAGGCGTGTGTGTTATCAGACGTTCCACTGGCGGTGCACATGGCAGCGCTGACGTCGCGCAGCTGGTTCCGTGCGCGTCTGCAGCGGGCCGGCCGCGGGGCACACCACGCACCCGCCCCGCGCGTCCCCGCCGCGCCCCGCGCGCCGCGCGCACATGCCGCCCGTACGTACTGTCCTGTACTAGCAGAGCACGCGCAGCAGCTGGTCCGTGCGCGTCAGGTGCGGGCCGGCCGCGGGGCACACCACGCACCCGCCCCGCGCGCACACGCCGCCCGTACGTACTGTCCTGTACTAGCAGAGCACGCGCAGCAGCTGGTCCGTGCGCGTCTGGTGCGGGCCGGCCGCGGGGCACACCACGCACCCGCCCCGCGCGCACACGCCGCCCGTACGTACTGTCCTGTACTAGCAGAGCACGCGCAGCAGCTGGTCCGTGCGCGTCAGGTGCGGGCCGGCCGCGGGGCACACCACGCACCCGCCCCGCGCGTCCCCGCCGCGCCCCGCGCGCCGCGCGCACATGCCGCCCGTACGTACTGTCCTGTACTAGCAGAGCACGCGCAGCAGCTGGTCCGTGCGCGTCTGGTGCGGGCCGGCCGCGGGGCACACCACGCACCCGCCCCGCGCGCACACGCCGCCCGTACGTACTGTCCTGTACTAGCAGAGCACGCGCAGCAGCTGGTCCGTGCGCGTCAGGTGCGGGCCGGCCGCGGGGCACACCACGCACCCGCCCCGCGCGCACACGCCGCCCGTACGTACTGTCCTGTACTAGCAGAGCACGCGCAGCAGCTGGTCCGTGCGCGTCAGGTGCGGGCCGGCCGCGGGGCACACCACGCACCCGCCCCGCGCGCACACGCCGCCCGTACGTACTGTCCTGTACTAGCAGAGCACGCGCAGCAGCTGGTCCGTGCGCGTCTGGTGCGGGCCGGCCGCGGGGCACACCACGCACCCGCCCCGCGCGCACACGCCGCCCGTACGTACTGTCCTGTACTAGCAGAGCACGCGCAGCAGCTGGTCCGTGCGCGTCAGGTGCGGGCCGGCCGCGGGGCACACCACGCACCCGCCCCGCGCGCACACGCCGCCCGTACGTACTGTCCTGTACTAGCAGAGCACGCGCAGCAGCTGGTCCGTGCGCGTCAGGTGCGGGCCGGCCGCGGGGCACACCACGCACCCGCCCCGCGCGCACACGCCGCCCGTACGTACTGTCCTGTACTAGCAGAGCACGCGCAGCAGCTGGTCCGTGCGCGTCTGGTGCGGGCCGGCCGCGGGGCACACCACGCACCCGCCCCGCGCGCACACGCCGCCCGTACGTACTGTCCTGTACTAGCAGAGCACGCGCAGCAGCTGGTCCGTGCGCGTCAGGTGCGGGCCGGCCGCGGGGCACACCACGCACCCGCCCCGCGCGTCCCCGCCGCGCCCCGCGCGCCGCGCGCACATGCCGCCCGTACGTACTGTCCTGTACTAGCAGAGCACGCGCAGCAGCTGGTCCGTGCGCGTCAGGTGCGGGCCGGCCGCGGGGCACACCACGCACCCGCCCCGCGCGCACACGCCGCCCGTACGTACTGTCCTGTACTAGCAGAGCACGCGCAGCAGCTGGTCCGTGCGCGTCAGGTGCGGGCCGGCCGCGGGGCACACCACGCACCCGCCCCGCGCGCACACGCCGCCCGTACGTACTGTCCTGTACTAGCAGAGCACGCGCAGCAGCTGGTCCGTGCGCGTCAGGTGCGGGCCGGCCGCGGGGCACACCACGCACCCGCCCCGCGCGCACACGCCGCCCGTACGTACTGTCCTGTACTAGCAGAGCACGCGCAGCAGCTGGTCCGTGCGCGTCTGGTGCGGGCCGGCCGCGGGGCACACCACGCACCCGCCCCGCGCGCACACGCCGCCCGTACGTACTGTCCTGTACTAGCAGAGCACGCGCAGCAGCTGGTCCGTGCGCGTCAGGTGCGGGCCGGCCGCGGGGCACACCACGCACCCGCCCCGCGCGTCCCCGCCGCGCCCCGCGCGCCGCGCGCACATGCCGCCCGTACGTACTGTCCTGTACTAGCAGAGCACGCGCAGCAGCTGGTCCGTGCGCGTCAGGTGCGGGCCGGCCGCGGGGCACACCACGCACCCGCCCCGCGCGCACACGCCGCCCGTACGTACTGTCCTGTACTAGCAGAGCACGCGCAGCAGCTGGTCCGTGCGCGTCTGGTGCGGGCCGGCCGCGGGGCACACCACGCACCCGCCCCGCGCGCACACGCCGCCCGTACGTACTGTCCTGTACTAGCAGAGCACGCGCAGCAGCTGGTCCGTGCGCGTCAGGTGCGGGCCGGCCGCGGGGCACACCACGCACCCGCCCCGCGCGTCCCCGCCGCGCCCCGCGCGCCGCGCGCACATGCCGCCCGTACGTACTGTCCTGTACTAGCAGAGCACGCGCAGCAGCTGGTCCGTGCGCGTCTGGTGCGGGCCGGCCGCGGGGCACACCACGCACCCGCCCCGCGCGCAAACGCCGCCCGTACGTACTGTCCTGTACTAGCAGAGCACGCGCAGCAGCTGGTCCGTGCGCGTCTGGTGCGGGCCGGCCGCGGGGCACACCACGCACCCGCCCCGCGCGCACACGCCGCCCGTACGTACTGTCCTGTACTAGCAGAGCACGCGCAGCAGCTGGTCCGTGCGCGTCAGGTGCGGGCCGGCCGCGGGGCACACCACGCACCCGCCCCGCGCGCACACGCCGCCCGTACGTACTGTCCTGTACTAGCAGAGCACGCGCAGCAGCTGGTCCGTGCGCGTCTGGTGCGGGCCGGCCGCGGGGCACACCACGCACCCGCCCCGCGCGCACACGCCGCCCGTACGTACTGTCCTGTACTAGCAGAGCACGCGCAGCAGCTGGTCCGTGCGCGTCAGGTGCGGGCCGGCCGCGGGGCACACCACGCACCCGCCCCGCGCGTCCCCGCCGCGCCCCGCGCGCCGCGCGCACATGCCGCCCGTACGTACTGTCCTGTACTAGCAGAGCACGCGCAGCAGCTGGTCCGTGCGCGTCTGGTGCGGGCCGGCCGCGGGGCACACCACGCACCCGCCCCGCGCGCAAACGCCGCCCGTACGTACTGTCCTGTACTAGCAGAGCACGCGCAGCAGCTGGTCCGTGCGCGTCAGGTGCGGGCCGGCCGCGGGGCACACCACGCACCCGCCCCGCGCGCACACGCCGCCCGTACGTACTGTCCTGTACTAGCAGAGCACGCGCAGCAGCTGGTCCGTGCGCGTCAGGTGCGGGCCGGCCGCGGGGCACACCACGCACCCGCCCCGCGCGCACACGCCGCCCGTACGTACTGTCCTGTACTAGCAGAGCACGCGCAGCAGCTGGTCCGTGCGCGTCAGGTGCGGGCCGGCCGCGGGGCACACCACGCACCCGCCCCGCGCGCACACGCCGCCCGTACGTACTGTCCTGTACTAGCAGAGCACGCGCAGCAGCTGGTCCGTGCGCGTCTGGTGCGGGCCGGCCGCGGGGCACACCACGCACCCGCCCCGCGCGTCCCCGCCGCGCCCCGCGCGCCGTGCGCACATGCCGCCCGTACGTACTGTCCTGTACTAGCAGAGCACGCGCAGCAGCTGGTCCGTGCGCGTCTGGTGCGGGCCGGCCGCGGGGCACACCACGCACCCGCCCCGCGCGCAAACGCCGCCCGTACGTACTGTCCTGTACTAGCAGAGCACGCGCAGCAGCTGGTCCGTGCGCGTCTGGTGCGGGCCGGCCGCGGGGCACACCACGCACCCGCCCCGCGCGCACACGCCGCCCGTACGTACTGTCCTGTACTAGCAGAGCACGCGCAGCAGCTGGTCCGTGCGCGTCAGGTGCGGGCCGGCCGCGGGGCACACCACGCACCCGCCCCGCGCGTCCCCGCCGCGCCCCGCGCGCCGCGCGCACATGCCGCCCGTACGTACTGTCCTGTACTAGCAGAGCACGGGCAGCAGCTGGTCCGTGCGCGTCTGGTGCGGGCCGGCCGTGGGGCACACCACGCACCCGCCCCGCGCGCACATGCCGCCCGTACGTACTGTCCTGTACTAGCAGAGCACGCGCAGCAGCTGGTCCGTGCGCGTCAGGTGCGGGCCGGCCGCGGGGCACACCACGCACCCGCCCCGCGCGCACACGCCGCCCGTACGTACTGTCCTGTACTAGCAGAGCACGCGCAGCAGCTGGTCCGTGCGCGTCTGGTGCGGGCCGACCGCGGGGCACACCACGCACCCGCCCCGCGCGTCCCCGCCGCGCCCCGCGCGCCGTGCGCACATGCCGCCCGTACGTACTGTCCTGTACTAGCAGAGCACGCGCAGCAGCTGGTCCGTGCGCGTCAGGTGCGGGCCGGCCGCGGGGCACACCACGCACCCGCCCCGCGCGTCCCCGCCGCGCCCCGCGCGCCGCGCGCACATGCCGCCCGTACGTACTGTCCTGTACTAGCAGAGCACGCGCAGCAGCTGGTCCGTGCGCGTCTGGTGCGGGCCGGCCGCGGGGCACACCACGCACCCGCCCCGCGCGCACACGCCGCCCGTACGTACTGTCCTGTACTAGCAGAGCACGCGCAGCAGCTGGTCCGTGCGCGTCAGGTGCGGGCCGGCCGCGGGGCACACCACGCACCCGCCCCGCGCGCACACGCCGCCCGTACGTACTGTCCTGTACTAGCAGAGCACGCGCAGCAGCTGGTCCGTGCGCGTCAGGTGCGGGCCGGCCGCGGGGCACACCACGCACCCGCCCCGCGCGCACACGCCGCCCGTACGTACTGTCCTGTACTAGCAGAGCACGCGCAGCAGCTGGTCCGTGCGCGTCTGGTGCGGGCCGGCCGCGGGGCACACCACGCACCCGCCCCGCGCGCACACGCCGCCCGTACGTACTGTCCTGTACTAGCAGAGCACGCGCAGCAGCTGGTCCGTGCGCGTCAGGTGCGGGCCGGCCGCGGGGCACACCACGCACCCGCCCCGCGCGCACACGCCGCCCGTACGTACTGTCCTGTACTAGCAGAGCACGCGCAGCAGCTGGTCCGTGCGCGTCTGGTGCGGGCCGGCCGCGGGGCACACCACGCACCCGCCCCGCGCGCACACGCCGCCCGTACGTACTGTCCTGTACTAGCAGAGCACGCGCAGCAGCTGGTCCGTGCGCGTCTGGTGCGGGCCGTATTTTTTTTGCGGCATTAATATGTAAATCACCTAGGATTACTTATATCTCCTACGAATATTTTTTTTCAGGATTGAAAAGAGGACGACCACCATTAACGCGAAAAAATAAGGAAAGGGAAAAAGATGAAGAAACATCCACGTCGGGAAAGGAAAGGTAATACAAAATATATTTCTTACGGGTCGAATACAGAACAGTATTGGAGGCTTTTAAAAAATCTGCCAGTACCTGCCTAAAAATTTCACCTATTAAAAGAAAATTGTCTTCAAATATTGTGAGGTGCTAATGACCTTTTGCGCATCATATAAATGTCACGAACTATAACTACGTTCATGAAAATTCGATTTTAATCTGCACGTGTTATTTACATAAGCTATTCATTCATTTGTGCTCATACAAAAGCATTTGTTTTCGATTGACGTCATTTGGTTCCCTACAACAAAATATGTTTTTTGACTGAATGACAATGCGTTCAGTGAGGACACATAATAATGAACTTTTTATGCTTCCTGTCTGTTATATTTTGATTCTAGGTTAATATTATTACCATTCGGATTTTGATACATTTGTTTGAATTTATAATAAAATATATTCTGCACCTGACTTCGTATGCGCGGTTATAAAAATTGGGTCAATATAAGTACACAGCACACATCGACGCGCCTACGCATAAAGTCGGAACATATTTTTTAACGATCCTCTCTCTAGTAGTATTTGTTGACCCAGCTCTCGTTTCAGCTCAGTAACACTTCGGGTTAGGATTCTTCTGTTTGTTCGCCTAATGGAAATACACCGTGAGATCGAATTAGAAGTGAATGTCTGCATCAGTATGATGAATAGAAAGATATACAAAGAAAATAATTCAAAATTAGGAAAAGCATATTTAAGTAGATATAGAGTTTTCGGACGTACTATACATATATTAGAACGTATATTATTATTCTTTGTGGCAAATTGGAGATCACTGTAGACAATGGGACTACATCGTCAATCATACCAAAGTAGGTGACACTAAGTGTCCTTCTACTTCAAATGCTGTGTCTAGACGTAAGAAATCGATTAAGTACTGCTCCTCTTATTGAATCCTAATTTGATGTACCTAATAAAGTGTTTGTTTGCAAAACGATATTCCTAAACACAATCTGTATGAGAGAGAACTGTTCAAACAGCATTAGCTAAATGGCACTCTGGTAGTGTGTCTATTTCTCCGGATCGGCGTGGTGGTACAAGAACTATTGTCATAGACGATGTACTAAAACAGGGAGTTTTAAGACATGGCAAAACCAGTGTAATCTTAATGTATGCGTAAAGATTCTACTAAAATAAAATTTGAATATATCATTTCACAAACAAAAAAAAAGACATCTGCTATAAGTGCCACACATACGACATAAACGAAAATATATTGACTACAGAAGAACAAAAACAAGAATATGAAATTAGGGAAAAAACTAAAACGAGAGAAATTAAGGAAGAATAATATATATAATAATAATATACGGTATAACAATAGTTCATGGGGTTTTAAAGGGTGAGCATACACAAAATGAAGCCAAACCCGTTCATGCTTTGATCGAAAGAAATGCCAAAAATAAGCTTATATACCTCTGTACAATGGTTTGTCTTAGTCAAATGGTTAAAAGTATGGACCAAAATTAGAGAAGTTCAGGTAGTGTCAAGTGAAAAATAATAATAGTTCACTAGATACAGAAGTTTTGGTTTCGTGTTGTATCAATCACTTACCTATTACATTGGCAAAATTTAATGATTTATTAAGTCTTTATCAAGGACGTGTAATACCTCAAGAGTACCATAGTTTTTATCAACAGTTTTCACACTGGTACCATTGCAGGACAGTAGATATTCATCTGAATAATAGTTGGATATTATGTATGCATTATTATTCTATCATAATTGTCATAAACATAATTAGTTTTATTGCATACAAAATTATTAAATAATTAGTTTAATGTGGTTCTCTATTTTATTTTATTTAAATTGATTATACCTAACCATTCGTTACTTAGTCTTATAGTACTCAACGCAAATCTATTTTCTAATAATTTTATTTTTATAGATAATTTTTATGAATGTAATCTATGTGAGCGTTCAAAACACTCACTAGCCAGTTTTAATTTTGTTTAATTCTTGAGAAAGTTTATTTATGTCTTATTTTCCTTTTTTTTTTAACAATTCAAAGATGCACTGTAAGCGATTAAAATTACATTAATAAATTGATTTTAGGTTAAATTTGTAGACGTTTTTGTTCCTTAAGTATCATCATACGACCCCGTTTTTGAAGAAACTGTCATTGACACGGAGCATAACGTCGTAATTCAAATATACGACTTTATGAGTGTTGTCTATATCCACCTTATTAAAAGCATAGGGTCGTAACTATAAAATACGACATTTTTCAAGTAAGTATAAGGTCGTAAGTGACTAAAATTAGCTATTTTTTAAGAATATGATTTTTTATTGCATCCAGCGTCAGGTATTGTCTTCTTAAAATAACGATTGAGCGCATAGTACAGCAACACCGGTTAAAAAGTAGAGATTTCAACGAACAAAAAGCACATCGATTTTTTTCAAATAGCATATATTTTGACGTGATTTTTCGATATTGGATCAAAATAAGAAGAAAAATTAAATATTTTGCATAAAAAAAATTACAATGTGTTTGAGATATAAAAAGTAAGTTTTCACCAAATTTCGTTAAAATTTTTTTAAGGCATTTTAAAGCAAAAAAACCAGTCGGTTTTATGGATTTTTCGCAAAAATTTTGAGGTATAAGTGAAAAGTGAGTTTCTTTTTATTACCTAAAATTGTGCCAATTAACTTTTTTCGATAGGACTTGGTTTTGCCGGAAATCGTCATAAACCGTTTTTCACCCTTAAAATCTCACCTCCACCCCCTTCCCGACCTCAAATCGCCAGTAGATTATTTTTTCTTATATTTTGGTTATATTTTCTTACTTTTCCAATGGATATCATCCTGTTCTAATTTTTTTGGTTTCGAAAATTATCGACCCTGGCCTAATAGTAGTTAAATAAAAAAAAAACTGGAGGGGTTTAAACTAACGATGAAATTATGTGTAAGTTTTAGGAACATTCAGATTTAAGATTTTGAATTAAGAATCTTAATTTTATCTTTATCTTTTAAATGATGTGTTTCAGTGATTTACAAAAAGGTATTGCGAAGGACGTTAAAATTGAATTTAAAGCATATGCTTTATGTTTTTGTATATACAAACTATCGCTGACGAAGTGGCTAGCAACTGCTAGTGCGTTATTCATATTTATTATGCGTTTCTTTCTTTAGTAATCGCCTTATTGCATACCACGAGTGTCATGAGTCTACAAAAACAGTAGATGGAAACAGATGTAATGTGCAGCACTATAGAGATTCACATTGCTAGAGAAAGAAATGTAAGTGTCCCTCTGTAATAAAGCAAGTAGGCTCTGAAGGTTCGTGCTACACTATAAGACTTATTTATTTTGTAATCACCATAATTTGTTATACAGCAGACCTCGCGGTCGGTCGAGCACAGACTCGCGATCATGGCGGAGACAGTCCTATGATATCGACAACATCGTGATACCACAGAGCATCGCCGCCAGCACGCGTCCGCAGATTCTCACCTACAAAGAGATTATTACTCCCAAGTCAGTATAGTTTTTACTAGCTTGAGAAAGTTTTCTGTAAGACAAAATAGTAATAATATGCAATGTGTTCCACTCAGCCGCGTCACGATCGTGGTTTTTCCCGTTCCGCTAGTTGGTGAACATTCCGTTACAATCCCAAGCAGAATGTATTATGGAACATTTTTATGGAATTTAGAAATTATATTAGACGGTTGATCGTGGGGCTACAGGTGCAAACTCACAAATAGGATTAAAACTACGTTTACGGAATCTATCGCGTTTACTTGATTTTACTACTACCCCGACGTTTCGAATACTTTACAGCATTCATGATCACGGGTGGACTTAGATGATAGACGATATCAGCCTTGGACGTCTAACGTAGTTTTATTTCAAAATGTGTAACATTCGCGTAAATATCAGAAAGTTTCACAAATAGGAATCCTAACTACAATACATTTTATTCGTTTTTCCGTTAAAGTTCGGCGCACACTAACGGACAAAATCACTGCTCCATCATCGCAATAATTAATCCATCCATCCATCAGCCTTTTAACGTCCACTGCTGGACGTAGGCCTCCCCAAGAATGGGGATAGTGCCGTAATCACCACGCTTGGCAGGCGGGTTGGAGATCGCAGTGGATGTTGTTAATACTCGAAGGAGTGCTGCTGCCCACTCCCGCGGTATTCCCTCAGTCGGCTCTTACGACTCCCATGTGTGGAGAGGGGTGGGACAATTCTAAAGCCGGCCCCACACGGCTAAATTAATAACACAAAACAACTAATTCTCGCGATAAGTCCTAGCTACACTAACGTTAAATGTCCGCGATAATTAACAGAGCAACCGTTAGTATGGCCCTCAGTACGGGCGGCAATCGCAGACTTTGACGAGAGACAAAGTTACATAGGCAATATTTAGGTTGTAACACTGCCCCTTCGGACATAAAAGGGGTTGCAAAGATTAAATGGGATTGTGAATGTCTATTCTTTGTATTAGATTGTTTTCTTATGAATGGAAACTTGATTATATTATAGAGTTCAAGTAATATTCTCCAAGACTATTAATATCACAACTATATAAACATTTATAAACTATGCATATTGAAAATTGATATAGTGGGTTTAATGTATAAAGCTTAAACATTTTTTTTTATTAAATAAAATACAAATTTTTGCAGATGGCGAGTAGTGGAGATGGCAGAGACGCCACTGAACAATGGCGTCGGGAACTCTACGCGTATGTCTATTGAGAGTGAGGTGAGTTAGCATATATTCTACAGTGTGAGTAACGTGATCGCAACCTGTGTTTGATAATAGCTTAATTAGCTGTTGTTGTGATGTATTTATTATTATAATTATCTTAATTTGTGAAATGCATTTACTTTTTTTTCGACCTGTTGCTGTCCTATCATTGGGCAAAGATCTTCCCAGAGTGGAGAGGGGTTCAGGTCACCACGACCCTATCTATGGATAGGGGGGTTAGGCAGAATCTCATATCTCACATGTCGATCGTATCGTGATCACTGTGATTGGTTGAGAGATCACCGTGATTGGCTAACGGATTATTGCGACATCACGTGTCGGTTTCTCAACCAATCACAGTGATCGCGTCGGTTTCTCAACCAATCACAGTGATCACGATACGATCGATATGTGAGATATGAGATTCTGTCTAATCCCCATGGATCTACATAGATGTCGCGAGTACACTTATCGTGCCAAAAGAGAGAGCAATGCTCTTCCTTTGATACCGTTTTATTTACTATGCACTCCACCGCTCTCGGGGTACATCATAAAAATGCCTATATGTGCCATCAAAAAGTAAATATTTTATTTCATCGCTAAGTAATTTTCGATCCAGGAACAGATTTTCAGATGGAGGGACATGCTTCATCTATTTAGATTCATATCAAAGGAATATTAACATTTCTTTTTATCAATAAGTAGAATTTAGTTGCTAAATTACTTGTTTTAGCAAAATTCAGAAGGGTCTTACAGGGGTAAGCGGGGCGGGTTGTCCCTGCACGCTATCAACGGACATTTTTTCTTCACGATCATAGTGTTGTACCGCAATTATTTTTATACGATATTTTTTACACACAAATATTATTTCTGTCTAGTAAATATCTGGTGAAACCTTCTCTCTATATTCTTGCCACTGGTGGTTGCACTAGCGTCAACGGAACGGCGTTCGCCCGGCCGGTATATTGTTTTTTGTTAAAAAAAAGTTCTTACCTTTGCTTGACGAACTAATAATATTTGTCAAGTATAATAATCCATAAGAATTATTACTATAACTATTTTATCCATAAGAATTATTAAACACACGTAAATAATAACACACCAACGTTATAAAACACGAATAAAACATATTTTAAATTCCACAATTTTTACGACACTGAAATGTCAACCTTGACGTAATGTCGTTTCGGTTCATTTTGACGGCCGGGCTCAAGCGATTTTATAATTTGTTTTTACAAGGATACAGTTTATATTGGCTTAAATAATTTTAACTATAACCTAGAATACAGACTAATAGAAGTGTTGCACACGTTAAAAACACATTGGCCTCTAACAAAATTTTGAGCGGGAACATTTTTACTCGCTCGGGGGCCTTTTTTTTTGCGTGGCCTTGGCGTTCGCGCGCCCCGGACTCGAGAGGTTTATAAACATAGGTACATGTATACTATTATGAATATATTTGATTCGTGCAGTAGTGCAGAAATATGTAGACGTAACAACAAAATACTTACATAAATATAGTATAATAATTAACGCTCTTTAAGGGGCAATAATGGTCTACCTATGATCTGAGTTTGTTAATTCAGAAAAAAGTCAAACATATTTTTAAAATTTAATAAATGATACCTACCTTTTTTAAATTATTTGTAAGTATCAATATAATTATACCTATTATAGGAAACCGAAAAAAATATTCTTCCAACCCTATTTAAGGATTTCAGATTTTCAGATTGAAAGGGATTTAGGTCGTAGTTCACCATGCTGGCCCAGTGCGGGTTTGCAGACTTTACAGGCACGTAGCCGTTGAGTAAATCTCTCTGGCATGCAGGTGTTTCACGATGTTGTCCCTCATCGAGCAGTGATAACATACATAAACAAATACACACATAACTTTGGTAAGTCAGAGGAGTATGCCGTACAAAACCTCGGGCTGGAGATTGAACTCTATAAAACTGTCTTTGCAGTCCTTGGTTTTATCGCTAGGCTATTAGAATATTGAACATACAATTAATTAATTCCTAACAAGTCTATTCCCGGCAAACAATCGATATTTTTGCAGAAATTACGTCACGCATGGAACGTCACTATAAAAGCGCTATACCATAGCTAAGTACTTATAACACATTTGCCTGCAATTGGCACAACTGACGGAAGCGATACGCGCGCTCTATAGTATTATACTCTAAGCATTAAACACAAAGTGTGAAAATGTGAAATCGAAAGTATATAGTATGCTGCTCGTGACTATTTGTGTTTAATGTATATGGCATGCATGTGAAATGCTAAAAAATATATAAAAATATCTAAATAACAAATACATTCTCAAATAACCAGAGTTGTATGCCGTGTCCTTGGACTCGGGATCGAAATTGGTACCACTGTCTTTGAAGTACTTCGTTTTACTGCTAGGCTATCACTGCATTTACTTTGTGATAATTTTATTTTAGTCAAAACTGAAACGTAGCTCTATGTTTTGTCTTAGGCTAATATGTTTCGATCGGATTGAACTATTATTTATGTTATATTATTTGCTTACAATAAATTTAAAAAATGTGGGTGTCCTGACCCTAATTCATACTAACTGCTGGCCATCCTAGTTCTAGTCCATTGAAAAGATACATTTAGGGTTGAATTTTTCAGAGGACGCAATTTTATTTTTTTGGTGTGTACTAACCCCGTATGAGCTTAAGTTCAAGTTAGTGGGGTCGCCACCCATGTGCCCAGGCCGCCGTCTTTGAAAAAGGGGTGCAAAGAGTTTTCGCGCTGTATCTCGTAAACTATAGCTGAATTATTTTATCCGTGCAGTATGGGTCATAAATAATCGGAGCGGTGAAGCGAGTATTTCGCTCTCTCTTCCACTCACGGGCCTTACGGGCGGGCATAGTTATGCGCATTATTGTTGTCGATAAGCGTTATCGATAGTGTATTTAGTTTTGTTGTAAAACATTTTTGATAACAACACTTGCTTGTGCTGGTATATTGGTGCCAACAGGCAAAATATGATTTTGAATAAATTCTGCCGTTTTGATACAAAACAAAGGAGTAGCCATTATGTCACTAAAGAAATTCAGAGAGCGAATGCACAAAAACAAATTTCTCTTCGACATATGTACTATAATTTCAGGTAGGTACTACAAATGACTCTTAACACAACAATGTCTCACCACCCTTTGTATACCGCCCCGCCGCCGTGTACCTGTATTCGATGACTCATTTGTTTTTATCGATAATGGCGTTGCGCCCGCGCAACATGCTCACCGCCCTAACCGGGCTGAGGCCGAGCTATGATTTATGACCCAAACTGCACGGACGAAATAAATCTACTATAGCAAGTTTTTTTTTTGTTAAGGTGGGGAAAATGTTCCTAACCGCACAGCCCGTCGTTCGGGGCAACGAACAGGGTAGTGTAGGGCCTTCACCCACTAAAGAAACCCGCCGTGTGCCGTCTCTCCGCCTTTATTGGCAGGCCACTGGAACTATGTTGCATTCCTTCGGTGGAAACTAGTAACCCTACAGAAAAATGTATAAGACATTTTGTAGAAAATTAAACTGACTACAACTTTATACCTATTACTGTTTATCGTAAAATGGAAAATAAAAAAGTTATAAACAAAATAACTGAAAATTTAACTTTATATTTTTTTCCTGGTCATTTTACCATAAAATCACATTCACAGCAACCTTATAGAGGGTTTTTCAACGAATAATTTCCACTACAAGTTTAATTTCATTAATTTATCTGGGTTTTACAGCGCTCCGAGGTTGACCGGGTTCTTGAATACTCGTAAGAATACGATAAAAATGAACCATTGGGCTTAGTTTTCTATTATATATTTCTTTCTTCTTCGCCTTCAATCGTTCTGTGATTGTACGCTTCTGATGAATGTTATCTCCTTTAATCGATTTTATTAAATCCGTCACTAGGAATTGGCACTTCACTGTTTTCATGTAAGTAAGCAAAAACATACTCCATGGCATATCAATATTATTTTTACGCTCATCATGTTTATATTTTTCCCACCATTTTTTGAAATACAATCGTTGTGATACTTAGCTCCAACATCTACTAAGCTGGGAACATTGGCTATGCAATCAGCAATGCCCTTTACCTCGTCGACAGAACGTTTGTGGATAAGGTCCATAATGATTTCTTTTGTACCTTCATTACGTATCTGACAAATCTTCCTCTGTCGGCTTTGATGCAAATGACTGATTCTGGAATGCTTCTACGCAAATCAAGCAATTGTGCACAACATCAAAACCTGTCTAGAATTCCTGATACTGAAGATGATGAACTGTTGCTGCTCAGACGACGAACAACATCCGTTCGACTATCACTGTAATAATGGTAACATGCAATGTGTACAGAAATCTCAGAAACAGTTTGTGAAAATTGTTCATTGTCCACATTGTTTTTGAATTTTGCTCGATCAAGCAAAGTTTTCACTCCTTTTGACTTAACAGTTACTTTAATGTTCCTTAGAGGTTTCTTACAAAAGAAACAATCAATCATGATGCACGCTTTAAGAAAGTCAAAATGCTTATCACAAAATTCTTTTTTTTTCTTAATTTGTACCTATCAAATTCGATATACTTTTAACAATTTTCAATACGTCTGCCTGAGAGTATATAAACTATAGAGCGCGCCTTACTGATATGAACCGTAAGCACAAGTATGGACAGTATCGCGCGTCGTTGAACGCTCAATCAGTAGCAAAACAATACGGTTCATATTAAGTCGGAGAGCAATCTTTTATTGATTTTTTGATAAAAATGGTGAAATGTACAGTGCCAGGTTGTAAAAACGATTCCCGACAACAAAATAAAAGGAATAGTAACATTTATTTTCATCAATAAGTAGAATTTAGTTACTAAATCACTTGTTTTAGCAAAATTCAGAAGGGTCTTAGAGGGGTACGCGGGACACGTGGGGCGGGTCGTCCCGGCACGCTATCAACCGTAATTTTTTCTTCACGATGAGATAGTGTTGTACCGCAAATATTTTTATACGATATATTCTAATAGTGTAATTTTATAATATTATTTCTGTCTAATAAATAATCTGGTGAGTAAATAATATAAATATAAGGTGCATGTATGCTATTACATTATTAATTTGATACGTGCAGTAGTGGAAAAATATATAGACGTAACAAAGGGTCAATAATGGTCTGCCTATGATCGGAGTTTGTTAATTCAGAAAAAAGTCAACGTTTTTAATTTTAAAATTTAATAAATTATAGCAACCTTTTTTAAATTATTTGTAAGTATTAAATACCTATCATAGCAAACCGACAAATTTATTCTTCCAACCCTATTTACTCAGATTGAGAGCTATTTAGGCCGTAGTTCACCACGCTGGCCAAGTGCGGGTAAGCAGACTTCACAAGCACGTAGCCGTGGAGTAAATCTCAGGCGCGCAGGTCTCTTCATCCCTCACCGAGCAGTAATAACTTGTAAATAAATACACACATGACTTCGGAAAGTCAGAGGAGTATGCCGTACAAAACCTCGGGCTGGAGATTGAAGTCGATAAAACTGTCTTCGCAGTCCTTGGTTTTACCGCTTCGCTATTTATTAATAATAGAAATCGCTATTATTAGAATATTGAACATATTATAATTAATTAATTCCTAACTTTATATTAAAAAGCATTCCGTCAACTTGGATTTATATTACGGATTTCAAAACCTTTTAACCATCCCCAAACTATAAAAATATTATATTTTAGCTTTATACGGCCAATCTTGGATTTTGGTTGTATTATTCGGAGTCCATTGTATGCCTGTCATGGTTTGCGCATCGAAAAAATCCAAAAGAAATTCCTTAAATCGTTAGATTTTCGTGGGAATCACGAATATGTATCATATGAGATTTAACTTTTTCGTCATTCTCTTACTACTCTAGCTGATCGACGCTTGATGTTCGAAAATTCTTAATAATTATATTGACGCTCCTCACATTTTAGAAAAGATATCTCTTAGAGTACCTAGACCAGGTTCACGCTTGCAACAATTATTTTCTATTCCTCTTTATACTACTAATTATATGAGTAATAAATTTTTCAGACGTAGTGTTGACACATACAATAATAAATATCAAGATATAGATATATTCAATAGTACTTTAGCAGCCTATAAAATAAAATTACGTAAAAAGATCTTAAATAACACCTGAGTCCATTCTTATGTGACTCCCATATTATATCTCCCTTGAATATGTAACTTAATTTTAGTGTTCATAACTATTTTGAGTGTATCATTTCGTATCTCTTATTATGTACAAAGCATCGTATATATTATCTATAAAGTATCGTACTTTGTAAAAACTATTATGGAACTCGTGTTTATTTTTTGTATCAAAAACTATATAATGACTGTTTGTTTCCTGAATAAATAAATAAATAAATATATTCCCGACAAACAATCGATATATTTGCAGAGATTATGTCACGCATGAAACGTCACTATAAAAACGCTATACCATAGTTAAGTACCTATAACACATTTGCTTACGATTGGCACAACTGGAACGAAGCGATACGCGCACTCTATAGTTTTATACTCTAAGACGTCTGCACGTGACGAAATATGTAGCACAACTGAAAGAATAAGTAGAGGGGAAAGAAACAGCTGTACCTCTTACGCAGTGTTGCCAGGTCAGATTTGTAAATTTACAGTGCATATAAAAATACAGTAGTTTGGTATAAAAATACAGTAAATCGCTAACTTAAATACAGCGCTTTTACAGTAGGTAAACAGGTACAGGTTTAAAGAAAAACTAAGTTAATTACTATCTGTGTCACTTGGAGAAGGATAAATTGTATTGCTCTTGACTGTATTTGTAATTAAGAGATTTCTTTTTTGTTTATTACGATAATTTTCCCATCGCACTGTTTGAATTTGGTAGACTATCAAATTAGCTATACTGGCTAATAAACATGAAATAAATTTTCATATTGACAATTGAGTAAGATTTTGATTTGAAAAAAAAAACAGTACAGTGAGTACCTCCATTATTAAATTTATTTTTTTAAACTAATATATACAGAAAAAAATTATAATGCTAGGCACCCTGTACAAAAGTATTTTAATGCATCAAATTTGATCTCATGCTGTTGATTAAGGAGAATTATTGATAACCACTAAAAGCGGCCACTTTTTAATGAACGATTCCCTAATTTATTAAATGCAAATAATATAATGAAAAGTGCTTCCAAAATTACTGCAGGTATTTTACAAGTCATGTTGAGTTTTAGATTCTATAAATTTGATCTGATTTAGGAGCAAAAGAAATAAAATGTCTTGTAAACATCAACTTAAATATCTATGAGTCTATTTATTTAAAAGCATAATGTCACGTTACACCATTCAATGGAAATAAACGGCATTGTAGATTTTACGATTTACAGCTAATATTTACAAGTTAGCTGCTCTAGAGTATATTGCTTTACTTTTTACGCAGTTATATATAAAAATAATTTGTTTTTAACATTAATATTAATTACAGTGTTTTTCATACACTGTATATTTGTAATACAGTACAGTAAAAGCTGGTAAAAGCAGTAAAATTACAGTGAATCTACTGTAATTACAGCGCACCTGGCAACACTGCTCTTAGGACAAATTATAATAATAACAGTAATAGCATGCAGATGTTCATTTGTCCCCAAGCGGTAATTTGGGCTTTTTCTACTTTGTTAGGATTCTCATGTACAGTCTGATTAGAAATTATTGACGGGCCTCGTGGCGTAGTCGGTGGTGTAACCGACTTCCGTGCACGAGATCGTGGGTTCGATTTCCACTCTGGACAATTATTTGTGTGATGAACACAGAAATTTGTACTACGTCTGGGCGTCTTCTATCTAGAAGAATGATATGTATTTAATTACAAAAAAAAAGTAATACAGTAGAACCTCTATAAGATAAAGACCAAGGGAAACGTTAAATAATTTGAGTTATTGAGGTTTTTACTTACTAACTGCCTTACTAATAAACGTTGTATAACCTCTGAATAGTTATTCAGTGTTTTGTTTTTGTCACTAATATGACAGTTTAACGTTGAAAGAACGGAACAAAACACTGCATAACTATTTGGAGCTTATACAATGTTTATTAGTAAGGGGGTAAGGGTTTACTTGAGGTTTGCTTATGAGCTTTGTTTAGTAATTATAGAGATAGACGAGCTAGGTCAAAAGAAAATGAGACTTTGAAATGTTAATACATACATACTTACTTTATTTTAGGGTTAAAGTTACATTTATTGAAGTTTATTTTATTCTACATAAAAATCACTTTTCACTGCTTCGATTGCTTTTAACTTCTCGGCATTATTATGTTAGTGGCTTCAGTTTTCGTTTTGAATTCATTTTCACTCACAAGTGTGCAAAGAGATGCTCCCGGAACGAAGGCTAGAAGTTACTGTCTTACTGATTCAAATAAGTTACTGTACTACTTAGACGTTAGTGTATTGTTTACATTTGAAGCCATTTGGTAAACACGTGTAAACAATAACAATGGTCTCCAGGGAACCTTTTTTGTTAGCACATTCATTTAAAATGACTCATTGATAGATTATTGAAGATAAAAAGGTTGTCGTCGTTACAATTGTGAGTTTGTGAGTTACTGAGGTGCGATGCCAAAATTATTCGTTTAAGTTATAGAGGGCTCGTATTTTAAGTAAAAGAGGTTTTGGAAAATTTTATGAATTTATAAAGGTTATTAAGTTATCAAGGTTCTACTGTATATGTATTATATCCGTAATCTGGTACCCATAGCATAAGCGTTAAGCTTACTTTGGGACCAAAGTACGTTGTGTGAAAATGTCTGTGAATATTTATTTATATAAGATTTTAAACTATCGCGTTTCATTACTATGTATTTATTGTAAAAACCAATGATAGAGTTTTGTGGTGAGGAAAAGGGTCGATAATAAATTAATAATAACGTAGGAATGTTATGATAAATTATGTGAATAAAAAAGTATATAATAGAAAACTAAACCTAATGGTTTGTTTTTATAGTATTCTTACATTCAAAAACCCGGTGAATTTCGGAGAGCCGTAAAACTCACATAAATTAATAAATTTAAACAATTTGTAGTGGAAATTATTCGTTGAAAAACCCTCTATAAAATTGCTTTGATCACGGTAAGGCAAAAAATGTAACATTTCAATGGACTATTCATATTAATGTCAAATAGGGTTCGCTGTTTGGCATTAGTATGAGTCGTCTAGTATATTGCACTATCCAGAAGGTAAACAATGCCATTACTGTGATGAATGGATGGATGAAGCTTTGACGTGATAACGTCTTATAAATCGATGAACGCCGGCTGCACGTACTAAGTTTCACGTTCCGAAAAATGTATGGCAACCGATGCATTGTTCATGCTCAGGAAATATGTAAATATGATGTTATCACGTAAAATTATCGTCTGTAAACGGACTTTACAGACAAACATATTTTTTTTTATCTGTATTTTAGCGCTTTATATGCTCAGCTACTTAAAAGAACAAATTATTTGTGAAATGTGGAAAAAGAGCCCTTCAGTGCGGGTGGGAATAGAACCTGCGTCCCTTCCAATCCGGGGAAGTGTTCCAAGCGCTAAGCCATCGCACTGACCAACGGCCATTGTCAAACTCCACATCACATTTGAGTTATCCCGCCGCGTGTGCAGGACGAGGACGTGTCGGCGGGCGCCACGCGCGCGCGGCACGTGCGCGCGGAGTGCGGCGAGCGCGCGCGCTACGTGCGCACGCGCCACGCGCGCCGCCACGCGCAGCTCGCCGCCGCCGCCGCCGCCCCGCAGCCGCCGCCCGAGCCGGCACCGCCCGAGCCGCCTGCTGCGCCGGCTCTGCACGAGGCGAGTACCATTTCACACTTCGTTGCGTCTTTTTTTGAAGTGAATACTTCTTTAGAATGTGATTTGAAACTCGATGAAACGAAAATGCGTCACGTAAAGAAACAAACACAAATGTATAGGACTAACAGTCAATTGTAGTTATTTCAACTTTGAAATATTTTTTTTTGTCACAAAAAGTTTGCCTTGGTAGTTGATTTGAATCTTCGGTCTCCGGCTTGCGTGATCAATACTTAAACCCCGATGTACATAAAATAAAGTTTGAAAAAGTGATATGCATTCAATAATAAACAAATATCCCTGTTTTGCTATGTTCACATGGTATTCCCATGCCAGTTATAAAGTATTTTTCTCACCTACCCCCGAAGTGAATCATATACTTTGTTATTTATGTTGCTATAGTGAGGTTCACAAGATCTTTTACCAAAGTTGTCCCATGAAGTCCTACGAGATCCATTATATCATTGAAAATAAAAAAATTAATGCTCCATTAAATTTAATTAATGAAAGGTCATTTTAAACTTGGTAAAAATAATAAACCTTACATTTATCCTAATACTCCTGATACTCTATATCCATCTCAATCTCTCGTAGGCTACTTTTCAAAAGCTTCACTTCTGCCGTTTGTAAATTGCACAAACACATATGGCTCTTTTTATTACTGATGGTAAGACGAGCCAGCGGCCCACCTGATGTTAAGTGGTGACCGCCGCTCATAGATCCAGCAATAACCGAGGCACAGCCAGACCGCTGCCTACCGGAAAGATAGTGCTCTCTGAAAACCTCTTTTAAAAGACATGTCATAGCGCTCTGGGATAAACACAGCAGGTAGTTCATTCCAAATTTCCCATATAGTGTGGAAGAACTTATTGCGACAACGGGTAATACGATGGTAAAACGGCGAAGATCGTACAAAATCAAACAATTCCTGGGAGCACCCCCCCTGGTACAAAATGCAGAGGAAATCGAAATCCATCCGCAATTCTAACGGCTCCTAACCAATCGAATGGCACGCCTGTAAGGAGTTAAATGGGCCTAGCTGGTATTTAGGTGCGCCTGCCTGTGTGGCCGGACCTGGGCTTTTATACATTTTAAACTGTTGGTCTGGCGTGAAATAGCGTTTGACTCTGTTTAGGACACCCGGCTTTTTGCTTGCCAACTTAGCCTTTTCCTCCAGGTGACTCGTAAGGTACAATATCTTGTTGAAGATTTTGGCGCCGAGAATCCCAATACTCTCGGCAACTGAGAGTGACTCCCTGTAATTAAGGTGCCATGACAAAAGGGTCCTTCTTCGCAGTGAACGCCCAGACTTGTCTTTTTGGAGTTAAATTTAAATAGGTTCTTTTCACCCCATTCAGAGGCTTGCTCTAGCCATCTTCCGTGGGACCAGCCATGAAGCACATCGGTGTATTTTGTTTGTAGCAGGTGGCTTAACAATACTCTCGGTATAGTCGAGTTCATGAGCGACGGTTATCATTTACCATCAGGTGGGCCGTGGCATTTCTGCCACAATAGGCAATAAAAAAAAGTTTGCCCGAAAGTCGAGCTGTCACGAATAGTGAAGTCTACTGTCCGACGACAACCTGCCCAACACCTGAACCACGAGTGCTTACCGCCCGAAAATACTCTAGCATTGGCTGAAAATTACTTAAATAAGATAACCCAACATGTTTTTCACATACTAACCTAACATACTCATCTAACATTAATTGTGAATGTTACTCCAGGCAGTGAGACCGTACACACCAAGGCATTTCCCACTTGAAGATGATCAATACCAAGAGATGCTGGCCAGCATGCCAGATGGCTACCGGCCCAGCACTCCTGTACAAACACCCCCAACAGAGGAGATAGTGGACATGGAAGATGACGATGGCAGCAGTACACTATCACCTATATCACTCCCCGGGGTCTATGATGGTGATGACCCTGATGATGTGGAGTGGGATCCTACCAGTGAACGTTCTGAACGAAGGAAGAGTTCTTTCAGGTGAATGCTTTAGATCCTTATGGGTAGACTGTATTTATTTAAGTGTTACAGAAGTGACTGTGCTGTGCTATACAGTAATTAAAAAGACCTGCTTGAAATTTTAAATATTCAGAATCTAAAATATATTGTGACTATGTTAAAATGTGTTGCTTTTTATTAGAGGCTGTTCAAATCTTACGCATAAAATGCTCTAAGAGTTGAAAATATAGTCCAATCATAGTTATGTTTAAATACAAGTCTGAATTCTAATTTAAAGTCGCTTGGTTAGTAAAAATAAAATCATTTAGGACAAATATTGTAAAATTTCGAGCAAGTAAGTGACCGCAATAAAAGCGATGCTTATATTCATAGATGAGTAGCAACGACAGGCTGTATTAAACTTATAACATGAGATAACCCGTCCTTGTCGTCATGTCGCGACACGACACGAAGGACTTGAGTCTAGAAGAAATGAATTGCTTCAAAGATTGCTAAGCTTATTAAAACACTATCTCATGGGCGCTTCAAGAGAATGGATATTTGGTCACGAGGAATTTTGGTAGCTCAAATGAAAGATCACTTATTAAATGATGCCTCGAGAATTCAGGTTCAAATCCTGCCAGTGGCTAATATTATATTCCATTTCACTAATTTAGTCATATTGAGCATGCCGAATGTGTGTGTGTTAGTACGAAATTATCTCAGAATTGGTGTATTATTATTATAATGGTGTATTATAATTATAATATTTGAAAAAAAAAAACATATATTTGATATAATACTTTCTGATATTTACGCGAATGTTACACATTTTGAAATAAAACTATGTTTACGGAATCTATCGCGTTTACTTGATTTTACTACTATCCCGACGTTTTATATCAGCCTTGGACGTCTATCATCTAAGTCCACCCGTGATCATGAATGCTGTAAAGTATTCGAAACGTCGGGATAGTAGTAAAATCAAGTAAACGCGATAGATTCCGTAAACATAGTTTTATTTCAAAATATATTTGATGTTAGTAGATATTATTTTTGTAATAAATATTTCCTAAGATTAATAATAATGTTGCCATTTCAATATCTGTAGACTATTTCATTTAAACTGTTTCTCTGAGATATACTTATAAAGAAATATTACAAATAACATGAACATAATTATGCATTTTGGCCCTTTATTGTAGTTCTAACAATTCTATCGAAAAGTGAGTGATTGTTGATTTATTTGTATTTATAAGCTTAAGTTATCTTCTTTTAGTGTAAAATGTAATATTTGAAGTTTGCCGTAAAATATGGTTTGGTATAACCATTGCTGCCTCCAATATATTTCAGGTCATCAACGTAAGGGGGCCTGACCCACATTTTTTTGCTGACGGCCTTACGCGTGAATTAGTTCTATAAGGAATTGTAAATAAATAAAAAATGCACCCATTGTACAATTCATGTGCAAAATGCACATACATTTAATTGAGGGATAACAAATTGCTTTATCTTTGATTAAAAAATTCTATGTACATTTACTGTTTTAAAATATATGTATGTAATAGCAATGAACAACTTTATAGATAATATTTGAAAACTATGTTCCAATTGATTACATTTTTACATTCCCAGTTCAAACGTTTTTGGAGGTAAAATTTTATTTAGTATTAAGTTTTCATGAGTAGCTGTTACAGAACAATCTTTTTTTAAGGTGATAGGTAACAGATTTACATTTGGGCTGCATTGAGTTTACACAAAAGTTTCTAGTTGATAATAATGCCCATATGCCGCTAAGCGCTTGTGTATATATTATGTTATTTGGGCACTGATAGAAACTAATAGACTGGCTTATAATTAATATTTAGAATCTCTATAAGAGTACATACAGGTTTGAAAACTGAAGTCTACAATTCATTTTTGCTTTCGTTAATGTTAATATGGTTTAGTTTTAATGAAACATTTTGTAATTTTTGACAGTGATTTTAGTTTTTTATATAAGAACAGAACATTCTTGAATGAGTTGCTTTACATACTAAAAAATGATGTTTATTTGGTCAGATAGGAGAGATAATTAAGTATTGGAGTGTTTAAGATTTTAATGTTCCTTTTAAGTATGAATATTATCTGAAGCACTGTATAATATGTTCATTAAAAATAACATAGTAATTCATCAGTGTGTGTTTAAGAATGTTTGTTTTATCGTACATGCAAGTCAAAGTGAAAAGTAAAATTCGAAATGAAGTTTGTTCAAGGTTCTGGAGAAGCCAAAGTCTTCTTGTTATTTTGTAATTAATGAACATAGTTTTAAGTTTTTCTAAGGTGACTCGATTTGAAAAAAAATGAATTGAGAAATATAGTATTAAAGAGTTTTGTTTAGTTTCATTTTAAAGTAGCTATGGTCTGATGATTTTACATTCAAAATAGTGTCCTCATTTTGTAGAAATTTTCTGTAAAACAATCGAAACAGTTTATGCTAAATATATCACAATTCAATAATCAATAAATATTCATTTCACATCAATTGCAGCTAGAATATCCTGTGCTCCTAGCTAAATATGAACAAGGACATGGGTAACTATAGGTATTCTCACTGTCGCGATTCTTTTGGTGAGACAACGCCAAAGGCCTTAACTACTTCCACCTCACCTTTACTTCGAATACAAACAATTTCATAAAGTCAGATACGTGTATGTTGCCATATTTCGATCTCAACTGGGGATCGAACTCGATACCGCCCTTGCAGTTCTTATTGGACTATTTTGAAATAAAACTACGTTTACGGAATCAATCGCGTTTACTTGGTTTTACTACTATCCCGATGTTTCGAATACTTTACAGCATTCATGATCACGGGTGGACTTAGATGATAGACGTCCAAGGCTGATATGTTATTTCAACGGTTTCATCTACCCACAGTATGATTTTTACAACATTTTTGGTTTATTTATTTTAACCCACCTAATATTCGTTTAGAAACAGTGAAAATATCTACTTCAAATTTTTTATGCTTACAATTTATGAGACTAAGTTTTAGTATATTAAAATGAGTATAATACTCCTCTTTAAATTGTAAAATTTTTGTTTTTATTTAGTGCTCAAAAATTCTACCACGAACTACCAATTACTACCAGTAAGAAGACAATCTTGGTTATTAGTTTATATAGTAACTGTTGTCCCGTGACCACGGCTGCTGCAACGCAGTTGAAACGTCGGGTATTTCACCTATTTTATACGTGAAAAAAGACCCGTTTATGCTACTTTAAATATTAGTTTATATTATTAAATATATTGATTTTGCCAAAAGCTAAGACTAAGAAGCTACCACCGGATCGGAACGCGGCCTGACTGAGAAAGATCCGGCCAGAAAACTCAGTAGGCAACAACTGTTATGGATTATTAAATTTTGTACGGAATTACTGAGAGCTAATAAAGTTTAATTTTTTTTTTTTTAAAAGGCATAGACTTATCTCTACTGTGGGTTTTATCTACACAATAAGCGCTAACTGTGTCTTGCAATCTTGTGGTGTGCCTTCTTGTATTCTGTTTGGTGAGGCCTATCACAGGATTCCAGCTTGACGGTAAGACCCAACCGTCTTCTCTATTGAAATTGGGATGTTTCTTAATTTCAATAGCCTCACGTATCATTCTAGGGCGATATCGATGTTCTTTTGCGAGGATTTGAGATTTGTCAAATCTAATGTAATGGCGGGTGTGGTCCTGTGTGCTCACAAATTGCAGACGTATAGCGACTGTGCTTCACATCAGCAATGTGTTCTTTGATCAGAGTTGTTATGGATCTCTTTGTTTGCCCAATGTAGGAGAGACCACAATCACAATCCAGCTTGTATACTCCTGCATCCTGTATATACCCTATATGGCACTTGACTGGTGGTAAAAATTGACTAATTCTTTTGAGTGGCTTATAGTAGGTTTTAATTGAAGCTTTTTTAAGAATGTAGCCAATCTTGTCAGTGACTCCTTTAACATAGGGCAAGACTGCAGGGAGGCGCTCAACTGTGGGTGGCTTCACTCTGTTTCTGTGACGGCGGCGTGGAACCTGCAGCTTATTTGCATGTAAAACTTAACGAAATATTATTGGACTATATCGCACTACGGCTTTTTTGATAAGACTAAATCGTTTCTACAGTGATGCTGACCCGGTTAAAGATCCATTACTTATTATCAGGTTTTCAAAGTGGAAATCTACTATAAGAACAATTTCTAGAGTGATAATTATGTATTTAAGCTCTAAATGTTCCCTGCAATACAATAATTCAGTCGAATTTTAGGTTTATTTCCCACTAAGTCAATCCAACTAATAATACAAATATTTTTTAATTGGCTTTTACTTAAATATAATTTTAAGTAATACATAACTGGTTAATGAAGTTTTACTGTAATGAATCCTTCATTGCAGTAAAGAGGTGGGGAGGTGCTCGAGGTTTCAATGAAACAATTTGTTTTCAGTGTTTATTTAATTTCACACTGTATTGTAGTTGCATACAAATAGTGAACGTTGACTAGTGCCTAAAATTGTTCAGCTACAAGGTTCAATTTACAATTAAATTAATGATCTTAACATTAAACATTGGCATTTTACAAAATACATGGCCTCATAGCTTAGTTGCGTTAACACGAGAAAGTGTTGCGATTATGTTGTTATTAAGTACAGCTCGTTTGATATTTTGAGACATAATAGTATCATGCCCACTTATTTTGAAATAATAAACTGATTTAACAAGGGATATATGAGAGTTTCTTCGAACTACAAATAAGAAATTACTGAACAGATTTTGATGAGGTTTTGGGTAGATAGCGCTTAGCTTGGGGCAAAATATATCGGATATGAATAACTAAAGCGCGGGGGTCAGCTAACAGTACACTTAGTGCCTCGCAAGTTGAGCGTACCCTGTGTGTCGAGTTCATTCGTCGGTGTGTCAGCGAGGTTTTGCAATATAAGGTTGACAGTAGTCTTTTTGCTTTAGGAACATTACTAAAACATTTTCGGGGTTCGAGAAGAGACACTGTGATTGCTGATAAAATCATATAGTTAGTCACTCGATTAGTGCAGCCAACCGCCAACGATATACCTACAGCTAGACAAACAAATTTTACCGATATACTTCAAACTGTATATCGATTCTTTTGTTTTGATTGATAATATTTTGTTATGAAAAAACCGACACGTGATGTCACAATAATCCGTTGGCCAATCACCGTGATATCTCAACCAATCACAGTGATCACGATACGATCGACATGTGATATATGACATTCTGCCTAACCACCCTGGAATCACGTTCGAGTGATATGTCAATTTAAATATTTGTGACTGAATTCTTTGCCCTAACATTAGGTGTCCAGTGGTTGGTTGGTCAGTGTTATAAAGCTAACTAACTAGCTGTCTAAGTAAATTGAAGGTATTAGAGAAAAAAAACACTATTAGATCATTTAAGCACCTCAATACGCATAATATTTTTCTTTTAATTTTCGTCTGTTTGTAAACTGATTGCGTTTAAACTTTTTGCTTGATAGCTCTTGACGAAGTCTTAAAAAAATGGTATACACTTTACCTTGCCAAGCCGCGGGTAACGGCTAATTTATCGAATAACATCACAACACATAAAAGCTACTGTAAAACAATATGTATAATGGAAGCAATATACAAGAGTAACTACAATTAAATCTAGTACTTATAGCTATTAGGTATATGTTATACCTATAGTCAATATCTTCAGAAAGCACTTATTTCACCATAGCTATAGTAGACGTATTGACTATAAGCCTAAGTAACCAATAAACGCATTTTAAAAAAACGAAAACCCAATCTTATTTGACTGTCAATTGAATGGGAACTGCTAATACTGTGATTTTGTAACGTAACTTATATCATCAATAATAGTGAGCTAATCAGAACAGCCCCCTTAGAATGAAAAACGAAACGTTAGACGAACTTTCGTTTCGAGTCATTATAATTGATCAACAGTCCGACGCGTGATTCCTGATTAGTCAAGATTTCGACGCGTGATTCAGGCGACCAATCACAATGAAGTGAAACGAAAGTTCGTCTAACGTTTCGTATTTCATTCTAAGGGGGCAGTATCACTTTATAAGTCGATTTAAAATTTTTAGCGTTTCGGATTTACCAATGTTTAGTTGCGCAGAACGGAAAATTAAGGTAAAGGGGTGAGAGAGAGCGCGTGGGATGGAGCAGAGCGCGATTGCCACCCGTTCCTACCGCTCACTCCCTCGCCGCGTTCAATGTGTATTCACCATGGAAGTAACATGTATGACCACATCTTGACTATTCGTCATATAGGCAGAATACAGAAAAAGCGGTGTTATAGACATTCATATGGAAGAAAAAGTTTTGATTGATAAAATTGCTATAGTAAATAAAATTGCATTATTTTATAATTGGTAAAAACTATTGCATTCTATCATTGACCTTCCTGTATAAAGTACTACACAAGTAAGTAATTATATATCATAAGCAAATTTCAAAATTTAAATTATTACGTTAATCTCACTGATATTGAACATATTCTTTGCATTCAAATATTTATTTTCATTTTTAGATAGCCTTTTGTGTTACCTTAAACTTGTGTACAAAATAATGGCTTTTGATTCCGACTAAAGTCGATAGGCTGTACCTGCCCATCACTGAAGCAATGTAACATAGTTCCAGTGGCCCGCCAATGAAGGCGAGACGAGAGACGGCACGGAGAGACTGCACACGGCGGGTTTATTTAGTGGGTGAGGGCCCCACTACCCTGTTCGTTGACACACGGCACACCCTGTCGAACGACAGGGTGTGCCGTTAACATTTTTTCCCCGCCTAAAAGACTTACCTGCGCGTGCTTACGCTCGCAGCTCTAATCCGAACCGCCATTAAGTTTAAATCAACCTACACCTTGAATAGTTAACATAATAAATTGTTCAAATATTGTCAGTTCTTCAATTGGACATATTGTCAATTACCCCTTAACAGTAATATATTACAATCTAACATGGCACAGAGCTGCACACTGCTTACCAAATAATGCAATAAGTCAATGTGATGTATATACTAATAGTCACCATCATATACTTTAAACAGAAGTAAGGGGGTCAATGGTATGCTGTACAGTGATATAACAGAATATTTTAAAACCTAGTACAATCAATATATATATATGTGACCATTATATTGTATCTATTTCTTACGTCATAAACTTATATCACAAAATCATAGTAATAATAATACTGCATATAAAATCATGAATAGTCTGAGCTACACAGCCTTCTAATCTAACAATAAATGCAAAATGGAATGCTTATAATACTAAGAATATATTTAAAATCTCATAGGTTTGTTTACTAAATCTATATTTCGTATAAATTTAAGTATATCGCCGATTATATATGAGTAAAACTACATAACAAATTCTAGTCATGATTCTTATCTACTAAGCGTAACTTTATGTAAAACAGCGAGGCTTGTATTTGACGAATTATAAGTAGTACAGGCGGGTTAGAATGTATCTCACTAAATCGTATCGTGTCATTGTGCTTGGTTGAGAGATTTTTGCGACATCGTGTGTCGATTTCTCTACCAATCACAAGCGAGACGATAAGATGTCGATACGATTTAGTGAGTTACATTCTACAGGCCCAGATCTCAAATCAATCTAAAGATCAGGGGGCTTAGAATGTAATGTAACACTAAATCGTATCGGCAACATCGCATCGTGTCATTGTGATTGGCTGACGGATTACCGTGATTGGGTGAGCGATTATTGCGACATCACGTATCGATATCTCTACGAATCACAAGAAGACTAAACGATGTGGATACGATTTTGTGTATCACATTCTAAGGGAGCAGATATTAAACAATAATAGTCAATTTCTTTATTTTTTTGTCAAAATGTAATTAATACGAATTTTTGTGTAGCTGAATAAAGCTACAAAATTTTCGGACAATTTGATCTTCATGGAATTTCAGCCTGACCAAAAATGTCTTAAAATATTTTGAAAGAGATCTTTAGGCCATAAAAATAAAAGAAATTGAACATGAGGCTAACACCGCAGCAATGCTATACTTTTTTATAAATATCATGAAAACTAGCGATTATTTTTTCTAAACATGCATTGCATTACATATTACAATCTCACACATAATTTACTTGGGACTTATTAGTATGATGATACCTTTGAATGCTAAACTATAATAGTAAGCATATTGTAGTGTAAACACCAGCAGAGTATTTCCATTAGTAAATTAATTAATATTTCTGGAGATTTCCTGTATACGTCGTGCGTTACATTCCCGACAGTATAGATGATTATCAAGTGGGTAACAACCTCGACCTTCTTGGCGAGAGCACAGCGACGCACCGCAGTCTTCACATGCGTAACACGTCACGTGGAAGCTCTTGTCTAGTGCTACTATCCGGACAGTCTCTTCCGTCCCACCTTCAGGTACGATAGGCTCTCGACAAAGCGCGCATCGGGGAGCGTATCTAAAAAATAAAGGTATTTTTTTTTAATACAATGCTATTAATAGACAATAATTGTAAAAATAATAAAGTACCTTTTATGGAAATCTTCAATACAATGAATGCGGTTCACTGCATCAACTGTGAATGGTATTCCATCCAGACTCTTCTGGCACACAACACAAGTAAAGCATCGGGGGTGGTATGGTTTGCCAGTTGCTCGAAGAATACGGTCTAAAATAGGGTCACCACAAACACAGCATTTTTCTAGTGTATCCATGTAATCTCTCTCACATAGGGCTCGACTCTGAACTGCATAGAAGGGGCGACCCTGAAAATGTTGGTATTGTGTTGTTTAATATTTTAAAAGCTATATTTAGTAATATTAAAGAATAATAATAATAATAACGTCTTTATTGTACACCAGATAGCAAAACAAATAGTAACTTATAAAAATAATATTGTACAATTGGCGGTCCTATCGCACAGGGCAATTTCTTCCGGACAACCATTGGATGGAAAAGAATATGCAGACTAAGAGTTAGGAGGGCTTGTGGTGGTGGTGGTGTTGGAGCTTGTGGTGTAGAAAGAACCATTTTATAGTATATATACATATATAAACAAAAGACAGAAAAGGACTTTGCTCGAAATGTTGTTGAATGCATGGGCGTTTTTAATAATAAATTCTCGGATCTAAGGAGTCTCGAATGCGAGTCATGCAAGAACACAAAATGCTTTTTAAGATACGAAATTGTAGAGAAGAAATAGGATATGAGAATTCCGGCGAAGTCGTATCGGCAACCAATTGAGCTTATCACGAAATTCAGATATATGGTCATATCTGCGCAATCCAAATATGAACCTGATACAGAGATTTTGAAGTCGCTCAAGTTTAATAAGTTGGTCTTCTGTGAGGTCAAGATAGCTGGCGTCAGCATAATCAAGGATAGGAAAGAGAAGGGACTGAGCAAGCGCTGTTTTCGTAGTAATTGGCAGAAGATTTCGTAATCTTCGCAGGGACCCAGTAGAAGCAAACAATTTTTTACTTAGTTCCTGGATTTGCGGACTCCAGGTTAGGCACCTATCAATATATATACCCAGATCTTTAACATTGTCACTGTAAGGAATGAATACTCCATTACACAGGATACGTGGCAATTGTAACCAGTTAATTTTTGATACCATCCTAGGGCTACCGATTATTATGGCCTGAGTTTTTAAGGGATTTACTGTTAAGCCATAGGATGAACTCCAGTCACAAATACTGTCAAGGTCTTCATTAACTCTTCCAATAGCTTCTGTTAACCTGCTTAAAGGAGCTCGGCAGTAGATTTATAGATCATCAGCATAAAGGTGGTAGGAAGAAATGAGTTTGTCAGTGATAGAGTTTATGTAAACTGCGAAAAGTAGCGGAGAGAGAACGCCGCCCTGAGGCACACCAGCAAGCGTAGAGCACCAAGAAGAGACATTGTCTTCAATATAAATGCGTTGCCGGCGACCATACAGGTAACTATGAAACCAATCAACAGCTGTTGGAGATATGTTAAGGGAACGCAAAATGCCAAGCAGGACATCAAAGTCGACGGTGTTAAAAGCATTACTAAAGTCAAGAAGAGCCAAGACTGTTAGTTCCCCTTTCTCCATAGCTAGCCTAATGTCCTCCGTAATATGAACCAGGGTTGTAGTGGTGCTATGACCAGGACGGAAACCTGATTGGAGTGGGTTAAGGAGTTGGTTATCGGAGAGGAAACTACTAAGTTGGGATTGGATAAGTCGTTCTAGGATTTTGGAAAGGAATCGTAGAATGGTTATGGGTCGGTATTCAGCAAAGCTGGAAGGGTTTTTCTTTTTAGGTATGGGAGTTATGTGGGCATCCTTCCACGTGGATGGAAATACACCGCTGGATATGGAGTAGTTTAAAATGTGGGTGATTACAGGAAGGATGATATTAAGGATAGGAAGGATCATATTACGAATGACACAGTCGCTACCAATCGCATTCGATGTAACTGACATTATGCACTTCCTAACATCACAATCAGCAAATTGATTAAAAGAGAATGGGGGCTATTGAGCAGTCGGAATTGAACAGAGAATAATAAGTGTATTCGTTTTTTTAGTACTGTCAAACTTGGGAGAAGCAGTGAAATGTTGATTGAGTTGATCAGTGTCTAAGTTATTGAATTTGGGACTTGGGTGAGATTTACCGACTCCCAATGTTTTTAGAAACTTCCAGACTTTTGCTGGGTCTCCATTTTCAACGGAGCTATGGATGTGTCGGCGTTGAGCATTCGTACACACGTTATTGCAATGATTGCGAATATGAATGTAACTAACTCTCTTTATTTAGGTCTGTTGGTCGACTTTTATATTTCGATTTCGCTTTGGCCTTTTTAGATAGGAGATCTTTTATATCCTCTGTCAGCCATGGAGCGCGACGATGCTTGATTTTAATTTTGCGTAGTGGAGCGTGTACATCGTATAATTTTATTAATCTAGAGGTAAATAATTCAACCTTTTCAACGACGCAATTCGAATTAAAAAGTGGAGTCCAATTTAGTTCATTAGCATCCTTACATAGTTTATCAAGATCAATACTACGAAAACTGCGCTGTAACAAGAATTTAGATTTAGGAAGACGAATTCGATAGGATAGAAAAAGTAAGTCGTGATAAGAAAAACCATCAGCGGGATATTGTCCGTACTTAATGATGTCATCTAAGGAGGAAACGAAGATCTAGTAAAGAAGGAGTGCAGTTAGGAAAATTGTAAGTAGCGTTAAGAGGAAGAATAGTAAGGTTCTTGGAGTATTTTGTGGAGCGAAGGGAAGGAGTAATTTTTGAGAAGACAGGTATTGAAGTCACCCATGATTATGCTATGACTGTACAGGGGAATAAGGGTTTCTAACAAGATTTCAAAGGAAGAAAAGTAATCGATACGAGAGGAGCGACAATAGTTAACACCGAGTAAGAGTTTAGAATGAAGGAGCTGTATTTCTAAGAACAGGTGTTTTTATTTACTTATTTTTACTTTTTTTATTTGTATTTACTTTCGAACCTTATGTACCTACAATTATTGCGGTTAGTTCATTTGCCTCCATGGCGTATTGGCTAGTGTATGCGACTGCTGATCACGAGGTCTCGAGGTTGATCCCGGGCCAGGCAAAAAGTGCTATTTGGGATTTTCGTAAGAAGTTTATCAGTAGCTACCCGGAGTTTAGAAATGTGCCCGGTAGACGGCAATAGGCTCGCCTCCTATTACGTGAAACTTAAACATAGTTGGCCAACCGTAGGTGAAAAAAAATACACCTCTGCCTAACCCTACGGGGATACAGGCATGAAACTGTTATGTTATGCATTTAGGTTAAAAAGATCGGCCTGTCTGCCTAATACTCTTTAGAATCCAAAATTTATTAGTTGCGTGATTGGATATTATTTTGACATGCCTATCGGTTTGGCTACCTAATTGGCTAATCTAGCATCTTTATTAAAAGCCGACAGTGACACCGATTTTCTTGAAATAAGCCGCGCTTTACCTAAAACATTGTACAAAAGATGCCGACACCTAAAGCATAATGTACACTGCACCATTTTTAATTCAACATCTTTTTGTTATTTTGGAAATGAATTCAGTTCACATTTTTGATAAGTACTCTAATATAGGAGATAATTCTAATAGGCTCCTATTAAGTTACTATTCTTCACGGATAAATTTAGTCAGAAATGGATATCTTTGACCGTCCTCGTGTCAGTAATAGCTAGGTCACTATGCAGCTTTATTTTTACTTGACTACGCGAAGCAAAAAGGAGGGTTATTTATTGTACTTTAGAATCTTATTTACCTACAATTATTACGGTTAGTTACTATTGCCTCCGTGGCGTATTGGCTAGCGTATGCGACTGCTGATCACGAGGTCTCAGGTTCGATTCCCGGACCGGGCAAAAATAGTTATTGGGTTTTTTGGAAATGTTCCCGGCAGAGGCTGGCCCCCTGTTACGTGGGACGTAAACATTGTTGGCGAACCGTGGGTGGCAAAAAATACACCTCTGCCTAACCCTTCAGGAATACAGGCGTGAAACTATGTTATGTGATGTAGTTCCTTATTTTGTTTATTTGTCATACTGTTACTCAATAACGAGAAATGTTATTGTATGTGAAATACTTACATAAACACAAGCCACGTGCATGCCTTTCCGTATTATTCGCTCTTGTGTGGTTCGGTCTAGTGTGCATACACCTTAATTATGTCGCAATTTCAAACGATATTTAAGTACCTACTTTGCCAAAATAAGTTTAGTAGTCTTCGGGCTGTCGTACTTGTTAATTCGTCGCGTTGGATTATTTTGGATTGCAGTGACTTCGTGTGATAATTATGGCAGATTATGGAAACAATGAATGTTACTACATGATATTGTGTGTCGGTGCGGTGACGAATAACAATCTGCTTGCTGCCCGCGAATTGTACCACCGTCGGTACCGGAATAGGAGGCTTCCCTCATACTCCTGTTTCCATTGGAAGAATTGCCAGTAAGTTTGTACCAGGACATGGTGCTGCAACAGGACGGCGCGCCGGCGCATTACGCCCATGTTGTCCGAGAATATCTGGATCGCTGATTTACGATGTGGATAGGCCGCGGCGGCACAGCGTCAAGTGTGAAACTGTCCAAGAAATACGTGGCAAAATTATTTCTGCTTCTAGCACGGTCTCCTCACAAATGCTCCGAAATGCGACGCGGTCCGTAGCTCACCGAGCCGAATTATGTATTGAAAGGGAAGGACGGCACATTGAACCCTTCCTTTAGTGGTGAGGTTGCAAAACCTACCTACCTACTTTTATCTGTATCCTGTATCATGTTGTGATGTACCTGTGCTGCTTTGAAAGTACTAGTGATCAAATAATTACATAAGTACCTAACAACTTACTAATTAGCTAAAACAAAACCATGTGATGTGGTCAACTGCTGGACATAGGCCTCCCCAAGAGAACGCCACAACGAGCGGTCCCGTCATGGGGGATAATGCCGTAATCGCCACGCTTGGCAAGCGGGTTGGCGATCGCAGTGGATGTTATTAATACTCGAGGGAGTGCTGCTGCCCACTCCCACGGTATTCCCTCAGTCGGCTCTTACGACTCCCGTGGGTAGAGAGGGGTGGGACAATTCTAAAGCCGGCCCCACACGGCAACAATGGTATGTACCTACGCTTTGTTTATGTTTATGGCAGGCCTTACGACCATAGGCAGGTTACTTTACTTTGTTTACAAACAACGGCTCCGCCCAAAAATGGCGGTCTCTTCAAAATTTAGGGTTGTCTCCAAGGACGAGGGCCTGCCCTTCGGCCTAGTTACAGCCACCCCCCGCAGTAGTTGAGTACCCGTAGGTGACGGTCTTGGGGACAATCCCCGGAGTTGCAAACCACCCCCTGCTTTCTCATCGCTCTCTCTCTCTCTCTCTCTCTCTCTCTGGTTTTTAATCAATCGTTAAATTTTCAAATAATTATTTTGTAATACTTTTTTTTTAATTAAATTGTTAAGTTTTAAATCGTTTTTTTATTTAAATTGTTAGGGATTTTCCCCATAACAACGGTAAACATGGTTTTAGCCAAGATTCAGAAACTAGTATAATGTGTGTATGTGTGTGTACAGTCAAAAGTGGCCAGCATATCTGGGAAATGGGCCGGAATATCTCTATCTATCTCTGGGCATTAATATGGACAACATTGAAACTCCTAGACATATCCGAGAATTGTGCAGCCATAGACTCAGTAAGGGATGGTGCACTAAGAAAACTTGAATCACTGTTTGCATAATAAAATTCATCACTATCGTTACTATTACCAGAAACTGACATTAATATAAATAAGTTATAATAAACGTAATTCAATATAAATATAGCTAAAATAAACTAAAAATTATATGACAAAACGTTACTTCTCATCTGCCGGTTGTAAATAGAACAGAAGTCAAAATATGTAGTCATATTTACAATAACTTAAGAATTACAAGTGCTTAGAAGACACAAAATTTAATATAAATCACAGACATTACAGAAACTGTATATGACACAAGGACAATTCATGGGTAAAGCATAACATAGAAATAACCTAAATTAAATTTTGATACATAGTTGGATGCCACTTGAGACTGTTATTCATTTTTACTAATTTATATAACAAGAATTAAATTTCACTAAAATTGCATGAAATGAAACGTGGAACATCAGCTTGACAAGTGGCAGTTTGATGACAGAACTTACATTAGAAAAAATATTCATGTCTAAGTCCACCATACCATCAGAAGTTAACTCAATCTAGGTTCACATTAATGAAATTTCTATATACCTACTATACTCCAATATTGTAACTGGTTATCTATTGTTTATGGACACAGGACAAATTCATTAATTCAATTAAGGTAATGATTCATAGGGCAAGGAACCTATTAAAGCAACAATGCTTTATTTCAATATATGAATAATTTTATAATGTAAGCATAAGTCAATCTTAATCAGAGTGAGCAAAGACTAACACGTCCCTCATGTCCTAACTGATTCTTGTAACAGATTAATTATAAACTATACCTAATGTAGTTATTGCATACCATCTCCTTTATTGACTTTGTTATAGTGTTTTTTTTATATATTCTTAATCAGATAACACCAAGAAAGACCATCATGTAAATGTTCCTTTTTAGGGATTGCAATTAATTAAAACCAATTAACCTGCTCCCCTTATCCTCTCCTTATAATAATTTTCCTGTCCACCTCCCATCCATTTCTTTGCAGTTGGCAATGCACGAGTAATGCCTCCGGTGTTGCAAGCATCTATAGGCTACAGTAACCGCTTACCATCAGCTGGACCATATGCTTGTTTGTCAGTTGTGTAGTATAAAAAAAATTATTAATATAAGCTTACTTGAAGATTTATCCCACATTGCTGGCAACAGAAACATTTTATATGATAAATTCTTTCCATGGCTGTGCAACCAGTCGTCTCTCCCATAATCTTCTCACCACACTTGTAACAATTACCACAATACAATGCATCATCGGGCTCCGGTATTGGCTCAACGGTAGTTCCGACATACCCACCATAAAGCGATGTACCAGACAGTTGGCTACAAGGTCTGGGATTAATAGGCTCATATAATGACTCATAGGTGGAAGATGTTTGAGAACCACCATAAGTAGAGAAATCTTGAGCATTCACAGAGGCAGAAGATGGTGGATATGCTGATCCAGGCCGTCGCAACTCACTATAATTGGACTGCGCGCCTATATCACTTATCCTAGATACTTCAGATCTAGCATCACGATCACCATAGATACTGTCACCGCTATACGCGTTCCTTTGCATCAACACGTTTGAATAAATATGATTAGTGCCTCCGGGTGGCAGCAAATTACTGTAAAGGAGAACATCACCACTGCGTACCCTTGGCGTGTTATTTCTCACTATGCAACTTTTCACCGGCACTAAATTAGAATATGTCGAACTTGCCCGGCTACCATATTCAAGCCTAGAGGAATAGGACGGCTCACAAGCTGATTTTACCATACAACTCTGCGGTATTTGAGGCACCGGTGGTTTATTTTTTTTAGGTGGTATTGATGGTTTCTTCATTGATGCAATAATATCATCTTGTAGTTTTGCCTCTAGCTCGTTTGCGTATATTCTCAAGTCTGCTAACTGCTTGTCTAGCTCTAACGTATTCATATTTACTAACCTAACACTCTTACAAAACAGTACTTCTTGCTTTATTCATAAATAAAATGGTAACGCCCTAATATTATATTGTTTTGTTTGGTTAAGTTTGGCGCAGTACAAGGAGGACAAACTATTGACATTCACAGACTATTATGAGATATGTTGACATTTGACAGTTCTTTTATTTCTTTTGCTCTGTGAATCGTATCATAGCTAATACCTATACGGAGTTTTTGGCGGGAACTTTTCCAAAACTTGTATTATTTCAAGTATTAATTTTCTAGCTGTAAGTATTTTTATAAATATGAATCAGATTGTTGGCAGTGTGCATTTGCACTCCTTTACGAGTATTTCATACATTTTATTTATCCTGATATCCGATGTGAAATCACTACTATACATTTACTAATAACTATGTGATGTTGCTGATGAGATTTTAGGGTTGAACATAACTAAAACCTTTTTTAAATAGTTTATCACCTAATTTGCATTCACACTATTTAATCAGGATAATAAGTAATCGATATTATCTAATGTATTAATCAATTAGTGATTTATTTAAAAAGTAATCATTTTTGCCACATTTAGGGTGAATTGTACATGTTATAGACACACTGAAGTGTTATGTTGCTGTCTCGTGAGTGGCCACGCGATGGCTACATCTATAGGTATAGTATGCTTAGTCTAAATCATGGAAGTAACATGTAGGTCCATGGTCTAAGTATAGGTACTTTATCTAATGTGCCTGCTACACGGTTGTAAACCAGCGCACTAACAGAAGTGACCTTGCTAGATTACAACCGTGTAGACAGCGGTTAGTAACCAAATTCGAAAACAGACAATCGGCCGCTAACCAAGGTCACCTCTGTTAGGGCGTTAGTTTACAACCGTGTAGCAGGCTCTTAAGTAAGAATCATAAGCACAAACCATAATACTTATCGTAAGGAAATAGACACGTTCTCAGAGTATGAAGTGTCGAGATAGCAATAGTTTTATATGTGATAATGGGAATCATTTAGGGAGATAACTATCATAGTTATATAACTTTGTAAACTAAAAACCGGATCACTACAAATAAATTGCAGTTATGGTTATATTTTGCTTAAAATGTATTGCTAATCATATATAACATGATTATGGAACGTATTTTTTTACACAAATATAAAAACAAGCTTACTTACCAATGGGGACGTTTGGCCACCTTATTCACCATCCTTTTTTTATTTTTTTTATTTCATGTTGTGGCAGACGAGCTACGGTCCATCTGATGGTAAATGGTAATCGTCGCCCATGGACTCGACTATACCGAGAGTATTGTCAAGCCGCTGCTCACCAATTCATTTCACAGATATGAAATGAAATATAAACGGCTATCACCTGCTACAGCCAAAACGCAACGATGTGCTTCATGGCCGGTCACACGGGAGATGGTGGTACCAACCCGCTCGGGCCCGATACCAAGTGAGTACTCCCACTTGGTACCCACCACCAGTCATGCAATAGATGATAATTGCTTACTTCCCTTAGTCGCCTTATAAGACACCCTTGGGAAAGAATGGGGTGGTGAGACTTGTATTCTTAGTCCGTCACCACACGGACAATTATTACTTACACCGATTCAAATGGCTTCCAACAAAAATGTGCGCAAAAAGGATAAAAATCTTTAGTAATGCGTCTTGCTCAATTTTGCTATATTATTATTATTCCATTTTTTCAGGCAACCATGGCCCGTAAAAAACAAAAAAAAATACATATAAATATTAACAAATTATAAACTAATAAATAAGCTATATAAAATAAAACTTAAAATCTACACACGAAGTGTCGGCGTCATGTTGCGCTGCGCGGTATCGCGTAACATTCCGCGAAATCTTCGATACACGACACCCTTCGGCCATAACTCTTCCTTGAGGAAGGTCGCAATATGCTGAGTCGGAAACTCTACTTTGGTACGTAGTTCCCCTATGGCGTTATTTGACACCTATCCAGCTTGGGTGTTACCTCGGCCAGGTTCACTTTTAAATTTGTGCATCCTGGTAATATCGACGTGGTCGAATGTGACAGGGGTAGCTTATAATAGACTTGAAACAAATCTATTATATTTACTATAATAGGCTTGGCATTAATGTTATGTTGGCTTGGATTCCTTGTCATACTGGTGTCATAGGAAATTAATCAGCTGATGGATGTCACACACATATCAATATAGGGACTCTAGAACATTTCCCCTTTTTTCAACCCTTTATTTGTTCCGCTATTGCGCACAGGTCTCCTGTCACGGTGATAGGAATTACGCCATAGTCCACCACGCTGGCCCGATGCGGGTTGGCATAGGCAGACTTCACAAGCCATCGAGGAAATCTCTCAGGCAAGCAGGTTTCCTTATGATGTTTTCCTTTACCGAGAAGGGATAAATTTCAATATTTCGAAAAATCTTGAATATGCATCCGATATGTGACGTGGGTCGTAGGGACAGATGTGACGTGGATATTGGGTGCAGCCGTTGGTTAGTGCAATAGCTTAGCAGCTTAGAGCACTTCTCCGGTTCAGATCCCACTCGCAATAAAGTTCTCTAGAAGTAGTTAGTGCTTATTATAATAAAATTAAATGCAATATTTGGTATTCAAAATTACGTTTTCGTTTTGTATGAAATAGTGTCTGTTATAACTGCCCCTGTGTTAATGCCACCAATTTAGGTAGAATTACATAAACAAGACACGTTAATTTTGTGAAGTTAAAAAAAGTGTCATTTAGGCAATTATTATTCAGAAAAATATATTCCCCTAAGAGGTAGGCAGAGAGAGTTACACACGCATGGTTCGCCAGCTATGTTCAGTCCCACGTAATAGGGGGCGAGCCTACTGCTGTCTACCGAGTACTCTCCAAATTATTCAGTAAAACTACATTTTTAGAAAGAATCTGCTGCTTCGACGTATTTATAAAAAAGGTTTTTCAAAATTGTCTTTAAAACTAAAGTGAGGTATCACATACGTCAGCTAGATACAGTTATATTATAATAGTAGATATATAGGTTTTTATACGACAAAAAGCACCAATATAAGCATTTTACTTACTTATCCATAATAGTCAAATAAATATTGTTATAGTAGTTCTTTTTTCTTCGCTAAACTGAAATTATGTAAACAACTTAAGATTTATTGCTATTCTAATAAACACCTTATGATCACTGGGTCAATTGTAACATGGGGTTATTTGTTACAACTGACCCCGAAAAATATGTTATTACAATCACCCCCGATCTACCAACGCTCTAAAATAAGTTAAAATACTTAGATATTTTAGAGTGAGCATAATCTTAGATCCTTTATTAGACTACTTATTAATTTGGATATACAATATCCCGCTCAAAAATCCTTAATTTCTCACTTAGAAAATTATGCAGTATTTTTACTTAGAACATCTGTAAAACAAAATGTAGTATATCAGGAGACGGCTTTGCGCAATGTCTTTCGCGCTTCTGACAAGTGTCGAAAACGTCTCGATATGTTAGTATTAAGTGCCTGCTACACGGTTGTAAACCAACGCCGTAACAGAGGTGACCTTGCTAGATTAAAATCGTGTAGATAGCGGTTTGCAACCAAATTTGAAAACGGACAATCGGCCGCTAACCAGGTCACCTCTGTTAGGGCGTTGGTTTACAACCGTGTAGCAGGCACTTAGTACACGCAACACACAGAAATTTTACGAACGGTGTTGAAGTTATACGAAATTTTGTAATTGAACCCTGTTAGTTCTGCCTCCGGTCCTATAAAAATGTGGTATCCTGAAAAATTTTGTCATGAAATCTTGCTGGAAACGAAAATAAACTACTAAGATTAATTCATCACAAACATATTTTATGAATAAAAACAATGTTTATAAAATATACGGCGAGTTTGTCATTCCATTAGATATCTCGTCAATTATTCATTTACCGCAGAATCAATTACATCGTCTGTAAACAGAAAAAATATCTTTACTGCTGTCCAATCAATATTTTTAAGTAATTTTTCATTATGTGTTTTAAAAAATGCTCACCAGGAATTAAGTAACCGCCTTCTGTAACCTCTTCTTCCAAACATTCTGGGCAAATAGTAGTCTCGCATGGGTTTTCAGTGGTTGTTGGGAATGCAGGCGCTAATTCTACTGGTGGCGGCTATTGGAATATAATAATAACAATAAAAAAGTGGCTAAAAGAAAACAAAAGTAAGAAGCTAGTAAATAATGTATAAGATTGGATAGGTTAGGGATAAATTCTGCCCTAGCTGAGGTCGCGGGTGAATGGACCGGGGAACGTCCACCACCCGCAATGCATCCCTCGAAAATGCGATGCTCCGGTGGCTGGAAGCGTTACTCAAAGAGAGTATCCAAAAGGGTAAGCCACTGAAGTATGTCTACCAGTTTCAGAGGTCCACCAGCAAAGGCAGCACACGGCGGGTTTCTTTAGTGGGTGAGGGTCCCACACTATAACCGTCCCCTAGTTCGTTGCCCCGAGCGACGGGGCAACGAACTAGGGGATGGCTAGGAACTTTTTTTTCCTGCCTTAACAAAAAATAGGATAGAAAGCTGTTATCGTACATAGTCGATTAATATTCACCACTAGGTTAAGGCTCTGGATTAGTTTGCCATAAATAGCAAAAAATACGAAATAAACAACCACTATACAACTTATTTAATATGACAGTATAAAAATAATTATTCCGTGTGGTGACCGAATAAGAATACAAGTGTCACCACCCCATTCTTTCCCACGGGTGTCGTATGAGGCGACTAAGGGAAGTAAGCAATTATCAGCATTTGCATTACTGGTGATAGGGCTAGGTACCAAGTGAGAGTATTCATTTGCTATTGGGCCCAAGCGGGTTGGTACCACCATCTCCCGTGTGACCGGCCATGAAGCACAGCGGTGTGTTTTAGTTGTAGCAGGAGATAGCCGTTAATTATTTAATATCACATATATCTGTGAAATGAAATGGTGAAGCGGCTTGACAATAACTTCGGTATAGTTGAGTCCATGAGCGACGGTTACCAATTACCATCAGTTGGGCCGTGGCTATTCTGCCACCACAATATGCAATAAAAAAATATACATAATTATGGTTTCCGAAGTTTGCCTGAGAATTCTCTAGTAGGTACAGTGTCAGCCTTTTTTCATATGAGTTATCGTTCTTCTAGTTTCTATTAATGAGTGATTCAATTATGGCTTTTATTGATAATTTGGGGGTACACTGCCTACGAGTATATCTTACCTCAAGTCGATATAGATATGATAATCGACATGGGTCCCAAGTAGTGCACAAAGTGGCATTGTGCACTATGTCTTTGCGCGGTTCGTCGCCAAAATAATCGAAAGTAATGACAATGTTATTATCGATAGCACATTCTTCTAGAAATTCATCCACACTTATCTGAAAATAGTAGGTATACAGAAAACTTTGTTTATAATTGTAATGAAATTTACCCGTTAATTAATAGTTTCCTAGTAAGTTTATTTTGGTTGTACCTAGAGCCTTTCTTTCTGATACTAGCAAGAAAGGCCCCTACAGAGAAAATATTACATGTTCTCCTAATATGAGCATAGAGTAATGCTTTGGTATTGATATTGTTTCTTTGGGTGAGATCGAAGGTGTGGAAGCCCTCCCTGACTCTTACCCCTCCTCTCTGTGATCGTTCATCTACACCTCTTAAACATTTTTGATCTGTATTTAAGCACTTGATATGCTCAATTACAAAGAATATATTACTTTTTTATGTGTTAAAAGAGAAGTTTAGTGCGAGCGGGATTCATACCTGCGTCCCTTCCAATCCAGGGAAGTGCTCTAGACAGAGAAGATTAGTTAAGTATTGTAAATTTGACGTTTTTTGTATACCTTGGTCTTGTTGCCACAGTCGAGAGTTCCATTTTGGAAGTAATTATTTTCTCTTTCACCATTTCCGAGGCAGAACATCCATCCTTCATTAAAAGAAAATTCTATAGGCGCGACTTCAGCTTCTATGCATGGATCCAAAGGTACGGGGATTGACTGTTTACCAAAAGTACACTTTCTTTCATGGATGGTCGCTTGTACCCGATATGCGTCAAGATCTGGTTCTGAACCATGTGGACATTTGTAGTAATTACCTATGAAATATCGATTGCATTTTATTAATTTAAATTCAGCAAATCCTCTGTAAAAAAGCAACATAAATAACCCAGCCCCACGCTTTTTTTTTATTCCCCACGGTTTTTTTAGCTTCTCAGATCAGATGGTCTATTCTAGTTTGGTCTATATAGTGCAGGGTCGGCAACCTGCGGCTCTTTGGATGCGAAGCTGCGGCTCTTTAGTTTCCTATGCAAATAATATTTATTTTATAAAAAAAAAAACATTTAAAAATCGTTCTGAACCGATTAACGAGGATTAGGCACCATGTCTATCTCTCAGCTACTTCTAATAATAAATATTTTTCTTATGAATAAATAGATTAGTTTTTTTTATAAAAAAAATAATTTAAGCATGTAGTATTTATTGTTGTCAGGAAAAATATTAGTGGCTCTTAAAAAATTAAAATTTTGTAAATTGTAATTTTTGACTCTTCCGAGTCAAAAGGTTGCCGACCCCTGGTCTAGTGTGCGGGAGTCCTAGTCTACGTTTGCCGAGGCGCAGTAGCCACTTTCTGTCACTATCACTATCTACACTATCTATCACTGTCTACTTCTGCTTCAGAGTGATTGTTTTTTTTTTGAAGACAACATCTTGCAATATGGATTAATTGTATCGCGGGGGACTTTACAAGTACAATTTCACAGACACAAAGTACACCCAGATTCAGATCAACAATTAATTGTCGGTCACACAAAGAGTGTGGGAATCGAACCCACAAATCTCGGGCGGGAGCCTTGCTTTGACAGATATATGGTTTAGCCCATTGCTATTTCAACTTTTTGAGCTTGCAGGTTAAGTTGTAGGTACTAGAGAACTGGTTTACCGATATAGTCTTTCATCATAATTATAATTAATTTAAAGTGCAAATTATTTGCGAATAAGGAAAAAGAGATTTTTCGTACTAGCGGGAAAAACAAGTGTGATAGAGAGATTGGGATGGTCGAAAGACCTGTACTATAGCTCAGTGGCTCGGAGCACTTCCCCGGATTGGAAAAGACGCGGGTTCGTTTCCCGCTAGTACGAAAAATCTCTTTTTCCTTATTCGCAAATAATTTGCACTTTACAAAGTGGCGGAGCATGTCAAATGCTATAAAATATAGATCAGGAGTGTATAATTAATTTCACAATGAGATTTTTTTTACTATGCCGGTGACAGACAAGCAAACGGCTCACCTAATGGTAAGCGATAAGAGGCTAAGTTCAAGGAAAGGGATAGGAGGTGGAGAGAAAGTATAATAAGGTGGTTTGGTCTTCCGGCACTCTCTCTCACCATACAAAATACACTCAGTAGGAGTAGGTACCTACCGTTGTTTCACGCTGATCTTCTGGGAGAGGGTGGTAATTCTTATGACAAGCAAGGCTCTATTATACCTATACATTTAATACATAGACTCACGCCTGTATCCCTGAAGGGGTAGGCAGAGGTGTATTACAAACCCACGGTTCGTCTAACTATGTTTATGTCCCATGTAAGAGGAGGCGAGCTTATTGCCGTCTACCGGGCACATTTCTATATAATTTCATGGTGCAAAGATCCATTCATCCATCCATCAGCCTTTCAACGTCCACTGCTGGACATAGGCCTCCCCAAGAGAACACGAGCAACGAGCGGTCCCGTCATGGGGGATAATGCCGTAATCGCACGCTTGGCAGGCGGGTTGGCGATCGCAGTGGATTTTGTTAATATTCGAGGGAGTGCTGCTGCCCCCTCCCCCGGTATTCCCTCAGTCGGCTCTTACGACTCCCGTGGTTAGAGAGGGGTGGGACAATTCTAAAGCCGGCCCCACACGGCCTAAATGCAATGGCCTGATGCAAAGATATGTTCGAGTAAAATATAAGCTTTGATGTAGGTATATTCATACCGTTTTGGATGATGTAGACAGATTTCTTGTGTGCAGTTATAACAGTCCTGACTGTGATACCGTTTCCACCACTTTTAATATTTTCCATGAGTACTTCCTGAGCCGCACGTTGTTCCCGACTCCATTTTGCCGCCTCTTCAGCTAGAATCTGCCGGCTTACTTTACCTGCAGACTGAGTGGACTAGGGAAACAAAGTCCTTCGTAAGTTTGTAAAACCATTCAATATAATTTATTAAAAAAACAACAATCCGGTTTTTGTGTGAACTGCGTCCAGAGGAAGTTCGATCACAGGTATATTCAAGCATTTTTATAGGCAAACACCTCCTATTATTATATTTGTATTGCGGGGGACTTTAAAAACATACAATTTAACGGACACAAAGTACGCCCAGACTCAGAACAATCATTTGTGGATCACACAAAGAGTTGTCCTGTGTGGGAATCGAACCCACAACACTCGGGCGGGAGGCCAGTATCTAAACCACTCCGCCACCAAACCGGTCAAAAAAAGCATTAAAGATGATGATATGAATATGATATCACAACAGAAAAACCAGCAATCATTTTATAGATTACCTGTGGTGGGTTCTCCATTATCACATGAGGTCTTCCAAGTGTATGTTGCCAAATAAGTTGCGCAGCGACTCTGTATTTGGAGCTGTGGTGCAGCGGTTGTATTTGAAGGATGCCATACCATGCTAATTCCCTATACACACTGTCAGGTAGATACCCCGTCTAAAGTAAAAGGAAACAGGTATGTGCCGATGAGACATTACACCAGACAGTAGTTAGATAATTGACTAGAACATCACAATAATTACCAACTCATAACTAAATCCAACTGCTGGATTTTCTGAAAATAGTATACAGCAAAGTCTACTTTCAAATCAAAAGGGTATATGGTAGGGTTGCCAACCGCTAATTTCAAAAATAAGGACTTCAATTAAACACAAAGTGAAAAATGTGAAATCGAAAATAACAGTCAGGAGCAGGATTTGAACCTGCATCTTCTGGATACCGTCCAGATGCTTTACCAATTCAGCCATCCTGACAATTGCTCCTGACTGCTAATTTCGATAACACATCATACTTAACGTCTTTGGGTGACGCCTGCGCCATTTGTCGGAAGTATTTTCATACATTATACCGACCAGGTAAACTTAATTTTACAATTAAGATTTTACCTAATAATGACGCAAACCCTTTAAATATTTTAGATATTTTTATATATATTTTTAGCATTTTACATGCTTAGCACTGTACATTAAACACAAAGTGAAAAATGTGAAATCGAAAATAACAGTCAGGAGCAGGATTTGAACCTGCATCTTCTGGATACCGTCCAGATGCTTTACCAATTCAGCCATCCTGACAATTGCTCCTGACTGCTAATTTCGATAACACATCATACTTAACGTCTTTGGGTGACGCCTGCGCCATTTGTCGGAAGTATTTTCATACATTATACCGACCAGGTAAACTTAATTTTACAATTAAGATTTTACCTAATAATGACGCAAACCCTTTAAATATTTTAGATATTTTTATATATATTTTTAGCATTTTACATGCTTAGCACTGTACATTAAACACAAAGTGAAAAATGTGAAATCGAAAATAACAGTCAGGAGCAGGATTTGAACCTGCATCTTCTGGATACCGTCCAGATGCTTTACCAATTCAGCCATCCTGACAATTGCTCCTGACTGCTAATTTCGATAACACATCATACTTAACGTCTTTGGGTGACGCCTGCGCCATTTGTCGGAAGTATTTTCATACATTATACCGACCAGGTAAACTTAATTTTACAATTAAGATTTTACCTAATAATGACGCAAACCCTTTAAATATTTTAGATATTTTTATATATATTTTTAGCATTTTACATGCTTAGCACTGTACATTAAACACAAAGTGAAAAATGTGAAATCGAAAATAACAGTCAGGAGCAGGATTTGAACCTGCATCTTCTGGATACCGTCCAGATGCTTTACCAATTCAGCCATCCTGACAATTGCTCCTGACTGCTAATTTCGATAACACATCATACTTAACGTCTTTGGGTGACAAATGGCGCAGGCGTCACCCAAAGACGTTAAGTATGATGTGTTATCGAAATTAGCAGTCAGGAGCAATTGTCAGGATGGCTGAATTGGTAAAGCATCTGGACGGTATCCAGAAGATGCAGGTTCAAATCCTGCTCCTGACTGTTATTTTCGATTTCACATTTTTCACTTTGTGTTTAATGTACAGTGCTAAGCATGTAAAATGCTAAAAATATATATAAAAATATCTAAAATATTTAAAGGGTTTGCGTCATTATTAGGTAAAATCTTAATTGTAAAATTAAGTTTACCTGGTCGGTATAATGTATGAAAATACTTCCGACAAATGGCGCAGGCGTCACCCAAAGACGTTAAGTATGATGTGTTATCGAAATTAGCAGTCAGGAGCAATTGTCAGGATGGCTGAATTGGTAAAGCATCTGGACGGTATCCAGAAGATGCAGGTTCAAATCCTGCTCCTGACTGTTATTTTCGATTTCACATTTTTCACTTTGTGTTTAATGTACAGTGCTAAGCATGTAAAATGCTAAAAATATATATAAAAATATCTAAAATATTTAAAGGGTTTGCGTCATTATTAGGTAAAATCTTAATTGTAAAATTAAGTTTACCTGGTCGGTATAATGTATGAAAATACTTCCGACAAATGGCGCAGGCGTCACCCAAAGACGTTAAGTATGATGTGTTATCGAAATTAGCAGTCAGGAGCAATTGTCAGGATGGCTGAATTGGTAAAGCATCTGGACGGTATCCAGAAGATGCAGGTTCAAATCCTGCTCCTGACTGTTATTTTCGATTTCACATTTTTCACTTTGTGTTTAATGTACAGTGCTAAGCATGTAAAATGCTAAAAATATATATAAAAATATCTAAAATATAAGGACTTCAAGTTGGAAAAACCAGGACAATTCAGTTTAAAACCAGGACGCAGTAATAGAGAAGCAATAATCTATACAAATAAATAAAATTGAAGTATGTGTTTGTAATGTCTCAATAACAAATTTTTACTAAATGTATACGAGAATACCTATATACCCTATTACCAACAAATTACCAATTTTTAAAGATTTTATCTCTCAGTCAGTCTGTCTGTTTGGTCCGGCTAATCTCGGGAACGGCTGGACTGTTACTAGCAGATCGCTGTTGTTACAAGGAGTAACTTAGGTTACTTTTATTTTGGAAAAATAATTAGGGTACTGCATAAAAAATATAAAACCCATGAAATTGCGAATGAATACTACTCCAGAATGCCTGGGCCGATTTGGATGGGACTTTTACTAGCAGATAGCTGTTGTTATAAGGAGTAACTTAAGCTATTTTTGTTTTCGAAAAACATTTGAGTCCCGCGCGAAAAAGATAAATACCACGAAATCGTGAATGACGGATTCAAATAGATATATAAATACATCGTATACTTATACGCACGACAGCAAAGAAAAAGGGTCAGTTAAAAAATCTTCAATATCTTCAAAAGTACCTGACCTAGCTATATTAAATAAAGACTACATTTAAGAATATTTAATGCCACATAAAATAATATATAAAACCTTTTTATTCATATTTGAGAATTGTATAAAAACTGAAAATGTAAAATCATGGTCGTTTTTAATTTAGTACCAACAAATTGGAAATAATTGTTTCGCGTTTGTTTTAGTTTTGCAATAAAAAAGTTATAAATATGGTGTCTCTGCCTTATAAATTTTATTATTCTTAAGTCATCATGTCATTAGCCCCTGAAGAATGTACCAGGATCCTGACAATGCTTGAACAGGCCAAAAAAGGTGCACGATGACGCGGGAGGATAGCTATATGGTGTCAATAATTTTGAAAAATCACTTTCTTACGGCTGCCTCAGGTGTGAAAGACTACGGAATGTTCAATCCCAGACTTCTATAGGTCCGAATATAACTAGGTATCACCAGGGTTTTCATGGTCGCAGCTTTGTTCTCATAGGCTCTTCGGTGGCATCGGATCTAGAGAAGTTCTGGAATAATGTTAGGGAATTTCTGGATTTGGCAGAAGCTAGTGAACGCGTGATCGTATGCGGAGACTTGAATGGATGGATTGGGATCAAGCGTCCAGACTTCGAGGACGTGCTTGGTTCATTTGGTGATAAGAGAGTCAACGATGCAGGTAGGCTCATTGCGGATGTATGTATGGAGAGAAACCTTATTGTGTCAAACACATTTTTTCAACATAAGGACATCCATATGTATACATGGAGAAGGAATGAAGAGAGAAGTATGATAGATTTAATTCTGGTAGATAGTCACCTCCGAAATAAATTCTCGATACAAGAGCCTACAGGGGTCCCACTGTCGACACGGATCACTATCTCGTTATTGCGAGATTTAGGGGTCTGTACAGAAAGTGGAGACACTGGCGAGAGAGTGTTCACTTCGGAGGGCTTGAAAGAATAAAGATTGAAAAGTTGCAAGAAGAGAGTGTAAGAGCAAAGTATGCAGAGAGTGTCTGTGAACGGCTGACAATGGCAAGTCAGCCGGAACTGACATAGAAGAATGCCGGAGAGTATTGAAAGATAATATGGTAGATACAGCGAAAGAAGTATGTGGATGCTCAAAGAAGCATAGGAAAGTGAAAGGTGACATGATGGGATACGGAAGTAGCAGCTTCCATAGACCAAAAGAAGAAAGTGTGGCTGGACTATATATCTTCTTTGAACCTGAGTGCAAGTATGAACGAACAGAAGAAAGAAATATACTGGCAACGTAAGAATGACACCATAGCCTTAGTGAAAGAGAAGCGTGATAGAGCAAATATGATTGCAGAAGAAAGGCTGACTAAAGACTTCGAGAGCAACACCAAACTTTTCTGGAGGGAGAGGAAGAAATCTCGGAGTGGTTGGTCAGATTTCAGAATGAATAAAATAAGGTCTAAAGGTGGACATTCTTACGCAAACACAAGATGTGTTAAGCCGATGGAGTGAATATTTTGATGATATGTATGCGGATGTTCAGGGTGATGCCGGTGCCTCATATGGTCGAACAGATCAGCATTGGCTAACGGCATCCTCTAATGAGGTTGGTAAGATTATTGAAAGGAGAATGAGGATGGTGTCTGATGAATTTTTGTGTGAGGCACAAGGAGGTTTCAGGTGTGTAAGGGGATGCATGGATCAAGTGTTTTCTCTGCTCAACATTGTGGCGAAGCATCTGGCTGTAGGCCAGAGGGTTTTCTGCAGTTTTGTGGATTTGGAGAAAGCATTTGGCACGGTTGTACGAAAGGAACTTTGGGATATTTTGCCGGAGTATGGTATTAACGGTGGACTGCTGCAAGCGGTGCAGTCCAACTACATGGACTGCAGAGCCTGTGTGCGGCTGGATGATGGAATGTCACCCTGGTTTAATGTCAATATCGGCAGACTGTTTATCATATATCTGGATAAATGTCTACAAAAGTTGAATGAAATGAATGTGGGAGTTCAGATGGGCGATTTAGTGGTTAACTCTCTGCTATATGAACACGATGGGGTTTTATTAGCGCAGTCCGCGACTGACCTGCAAACCCTAGTCAACGTAATGGCAGAAGCTTCTAAGAAAAGGGCCCACGTGAGAATGTGAGCGAAACCAAAACAATGGTTTTTGAAAGAGAAGAAGCCAGAACAGATGTTAGAGTAGCAATAGGAAATGGTGCGCTAGAACAAGTGGATGAATTTGTATATCTTGTATGTGGATTCAGCCGGGATGGGAGGTACACCACTGATGTAGAGTAATATATAATAATATAATAATAATAATTCTTTATTGACACTGTAAGCCTTATATAAAATAATAGTAAAAAATGTAGGTATACATCACAAATAACAATAGGGCTTAAAACTAGGTACAAGATTTATGATCTCTGACTCCTAAACTAGGTTCAGGTACCTGTATCTTAGGAAGTCAGACGATTCCGATTAGGGTCAAAACAATTAAGCCAGCATATATCATTATTATTTTAAATAAATGGAATGAGTGTGTTATTTCTTATATTTTTGTGTTAATGTGAGTGTGTGATTATGTGTGTGTGTGTGTGGGCACAAGTGTGTGTGTGCGTGCGTGTTGTGTGTGTGTGTGTTCGTGCGTGCATGTTGTGTATGTGTGTGTGCGCGTGCGTGTGTTGTGTGTGTGTGTGTGTGTGTGTGTGTGTGCGCGTGCGTGTGTTGAGTGTGCGTGCGTGCATGTTGTGTGTGTGTGTGTGTGAGTGTGTTAAATGAATAACCAAGTGACGCTATAAAATACATCCTAACGCATTACGCTCTCTTCATTCATGTATGTTATATTTACCAAGTATTAAATCCTCTGTACTATCATAACTCAAATGTGTTAAAAACTCTTTCAGTCTCTTTTTAATTATGTACTTTGTGAGTCGGAAAATATTTAATATTTTATTTATGGTGTTGTATATTATGGAACTTCTTATATAATATTGTTTTGCTGCAAAAGTCGTACGATGTAGTTCTAATTTAAATATATTGTATTTGATTCTACCGCTTGGCTCACTGTCGTTTAGATTAAGAGTCCGTTGCTTACGGAGGACGATTTGAAGCACATATAGCTGTCTTACCGTGAGTACATTACAATCTGTAAAAAGTTTTGTGGTTGGATATTTGAACGGTCGACAGCAAATGACCTTTAGTACCGCTCTCTGCGCTCTCTCCAATCGAAGGAAACTGGTTTTGTGAGCACCACCCCAAACCGGCAAACAATATGTTATTATGGATTGCTGTGTATACCAACATAATAGTCTTACAATCTGCGGATTTTCTGAGCTTTTTAAAAATAACTATTAATTTTCGGATACGTGAAGCTTGGGAATCAATCTGTGCGTGCCAGTTTAGGTGTTGGTCTATCTGCACACCTAGATATTTAACGCAATTAGCTCTATTAAGTAAGGTACAATTACAATTATTGTATGTAGTACAAGTTGGAGTATGTACTTTAAGAGTAAATTTTATAGGAGCACAGAGATTGGATCTGATACCAAAAGCAATATAAAATGTTTTTTTTAAATTGAGGGTCAGTAGATTATCTGATAACCAAACCGCAACATACTTCAGAGCCACTTCTGCGAGAGTGTAGAGTGAATGCGGGAAATAGAGTGAATGGAGCATTGGGACAACTTCTCGGCAGTCATCACCTCAGCCAGAGGGTACGTGTCGCAATACACAACGCAGTGCTTGTCCCAACGTTATTATATGGAAGCGAGAGTTGGGTATGCAAAAAAGGAGCATGAAAGTAAAATCAATGCGGTTGAAATGCGATCTCTGCGGAGAATCTGTGGAGTGAGGCTGACTGACCGCATTCGTAACGACGACGTAAGAGAGCAAGTAGGTATGAAAGAGAGTATTGGTGTAAAGATGCAAAAGGGAAAGCTCCGATGGTTCGGACATGTGGAAAGAATACCGGACGAGCGACTGGTTAAGAAGATATACAATGTGAAAGTGGAAGGATGTAGGTACAGGGGGAGACCGAGACTCACATACCTTTTTTTTTTGTTAAAGCGGGAAAAAATGTTCCTAACCACACACCCTGTCGTTCGGGACAACGAACAGGGTAGTGTGGGGCCTGCACCCACTAAAGAAACCCGCCGTGCCGTCTCTCCGCCTTTATTGACGGGCCACTGTAACTATGTTAAATTCCTTCGGTGGTCCGCCGGCGGCTTACCCTTTCGGGTACCCTCTACTGAGCGACGCATCCGCGCACGGAGCGTCGCACCTTCTCGGGAGTCCTTGCGGGTGGTGGACGTTCCCCGGTCCATCCACCTGCAGCCTCAGCTACGGCGGCATGAGGCGCAAGTACCTGCGCCTGCGCCGCCCCGGTCGCTGGCGGCGGTTCGGGTAAGCGGAAGAATCCTCCTCCCTGGCTCTCTCCGCCGCTTCCTTCCACGAGATAACCTCCTCGCAGAAGGCAGCGACCGCGGCCCAGTTCCTGTCGCTGCCAAGCATCGCTCTGACGACGCTCGGCAGCGAGAGGTCCCCCCCTATTTCCACGACGAGTTCACGGCGCTGCTCGGCCCAAGCCGGGCACGGCTCGAGCGTGTGCCGCGGCGTGTCGTCGTCACAGCCGCAGTGGTGACAGCCCGGAGTCGCTTTCCTCCTTGCGACTATGTGCAGGTATCTGCCGAAGCAACCGTGCCCCGACAGCACCTGCACCAGTCGGAAGGTAAGGACTCCATGCCGTCGCCCCGCCCACTCCTCCAGCACCGGCTGGAGTGCCCCTACGGTCGGGTACGGGTGCGCCGTATAGCGCCATCGACCGGACCACCCCGCGTAAAGCCGTCGGCACGCATTGTTGGGTCCGCCCATATTCGGCATGAGCCGTGCAAGGGCGGACGCTGTGCCGACTAGCCTCGGAGACAGTTGGCGGAAGTGCTCGCGGAAGCGCCACCGCCCGTCCAGCACCAGGCCCAGATACTTAATCTGGGCCTGCACCCCAATCTGGACCCCGTCTACTGTGATCGAGGCGCCAGCAGGTAGCCGACGTCAGGGTCCATGGAAAAGTAGGGCCTCCGACTTGTCCAGGGCCACCCTAAGCCCCAGCGCCCCAATCCTCCTAACCACCTCCAAGGTCCCTAATGTGGCCAGGAACGCCGCTTCCTCGAAGTTTCCACCCCGGGCCACAACCAGCGTGTCATCCGCATAGCAGATGACTGCCAGCCCAGGGGGGAGCCGACAGCGCAACACCCAGTCGTAACCGATGTTCCACAGGAGCGGCCCCAGGACCGAACCCCGTGGGATACCGCACGACATGGGTCTCCTCACAACGTCCCCTATGCGGCTCTCATAGACGACGCTACGACCCTCTAGATAGTCCGCCACCAGTCGCCTCAGGTATACAGGCACCTCGTGATACCGGAGCGCCTCCCTGATGCAGCTGAATGGCAGACTATTAAATGTGTTGGCAATGTCAAGCGACACCGCCAACAGCATTTCCCCGCCGGTGGAGACTCACCTACCTAGACCAAATCGGTCATGTATTGAAGGAAGGTGGAGTCAGGGGACTCCAAAACCGGCGAGTGTGTATGAAGAGAATTATGAATGTTGAGGAAGCGAGAGATGTATACAAGAATGCGTCTTGGCACTCTGTTCTCTCTGCCTACCCCGCAAGGGAAATGGCGTGATGATAGGTTAGTTAGTTAAATTACGACTGTTAAATTATAGAATCATCATTTACGAGCTGCAGGAAACAATGTGAGTGCGGATACAGTAAGAGCGCGTCTGATTTAGGCAAATTTAAAGCCATTTAGGACCTGCAAATGGCCCGAAACTAGAAAGACACCACAGAAACTCAAGGTTAAGTTATGGTAGGGAATACGAGAATTTGACTCTGAATGACTGGTCAAGAATTATGTTTTCAGACAAGTCTAGATTCTGTTTATACAAGCACGACGGGAGGAAAAATGTGTACAGAAGACCGGGAGAGCGCTATAACCAAGCCTGTATAGAAGAAAAAGTACCATACAGCAGAGGCTCTGTTCACGTGTGGGCTGGGATTTCTGCACAAACATGGAGTGCCCAGCACGCAGCTCCGACTTAAACCACATTGAGCATGCATAGGACGAACTGGAACGACGTGTACGTCAGCGGAATCCGCCGCCAATCACGCTACGTGAAATGAAAGAAGCTCTAATAGAGGAATGGCAGAATATTCCGCAGCATCGCCTCAAAACCCTAGTAGAAAGTATGCAAAATCGCATAACAGCAGTATTGTGAGCTCATGGAGGCAAAGTACTAAAATGCGTGAAAACAGCACATCTGTAACCAATCTACATTCACGAAAATACTGGAAAAACTACGTATTTTTATTTATTTACCATTAAATAAAAATAAAAAGGTTAATGTTTTTTTTATTTTCATTTAATCACATTAAAATATTCTTTAGTCTTTATTTCATAAAGCTAGGTCGAGATAATCAAACAAATTTTCTAACCAACCCTTTTTCTTTGCGGTCCAGTATACATCCACGGCTAATCTCCTGAACGGTTGCACTGATTTGGACGGGGCTCACGGGACGGGGATTGCTAGTTTTACATTCTAATATTACAAACATAATTATTTTTATTATACTTTTCAACCCCACCAATTACACATGACTTAACAAACGTTTTTAAAAACCCAGGACGCTGCTTAAAAACTATCCAGGACACCCCAGGACACTCAAAATACCAGGACATGTCCTGGGAAAACAGGACGGTTGGCAACCCTAGTATATGCCAATAGCCACGATGTGTCTATCCTTAGATACTAATATTATAAATGCGAAAGTGAGTTTCTTTGTTTGTTTCTTACGTTTTCACGCTGTAACTACTGAACATCACGAAATTTTATATACGTAATTATGATCTGGAGCCCTGAACAGAACATACGCTACTTTACGTCCCGGAAAAATGGATGGGACCCATGAGATAGCTATTTTTACATAGAATTAATAATGTCGACTCTCGCATATTGACATACTCGTAAGCGTAGCCTTGAAAACATTATTTTAAATACTTTTAATACTTAGTTGATTTATGATACACGTATTCCAATCAATTTGTGTAACCTCATTCTCAACGTTTTTTAAACTAAATACCTACTCAATTATCGGGAAAATAAACTCCAGACCGCGAAAATTTTATCTGTATCAATTTCCGCTAAATATAGGTATAAGTTTAGTATATTAGTAAGTATAATAAAATACTTACAGGCATGAAATCCATGTGCCACTGTAAAACAACAATAATTTCATTTCAAATATTAAGAATCCATCCATCCATCCATTCATCCATTCATGGTAACCATCACTCATGGACTCAACTATACCGCGAGTATTGTCAAGCCGCTGCTCACCATTTCATTTCACAGATATGAAATGAAAGAATAAATGGCTATCTCCTGCTACAACCAAAACACACTGATGTGCTTTATGGCCAGTCACACGGGAGATGGTGGTACCGACCTGCTCGGACCCGATAACAAGTGAGTACTCCCGATTGGTACCCAGCCCTACCACCAGTCATGCAATGGGTGATAATGGCTTTCTTCCATTAGTCGCCTCGTACGACACCCGTGGGAAAGAATGGGGTGGTGACACTTGTATTCTTAGGCCGTCACCACGCGTTCAGAGATAGATGGATGATCAAGAATGCATGTCAAATTCATCGATGCCGATGAGATAATTATTTAATTTTCGTAGATGCATTTCCGCATCCATCTTACTTTTACTACAAGTGCATGCCTAGGCTTTTTTGTCCTGAGCCGTATCATGAAGTTTAACCTTTAAAAATAATAACAGTTCATAAAATAAGTAAGTAGGTACATCTTGGTTGGTAATTTATCAAGTTTTTATTATTTTATTAGCTCGTACCTCCATGGCATTGGCAAAGTTGTGTGGCTATACGTCTAACCACAAGAATAAGAAAAAAAGATAATTTATATTTAATTTATACTAACTTCCTCTTCCATCGCCTCTGTGGGTAATGTCATGTCTGAAATAAACGAGTCTTTTAAGACGTTTATTAGGTAGGTACTTAATATTATAATAATATCCATTTCCAATCTTAACATTTTAATTTATCTTTTTTTTATAGTTGGTAAACGAGAAAAAGCATCTCTGGTGGCAAGTAGCGTTCAGTCGCTCAATGAACAGTCTAGACGCGGCAGCCTCAAAAGATCTACACTCATGAGATAAACAGTCTCTAGATCTCTAGTTTGATTTCTGTAGGTACTAAATAATAATAGAGATCAAAGAGTATAGGTACCTACACGTACCTACACCTCCTCAGCTTACTTGTTCAGGGAGATAGGCTTTAGATAAAGAGAATAAAATTAAGTCAATAAATTACCGTCATCGTCAGAGTCTTGTGGATATACTACGACAATCTGCAAAGAGGTCAGTAAAAATAAATTAGTGCTTTAGTCAGTAGGTAATTCCGACTCTTGTATCTACATTTCTACACTAACCTGCAGTAGCATTAAAATAGCAAAATTTAGAACTATGCAGCTTGCCATTGTTACGAAAACAGATTAATTGAAGGAAAATGTAGGAGTGGTTTGTTATAGTTTCTACCAATTACGTTTGATAAAATTGATTGTTAACGACTACCTTTAAATTTAATTGGATACTCACTAACAGGTGAATAATACTTTTTTGAAATAAAACTACGTTTACGGAATCTATCGCGTTTACTTGATTTTACTCCTATCCCGACGTTTCGAATACTTTACAGCATTCATGATTACGGGTGGACTTAGATGATAGACGTCCAAGGTTGATATGTTATTTCAACGGTGTTATCTACCCACAGTAGGTATATGATTTACAAAATTTTTGGTTTATTTATTTTAACCCACCTAATATTCGTTTAGAAACACAGTGAAAATATCTACTTCAAATGTTTATGCTTACAATGTATGAGACTTTAAATTAGTATATTAAAATTAGTATAATACTCCTCTTTAAATTGTAAAATTTTTGTTTTTATTTAGTCCTCAAAAATTCTACCACAAACTACCAATTACTACCAGTAAGAAGACAATCTTGGTTATTAGTTTATATTATTAAGTATCTTGATTTTGCCAAAAGCTAAGACTAAGAAGCTACCACCGGATCGGAACGCGGCCTGACTGAGAAAGATCCGGCCAGAAAACTCAGTAGGCAACAACTGTTATGGATTATTAAATTTTGTACGGAATTACTGAGATCTAATAAGGTTTAAATTTTAAATTTTTTTACAAAAGGCAAAGACTAATCACTACTGTGGGTTTTATCTACACAATAAGCGCTAACTGTGTCTTGCAATCTTGTGGTGTGCCCTCTTGTATTCTGTTTGGTGAGGCCTATCACAGGATTCCAGCTTGATGGTAAGACCCAGCCGTCTTCTCTATTGAAATTGGGATGTTTCTTAATTTCAATAGCCTCACGTATCATTCTAGGGCGATATCGATGTTCTTTTGCGAGGATTTGAGGTTTGTCAAACCTAATGTAATGGCGGGTGTGGTCCTGTGTGTGCTCACAAATTGCAGACTTTGTATAGCGACTGTGCTTCACATCAGCTATGTGTTCTTTGATCCGAGTTGTTATGGATCTCTTTGTTTGCCCAATGTAGGAGTTGGTATATTGGTAGTTTGTGGTAGAATTTTTGAGCACTAAATAAAAACAAAAATTTTACAATTTAAAGAGGAGTATTATACTCATTTTAATATACTAATTTAAAGTCTCATACATTGTAAGCATAAACATTTGAAGTAGATATTTTCACTGTGTTTCTAAGCGAATATTAGGTGGGTTAAAATAAATAAATCAAAAATTTTGTAAAATCATATACTGTGGGTAGATGAAACCGTTGAAATAACATATCAACCTTGGACGTCTATCATCTAAGTCCACCCGTGATCATGAATGCTGTAAAGTATTCGAAACGTCGGGATAGGAGTAAAATCAAGTAAACGCGATAGATTCCGTAAACGTAGTTTTATTTCAAAATGTGTAACATTTGCGTAAATATCAGAAAGTAATACTTTTTTGTTCACAATTTGAATCATAACGCTTCAATGGCCGCAGCGTGGGACGGGAAAAAACCTCTTTTTGGTATTTAATCTAGGCAGTGTCACCACTACACCTTTACACAAGATGGCGTGATGACAAGTAGTAGGAGTATAAGTATTACATACGAGTATATGTAGTATTTTGCGCAGCTAGTTCTTTATATTTTTTGCCCTGCCGCGACTGACTGAAGTAATAGCTACAATCGAACGGTTGGCCACCCCTGTACTAAGTACATACATCTATTGTATGATTTGTATGTACTTAGTACATGTATATATGTATATGCACACATCCCATTACTATTAAGTTCCATGTGGAAAACGAACAGCCAGTATTCGGCACTGCAGCACAGTAAAAATATATATTTACTGTGACTGCAGGTTTATCAACAGCTAAGCCGCTACGTCATCTCATCTGTGTAATAATTTCTTTTCATGGTGTGTTGTTCAATTCATCCATCCATCCATTAAGGTGGGTATCCACTATGTTCGCGAACCTTTTACGCTCCGCGCTCCTGCGGCTGCAACTGATTCAATGGATACGTGATGCGCTCCTTTACATGCAACACCTGCGCTCCTCGTACGCTCTGCAGTTTTCAACAAACCTTTGAACGAACATGTCGTCATCAGAATTAATCGCCAGTGTGGCATACATTTTGGTACATTGTATTGTTGATGACTATAAAAGTCCTCCTCGGTTTTGGGAATCTAATCTTTATAAGAAAAGATGTAAAAAAAATACATTGCTGTTAGATCTTAAATCACAAGAAATAAGTGGACATTACATAAATTTCCTTGCGACTCTCTTCATCAGATTTTTTTCTTGGAACCACTCCATTATGCGATTCACAACGTAGGTGCGCGGAGCGGAGAACGTACACACTTTCGTTTTGCTTTGCTCGCGTCCACGGTGTTTTCACTTAGAACAAAGTATAAAATCATAAGGCAACCAAGTTAGGAAGATAAATGGTCGATATCATTGTACCCCCCCACCCCCTTACTACTGAAATAATATCACAAAGTTCCAGTGGTCTGGCCAATATCGAGTGGATATGTATAATTTTATATGACTTGTTTTATAAATATAAGCTTAACTGTGATCAGAGAATGACGATGTTGGTTTTAACTTTCTGTTAGACTGATGATTCTTGCAAACCAAAGCCTTCAGATTACTAAAAAAAACTATGGTGAATTGAATTCATGAATAATATTGTCATAATCATGTCATAGAGTTTTGGCGGGAACACGAAGAAGATCATGTCGTCGCTATGCATTATTTTGCTAAACTTGTGTTATTTCAAGTATTCATTTGTAAAAGTGGTGGGCTTTTACTTATTAACTATTTGTGTATGTGCATAAGTGTTGGCAAGTGATGTAGTGCGACATAACGTGTTTTTTTCTGTTGTCTCCAAAACTCCATAGAAGCTTCAGTAAGGTCACCATCGTCTTACTGGAGTGGGACTTTGACTTGACTAACTAATTTTATATGACTGACTTCGACTTGTTTTATGAATTAAACTTACGTATGATGAGAGAATAACGATGTTTATGTTACTGTTAGGCTGGTGGTTCTGCCAATGCCTTAAACAAATTAATAAAAAAAAAATCATGCCTTAATAATGTAATCGTCTGTCAATAAAATTATTGTCAGATCAGTCAGATTTGTCATAAACTGATACATAACCTTTAAGAAATATTGAATGGAATTGAGCTCATTCAATTAAAAATAGCATATTTTACAATTAAATCCAAGAAGTAATGCTTATATTAATTAACGTCCGATAGAGAATTTTATTTTTAAGTGGAGAAACAAATAGAAATATAAACGGTTTTGTACTTATTAATGACAATTTAGTGAAGAAATGGTTGTACTTCTAAATTTATTTGATAATATAGAATGTTTAGCAGAAACGGCTTCCTTCACTTTACCAGCTTTCAAGCCAAATAGTTTCGTAATCGAATTTGGTAATTCTAAAGTAAGTTTGAAATCATAATTTTACTAAGTACATATATTATTTTAATAAGGTAGCTCTAATGAATCACAAAAAGTCGTCCACAATATCCACATGTTGTTATATTTGGATACCCAACATTATAATATTTGCAAAAATATACTACGCGATAAATTATGAATTTACGATACCTAAAAGGTAGGTGAGTAATTAATTTATCTTACAGGTCACACAGCCTGTTTACCAAGGAATTGAACCACCACTACCATTTGCTGCCAGTAAGGTGTTTAATGCTATTATTAGACATAAAAGGCGTCTGACCGGTTTAGGAGATTGTAAGGCAGTTTATGAAGTCACATTTGATGTAGAGGTATGTTCTGCACTATAATGGTGCTACACTTAGTCGAGTTTAATTTTATTATCCTGAAATCAATGAGAATATATTCACTTGTCAATTACGATTGATTTCATAGATTGCATGACTGTCTAGGTACCTACTGACCATCTCTGCTTAGTGCTGGTAAGTACTTTCAATAATTTGACCGTTTAATACACATGTAAGTTAGGTATTCAGCTACATTATATTTCAATAGTATTTTTCCAATACTACTATTGGTTAAAACAAATTTTCATTTGACATTTATTTTCGATTTCACATTAGTCAGATAAAAATGAATTAAGAGATTCAATGTGAGCATCTTTTTGATTTATTCAAATAATTTTTGTATTTGTAATCCTTATTTCAGGGTAGCACTTTTAATTTCAAAGCAGGTGACACAATAGGTGTGATTCCACATAATAATGAATCGGAGGTGGGCTATGTTGTTAGTCATCTCAACTTGACCTCTAAAGCAAATCTTTGTTATTCAATAACTGTAGATACTAATGTCAAAGGTGGTAAGATTCCAGTCCACATACCTGTTAAGTCTACCATCAGACATGTCTTAACATATTGTGTGGATTTGAGGAGTATTGTGAAGAAGGTATGTATACTTGGATATCTTATTATGTATTTTTTATTTATCAATGATAATGTCATGAATACACACTGAATTAAACTGAAAGTGTGATACTCTATGGTGATATGATTGTTAAATGCAATTCTAATATTATTTTGTTCTAAATATTAACTTTCATTTCAGTTGTTTCTGCTAGCTTTAGCGAAGTACACAAAGGATGAAAGGGAGAGAAGAGTTCTAGAATATTTATGCAGCAAAGAAGGTTCAGCAGCATATACAACTCATATATTAAACTTGGGCCTATGTGTATTGGACATATTCACAACCTTTACTTCTTGTAAACCACCTATAGAGGTTTTATTAGCAAATTTGCCTAGATTATTGCCTAGACCTTATTCAATTGTCAACAGTGGATTAAAAAATAACAAAATATTGACTATATGTTTTTCCGTAATGACAGTCAACAATAGAAAAGGACTAACAACTGGCTGGTTAGAAAATATCATATTAAATTCAGAGCAGACTTTAGAAAATCAATTAAAGAAATTAACAATCAAAGACAATGAAAAAGTGATTCAAATTTATTTAAGAAAGAATTTAAATGGGTTTTCTTTGCCAGAAAATGTAAAGAAACCATTAATTTTAATTGGACCTGGAACAGGAGTAGCACCGTTTATAGGATTTTTAGAGGAAAGAGAATTTGTAAAAGGAAAAATTCCTGAAATAAACTTAGGTGAAAGTTGGTTATTTTTTGGATGCAGAGATCCTAAGTTAGATTTTATATATGAAGATGAATTAAATGGTTTTATATCTAGAGGCATATTGAATAAACTAAGCACATCATTTTCGAGAATGGAAAATACAGAATTTAAATACATTCAGGTGAGATTAAAAAGTTTTGTAATTAGTTAAAACCTTATAGCGAAAATTCTATATTGCCAAACACAGTGCTTTAATTTGAAGGATGGCATGGCAGATGGAAGGAATCTGATTTGACAAAAAAAAACTTTTGATAGCTTAATGTTGTTATAAAAGATTCTGCACACAGCACACACAGTCAGTGCAGTCATAGCATGAGAATTTTTGATACTTACACACAATTTGACACAATCACCACTGTTGATAATTTTAAATGCTTGATGGTTTGCTTAAATTTCTTTAGTTTGGTAAGTGCTACTGGTACTGGCAGTGTGATTGATTCCTTCATGCATTCACATTATTTATTTTGGAGATAAATAATATTCCCAAGTAAGAGAAAGTAACTTTATATACAATTTTGTTGTATTAATTCATTTGCGTTTTGTTATGTAGTTAATGGAAAAGCTGTGCTATAAGTAGAAAAATATGCTTGCTTATTTTTACAGGATTCATTGGCAAAGAATATGCAGGAAATAATAACATTAATCAATGAAGATGCAATAGTATATGTATGTGGCGATTTGAAAACAATGGTGGCACAAGTGAAGGAACTATTTGTGAATGGATTCATAGATCATGTTGATATGACTCCAGATGAAGCTACTGCCAAGATATTAGAGATGCAGAAGGATAAAAGATTAATAGTTGATGCCTGGATTTAAAAATATTTTCCTTATTAAACATGATAGCAGTGTGGGATATAATGGTAATAGCACCCCTAAACCGTGCTATACATAATTGTCATCATTTTGTTTCCAAAGGAGAATACCCATACAAAACCATTCGTTTTGAGACAGACTCAAATTGGTCTCTAAAATTAAATTTTTAATATCTATAATACCTACTCAAATATGAAGTCAAAATTGCGACGCATAAAAATCTACTAATTAAAAGTAATTTACATACTTTGATCGTTCGGGTACTGCTATGTAATAGTAGGCGAGCGTATTGCCATCTATCAGGCAGATCTAAAACTAGCAATAATTAACATTTAATACATTCAAAAACATTGTAGTTATATTGTTTTTCTTTAAATTGATAACTATTTGTCACATTAAATATCTATAAGAAAAAAGTTTATGAAAACTCGAAAATATTTGTATGATTGTAGGTACACCTAAAATATAACCTAATTTGATGAACTTCATTAGTCTTTTTCTCGAAAATCCGGCGAAGTAGGGATATTCTATTATTTATAATTATATGTACACTTAAAACACTATAAATTAAGGTAGGTTTCATTAATATACAACATAATAAAAGCAAAATAAAGCCCATACATTTGGGAGCATTCTCCTTAACTTACATCATTGGGATTTCGATGTGCCAAATGTGATCCACCATGAAGATGGATCATAGGTTTGGCACTTACAAATTAGTCGCATTATATCGTATTAGTTATCGATTATTTCGCACCCCTAATAATCGGAAAGAGAGGTTTTAGTAATTATCATCGTTATTATGAATAAATATGGTAACATTTTTTTGTGGCTGGCAAGACTTAAGTGCTATAATAAAAAGTCCTACTTATTTATAAATTATTATTGTTCTGGATTTCATGATTTAATAAAACTATTTTGTTGTGATCTGTTATACAGATGCATGTTGGGTAGTTAAATAAAATTACACATAATATACAAAAATAATTTAATAGGCAAATTATAATAAAATGTTCAAAAAGTGTCCTGTGTATATATAAACTTACATTATTAACATACTAGCGTCAATATATTTAGTGTCTGTTGTACTGCAAACACGATACAAAATCGATGACATACTATTTTAGGCAACTGTTATTTAATTACAATGACAGCCAGTTGGGAACTGGCTGACAGTGTTAAGAGTCAATTCAACTGTTAGAGTATTGATTCTCTTTATAGCACCTTAAGACTATAAATCGCGTAATTATTTGAATTATAGTATTTTATAAAACAACACCCTGTACTAGGGAATAATGCATGTATTACTATATGAACACAAAATACACCCAGGCTTACAACAACCATTTGTAGGTCACACAAAGAATTATCCTGTGTGGAAATCGAACCCATACTTAAATCCCATGTGGGTTGGTGTATGTAAACCTCACAGCTATCACAGTCTTGTAACTTTAACACATTAATTGCAAGACACTGTGATTTAGAACTTGTACCATTGTTACACTTATGGTGTGTCAAAGCTGGATTGCCATTGTTATATACATTCAGTCTCTTATGAGTTCTATGGATATACTACTCTGTCAAGAAAGTACCGGGAATGGATGATTTGTTTATGGTTCCCAATTAAATTGTTTTTTTTTGTTGTTAGATTGGCACAACTGTTATCCATTTTGGCGCGGAGTTTGAGTTGCATCTGTTATTTATATTAAATATAGTGCTGTTTTTAGTTATATCATATCTAGTGTGTATTGCGAATTTCATTATGGACAAAAACATGAACAAAGAGTTTGTCTTAAATTTTGCATCGCCAATGGATTTCGAGTTCGGGAGTCACTGAAAATGTTACAGAAGGCTTACGGTGAATCGACTTTATCAAAAACACGTGTTTATGAGTAGTACAAAGCGTTTAAAAGCGGTCGAGATGTGATGGAAGATTTGGCTCGCTCTGGTAAGCCACGTTTGCAACTGAAGTTAACATTTCAAAAGTGAAGGAAATAGTGACTGAAAATCCTCATTCAACTTTGAGAGAGATAGCCGCCGAAGTTTCTGTGTCTCACGAGTCGATCCGTACCATTTTAAATAATCACTTGGGTATGAAACAGGGTTTCCGCTCGGCTAGTCCCAAAAGACCTGACCTTTCTCCAAAAACTCGAGAGAGTCGCTGAGGACATGCTAGAACGAGTCAATTCCGACCCAACATTCATGAAACGCATTGTTACTGGTGACGAGACGTGGGTTTACGAGTTTGACATGCAAGCTAGTCAACAAGCTTCGGAGTGGCGACTTCCAACTGAACCGAAACCGAAAAAACCACGCCAAAGTCAATCAAAATTCAAAGTCATGTTGACTGTTTTCTTTGACTATCGCGGTGTTGTGCACTCGGAATTTTTGCCAGAAGGTCAAACGGTAACTAAAGAATATTATTTGAGCGTTATGCGGCGTTTAAGAGAGCAAATTCGACGAAAAAGGCCAATTTATGGAAAGAAAATTCTTGGATTTTGCACCACGATAATGCCAGGCACAAGGCCATCATTGTGAATAAATTTTTGTCCAAACACTTAACAAATACCATCGAGCAACCATCATATTCACCAGATATGGCTCCAGCCGATTTCTTTCTTTTTCCTAAACTCAAATTACCACTTCGTGGCACTCGTTTTCAATCGGTAGAAGACTTAAAGGAGAATTCGCGGCGAGAACTGAACTCAATTCCGGAAACAGCGTTTAAAAAATGTTTTGATGATTGGATTATTCGTTGGCGTAAGTCTTATCATTTCTGAAGGAGCATACTTTGAAGGTAATAAAATAAATTTGGATGAATAACAAAAAAATTGTGTATTATTGTTCTTTTCCCGGGTACTTTCTTGACAGAGTAGTACCTACATATTTAAATTGCTTTTCTAAAATGAGAAGCCCTTATGAAGACATTTCAAAATTTTCGTAATTTTAAAGTGTAACCACAAATTGTCGTAATTTTAAAGTGTTCCACAAATCGGAACATAAATAAACGTGTGATAGCGGTTGCATCATGGTCACAATACAATGTATTAATGCTTTATTATGATGCTTATATATTAATTAAGCGAGAACTAAATCTTCTCTAGCTGATTCAAATAGATTTGCAGATCACTTGATCACCAGCTATGATTGCATTTGTTTATATTTTTATTACTAAAATCACATTATTTTATTATATCAGCATGTTATATTTGATAGATCGAAACCGGTGCGTGGTTTATTCAGTCTGAATTGACCCTTACATGCGCGCTCACTCTTTAATTGGCAATTACTTAAAGCAAGTGATTTTAATGAAAACGGTTAAACAGTCACCTAAAGCTCAGTATACATTCAAAATACGATCTCCATTATAAAGTTGTAGTAGTCCAGTATAAGTGAAGCCAACATCTTCAATAGTTCCGATTTAGCCTATTAATTTGGTCATAATGAGCAATACTTTTTTTAACATAGGTACAAAAATCTCGCATGTTAACCTCAGCGTGGCTAGAAGAGGACAACTCATTTACACTGTATAATTGATCCTTATTATGCCAAATTCGAAAGGGACAATGTTTAAAGTTCGTGTTTTCTATACTTTTTTTTAAAATTTATTTTCAGACAATTTGTGGGTTCGTACGATTTGGCAGAATTGAGTTCATTCAAAGTTTGACTTCAAGCATGTTTTGGGCGCCAGATATTGTCGTTCTGATCCCTGTGTACCCAGAATTGTAGGGATAGCTATTTGCTAATTAAATTGGTACATGGCATTAATATCACAATTATATAAATACTACATTGTAATACACTGTTAGAAGACATGTGTATTTAACGTGTAAATAATTATCGCAGTATTTTTGGGCTATACACACCATTTTTTTTTAATTTTCAATTTTTTGACTTCCGCTGCGCTAAGCCGACAAACATTTTGTGGTATTAGTGGTGTATATTTAGTCAGCCAACCTATTCTAAAGCCATTAACATTAGGTCGAGGTTTAGGTAGAATGTTATAACAAATTTCTGTAATGTTGGCGATATTTTTTATATCCTAAGTCTGATAACCAGATTTTTTTTTGTTTTGAGGAAGCACTTCGCATTGTCCATTGAGGGTATAATGACAATACGCGTGTGTTAATTCGTTGTGTCGATTAAAATACCTAACACCTACCTAATCTATAGTAAATACTAAACTATCGCTATAAAGCAGGCACTTATTTTGGAGAAATATAATATCTCCGATAAGTCTAGCGTTTAGATAGACGAATATTTATCGTTAACACTATTTAGATACTGGATATAATACTTACTAAAACAATCTCAAAAATACATTTTACAAACACCTTTTTTGTAACTTACATTTTAAGGTATTGCACCGGAAATATTTGGAAAATAAAAAAATAAATCAATCACATGATATTGCTACTAATGAGATAACTACAAGTAACACGTTAACTGCTTGAAGTCCAGCAACATATCTCGGAACAAAGCGTACAGTTTTGATAGAGTGGAAATAGATTTCATTTAAAATGCGACTGCTGATGAACTTACTGTTCAGAAAAGCTTATATTTTAAAAATATCACTTAATTTTATTAGGGAAACAAAGTTGGACCAAAACGTTTCTAGCTCTACCTAGACAAAATTTCAAAATTATATACAAGTATGTATATAAAATTATATTATAATATATACATAAAAAATGAACACTGTTTAAACAAAATGCAAATTACCCTACATAATACAATAATAAACTAACAGTAACATTTATTCTACGTAAATACATTTAATAGAACTGAAACATTTCCTTAATTATCGTGACCAGAGTATTTCTTAACTTCCTTAAACCATAAACAAATGTGCTATTCATTAATTTCACATAAGGTTACAATAATTTGAGTACTTTGTAGGCTATTTGGACAAATCGTTTTCTGCACTCAATTCATCTTAATTATGGATATGATGCATTTATAAACGATTGTATAGTAAAAATAACAAAATTTTAATACGAAGTTCTACGACGTAAATATTCGGTTTATGAGACAAAGATGACGCGATAAATACCGTACATTCATCTGATATCTGTTCCAAGCAAAAGTAACCCAAAGATAACGTGAGTTTTTATAACTTTTCAAATATTTTAATATCACGTGGAAGAGAAAGCGCATATATTGTAGGAGCTTTGACATTAATTTTAAAAGTATTTTTGTAGTGTAATTTTTCGTATCTAATATAAACATTTATATTTACAATTTCTGGTCACTTTCATTTGTTACATACAGTTAGGTACATATTTCAATAATAATAAATAAAGAATGTAAGATGTGTATAACCTAATCATGGCGTCGCCTTATGGCACGAATTCTTTTTTAAAAGAGATTTGGTGAAAGTTTTCTATAAGTTAAAAAATATTTATGAATTTTTCATAAGAAGTTGGTTCAAAACATCGATTTACATATCTAGTTTACCTTTTTATAATCAATTCGTGTAGGTACATTTTTTTATGTTGTCAATTGGGATCCTCTATATCATTCCTAAAACAATACATACTACATTTTCGTTGATGACGATATTAATTATAGACAACTTACTTTTTTTTTATTACAGATAATAGGTAAATGCAATCTGTGTGTATGGTTAATGCTTAATACAAGTACCTACATAACAGGTATACACTTAATGGTATTACAATTTATCCATACGTCATCGACCTAGCAATACCTTGTAGCGGTACCCAATAGAGTGTTTAGTTTAGATTATAGACTATCCTTTCACAAAATATTTGTTATTTAAATCAAGTAAATAGTACAATATAGTTTGTATGCCTTCAATTTGAAGTAGCACTACCCATTTAAACATGTACACACATAGGTGCAGAATAATGCAAGTCACATAATCATACATATCCTTACTAATATTATAAATGCGCAAGTGCGTTTGTTTGTTATTCAGATTCTAACTACTATACCGATCATCATGAGCTTTTGCATTCATATAGTTCAAGAATTCAGAAAAGGACATAGGCTTTTATCTCAGAGGATAGGATATAGGCTTAAGGCATAAGGATTTAGGCTTTTATCTCAGAAAATAGATAGTTCGGATTAGATCCGATTTTTTTTCAAAGAAATTAATATGCTGTATTTTTAGTCTGAAGTCCAGACGGACGAATTCGCGGGTCAAAATCTAACTTTTTCATAAACTTACACTGTTATTACTAGGTGGTAAGTGGTCATACAAAACGTAGGAATGGTAAAGCAGAAAATACACAAATGCAGTACATATTGTAACAGTCTTATGATAGATAAAAAACTTGGAATAAGAAAGAATTAAATAGGGCATTTGCATCATTGAGCTTGTACAGCCAGCATAAACAATCAAAAGAAAGAACGTCGCGCTTTTGGTAAGGAATTTAAAATGTTGTTATGGGGCCACTCAACATTCACGTCACGCTTTGCAACCCCTTAAAAATATTACATCTCTATATTTAGACTTTATTGCCTTGTATGATTGATTGCGATTTAAAGACGAAGTGACGTCACACGAAGCGACACTCCCTCTCATTTCATTGGCGAACGTATTTTTTGAACGGCCCCCACATAAATTTGGGAAATATAAATTTTAACAAAATATTTGAGAGGGATATTCCAGAATGAAATAAAAAAAGCCTTTTTTGTGGAATCTATCGCGTTTACTTGATTTTCTAGTATCCCGACGTTTCGTCTATCCGATCAATCATAATAATTATAATTTTTATTTATTTATTTTATTTCATTGTGTGGTATTGCATAATCTTACATAAGCAACAGACAGCTTGTTTTTGTCAACCCTACCGGTGATTGGAGGCATCAATTACTTACGAGCAGTGCAGGCGTCTGTATTCATAATTCCATTATTTATTGGAGACATAGGTAGGTACTTCTTTTAATTTAATACCTATTATGATATTTGGAGAAACAAATAAAAAATTGAAAGGAATGTGTATCGGCGGCAGCTTTGCTGAATATTACATTTGGTTTAATTGGTAAAATATATAGGTAATAAAAAAATAAAATAATCAAATGACTACGACTAGTTATAAAAAAGTTAGGTATCTCTTTTTATGTACATTTTTGGTATTAGCCTATTTGGACCTATGGCTTGGTAAAACATTTTTTTATTAAGTATATACAAAGTCATAGGCGAAATTATTTTATGAATTACTATATAATTATAGTTTTTATTTTAGATTTTGGCTGCTACAGGATCGTTATATAAGTAGCTCAATATAAAGGCCATTAAATTTACATTAATTTAAAGAATCGTCGGAATAATGACGAAAGTTGAAAAATAAACCAAAAGGTCTCCATCAATATCAGTCCAATTATTTCCCAGTTTATATAGAGCTTATAATTAAAAAAAACTTATCTCTGGACAGATTACATTCTTATTAAGTAACTAATCTAACAAACTAACTGAGTAACCCTATGTAGGAGTCACTTCACGTTTATATGGCATTTTTTTGTATATCAAAAATACGGATTCGTTTTATTACACCAAAAATATCTATAAATGGAACTGTAGTGTGATGTGTGAATATCTATATCATTGCTAGATATGGTATCTATACAAGCACAAAGATAAGACAAAAGCCAAACGCGCATACTATACCTTGCGGCTTTATGCTAAATATTTTAACAACAAAAATGTAGCTCATTGCCTATGAATAAACATCTATGCTAATATAACCGTCTTCCGTTTACATCAACGCTGTACTTAACTCATTAAATTCTTCACAAATCGCCTTGTTTACAAAATATCGTACGCAAATAATGCCTGTTCCAGTCTTATTCATGTAAAATACTATGCAAAACTTGGCACATCTTCTATCCATAAAATTACAAAATTGTAAAAAGCCTATAAAAGTGAAATATAGACAAAAGGGGAATGGAAAAAATTACCAGTCTCAATCGCAGTTCATACGAAGTATCTTCTGGGCGGCTCTTATAAGCGGTGTTAAAGTTCTTAATTCCATTGCGCATTCTAAGAACGGATGCATCAGGAGCTCGTCGGCCGCTGCCCGTAAATCTACATCTACTTGAAGACATTTATCCAGAAAGTCTTGGAATTCTGGGGACAACTTATCCCATCTTGGAATTTTTGGGCGTCCGACCGCAGCGATTAAATACAGAGCTCTAAGCGGAGATTCCTTCATATACGGTGGTTCACCTTCAATCATTTCGATGGCCATAATGCCTAGTGACCATACGTCAACTTTCTTTCCATACTGCTTCCTCGTCACTACTTCTGGTGCCATCCAGTAAGGAGTACCGACCATTGTCTGCCGTTTCTCATCACCAACAATGTTCGCGCAGAAACCAAAATCTGTTACTTTAACTGTACCATCCATTCCAAGTAAAACATTGTCAGATTTAATATCCCTGTGAATCGTACCTTTGGAATGCAGGAATGCTATGGCTTGTAACGTTTCACGGCACACAGCCGCGATTTGACCTTCCCTCATAACAACTTCGGTGACAACATAATTTAGAGAGCCGCCATCAAGCAACTCCATTGCGACCCAAAGGTGATCATAACTTAAGAACGCGTCGAGAAAATTGACCAGATTTTTGTGATTGAAACCTTTTAGTACATTGATTTCATTGAGTATTAGTTCCTTTTTGGTCTGTTTAGTTAAATCTATGTCCTTGATGGCCACTTTAGAATTGTCCTTACTATCTATAGCGACGAATACCACACCTGCGAACAAGTCATATAGTTACATAAGTATCAGTTTATGAAATGTATCAAGTTACCCAATAATAATTTCTAGCCACGTGATTGTTATTCTAGTAACGAAATGAATGTAGTAAGTATTATAAGAAAAACTCATTGATATATTAATATGTTGTTCGATTGTGCTTACTGAAATGGAAGTCCCTACTCATACTCAAGTTACAGGCGCGGACAATACAAGGACTAGAAACAGAAAATGTAAATTTTTACTAATCTTACTAATATTATAAATGCTAAAGTTTGGATAGATATTTGTTACTCAATCACGCCAGAATAGCTGTACGGATCTGGATGAAATTTGCCATAAAGATAATTATTTACTTTTTATCCCGGAAAAAATTGGCTTCGGGTCCTGTGGGATAGACCGCCATAATTACTCCATCGATCATCATGAATTTTAAAATACATATTAGTCTAGAACATACTTTATATCTCGGGAAAATGGATGGTTCATGCTATTTTTGCATAGAGTTAATTAATGTTCCCTAGAGTGGTGTAGGTATTATTCTGAACTCCACGCGGACGATGTCTTGGGAAGAGCGGAAATACAATTTTAATTACCTACTTAAGTTTAAGCCAAGATAAAGAATCCATTGTCTAATATTGCGTCTGATATTGCCTGCATAGTGTAGGTATCAATAAAAATGTACATAATACCAGGCCCCGACCAGTACTCCCATACTCCAGCAGTTAAATTACTAGAAGAACCGAACAATTAAAAATCTTTAATGGCCATGTGGCTCATAAAAAAAATAATTGTAAAATCATATAACTATGGGTAGATGAAACCGTTGAAACAACATATCAGCCTTGGAGCTCTACCATCTAAGTCTACCCGTGATCATGAATGCTGTAAAGTATTCGAAACGTCGAGATAGTAGAAAATCAAGTAAACACGATAGATTCAGTAAACGTAGTTTTATTTCAAAATTATAATGCAATTTTCAATACAATACATATAGAAGGATAGCCATTTTTGCATAGAGATAACTAAAAGTGCTGTACGTAGAGTGACGTATTTATATTGAATCAAGTCGAGGGCCGAATGTAGTTTTGATATACCTAATTGTAATACCTTCTAAAGACTATTTAACACACATCTGATAAGATAATAGCCAAAACGTTGTAATCGACTGTAATAATAAGATGTTTTACAATAGTAGCTGTAATTTTACCTGTATGATGACCAATTCTGTCACCACCTTATACTTTTCCTCGAGGTTGTCAAAGGCGACTATGGGAATTCAAGTAAGTACCTAGTTACACTTTGGATAATAAAGCATTCATGATCTCCAATACATTCGGCCATGAGGACTCACGCGGATAAAATTCACAAGTACTCGTAAGTATGCTGTTTTTTGTGTCTAGCATTACGGCTTTGATTTCTACATTGGTGTAGTGGTTGTGAATATTGTGATATTTACTCTCAGGATAAAATGATTACATAGATTATTTTAAAGGAAATAATTTTGTTAGAACAACAATAAGGCAAGCAGGAAAATGGACATCATAATTAGTATTTTTATAGTACAAAATAACAGATACAGTAATGATAGTATAGTATTTGTTTAGCCTCTACCACGGTGGCCCAATGCGGGTTGGCAGACTTCGTTAGCCTCTAAGGCATGCAGGCTTCCTCACGATGTTTTCCTTCACCAAGCAGTGGTAAATTCTAAACAACTGCACGCATAATTTCGAAAAATCTCGAATAGTCAGGTGTGTGCCGTACGATGTCCGAACCTTGGACTCAGGATCGAGCTCGATACCACTCTTTATAGTCCTTGGTTTTACCGCTAGGCTAGCTGAGAACATCACGTATACCGCATTCTCATGAAAAGCCTTACTACGGAATCCGGCCGCTTGTGGCGATTGCAATCGCGATATTGCGGATGCACTTGCCTCAAGCGCTCGTGTTAGTTATTAGTAAGTAACTTTGAGAATTTTAAGTGCTATTATAATAAGCCTATGAAATAAAGTTATTTTTGAATTAGAATTTGCATATTGGTAACTTCCCCCCTCCTCGTATGTGAAGTTTCTTTAGAACAGCTCCAATTTTTTTTTTTACTGTTTACGGTTTTATTTCGAGTTATCCTTCTCTTGTCTATTTCCTTAGAACTATCACCCTAGTAGAAAGGGATAGGTAGTGAAATCTGACACTATGTACTCCTAGTGTGTCATCCAGCGCACTTTGGAATAAGGTTTGTGTAATTATCATACATTAATAATTAATAGGTAGGTATATAAAGAAGCTATCTAATCAAGATTGCCATTAACGCGTTCAGAGGATGAGATAGATTTAATAGGGACAATGTCTTGCTCTTCAGCCAGATTGTACCTTCATGGCTAATACACAAACAGGAAGGATATCAGATACTTGAACATAGCCTAACATATCTCAAGATCAGATTGTATCTTTCCTAAACCATACTATTGTGTTAGTTTTTTCGTCACATATTATTTCTCATAATTACGAATAATAGACGATGTTTAGCAAAGACCTCGGAATCCAATTACTGACTTGTTGAATTGTATATTTTAAGTTCTAATGCGAAATAGCAGTTCGCGTTTGTCTGTTTTTCAACTTGTTTCTTCTAAATCAATCATTGGCTTTTGATTTGATCTCGTTTTCATTGTTATTTAAGCATTATTTTTAAGGAAAAATATATATACAATATAAAACATCTGAATGAATGTTTTTTGACCAAGATGCAAAAAAAACTGATCCTCATTAGTTTATATTGGCTAAAACTTAAGAGACGGGTCCCTCCAAAATTATTAACGGAAGAGATGTAGATCTTAAAAAAATATCTCTCTAGGTCTAGACTCGTTGGAGTGGCGGAGAGACTTCGGGTCCCTCTGTGTGCTCTATCGGCTCTACAATGGCGAGTGCTCGGAGGAGCTGTTTGAGGTGGTACCAACATCACCATTTTACCACCGAACCACGAGACGTCGCGGTAGGGTTCATCCACACGACCTGGAAACGATTTCGTCAAAGACAGTTCGTTTACAGCGTTGTTTTCTACCAAGTACGTGTAAGCTCTGGAATGAACTACCTGCTACGGTGTTTCCCCGGTGCTACGACATGTCCCTCTTTAAACGAGGTTTGAAAGGGGCACTTAAGTTGCGGTAGACGGCGGCTTGGCTGTGCCCTTGGTGTTGCTAAAGTTCATGAGCAGCGGTTACCACTTACCATCAGGTGGGCCGCCTGCTCGTTTGCCACCGTTGGCAATAAAAAAAAAATATAGAGGATTTTTAATTGCATCTGTGCGAAAGGTAGTAAACAGATAAAGGACGTAGCAAACCTTGCCCCTGATTTTTTATAGAATTCATTTTCATTACTAGCTTTACGTTGCAGGACGTTGTCTTAAACCGCTTTTTGTACATCCATTTTCATATTCTTTTTATTCGATTGCAACGAAGTCCATTTGATATAATATGACAGTGATAGCATAGTGGTGAATCCAAGGACTACATAGACAGCGGTGTCACGTTCGATTCCCAGTGCGAGATCCAATCCTCGAAATGCAAACTAACACACCTCTAACACGACAATCGCGGAGTTGAACAACTTCTGAATTTTTAAGGAAAATCGACATTCCGCCTGCCCTCACAAGCTTGTAGTGATTCCGTCGTCTCGCGGTGTTTTTCTGTTCTTTAGTAGTTTAAACAACAAACAGCCATCCGCTTTATCGCCTTTTTAATAATAAAAGTGCGAATTGATTGTCGAATTAACACTTTTCGTATTAGTAATTGAATCGAACTATGCAGCGATCTGCCTGTTTTGGTTGGCCTAATCGGCCGAAGACTGAACTGTCATTTCAGTCCTACCAAGATATGATTCCCTAGTCAACGATTTGCACATGAACAAAATCGCGAGTAACAATAACATATTTTTCACGATATACATTCAGATATGGACAGTATATGACACACATAAAAATACAGCTTTATCCGTTGTAATCAGAACAAATTGTGGTTTCTTATCATTATAATGGCAAGTTGTAATATTATGGAATATAATTTACAATTATTGTTGGTAAAATTATAAAACCGAAGAATTTATATCCAAGGTAAACGTAACTACGATACGTTTACCGTAACAAAAACAAAGTAGGTACCTACCTACTATGATGCCAATGGAGCTTAGTTAAGACTACACATTCGAAACCAGGATAAGCACAGCCCTTTCAATACGAATGGCGTTTTTTCATCAAAAAAGCTTAAAAGCTCATTCATATTGAAATTAATTTACATCTTTTCCCCTAGCTCATTCTGGACTCAGTACTGTAACTAGCCTTTTATACGCCCGGTGCGACCTTCTATAACTGCGCCCTTAAAAATGAATACTGAATAAAATCTAATGTTTATAAAGTACAAATTATTTGTGAATAAGAAAAATGACTTCTGTGCACGAGGTCGTGGGTTCGATTCCCACCCAGGACAATTATTTGTGTGATGAACACAGATATTTGTACTGTATCTGGGTGTTTTCTATCTATTAAATTTATGTATTTACAAAAAAAAAAGTAATATATGTATTATATCCGTAATCTGGTACCCATAGCACAAGCGTTAAGCTTAGTTTGGGACCAGAGGACGTTGTGTGAAAATGTCCGTGGATATATTATATTTATATTATTCATTAAAATTCATACTGTATTTGATGGCGCGATTTTTTAAACATTTTTGAACTATATTTTTTAGCTTTTGACATGCTCCGCTACTTTTTAAAGTACAAATTATTTGTGAATAAGGAAAAAGAGATTTTTTGTACCAGCGGGAATTCCGATAGATGGCGTTGGTCGTAAAGATAAATGTGATGAGAAAATTGAGATGACCAAATAGGTCTGTACGATAGCTCAGTGGCTAGAGCACTTCCCCGGATTGGAAAAGACGCGGGTTCAATTCCCGCTCGTACAAAAAATCTCTTTTTCCTTATTCACAAATAATTTAGTAGTACCGAACAATTTTAACGTAATGAAATGGGTGGCAATTGCACACAAGTGCGAGAGAAGCTTTGCCAACTAAGCCATCGTGACATTTGCCTGGGACTATCCATTGCTGGGTGATAATTGCTTACTTCTCTTAGTTGCCTTGTACGACAGCCACGGAAAGCAATGGGGTGGCGACACTTGTATAGTTTAATTATCATATTATTTGTGATCTGTATTTTTAGCACTTGACATGCTCGACTACTTTACAGTACAAATTTTTATTTATGAATGAGGAAAAAAAGAAATTTAGTAAGAGAGGGAATCGAACCCGTGTCCCTTCTAATCCGGGGAAGTGCTCTAATCCACTGAGCTACCGCACTACCTTTCGGTTTCCCAATCTCTTCATCACATTTGTCTTAACGACTAACGCCATCTATCGGAACGCATTTACATGCATTAATCCAATATAGTAAGTTTAATTTTGCGATTAAAATTCATACTATTTGATGGTGTGATCTTTTAAACATTTTGATCTGTATTTTTAGCACTTGACTTGCTCAGCTACTTTAAAGTACAAATTATTCACTTTAAAGTAGCTGACGCAGGTTCGATTCCCGCTCGCACTAAAGTTCTCTTTGTCCTCATTCACAAATACATAATAATCTGCAGGTTCGATTCCCGCTCGCACTAAAGTTCTCTTTTTCCTCATTCACAAATAACAATTTGGTGGGTAGAGAGGGGTGGGACAATTCTAAAGCCGGCCCCACACGGCTATATTGGGTTATTGCATGTAAATGCGTAGTTAAGATAAATGTGATGAGGAGATTGGGCATGGCCGAAAGGTAGTGCGGTAGCTCAGTCGATTAGAACACTTCCCTGGATTGGAAGGGACACAGGTTCAATTCCCGCTTGCACTAAAGTTATCTTTTTCCTCATTCACAAATAATTATTTGTACTTTATTATATTATTTTTTTAATTATTTAGCATTTCATGTTGATAAATGAGGTTAAGAACACAATGAAGGTAGCTCATTTTAAGAGCAATTGACACTAATGTGTTAATAGGCTCGCTAATATTTGCTAAATTAAAGTAGTTTGAATCTTTCATTCATACTTTGCATTATTTCTATAGCGTTTTTTTAAATATATCATTTATATACGTAATGTTTTGCTAATATAATTTACAATGGTAGTCTAACCTTATTATATGAGCACTGTGGGAATGGGATACTTCACTTAATGAGAGTTGTAGAAGTAACAAAATAAATTAAGCCCTTGCATCATAAGATGGGCAGGGAATGCTGCTTTTAAAAAGTATGTCTTTTTTTTGTATTACCAGTAATATGTCACTATTTATACTTAATAATATTTTTTATGTAATAAATGTAATAATAAAGAATTCAAAGTGATGTGTATATTTCCATTTAATCATGTTTTTTATTGCTTTTAGTGGCAGATGTGCTAAGTCCCACAGGGTGTTAAGTGGTAACATAGCGAGGGACCAGCTCCGATCATACTACCAGTAATGCAAAGGGTAATAATTGTTTTCTTTCCTTAGTAGCCTCATACAAAATCCACGGCAAAGAATGGGTGGTGTTACATTAGAAATATCCAAAAGGTAAGAATAAGTGAAAAAAGAGACCGAAATATACCTAAACCAATAATTAAAACAACAAAAAAAATGTTTCTAGATTATCAGGTAGCCAGACTCTTATATTAATGTAATCTAGAGAACCTAGATGAAAATGAAGTGTTAGGAAGTGATATGGCGGATCAGCTGGCTGGTGCAGCAGCAACTGATGGGAACTTTCTTTTAACTGTGTACCTTATGCTGCGGAACTCCTTCCTAGGATACGGGAATTATGTCTAAGGTACTGGATATCTTCTTGTGAAGGGAGTTTATGGTACAGAACCCTAAATCAGGTCCCAGCCACCAGACCCTGGTTTCATGCAAGTCACCTACCACGAGACACCTTGATGGTAGTGTTCAGGCTAAGATCAGGTCACATTCGAACAAACAAATTTTATCAAATATGTAGTGATAAAATTTGTATTTAAATTTCATTTTACCTCATACTAGCAGACACAACAGAACAGCCAGTCATCACATTCAATCAAAAATTATCTTTGCTGTGATATGTAATCACAAAAACACATTTAAAAAAGTAAGAGCTCATGTACTTATAAATTTCACAACACCATGCAATTAATAAATTAGCTTGGTAGTGGAGTAGGCAAAAGGAAAGTCGGTAGAAGAAAAATGTCTTGGCTCCGGTACATCAGAGTGTGGACTGGCATCAAGTCTGTTGAAGAGCTATTCAGACTTGCATTAGACCGAGAAAAATAAAGAAAACTAACTGCCAACCTTCGGTAACGGAGAGGCACGACAAGAATAAGTGGAGATTATCATTCCATTGAATATTAGGCTTTATGTACTAGAAAATGTACCCATTCTGATGTATTTTCTTGAATACAATTTAAAAGAGAATACTATTGTTCATTTAAGTTGCTTCATAATTTTAAATAGAATTTATTAAACTTATGTAGATTTTATAAAATACTAGCCTTTGCCCACGGCTTCGCCGCAGCCAAAAGCTAGTTTTTGGTTTATCTCAGGTTACCGGTATAGTAGCGGGATAAAATGTATACCAGTTGTTAAGTCTAATCGAGAGCTACCAAATAGAATAAGTTGCATCAAAATCCGTTCAGTCGTTTTTGCGTGATGTGCGAACAAACAAACAGACAAAAAAATGTAAAAAAAATCGTTTTGTGTTTAGACACGCCTATATAGTCTATTACAGTCATAATTTTCTCAAATATCTTAAATGTACAGACATAGCTGTGTTATAGTTTTATAATATTATATAGATTTTATTAATCTCTAATCAAGTATTTAGTTTCCAATTTCAAATAAAAATAATATGGGATTGTGATTCACACTGTTTGTTATTATTCAGTCCCACGTCTTGGTGTACTTGTGACTTTAGGGTATTTTTGTATAAACATTAATGTGTAATAGTAATAGATACAGGTTAACTCTTATCACACATTAAGATCTATTGAAGAAAAATCTGGTTCCACCGCACATAATGAGTTAAATAGTGAAACTACCTTATTTCTTTACAACTTTAGTTTTAACTAGTCTTGTATTAATACACCTACTTTTTCCTATTGTGGAGTGGAAAACTCATTTTCCATCTATACTATTTATTATAACAGCAGCTGTCTATTTACGTTTAAGTTATTTAAGAAAAAGCAAATGTTATTATTCGGACAGAAAACATTTTTTAGGATTTATGTCAGTTTGTTTGTTTGGGCATCACACGAAACTACTAAATGGATTTACATAAAACATCTTTAGTTTGAGAGCTCTTGGTTAGACTTAAAAACTGGTATATATTTTATCCTGCAGTTTTTAGATATTAGACCGCTCTAGACTGGGAACCTGAAAACCAGCTTTTGGAGCAGCAGAGCCACAGGCATAGTCTAAACAAAAGTAAATACCTGAAGCTCCAGCACCCAGACTCTTGATTCTCTCAAATCTTATATAAGGATCATCTTTGTTACATATTTTCTTTAATTCTTCATATATTTCCTCATCTGTGAGAGTAGCATACATTTTTTCTTTTTTCCGCAATATTGGACTTCCATCTGGATCATTTCCAATAACACTTAAATCGTCAATACCAGCTGTGAGATCATTAACTGCATCTTTCTTCTTCAAGGTATGTTTTGTCAGTGCAGCTGGCATTGTTTGCCTAGTATTTAAGAATATATCATTTGTCACCTCCTCCTCACTGCTTTGACCAATGGACAGGTCAGAATCCTGACTCTGGTGAGCATTCTTATGGTCTAGAAGTTTCTCTATTTCAATGTTTTCTTCCGTAATAGCCTCTTGAGTGAGGAATGGTTTAAATGGTTCATCTTGTGCTTTTTCTTTTTTGATTGTGTACATGTGAAACTTGACGGCCTGGATAGCCGCATCAGGATTCTCATTTTGTTCGGCGGGCGTTATTTGGGTATTCAACAATCTCAGCCAAGAGTTTGGCAGACCCTCCAACATGCCCGTCTCCGAATTTTTACTAACGTGAACATGTTGCTTGACATTTGTTGGCATTCCTATGTCAGTTGCACGCTCTTCTCTTTCCTTGTGATTCTTCTTTGCGAACAGTTTCCCAAACACGCCTCGGGTCGTTCGCCCACTCATTTTGATTTGATAATTGTCTGTTTATTACACAACTATGCCATATCACTATCACTTAATTTAACACAAAACAGTTATATTCGTTCTTAAAAACACTCTACAAAGGCGGAATTTCGATTTTTCAGTCGTGATAGGAGTGGCTTTACATGGACGGAATGCAATATCGTTCCGCAGGAGTCATAGGACGTACCACTTTATTATCTGTCAAACGTCGATTTGTAAAGAAAAATGGAGTGAAATACAAGCGGTCCTTTACACGCATATGGGAGCATACATAAATAAAGATAAGAATTCAAAGCATTTTAATAAATGGAAATAGATTAATAATACAAATAATTAAAGTACTGCTACTGCCAAATGAGTAGTGAACTTTTCTATAACGTTGAAATGACAACTATTAGATACTCGAAAAATTTGAACTTAATGACAACTAAATTATTCAATAACAATTTTATTTATTACATCTGTCGTGTAATGAAGCGTTAGCGTATATTTTACGCTGGCAGCTTCAAAGATATAAATAAAAGCGTATACATGTTTACATATTATATCATTTCGGAATGAATCATTGGTATTACCCATTCACAAGGATTATTTTTTAAGAACCTTAGTTAGCTATGAATACAAAGTACGAAAATATGATATACTTATATATTTCACGGGCATTTTTCACACAACGTCCTCTGTCCCAAACTAAGCTTAACGCTTGTGCTATGGGTACCAGATTACGGATATAATACATATACTACTTTTTTTTTGTAAATACATACATATAATAGATAGAAAACACCCAGACGCAGTACAAATATCTGTATTCATCACACAAATAATTGTCCTGAGTGGGAATCGAATCCACGACCTCGTGCACGGAAGTCGGTTACACTACCGACCACGAGGCCGGTCAAACTTATAAAATCATAGCCACAGACGGGGTTGCAACCCGCGCCTTCTGAGTACTTACCGTTAAATTTAGTGGTGCTTGACGGGCTTGATAGGATAGGACTTGAATGGGCCGGCTCAATCGAGGAAGTACCTATACCTTTTTACAGAAGATCAGCGTGAAACAATGTTAGCTCCTCCTAACGCCGTGTTTCGTATGGTGAGTGAGAGTTTTAGAGGCCCAAAAACAACCATACTAGATAATTGCAGACGTGGATTACAATGTGGTGTATGATCATGTTCAGTGACAATTAGGTCCAAATTCCCATAAAAAGCAATCCAGCATAATGGTCCACTGTAGAGGAATGCTCGAAAATCTAACACCCTTCAATACGTGCTAAATCGTCATTTTTAACTTCATATTTACTTTTGTGGAAGTTTAGCACACAACAAGGCTAAGGCTTCATAAATCGTTATCACAACTGCTAAGGGTGGGTGATAAGAAGCTATCCACACACTAGCAGAGCTCACGTCAATATGAGCTTAACTATTATGCAATACCAAATCAAGTATTCTGTTACTTATTAAATAGGTCCTTACATATGAAATTGGCGTTGTGTATGGAAAAAGCAAACCGGTTTTTTAGGGTTCCGTAGCCAAATGGCAAAAAACTAAACCCTTATGTATTCGCCATGTCTGTCTGTCTGTCTGTCCGTCCGTATGCCACAGCCACTTTTTCCCGAAACTATAAGAACTATGCTGTTGAAACTTGGTAAGTAAGTAGATGTATTCTGTGAACCGCATTAAGATTTTCACACAAAAATAGAAAAAAAAGCAATAAATTTTGGGGGCTCCACATACACTTAGAACTGAAACTCAAACATTTTTTTTTCATCAAACCCGGTATGTGTTTGTGGGGTATCTATGGATAGGTCTTCAAAAATGATATTGAGGTTTATAATATAATTTTTTTCTAAACTGAATAGTTTGCGCGAGAGACACTTCCAAAGTGTAAAATGTGTGTCCCCTCCCTGTAACTTCTAAAATAAGAGAATGATAAAACTAAAAAAATATATGATGTACATTACAATGTAAACTTCCACCGTAAATTGGTTTGAACGAGATATAGTAAGTAGTTTCTTTTGATACGTCATAAATCGTAAACCGCAATTTACCTTTCATACACTATTATTAAACCATCGATCAAAGTTACAACGAACTACAAGAACTTTTATATATGTTAGTTGCTGCTACGGAACCCTTCATGGACGAGTCCGACTCGCACTTGTAATTTTGATAAATTTGTAATTTTGATTAAATGAAATATTTTAAATTATCAAACAAAGTAGATCATACATCATTGTTATGTATTCACTTTCAGCCTCATTGGAATTGAACATTGTTCCTTGCAAGAAGTTGTCCAAATTCCGGGGAAAAGAGGTAATCTGTTAGAGCAAGGTCGGAGGCGACTGTCTACCAGAATTAAATCTATCATACTTCTCTGTTCATTCCTTCTCCATGTATACATATGGATGTCCTTATGTTGAAAAAATGTGTTTGACACAATAAGGTTTCTCTTATGGAGAGAATCCTTATTGTGTCAAACACATTTTTTATACATACATCCGCAATGAGCCTACCTGCATCATTCACTCTCTTATCACCAAATGAACCAAGCATGTCCTCGAAGTCTGGACGCTTGGTCCCAACCCATCCATTCAAGTCTCCGCATACAATCACGCGTTCACTAGCTTCTGCCAAATCCAGAATTCCCTAACATTATCCCAGAACTTCTCTAGATCCGATGCCACCGAAGAGCCTACGGGAGCATAAGCTACGACCATGAAGACCCTGGTGACACCTAGTTTTATTCGGACCCATAGAAGCTGGGATCACACATTCCGTAGTCTTTCACACCTGAGGCCAAGCGAGCGGACAGCAACACCCCCACTCCCATGCTGGCCCGATCGCTCTGCGGTACACCAGACCACAGAGCTAACCCGCCACCAGGAAGATCACAGGCGTCGCTACCCTTTCGCTTGGTCTCTATTACACAGAGCACATCAAGCTGTCTGTCCGACATGACGGTTACCAGCTCGTGTAACTTATCTTCCACACCACCTCTTACATTCCACGTGCCTACTCGACACTCTGCTCCCCTCGACTCGCCAAACTGGGCAAGGCGTGATGAATGGCGGCCCCCATCGCCGCATCTGCCGTTGTTCGTACCGACGGGGGCGGGTCGGTACGCGTCGCCTCTGGGGCACGCCCTAACCCGCACTGCGGTGCGCATTCGAGCCGGATTGCAGCCTGTGGATTACAGGCTGGCAGGGATCGCAACGAGCACGCTCCGGACTATGATCACCCTAAAAAAAGCAATAAATAATTGATATTTAGATACGATTTCCGTGCTAGACACCTACTGATGTGTTTGAAGCCGGTGCCAAAAATGTTTTTAATGTTATCTAAGTAGGTATTTATTATGAATTGTTTTTAATACTTTTGGTATTGTTTTTTTTTTGAAGGCGGTTTTCTTTTTTTCTTTTTTATGTTTTATTTTGTGATATTTAGTGTTTTTTTTTATAAAATAGCTTAGAGTAGATCGTACATAATGGGGACGCCTACCTAAACAAATAAAAATCAGACAATTAAAATTTTTTTTAGATATTTGTTGATTTTTTAAAAACTACTGCACTGATTTCGGTGAAATTTAAATGGGACCATTTCGGAATAAACCCCTTTCAAACAAAAAAGAATTTCGCAAATCCGTCTACATAATTATGACGGAGTTATGCCCGAACATACATAAAAAAAAATATATAAACATCCGAATTGATCACTTCCTCCTTTTTTTGAAGTCGGTTAAAAATAATCAGATATTTTAAGTTTTCCATATTGCAAGCCCAACGACGTCAAAGATAAATCAAATAGCGTGAAAACAAATTCATGAATCCGCTAAGTTGTAAATACAAATACAAGTATTGTGTATGGTAACCTACACAATACTTGTATTATTTTTATTAAATTATACTATTTTTATTAAATTATAAATGAGCAACGATTCTTACTATTGAGTTGCACGTTGAAAGAGAGGGAGAGAGAGAGAGAGAGAGAGCCAGAGCAAAAGTCTCATTTGCAGTTCCTCTACTTTTATCAGTATTATCTGTACAATCCATTTGGTGAAAATTTTGTCCGTGTGGTGACGGATTAAGAATACAAGTGTCACCACCCCATTCTTTCCCACGGGTATCGTACCTATCGAGGCGACTAAGGGAAGTAAGCAATTATCATCCATTGCATGACTGGTGGTAGGGCTGGGTACCAAGTGGTACCCAGCCCTACCACTAGTTATAGTCATGGTGGCTCACTTGGTATCCGGCCCGAACGGGTTGGCACCACCATCTCCCGTGTGACCAGCCATGAAGCACATTGTTGCGTTTTGGCTGTAGCAGGCGTTTATTCTTTCATTTCGTATCTGTGAAATGAAATGGTGAGCAGCGGCTTGATCATACTCTCGGTATAGTTGAGTCCATGAGCGACGGTTACCATTTACCTTCAGATGGGCCGTGGCGCGCCTGCCACTACTGCAATAAAAAAAAATAAACAATACTTTTATTCGTGGGTAGCACACAATAATATATTAGTCCTGTTTGGAATCAATTCGAGTTTAATATCAAGATCACACCCAGTAACTACACCAGATCCAACTGTCCAGTTCATCTGACAGCTCAAAGAAATTGCGTCATATAATTGAATTAAAAATAACACTGTATAGCCTTGGAAATCAATTGGACACAATGAAACAGAATCTGAGTAAAAGACGCGTACGTAAGGTCAATGGCCAGTGATAAGTTCAACGTATGTCGAGATCCCAACTGGAAGCTGTAAACAGCTTAAATTCCCGACAACTATGGGCTAAGTACAAGGTTTTATGCGCAATAAAATGCGACGCGGATCTTCTATTTGTGTCACTTGTTTCGTTCATGCTCTAGGTAGAGCAACGATAGTATGGGGACTGCGGATAGTACCTATACAATCATGGATAAGTCTTGGTGTTAAACTCACGATTCACCTCTTTGATGGGACAAGGATAACCCTCTGTTTTATAAAAAGGCTTGTCTTTTTTCTGCGCACAAGGGAAACCCGTCCTTTATGAAGCAGTGATAATTTATTAGCAAACTAGATTTTGCCCGCAACTGCGTGTGGACTTTAAGAACATAAATAAATCAATCACTCTATAGTATAGAGTACAAATTGTTATTTGTGAATGAGGAAAAAGAGAACTTTAGTACAAGCGGGAATCGAGCCTGCGTCCCTTCCTATCCGGGGAAGTGCTCTAATCCACTGAGCTACCGTACTACCCAATTTTCTCATCACATTTATCTTAACGATCAACCGTTCGATTCCCGCTCGTACTAAAGTTCTTTTTTAAAGTAGCTGAGCATGTCAAGTGCTAAAAATATAGATCAAAACACTCTACAGTATATTAATTATTTCTATATAAAATTAGCTATTGCACGGGAACCATTCATTTTTCCGGGATGAAAATTTGCCTAAGTATATCCTTTTCTAGGCTCCTGTTTTCTTTACAACCCTTTTTCTGTCCCACTATTGGGCACGGGTCTCCTCTCATGGTGAGGGGGATTAGACCATAGTCCACCACGGTGTCCCAATGCGGGTTGGCAGACTGATTATACATATTCAAAATTTTACGATTATTGTTGTACAGTAATTTTAGCGTGATTGTTGCGCACAAACAAACTAGTATGTATAAGGAAGCTAATGTGAATTTTTTGTATGTTCTTACACTTTTACACAGTAATTGAACCGATCATCTTAATTTTTTTATACGTATAGCCTGGAGAAAAGGACATAGGAACGTTTTGTGGCCATTGCATTCGCTTCTTTCTTATTGCGGATGCACTGGCCTCAGGCGCTCGTGTTAAGTAATTATTAGTGTATTCTTGACGATTTGAAGTGCTGTATAATAGGCCTATAAAATATTAAGATATTTTTGGATTTGAATTGGATTCGAAACTATAGGTTTTTATCCTGGAATAACGGATAGTTCCTGTGGGAAAGTTATTTTTGCATAGAGGTAATTAAAGCACTGTAGAGTGACGTATTTAAATTTTCAAGTCCACGTGGAAGAAGTCCTGGGCAGTATCTACTTCTATATAATTCCTTTAAAACTGATGAATGGCGTGATTTCGGAAAACACCACACAACCGCACACCCCGTCGTCCAGGGCAACGGACAGGGTAGTGTGGGGCTCTCACCCAATTAATAAGCCTGCCGTGTGCCTTCTCTCCCCCTGTGTTGGCGGGCCACTGGAACTAAGTATGTTGCATGACTTCAGTGGTAAGACGGTATTTAATCTATACAAAATTTTTATAATTATTATAAAGCTGTAACAGAGCTGTGTATACATTTAAGATATTTGAGATAAAATGACTGTATATTATATAGGCGTGTCTGAACACAAAACATTTATTTTTTAGATTTTTTGTCTGTTATTCTTATTTGTACATTATGCAAAAAATACTGCGCGCATTTTGATGCAACTATTTTATTTGATAGCTTTTGCTTAGACTTAAAAACTGGTGTATATTTTATAGCGATATAGTATCGGGAACCTGAGATCTAACGTAAAAACTAACTTTGGGCTGCGGCGGAGCCGCGGGTAAAGGCTAGTTTCTGTCTACATACAATGTATACATTATCTACACAAATATATAATATTGAACTAACTGTTTTGTAATGTCTAAATAATAGCTTTATACTAAATACATACAAAAGTATATACGTTACCTATTAAAAAAAAAAACAAAATAGCAATTTTTAAAGTTTTTGCTTTGTCTGTCTATCTCACTGTTTGTTACAGCTAATCTCAAGAACGGCTCGACTGATTAAGACGAGACTACTCGCTAGCAGGTAACTGATGTTATAAGGAGTAAAACTTAACTTACTAAAATACTCTTTTTCCTTATTCACAAATTATAATTTGTACTTTAAGAGTAGCTGAGCATGTCAACTGCTAAAATATAGATCAGCTGTCAGGTTGACAATTATTCACTTTTGATGTTATGGCTCACTCAATATAGATATTGAAACAAGAGATAAGTGCTATCTTTTTAAACTTATATCATTAGAACTGGTTAATATCGTCTACAAGCTGATGCCACGGTAATTGGTTTGTAGAAGCTTTCACGAAGCAATATAAAAGGTATTTACTTGCCTAATAATCTTTCGCTACACGACTATAAGATTGAATTTCTAATATTCAGAAACTATTTTAAAGTTGTGCCTTCAGTGTAGGTATATTTTTAGCACCATTTAGGTATATTTAACGTGATTGAAATTACTTTCTGACGTTTTATCGATGATCGATGTTATATCCAAAATATTTTTCTTTGATTTAATAATAGAGTTTTGAATAAACTATCTATGTCTGGGACTCTCAGCATACTACCTATATTATTATAGCAACAAATCAAGCAGGATCACTAGAAAAAAAAGACGTGGCTGTCTGAAATCTTAGTTAAGACAATATGAAATAAAACAATTTAACACTGCGAAAATTAACTTTTTGTTTGAGCTGTGAAAAATTGAAAATCCATTACGCAAGCCTTCCATCAATAACCGGCGTGAGGATAAACAGGCTTCGCCGACATCGTTCATGCTTTCGGCGCGGCGCTAAAACCAACAGCGGCATCTTTTACGCCTGTTGTAGGCCGCTAGGGTACCTTTCGGGCAGTCGAATGTTTTTTTAACAAATATCAAATATTTTAAAGTATGTACCAATTATTTGTGAATAAGGCAAAAGAGATTTTTTGTACGAGCGGGAAACGAACCCGCGTCTTTTCCAATTCGAGGAAGTGCTCTAAGCCACTGAGCTATCGTACAGATCTTTCGGTCATCCTGATCTCTTTATCATATTTGTCTTTACGACCAACGCCATCCATCGGAATGCATTTACATGCATTAAACCAATATAGTAAGTTTAATTTTGCAATTAAAATTCACATACATTTTAATGGCGCGAGTTTTTAAACATTTTTGATCTATATTTTTTAGCATTGGACATGTTCCGCCACTTTATAAAGTACAAATTATTTGTGAATTAGGAAAAAAAATATCTTTTTCCTATCAAATATGTTTCAAAATTTTCCAATTAATGTCATTGGTGGTCCGTCAATACAGGCAGAGTGACGGCACACGGCGGTTTTATTCAGTGGGTGTGGGCCCCATACTACCCTATTTGTTTCCCCGAACGAAGAGGTGTTCGTTTAAGAACATTTTTTCTCACCATAACAAAAAAAAATAGTTACGGAAGAAGTACATAATAATTATGTGGTATCACTCGACGTCAACTCCAAGGTAAAGGAGATATAGAGGAAGGTTATAGAGGACGAAGGATAAGGTGAGGGTTTGGGCCTTTGACGCTGTCACTCACCATACGAAACATGGGACAAGCTGATCTTTGGAAATGAAGGAGGAGGAGGAGAGGAATGAATAGAGGAAGTTCTCAATTCGACACGTATATATATTTTTATGCTAGACCACGCTTAGCTTTGCACAGAGTAGACCAATTTTGATAATAGGCATGATGATTGTTTTTCAAAATCTATTCTATGATATTCAAAAGTATCTAATAAGTGAAAAATATATCATATTTCTGTAAAAACAATGGTTTTTTAAGCAATAAAATGAAATTTAAATTTTAAACTCATGTCAAAACGTACGCCGATGTCATTCGTTTGTTACGACGTCACGCCTCAGTACGGCAACAGTAAACATTAGAGTCAAAGAGAATGTAAGACACTACTTTACAATGACGTTTACTAAGGCATGATGTCATTCGCTTTGATTGGTGTTTAATAAGCTATCATGGTGGATTGTTGTATTTTGTAGGTTTATTTTATCAAATATATTATTAATCTCGCCATTAAAATACGGATGAATACATTTTTCGAAATCCTAGAATCCTATTTCATTAGATCATTTCAATATTTTGGCGATATTTGATTACTGTCATCAAGCCTATTCTTTTTTTGGATAGGTTTGAAAAGAAAAAGAAGTTGGTCCCATAAAAATTTTGAACAAACATTAAAGGGTTGAAAAAATAGAGGATGCTTGCGTATTCCCTCACTGATTTAACTGAGCTATGTGTACTCTCATACCTAGTAGTTGGTGTCATATTAAAAATTTGAAAAAAAAAAAACAAAACCAAGGGTGGAAATATAGGGGATGATTGATTGTTCACTCATTGATTTTAACACTGAGTTGTGTGTAGCCTTATTAGTCTATGCCAATTAAATTTAAAATATAAAACATACATAAGGGTAGGACAAAAAAAAAAGAATATCGGTAGATTTTTTTTGTTAATAAGTTATTTATTCATTTAGAATATTAAGACTAGGTAGATTATACTAGAATGGTTTAAATTAGAACGTGTGTCATATTCCGTGTGGACGTATTATACACAGACACTAGTTATTACTCGCATATTGTAACAAATATTTTAGAGTATAACGTAACTGATACTAAATTTATAATAATGTTTAATTAAGTCGGTCAAAAGGGCGTATTACCACTATCTATTAAACCTGTTAGTTTCAGACTGTTGCCCTATATTTTGTTGTGGTGTGTGTTGATAAGTTTGGTAATATTTCATCAGTAGTCATGTCATAAATTTCCAAGTGTATTTGTGACACTTTTACGGCATAACTACTACACCGATCATCGTGAAATCAAGAGTAACATTATATCCAGAAACTAAAAAAGAACTAAGCCTACTTTTTATCCCGGATAAATTAATGACAGAGATTATTAGTATGTCATAGTGTGACGTATTAATATTCTCAAGCGGGCAGAATATAATTTTTAAAATATTAAGAGCCTGTAAGCAGAATAAAAATTTAACGGTAACTAGTTTTAGGGATAGAGCAGCATGAATGGGCTGACTCGATCGGGGAACCACCTTTTTTTTTGTTAAGGCGGGATAAAATGTGCCTAACCACACACCCCCTCATTCGGGGCAACGAACAGGGTAGTGTGGGGCCCTCACCCACTAAAGAAACCCACCATGTGCCGTCTCTCCGTCTTTATTGGCGGGCCACTGGAACTATGTTACATTACTTCGGTGGTATCGGGGAACGACCCTCAAATAGAAGATTAGCCTGAAACATCGGTAAGTACTCCTACTGTTTCGTATGGTGAGTGAAAGCGACAGAGGCCCAACCCCACTCCTTATCCTCTGTCCACCCCTTATTATCCTTTCTTTCCACCTACTGTCCGTTTAGGCTACGGTAACCGTTTACCATCATGTATCAGTATGCTTGTTTGCCACCCGCGTAGTATAAAAATAAACTAAACTGTTTTATCTTTTAGGAACATTTGATCGATAATAATATTTCTATAACATCGATAAAAATGAACGTCACTATTTTTAAATTTACCTGCTGTTTGTATACCGTTGTACATGTGTGCAGTGAAGTCAAAGCTTTGGGCGTGAAAAGAGATGGTATAGTAAACAATTCTTTCTAAAGCTGACTTGTGTTATTTTTAGGTTAATAGCATTTGAATTCGCTCATCGCTGCTTGTACCAATGAAAATGTACAGCACTATGCGTGAACGCGCCAAGATCACTAGGATTAATATAATACATATATGTAGTTCGATTTTCAAATCACAATTGACAGTTCAGTGGATAATAAGTGGGATCGAACCATCTGAATGTATAATGGATATCGAGTTTTTGAACTTGGTAAGCTATTATTAAAAAAAATATTAATTACTAGAAGTGTTCTCAATAGTGATCCTCAATCTTATTATAATATTCTCTGTATGGAAATTATGTCCATTTTTTTCTTCGAATGGACAGAACTATACCAAGAGTATTGTCAAGCTGCTGCACACCATTTCATTTCTCAGATACGAAATTAAAGAATAAATGGCTATCTTCTGCTACAGCCAAAACACACTGACGTGCTTCATAACCGGTCACATAGGAGACGGTGGTACCAACCCGTTTGGGCCTGATAGCAAGTAAGTACTCTTATATAAGTTCTTGTATTCTTAATCCATCACCACACGGATAATATTTATATAATTTTGTTTAGTCTATATAATCAATTAAGAAATCTAAGTAGGAAAAGGCTAGCTAGACAGGTAGAGCTTTAGTAATTCCAACATGAATTGGACGGCTCGATCAAGAAAGTAGGTAAAGAGTAATAGGTTAATTAAATTAAAGAAACCCAGAGACTACTAAGACAGTGGTATTGAGTTCGATTCCCAGTCCGAGGTCCAAACCTGGCACAACACCAACTGACTGACTATTTGAGGTATCTATATCATCACTTACGGGTGCTTTTTAAAGGTCGCAAGTTTGATACAAATTGTTTCGTGACCAACTATTTAATTATCCTCTATGTATGTATACTATTATAAAGCTGTAACAGAGCTATGTCTGTACATTTAAGATATTTTTAAGAAAAATGAATGTGTTAGACTATTTAAGCGTCTCTACACAAAATAATGAGATGAGAAACTGGCATACATTAAGAGTATTTTTGATATCACATAATAAACAAGAGATAATAATAATTATTTTGCACACAGATTATTAGACTTAACTCTACAGAACTAATTGTTAAATATCGATGCAAATTGGACATTCAGTTACAATATTGAATTCTCATGGAGCCGAATGAGTCATTACTTTGATCGGCGATTTTAGATATCTGGTGTGTCTAATTTACTGCGTTAAGCAGACACTCTGATATAATGACTATAAATAAAATTAACGCAGTGTGAAAATGTGAAATTGAAAATAAAAGTCACGAGCAGGATTTGAACCTGCATCTCCTGGATACCGTCCAGATGCTTTGCCAATTCAGCTATCGTGACAATTGCTCCTGACTGCTAATTTCGATAACCCATTTAGGCGACGATTTGTCTTTGTCACGGTGGCTGAATTGGCAAAGCATCTGGAAGGTATCCAAGAGATGCAGGTTCAAATTCTGCTCGTGATTGTTATTTTCGATTTCACATTTTCACACTTTGTGTTTATTTATATGGCTAAAGCATGTCAAATTCTAAAAAGTATATAAAAATATCTAAATATAAATAAAATTATTTAACCACTATCACCCCCCACTTATCTATACTACTCGTATTATAAAGCTGTAACAGAGTTGTGTCTGTACATTTAAGATATTTGAGAAAAAAATATCTGTATTAGGCTATATAGGCGTGTCTGATCTCAAAACAATGTTTTTCAGAAATTTTATCTGTTTGTCTGTTCATTCATTCACGCATCACGCAAAAACTACTGAACAAATTTTGATGCAACTTTTTTTATTTGATAGCTCTTGATTAGACTTAATACTGGTATACATTTTATCTCGCTTCTATATCGGGAACCTGAGATACGACCTAAAAACTATAGGACAAAGGCAAAAGTTTAAGCATAATTTGCTTGTTATATTTATATAAGTCGTAGCCACATCTTATAATTTTATTGACCAACCATGTTGTGGCCGACCATTATATGAAATGGTTCAGTTTCATGAAATCATCGGCCCCATGATTAAGTGGCCATGACTATGATCTATTTGCTTCTACTTCTTTTTATTAATTCTCTATGGTTTTCAAAATTATAATATTATTGCCCGGTGAATTGAAAAGTCCCATTGAATTATTAGCGCAATGTAACCCATTAAACACAAAGTGAAAAATGTGAAATCGAAAATAACAGTCAGGAGCAGGATTTGAACCTGCATCTTCTGGATACCGTCCAGATGCTTTACCAATTCAGCCATCCTGACAATTGCTCCTGACTGCTAATTTCGATAACACATCATACTTAACGTCTTTGGGTGACGCCTGCACCATCTGTCGGAAGTATTTTCATACATTATACCGACCAGGTAAACTTAATTTTACAATTAAGATTTTACCTAATAATGACGCAAACCCTTTAAATATTTAGATATTTTTATATATATTTTTAGCATTTGACATGCTTAGCACTATACATTAAACACAAAGTGAAAAAACCCAACGTAACCCTTCGTAGTTCCATCTCGTTATGAAATGAGTACTGGTGGTATGGTTGGCTACTAAGTGGGAGCTGTGCATTCGTGAAATGAAATTTATTTCCCTTCCACATTGAGGTTCCCACGTACTATCAAGTGCGCTGGGGCTCGCATGTCACTATTGGCAATAAAAAAAATGATACCCTTTCCTACCATTGAGGTAGTAATTGGTAATTTATTTATTTCATCATTTTATTTTTAAAAGCTCCGATTTTTATGGGTTAGCGGGTAGAGAACTCAAATTTGAGTTAAGTTGGCCCTATTGTATATATATGTCTTAATATTAAGTTTATAATAAGTTTCTGTGTACAATTAAAGTATTAAATAAATAAATAAATAAAACTTACATAAAACTTAGATAGCTACAGTGCAAACATAAACCTTTTTAGGTTTTTCTGTACACCAGCAATGAAGTAGATATTTCGTTGATGATTCCAAAGCTCAGTCTACAAGGGATTAGGGTTTCTTGCGAATTAAATTCAAAAATCTTAGATTGAAATATTCTGTTGTACAGGTCAGAGCGTATACTTAGTTGATTTTTTTATACTACATAAGTGCGTAACAGGCGTATGGCAAGCGGTTACCGTAGCTTAGGTAGTAGGTACACTGGCTGGTAATACCAACACCAGAGGCATCGCTTGCGCGTCACCATCTCCAAGGAAATGCATAGGAAGGACATTAAGAAGAGTATAGGTTAGATACTAAGAACGGGGATAGGAAAGATAATAAGAGGATAGGGAGGGATTTTGGGCCTGAGGCACTCTCACTCACCATACGAAACACAACGGTAGGGATGCCTACCGCTGATCTTTTGTGATAATTATGTTGGTACTTCCGCGACCAAGCCGGCCCAGGCCCATTCATGCTGATAAGCAAGGCTCTACCACGGTTATATTAAGTTTACATGAATCAAACGATTTAAATTTTGATGTTTGTTGCAGAGTAAGCTTGAATCTTAAAGGTGCAGAAAATAAATATACTTAGGATACTTTTTAATTCATTCTTTGCGATATAATATAGGATGAACGTTTGTGCATGTTCGTCTCCATTTTTTATTGTTGAAAATACTTGATCATTAAACTTTCTTCTATAGATAATCCAAAATAACTAAACCATTACAGGACGTCATAACACTGGTAACACCCAGGAATTATTTATGAAAAAAAAATAATTGAAAGGCGCTAACACTGTTGAATATAAAGATTCGTGGGTGACGAAACGTTCAGTAGTTGTCTACGGTCGTTGAGTGTAGGTGTTAAACCACATACCTACTACATTTCAGATAATTATAAAACTGTTTCATTACTGCATGATGCGTTCGCTAGCGTCATCGTGGCGGCTGGGCGGTTGCCGCCCACTGAAACGCCAGTCTCGACGTCCACTCCGCGCGGTCCGCCTGTCGTTTCCCATCGCGACATATCTACAAACTTATTTATAAATACATATATATCCGTAGGCGCGCAAAATAACATTTGCACGTGATACAAATTCCGCGCCATATTTGCTTTTATTTTTTTTTATATATTCGAGCGGGAAACGACTACTCGCGACTTGATTTTGTTGTTCTATGTTCTTAATTTAAATTTTATGCTGGACAAACGGGGTGTGAAATATTCATGGTGCATTTATATATATACACTGGAAATTCTTTTGTAAAAGGTACGTTTCAATTTATTATTTTCAGGAATGTAGGTAGGTATAAGTCCAAGTGATTTTTTGGAATTAGCTCTACATTATATATATTGTGCATTCTATATGTTGTCCTCTAGGAGACATCCTAGAGGATACAGCGGGTTGATAATTGCCATAGAATGGCCTCTCGCGTTCCACAGGTGTACCCCCTTGGGAACGAGACGTGGGAGGTGGCGAACCACGTCACCGCCTTTCAGATGATTGATACTAAAAGGCCAATTGCATTCCCAGGGTTAAAAAAAAATACAAAGTATTTTCTTACATAAATAACAATTTTATCAAAACCCTTTTTAAAGGGTTATCTATGGTTATCCTTTCAGATTCTGGTGTTTGTTATATACTGTATGATTATAATATTTTTATGGTAATGAAGAAACTTTGTTAGTTTACTAAGCCTAAATAGTTGCGTCAATGATTGAGCAAAAAGTATTTGTAAACAATTATTACTCATTAGCTAAAAGTTAAACAAAACGTGTTTGAAAGTAGAAGCATGGGATAGTATAGAAACGATTAGACGGTAGCGTGACTGTTAACCCCTGCCCTAGGGTATCGACCCCTCCCAAACCTTTTATTAAATCACCTTGACGTTTGATATATTTACTTTATCAACGCATGAATAAAAATGGAAATAATAAAGCTTTTTGAATGAAGAACTTACATTAGTCCAAATGTTATTAACGTTTTTTTCAAATACCTATCTTATATAGGTTTTTTATTTTCTATAGCATTTTTTAAAAAATATTTTTTATGAGTAACTAGCCTTAGCACTAGATTTTTGGTAATATCTCCAATTCCTGATATAGGTAGTAAAAAATAGAGCGTAGAGCCTTGCTTATGCCAGTATGAATGAGCCGGGGAATGATCGGGGAAGTACCACCCTCTCACAAAAGATCAACGTGTAACAACTTCTAACTTAATGATTCGTATGGTGAGTGAGAGCATCGGAGGCCCAAACCTCCTATCCTCTTCTTATTATCCTTCCTATCCTCTCCTTAGTATCCTACCTGTCCGCACCTTATTATTCTTCTTATTCATCTCCTATCTCTTTCCGTAGAGATGGCGACGCGCGAGTGACGCCTTTGGTGTTGTTGTTGTCAGCGTCTATAGGCTACGGTAACCGCTTACCATCAGGTGGGCCGTATGCTTGTTAGCCAAACATGTACCTAGTATAAAAAACACAACTCTTTTACACCCTTATAATTTATTATCATATTGGCTGTTTTTTATTTTTTTATTGCTAATGATGGCAGACTAGCCACAGACCACCTGATGGTAACTGGTACCCGTTGCTCATGGACTCAACTATACCAAGAGTATTAACAAGCCGCTGCGCACCATTTCATTTTTCAGACGTGAAATAAAAGAATAAACAGCTATCTTCTGCTACAGCCAAAATACACTGATATACTTCATATCCGGTCACACAGGAGATGGTGGTACCGACCCGTTAGGGCCCGATATTAAGTGACGTTACGCAGCCCTACCACCAGTAATGCAATAGGTGATAATTGCTTACTTCCCTTAGTCGCATTGTATGACACCCACTGGAAACGATGGGGTGGTGACACTTATAGGCTTAGTCCGTCCCCACACGGACAAAAATACGTTAATAATTTTGAAAAATAGAATATTACACGAAAGACATTTTTTCCATGGGGGACATAACATGATCTTTAAATAAATACCATGTCAGCTGTCCAATTGTCGCCATGGAAATAAAACGTGAACTCAGACATTGACATGATTATATCTGTCCGAGTATTTTATTTTTGTACCGGAATATGTAAACGTGCATCAATTTTCAAATGGAGAAAGTTTAATAATAAAGTATGGTCGTTTAAAATGTCTATCTTATTGAGCAATTGTTAAATAACTACTGAAGAGATGGGCTGGTCAATGCTGTTTACATGAATAATGTTAATAAACTGTTAATAATGTTTAATAACAAAAAAAATATGTTAACATTTATTGAAGGGAGGTAGCGTCAGGAGTCTCCGAAAAGTGTGCGTGTATGAAGATATGAGTAATTATGAATTTTGAGGAAGCGAACGATGCATGCAAGAATAGAGCCTTTTGGCACTCTGTTTTCTCTGCCTGCCCTGCAAGGGAAATGGCGTGATGATAAGTAAGTAAGTAATTAAAAATGTTAACAAATATACTGTTAATAATGTTAATTACATAAGAATATGCCTTCTTCGGTAAGTAATAGCTCATCCGTGATGATGAATGCTGCAAAATATTCGAAATGCTGCGACAGTCGAACATCTTGTAAACACAATAGATTCCGAAAAAGTAGTTTTATTTAATAATGTGACATATTCACATAAATGTCAGAAAATATTGGATGTCCATTTAAACTTACACCATAAGACACAGAACCAGACTGACAAAATCATTGGGTGCTAACTATTACGCACCTTTACTGATAGCTACACGTACTCTGCAGGACAGCCGCTCAGCAATTACAGTTAATAGTCTGCAGTGGTGCTGTTTTGGGTTTGGTTCAGTCGTATGTATATATGTCACTCCATAACTACTGATCCGATCATCATACAATTTTGTATAATATCTAGTTTGGAGCCTAGAAAGGGACATAGGCTTACTCTTAACCCGGAAAATGAATGCTTCTGAAGTACACGCAGGCGAAGTCGCGGGTAGAGACAGTCTAGTTATTCATAAATACGTGTTTACTTCAGCGTCATTTGTCGACCTGCTTTTGATCTTGTAATTCATTAGCACGTGATATCTATTCATGCTGTAAAAGAGTTCGTAATTTGTAAACGTGCGCACGCGCTTATCAATACATTTGCGCCTTGTTTATTGTTAGTTTTTAGTTTGTTGGTAAATGTAACAGAATTTCACGGTAAATGAAGTAATTAAACAATATTTTTTTACCTAAAACATTTTGAATATAAGTGACAGTGTAAAATGAGTATTACGATATTAGTTGTTTGTAATTTCTAAATATTTTTTTTAGAATGATATGGCATACGTGCCATCGGTGATTTAAAAAGTAATTAAGGCTCGACATTTATTAAGAAGGCAGTTGCAATGTGATGCAATGTGTGGTCTTTTCGGTTTGTGGGTAGACTATGAGTTGTTATGTAATCAACATACCAATGCCAGAGATCGTAAGTCAAAGATTAACTTGTTTTGATGGTTGAGTAGGCTATACTCAAGCTGTCATTACATTGGCGAGTCGTGGGTGTGCAATACACCTCTGCCTACCCCTTCGGGGAATACAGCCGTGATGTTATTTTTATTTAAAGTCATGTAGGATTTTTGCCAGTGGACTGATTTAAAACGAATTTTACTAGTTAAGTGTTGCTGTACATAGTTCGTAATCCCTGTAATGGGTTATACGTTTTGCTTTGAAGAGCTTCCCCCTCACATATCGACATATAAAATTTATTAAATACTAGCCTTTCCCCGCGGCTTCGCCGCGGTTAAAACCTAGTTTTTTGTTTATATCTCAGGTTTCTGATATAGTAGCGGGATAAAATGTATTCCAGATTTTAAGTCTAATCAAGAGGTATCAAATAAAAAAATTGCATCAAAATCCGTTCAGTAGTTTTTGCGTGATGCGCGAACAAACAAACAGACAAAAAATCTAAAAAAAAATTGTTTTGTGTTCAGACGCGGCTATATATCCTAATTCAATAATTTTTTCTCAAATATCTTAAATGTACAGACAGCTCTGTTACAGCTTATTATAGTATAGAAGTGGATTAGGTAACAAGTGGTGGCAGTAGCACCTACTCACTGGATTTCTGGTCCGATATCGAAACATTGCGGTGTGTTTTCGTTGTAGCGGGAGATCCATCCATCAGCCTTTCGAAGTCCACTGCTGGACATAGGCCTCCCCAAGAGAACACCACAACATGCGTTTCGCTGATATGGCGGATAGTGCCGTAATCACCACGCTCGCTTGGCAGGCGGGTTGGCGATCGCAGTAGATGTTGTTAATATTCGAGGGAGTGCTGCTACCCACTACCCCGATATTCCCTCAGTCGGCTCTTACGACTCCCATGGGTAGAGAGGGGTGGGACAATTCTAAAGCCGGCCCCACACGGGAGATAGCCGCCATTTATTAATTTCCCATCAGCCAAATAAAATCGTGAACAGCTTAGGTTCTTTTTTTTTATAGCTTGTAGTGGCAGACGAGCGACGGCCCATCTGATGGGAAATGGTAACCGTCGCTCATGGAGTCAACTATACTGAGAGTATTGTCAAGCCGCTGCTCACCATTTCATTTCACCAATATGAAATGAAAGAATAAACGGCTATCTCCTGCTACAGCCGAAACGCAACGATGTGCTTCATGGCTGGTCACACTGGAGATGGTGGTACCAACCCGCTCGGGCCCGATACCAAGTTGAGTACTCCCAATTGGTACCCAGCCCTACCACCATTCATGCAATGGATGATAATTGCTTACTTCCCTTAGTCGCCTCATACGACACCCGTGGGAAAGAATGGGGTGGTGACACTTGTATTCTTAGTCTTGAGTCTTGAGTCCATAAGTTGCGGTTACCACTTACCGGGGGTCATTTGCTATCATTAGCAATAAAGGAATCCCCAGAATAATGTTGACAACCCTTCTTTTTTGTTAGGGCGGGAAAAAATATTCCTAACCACACACCCCGTCGTTCTGACGAACAGAGTAATGTTCACCCACTAAATAAACCCGCCGTGTCTCCGCCTGTATTGGCATACTACTGGAACTGTGTGACTTTATATCAGTGGTAATGCTGACAACCCTATTTACGTGTGAGATTAACTATACAGAATGAGAATTGCTTCCCTGTCCATAAAACGTGATTTAATTAGATTCTAGTCTACAGTTTGTCGGCTTTCTTGTAATCTGCCGACTGTGGTTTTACCGCATATTAACATTATGAAAGTAACAAGTAACGAACAAGAAAATGTAATTACTCGTACTTGAACCGGTTATATAACAGTAACTGGAGAAAAAAAATTATGTATTAATTATAATGTATATGTAATTCATGTCCCACTTTTTTCTCAAATTACGAGGCCTTAGTCCACTAGTTTGGGTGATTTTATATAGGTACTCGTGCCATTAAAATAACTCTAAAACATGTACCCGTTCTTCTGTGTGACTAATAACTACTGCAAAATTATTTATGCTCGGATTGGTTAGACACCCTCGCTGCTTTTAAGTATTTAAGAAGTCACGAATATAATCTTGAATAGTTACGTTTATACAGTCGCTAAGTCGCGTAAAAAGAGAGAATTTCATATTCAAAGAAAGTGTTTGAAAAGTGTGAAGATTTCTGTCTAAGCTATAACAAAAGAATTCTATAATAATAGTGAGCTACTGCTTCTGCAAATGAAGAAACGAGACATGGAACGATTTGCACTGTGAGTATTGGTTTTTAGTCTAAATAGTACATTTAATATATTTTTATTACAAACAAGCCTTCATTACGTACAGATAAATGTATATTTTTTTATGTTGCGTTTGAGTTGAAGCACAAATTGCGATTGTAAAGATATAGGAATGTAGGATTTCAGAAAATTTAGCATTCTGGATCGTGGAGATTGACTGGATTGGTCGTGAAGACAAAATGTGATAAGTAAATTGGGATGATCGAAAGATCTGTACTATAGCTCAGTGGTTCAGAGCACTTCCCAGGAGTGGAAAAGGCGCGGGTTCGATTCCCGCTAGTACAAAAAATCTCTTTTTCCTTATTCACAAATAATTTGTTCTTTAAAAAGTGGCGGAGCATGTCAAATGCTAAAAAATATAGATCAAAAATTCTGGATATATTATGATCTGGTGTTGAATTTATTTCTCATTACTTTCACATTCAATTAGTTGAACTTCATATTAAACTGTCTTACCACAGTAATTAATTTAGCATGCCCTTGTAATATAAAAAAGTCGGCCTCATTGGTGTATGAAAGTAATGTGTAAAACACTTGGCTGAATGCCATAAAGCATTTACTGAAAGTCGGGAAACTTGAAGACGTAGGTATTATATTCATATGATCTTGGATAGTTTTTTTTGGCTGCATTGCTCAAATTTAAAGATTTACGGGCGCATGATATTGGAATAGTACAGGCGAAAATGAAAAGTTTCGTACCATTTTGCGGATTAGAATGCCGTTTTGCAATAACTCTTATGATTCATTAAACAAATAGTATTAATAATTTCTGGTTTGGGATATTTTAAACAAGATTGAGGGTATCATATTAACTTGTATTTACTGATAGAATCCATGAGCCACATTTAAGTATCAGTCAGGCTTAGGTGGAGGTTTTTTATCATCAACATGTGCATCTTTGATTTAAATAAGTGAGATATACATGCGTTAGGTAGGTAATTAGTAACAAAAGAAAAAGAGAGCGCACGCCGGGATGCCTACTAACTTATATATCTTCTTCTTATCTTCTTCTTCTTACTATTATAAAGCTGTAATAGACCTATGTCTGTAAATTTAAGCTATTTGAGAAAAAAAATTTTCTTTGAATTCTTGTCTGTTTATCGGATTGATCGGAACTGTTTTAGAGCTCTTGATTAGACTTATTATTATCCCGCTACTAAGTATATCAGGAACCTGAGATATAACCCAAAATCTAGCTTTTGGCTGCAGCAGATAACATATTTCATATATAAATAGTTACATAAACTAACCTAGTTTGAACAATATTCAATATCGTTACAAAGTTCATTGACCTAACATTATTTGTTTCAAGAAAAACCTAAATATTTATGTTTGGTTGTCGGTTGCGTGGTAACGAACGAGGGGACCAAATGGAATCTTACTAAATATTGTACCAGGAAAGTATAAGATAGACAGAGTTTAAATATACTTAAATCCAAATGAAAGTAAGCATGGTAAACATTTTGTTTCAGTTTTCTTTTATAAAATATAATTTTAAAATATTATGAAGGAGAAAGTGTTGAGGCCAACCGAAACATGACGCATAGAATACAGAGTCTTTTATGTGAAGTTAGTTTTGATTTTTTCTGCTGGCCATAGTTTTGGTTGAACTACTTATATTTGAAGAGGGTTTGGTCGTCTTATTTTTTACACACATTAATTGCTTTGGTCGCCGTTCCTAGATATTATCAATTCATGACATCTGATGTCACTGATGACCTTTCGAGATGAACTAGGTACATTATGTACATGTACAGACTCTTTTATTTATGAGAAATAATTTAGGATAGGTATCTACGACAAATAATTCCAGAAAGCACCTAAGTATTAAATTTTCCAAAAAAATAAAAAATGAGTTGGCAAACAGGTAGCCGCGGCCCGGTATATTATAGAATAAAATAACATTTTGTTTATAATACAAAATATATTTTTGAATTTTAACGGTAAAATTGAACGTTAATAAGTGCTCCTAGTTTTTTTTTTTTCTTTTTTGGTAGTTTTTATTATTTCCTTTTTACTTTATTGTACTTGTAATACTGCGTCTTTTATGCAGCGCGAAATAAAGCTTTCTTTCTTTCTTTCTACAGCTACACCGCTTTGTTTAAGAGCCCTTGGCAACTTGTACGCTAGAATTTCTGCTGTTTGCTTTTAAATTGAAATTGAAACGGTGACTATGAATATTGAAAGTGTTGGTTTTTACTACTTAACTATTCTATGTCACGTTATTTGGTTTTCTAAGTATGGATAAATAAATATCTGAGCTCTATCATGAATATCAATTTCCAATAGATTAGGCATGGAACTGTTACAGCAAGATAATGGTATCTAATATTAACTATACGCCAATAGCAGAACATAATTATGATGATGATAGGTAAACCAAATTTTATAGAAGTATGTTTACATTGAAGAAATAGGCTTAAGCATTAACTGGGCCATCTGTCATAAGTATTTGCATACATTATTCCGACTTAATTTAAATTTTACACTACATACCAAATAATGACGCAACCCTATAAATATTTGATACTTTATATATTTTTGAGTATTTCACATGCTTACCTTAGTTTATATAAAGATAAAATACTTCTGACAGATGGCGCAGGTGTCACTCAAGACATTAAGAATAAACAGTCCCGAGCAATTCTCACGACGGTTGAATTGGCAAAGCACGGTAAAGGGACGGTATTCCAGGAGATGCTGGTTCATTTCTTGCTCGTGGCTGTTATTTTCGATTTCCCACTTTTTGTTAATTTATATGGCATGTCAAATGCTTAAAAACGTATAAAAATATCAAAATAATGCTACATATTAGATATATTATACTGGTAAGTAACTCATGTTTAAGATAGACTACGTAAAACTGCACGTCGCGCCGCGGCGTCGATGATGAGCATCAGATATGCTCAAAACCCGGGTAAACTTAATCGATCTTAAACATGAGATTCTTGCCGGTCTTATATATCTCATATTTGACACATATCTCACGATAATTACAATACAAAAACGTAACACAATAACAATATTAAGTATGCATCAGTTTTTTAAAAGAAGATCAAATTGGAAAAGAAATACCTTTGCCTTATATTAAAAAAAGAATATTTCTAAAAAGGATTTTTTTCATAAATACATATATAAATATCTATGTGGTGTAAGTTTAAATGCTTACAGTGAAAGCCACGAAGGAATAAAAGAAAATTACCTACTTATAATAAATTATGTCTTATCCTACGATACGATCTTTTGATTGCCTTTCGATACGGTTGAATAGCTCAGACAGAGTGGGGCAAACTCAATCGTTGTAACTTCCTTTCATGTATTTAACTAGAAATTATATTATAATTGTAGATACATTACTCATTATTCTGTAAAACGGAGGTATATTAAGGGTTGTGTCATATACTCAGACCGGCAACTACCGGAAAATCATCAAATTATTTGTAATATGTATTAGTATGCGTTAAACATTTCATTGGTTATTTAGATATTTTTATATATATTTTTAGCAAAATTTTAGGGAAATCGAAAATAACAGTCACGAGCAGGATTTGAACCTGCATCTCCTGGATACTGTCCAGATGCTTTGCCATTTGATGCGGGTTCAAATCCTGCTCGTGACTGTTATTTTCGATTTCCCATTTTTCACTTTGTGTTTAATTTCATTGGTTTTTATTTAAAATTTTCCGAGTTATTATTTTGGATGTCAATGCCTAACTATGAGTCTGAGAATTACCTCACTTGGTATCCTTTCGTAATAGAAGGCCTAAATTTTTGGTTTTGATTAGTTAAGAATATTTTTGAAGTGAATACTTCTTTAGAATCGTTGTGATTTGAAACTCGATGAAACGAAAATGCGTCACGATAAAGAAATAAACACGTAAATATCTAGGATTGACAGTCAGTTGCAGAAAAGTCCATAAAAACCCTAATAGTTACCTACTTACGTAGCGTCGCCGCGCGCGTGACTTTAATACTTATTTGTTATTATTAATTAAATTTATAGTTATACTACTGACAATAACGTTTAAAATTGTAAATTATCCTTTCACAAGAAAGTATTACAACATTTCACATATTACAATTTGTAATATAATACTATTTCGTTTCACAAACGTAAATTGTGTTTGTTTATGTCTTGCATAATTTTAATAAAATCACACATATATTTTGCATTTGTTTCAATATTTTTTAAATGTGACGTAATATCCTATACATAAATATAATATGACTAAATTTTTTACTCCCATCAAGATATTTACATAAATATACCTAATAATTTAAAAACAGTACACCACAACAAACCTAAACGGTGTGTCTGCTGTGTACATTGAAAGTACCTATGTAGCAGAAATGGAAAGGAGATCATAAGAAACTAACTATTATGTTACAAAGCATATTATCTCTTAAAAATTACAAATTAGAATTAAAAAATAGAATAGGCTTTATTGCAGTTAACATTATAGTCTTGTTATGAAATCCACGTGGAGGAAGTCGCCGGCAGAATCTAGTTGTCTGTAAAGCAGTGCCTAGCAATAAGATCATGAATTACAAAAATAGGATAAGGGTATCGAGTTCGACTCCCGGACAGACGTCGAGTCCTTGTTACTTAGGCATACATCTCAAACACTCCACATATTCACAAATTATCCCTGTCCGTTGAAGACAAACACCTTGAAGAACCCTACATTATGTCTACCAACGAGCACCGGGCCAGGCGTGGCGGACTACGGCCTAGGGAGACTACAGCCCAAATCCTTGGAGGAAACTTGAGCTCAATATTGGGACAGTAATGGTTTATTTAAACAAATAGGTAACTTCCAAGTGTGGGTCAGAGAAAACGTACCACTAAATTTGTAGGACTATATGGCCATTTCATTATACAAATATTTACAAAGCTACATTCAAAAAATCAGATCGTTAATAATTTGAATGACCTCTTTATTTATGTTTATATGTCTATATTTGTAGAAGAACACGCTCCATTCAAACTACCCATTTTGTAGGACAATTGTTATTCAGAGTTTATTTTCCAATTATCTTAACATTTAAACTTACTGTTAGTCAGACAATTTTGACACCCCACCAAATCGAAATGTTTTATACCTGCGCTCTTTATTAGCTACCTCTATCGAGATTTCTCACAGAGAAATACTTGGGCGTCTCGTCGAACGGCACCTACTCACAAAGATTGAACCTGTTATTAATCATTAAAAAAAATAGGTGGCGGCTCCTGTACTATACGTTTTTCATATATGAATCAAAGATGAAACATTAGTTTGTGAGTGTTCAAGATATTTTGAACGGTGATACAGTACATTACACGTTGCTGCACGCGAATCATAATATATTTAGAAGAAATAAATTGATAATATTCAGCGAACGTATTTACCTACTGAAGTGTCGTCGTCTTCTACGTAGTGTTCCTAATACATATATATATTATGTATAGGCACAACTATTTAGAATTCATATATATATATTTAGCATTTGACATGCTTAGCCATATTGTCATTATTAGGTAAAAATCTTAATTGTAAAATTAAGTTTACCTGGTCGGTATAAAGTATGAAAATACTTCCGACAGATGGCGCAGGCGTCACCCAAGACGTTAAGTATGAATGTGTTATCGAAATTAGCAGTCCTGATCAATTGTCACGATGCCTGAATTGGCAAAGCATCTGGACGGTATTAAGGAGATGCAGGTTCAATTCCTGCTCGTGACTGTTATTTTTTGTGTTGATATAATTATATATACTAACCGACTTTGTCCGCGTGCAATTTAGTATTTTCTTATAACAAATTAAATAGCCTAAGGTACTCCTTATACCATCAGTCATTTGCAACTGAAAGACCCGTGCAACTCGTTACATTAGCTGACCAGACCGACAAAAACTTTATATACTTTGGAAAATCCAAAACTGCACGCCTCATAATCTTCTAAAATTGATTATTTGATAAGTAACTAATAATGTATTGGTTTTACTAAGTAGTTTTCAATAAATCACATAGATAGCGCTAATTTCAAAAAGTACTAATGTGGGTTTCATGTCATATACGCCATCTAGCGCTAATTTTAAGAAGTACTTCTATATTGGTCTACCTCTGTCATTTTGCAAGGCGCCATCTGGCAATTAGTAAGAACAACAATCCATGAGTTTATATATACACCTGCATAAGTGCATATAATATATATAAACATGTAAAATTGAATAATTTATTAAAACTGTAAACAAAAACAATTTAAGAAAACAAAAAGACATCGCTAGTTCCTTACAAAAAAGCAATATTGCGGTTCTATATATACAACAGCAACTGAATACATCTAAAATTGCCACTTGCGACATCTAGGGCTGCATTTGTCAATAGCTCTTTACTTTAAAACAGCGACATCTATCAATAGAAAATTTCAACTTTGGAAAATATTATACGACTTATTTAAAAATCAATGAGTTCAACAAGAAATCTCTAAACCATTTATCTTCCTTGGTTCTTATAATTTTATACTTTGTTCTAAGTGAAAACACCGTGACGCCAAGGCCATGCAAAAAATATTGTGGAATGTAATAGTACATTGTTACCCTCGGGATAAAGACTTATTTAGTCCCTCGAACTATTGGAGCCCTCGCTACGCTCGGGTGCCAAACCCCGTCTCGGGACTAAATAAGTCTTTATCCCGAGGTAAACACTGTGCTTTTCATTACGAATACGAGGAAACTAAAAATAAAAATCATGAATTAGCTAAAGAAAAAATGGGAGGCTTTAAAAAATTGAATTTGGAATCGCTGTTTTCCCGCCGATTATGTTTTTTTTTTCTGTGGCCTGCCAGCTATTCAGCCATTATTTTTCATTTTTATCATTGAAAAAATATAAATCTTCGTTATTTTAAAGATATACATAGTTGCAACTATATTAAAATAAAGTCATATAAAAACAAATTCTTTAATAAATACTTAACTTTATGTTATTTCAATTTTACATCGCGCTGTAATTGACTGGCTGTACAGAAAATAGAACTGTTTTTTTTTTATAATTACTCAGCTGTCAGTTTAAAGTAATTCTCCCTAGGCTGAAAAGTATTACTTTCAACCCGCTCCTCAGGCAACTTCAGGCCTACTTTCAGAGTATGAGTAATGAAAAATATGTTTTTTTCGTGTTTTATAACGTTGATGTGTTATTATTTACGTGTGTTTAGTGTTTTTAATTATTGTTATGGATAAAATAGTTATTATACTTGACAAATATCATCAGTTCGTCAAGCAAAGGTAAAAACTTTCTTTTAACAAAACAATGTACCGGCCGGGTGAACGGCGTTCTGTTCTGTTGACGATAGTAAAACCACCGGTGGCTATGCGTATGTAAAAAGGTAGGTAGTTCTCATGAAAGGCGCTGGTTTTAGTATCGCGTCGAGCGTAAATGTCGTAAATATTCAGTATTTTTTTTGTTTATTTAATAACAATTAAACCACATCGAATCAGAACGTGAAAAGTAATAGGGCTCTATTCCTAGTCATAATAATTCGTAAACGAAAAAAAAAACTCGATTAATTAAGTATTTTGGTCGTTATCGTGTTAACATACATTACCTACAACTCACGGACGTCCAAGCCAGATTTTTTTCAAACAGTTATTTAACTAGTTTAAATAACAAAAATGGCATCAAAAATATCATGAGTGTTAAAAATAGTGTTTGTTCTTTATATGTGTGTGTAGATATTATTTTACAAGAGCAATATATGATAAATAGAGACATTTTAAGTTTGAAAAATCAGCTGTGCCGTGTCAACCGGGAGTAGAACACACCTCAACGCTTCGCTTATGAGGCGTGCAATAGAGACATTTTAAGTTTAAAAAATCAGCTGTGCCGTGTCAACCGGGAGTAGAACACACCTCAACGCTTCGCTTATGAGGCGTGCAATAGAGACATTTTAAGTTTGAAAAATCAGCTGTGCCGTGTCAACCGGGAGTAGAACACACCTCAACGCTTCGCTTATGAGACGTGCAAAATTAGTATTTTGTTATCGATCGTTCCTATATACTTTCATATGCATTAAGTAAAAAGCTAAAAGCTGTGGCTTAGACATTATAAATAGACACATCTATTCTATTTTTTTGTATAGACTAGCCATTGCCCGTGGCTCCGTTTCATACAAAAGCTATTTTTATGTTTACTCTTTTTTTGGTTTTAATTCTAGTCATGAGATATGAAACAAATAAAGTAATATCAAAATCGGTTCAATAGCTTTTGCGTGATGTACCTCCAAACAAACATGCAAACATTTTTTTTGCGTTGCGTGCGCAGACACATAACATTTTACAGTTTTTTAATAGTGCATACCGGTTTTAATTCAAATTGATAGAATGTGTTTTTTTAAATCAATCCGTTAATGGAAAGCACTAGTCGATTGTCGTGCTCTTCTTGAGTTTAACTCCCACAGCGCTCTAATTTTTCGAACTTATTAGAGTATTTAGTTGTAGATTATCGCTTACTCTATAGCTCAGAAAGTTCTCGACTAACATGAAAATCTCTAACAATTGTTTTTAGGAGTCGAAATTCTCAGTCATCCTAACTAGGTATATAATTTAGAATTACTAGAGCATATACTTTTATAGTTCTTTAGATAACGTAATTGATATTACATCGTAGACATAAATACCTATGTCACTATGTGGTAAGTAGGCACCAAAGGAACGTGAATATCCTTACGAAACAAGGGAAACTCTAAAATATAAATTACAGGGAAAACCCGTGTATCTAGACAGTATGAAATAGTTAACTAACCATAAAAAGTTGTTTGTTGTGTTGTGTTAAATCCATGTTAGTTAATTACACCATTTATAACTCAAGAACGGCTGGACCGATTTTTATGATCTTCGATTTGTAAGACTTGTCTCCGCTGGGAATAGCAAAATAAGTATTAAAATAATAGAAATAAATACAGAGTAAAAAGTATGTTATCTCATACATTACGTACGGAACAACTTATTTGATGATGAATTCAAAGAATATGTGGGTAGATGTGCCCGTAGCCCGTATCGAGGTACAAAATCAGATGCAGGACACTCTAAGCATAGTAGAAAGAGTGGGAAGTAGGTTATCTTCATACAAACGCACCGCGCGCGGCTTGTATGTGTGCGCCATAGTATCGTACGCACACTACAAAATCTCGACCCGTTTCTCAGTACGCCAGTCGGGGCTAACGCCGCACAAGGTTCGCGCGTCATGGCTTTTCGGCACTGCTAAATAAATGATAAATGTGTGATAATCGCAGGAGAACTTATTGTTGTGTGTTTGGCTGTCTAAATGTCATGTCATGTCGATTTCTCAGTATTGTAGGTATAGTGACTAAGTAACACTACAACTAATAATCGTAATAATCGTAAGTAAAAATCGTAAGTTAAAATAATCTGTGATGTGACATCTGGGTTCAGGGTTAGTGAGGTCGGTTTTACCTAAACGATTACAAGTAAAAAATACAACTTCCCAGCCCTTGCCAATTTCTAGGCACTAAATTTAAATTTAGCTAAAAGTGGCAACCCTGAGACAGGCAAGTATGGTAGGTAATTATATCGCGGAATGGGCCGAAGATAGCTTACTTACCCACTCTTTCTACTATGCTCTAAGGTTCAATTCAGGTAATAAGTTAAAACAAAATTTATTGCTTCAAGGCGGTACGAAGTTCGCCGGGGCAGCTAGGTAAGTAATAAATAAAAAAGGAATAATTAACTACAAATCTAGCAGAATACTTAATTACTTATTCTCTTTATGTGTGAATCTAAAGACTAGGTCACCGGGTTCAATATGACCATGTAATTGCAACAATTGTAAGCGTCCTTTAACAGAGCGTTTCCTTATTAAATTGGTCTCATTTGTGCCGTACTTGCTGCGCACCAGCTGTGATAGATCAACTCCTGTTTTGAAAAGTGCAAAAATAGTTACATCAGAATTTGCTGACAATTATAAAATATGTATAAATGTATTATAGAAATTATTGTAAGTTTAACACGTATCAAGTTACTAGTATATTACTTTGCGCGCGCCTTGGTCAACTTGGCTTCACAATACAACCCAGAGAAAAGGGTAAAAATTTTTGACTGATTAAAACACTTGGTATAAAAAACACCCCCATATGAATTGCCTTGTCATGCAAAATGGTTACATTTACAGTTAAATGTTACAATACAAGGCAGCGCATATGCATTGATAAGACTCTGCTAGCCCCGTCATTCACCGTTATGTATTCGAAAACAAAACAGTTTTGCGTGAATGATTAACAAACATAGACAAATAGTAACCGTCGCCCATGGACTCGACTATATCAAGAGTATGTCAAGCCGCTGCTCACCAATTCATTTCACAGATATGAAATGAAATATAAAATATAAATGGCTATCTCCTGCTACAGCCAAAACGCAACGATGTGCTTCATGGCCGGTGACACGGGAGATGGTGGTACCAACCCGCTCGGGCCCGATACCAAGTGAGTACTCCCACTTGGTACCCAGCCCTACCACCAGTCATGCAATGGATGATAATTGCTTACTTCCCTTAGTCGCCTCATACGACACCCGTGGGAAATAATGGGGACATTTGTATTCTTAGTCCGTCACCACACGGACTACAAGTAACTTACTAACTGGCAAGTAAATTAATTCTAATAGTGAATCATTTTAGAAAATAGAAAAATAACTAGACCAAATGACTGTATCTGAATGCCTTGGCATTTGATTTGCTAGAAGATTATTAAAATTTACTTTGATGCGATTGTATCCACATTGCGACAATCCACCGTGACAGTACTTACTCGAACGTGGAAGATCGTATGTCGTCAATTCATTTCAGCTGTGACGTTTTGCGCAAGTCTAAAATTGGACTTATTGACGTATATTTGCACAGCGATGCCAAGTCCAGTGTTGCTAGTCTCATAATATGTCGTCAGAATAATTAATTTAAAATTAATTAATTACTTTAACAAAAGTATCTGATCTCCCGGGAAAAGCAGTTTATTACACACTAGCGGCCTTGGCTTCACAGGGCTGCAATTTACAAATTTATGTTTTTTTATAATACGAGGATGGAAAAGAATCATAAGGCTCTCCTGAGAGTATGTGGTTACCGTAGCTTATAGACGCTAGCAACACCAGAAGCATCACTCGCACGTCATCAACGCCAAGACATTCGTACACGATTTTTCTGTAATAATATATGAGGAAAAGTTGGCCTAATAGGTCAAAAAAAAAAACATTATTTCGTAGATTTATTATAAATATAGCAATTAGAGTCGTCAAGAATCCAGTAATAACTAACAGAGCGCCTGATATAAGAGCATCCGCAAATCCAATGTTCCGTATGCAATCGTCACAAGCGAGATTCCGCCTTTCATGAGCCAGAAACTCATGGTAGCTATAATATTGTACCTACTTTAGCTAAATTTTACATAATCCTGTTTATATAAGTTACCATAGACAAAACAGGCGCGTACTTAATTGTATTACAGTCACGCCTCGCTATAACCATTTCAAGGACCCATGTACCTAATTAGAATTATTGGGGTGACAAAAGCCTTAATTCGTCTAATTGAGAAACCTTCCTCAATATTTCAAGGCTGCACGAACTATAATATGTAGGTGACCACGATGCCCGGTAATAGAAGGTATCGTCTCGTCCATTAGCATGTTGTGTCAGAGTGTAGAGTGACATTCTGTTCTATTTTATATTACCTTGCTATTTTTATTACCTAGGTACTTTGCCAGTTTTGCGCAGACAGTTCGGCTTTTACAAAACGCCAATGAAATTTTTGATAAGTTGTATCATAATCAATGGTTCAAATCCTGCTCGTGACTTATATTCGATTTCACATTTTTCACTTTGTGTTTAATACTATGCATTAAGCATGTCAAATGCTAAAAATATATATAAAAATATCTAAATAGAATGGTAAGGTACCTACTTTATTTGTACAACAAAATATCTATAAACCTTACATGGTAAAATAATGTAAGTAGTCACTTATAAATCAATACATTGCATAGTCCTATTAGACATTAAATCTACATTACAATGCAATTATAATGTAAATCTAATGTCTAATTGGACAATGCAATTAAATGTTTATTTAGCACGGTATTTCCCCTATCGCCTCACGACACTCCCCTGGAAACGGGGTGGTGGTGTCTTAGCTATCTGTACGGAATTCCCGGGTGGTAGAATTAACCGGACTTCGATCATCAATATTGTTGATTGAAGTCTCCATAAAATATGATTTCCATTTGACTGCACAGATAGCGGAGTGATGCCGGCCTCCTGCCCGAGTATTATGGGTTCGATTCCCGCACAGGACAACTCTTTGTGTGATCCACAAATGGTTGTCTGAGTCTTGGTGTACTTTGTGTCCATGAAATTGTATGTTTGTAAAAGACTCCAGCTTTAAAAATATTATACATGAGTGCAGGGAGGTAGTCTTTTTTAAAAAAGGAAAAAAAGATATGAGGGGATTTGTCATTCACAGAATAACCGCTCAAAGCAATGGTACCTAGGTAATAGGTATATCTATGGTCACCGCTGAGGGATCACTAAAGTAATGTCAAACAGTTCCACTCGTCCACTAATACAGGGGACTCCAAACTACGGCCCGCGGGCCGAATCCGGTCCGTCAGTGCCATCAGTCCGGCCCACAACAGCTTAAGACTAGTGCCATCAATCTGGCCCGCGGCAGCCAATGTCTTATTGTTGTTACTATTGCTGTGTAAAGTTCAAGAAGAAACACAGAATGATAATTACTCGGTTTAGTTATTTGCAAGGTAAAACTTAACGACAGAAATTATGACATAGAATACTTAACTAAAGTATTTAAGCTTAAGCATATTAATAACTCATAAATAGGTAATTTAAATGAATGCTACTAATCACAGTAAAACAAAAAATACTAATTAAATTTATGTAAATCTGTTTTGGCCCTTGGAACATACTGAAAAAATAATTATGGCCCTAAGGCTTCAACTTTTAGAGACCCCTTCACTAATATAATTTGAGAGAGCACACGGCGGGTTATTTCTGTGGGTGAGTGCCCTAAAAAGCTTGTTGGTTAGGTAATTTTTTCCCGCCAAAAAGGCATTTCTATTGTTGTGTTTCATTTGCCACTTACTTTTTTATAATTTTCCCAAGGGTTGGCAATATTTAAGTGTTGCTCTTGGTGTTGCTAGCGTCTATAGGGCACGGTAACCGATAAACCGCGAGCGGGCCGTATGCTTGTTTGCAATATAAAACACCACCCGTGCAACATACCGTGTGGTGACGGACTAAGAATACAAGTGTCACCACCCCATTCTTTCCCACGGGTGTCGTATGAGGCGACTAAGGGAAGTCAGCAATTATCATCCATTGCATGACTGGTGGTAGGGCTGGGTAACAAGTGGGAGAACTCACTTGCTATCGGGCCCGAGCGTGTTGGTACTTACCACCATCTCCCGTGTGACCGGCCATGAAGCACATCGTTGCGTTTTTCTGTAGCAGGAGATAGCCGTTATATTTAATTTCATATCTGTGAAATGAATTGGTGAGCAGCGACTTGACAATACTCTCGGGGTATAGTCCATGGGCGACGGTTACCATTTACCATCAGATGGACCGGGGCCCGTCTGCCGCAATATGTAATAAAAAAAAACACACCTACCATTGTTGAGTAAAGAAAGTAATTCGTCTATAAATGATTACAACGCTGCGTGGTCAACTAAAAGTCTAATTACAATGCAAATGTATACCATCTTAATGTTTACTTAGCTTGATTACCGCGAACGTATAATGAGAACATGAAGATTAAAAGAGTTTGTAAGGCATCGTCCTACGTACACGATTGAACTACTTGAACATCGTAAAGAAAATGTGTTTAAGGGAAACATGTGTAGTTACGCAAGAGGTCTCTGCACGCGTTTAGTAGAATATCGAGTCAAATTCCGGATTTGACTGTATTTGGTTTTTTTTGACAATGGACGTAGATCATGTTTTGATATTTTTATATATTTTTTAAATATTTGACATGCTTAGCCATATAAATGAACATAAAGTGTGAAAATGTGACATCGAAAATAACAAATTATTTTAAACACAAAGTGAAAAATGTGAAATCGAAAATAACAGTCACGAGCAGGATTTGAGCCTGCATCTCCTGGATGCTTTGCCAATTCAGCAATCGTGACAATTGCTCATGACTGCTAATTTCGATAACACATTCATACTTAACGTCTTTGGGTGACGCCTGCACCATCTGTCGGAAGTATTTTCATACATTATACCGACCAGGTAAACTTAATTTTACAATTAGGATTTTACCTAATAATGACGCAAACCCAATAAATATTTAGATATTTTTATATATATTTTTAGCATTTGACATGCTTAGCAACATACATTAAACACAAAGTGAAAAATCTGGACGGTATCCAGGAGATGCAGGTTCGAATCCTGCTCGTGACTGTTATTTTCGATTTCACATTTTTCACTTTGTGTTTAATGTATGTTGCTAAGCATGTCAAATGCTAAAAATATATATAAAAATATCTAAATATGATTTTACATGCATTATTCCAATATAGTAAGTTAAATTTTGCAATTAAAATTGTATGTTGATATGTATTTTAGCACTTGACAGTGCATGTAAATGATTCATACTTCGCCAATTCAGCAATCGTGACATCTGTTCAGAACTACAAATCGGCATGCGAATCGTTTTCCAGGAGATGCAGGTCCAAATCCTGCTCGTGACTAAGAATTTTGATGAAAATGTGAAATTTTCGCACTTTGCGTTCGTAGATCAGTTTTAGCATTGGCCTAACCAATGCTTGCTGACGACTCAACTCTGCAATATCTGATGAACAGCCAAGCTTATATACCGTAAAAAGCAACTTTTCTTAGACAACACAGAGGACATTTCTTAATTTTTTTTAAAAAACATCACCAATAAAATCGAACAATCGTTGTATCGCAAGGGACTTTATAAACATACGATTTCACAGACACAAAGTACACCCAGACTCAAAACAACCATTTGTGGACACAAAGCGTTGTCCAGCATTGGAATCGAACCCACAGCACTCAGGCGGGCGTCAGTTTCTAAACTCCACTTCACCCTCTGTGCATGATTGAAGATGATGAGAATCATCTTCAGTCGTCTTCATATGTAATAGTACTTGGTAAAGGTTTTTTTCACAACAACCCTGTCATCTACTGCCCAAGGTTTGACACGGGACTCCTCTCAAAGTGAGAGAAATTTAGGTTTTGGGCAGACTTAACAAACTATCGAAAGGCTCTCTCAGACTAGCAGGTTTCATAACGATGTTTTCCTTCACAAACTAATGATAATTGATAAACAAATACACTCATGATTTTGAAAAGTCTTAGGTGTATTCCTGCCTACCACCGAAGGAATGTACTCGTAACATTGTTCCAGTGGCCCGCCAATAAAGGCGGAGAGACGGCACACAGCGGGTTTCTTTAGTGGGTGAGGGCCCCACACTACCCTGTTCGTTGCCCCGAACGACGGGGTGTACGGTTAGGTAGATTTTTTCCCGCCTAAACAAAAAAAAATGTGTATTCCTGCCTAAAGGCGGAGAGACGGCACACGGCGGGTTTCTTTAGTGGGTGAAGGCCCCACACTACCCTGTTCGTTGCCCCAAGCGACGGGGAGGGCGGCTAGGAACATTTTTTCCAGCCTAAAAAAAAATACGTGTATTCCTTGCCACTGAAATAATGCAACATAATACCAGTGGCCCGCTAACACAGCTGGAGAGACGGTACACGGCAGGTTTCTTTAGTGGGTAAGGGCCCCACACAACCCTGTTCGTGTATGTCTTCACTGTTCGTTGCCCCGAACGACGGGGTGTGTGGTTAGGTACATTTTTTCCCGACTAAACAAAAAAAAAGTGTATTCCTTCTGAGGTCTGGATCTAACACTGGAGATCGTACTCATTAGTCTTTGCAGTCCTTGGTTTTACCACTAGACCATCTCTGCACTAGGTATACTGTGACATAATATAATTTTCTTTCAATAATTACGTATTAACGTGTTTGTTAAGAATCGTTATTATACTCGTAATTGTGTGTTGAGAGAGATATTGTTTTGTCATGATACTGTGAGATCAAAAAGTTTTATTTTTGATTTTTTTAGTAAATTCTAAATTCTTAATGTGATATGGGAAATTGATGGCAGTGGTAGCATCTGGAACGGTGATCCTGAAGACGGCGCTTCGATTCCCGCTCATAGTTATTATTTCTAAATCAAATTTTGACTTATGTTCTAGAAAATGACTAAACTTTTTAAGTGTTTAAAAAAATATAAAAATAACAAGATAATATTGTATGAAGTTCGTTCTTTATATGAACACATGCAATATTTTATTTCGGTCAGTTGTATATATTAAAACGAAGCTGAGGAAGCTTTGATTCAGTATTTCCGTTATTTATTGATACATGCTTAATATGCCGGGAAATGCTACAAAACAGTAGCTGACGTACTAAAAGAGCCGAAATGCTCAAATCCATCTTGGCGACAGTCCAATTATATACAATTTATATGTTTTGTATTTCAGAATTGGCAACACAGCCCCTGTACACAGGAACAAATCAAAACGAATAACGGTAGCGAAGTGATCGGGGAGGATCACAGTACGAGGCTTAAGACCGCGGACGGTCGAGACGGTCTCCCGAATTGTGATAAGCGAAGCCGGGGACGCCGCAACATGGCGTCCACCGACACATCGACCACCAGCAGTCAGATATCCGCCGTTCCAATAGAGGAACACAAGCGAACCGTCGACGAAGCATTCTTGAACAAGATGAAAGGCCTCGTCGAGAGGTTAAGGCTTGAGAACACGACCTTGAAGAAGTCGCTCGACATCGAGCGGAGCGAGGTCAGAGCACTTAAGGCCCGCCATGAGAGCATTATTAGAAACTTAAAGACTGAGTACAAAAAGAAAGAAGAATTTCTAGAGAAACAGTTAAGAATTCCTAAATCAGACAAACCAACAGACACTAGTCAATCAAGTGAACACAAACTGACACAATTGAAAAGATTAACAATAGAAATTCAGTCGTTAAAGTCCGCAAACAAGGGTCTTCAAGATAAACTTAAGGTAAACTCAATACATCAATATATTATATAGATACTAATATGTCGTACAGTGATTCCAAGACAAACACAAAAACACTAATTATTCGCACAGTATAGCACTTGCCCACTGACTAACCCCTCTGTGAAGATTTACAGAGGTTATACTGTACATGTTATATAACCCTGTGGGGCAGCGATAGTGTGAGCGACTGCTGATCATGAGGTCTCGGGTTCGATCCCCGGGTTGGGAAGTCTTATTGAGTTTTTACGTAAAATGAACAATTCTCAGTAGCAGCCCGGAGTTTGGAAATGTGCCCGGTAGACAGCAAATTATGCTCGCCCCCTATTACGTGGAACTCAAACATAGCTGGCGAACCGTGGGTGTATAATATACCTCTGCATAATACTTCGGGGAATACAGGCGTGATGCTATGTTTTAACTGTATAAGGTTGTGGGTTCGATATCACTACGGAATCTTTTTATTCAACAATTTGCTTTAGTACTTTGCATGTAGCAAAGTTTTTTATTAAATAACGTGGGTGGTAAATATACATATGGTCCACCTGATAGTAAGCGGTTATATAGCATATAGACGCTAGCAACACCGGAGGAGATTGGAGGAAGGATAATAGGGAGAGGATAGGAAGGATACTTAGAAGAGGACAGCAAGAATAATAGGAAGGATTACAAAGAGAGGATAGGAAGAATAATAAGGAGAGGATAGGGAGGAGTTTTGGGCCTCCGGTGCTCTCATTCACCATACGAAACACAACAGTAGCAGTACCTACTGTTGTTTCACGCTTTTCTTCTGTGAGAGATGATAGATACTTCACCGATCGAGCCGGCCCATTCATGCTGGGATAAGCATGGCATGTTCTATTGGTATTATTACTTTAGTATCTATGAGGTTCTATGTACTCAGGTCGCACAAGCGGCGGAGTGCGCACGCGCAGCGGAGGTGCGCGCAGAGGCGGCCAAGCACGCGGCCATAGAACACGCAGCGCGAAGAGATGCGCGCGCACAGTGCCATAAACTGGTTAGTATACTCCTCATATTGCTCTAGTCATGTAATAACAACTAGGCAATAATCTTTACTAATATCACAAATGCGAAAGTTAGTTTGTTGGTTTGTTGCCCTTTTCACCTTTTACGCCGCGTGTTTGAAAATAATTATGAATTTTGAGGAAGCGAGAGTTGTATGCAAGAATAGAGTATTTTGGCACTCTGCTCTCTAAATAGGTACCTATTACAACAGAGAGTTATCATGATTTTAGTTAGCGCCTATTAAAAATGTATATCCTGATTTCAGTCAGTGCCTATAGAAAATGTTATAGCAATGTTGTGTGGCTGCATTTATGACAGGCGTTGAATAAATGATGTGTGAAGTGTACACCGAACTTAGAAAATAATCGTCTTATTATTCTTTCTTCTTCCTTATTTTTCTGCGAAAGTGTAGGATGTTTTCATAGGATGAATCGCTGCCCTCTGCATGTCACATAAAAAAACCAACATATTAGATTTGACAGTAAAAAGGTAAAAAGAGGTTATTATTATGTGACCGCACTAATAATGACACAACACAACTTTTTTACCTAACTAAATACTAATAAAATGCGATCTTAAAATTTGAGATTTAAGTGGGCAGTGACTGTTTTATGATAAGTAACAATCCATTGTCTCTGCCCACTCCTCTGTGAAACAGGCGTAGTCTATGTACCTACCTATACATGTAAATCTGGGAGCCCTCAATTGACAATCAATTTAGGGTTTGTTTCATAAATGATTTTGTAACAACGCTAATGTGTGCTCGAACGCTAATTCTCCGAAAAAAGGTAATGTTTTTATTCGGGTTAATTTATGTATGATGGATGTCAGTTTCTTTATTCAACCAATACTTCTAAATCCCTAAATGAATTTGGAGTTATGGGTTGTCATTAGAATCCTTAACAAACTACCAAGCTGGCTATAATCTACATTTTTTTTGATAGAAATATTTACATATTTGAAGAAAGTTTTTCTTGAACAATTAGCACATTGTAAAACTATATCATTTAATTTTACATAGACACCCTGTACATATAACCACTGAAGTGATGTCACATAGTTCTAGAGGACGGCACACGGCTGGTTTATTTAGTGGTTGAGGGCCCCGCACTACCCTGTTCGTTACCCGAACGACAGGGTCTGCGGTTAGATACATTTTTTCCCGTCTTAACACAAAAGAAAATAAAAGGGTGTAGGTACAGGTAAAATAAAACTTTCTTTGGTTGTAAACAATTTAATCAGTATGGTTGAAAATGAATGAAAGGGAAATTTAAGGTATAAAATAAAAAGAATAATAAAAAAACCTAAAAAACTTTGTAGTCCCTGTATCACAGATTACTAAATAGATACTACGTAATGCAGTCGGGGGACATCTTAGATTATAAAGTGCTCTACTGACTACAATAGAACTTGTTTTTTACTTTTTACAGAGCAGTTTTTTTTTAAATTGCTTTTTTTGTTCATTACTTTGTATTGATTTTGTTTGCAGCTGGAGGAAATTAAATCGAAAGAAAGGGTGATAATACAACTGAAACGAGAAGCAGCGCGGACGGCAGTCACACAACAAAATGATCAGGTAAGTCTTACAATTATAAAATCAGCCACTATTATATTATTAGTGTTGTTATTACTTTTCACCACAGACCACCAGATTAACAATGGAGTGTGTTGCCAATGTCGGAATATTCTAATCTACCGGGCATCCATTTTTGTTTTTAACGTAGGTATTATATACCTACGCGCCAAAAGTTCCCACAGTTTCGTAAAGCAACATTTTTAAGGGCCACTTAGTAACACAAAGTCGGGCACGCATAGGAGGCTTCGATCACACATTGTATTTGTTTTTTAAATTAGGTTTCAGGGTACAACAAACACAGGGCTGCCAGCTATGTATAAGTTCTACGTAATAGGGGGCAAGCCTATTGCCGTCTACCGGGCACATTTCCAAACTCCGCACTGCTACTGAGAATTTTTCTTTTTACGAAAGAGCTCAATAGCACTGCCCGACCCGGGGATCGACCCCGAGACCTCATGATCAGCAGTCGCTCACACTACCGCTGCACCGCCGCAGAGGCAGTTATTAGCAGGTAGTAGTGGTTAGTCAGTTAGTTTGTTGTGTTGTTTTATGTTAGGTTTTAATTTAGATATCGAGAATTATCGGCTCGTTATTCTTCAGTATCGAATAATACGGCACATGGTCTTATTTTAGTGGTTGAGGGCCCCAAATTACCCTACGCATTGCCTTGAACGACAGGGTTGGGTGGCTAGCCACCGCGCGGACCACTTAAGAGAACCGGAACTCCGGGAAGTGGGGTTTGCGGTAGGTACATTTTCCTTTCTTGCCAAAAAAGAACCGCCAAAACAAACGAAAAAATACAAAATGGCAAACATGCCGATTAGCTTATGTGGTTGCTTACTATTTAGATAGGCAACATTTCAAACTGCAAATCATGGTGTTAATAAAAATAAATTGTATTTTAAGCGTGGGGTGCTTGACATCAAATATCTTCTCATGAAAGACTTTACTACGGAATCCGGCCGCTTGTGGCGATTGCTATCGCCATATTGTTGTTGCGGATGCACTCGCCTCAGGCGTTCGTGTTAATTATTAGTGTATTCTTGACGATTTTAAGCGCTATTTAATAGGCCTATGAAATAAAGATATTTTTTAATTTGAATTACAAATAGTTCATTAATATAGCAGAAAGCACTCCACGCCTTTTTAAAATAATTAAGTTTTTATTATAGGTAATATTATTTTCTACTTTTTAGTTCAACTAGCTATTGAAGCGCGTCTATTCAGTTTTTTAAACTATAATATCCGGAGATGTGATAATTTTCCTTTAAACTTTATTATACATATATGCTACTACCGTACATTTCTCACTTGACTCTAACCAAAATTATCACTTTAAAGCTTAATATTTCACGAACGGATCCCTTATTCGAAAAAATGTTTTCAAAAATCCCCATTTTGACAGACTTATCCAACGACACTAGGGGTAGATGAGAAAAAGAACATCTCCACTTTATGTGTGTGTGTAGAGGGTAGGGTGTATATTCATGCCAAATTACAGCTTTCTAGTACTAAGTCTTTGAGCTAAGCTGCTACACCACTGATGTAGAGAGAAGAGTGAATGCGCGAAATAGAGTGAACGGAGCATTGGGACATCTTCTCGGCAGTCATCACCTCAGCCAGAGGGCACGTGTCGCGATACACAACGCAGTGCTTGTCCCAACGTTATTATATTGAATCGAGAGTTGGGTATGCAAAAAGAAGCATGAGAGTAAAATCAATGCGGTCGAAATGCGATCTCTGCGGAGAATCTGTGGAGTGAGGCTGACTGACCACATTCGTAACGACGACGTAAAAGAGCGAGTAGGTATGAAAGAGAGTATTGGTGTAAAAAATGCGAAAGGGAATGCTCCGATGGTTCGGACATGTAGAAAGAGTCCCAGACGAGCGACTGTTTAAGAAGATATACAATGCGAAAGTGCAAGGATGTAGGTACAGGGGGAGACCGAGACTCACCTACCTAGACCAAATCGGTCATGTATTGAAGGAAGGTGGAGTCAGGAGTCTCCGAAACCGGCGAGCGTGTATGAAGAGAATTATGAATGTTGAGGAAGCGAGAGATGTATGCAAGAATAGAGCCTCTTGGCACTCTGTTCTCCCTGCCTACCCCGCAAAGGAAATGGCGCGATGATAAGTTAGTTAGCTAAGCTGCAAACAGCGGACGACGGACATGGCGAAACTATAAAGTTTCCTTGTTGGCTACGGAACCCTAAAAACGGATAAACATTGCGAAGTGGGTCATAATCACGTCCAAATATTCCGTTACACATACATATAGGCGAAACTAATAAAAGCGTGTTAAAAATACGTAATCTGTTACGAAAGCCTTGTTTATTCCAGCATGAATAGGCCGCCTTGATCGGGGAATTGCCTCTCATAGATCAGTGTGAAACTACGGTAGATACTGTTGTGTTTCGTATGGTGAGTGAGAGCGCTGGAGGCCCAAACGCTCTCCTTATCCTTTCCTTATTATCCTTCATCTCCAACTCGTATCCATTTCCTTGAAGTTGATGAAACGCGAGTATGCCTATGGTATTGAGTTTTAGGCTCCGATAACTGCTTACTCTGTATGCTAGTTTTTCAACTGCGTAGTATTAAAAAAAATTAGAATCCTTCCTTTAATTTCCATCCATCCATCCATCAGCCTTTTAATGTCCACTGCTGGACATAGGCCTCCCCAAGAATGGGGGATAGGGCCGTAATCGCCACGCATGGCAAGCGGGTTGGCGATCGCAGTGGATGTTGTTAATACTCGAAGGAGTGCTGTTGCCCACTCCCCCGGTATTCCCTCAATCGGCTCTTACGACTCCCATGGGTGGAGAGGGGTGGGACAATTCTAAAGCCGGCCCCACACGGCTACTCCTTTAATTTATTATCTTAAAATTTTGCGTAGTCTACAAAGGACATTGATTTTGGGAATAACTAATTTTGTATCCATCCATCAGCCTTTCATCGTCCACTGCTGGACATAAGCCTCCCCTAAGGGGGGTATTGCCATAATCGCCACGCTTGGCAGGCGGGTTGGCGATCGCAGTGGATGTTTTTAGTACATAGGTGAACGCTGCTGCCCGGTCCTCCGGTAATCCCTTAGTCGGTTTTTACGACTCCCATAGGAAGAGAAGGGGTGTAGCTATTCTTGATGCCGGTCCCACACGTCTAATTTTGTATTGAGATAATTAATTAGTCTTGGAAGACGGAGTGACGAATTAATATTTTGAAGTCGACGCGGATGAAGTCGCGGATAGATTCTACTATTTTTATTATTTTATACTCCTTGAGTGACGAACAAGCATACGGCCCACTTGATGGCACGCGGGTACCGCAGCCTATAGACGCTAGCAACACCAGAGGCGTCATTCGCGCGTCGCCATCTCCAAGGAAAGGCGATAGGAGGTGGATATGATGGATAAATAAGGAGAGGATAGGGAGGGGGTTTGGACCTCCGGCGCTCTCACTCACCATACGAAAGACAACGGTAAGGTTAACTACCGTTGTTACACGCTGGTCTTTTGTGAGAGGGTGGCACTTCCCCGATCGAGCCGGCCCATTCGTGCTGGGATAAGCAAGGCATACCATTGTGACGTTAACGAAATAATATGTATGGTTGTTATGCACGTCCTGTGAATATTTTACGATTTCCACTAACTACTTGAAAGCTTTTCTCAGAACATACTGAACTTGAAATTTAATAACGCGACATATTATTATGTGCTATGAGGTACTTTCGTATGCGTTTGTTATAAACGGTAGGAAGCAAATGCACTTTAAACTATTAATATTCAAAGTGTCACTCAGCAAACGTGCCTTCGTCTATACTATTATAAAGCTGTAACAGAGCTGTGTCTGTACATTTAAGATATTTGAGAAAAATTACTGTAATAGGCTATATAGGCGTGTCTAAACAAAAAACAATTTTTTTTAGAATGTTTGTCTGTTTGTTTGTTCGCGCATCACACAAAAACTACTGAACGGATTTTGATGCAACTTTTTTTATTTGAAAGGCCTTGATTTGACTTCAAAACTGGTAGGTACATTTTATCCCACTACTATATCGGGAACCTGAGATAAAACCTTGAGCTTTTGGCTGCGGCGAAGCTGCTGGCAAAGGCTAGTTAAAATATAAAACTGAGTGTTTCTTATTTATAATTTTATTAGAATTCAATAATTTTATAAAATTAAAGATTCTATGTAACCCACGACACAGATAAAACTCTTGAGAAGTAACGAGAAATGAACAGAACTGGTTAAGACGAATCTAATGAGCCTAAACTGAAAGTAAAGTAAATACCCATTATGCGTCTAAGATCCCCACCGCAGCTAGCAAAAAAAAATCGGTCTATTCGTTTAGGAGCTACGATGCCACAAACAGATACACAGACGCACGGAGACACCGACACGTCAAACTTAGGACTCCCCTCGTTTTTGCGTCGAGGGTTAAAAAAGGAGGTTCAATTCGGTTGCCTATATCTTTGTTTTTAATTTTTTTTATTCTGGATTAGTTTTTTTGTTATGTACCTTATTGTCAGGAATCAGTTCTTGGCAGCTGGTTATGTCTCCTAATCCGAATCCCTGATGGGCAACTGTTTGTTGAATGTCTAAACACTAACTACATCATGCATCACTTTTCGTTCCTTAAGGAACTTGAAGTTTCAAAAATGAAAAGAGGTTGCGTTAATTAATCTTTTAGTATTAGTTTGATTGTTGTGTGTAACAAAAGCACAAAAAACATGATTTACTTTTTAAAAGAATTCTGTGTCAACGTGCAAACGAGCCTTCGTTATTCCTTTGTCTAATATTAGGGTTGTGTAATGCCATAATAAAAAAACCGTTATTATCGAAATATTTTATAACAAAACTAAACTAAATAATGCAATGTATCCACGCGAGGCACCCCAAAGCGTGAGAGAGTGCCGTCGGGCGTTTTTAAGTGCGCTACTTAGGGAGTGGCCGTCTTATTACACTATCGAAAAGAATGCATGAAATTTCCGAATATACTTTTGTATCGTCAAGTTTATGATATATAAGAGGTGATCCATTTCGAGGTTCCCTACTTTTTTAAAGAAAAAAACAGAAAATTCAAATTTAATGGAGAATGTTTATTATCATTTGAAAGAACATTCTTTGGCATTTATTTTTTGAAGATTATGTCTATCAAATGTTGGCCGTTGCTACGTCGCAGATGGTCCATCCGTTGAGTACAATTTTCGATGACTCGTTCGAGCATTTCGACTGGTAACAACAAAGTAATGAGGCCCATTTCTGGCTCAATGGATATGTAAACAAATAAAATTGCCGCATTTGGGACGAAGAGCAACCTGAAGAGATTCAAGAACTGCCACTTCATCCAGAAAAAACAACGGTTTGGTGTGGTTTGTGGGCCGGTGGAATATAATAATATTCAAGAGCTTATAGTTTTAATATTTTAGTGATTCACGCCTAAAACAGCAGAGGCTAAATATTTTAAGAGCACGGATGGTGTTAGGCTGACTTTGATTTGTCAGTTCAATTTAGGAGAGATAGAATCTAACACACTCACACTTCATATTTTTAGAAATGTTCGTTAAATAATAAAATAATAATTGTTTCAAGAAATTTAAATTTAGCAAGCATATAGCTTTTTGGTCAAAATAATTATATTTTGATTGTCGCCGGATGCAATTCAGCCGAAGTCAAGGATAGGCAAAACGCAGCATTAGTTTGTGATATCCTAAAGATTAAAGAAGAGTTTTAAGACAGTGAAGGAGGTGTTCTTCACTCTTCCTCTATTTTTATTAGATTGTGACCAGGCCCGTGAGGCCTAGGGCAGCCATATTCCAGACGTGCTGAAATTTATGGGGTTGCTAAACTGAAAAAGGTACCTGAAGTAATACATTGCTGCATTCTAGCACAGATCTAGCGCGTCATCACCATCAATTCTGCCACAGCGTTTGAGAAGAGATTCAGATATTGCAGACAAAAGTAAGATTTGGGTAAATTCTTTCATTATAAAACAAGACTATAAAATATACAGCTGTACCCTAAAACCAGATCAGATGGCAGTTCAGATAACATTTCTGGTTTCGAGAATATAAGCATTATTTGCAGAATTATAGAAATGTTGAAATTACTTGAATTGAAGGGATTTATAGCATCTCAGTATTGTTTCGAAATTTCCTTTCAATGGTTTGGTCGATACTTGATGCAAGTGGTCGTGATAAATTATGTCACCTAGATGTTTCCGTGATATTGTTTTATTGTGTCTTGCGTAAACAATAGTTGAATGTGCAAATGTTGATGGAATTTGGTTGTGGGGATGGTTATTTTATTTATTATTGTCTATAGTAATAAACGAACTATGGCATACCTACCTGACGTTGAGTGGTAATAAGAGTATTGTCAAGCTGCAGGTTCAGGATTTCATTTCGCGGATGTAAAATGGAAGAATGAACGGCTATCTCCGCTAAAACAAATACGCAAGGCATGGTACGCACGGGGACGGTAGAGTTGATGGACACGCCGGGCGTTCCGCGGTGCGTTGACGTCGTATCACGCGGTCAAATCCAACATATGATAATGTATGAGAGCGTTCATGTACAAGCATCACCACGCGCGTTTTGTTGATTGACAACCCATCTAGTCCCACTTTGTTGTTACCAATGTTAGGCCGTGATAATCGCTTATCATCAATAGAGCGGTATGTTTGCCACTCCTGCGCTTGCTTCTCCAAGCAGAAATGGACTTACTCGACCGGGAAGTATCACCCTCTCACAGAAGATCAGCGTGAAATAACGATAGGTTCTCCTACTTTTGTGTTTTATATGATAAGTGAGGGCGCCGGAGACTCTGTTCATCCCATTCTTATTATTCACCCTCTCCACCTATACCTTTTCTTGGAGTTAGCGATGCGCGAGTATGCCTCAGGCGTTGCTAGCGTCTATAGGCTATGGTAACCACTTATCCACCTTGTTTGTCACCCTCGTAGTATAAAAAAGTATAGTAGTATAAAATACGAGTAGAATTTATTATGAACGATAAAATTCCTCAACTTTCATGTTAGGCTTGTTACAAGCGTCGATGACATGATAACAAATATATGTGATTCTTAGTATACGTATGTGAACCGCTGCGTTCACGCTTCTTGATCGCTCGTAAAGTTTAACAACTCGATTCAAAATTTCGATACGCATATATTCGAGTTCCGTTAAAAAACGAAGTGGCGATTCAGATGTGACTGTTTTGCATTTGTATTCACCATACCAAAAGAAAATATCTCTACTTCGTTCTATTTCACGGGTTTTATAGAAGAGATTAAGGAAGTATAATTAAGCTGATGAGAGAACAACAATTGGAGACAAATTCGTGGCGTTTTTGGCGGAAATTATGTACCTGACAATGCCTGACAGTGGGGTCTAGCGGCGTTCCTCACACTAAGAAGATCGCACCTTCACGGTAGGCTCTATTGAAGATAGCCGCAGTCAGCATTCCTTTTATAAGTGTCCTCTACTAGGGCAGCATTATGAAAAGAAAGAGGAAGAAAAATGAGGTTTTTTTATCCTTGTGGCGGACTAACAATACTAGTTTCGCCATCATATCCTTTCGCGCGAGTGTCTTACGGGGTAATTAAGGGAAGTAAGCAGTTATAGCCTATTGCATTATTGGTGGTAGAGTTGGGTACCAGTACTCATTTGTTATCTAGTGGATCAGGTCAGCGTCTGCCGACTGATTGTGACGCATCCCGTTGTGTTTTGATTGTAGTGCGAGACAGGCGCTCATTCGTTCATTTCTCATCTTCGATTGTTGAGTCGATGAATATCGGTTACCACTTACAATCTAATCGACCATGGCTCGTTTGAAGGTTTTTTTTAAGGAAGTTTTGTATTTATAATTTAAGAATTTAAAAAGGTTTACTCTTTTTCTTTTAATTGATAACATAACTACACAGTGGTTTTGGCGGGAACATGAAAGTATCATGTCGTCGATCTAAATTATTTTCCAAAACTTGTGTTATTTCAAGTATTAATGTGTAAAATAGTGATATTTTGCTAGTTAACTATTTGTGTATGTATATAAGTGTTGGCAAGTGACGTAATGCGGCGTGACGTGTTTTTTCCTGTTACCTCCAAAACTCCATAGAAGCTTTTCAGTAAAGTCGCCACCACTGAGGATTGACTTTGACTTGACTTGTGACTAATTTTATATGACTTTGACTTCAACTGTGACTTGTTTGATGAATCAAACTTACTTGTGAAGAAGAAATATATCCTTAATAAGTCATTGGCATATACTAAACCGAGTAGCCATTAAAAAAACACTACACAACGAGCGGTCGAATTAGCGAAATTGTTCTATCCTTTCACGCGTGATGCGATGACCAAGGGAAATAGAGATTCATTTTTATATAATATAAAAGCCTTGCCCGCGGCTCCGCCGCAGGCATAAGCTGGTTTTTAGCTTATATTTCGGGTTTCCGTTATAGTAGCGGGATAAAATGTAAAACAGTTTTTAGGTCTAATCAAGAGCTACCAAATAAAAAAGTTGCATCAAAATCCGTTCAGTAGTTTTTGCGACATGCGCGAACAAACAAACAGATAAACAGACAAATAGACAAAAAATTCTAAAAAAATATTTTGTGTTTAGACACGCCTATATAGTCTATTACAGTGATTTTTTTCTCAAACATCTTAAATTTACAGACAACTCTGTTACAGCTTTATAATAGTATAGACATAGATTACGGAACCCGAAGAATATTACAAGTTCAGTACCCGCCACCTACATGATACAGTTAAACTGTAGTACCATTGTCGTGCGAGCGCAATTTTGAATTACAGTTAACGTAAACTGGCGTTATTATTGCACTTATTTATAATTTTACGATTATAAATAAGTGAATTATCTTTTTATACGCATTTGAAGGTGTTCGGATGTATTAAATTAACTGGTCATTGCCGTGAGAACGTTCTTGGTAATGACTTTATAATATACCGATCTTAATAAACGCAAAACTCTTTAAAAATACGAGCTGGTACCCGCGATTTTGTTCACGAATGGAATTTATGTGGAATTGAGTTATGTTCTTTTTTGTGCCGAACCGTAATTATTTTTCCAAAATAAAAATAATCTACCTAAGTTATTTCTTATAACATCAATTATCTGCCAGTGAAAGTCAAATACAAATTGTTCCATCCGCTGCGGAGATTCGTCGAAACAAACATACATCCCAACAAAACTTTAATTTTTACTTTTTTTTTCCTTTGTATTTTGTTATAAGAAACGTAAATGCTTTCATATGCATTTAGTAAAACGTTGTTATGTAGACATTACAAATAAACACTTCAATTTTATTTATTTGTATACCTACACTAGAAAACTCCTTATTTTTCTTGTTAAGGCGGGATAAAGTTTACCCAACTGCACACCCAGCCGTTTGGGGCAACAAACAGTATGGTGTGGGGCGTTCATCCATTAAATAAACCCGCCGTGTGCCGTCTCTCCGCTTTTACTGGTGGATCAGACCCGGTCGCTTGTTGCTGTGGCTAGGTTATTATAGGATATTCCGTAGCCTCTGCTGTCCATTATTTCGGTATAAAAGTAGCTTAAGCACCGCATTATATGTATGTAATACTTCATGATGATGGGATTAAATGTATGGCAACGCATAAGGTACCGGCAAACAAACATTGTTTTTTATATATGAAGATCAATTTAACATGATCATTTACAAAAAGCTACGTATTAAAAAAAATAACTCGTTTCAAGAATACGGTATTTAAACACACTTCCTAACTATTATAAAGCTGTAACAAAGCTGTGTCTCTCGTGTCACATTTATAATATTTGAAAAAAATAAATTACTGTATTAGGCTGTATAGGCTTACCGGAACACGAAAACATTTTTTTTTTTAGATTTTTTGTCTGTTTGTCTTTCGCACATCACGCAAAAACTACTGAACAAATTTTGATACAATTTTTTTTAATCGATAGCTCTCGATTAGACTTAAAAACTGGTATACATTTTATCCCGCTACTATATCGGAAACCATTTAAAGTCCACTGCAGGATATAGGCCTCCCCAAGAATGGGGGATAGTGCCGTAATCACTACGCTTGGCAGTCGGGTTGGCGATCGCAGTGGATGTTGTTAATACTCGAAAGAGTGCTGCTGCCCACTCCCCCGGTATTTCCTCAGTCGGTTCTTACGACTCCCATGGGTGGAGAGGGGTGGGACAATTCTAAAACCGGCCCCACACGGCATACCGGCCCCACACGGCATACCGGCCCCACACGGGTTACTGGCCCCACACGGCATAACCCAACCAAAACCTGAGATATAACCCAAAAATATTTGTATATATTAGTTTGGTTTCCACCATATTTTTCTACTCTATGTTTTTAAACTACGATATAGAAAGTTATAAGTATAAGGGTATAAATAACTCTTATTAGGTTCAAGCTATCTTTTGGAAATGGATTTTTTGTGTAATTTGTGTTTTGTGATTATATACTTAGGAGTCTTGTCATTACTTTATTATATCTATAACGTGTTTTTAAAAAAATCAACTCTATCACATGTATGGCACTGCATCGATTACAGCAGCATAAGCTAAAGTCTCAACTATTGGGCCCTCATGCCCCACACATTCTCCCACAAGGGGAGGCAAATAGGCTTACTATTTCAAAACAATATGGCATCGCGCTTTGTTTATAGTTTTGATTTTTATGCACTAATATTATCAACTTATTTTACACCTTTAGTCGACTTTAACCTCTGCTAAAGAATAGATGGGTGACAATGTTTTTTTAGTCCGTTACCACACAGTCTAACTATAGAACTAAAACTAGCAGTCCTTTGAATTGGGCCGCGGTCGCTGCCTTCTGCGAGGAGGTTATTTCGCAGAAGGAAGCGGCGGAGAGGCCAGGGAAGAGGATTCTTCCGCTGATCTAAACCGTCGGCAGTAACTGGGGCGACGCAGGCGCGAGTACTTGCGCCTCATGCCGCCCTAGCTGAGGCTGCGGGTGGATGGACCGGGGAACGTCTGCCACCCAAAAAAAAGGCAAAGCCTCCAGCGAAGGTGCGACGTTCCGTGTGTGGATGCGTCGCTCAGTAGAGGGTACCCGAAAGAGTAAGCCGCCGGCGGACCACTGAAATAATCCAACACAGTACCAGTGGTCCGTCAACACAGGCGGAGAGGCGGCACACGGCGGGTTTTTTTGGGGGTGAGGGCCCCACACTACCCTGTTCGTTGCCCCGTACGACTGGGTGTGCGGTTAGGTAATTTTTTTCCCGCCTAAAAAAAAAGCTAAAAGTCCAATACTTGACATTATGTGCATCTCTATCCAAGACTCTACATAATTATCATGTGTTAGACATGATAGTTTTATGGTTTTTGTCTGACTCTGAACGGGACTGGATCATCTTTATTTATGATTTAGTGTGTGAAATTATGGAGTTTTTCATAATAGGACTATAATAGGGTGTGTACCTACTCATTAGTGATACAGAACGGGTATTCCGATACAAATTATGCTGATATACACCACAAATAAGCGAAAGTAATATGATAACGTACATTGTTATTTTAATTAAATTTCTGTTTAATAATGTTACATAATATATAATTTTATGACACATTTACTTAGAAAGCGTTTGATAAGGACTTTAAAATGTTATTAGAACGCGTGCCGCAAGTGGCTCATACGATATACATATATTTTTTTAAGAGGTCAGACAATAGTTGTATAATATGAGGGATTCTCATGAAAAAACATCTCATGTTGGATTCATGCTGCGCGTTGTAGAGCGGTAAGTGCAGCATCAGATGGGCTCGCCAATTGTCCACTTTTCGGTCGCCAGACTGAGCCGAGTAGTGGTGGAGTGTGCACGCGTGTCGGCCATCTTGAATCTGCTGTCACCCGCTATACCGCATTCCGTTTTAAATTGTAACGTTCACTAACCGCCTCTGTGCGCATTAATTTAATATATTTTTATCAGTGTTATCTGTGACAATAGTGTTTGGTGCCTTTTTTAATATTTCATATAAATAAAACTAAGTGACTGTGTTACGGATAGTCGTGATCTAACCTGTGGACTTCGTATTTCGGATTTACTTTCTATCGCTGTAAGTGGCCGTTTTATTATATTTAACTAGTTGTAGTTAGTAGGTAAATCGGAGAAAGTTTATCTATATAATATATTATTCAGATATAATTGACTATATATTATAATATTGACATAGAAAATAGATATTTTTAGTTTGCATGTAATAAATAAATTAACTAAATGCAGCCAATATATTTAGAATATTTTATATATACTGACACACATTCTGTTGATAAACAGTTTGTAATCAACAATTAGGTACCTACATTATCGAAATCGGTTAACCATTTTAAATAACTGAAAAATACGAAATAATTGTTTTTGTTATCACGTAATACCGGTATACCGCATGCTATAACAGGAAACCGTATTATTATAGTTATAACGGTTTTTTCTTTATATTTGGTTCTATCTTCGTACCGGTAATTTACAGTGGTATGGTAAGTGTGTAAACTGTACTTTAAAATTTCATTTCATTTCAAAATGATTGCTTAATATTGGATTAAGGATATATTGTAATAATTGTATTTGAAAGTACAGTATTTTTGTAAGAAAGTATAATTTTAATGAGATTCTTTCAAATGTTTAACACTTACTATAAATAATTACGTAGAATCACAACTGTAGTAATCAAACAGTAACTGTATATTAACTGTTATTTTTTCATTGAGGACATGAACCTTCGTTCATGATTTTTTTTCTATTGTAATATAATGAAGTACGCAAGATATTGTAAGTTTGTGATTAGTTGTAAAACAATTTATGTAAATATGCCTTGCGTTCTTTGTGGTTTAATAAATATCCTTCAATGAACAAATATAGAGTCTACACATAACATACGCTTAAAATCATAGCAAATTTCGTAGATGAAAAAATATTTGTCGTATAGGTAATATGGGAAACGAACCGCACTCGGCATGGTAGATTGGTTCGTAAATAACTCTGTGTTAGAAGTCGACTTACCACTCGTAATTTTAATATGATTAGGTATGTGGCATTTGTGGGTATTCGGTATTTGCAGCTCGCTCTTTGTTATGAATAGAAAATGTCCACATAGATAGCTATAAACGAAGTACTAGTTTCTGTTCGCGAATTTGTCTGCGTGGACTCCAAAAGTATAACTTATTTAGCAGTGGCAGCCTAGCAATACAATCTGGACCAGCGTAGACTACGGTCTAATACCTGTCACCATGGAAACCAGTCCCAATAGTGGCACAGAAAAACAGTTGAAAAAAAGATATATAGGCATACCTATCACACACGTATTGATTTTGTTCTTGCGTACCTAGTCTCTCTTTGCGTAGTCTTACACAACGGTGGACATTCCTACCATTGTGTTTTGTATGGCAAGTGAGAGTGCCGGAAGCCCAAATCCCATCCCTATTTTCTCCTTATTATTCTTTCTTTCCTCTCCTTAGTCTCCTGCCTATTCTCTTCTTATTATTATCCTTCCTATCCAATGCCTATCCCTTTCCTTGGAGATGGTCTTGTTCTTGTATTGACAGTCTTGATTTTGGTATTGGTCTTGTTCTTGCGATCTTGGTCTTGCAAGTGTAAGCATGGTGTTGCTGTTTTTTAAACCAAGATCAAGAGTGTAATACCAAGACCAATTTTACTCATCATAACTATCTTCCGCTATAACTAATATAGAGCGAAGTGCATCATGGTCAGTCACACTTTAGGCTGCACCGACCCGCTCAGACCCAATACCAAGTAGTTACTCCCACTTGGTACCTAACTCGCCACCATGCAGTAATGCAATTGATAACAGCTTACTTCCCTTAGTCGTCACGTACGACTTCCGAAGGCAAGAATGGGATGGTGATATTTATATTCTTAATTTATCACCAAAGCAAAGATTTTTAGTGTGCTATTTTCGTTTAGTGTGTTGTACTTGGACCTATATTACGTCTACGCACAACAACGAGTAGGATTATATCAGACGCAAGTGGTGCATGCATTAGTTATAAACATTTTCCTGTTAAAACAAAACCATAAATACACAACTAAGCCATAATGAAATTAGGCCGATTATTTAGTGTAGCTTATTTACCTTATATTGCTCTTCAATATTCGCATGAATAGTCTGGTTGATGAACTTATTGTGGTGTGCGCTTTGATTAAGTATATAATATAATCAAAGGGTGTGCGTTTCACGTAGGTATTGGGAAAACCGTATTTTATTAACCTCTCTAAGTAAACACTATTCTTGAATACTACTTATGTCTTAATAATTATTCAATTTCTATCACCAATGAACTATTAGTAAGGACTATATGACCAAAACCTTCTCTGCAACAGTGAGATATCGATATTTATATTGTTTTTGGCTTATTTTTTTGTAGAATCAACTCATAGTTATTGAACTATTAACTAAATACTGAAATATTTTAAACCTTAGAGACGTTAGCAGAGAGGATCATTGGGCTTGTAAATGATTATTATATATATTTGATAAGTATATATATCTAAATCGCCTTTTTTTGTTAAGGTGGGAAAAAGTGTATCTAACTGCACTGCCCGTCGTTCGGGGCAACGAGCAGGATAGTGTGTGGCCCTCAGACAATAAAAACCCGCCGTGTGCTCTCTCCGTCTGTAATGGTGAACCATTGGAACTGTGTGACAATGCTTCAATGGTAACTATATGAAAATATAAAAAAAAAATGAGAAGTTTAAAATATAAGAAATTGAAGCGTCTCCTATCGTTGATAGTGATTGTTTAAATAATAATTTTCGAATTTAGAGGCCGTAAAATTAAAGTCTGTATGCTTAAGTTACGTAAGTAGCCATTTTGTTTTTTAATGTTGGTGAATTTTACTTACTTCTAGTTGTATAACCTTGTTGGTTATTTAATTATGATAATGGACTTACTATTATCTGTGAAAATATGCTAAAATGAAGATTTAGACCTATTTAATTACTAATGAACTGTAATTATAAGTGAATGTTGATGAATCTGAGGAACCGCGGAAAAATCAAATACGTGGGAAGAATTTTACTCTCACGCGAAATTAAAAACCAGACATTTTAAATTATGTACCTATAAAGTATTGAGACTGTCAAACTTGATTAGGTACTCATTGGTCCCTAAGGTTTAAGATATCATTGAAAGATAAGTTTATACCGCTCTGTACCTATCATCCGGCTGGACACCGTTGAAGTAATGCGGCCCAAAAAAATAAACACCAAGTATTTTTAAAGATTCTTTTACGAGATAATTTTCAAGGATACTCTTAATTAAGTTGTTTTTTGGTAGTTTCACAGTATTGAGTTAAAGTAAGCAGAATATTTATCATTATTAATTCACAAAAGGTACATTCAATTATTGTTTTTATACCCGGTGTTTTTGCTTTACAAAAACTATCTAAAAAAACTACTATTTTTAACACAATACAATAAAGTCGCGTGCGGCAAACACAATATATTACCATAACTTTCCAGCCTAAAGGTGATGTAAGATTCAAAACGGCTAACAATCAAGCGTGAAGTATTGCCGAAAAGAAGGGAAAGCTACTCTAAATCCTAGATGAAAAGATTACATAACATATATGTTTTAAACCTAAATACTAGCCTAAGAGATTACGTACAGTAGTCACAACCATAGATATGTCAGTATATACCATATCTATGGTTACAACGGATCTTTGTCTCTGAAGTTGGCTGCAAGACGCTGCACAGTAGCTATTTTTGTGTCGCAAGGGATGTGCGTCTTCTACGGTTTACATTAATCGAAAATATAATTTAATATTTGTAATCGATGATCATATTATTTATCAATCGTACTAAAAGATGAGCTCTTCTATATCTAGATTAAACCTTATTCACTCAAATCTCTCGTATACTTGTTATTGAATATTTAAAATAATAAATATAACCTAACAATTTGATGTGAAAACATAATGATCTCATTCAATTGTTTTGTTAATCGAGTAATAAAATTTGAATTGGTCAGCAAATCGTATGATTCCGTCACAATCTCCACTTCTTACTCTGTGCCTAACTTCAGAGACACAAAGATCCGTTGTGACTACTATAACATTATGTAGGTAAACCCATTGCAGACTATGCCACATCCACTTTGGATAGGATTTGCCTAAAATTAATTCTTAGCGCTCACCTACAGTATCAAAGAACCCCGTGCCTATGTAAATGATTGCTTTCCTTTTTTTTTTAAGGCTGGCAAAAATTTACCTAACCGCACCGTCGTTTGAGACAAAGAACGGTTAGTGTGGAGCCCTCATCCACTTAATAAACTCGCCGTCTGCCGTCTCTCCGCCTGTATTGGCAGACCACTGGAACTATGTGATATTACTTCGGTGGTAAATTTGGCCGACTTTAGAATTGTCCCACCCCTCTCTACCCACGGGAGTCGTAAGAGCCGACTGAGGGAATACCGGGGGAGTGGGCAGCAGCACTCCCTGGAGTATTAACAATATCCACTGCGATCGCCAACCCGCCTGCCAAGCGTGGCGATTACGGCATAATGCCCCTTTGGGGAGGCCTATATCCAGCAGTGGACGTTAAAAGGCTGATGGATGGATTTCAATAATAGTTTCCATCTTCTTTAAAAGTGATTATGAATTACTCAACTGAGAGAGACACAAGTTATGTCCGTAGGTAATCTAATGTTTTAACTTAGACAAGGAATTGTACTTAAAAGAAGTAGGTACTACTCATTGGAACAATTCGTAATTATCACATTATAAAAAGGGAAAGTGAACGGTTTCTGTAAGAAAACAATTAAAACCTCTTATAGACTTTAACTTAACAAGGCATTTGTTTTAGTATATGTACTTATATAGGAAATGTGACGTTAATTATTTACTGTGAGCGGAAATGTTTCAAGAAATAAAACATTTCACTGGACTCTTTAGTATAGTCAAAATAGTTGTACAGAGAAGTCACCTTTAGATGTCTGAGGTATATCGGTACAGGTTTTGATATTGAAAAAATAAGATTGATCCCCACATGATCAAATACTACCATCATCACCCGGAGTTTGGAAATGTGCCCGGTAGACGGCAATAGGCTTGCCCTCTATTACGTGGGACTTAAACGTTGCTGGCGAACCGTGGGTGTGTAATACACCTCTGCCTACCCCTTCGGGGAATACAGAAGAAATACCTGATGCTATGTTTCTTTTTCTTTGCATCATAATTATTTACGTCTTGTTACTTGGATACGTAATATTGTGGAGATCTTATCCAGAGAAAGAAAGCTCCCACTCCCCTGACTAGCCATTACAAACCATAATTCTAACCTAAACTTAGTTATTTTACTTTTTGAAACGATTCTTGAACGCAATTTTTAATTAAAAATTTTCTCATGATGCTTTCGCGTTTCGCATGCGAACATTCAATTTGATACACCGTTAAAATTATCAAGAGAAAGTTGTACTATATGAAATAGATTTAATACGTTTAGTAACTGATAACGTTAAAACAACATGAACTACAGATTACGAAAGATATCTTGTGTAAACACTGGCTGATAAAAATGCAGCTATGACGACGAAAAGAGGTTTGGTTATGACATATATTATCTACGGACCCACCGCATCGTCTATGAATTACGGTACTGCATTTATTACCTTGTATCGTATAATTATACTCCTTGTATCATTGCAAATAAAAAAAAATAGTGTACTAAAAAATAAGTTTAAATAAGATTGCTAATATTTGTAAGTAATGTTAGAAAGCGGTGTTCTATGAAGTATAAGTACGAGTTAAAATCATCACGATGTAACCTTCTTTTGATGTCAATGACCTAACGACGATAGCACATAAGCATTTGGAAGTAACTGTGACTGGTACTACTTATGTTCATTTCAGAATCTGTTATTGCTATAGTAGGTAGGTTCTTACAAATGTTTTTTGAGTAAAATAGAACGTAATAGAAGGTGCTATTCTGAGAACTGAGTATACAATGTGAAGGGTGCCTTGCTTGCACCATAAATAAAAAATGTATCAATATCAATAAAAAAATGTCTTCTCAGTCGCAAAAGTTTTGGCAGAGTGATGGTGGTTGTATATGCGTAGCGCTTTGTAATATAGTTCTAGATAGGAAACCATATTAACATTTTTTTTTTGTGAAAAAATGTTGCTTTTAGACACGTCTAAATAGCCTAATACAGTATTTTTTCTCAAATACCTGAAACTGCCTCGGCGGTGTTGCGGTAGTTTCTGCTACTGCTAATCACGAGGTCTCGGGTTCGATCCCCGGGTAAGGAAATGTTATTGAGCTTTTTCCTAAACACAAAAATTATCAGTAGCAGCCCGAAGTTTGGAAATGTGCCCGGTAGACGTCAATAGACTCGCCCTCTATTACGTGGGACTTAAACATAGCTGGCGAATCATGGGTGTGTATTACACATCTGCCTACCCCTTCGGGGAATACAGGCGTGATGCTATGTTATGTTATGTTATCTTAAATGTACAGAAAGCTCAGTTACAGTAATTATCTCAAAACTTTCAAAACAACTGTTAAACAATCCAATCTCGTTTAATTAAATAGTGGACTGAAGATTTCTCCTATTGCCTCTCACATTTTTTTAATAATCGATTACTGGCCTGCCGTTGAAAATACTAGCCATTCCCTGATGATGTTTGCCGACTCGACTTCAGACGAAGATCGAGATTGATGCCACTGTCTTCATAGCCCTTTGATTATTTTGGGGCTTCAAACCACAGTTTTCTATGCTGTCCTAGTGCGATTGGCAGACCTAGCAACTAGCAAGCCATTGAGAAAATGTGTCACGCGCACAGGTTTTTCGGTTTCCTTCACTGGGCATCGATAATTTATTTATTTTAGGGAAACAAACAGCTTATAAAAATACATAATGCTTAAAATATAATGGCTACAAAGTAAGCCTTGTTAGTTCCATTTAAAGCATTAAATTAACAAAGTCTATACTACTGCAAATAACTGCCTTCATGGTGCAGCGGTAGTGTGAGCGACTGCTGATCATGAGGTCGCGCAAATATCTGTGTTCATCACACAAATAATTGTCCTGAGTGGGAATCGAACCCACGACCTCGTGCACGGAAGTCGGTTACACGATTTCACAAGTCGTCGAAAACATCTATAAGGCATGTATGTTTTTACACGATGTTTTCCTTTAACGAGCAGTGTTTATTTATAAACAACTACACACATACTGAGAATGGAACTCGATGGCTCTGTCTTTGCAGTTCTTGGTCTTCTTAGTTATCACTGCAATATCTCCTTACTCAGCGTTTCTATTAAGGTCTTTTGCTGTCCTAGGTCTTAACACTAGGTGATATGCAATACTTCTTTACTCGCCATTTCTAGTAAGGTACCATTGGTTGAAGCATTTTTGAAGTGAATACTTCTTTAGAATCGTTGTGATTTGAAACTCGATGAAACGAAAATGCGTCACGATATAAACAAAATTCGTGTACATGTACGCGCGTGAGAAGTTATACTTCTTTGGCATCACCAAAGTAATTATTAAATTTGTAACTGCAAAACTTGTCACCGTTATGTTTTTAAATACCTTGTTCGGTAAAGTAATTATGTCTAATGTCACTAGATGGCGTTAGTAAAATTTTTAAATTTCTTATAAGTCAATGTTAAGAGTTTAAGTGCTTTCATACCCCCTCCATGGTAGCGTTAGCGTAGTTATACGTTTAACCTTTTGCAGGTCTCATTAGAAGTATAACTTCATAAATGTATAGGATAGGATTAACAGTCAGCTGTGCAGAAAAATCTATTACAGTTATTTTAACTTTGAAATCATTATTTTTCCTTGTTAGTTAATTTGAAGCCTCGGTCTCCGGCTTGCGTGATCAATACTTAAACCATAATATGACCACGGTGTACATAATATTAAGTTTGAAAAAGTAATATGCATTCAATAATAAACTAATATCTCTGTTTTGCTATGTTCACTTGTTATTCTGCTGACAGTTATAAAATATTTTTCTCACCTACTATAAAGTTGTCCCATGAATTCCTACGGGATCCATTATATCGTTGCAGAAACTAAATTTAAATGAATTTTAATGTTCTATTAAAGTTTATTAATGAGAGGTAAGTAATTTTAAGCTTGGTAAAAAATAATAAACTTTGCATTTATCCTAATACTCCTGATACTCTATATCCATCTCAATCTCTCGTAGGCTACTTTTCAGAAGTTTCACTTCTGCCGTGTGTGAATTGCACACATATGAGATTTTTTTCCATGTTATTATTATTTCCTTGCAATTGCAGGTACAGCAGGCTTACCATGAACTTTTATTGCGATCTAGTTTAGGACCCAAACTGAACTGAATCGCAATTTCGTACCATCACGTGTCAAAGTCGCAATCCTTTGTTTTTTGCCGAATCAGCACATAATCTGAATTGCAAACATGACATCTTTGTATTGAAATTCGTACCACGAACTTACTTGACAACCTAAACAAGATCGCTTAATTAGACATCATGGTACGAAATACAACAACACACCTATTTTGAATTGCGTCGGAATTGAATCGCTAGCTAAGAGTTCATGGTAGGCCTGCTGGTACTTGTTCTAGTGATAACAATGTGGTCTACAATGGTTTAGTAAAAACAGAGGCCGCTACCGTTCACCATTTTTAATGCGACCTCGGCTGTAGTACTGAGTTAGATAGTGTCTGACTGACTAAGAAATCAAAACATAGCATTGTTTTTGCTTTGCTTCATGTTTTCGTTGCTTGTTTTTATCTGTTGAATGGATTTAGTTTATATGTTTGAAATGAAACAGACACGTGCTGATTAAATCATCTTTTTTAGGCATTTAAGATATTATATTATGGCGATATATTTATGTTGAAGGCATTTAATTTGAATTAATATAAGATAATTAATACAAAACAAGATTTTTATGACCAATATGTAGGTAATAATAATTTGTTTTTTGAATGTCGTGTAATGACGAGTAGGATGTATGTGGGCATAGTGTATTGAGCTTTGAGCTCAAAGGACCATGCCAGAGGCCAGACAGATTTATTTAAAAAAAAAACTGTTTTAGTTTTATATTACTTTTTATAATTATGTGATATTTTGGTATACTTACCCGAAGTATGACATAACTGACTTATAATTTAACTTTATAAAGATTTTGATATGTTTGTGTTAATTTGATAACAAGTTTTAAGAATGCTAACTCATCAATCAATTTTGTTCTTATTTCTTATGTTATCACTTCCTCAATCAGTAACACGTGTGACCTATAGCGCTGCCAATATATTGAGGTAATTTGCCGGACATGTATCCGCGTTACAGTCCGGTTCCACGCACCGGATCTAGACCGGTAGACTCCACTTTGATAGCGATATCGGCACGATGCGAATGCGGTTAAAACCTTACCATAAACCCGCTTTTTTGTTAAGGCGGTTAAAGTGTACTATGTAGTGTCTAAAATGTAAGATACAAAGAATATAGGTTTACACTTACACGTAAGTAAATTGTATACATAGAGTACACACACATTTCAAATGCATAACAAACACAAAGACAAAGAAATACTACTTCATACATCCAACTTATGGTTTTTAACGAAAATCACAACCTGCCAAAAATGCTATTAAAGTTTTGACTATACGCTTTGGTGTTTATTTTGCTATTAATTTAAGTATTATACATACACGGGGTGCATTTACGATACAATCTCGATACACCAACTTTCTAATTCAAAAAAGTACTTAGGCTGTACAGACATACCACCGAAGGAATGTAACATAGTTCCAGTGGTCCGCCAATAAAGGCGGAGAGACGGCACACGGCAGGCTTATTTAGTGGGTGAGGGCCCCACACTACCCTGTTTGTTGCCCCGAACAACGGGGTGTGCGGTTAGGTAAATTTTTTCCCGCCTAAACAAAAAAAAAAAGGCTGTACAGACATGATAAGGTCAAGTTTCCCAGAGGGATAGGCAGAGGCAACGAATTACAACACTTTTCCAGATAAAATATTTACCGATCTTTTCAGAGGTACTTTATTACACACAGTAGCAATTTATTTTTATAAAAAAAAACATAGCATCACGCCTGTATTCCCCGAAGGGGTAGGCAGAGGTGTATTACACACCCACGACTCGCCAGCTATGTTTAAGTCCCACGTAATAGGGGGCGAGCGTATTGACGTCTACCGGGCACATTTCCAAACTCCGGGCTGCTACTGAAAATTTTTTTTTCAATAACACTGCCCGACCCGGGGATCGAATCCGAGACCTCATGATCAGCAGTATTTATTTTTATAAATACGGCAAATTGTACTCTTTCTAAAAAAAACTATAAAACCTGTCTTTATTATGTAATATTATGTAGCGCCAGCTATTAAACTATATATTCAAATGTATTTCTGAATATACATGAGTATCCTACTCTATACAAAATAGCAACGTAAAATCAAGACCTATATTTACTAGGTACCATCTGTAAGATCTAAGTCTTGTAGCGTAGAGCCTTTAGATAAAGATGTTTATTAGGCTTATGAATAAATGGTTGCTGGTGACCGATCATCAATCCGGTTCATTCTAGTTGAGTAACATTGTGGTTGTTGCGGTAAACCGAAATTGGGTTGTATCCTATAAATAAGTTTCGAAAATAATTGCAGCTTCATTTTGTCTTCGCTATTGTGGTAGAGCGCTTATCGGTGAATTATTAAGTGTTTCTTGTCGGTATTTTGCTTAGAGAGTATTGTGCTGTTCATTCCTTTTGTTTTGGTCGAAGATTTGTAATCGTTTAGCCTATTTCATAAAAAGAGGATGATATCTATTATATATAATTCCATCTATTATATATAATTCCAGTGTCACGATGTTTGTCCAGGATGAACTCCGAAACTACTGAACCGATTTTAACTTTTTTCTTTTTAAATGTGTGTTTTAGACAAACATTTAAGAAAATATCGATGCGTGTTCAGAGACGCCTATTACATTATTTTTAGCTTTATAATAGTATCAAAGTAATATAAATTAAATTCAATAAGATTAGAATTTAACAAGCAATTTCTGAATGACAAACATTAACTCGCATCAAACAATCACTAAATCAACTTTGTACCTTGACATACAATATAGAGACTTTTACTAAATTACTTGAATCTGCCCGCGACTTCGTCCGCTATTCTATACTTCTATAAAAATAGCTCTCCCACATTAACCATTCGTGTTTTTAGCTCCAGAAAATATGAATGCATAAGTAATTTCATGATGTAGATTCAGTAGTTAAAGTTTGAAAAAAACAAACAAACTAGCTTTCACATATAAAATATCAGTAAGGATCTGTCTTCCGATCTGTATTACGACATACATATTTAAAGCCCTTGCATATAGGTATGCTTAGCTATTTACCAGAACACAAAGACGAAAATGTGTCTGGAATTGTGAATCTCTATAACGCAATCTTTCTCTTGGGGGCCTAGCCAAGGTTGCATTCTATGATCTCTAACGCTATAGAAAACTTTAAACACAAAGTGAAAAATGTGAAATCGAAAATAAAGCTATAGAAAACTATTAAAATGTATGGAAATTTGTCATCTCTAACGTTAAGCCACGTGACTTAGCGTTATACATATCGTTAAAGATATTTACATTGACATTTTAATAGGTTTCTATAGCGTTAGCGATCATAGAATGCAACTTGACTAGGCCCACTGCATTGTTAAGTCCATTAGCGGCGGTTATCAGTCAACATCAGAGGGGCTCACGTTAGTCTGTAATGAAAAAAAATAACGGAAGAAAAAAAATTAAGATTATCGATCTCAAAGCTGTTTCCAGAGGTACCCAATATTTACCGTCCGATATCAATGGTTACGTTGTAAAATATGTCGTCATTGCCTGAGGCTAAAGCTCAGCGGGTGGTAAGATCGACTCCTACCATATAATTGATTTTTGATGCGTTTGTATACATTGCGTAGATTGTATTTTTTGCGCAAAAGATATGCAAATAAATTACTTAGAATTACAGTTATAATGAAAAACGAAAGTGTTGCTGAAAAGATTACTTATTTTATTATTTTGTGCTTTACATTATCTTATTCATATAATCATATTTTGCATATGGTGGTTAATACGCACACGCACCCATCCTGATAACACTTACTAACACAAGACATCTAATTGTTTTTGACTCTTTAAGCACCCGTAGAACGTTACCTTCTTGGAGCACTCGTTACTTTACCGACAGATTTATTGGGTTTGGATATACGCCCACATTAGCTGTCAATATTTCACGGATAGATATGTGCTATCATCAACATTTATTATATTTTTTTTTCGAAATTGCACTGCGTAATGAGTGCTGTTTTCACGCATTTATTGAAGTTGTAACCAGAAATTTAACACAATCACATTTTGCCTATGTAACGTAGATCCAAAGTTATAGTGGTGAATCTATTGCCCGTTGCCACCTATTGCGCATGTTGGTGCTACGGACAGTGTCCTGGCGGAGAACCTATAATTGCATGTTTTACACAACTGCCTCGGTGGTGCAACGGTAGTGTGAGCGACTGCTGATCATGAGGCCTTGATTCGATAACCGGGTCCGGGCAGCGTTATTGAACTTTTTCCTATAAAGAAAAATTCTCAGCAACAACCCGGTGTTTGGAAATGTGCCTGGTAGACGGCTATAGGTTCGCCCCTATTACGTGGGGCTCAAACATAGATGTGTAAAATATACCTCTGCCTACCCATTCGGGGATACAGGCGTGAAACTATGTTATGTTGCACAACTATACGGAGATTTCGTTGTTGGAGTGTGCCATACTTATACCACTACACTGACTTAATCGTTAAAGTACCTAAATCTCATAATTTATGATGTGTCAGAATTACTTTATTGCGTGCCAGTGATGGTACGCGTTCCAATAGTGCCCTACGATATTGCATGAGTGCGTGCCAGTACATTTTTTCGATTCGCTTTGGTTCGCCAGGTCAGTGTAGAAATCAACAGACATTCGCAATAAAAGATATTTGTATTGCAAAGACCGTTTTACTGTGGACCTGTTCTAAAACGCTTGGCTGGTTATTGTACAAAGACTCACGGGTTTGTCTCTCACTTCAACAAAGTAAGAATCTTCTATATAAAATCAATTTATTCCGTCGTCCAGGGGCCCCCATAGACTCGTAACGACCTAATACTGCAAGTGCATACATAAATACAAATCCCATCTACAATAAATCATAGCGAATTGGGGACTGTGATTTTGGTTCTCTTTTCCTGTTTCAGTTACAACTATTAGTCTGTATCTGTTTTTTAGGTTCCCATATAAAACACTATACATATAACTCCCTACTAATATAATTTTATATGTAATCTTTTAAGACTAGTACATTCCCCGCGCCTTCGCTCGCGTCATAGTATTGTCGATGAAAAATGAATTTCGGATAGGATTCCTATTATTAGGTATAAGCGTCGCCACGCTAACAGCCGGTTTTACCCTCCCTCTGCATTAGATGTTACACATCAAAAATATAGGTTCCGGATAAGTAATCACCAACAAATCATATACTAAAATCTTCTCCAAAACACGCTGCATCTTATGGTGTAAGTATTATTCCGATCGGTTCAGTAGTTTTCACAGTATAACCGAACGAAAAAACCGGCTCTCCATTTATAAGTATAGATATATGTATAAACATGAACATAACAAGTATTTTGATCTATATTTAAGCAATTGACATGCTCAGCTACTCTTAAAGTACAAATTATAATTTGTGAATAAGGAAAAAGAGTATTTTAGTACAGGCGGGAATCAAACCTGCGTGAATCACGCCATCAAATAGTATGAATTTTAATTACAAAATTAAACTTACTATATTGGATTAATGCATGTAAATGCGTTCCGATAGAGGGCATTGGTCGTTAAGACAAATGTGATAAGGAGATTGGGTATGTCTAAAAGATAGTACTGTAGCTCAGTGGATTAGAGCACTTCCCTGGATAGGAAGGGACGCAGGTTCGATTCCCGCCTGTACTAAAATACTCTTTTTCCTTATTCACAAATTATAATTTGTACTTTAATAACAAGTATGATGAACTCATAAGCCTCTTTTCAAAAAGGCTTTTTTCTCAATTTGGATTACAAAGATTTTTAGTGTAATTCTGTGTCATTTTACATTCTCAATGAATTTCAATGACATTTCAGTACCAGTAGTCACAACGGATCTTTGAAGTTGGCTGCAAGACGCTGCACAGTAGCTATTTTTGTGTCGCAAAGGATGTGCGTCTTCTAAAGTTTACATTAATCGATGAATGTTCTTTATAATTACACAATTGTAATCGCTAATCATATTATTTATCGATCATACTAAAAGATGTGGACGCTCTTCTACATCTAGATTAAAGCTTATTTCTCAAATCGCTTTTAAACTTTTTATTGAGTCTACAAATAAGTAATAAATAGAATGTAAACAATTACATATGAAAACATAACGATCTCATTCGATTGTTTCGTTAATCGAGTAATAAAATTTGAATTGGTCAGCACTAATCGTATGATTCCTGCATAATCCCCACTTCTTGATCTGTGCCTAAATTCAGAGACACAAATACCCGTTGTGACTACTATAGGTTGCTTTACAATACCTTGATTTCTTCTAGAAAACTATCTACTCTATTCCGTATCAAATAGACTTACTTCTTATAGTTTTATGTAAGGCATTGTTGACGAAATTAGCCCTTTTGAGCTCAGCATCAGCTGCACTAGAGTAATGCAACTTTAAAAGTGGACTCATACGTAACATTAATATCAATCTACATTTAATATTATGACAATTACTAAGAAAATAATTAATTATTGCCTCAAATATAATATACATAATTATATGACGGATTTTTCCTGTAACAAATTGTGTATTTTCTAAAACAATTATCTCTATCCGTCCGCTTCTAAGCAAAGAGTCATGTTGTTCCGTCATTTCTAATAATAGTAGGGATATACATAGATACTGAAATTATACTAAGCATGTAACATAGCACTATCTAATGGGACATGCATGATGTCTACGTCATAGACTAGTCTGACACACGACAATTATAAAGTCACGGATTTATATCTATTTATGGGAGGATCTATAATTATTTTTAACATTGTATAATACAGCACAGCTTCGATGCGACAATTGCAATAACGACAATTCATTAATTTTTTTAATTCTTGAATTAGGTTGTATTGACCAAGCTGGTCCAGAGCGAGTTGTTAGAACCTTGAAGAAATTCTCTCAGATATGCAGTTTTCTTCACGATGTTTTCCTTTACATAGCAGCGATAATTTGTAAACAAATACACATATAATTTTGAAAATCTTGAAGATATATAGATCAAAAATCTTGAAGAGTCAAGGTGTGGGCCGTGCGAGGACATCGAACTGAAGATTGAGCTCGATACTACTGTTTTTGCAGTCCTTTGTTTTACCACTAACACTATTAATGTATCACGCCGTGTGGGTCCGGCTTTAGAATTGTCCCACCCCTCACTACTCACGGGAGTCGTAAGAGCCGACTGAGGGAATACCGGGGGAGTGGGCAGCAGCACTCCCTCGAGTATTAACAACATCCACTGCGATCGCCAACCCGCTTGCCAAGCGTGGCGATTACGGCAGCACTATCTCCCACAATGAGCTCACAGTTCTCTTGGAGAGGCCTATGTCAAGCAGTGGACGTCGAAAGGCTGATGGATGAATGGATGGATGTATCACCTGTTCCCAGGGATCTAAATCTGAAAATATCAGTAATAAAGAGATTGTTAAAATCGTTTTAAAATGAACAATAGTGTCTCATCTGGGACAAAGGGCTATCAAAACTTTTACCAAACCGTTATTTATGATGCCCTTTTACTACCGTAATCACCGTTACTATATTTATGGTCTCAATAATTTCAATGCAGGTGTAAAGGTATCACAAAATAAGAAACGGGTGATAAGGTCAACTTTTATTTGTTATTTATTTATAGCTTTTCTTTAAATTGGTGCTATAACAATGATGACCTTTATCGGTATTAATAAAAAGGGACCATTCGAAGTACGTTTTTATTTAAAAAATATCATGTAAATTATATATGTTCTTTTTTTGTAGATTTATAAACCTGAAGAAATCAACAAAAGTTGTTATCTTAGGTGTTTTAACTCTTTTTTTTTATTTCATACTTAACATTCAGTTCGAAAATCATATCCGAAAATCGAGAAATAATCACTAAATGAAAGAATTTTGTCTAAAATCTGAGAACTGGTAAAGTATTAAAAAAAAAAGAAAATACGGCCTATTTTTAGTTTACTTATTGGCCAAAATTGGTCACCATGCTAAATATATCATACCTATATCTACCCTTTAGTTCTTTACAAAATAATATGATATGAGATATGAGCTAGTAAATCGGACAGTATCAACATTGACAATGTATGAGCTAAAAATTTTATGTTTTTTAATCACTTTAGGTACCTGTGAAGTGTGATTAAAATTTCAAAGGTCTAGTTTGAAAAGCACTACACACGTAGTTATCGGAGTTCGTAAATACTTTTTGTAAATATACACATTGTAATTAATATCTACGCTACGCTAAGTATTGTGTATTGTGCCAAGTACTTGGCGTGGCGGGAGTACTGTCGTGTGCTCAAATATTTTCTGAGGCGGCGGTTTTACATTTATTCATATTTTACATAATTATTACGTAAACGTAGAATTGTTATTTTCGTCGAATAATATTCGTATAAGGTAACACTGATGTTATAATATTACTGCTTCTAATTTCCTTGTGTGTTATATGAGCCGCAATAACTGACTCGTTTTATCCATAAACATGGGTTTATTTTTAAATAGTTATATCAACAAAGTACATACAAATATGAATATAAATAAGGATTTACTAAAACTTTTATTTATTTTCTGGAAATCTATCACACTGATTTACACATACAATACATGTAAGTATGGATAGGCTACATAATAAATTGTCTGCTAGTTAGTTATCACAAAATATACCTACAAATTAATTGGAATACCGTTTAGAGGTTTTTTACCCTGTTCAGTTGTTAGACTAATGTCCAATTAGCAATTCATTAAACATTCCAAGACGAATGAAGTATTTGATGGTCTTAATTATGAGCATATAAAAATAATTAACGGAATGTGGAGGTGATCTTATTAGTTCGCCGCAGACAATATAATACAAGCCAAGAACTGTTTTAACTTTTTTATTTTTGCTTAGCATAATTAAAGAAACGCACCGTTGACCGTTCTGAGTGCGTTTTAAGTGATTACATAAGTTTATTATATTTACTTTATATGAATTACTTTGGTTGCTGCCCAAAATCCTCCTTATATATTTTATAAACAAAAGTCATTGTATAAATGCATTAGTTAGTAAAAAAAAGACGTGGGAAATCTGACTGCCAGCAACGGGCCGAGCCGAGGTCCTTACCCCATAGGGGATGCCCTGGGGTAGCGTTGTTTAAATGGTGGGTTGGGAGCCCTCTGCGCTCACCAATTGTCCGGTTAAGGTTGTCATAGCCATCTGAGGCTAACAACCAACGTCACACAAAAAAGAAATTAGTCAATTAGTAGGCTTTTTGCGTGCCCAGAGGGCTGGCCTTTACCTTGCATAAATAATGAGCATTGCCATACAACGTGCTAATGTTGCCAGCCTTTTGGGCACGTTCCAGATGACGGTGACGCGGAGGAATTCTTTGATGCCTAGAATTAATTTTTGTATAGTTATTGTATATATATTACTATAATTAGGTTAAAAGTTGTAGTTTGAACATAATATTTAAAAAAAAAATATAAAGGTGTATAAATAAAATAAAAGTCGTCTGTCCATCTTTTTTTTCTCTAAACCGCGCAACAATTTTGAAACGGTTATCACTTTTTATTTATAAATCATCCTAATTATTTTTTAAGTAGATTATTGAGTTATTTAATCAAATCTGTGACATCTCATAGACTCTCTTATTTATACTATAGAAATTATTTTTTTACATAACAGATATATACATATTATATATATTCTTCTTACGGGGTCTATTCTTATCGGCCTTTGTTTTCAAACAAACTTGGATTTTGTTTAAAAAAGCAAGCTCTCATCAATTGAGTATTTTTTACGAAACTTACATAATATTTTAACTAACACAGTAGGTATAGGTTTCTAATCTTTTGTAACAAAACGCGAAAGGTTGCGATCCAGTATTACCGTACCCTGTTGCATATTATGCAATAATAGGTCTTCTGTGTACAGTTACTGCATTGTAAATATAGATTATACGAACATAATGCTTCGACCTTTTTATTATATGAGCATTTTCTGTGCATATTTTTTATAAGCACCATGGTTGCAACACGACCCAAACCCGTACTTCTATAACCTTTGCCCGATTACACAGTAACAATAGTGAGTTTACTAAATATGATATGGTAGTTATCAGACCCGAGCGGGTCATTATCACTATTTCCCGTGCGACCGACGGTGAAACTCCTCGGTGTGTTTTGGCTGTAGCGAGAAACCATTCATTCCATTCACGAAATACTAATAGGCTCGTCCCCTGGTCCATTTATAAACGACGCTTATTGATAAATATTACGGAAAACTAAAATAATTGTCAAGTTATTATTGGTAGCACATAACACTATAGGTATATTCTTTAACTTGTCAATCCGCTTTTGATGAAAACTAAGACATATACCTAACTAAGCCTACACAATCATGAAAAATTCTATAGACCACACGTTTTTTACTATATGAGAACCGTACAAATATTTGCTTGTATTCAGAACTTTAAAGCGACTGCTTCATTCTTGCTAAGGAGTTTTGACGGCTGAAATCCATATAAATCACCAGGCTTACAAACCATCTAGCTTCGATTAAACGTGTTTAAGATATATAATATTTTCAATATTTAAACAATTTTATCTTTAAGAGTAATTCTGAAATACCTTTAATATGTTTACTATAAACGAATAGGTATTTTGACAGGATTCTAAAATGGACGTGATGAAATTCGACGGGCCAACTTCACATAAAGAAAGTGTTCTATCAGGAACACTTTCTTTATGTGAAGTTGGCCCGTGAGATACACGGAGATTTAATCTGTTATACCTATTCTCTTTTATCGATATAGGTACATATAGATCGATTAACATATTAAACTACAAATATTGTTTTCGAAAGAATATGTAGTTTCTGTTATACAATTTCGATTGCATGCTTTAAATTTCCATTACGTTGTGAAAGAAGTATAATTTGAGCCTAATAATATATATGAAGTACATAGATATGTCGTATATAATATAAAGTAAATCAACTATGATTACAGTAAATAAACAGTAATCAAACTACATATTAATTACGTTATAAAATAATAAAATTCTATAATAACTGTTTCTAAATAGAATGTGGATTTTAATCAAAAACATTAAAGTGGACCCTGCAGTGTTGTCCTGCGCAAACGTTATTTTGCCTGCTAATGAATGATGCTGTAGAATTTCTTTATTTTTTGGTAGAGACTTGGGTCAGATATCCTGTAATACCATCACAATGCCACCTATATCACCCAACTGTGAATCTAAAGTTTAGCTTCTAAACCATCAAGGGACGCTCTTAAATTCACAAAAAAATAACATGAAATCACTCTAGCTTTATGATAAGTCTAGTGACAAAACAAATAGTGTACCTACAGGAGAATTGCATGTATAAGGATATTAATTCTGATTGGACGAATTTCTGTAATAATTAACCGATAATACGTTTTCAAATATCTCATAATTATGGATTTTGTAAGTTATCTAATATTGAGACACTAAAAAATCTATTAAATATTATTAGAGAAATTCTGTGAAAGTAGTTCATCAGAAAATATAGACTATAGAGGATACTAAACCCCCTCTCTATCTTAATTTTGGAAAGCAAGCCGGAACTATCAACTAAACTAGATATAATTTTTAATCACAATCGGAGAGCATAGGGACACTAGAATGTGTGTATGACACTAGAAAGTGTGTGATTTATATTTGAGCAATTGTGACTTTCAGTAACTATTACCTAGATCACTAAAAACAAACAGAGTTACTGAAAGTCCATTAGATAAGTCAAGTATTGTGCACTAACTGCTGTACCATGTCGGACAAGAGAAAACGGTTTCTATGAATACTTTGTCACATGATTAGAAGCGTTAATGAATGGAGCAGGAGCTAGGTAAGCATTGCTTACATAAAGCGATGACGTGGCTTGGAAAAGTGTATAGTGGTGATGTTTACTGCCATCATTTCACGGCAGAAGGCGTTTCATCAACCGTTATTTCCATGTTTGCAACCTGTGATTTGGTAAATTTTAATGTTCTCGTAATATCTCTGCGTACAATATAAAAAAGTGGGAAAAGTAGCAAACATGTGGACACAGCATAGCGTCTTTCAATTTTTTTTTTTTTTATAAAATTTTTTAACAATATCGCTGATCAACCGGATTAAACACAAAAAATAGCAAACAATTCTCAGGCAAACAAAGCAACTACAATTTGACAGTGGCCATCTCGCCGATAGCGCCATCTGCGCTCAGTTTTGCCCGTGGTTCCCCATTAAATACGTCGCGTACGTACATGTCCCAAATTTAGACATTGCGAACTAATATTTTCATATTTAAATTAATATATATTTTTTTAAAACATGGTAGATGCCCAAGTAAGCTGTTCAGTGTTATAGCGTTTACCGTAACCTATAGACGCTAGCCTCACCAGAGTCAACACTCGCGCCACGTACGCTAATGAAAGGAATGGGAGGTAGAGAGTGTGGATAATAAGGGGCGAGAGGGCGAGGACGGGCTAAGGCCTCCAGCGCTCTCACTCACCATACGAAACAGAACACTAAGTGCAGATATTTATTTTCTTATATTTATGTTAAGCTATGGATTGTATTAACTTTCAAAAAATAGAATATGTTGTGTATAGGTTCATGCTGTCTAAAATACTCTGGCTGACTGCATGTGAGAGCTTAGATAATAACTAAAAACTGTATTTGTATACTTAAAATGATATTGGCATTTCCGTTTGGTTAAATTTTGTGGCAATCAAATAGCTATCAGCGGTTGGATTTTTGATTGATATGAATGCAAATACTGTTGATTTGATTTGTGGCATGCGAAAACTTGTGGTAACTTTCTTACCGATATCGAAATTTAACTTTATTAATATCGATCGTAACGTTACGGAACATAATCGATTCAATTCTTTCCTTTGCCGTCACTACAAATAGGTCGATACAACGTTACTTATAAGTTGTAAGTACTTTTTAAAGTTGGAAGCTCTTTGGCAATGTATTAGGAGATAGAATATTTTATTAATATTAAAACCTACAGCTTAAGTTTGTAACTGGGGTACCATATGTATGTGTACGTACGTATACGTACATAGATGTATTGGAGTGATACGGCTGAGAAAATAACAATTAATGCCACCTCATTAGCCACTTAACCTGGAAACCGCATAACGTTGCCTGTAATCTATTAAATTTACATATATTTACAACTATTGACTATCAATAGATCCGTTTTGAGATGTGTTCATACATAATTAGGTTTTATGGTGCTGCAAATAGAACATATTAGATATTCATTAAACTGTTAATACACCCACTCTGACTGCGAAATAGACGCAGTTATGATAACATTCGAAAAGAAATTTAAAAAAATTGGAATGACTAAATTCGCTGATAAAAGTGGTTATTTTATGACCTGGGAAAATTGGAAACATTTTTTTTAAAGTGGAATCAGTCCATCCATCCGTCCATCAGCCTTTCAACGTCCACTGCTGGACATAGGCCTCCCCAAGAGAACGCCACAACGAGCGCTCCCGTCATGGGGGATAATGCCGTAATCGCCACGCTTGGCAGGCGTGTTGGCGATCGCAGTGGATGTTGTTAATACTCGAGGGAGTGCTGCTGCCCACTCCCCCGGTATTTCCTCAGGCGGCTCTTACGACTCCCGTGGGTAGAGAGGGGTGGGACAATTCTAAAGCCGGCCCCACACGGCACAAAAAGTGGAATATGGTCAGATAAATTAAATATTGTATTTCTTCTATGTAGTAACATAACGAGCGTCTCCCCATTTGCCGGCGAAAATGCTTTAGGCCGCTAAGTCATCGCAATGTCCACATTATAGAGTATTTTGTTGTCTTTGTAAGAGAGTAAAGAAAAAAGGTGGTTGCTATACAGGGTAATGTATTATCATGGTACGTGATGTCTATACACACATACGGAATGCCATATGTACAAAACGGTAACTTCGAGTATAACATTTTCTTTGCAGGTTATAGGTGTTACTCTGATCGGTATCGTAATAATAAATACGAGTACTGCGATACCCCACTGTTGTGAGAGACAGTAATACAGAATTGTAAGTTGAAATTCTGACGTTCTAAATTTAACGATGGCTAAATTGCGATGAACGAATGCGAATTGAAGACTAATAAAAAGAAATAATTCAATAAAACGCATTACTTTTTATCATTAGTGTTGCCGTTGTTCGATTAAATTGAAGCTAAATTGATTTAAATTTTTATTAGCGAAGAATTTAACTCTTTAATATATTATCATCTGATAAGATGGTGGTTGAAATTATTTTGTGTTTGCGTACTTTAAAGTGATGAGTGTAATTTGCACTTTCGAAGTTGACTTTAATGACTATTGCCGTAATAAATTTAAAGTTCATTGGGCAAAAAATAAAATGCCGCCATTAATTTCAATTTGAACCTGATCTTAAATTTATTTAAATGTTTTAATAACTGTTTATTTTTTTTTCAAACCCCCATATTATAATATAAATAATACTACATAATAGTAATCTTAGCTATTTATAATAAAATTGTTCAAGATAGGAATCGAACTTGTATAATACAGAGTAAGATAATTCGTAGGTTTTTTTGTTGATGCTTAAAGGACAAATTTAGGCTACTTTTGTCTTAGAAAATGACTAGACGTTGCCCCTTGTTCCGCCACAGACAAAAGTAGCTAGTTTTTAGGTTATACCACAAATTTTCGATATAATAACGGGATCTAAATATGCCCGTTTATAAATCTAATCAATAGCTATCAAACTAAAAAATTCATCAAAATTTTTGTGCGATGTGTGAACAAAGAGACATGCAAATAGATAATAATTCTAAAAAATGTTTGGTGATCAGAGCGAGTATTTTTTTCTCAAATATCTTGAATATACAGATTAGCTCTAGCCTCTGTTACAGCTTTATAGTAGTACAAAATAGTTTCGCCCATTAAAATATGTTAAACAAAGGTAGAAAACTTACGGATTGAAATGTAGATTTTTACTGATTGTTACTTTATAGAACAAATGATTTGAGAAAGCGGAAACAGAGAATTTACTGTGAGCAGGATTCGAACCTGCGTCCCATCTAATCCGGGGAAGTGCTGCAGAACTCTAAGCTATTGCAGTCACCTAATGGTTACCATTAGGTCCCAATCTCCACTTCATATTAAATTTGTTTTAGATGTCTTACTTATTTCACGCTTCATAAAACTCAATAATTGTCGTAATCTATCTAGTAATGAATAGTTTGACGGCAATCCTAACAAATTACATAGGTATTCGTATTTCACACTTTAGGTAAGATCGATTTTGTACGGTTATTTGAATAATAATTCTTCGGTAGGTGATTGTTTTAGTATTATTCAGAGTTTTGTGGTATGTGACTCTCGTGGCAATTAATTCTATGTAAATTCAGTAGTATTTTAAACTTAAAAATATGTTAACAGCTAAGCAATTCAGTCACTTATCATTAAGCTAATAAATTGCTTGCACTAAATTATGAATGTAGTAGTAAAGTATGCACTTAATTATGCGTAGATCTCTCATAAGACATAATTATGCAGTAATAAAATCCTTAATTTCCGTTTACCTGAACATCTTATATGTATATTATTTCATTAGCCTGTTTTTCTATCAGTCCGCGAGATCTTCCTTATACTTTTATCAAATGCCATGATTTACTCCTCAGCTTAAAGCTTATCGTGATGGTTAATGACGTAAAATAGACCGTTAAATTTGAGATTTAAAATCATTTAAGAAGAGGTCCTTTAATGGATGTATCCATTTTTGATAGATATCTTAATCACTAGTGTTTTAAATCAAGAATAGTTTTAAATATTTTCTATTTAAGAAATAGGGTCCAAAAATAAGTTTTTAATATTAAATTTGACAAAGTGAGAGATGTAAGCTGAGGAGTAAAGCTTAAAGCTTATCGTGATGGTTAATGACGTAAAATAGACCGTTAAATTTGAGATTTAAAATCATTTAAGAAGAGGTCCTTTAATGGATGTATCCATTTTTGATAGATATCTTAATCACTAGTGTTTTAAATCAAGAATAGTTTTAAATATTTTCTATTTAAGAAATAGGGTCCAAAAATAAGTTTTTAATATTAAATTTGACAAAGTGAGAGATGTAAGCAGGAATAGAGCCTTTTGGCATTCTGTTCACTCTGTCTATCCCTCAGGGGAGATGGCGTGATGATAAGTAAGGAAGTAATATTAAAACTCTGAGTGGGTGGGTATATAATTATTTTTATTTTAAATGTGTTTGATAGGTTGTGGTCAAAGTGAAAAAGAAGTTAAAAAAACGTATGCATTATAAATCAGTTACTTTTAATATATTTTAAACGATATCATAAGAACGTTAACGATTCGTTAAAAACACACATCGTTATTATGTATAATGACACAATCCAACAACTTCATCAAATGTACTGCACGTTGATTGCAGTTAAGTGATCTATTATACGAGTCTGATAACACACCTTGCTATTAAAACCTTGATCCAATCGTTCAACATTCCGATCTACGCGCACTAATCCGTTTGTAATAGTACAACAGAGCTGCTTTCACTTTTCATAAAAAGTGCGTGAAACTTAGCGTCGAGAACAATATGTCCGAGTGAAATTAACCGTTGAAATTGTATTGATTGATGGATGAATGTGTTAATTTTGACAATTGTTTAGTTCCGAAACGTCTGCCTGTAATCTTAATGTAGTTTCCTTCAAAATGTGTCATAGGCCGCGTTTCGCGTTACAAAAGTAGAGCTTTTATTTGTGGGACTACAAGCAGTTGTGAGTCTCTCAGTTCCTTTAAAGGCCTTTTATTATATTTTCTTTTTATTATATGGCAAGTGTGAATAGTGCAGTTTCGATGGGAAGTCGAACGTTTTCTGACCAAATCGGTGACGTTCTCGAGAAAAGCCAGATTAAGAGTACCCTTAATCAACGTGCATGTATGAAGAATGTAATGAGTGTAAAAGAGTCAAAAGAGGTGGAAATCCGTTGTCTCTGTCTACGCCTTTGGGAAAGAGGCTGTATACATGTATGTATTTTTTAAACACAAAGTGAAAAATGTGAAATCGAAAATAACGCCTGCGCCATCTGTCGGAAAGTATTTTCATACACAGCGCAGGCGTCACCCAAAGACGTTAAGTATGATGTGTTATCGAAATTAGCAGTCAGGAGCAATTGTCAGGATGGCTGAATTGGTAAAGCATCTGGACGGTATCCAGAAGATGCAGGTTCAAATCCTGCTCCTGACTTTTATTTTCGATTTCACATTTTTCACTTTGTGTTTAATGTATAGCGCTAAGCATGTCAAATGCTAAAAATATATATAAAAAATATCTAAATGTGTATTTTTTTCTTTATTTTGGTGAAGCAAAAGATTGCGAGGTTATCTTGCATACCCAAAAGACCCGCGTGCGGCGTGGCGATCTATTGCCTAAATCGGTCTTACAATTTGAAAGGAATCCGTAGGCCGCGCTGGCCCGGTGCGGGTTGGCAGACTTCACAAATCATCCAGAAAAAATCGGCATGCAGGTTTCCTCACGATTTTTTGGGCTAGGTTTAGACTTCGGATTAGAAATCCAACTCAATAACACTGTGTTTGCAATCGTTGGTGCGTCTGTTAATAATGTCTTTGTTAAAAATCCCGGGGACCTGACACGGGGGTTTTCCTTGATGTTGATGAAACTTCTTAGGTTACTCTCTTTTGATTGCACACCTTTGTTTTTCCTTCTCTCTACATTATATCTATCTTCTCTCTTATGTAACAAAATGCGCCTAAACGTGCGTCCCTAAAATTTTTCATCCAATTGTCAATTTTAGAAATTCTGCCTAAAAAGTTCCTCTTCAAAAATCGCTTGCAAATACGCGTTTCTCTACTTTGTATAGCTTTAAGATACTCGTAAATAATGTAACAAACTATACGACGGATGGCGAAGATGATGCAACAAGTGAAATAGTTAGGTTTAAACGTAACGAACCATATCAAAGTAGAGAAAGTACACATCTTTTCATAAAGAAGTGATTTCAAATATTTATTTCTGTTTTCTGTCTATTAAAACTTTCTTGCAATGACAGACGATGTAACGAGAGAAGGTTATCATTTTATGGCTTATCAAGATAATGTGTTTTGTTGTAAGACCAAGGATTGTAAAGGCAGGGCGATCATCGAGTTTGACGTGCAATAGTCTGACACACAGACCTCATGCCTCATCTTTGACTTGTACTCTGCGTGTATTTATTCAAAAATTATCACTGCCTGGTGAAGAAAAACATCGTGAGGTAAACTGCACTCCTGAGATATTTTCTCAAAGACTTTCCAACCAGCGATAGGCCGGCGTGGTGGCATATGCTCTGAATTCTTTTCATTCGAAAGGTGGGGGTTAATGTACCTTTTCTCATATTTTGGCTATGTACCTTAATCTTAGGGGACAAGATTTATTACCGTTTATTGGTAACAGTGTTCAGAATTTTCTCTAAGAAAAAACCTAGTGACTCTTTTTACACGACTCGTGGTTTGGACCTAGCTGTCCTCACGATCGTCAAGATACCTTACGATAAAGTAGCAGATTTGTTAAGTTTTAATGATGAAGTCATTATAAAAACAAAACTGATAGACCACCGCGAAGGTTGGTCAAGCCGTAAAATCTAAGATGACAGCACCAAGTGATGAAAGGCTTCTATATTGTATGTAGTTCGTTACGAAGTAACACCTGCGTGGACAACCGATATGGAACCGGACAGTACAAGACGTGATTACAAATGATTCTATATCATTCATTAATCATATTATTGTGATTCAGTGAATGCAACTGCGAGTTCGCTGTATAGGTACCTATTTTATAATTTGATATGGAACGAACTCCTCCCAAATCTAACCTGAACCAGACGCGATCAGAGCCTGATATAAATTCTGCAGTAACATTGAGTGACCATGTCACGAGTCGAAACAAGCGTCCTAGAAGTGACTGTTCTCCACTTGGTGAGCCGAATATTGATAGAGGCTTACAGGAATTGAGTATTTCCAATTTGATCGCCGATCAAACTGCCCTCATGTCAAAATTATTAGCAGATGTAGGTGAGATTAAAAGTCAGAATATTAAAATACAAGAAATGAATTCATCAATTTGTAAAACAAATAGTGATATTGAGCGTTCTATGAGCTTTATCAATCGTTCATTTGAGGATCTGAAAAAGGAGGTGGATCTCTTGAAAAAAGAACGGCGCGAACAAAGATGTTATATTGAGCATCTTGAAACCAAAATAAAAGATCTTCAGCATCATACGCGTTCTTCTGGTATTGAGATTCGAAATATCCCCCACCTAGATGCAGAGTCTTCGGATGGTTTAATAAAGACAATCTGTAATATTACTGATTTGGTTGGAATACCCATTGCCAGCTCCGAATTGCGTGATGTATATCGACTGCCAGGCAAAGTCACTACTTCAGGACCTCCTCGCCCAGTTATAGCCGAATTTTCTACAGTACATATAAAACAGAAAGTTATATCTGCGGTGCGGTCTTTTAACAGGAACAAAAATGAACACAAATTAAACACTGAACAACTTGGTTTACCTGGGAAGAACCAGCCAGTATATGTAGCTGAACAGCTGCCACCCTCAACTAAAAGACTTTTTTATCAGGCTCGAGAGTATGCCAAAACAAATAAGTATCGCTTTTGCTGGATTAATAACGGAAACATTTTTCTCAGAAAGAATGAAGGCGATAAGCAAGTATTAATCAATACAGAGAAAATCCTACAAGACTTAGGTAACAGAGACAATTGACTTAAACCTAAGAGATATCATCATTTTATATTCCATTTGCTTTGCATTAGTTTGTTTAATTTTAAGCCTGATTTTAAATACTTTTTGTTTACACTATTTTGTATGCTGTCACCACATACAAATATTCTCAACGGTGGTAACTTAGTTAATTATGCACTTATAAAATACAGGCAACAAACATGCAACAATAATCACACAAACTGCTTAAAAAAACTTACCTGCCAATTACTGATAAATAATATCTCCTATATAAAATATATTACACAAAATACTTCCATCTTTGAAACACCCTCAACGCTACATCACAAACAACAAACATCTATTTACAGATACATAAACTTGTTTTATCAGAAAGATTACCTGTTAGTTTTATATAACTTTGAATTTAATTATAAGCATTTTTCTTATATAAGCATGTTTCTTTATCTAGCTTACTCCTTACAATTAGCTATAATTACTCCTTTCCACAATAACTTATTACACATATATGCATATGACACAAATATTGATCTCAAGCAACATATATGTAATAATAACTCCTATATAAAATATATCACACAAATTACTTTCATCTTTGACACATCTTCAACGCTGCATCATAAACAACAAACATTTATTTACAGATACATAAACTTGTTTTATCAGAAAGATTACTTGTTAGTAATATATAAATCTGAATTTAATTTGATAAGCTTGTTTCTTAATCTGGCTTACTCATTACAATTAGCTATAATTACTCCTTTCCACAATAACTCTTTACACATATATGCATATTACACAAATATGGATCTAAAGCGACATATATGCAATCATAATTGCATAAATATCCCACAAAATTTTGCCTACTGCATTCATGGAATACTTTATATAATAAAACCAAATTATGCAACCTTACAGATACAACATAATGCACAGGATAGTTACATGTATTATGCAGTTATTCAACACAAATCAAATTTTTTGTGTAATCAAGTCTTAAAATTAGCACGTATTAAAGTCACTCCTGTACAATATACTATACTGTATTTATATGCTAGCCCCTCAGTTTTTCTACACAAACTTCTATTGTATACATTATATATGTTATGTTTATCTTTACCTTATTTACACAAATATTTTACAATTACAAAATCCCTGTTACATGCATTTATAAGGGGCATAGCTATACAAAATAGTGGTCCTAGCTCCTGTTTGGTTAATTATTTTTATATAAATGGATAGATTAAAAAGTATTACCAATGAACTAGATAATCTCAATTTAGAAAACTCCTTTGTATGTAAACCAGAGCACTGTTTGAATTATGTTAGCCAACATGATAGTAATATAAACTTAATACATATCAATATACGCAGTGTAAATAAAAATTTTGATGAACTGCTGGCTTTACTATCACAGACAAAATTAAATTATGATATTGTTATACTGAGTGAGTGTTGGCTGAGTAAGGCACACTACATACCATCGCTTAATGGTTTTCAATCTCATTTTACTAAATATACAAAAAATCAAAATGATGGGGTCATAATCTATACTAAAATAGGACTAAAGGTAACTGTTTGGGAATCGCACATAGCATATGCTAATTCTATTGTGTGCCGGGTTGAAAATAAGCTAGCAATTTTAGCAATATACCGATCACCATCGTATTCTACTAAGAAACACTTTGATGAATTTTTGTCTGGTCTTAATGCAACCTTAACAAGCCTCAAGAACATCTCAAATATCGCTGTAATAGGTGATTTAAACATTGATATAAAGCAAAGCAATTTAAATGATCGTAGTCTAGACTATCTTCTCACAAATGCATCTCAAGGCCTCATGCCGACCCACTTGTTTCCCACAAGGCTTGAAAACTGTCTTGATCATATTATTTTAAAATCTAAACTGTCAGCCATCACGTTAGTTTTAGAATCTCACATAACGGATCATAGGCCATTGGTATTGTCTCTTGCAAATGTAAGCCCGTCCCGTAAAAAAACAAAATCTATATCTAAACCGAACCTTGATAAAATAAAAATAGAACTAGAGAATACACAGTTCCATGAAATATTAAATACAGCTGATGCTAATGAAGCAACTAATAAACTAATTCATACTATTTCATCTTCTATTGCTAAACACACAGCATATTCAACTGTTCCCCGACGGCAAAGAATTTTAAAGCCATGGATTACACCAGGACTCTTGAGGTGCATTAGAAATCGTGACAGCTTACATAAAAAATCAAAAAAGGACTCCGGTAATTTTGTGCTAAAATTGACGTATACTCGCTATCGAAATTATTGTAATTCTCTTCTTAGAAATATAAAAACTTTATATGAAAAGAGTGAGTTAGAGAAAACTAAAACAAATCCAAAAGCTTTATGGAAAACCATTAGGGATATTACTAATATTCGTCAGACATATGATTCTCCAGAAGAACTATTGAACGTACATAGTAATCCTATTGAGTCTATAAATCAAGTATGCTCATTTCTTAGTACCATAGGCGAAAAGTTGGCGGATAATATTACACAGCGGAATACTAAAGTAGGTAAAAATGTAGGCAATCGTATGGAATATAGAAGCAATAAATTGCATACTCCAGTAAACTCTCTAGCAATCTTAGAGGTTGATGAATCTGAAGTTGAAACAACCATTCTTCAACTTCGTAGTGATTGTTCTGTAGGTTGGGATGGTATATCAGCAATGTTACTTAAGAAATGTCGCCACGTACTTCTACCACCCATTACCTATATATTCAACCGCTGTTTACAGACTGGTACCTTCCCTGATGCTTTTAAAAAAGCCTTAGTCCACCCGATTTTTAAGGGAGGAGACAGAAATCATATCGGTAATTATAGGCCAATATCAATATTAACATCGCTATCAAAAATATTTGAAAAAATTCTAAACAAAAATTTGAGTAACTTTTTACACAAATATCATCTCATAGAAGATAATCAATATGGTTTTCGACCAGGTGTATCAACTGAAGATGCAGTTTTAGACTTAACGCAGTTTATAGCAAAAAAACTTGATAACAAGTCAAAATGTTTAGGCGTATTTTTAGACTTAACCAAAGCATTTGACTCTGTATCGGTTCCAACCTTGACACTAAAGTTGGAATCTTTGGGCATTCGTGGTATGACACTAGAACTTTTTAAAGATTATCTTAGAAATCGTAGGCAACAGGTAAAAATTGGTTCGTTGTTGAGTAATGAAGAATATGTCACTTACGGTGTCCCTCAAGGAAGCATTTTGGGACCTACATTTTTCAAAATATACGTCAATGACCTCTGTCGGTTATCTCTCAATAATTGCAATATTTTTGCATATGCTGATGACACTGCAATAGTAGTCCATGGTCACACATGGGAAGCAGTTAAAAATAATACAGAGTCGGCCTTGAGATTAATTACAAAATGGTTTATATCCAACTTGATGACTGTTAATTTGAGCAAAACGTTCTACATTCCATTCAGTATCCGTAGCAACACCAAGCCCTCATGTAACTTCCAAATAACAGCTCATAGCTGTTTAAATTCATTAACTCCATGCTCTTGTCCTAACCTCACTAGATCTAATTGTGTGAAATATCTAGGTGTTCATATAGATAGTTGCCTTAAATGGGATAGGCATATTGAAACGATAACTAGAAGAGTTGTGAGCCTAATTCCCATATTTAAATCGTTAAGACGTTCAGCTGATAGAGATACACTCATGATGGTTTATTTTGCTTTATGTCAATCTATAATAAGATACTGCATCACGGTATGGGGAGGTGCACCAAAAACAAACTTTATACGTTGCGAAAGGGCTCAGAGAGCAGTGCTCAAAGTAATCTCAGGGAAACCTTACAGGTACCCAACTACACAACTTTATGATGAATGTAAGGTGTTAACTGTTCGGCAGCTTTTTGTATTGCAATGTGCAAGAAGGTTATGTGGTACACCATTACCGTCCGATATACATATACGCCGAAACTCTCTACCAGAAATCCAACATAGAACTACATTTGCAAGATACCAATACTATGTAATTGCTACACATATTTATAATAAATTACTAAAGCAGATAGATTTGCTCAAATTAAATAGATATCGGGTTAAAAATAAAACTACAGAGTGGCTGTTAAAACAAAATTATATTAAAACGGAAACACTACTGACATACATAGAATAACAGTAGGTACAGTATAATTATAAATAGTATTTTACTGTTCATAGTAAATTTGTCAAATGCATAAAGATTTACATTCCCTAATACATACAAGCGTACACATAAAGACACAAACATACATACTCTCACACACACAAATACTCATACACACACACACACACACACACACATATATATATATATATATATATATATATATACACACACTATTATTGTATATATTACCCATAGTGCATATGTATACACGTTACACATTATACATTATGTAAGCTCATAAGCACACATACTTACGTCCACACACACACAGCTACATGTATGCACACAAACGCTCACGCACAGATGAGTATATAACACTTCACAAACTTAGCACCTACCTTGAGCAATTGTCCACGCTCCCACAGATATCTTAAAAATCTGTTAAAATGTTTTGACCGAGGATTGTCTCTTGAGATACAGGCATTGCCTAAGTCAAGAGGCAAAATGTACCTTTTGCAAATAATGTTTTTTCTTTTTAAATGATTATGTAAATTTTGTTGGTGCTATCTATTAGTGAGCTCTGTTAATAAACTTATTATTATTCATTTCGCAACTTAATTGGCCTTTGGCGTTCATAATTGCTGGTGCTGCGATACTGTGCCATGTTCATGGCTGTTTCTCATAGGGTCATCACTCAATCACTTTTGTTTTATATTGTTTTCAACTGTTACTCTACTCGCATGAGTAAAACTTAATAGCAACTTTTGGCCCAACCCTGATTTCTATCTTAAGGTTGACAACTGACAATATTTTCTATACTAATATAAAGCTGTAACAGAGCTGTGTCTGTACATTTAAGATATTTGAGAAAAAATTACTGTAATGTATATAGGCGTGTCTAAACACAAAACAATTTTTTTTAGAATTACTGTCTGTTTGTTTGTTCACGCATCACGCAAAAACTACTGAACGGATTTTTATATATATTTTTAGCATTTGACGTGCTTAGCTATATACATTAAACACAAAGTAGATAATGTGAAATCGAATGACTATTATTTTCGATTTCACATTTTCCACTTTGTGTTTAATACTGAACGGATTTTAATGCAACTTTTTTTATTTGAGAGCTCTTGATAAACTTAAAAACTGGTACACATTATATCCCGCTACTATATCGGGAACCCGATATATAACTTAAATACTAGCTTTTGGCTGCGGCGAAGCTAGGCTAGTAAGTTATAAGAATACTCATGTCTCTAGACTACTACTAGAAATGAATTTCATTGCTATTAAAGTATCACTCCAAAATATAAATGTTTATAGGTATTAAATTACAATCAGAATAATTAATTGAATAGAAAACATTCCGAGATCCTTATCTGAATGCCGCAACAGCCACTGAAAATTTAATTTATAGCTCCGCAACGTTTATAATTTTATCAATTTGGAAAACATGATTTTACCAAGATAAAGCCTTTAATGACCCATTAGGAACATTAGATAGTCATTGACTCAACTTTGGACCTTGAAGTTATGGTATTACAAAAGTAATAATATGAGATAGCAGGCACGCTTTGCTCTGAATGATCCGGTTCATTACAATACAATGAAACCTGTTACAAGCTCAAATATGATCAGCCTTTTTTTTTTGTTAAGGCGGGAAAAAATGTTCCTAACCGCACACCCCGTCGTTCGGGGCAACGAACAGGGTAGTGTGGGGCCTGCACCCACTAAAGAAACCCGCCGTGTGCCGTCTCTCCGCCTTTATTGGCGGGCCACTGGAACTGTGTTACATTCCTTCGGTGGTAAATATGATCAGCCTAACAAACCTATTCTGGAAGTTTTGACATGTATTATTAGCAGTTGTTTAGTTATTGTGTGGAAGCAAAAACAAGGTACCTAATATAGTAGTGTCTCTTCGTACTAGCTCTAGACTTCGTTGGTCATATCGAATCTAAAAACGTTTAACAACATTGAAAATATTGTTGATTCTTAATTTACTTGAAAATAAATAACTTGATCAATAATAATAGATATGTCTTCTTTTATAATTTACTTACAAAATTTCATCGAAACCTATTTAGTGACTGGGACATAAAACAATTACTTTATCATTTTGTAATATCTATATTACTAAGGGTTGAAAAAAATTATACATTTTCATCGCTTTTTAAATAGTAATCTGTTAATATGTATTAGGTTATTTTTATTACAAAACAGTGTCTGTAAGTCCAATATATTTAAGAAAGAATGATTTTATTAGGGTATTTGGGCGTAGAATCTGCAAAATATTTTCGCAAAAATCTTTGACTAGTTTGGAAATGCTCATCAAGCATTCGAGCAACGCATCCGAGAGCATTACAAAAGTGTTATTCGCATAAAATGCGCAGTAAAAAGTAATGAGCCACTGTTTTCGTCTTGAATATAAAAATATTTTTTGTGCATTAGTTAATATTTCCCATGGTCTCATTCCCAGTAGATCAAACATGTCATGTTCTTGCAGACGCATTATTAAAAGCTACTATTTATGATTTAAGATATTCTGTCAGGTCTTTATTCATGATTAGATTCTGCTCGCATTTATTATCTCTACACAAAAACTGCTATGTCACAGGCGCAATCCTGTTTTTTTGGCATAAAAAGAACTACCTAGTCCCGGGCTTCACGTATGCTGAATTTCATGATGTTACGGCTCGAAAGCGAAACGCACATTCGCAGTTATAAATATTTGTAAGTTTAAGGATATGAAATTGAGATTACTGACGTGGGTTTAATGTCTAATAATGAGATTTTGCTTGGAAGTTTTATCGCTAAACTATCGAATAAATACCCAGAAAAGCTCAGATTACATCATTTGCAAGAGTTGAATTTATTATATAAACAGTAAAAGACCTCATGACATCTGCTAACCTTCAAGTTATTCTGTATAATACTTAGTTCATAAAGTTCAAGATGTCGGTAACAATAGAACGGATGCGTTTCCTGCAGCCGCTTGCAATGATTCAACACTTTCTAAGAATGTATACTATTTGAATATTTGAGTGTTGTTTTGTACTAAGAAATCAAGTTTTATGACTTTTATAGTCTTGTCACATTATGTCACAATGAGTGTTATAGATTGGAAAATGTTGAATTTCCATTGTTTGGTCAAAGCACATCACTAAAAATATTATTTTGGATATTCTTTTTTATTTCAAGAACTACACTCCTTACTATGTCACTTTTATAAATATGGAACTAGTGAAAGTGAAGTACGTCCTGTCTCGAAACAAGTGTTGCACATTTATGTATCCTGTGTAAAAATCAAAGCCACAGATCTCAATATTGGAGTAATTCGGAGAGAGTTTTAATTGCGCATTTCATTTTGAACATAATCCTTCAATTATTGTCATTAGTGAAGAATAATCGAACTAACTACCGATTGATGCTTGAAGTAAAAGAGGACGGAACCGTTCAATATATACTTCCTTTGAACGTTTAGGAGCGCATCCCATTGATAGGATATGCAACGTTAGTAATGTGTTCATTGATAATATACCTTTTTCCGTGTGACGGTCTAAGAATACAAATGTCTCCACCCTATTCTTTCCTGCGGGTATCGTTCGAGGCGACTAACTGGTGGCAGGGCCGGGCATCAAGTAGGAGTACTCAGCTTGACAATAGTCTTAGTATAGTTGAGTCCATGATCGACGGTTACTATTTAGCAACTTAGCAAACAAAAAAATCTATATATTCGATATAAGTTAAATTAAGTGTATTAAAAAAATACCTGTATAGAGGACGTTAACTATTAGTAATCAGCTTTCTCTTTGTTAATCTATTTGTTACTATAATAAACCTAGTGTGTCTGTTCGTTGAAAGTGTTGTATCAAAAGTGTAAAAGGGGTGGGACTTATATCATAAGTGTGAGGTAATAAAACAAAGAACTATTAAGTTTATAAGATAAAACTAAAGTTCTCTTACGATGACTAAAAGAAGAAAGCAATTATTATCTCACATTATTGGTGATAGGGTTGGGTATCAAGTGGGAATATTCAGTTGTTTTATGGCCCGAGCGAGGCAGTACCACTGTGAACAAACTTGAAACACCTCGGTGTGTTATGACGGCAGATAGTCGTACATTCATAATTTTCCTATACGTAAAATGAATGGTAAGGTTGGTTGTTGGTGGTTGGCAGTATTCTTAGTATTGCTGAGTCTATGAGCGGAAGTTACCACTTACCATCATGAGGGCCGTGGCTTGTCTGCCACTATAAAGAATAAAAAAATCTCATACTGATGATAGTTTTATTATCTATTCATTTCGTTACTATTTCAGTACCTTGAGTACACTGTTAAAACCATAATTTTAGAAGTTATCTCCCGGATGGTCATAAAGACAATTTTTTGGATGATTGTGGTCTTAATGATTAGAATTTCAATGCAATCCCACATCATATAATGTTTATATAAGGTCAAACCGCACCTAGCGGCGCTTCGGTTGGGCAGTTGCGCGGTCAAATATTCTCAGTCAGCTTGGCGTCGTAGCTGTTCCAATAACCCAAAAGCCGCTCTTAATAACTGCAGCTTGTTCATAATATCATTTTGAAGAACAGAGAGCTCGGTTCATCAAATGAACAGTCATTCATGCGAAACATGTTTCAATTAACGATCGCTTACTGTCCGCTGACCGCAATTGTCAGGAGCCACTTAATCTATTGATTGACCGGGTGAGAGACAACGAACCGGTCGATATTATGTACTAATTCTTGTAGACTAAACTGTAACGTTGTTTTGAGTATGTATTGAATTTCATAAGCACTAGCTTGTGAATTTCCTGTTTTAGTAAATGCAGTGTTGAAAACTTTATCAGATTTTGCTTTAATAGATATACCAAAGCCAATATGTCCGATATTTATAGTATAATTGCTGCGTAAAATAGGATTTTAAAACCTTGAAATTTAACAACCACATCAAGATCTAAGGTTGTGTTTTGCGTGATATTTCAACAGGTTTATACCTTTGTAGATAAAATCTTCGTCTATCAGAACTTGTATTTGAATCTGTTAAATTAACAACCCTAGCCGTTGTAATTCACATTGACCGACATTCAAAGCATCACACATTACCAAACATTGGCGATAACGAATTTGTAGAAGCTCCGTTATTGTGATGTTACCTACACTTTGTTGCGTCCATTAACAGTGGAGAAAGTGCTACAGGTGCCAGTGAGAGGATCGAGATAGTAGTGGATCTGAAGATTACTGCTTAAAGAATGCATCCGTTATTGTTATGTTATGGCTACTTTTGCCACTGAGTTTTTGTTTCGCTGCTTAACATTATTTGATTGATTACTCATGATTAAAGACTAGTTAGATTGGGTGAGTTTTATTGTACCCGAACTGAGTACCTCCCGGCATCCTGTTTTTTTTGTGAAAATGGAAAAGTTGGTTCGGAACCAAGTGGCAATACTCACTTGTTATCGGGCTCGAGCGAGTTGATATCACTATCTCCCATGTGACCGACTGTCGTCTGCAACCATAAGCAATAAAATATGGGAATTCAATTGTCCCAAAATTAGTTCTAATAAGTAAGTGAGCATGTAAATTGGGCTTCCAAGTCCAAAAACGGTCGGATTTCTATCCCATAAAGATCTGAACATAGATTTCAGCGCATATACTGGATGGCTCTCCGTGATATGGACAGCCAAAATACGGATAGAACGATATGATTAGTGGGCTTTTGACTATATTCTACTAGCTAGGACTAGCTTGTTCACAACCTGTTTAGTCTTAAAATAAACATACTTGTTATCGGCCGAGGTTGGCAAGATATTGATTTGTTTTGTTGTTCGTACCATAGAGGATACAAAATATATAGTTATTTTCCAGAAAAATAAAACTTTATTCTTTTTACTTTGCTTTAACTTCAAAATTTGAGGATTTCTCTTGATTTTCATGAAAGCTCCTCATTGGACTATCTTCTTGACAGTGGATTCATTTATTATTATAGAATGGATATTTTAGGAGGAAAGCCCACCATTCACCCACGGATTGTCAATCCTGGTTATCTTTGGATACCGGTTATCTGTGGATGCACATTACAAGAATTAAAGAATTTTCAAAATACGTCCACATTTAGTGAAGAAATCGATGAACATATATATAAAGCTAAACCTCGAAAAAGAAACCTCTTTCAGTTTTGATTTTGGTTAAAATGCTGTCTGGTTTTTACGTTTTCGGTGACTATTTCATATTTTTTTAAGATTAAAGTTTAAGGCTTATTTATTTCTTTTTTTTATTATCTAGTTTTCTAGCGCATTATATAAATCCTAAACACGACCCACGATATCTACTAGAGCAAATCGAGTTTCAGATTTGATTTTATACTAGCCTACCTAGTTAAACAAAATAAATAGACTAGATTTGTCATGTCTATACCCAATGTTAATAGCACGTAGGGTGATTGACCGTTGTACATAAACTATACTACTTCAGATCACGTCCTACGATTCAAGATTCAATAATAGTGCCGATCAGATATTTGATGTTTGTTTGGACTTTTTGTATAGGCTATTTAATATAGACTGAACTATGAACGTCGTTGGTATTCTCCAGCGAATTCGCTTCTTTTGTTTTTATTTGCTTAATTTCTATTCATGTAGTAGGTATATACTATAACATATAAACTGGCTTTATAGTAAGTCACCGTTGCCTATAGACAACACCAGGGACTCACGCAAGTTGCTAACCTCAATGAAAGGTCTAGAAGGTGGAGAGTACTACGCAGGAGATGTGAAGATTTGGGCTTATCGCTATCAGACTCAATGGGATGGATAAACGCAACCATATACGAATAAATACCTACCGTTATATTATGTCAAAGTTCTATGAGGGGATGGTATAACACAGATCCTGCACTTTAATTATGAAATCAGAAAAATCTCTCAAAATATAATGATATGCAGACCGTAATTTTTGTCACTGTGTCAAGAGACACTAGCCATGTAAGCATTAGATAGTCTATAAGTGGGTGCCTAAATAAGAGGTGATCCATATCGAGGTTCCCTACTTTTTTAAAGAAATAAACAGAAAATTCAAATTTAATGGAGAATGTTTATTATCATTTGATAGAACATTCAATGGCATTTATTTTTTGAAGATTATGTCTATCAAATGGTGGCCGTTGCTACGTCGCAGATGGTCCATCCGTTGAGTCCAATTTTCAATGACTCGTTCAAGCATTTCGACTGGTAACAACCTCGAAATGGATCACCTCTTATAAGAGCATTCTGTGTACCTTCACTCTCATAATCTAATGGGAAGGCATTCAGACACTACCAGAAAGAAATCAGAAGCAGCAACATTTTTTCCCGCCTAAACAGAAAAAAAAGGACCAACGGCTTTTACTTGGTACGAGAAACTATCGCCAACTTCCTAACTCTTTTTAAGTATGCTAACGTTTCTATGTGCCATCAGATAACCACTAATATATATATATATATATTATTAAATCTGTTATTTACTGTTGGAATGTAAACTTGGATCAAGTAGGTGAAAAGGTTACTGGAAGTCCAGGGTCGTCCTGCCGTCGACTCTACAGCGGGATTCTGCGGTCCATGGCACTGTATGGTGCCCCGATCTGGGCGGACGCACTCACCGCTCCTAATAAGGCCCTCTTGCGGGGGGTACCGTACGGTGTCCTGGGCCGCAGCCACGCTGCTGGCGGGTGACCCACCTTGTCCCCTCCAGGCTGAGGCACTGGCAGAGGTCTACTGGTTACATGCCGCGGCGCGGGCTGGGGGCGAGGAAATCTCCCAAAGGAGTCTGGGCGGAGCATGACAAGCGGCTCGAGGAATGTTGATCCAGCGGTGGATGGAGGAGCTGGAGTCCCCTGGAGCAGGACGGGGGACTATAGAGGCGGTTGCGCCACACCTCCATCGCTGGTTGAATCGAAGGCACGGCAACCTCACTTTTAGGTTGACGCAGGTGCTTACCGGACACGGGTGCTTCGGTAAGTACCTGCATCGTATTGGCAGAGAAGAGGCCCCCGGATGCCACGAGTGTGGCGCAAAAGTCGATGACGAGCGCCACACTCTTGAGGAATGCCCCACCTGGGGGCCCCAGCGCCGCGCTCTGTCGGCGGTAATTGGAGGAGACCTGTCGCTGCCATCTTTCAAATGCTTGGCGGCGACAGGTGCTGGTCGTCTATGGCCTCCTTCTGCGAAGCCGTTATGTCACTGAAGGAGGCCGCGGAGCGGGAACGTGAGGCGTCTGCCCACGCTGACTCGCTCCGCCGACGGTGGCCTGGGCGGAGGAGGCAGCGTTACGCTCACCTCCTCCCACCGCCTTGATGAAGACAGGGCGTGGCCAGTAGGCCATCCGCCTGGGGTGCCGGAGTAGAATGTCGAAAGATGACCCTCTGGCGCTCCGCTAATAGGCGTGGAAGGGGCCGCTGTGGTTTTAGTGGGTATTCCGGGCGCAACTAAGATCTGAGCATCCGGCGAGTCCTACATACCCCTCCATTGTCATCGGGGGGATGCGTAAATGCATTTCCACAGCTATACAAAAAAAAAAAAAAGTAGGTGAAAAGTTTTGAATTAACGCTGCGTTTGTCATTGTATGACTTATTATTTCACTGCCTAATATAAATAGGTACTTACTTAATTCAGAAACATAACGCTTTGAAATGGTAGCCAGTACCGGTAATAGCCTCTTCAGGCTATTAAAGTGTCAGTAATCGGTGACTACCCGTGTTAAGGTACGCACTCAAATTTAAACATGGTTATAATACTACAATGGCGGTGGAATATGATAAAGACGCTGCGCAGCGGAACCAATGATCTATAATTTGGTCAAAATTCCTTTAATTTATTATTTATTTATTTGCGTAGCTTTAAAGCGGATACAGAGGCTCAAAAGGAACAAGACACATTATGTCATGATATTATAGCAGCATTGATATGTTTAGCATATTGTACGAGTATTGTGTTTATATAATGTAGGTCGGTATTACTAGCTGTGGCCGCGGTTCTACCACCTTTTATATTTACTGGGATACCATAAAGCCACTCCTCAAAGCCTGTGCTAAATACTGGTTAAAGTTTTATGAAATCGGATGTGTACAAATAATTGCGATAGTGTAAAAAGAGAGCGTTACTGCGAGCTCTGTTTTTCCACTTTAACAAATAACTTGTTCTTTAATGTAGCGGAGTATGTCAAGTGCTAAAATGTAGATTACAATATCGGATGAGTAGTTTCGGAGACTGTCCTCAAGACCAAAATTACAAATATTGTCTTTTTTATAAATAGTATAGTAATCCCGCAGTGAGCTTACTATTTTAAAATATTTCTTATGATACTATAAATATGCAAATTTTTTCACTTTACTAAAAATTATTTTTGCGCTGAATATGCACGTATTGTTGATTTCGATAGTACTTACCGATATAAAATATACTGTAATAACCCACGTTCATAAAAATATTCAATTAGAAATATAAAAATAGAAATTGCTATTCAAATAAAATTATCAATCTTGAATATTACAATGTTTACGCTAAGTTAACATCGGCTATTATATTGTATATGGTCGTTATTTCAATGTCGACAAAAGGTTAATGACTCGGAAAATTGATGCCATCTGCGTTCCGCTCCCATGTGGTGAACAGACTATTAGTCTGATGATCCTAATGTTTTTTGTTAAAAAATCTCTAGAAAGCCCCTGAAGGCTCACTGTAGTACAACATCTTCCTAGTTTTATCCTAACTGCACAGATAGCGAAATGGTTTAGAATTAGATACATCAATTTCTAGTTTCATTCAAATAATGAACTATGATGTCTACGGGTATCTTACTTCAGCGTCTGCTGACTAATACCAATTATATTACAAAAGTAGAAGAGCGTAGGTCGTTTTTATCGACAGTGCAATGTGGTTGGAAGTTTGTTTATTTACAAAACCTGCAGATATCCACATAAATTATATCATATTATGTCACTGTGAGAAATTATTTGTAATATTAGGGGTTAAAGTATAACATTGCCGATTTGTACTGAAAAATTGAAATTCGCTTTTTTTTTATTTAACATATTTATTTAATCAAAATACCAAATCAAATCAAATTATTTATTGCGAACATCTACCATTATTATCTATACATTGCTGCCATCTAACAGGAAGGTCATTTATGCCTTTTCGATAGAACTCTGGTGATCTAGATTCTACAAACTGTGTGAAATGCATTTTGTTGTGCCTCCTGGGAAGAGACCTTTTTATCACATCGAAAATTGACCAAATCACGAAAAAAATGGTAGTCCGTTGGAGCAAAGTCTGGCGAATACGGAGGGTAACGAATGATTTTTAATTGCAGTTCCTGTAGAGTTAAAACGGTTTCTCGTGCTGCATGAGGTCTCGCGTTATCATGGAGCAATAATGGTGAAGATCGATTCATGAGTCGGGGCTGTTTCACTGCAAGTTTTCCTATCATTGTTCGGAGTTCGGCACAGTAGATATCTGCCGTTATTGCTTGACCAGATCGGAGAAAGCTATAGTGAATAACACCATGCTGAGACCACCAAACAGTTACCATTACCTTTTTATTGGTAAGCTTTGCTTAAGGACACTATTGCGGCGTTTGACCTGGGGTCAGCCATTGCATTTTTCGCTTACGGTTATCGTAAAGAATCCACTTTTCATCACATGTCACAATTCGATCCAATATTCCTTCATATCTGTATCGATTCAACAAGGCAACACAAGTTTCAACACGCGTTTCTTTCTGCAGGTCAGTCAAATCATGAGGCACCCATTTTTCATACTTTTTTGTTTTATTGATTTGACGCAAATGAGTCAATATTGTTGGTAAGGTAATATTAAACCATGCTGCTAATTCTTGGGTGGTTTGGCTCGGATCGGCTTCCACCATCTCTTTCAATTCATTGTTATTCACATGTGTGTGGGCAGTCTTCCACGTGGTTCGTTCTTGAAATCAAAATTTCCACCACGAAAGCGTTTAAACCAAAATCGCACGGTGCGTTCATTAGCAGTCCCCTCTCCAAACGCAACATTGATATTGCGAGCTGTTTCTGCAGCGTGAGTTCCGCGTTGGAACTAGTATTCAAAAATCACTCGAATTTTCGAAGTATCCATCTTTGTTGTCTAAGCTGAATAAAAAAAACAACTGCAAGTCGATAATCGAATGTTGCACATTTTTTAAAAGAAAAACCTCATAGGTACCATTTGAAAAAAGTTTCACTAAAAAATCTCAAATCATGAAGGTTCTATGTCAATTCTTTATTTTTTTAAATTTAATTCAACAAAAAGAAAAATACTAAATAGAAATAACATAACGTGCCACTTAAACCTATAAGGTTTTTGTGTGGTACAGTTTATTTCGTTTTCGGTATCAATCATAACAAACATATTTAATAGTCCTGACGAACATAAATAACAATATTACAGTAAGAACATAAGAAATAATAAAATAAACAAAAGGAAGAAATTGCCTTCGATCTATAAAACAGACAAGAAGTATTCTTTTAGTTTAAACTTACAATTTTTTATATTAATACTATCGCGTACGGGGGTAGGTAAACAATGGAATTACCTGTTACAATAAAACGGCAATTTCATACTTTAACCCCTATTATTAACAAAATATGAACAAGGTATCCTTTCTCTAATATCGTTAGTAGAATTCTTAATTTATTTACATATTTGATTACTATTGATTTGTGATTTATTACCTACAGAGTTTGTAGATGAAGAATCGTTTAGCGTTTACTGTGTGACCCCCTTATTTTATTTTAAAGCAATAAAGGCTAACTGTGATAATCAATTTATAGCTAATGATATTATATTTTATTTTTTGAAGCTCTTAGCAAGTTTTCTAATATAATTTATTGATTAGACTCTTACAAAGGGAGTTTATGCCGTTGAATACCATATGTGCTGTAAAGTTGTCACCCTTCACCTATATATCTTTTACTGGCTGCAGTTGATGGTTTGTCTTAAGTTATTGCCTTTTGTCCATTGTGTATTGTAGTTACATTAACCTTTATGCCTCGGTGAAGTTTTTATAGCTAAACTAAAGAATGCTTTCTAAAGAATCCGGTGAGATCGTAAAAATCGTAAACTATAGTATAGAAGAGGTGTCGCAGCATAACTTTGTCACAGATAAATACTTTGACTATTTGTCAAGCATACAAACTTATTTACTTTGAATTACACTGTATACGGAAAGTGGTAGAGCCAGCGGAGTTTTGGCGGGAACACGAAGATCATGTCGTCGCTCTGCATTATTTTCCTAAACTTGTGTTATTTCAAGTATTAATGTGTAAAAGTGGTGGCCTTTTGCTTATTAACTATTTGTGTATATTTTTTTTCCTGTTGTTTCCGAAACTCCATAGAAGCTTCAGTAAGGTCACCATCGTTTTACTGGAGGGGACTTTGACTTGACTGGCAAATTTTATATGACTGACTTCAACTACGACTTGTTTAATGAATTAAACTTACCTGTGATCAGAGAATAACGATGTTTATAAGTTACTGTTAGGCTGATGGTTCTGCCAATGCCTTAAACAAATTAAATAAAAAAATACTTATTGGTAGAGCCAGCATGTATATGCCGACTAGATCGATCGGGGAAGTACCACCCTCTCCAAGAAGATCAGCGTGAAACTACGGTAGATACTCCTATTGTTGTGATTCATATGATGAGTGAGAATCCCGAACCCCCTTCTTATCCTTTCTCTGCGCCTCTTATCCCTTTGAAGCCATTTTCCCTTGGAGTTGGCGACGCGCAAATGATGCCTCTGGTGTTCCTATAGCGGTTATAGACTATGATTACCGCTTACCATCAGGTGGGCTGTACAAGTATTCGCCACCCACGTTGTATAAAAAAAAATCAAACTGAAAGTGTAATATAATAAACTCAGTGATGCATTCCCTCCAAGTGTAGAGGTTTTTTACAACCTCGCAAGCATTCAGGTCTCCTCGCGATGTTTTACTTTAATGGAAATGAGAATTTGTGATTAAATAACACAATAAATACCTAGTAAAAACGTAAGGCATTTCGCCTTACGTAGTGTGTGCTTGAATTCGACAGACCTCGGTCTATTTTATAACTGCTTCAAGTCTTCCTGCTTTATAGTTAACGTATCTACTTATAACTCTAGGCTAAACGTATGCTGAGACTCGGGCGACGCAGATCCACACAGCGCAGGGCAGGTGAACATCCTTAACTCCTTAATCAGCGTACGTTGCGGTGCAGGCACGCGCAACACAGACATATCTCTCTGCTGCTGCAAGTGCTTGCACCGTAACGTACGCATCCCAAAGATTTTCAAAGCATTACAACATTTGCCCTTTTCTTGTCTTTTTCTTTGTTAAGGCGGAAAAACATGTACCTAACCGCACACCCGGTCGTTCGGGGCAACGAACAGGGTAGTTTAGGGCCCTCACTCACTAAATAAGCAGCAGCACCAAGTTGTTCTGAGTCTGGATGTATTTTGTATCCGTGAAATTTTATGATTGTAAAGACACCTGCGATACAAGGATTATTCCTTAGTGCAGTTGCCCCGCATTGGATGGGATGCAGGTTCGAATCTTGCTTGCAGCAAAGTTCCCTTTTCTTCACTTTCACAAGTAATTTGTTCTTCAAAGTAGCAGAGTCCGTAAGGTGCTAAAATACAGATCAAAATATTATTGTTTTTTAAAAATAGTAATAGTAGTTATCCACATAAAAATCTAGCAATTTGTCGAATAATTAGGTATTAAGTATTAATTATTAGGTATTCATTATTCAGCCATAGCAATACAACAAATCAGAAAGCGAACAAACTAGCACGTGTACACAGTTTCTAATTAACTACGATTTCACGATTCGCAATTGAACGTAATCACCTTTCTTCTAAGTTACGTACTATGTACACAACTGACATAATTCACGTAGCCATCTTGATTTTGACATTTTTCTGTTATTGCAGTTAAGAAATATGTAGATTGCTAAGTGGTGTTGCTATATTTAAAATTTGTTAAATATAAAAAAAAATTCTTGAATTCAAATTTTAGTTAAAACAAATTTTGATTCTCGTAGCAGGTCGCAATTATACAAGCATCAAAATTGCTTGTTGTTAGCGTTTATAGGCTACGGTAACCGCTAACCATCAGGTGGGCCGTATGCTTGTTTGCCACCCACGTAGTATAAAAAAAATTGCGTGCGAACCTAAGACGCTAAGAAAGGATGTGATGTAGAAATCGGTAACTTTGAGTGACTGCTGAGATAGCTCAGTGACAGAGCGTTTGGACCGGCATTTCAAACAGAAGAGGATTCAAACGTCATAATTTTAATTCGCCATCCAATATTTTCATCCATCCATCCATCCATCAGCCTTTCGACGTCCACTGCTGGACATAGGCCTCCCCAAAATGAGGGATAGTGCCGTAATGGCCACGCTTGGCAGGCGGCTTGGCGATCGCAGTGGATGTTGTAAATACTCGAGGGAGTGCTGCTGCCCACTGCTCCCGTATTCCCTCAGTCGGCTCTTACGACTCCCATGGGTGGAGAGGGAATATTTTAATATTTATTATTTATCACTCCAATATTTTAATCTTTAAAAAACAAATTATTTAGTTTTTATTAATGTACCGACTATCTCTAGAAAAATCTATTATATTTTCCCATGGCAGTAAGTAGCGGTATGTCTCATTGGGTAAATAGAGCGACGAGAACAATGATGCGTCTACATTTTTTTTTGTAATAATAGCAGTTAATCTGGCAACACTGATGAGAAAATTTAATGGCGGCGGTATTGTTTCATATTAAACATACGGTTGTTTTTGTTACAGGTAAGTTGTCCAGTCTACTTATGGTGCTTCTGGTGATTGTCTTCAGTAAGTTATATCGGAATTCTAATTAGCTGTTGTTGTAGATACCTAAATATTATTTAATATATATTTTTTTGGAGTTAAATTTTACATAGGTAATCATTAATTCTCGCAATCATTCCAAAAAATGAACATGCACATAATATGGTGCAAAATAATATTTCGAAAAATTTTTGTGTGGTTTACAATTATTTTGCAGATATGTAATTGTTTTATACATGTATTTATAAATGAATTTCAATAAAGGACTAGAGACTGATTTTGATGTGAATTTTTGAGTGGGTTAATGGATGGAACTGTGAATCTAAGTACAGTTAAATTAGGTAGATGTCTGTGATCGTGTTCCCGAATCTTTATTTTTTTAACGGAAATGTGTTACTTTTGTTCTTTTATGATTTTTTGCTTATCAGAGCATATAGGTAACATTTCCCCTCACAACCCACCACGGTTCTAATAATAATAATAATGAGACTCGTTAGACAGCTGGCTTAAGGGCTTGATGCAAAAGGCAGTACTCCTCGACACGGCACGTATTATGAGGAGGTTCCTTACTCTGGAGCCCTAACCACCGGGAGCTTGGTCCCTGCACCCGATGTCGGTGGTCTACTATTTTATACATTTTTAAATTTGTTATGTTAACTTGTTTGTGTTTTTGAATGTATTTTTATAAATGTGTTTGTGTGTTTGTTTCTTTTCCTAATATATTTAAAAATGTATATAATGTGATATAAAATAAATAAAGAGAATAATAATAAATATTCACGGACATTTTCACACAACGTCCTCTGATCCCAAACTAAGCTTAACGCTTGTGCTATGGGTACCAGATTACGGATAATAATATAATACATAGGTACATATATATTACTTTTTTTTTATAAATACATACATATAATAGATAGAAAAAATTAAATATCATGGGACGTCTACCAGATGTGAAAACATCGAAATCAGACCTTGGATACCATCTAGAAAGAAAGTACTCGTCAAGATGAATCATACGAGCCCTAACACGATGAGGTTATGACTTTTTTTAACGGAGTACAATGGCCACCTTCCAGCTCCATTATCAGACCCTTGATATCATTTAGAGCTAGAGTACTAGTCAAGACAGTTCAAACGAGCCCTAACTCGATGGAGTTGCGCTATTTAATAAAAGAGTTCTCATGGCCATTTTCCAGCGCCATCATCAGACCCTGGATACCATCTAAAGATAAAGTACTCATCTAGATGAATCAAACGAGTACAAAGTCGAGGCGGTTGCGTCGTTTCATTATAGAGTTCTTATGTCCACCTTCCAGCTCCATCATCAGATCAGCTCTATGTCATCATAATATTGCATTGTCACGGGATATACGTATGCGTGTATAATTTCAGCTCAATCGGAAACCGGGTAGTGTGTCAAGTTTAACTTGCAAGATTTGAACGGGACAAATAAAATAAAAGCGTCGCCACGCTAACATTCGATTCTATCCTCCCTCTGCATTAGATGTTTCACATCAAAAACGACGACGTAGTACAAATTCTGTGTTAATAGAAAAATTTAATCAATAACTGGTAAACTAAAGGGTACCTTTACTTATATAATTTCATAATATGTAGTAGTTATTTTTGTTGGGGTATTGACCAAATATAATTCCCTGTAATGGAAAGCAATTACTACTAGAAGAAACGATTTAAAATATTTGTAAAGTTACATAAGCGCACGTGTAGTATAAAATTAATACAAGTCGCCTCATTAAGGCACCTATGCACCTAATAATCACCGATAGAACCAGTCATCGGTTGCTGTGACACGCAGTTAGGTTCAGTGAGCGTAAGAGTTATGTTTTACATAATAACATGTTATTACAATGATTGGTTAGTTGCTAGATTTAAATTGAATTGATTTACACGTAATACAAGTTTTTCACTTCAATTTGTGGTTTTAGAAATCACTTCGTAGAGGGGAAAACGTTGATCAACAGTTTCTATCGTACCCATAGTGAAACATTTACTTGCTGAAGCCACCGTTTCACCAGTAACAAGTATTATTCGTTACAAAAATCACTATTTTTATTAATAACTAGCCTTTGCCCGCGGCTTCGCCGCAGCCAAAAGCTAGTTTTAATGCGCGAACAAACAAACAGATAAACAGACAAACAGACAAAAAATCTAAAAAAAATCGTTTTGGGTTTAGACACGTCTATATAGCCTATTACATCCATTTTGTCTCAAATATCTTGAATGTACAGACACAGCTCTGTTACAGCTTTTAAATTGAAAGGCCTTGATTAGACTTAAAAACTGGTATATATTTTATCCCGCTACTATATCGGGAACCTGAGATATAACCGAAAAACCAGCTTTTGGCTGCGGCGAAGCCGCGGGCAAAGGCTAGTTAGTACCTATATAAAAAAACAATCATTATACCAGTACAAAAAAAAGTTCTGTCCTGGGTTGTGAACTATGTTTGCTAAAATTTCGTGATGATCTATCAAGTACCTAGTTACGGCGTGAAAATATAACAAATAAACAACTCACTTTTACATTCATAATATTAAGTAAGAATATCCTTTTACATATAAGTTCTAAATACTTTCTAAACACGCACAGGTGTTTGAGAAAACCGTATATATACAGGTGTTTGTTCATGGCAACACTATATTACAAGTAAGAGAAAATCGTGAATAGTAAATATCTAGTAACTGGTTATATGTATAGAAGTATGGGGTTATGTGTGCTCTATGCGTTATCATAGTACCCACTTTTTCTACGAATTCCATGGAACTATGACAATGTTTGACCGTATGGAATTAACCTTGAATTGAAAAAAAAACAACTTTCTCGGCCTCAAAATGTTTATGTAAATAAATAAAGAATTCATATACCTAATACGATATTCCACGACGTTTTTAAGTAAACTGGATTATTTCAATGTTTTTTTTTTTAATAATGTAAGTACTTGGATCCTCGGCTATTTACTAGAACAGATACAACGACAATGTGTAATAGAAAATTAAAGTTGCGAATTGGGTTTGAACCTACGTCTGCTCTGCTGAATACTGTCGTTTGAATGATATTCAAAAGGCGCGGCAAATCCCACTGGTGGCTATCTTTCCTTATCACATTTTAGCACGTTATGAATAAATAATATTCCTAACCGCACACCTCGTCGTCCGGGGCAACGAACAGGCTAGTGTAGGGCCCTCACCCACTAAAGAATTCACCGTGTGCCGTCTCTCCGCCTTTACTGGCGGGCCACCGAAACTATGTTACATTCCTTTAGTGGTATGTCACCTATTTCCTAAGTTGTTTATAATAATAATAATAATAATAATAATAGCCTTTTTATTCCTGAACATAGGGTTACAAGAGGTCCCTAAGTTCGGTTTGCCTTCTGGCATAGGCCTCCTCCAGTTCCTTCCAATGGGTCCTATCCCTTGCCACTCTCAACCAGAGTGGTCCCGCTGTCTGTTTCAAGCCATCTTCCCATCTCCTGACTTGACGACCTCTACTTCTTTTGCCAACTCTTGGTTGCCAGAGGGTAACTTGTTTGCTCCATTTGTCGATGGGGTGGCGCAGCATGTGTCCAGTCCATCTCCATTTTTGGACATCTATCCGGGTAAGGATATCTGTGAGTTTCGTTCTTGTTCTTATGTCTATGTTCCTGACTCTGTCTTTGATTTTTAACCCTAGCATGCTTCTTTCCATGGCACGTTGACACTTTGCTAGCCTTTCCCTGTGATGAAGTGTTAACGACCAAGTTTCACAGCCGTAAGTAAGAGCTGGTAGAATACAGGTCTCAAATGCTTTCTTTTTTATGTGATTGCCTAAATCCTTACTTTTCATAATTTCTTTCAGTGACCAGTATTTTCTCCAACCTTGGGCTATTCGCCTGTTTATTTCCTGAGTCATTTTATTTGAAGGTGATATTATCTGTCCTAAGTAAATATATTCTTTGACATACTCGATCTTGTTACCATCTACCATAATGTCTGCTTCCCTTGAATTTGTTATTAATTTTGTTTTACTGGCATTGATTTCCAGACCAACTTCTCTACTTTTACTTGCTAGGCTCTGCATCATTTGTTCTATTGCTGCTGGGTCCTCTTCAAGAAGCACCAAATCATCGGCAAATCTTAAATGGTTTAGGCGGGCTCCATTAATGTTCAGACCTAAGTGGTCCCAGTTCAATTGTCTAAAAATGTGCTCGAGTACGGTGTTAAATAGCGTAGGAGAGAGAGGATCGCCTTGGCGTACACCCTTTTTGATTGGGAATGATTCTCCTGTTGTTTCAATTTTGATACTGGCCTTGCTGGACTTGTATATACTTTTAAGTATTTCTATGTAGTTGCTCTGGACCCCCTGTCGTTCAAGACTCCACCATATGTGTTGGTGCCTGAGACTGTCGAATGCCTTTGAGTAATCGATAAACGCCAAGTAGATTTGTTTATTGTATTCGTTATATTTCTGCAACAACTGTTTTATTGTATGAATATGATCTATTGTGCTGAAGCCTTTTCTGAATCCTGCCTGTTCTATGGGTTGGTTTTCGTTTAGTACTAGTGATATTCTTTCCAGGATCACTTTAGCGAATACTTTGTATATGTTTGATATTAAAGAAATTGGCCTATAGTTCCCAATCTCGTCTCTAGGGCCTTTTTTGTGCAGTAGAATTATGTGGCACTCTGTCCATTCTTCTGGAATTTGCCTTGTTTGTAAAATTTCGTTGAAAAGTTTTGCTAGCACAGGGCTGATTTCCTCTATGGTTCCCTTGAGCATTTCATTAGGTATCTTGTCCGGCCCTGGGGCCTTCTCAAGTTTTTGAGATTTTATTGCCTTGAATACCTCTGAGGCGAGGATTTCTGGCACCTCATCTACTTTGTTGTCTATTGCTTTGGTTTCTTCCTGAATTGGGGCCAGCCCTGAGTCGAATTTATCAGAGTACAGTAAGCGGTAATAGTCCGTAGCTAGTTTTTGTATTGAGAGACGATTCGTTAGGTAAGATTCGCGTTGCTTTAGTTTCGGTATCCATTCTTTGCCATGTTCGCTTAGTTGTTTCATAGCCTTTTTTGTTCCTCCTGTTCTTGTTATATTTTCTTCCAAAACTCTATTTCTTTTCTCCTTACGGTCTTTCCTCATATTTTCTTTGATTTTCTTGCTAAGGTTTGTAATTTTTTGCCGTCTTTCTTTGTCCCCTTTATTTGATATTAGTGTTCTTCTTTCCTCTAGTAGTTCTAGTGTTTCTTTGCTTATATAGCTCTCTTTACTTCTAGGTTTGCTGACTAGCATCTCTTTCAATTTGTTTTGTAGTCTCCTGTATTTAGTCCCAGTTTCTACGTCAGAGGTAATAATTTCGGTGAGTGATTCTATTTTGCGGGGTTCAGTGGGATGATTGTGTTCTGATATTTGATGCAACTTCTTATTGTTTAGGTTTTTCCTGGATCTTTTGGCTTGATTTAAGCTTAGGCAGCTTCTTACCATGCGGTGGTCTGTGTTAAAGTTGAGATTTTTAACTATGTTAGTATCTGTGAACGCGCTTGCTTTGTTGGTTATAATAAAGTCAATTTCAGTTTTGTATTTTGCACCTGGGGAGGACCACGTCCATTTGCTTTTAGGGTTTTTGTAAAAACAGGAGTTCATTAAAATAAGGTTATTTTCCATCATGAATTCTACTAGTTTCTGTCCATTTTGGCTTCTTTTTCCATGCCCGAACTTCCCTATTGTGGGTTCTTCTCCTATTTGCCTTTCTCCAACCTGTGCGTTGAAGTCGCCCATGATTATTATGTTGCTGCTGTAATGCAGTTTTATTGCTTCCGAGATACTCTCATAGAAATATTCTATGTCTGGTCTCTCCGCTTGTTCTGTTGGGGCGTAAATTTGAAAGATGGCCCAGTTTTTCTTGTACCCCGGGAATTTTAAATGTACTACCGCAATTCTGTCAGAAACTCCTTCAAATCCCGTAATGTTCTTCTTCCATTTAGATTTAATAAGGAAACCCACTCCTCTTTGTCCGGTGTGTTCACCTTTATGAAACATGATATATCCGTTCTTCTCTGCTATCCCTTCTCCTGGTCTTCTCATCTCGCTGATGCCCATTATGTCCCATTTTAAGTTAGATATGGCTATTTCTAGTTCTTTTAGGCTCTCTTCTGTTCTTAGTGTCCTAGTATTCAGTGTGCTGACATATATATGTTCAGAGTTCTTTTTACCTTGTTTTATTTTTATTGTATTCTTCTTGTGCTTGTTTTTTGTAGATTGGTTTTCTTTTGAGTGTTTCGAATTATACTGTTTTGATTTGGATGGAGGGTGTTTGTCTTCTTCCCCCACGGTGACAAGCCGGCTTGGGGTGCGATTTATGAGTGTTGTGTTTGGTGATGTGGTTGTTGGGGTTGTTTGGATCCGGGTGTCGCAAATTAGTTTTTTGAGAGATTTGATAGTGAGGCTGATCTCCCGCGCTCTACATAGTTCAGTATATTTGGTCTGATTATTTCCTTTGATGCAGTTTTAGAGGAGGCGTTGTTCAAGTTGGTCGATGAGCTTTGGGTATTAGATGCGTTGGCTTTCTTTTGTGATGGTATTTTCGGTGATCCTGAAGACTCTCTTTTCCTCTTTTCTCTGTTGCTTTCATATGTTTTCTTTATTATGAGTTTATCGTATTTTATGAACGCTATATTCCCCTTTTTCTTTTCCTCTTCAACTTGCAGCTGCAGTTGTTTGCGTTTTTCTAATATTTCTTTAGGGTAGTCCTCTTTGATATTTATACCTTCTTGTAGGTTAGCTCTGTTTCGCAGAATCATATGTTTTTTCCATGTAGTTGTGAGTGAGACTACAACAGGGCGGTTTTTATCGTGTTCTTTTTTACCGATTCTGTAGAGGTTATTAACTTCGAAGGCTTCAAAATGTACTCCCATTTCTATTATAATGTCTTTTATGTAGTCTACTAGCTCCGCTTCTGTTGTTGCTTTCCCCTCCTCGATGCCGAAAAAGACAAGGTTATTTTTGCGCTTTTCCTTATCAATGAGTTTAAGTTTAAACTCTAGCTCATTTATTTTATTTTTGAGTTGGGCATTTTCTTCAGTGATCGCTTTAAGCTTTTCATCTAGTGCTTCCATGACATTTTGTGTTACTGAAGTTGTTATAACTTTTGTTTGTTCGTCTAGCTTTTCGTTTAATTTTGCCAATAGTAATTCCATACTTTTATCCATTTTTTATTTTTATGGCAACACTTGATTCGCTATAGCAACACTTGTTTTGTTGTGGCAACCCTAGTTTTATTGTGGGAATACTTGTTTTGCTGTGGCAACACTTGTTTTGTTGTTTGTTATGTTGGTACTGCAGTATCCACTCTATAGTCTATCGATTTGCCACTAATGACGCTTGACAATATTTTGTAGGTTAGAATGTTTACATGTGAGGTTGATTTGTTCTCGCAGTTCTAACACTTTTCTGCAATTTTATCACTGATCACGTATCTTGTTCTTTGTTGCAGTCTGTAAATCGTATGACACACTTTGTTGGCACTATTTTGCACTATTTATTTTTTATTTTTCGCGGAGCTCTGTGACGTGCGTATTCGCTGGTCGACAACCGGAACCGGTTGTTTATAATACATCTAAATAATAAATTGTTTATAATACATATTAATAATAAGTTGTTTATAATACATCTAAATAATTTTTTAACTTCTCGCTAAGAAAATAGAAAATTTTGAAAAGTTCGGAAGTTATTGATTCTACCCCGTTTATCGAAAATCGAGTTTTCAACGGATGTTGATGATTTGAGGTCCTAGGAAACTTCCCCAAATGTTTTCGTGATGATGTGTGTGTGTGTGTTTTGTGTGTGTGTGTGTGTGTGTGTGTGTGTGTGTGTGTGTTTTGTGTACGTGTGTGTGTGTGTGTGTGTATGTATGTGTGTGGCCGTATGTAAACCTCTCATAACTTTTGAACGGCTTCACCTATTCCATCGGGGTTAGCGTCAGTCGAAAGGACTTGACTAAACTTAGATTTTGAATACAATTAGGACCGATTTGAACCGGTAGATTTTGAGAAATTTAAAAAAACTACAACTTTTTTTTTTCAAATGTTTTTTTTTTTAGAATAATTTTTAATCAGTGTTACCGATCGATGCCAAAAACTAATCAGCTCTTAACATCAAAAAACCACATCGATCGCTGCCAGTCCGGTCAAAATCGGTTGATTCTTTCGTTAGATATCATTGTCGAAAAAATTGAAAAAAAATTGTTTTTTTTCAGTATTTCTATGAAATTTTCAGTCTGACCAGTTCGAGCTTTAAAATTCTTCGAAGCGTTGAATGTCGTAAACTACGAGAAAATCGGTTCATTTATTCAAAAGTTATTGTGAATTGAAAATTCAACGAATAGTGTTTTATAAAATCTCTATTAGACGAAACGATGAGCTCAAAAGCATAGAACAGTTATCTCTTTGAGCTCGGAGAGCTTAAAATGACACGAAAATTATACTATGAATATACATATAGCCATTATTTGTGTATTTACGTAGGAGTACTTTTATTATAGTACATTATATACCGAAAACCAGTTTAACACTACGATTGAATTGTACCGAAACCGGTGGCACCTACTCACTAAAACAAAACAAAGTACGTACCTACTTATATTTGTACATTAACAAAATTTGTGAGTGTGCTATTGTTGGGCGCATCCGGTAGGAAGCTGCGCCCTGATCCATTGTTCAGCAGCTCATACATAATGATAACTTTATTATCTTAGTAAACATTTGATTACGAAAAAACCGCCAAAATGGAGTGGCCATGGGCAGCCCATTGGGGTCGGTTATGGCCAACATCTGGATGGAACATATCGAAGAAATGATCAAGCCGAAACTGTCCCAGGTTAAACTGTGGAAGAGATACGTTGATGACGTATTCTGCATTATGAAGGGCGGCAGACAAGAAGTGGAAACATTTGCTAAGGATTTGAACTCCGTACATCCCAACATCAGGTTTACTTTTGAAATGGAGATGGACAGATCGTTAGCATTTCTTGATGTAAACCTAAGGGTCAAAGCAAACGGTACCTTATCACATACTGTGTACAGAAAACCCACGCACACTGACAGATACTTGCATGCTGACTCGCACCACCATCCACGACACCTGCAATCCGTAGTAGCATCTTTGACCAATAGAGCATACAACATTTGTGACCCTGAACAATTGAATAGTGAGCTCACACATGTTCAGGAGGTACTTAAACGAAACGGATTTAGGGGTAGCACACGACGACTGCGGAAGAAGGAGGCACGAACTGGGGTAGACAGGGCACCAGCCTTTTTACCGTATATTAAAGGAGTAACGGACAAAGTTGGAACAGTACTACATAAATACTCCATTAAGACTGTATATAGTCCGCATTCCAAAGTATCACATCACCTACGTACTCCAAAAGATATAATCCCTCTGCAGACACCTGGCGTTTACAAAATGGATTGCAGCTGTGGTAGTTCTTATATCGGACAAACCAAACGTACAATTGTGGAAAGGGTTAAAAAACATATCGCGGCTGTAAAACACCGACATACACAAAAGTCAGCTATAGCGGAACACTTGCTGGAGGCGGGATCCAACCACTGGATTGAACTGCATAAACCACAGGTCCTCTCCACCGACCGTCACTATTACTCCAGGATGGCGCGGGAAGCGGTTGAAATCAAAAAACATGCTAATTTCAACCGAGAAGATGGATACCATTTGTCGACATCATGGCATCCTGTCATCAGTAGGTGTACATATCGCCGAACAAACATTACGCGCCAGTGTGAGGATGTCGTTAGTGTGGTGTGTCGAAGTACCGACAGTTTCGGAAATCAAGATATAAACGAGGCGAGGGTAGTTACAGACACTCGCGCTTCACGGAGGCAACGCTGAACTACACCAGTCAACCCGTGACCACGGCCGATGCAATACGGTCGAAACGTCGGGAAATTAAGGTATTCAACCTCAACATTATATACGCGATTAAGACCCGATATATTAATATTTGTGTATAAAATGTTTGAGTTAAGTGAGTTCAAGTAAGTACCTAAGAGGAGTTTTCTCCAATTCATTTGTTTTTTTTTATAATGGCTACTCGGTTTGAGTTGACAATGACTTGTTTAGGGTATATTTCTTCTTCATAGGTAAGTTTGATTCATTAGTCTAAGTCAAAGTCATATAAAGTTAGTCATAGTCAAGTCAAAGTCACACTACAGCAAAGCGGTGGCGACTTTACTGAAGCTTCTATGGACTTTTGGAGGCAACACGAAAAAGTAAGTTATGCCGTACTACATCACTTGCACATACACAAATGAGGCCACTACTTTTACACATTAATACTTGAAATAACACAAGCTTAGGAAAATAATGCAGAGCGACGACATGACCTTCTTCATGTTCCCGCCAAAACTCCAATTTATGCCTTTTTAAATTAGTTACATCTTTTTTTTTATTGTAATAGGTTCACTAATTGAATGCATACTCTTTTCATAAATAAAGAACAAAGTCTCGACAATGTGCACATGGATTGCGTCAGTATTGGTTATATTTAAAGTTAGATTATTATTTTAATTAAACAAGTGGGCAATGTAAGGTCGTTTTATGACAAACGGCAATCCGTGTCTGCTTACCCCTCTGGGACAAAGGGATGGTTCTTATGTATGTACCTATGTTATTTTTTTTAAGTTTACTACTATAGTATCAATATATCGTAGCAGGTGAATGTGGCTAAACGATGTTTGTGTAACATACAGTACACAGTGTGTACTGTATGTTGTGTGTACTACACACACTACATACACCTTTTGGCAGTTAGAATATTTGTTTAGTGTATCTCATACTTGTTAAATATATAAAGCTCGTAAATTCTTTACGTTTTTTGACAAAATCACCAAACTTTTCTTAATTTTTACCACATGAACAATCTCAGCAATTTTAAGAATCATCTAAGAAAATCTTTAAAATTACGGACACGATATGCCACTTTTATAGGATTTTCCTTCATATTTTGAGCACTTGAAGTGACATGCTTCGGAATTATTTATATAATATTTATTTTAAATAAAATAAACAACAAAATTTTAATTTTTTATACACCTTTTGGCAGTTAAAATATTTGTTTAGTGTATCTCATACTTGTTAAATATATAAAGCTCGTAAATTCTTTACGTTTTTTGACAAAATCACCAAACTTTTCTTAATTTTTACCACACGAACAATCTCAGCAATTTTAAGAATCATCTAAGAAAATCTTTAAAATTACGGACACGATATGCCACTTTTATAGGATTTTCCTTCATATTTTGAGCACTTGAAGTGACATGCTTCGGAATTATTTATACAATATTTATTTTAAATAAAATAAACAACAAAATTTTAATTTTTTCAAGAGTAAACGCTACAGGACTTCTAAGAAAAAGCTTAGTATGAGTATATGTTTATTAAGCACAAAGTAGAAAATGTGAAATCGAAAATAACAGTCACGAGCAGGATCCTGCTTATGTTATATGTTGTTCTTTCTAGTTACTTATAGTGAAAATAACGCTCAAATTATTCGTCTCTTTTATAATGGTGCTGTGCAGGGGCCGCAACCACATCACATGGCACATGATATATTCATAAACCACAACGTTATATGCGGAGCTATATATAACGGGTTACATGAAGTGTCTAATCAGGCTTAAGGTGACCAGCTATACATAGTCAGTAATAAAATAAGTGCTCTAGTTTAACGGCTCATATTGATTTCCAGCGCATGTGTCTGACAACGCCCTGTATGCCTATACTCCGGGGCAAAAACCTCGTTAGAGAATTAGAAAGGAACCATTTTATAAAGCACATGACGTAACATATCTAATACTTATATGGGCAAAACGGTTAGCTGGTCCTTAAATATACTACCTATATACTTTAATATATGTCAATATAAGTAAAGGATATGACAATATCGCAATCTCGAACATGCTGGTTTTTAAATAAGATGGTCTCCTACCAGGAGGACTGACTACCTACTCTGCTGCATGAAGGTTATACCACTCACTGGGTATCTCGTATGGGGAGGTTTATATCAGCAGTGGACGATGACGAATGGATGTCAGCATTATATATGTAAGTATATAAATCGCACCTTTAGAATTATAGAGACCTAACTTGAAAAAGTAGTTTTTTGGAAAACGACGAATAAAGTTTGCGTAACATAATTATAATAAAAAATATATTGATAAATTTAGCAAAAAACCGAATGTATATTAAAAAAAATCATAGTATTTTAATTTTATATCATACTTCACTTATTTATGTACACGATCTAAACTAAAAAAGTAAATAAAAATTATTACTAATATATTTTTTTTAATTTATTTTAAAACAGTTGCTAGTTAGGTCTATATGTGACTGAAACCATCGATTTTTAAAAAGACATTTTATTATTTGAGTCTATACAATTCTGAAATTATATTTAAAATCTTGTTTTTTTCCTAAATAAGCCACTTTCACGGTAAAAATCAAATTATTTGAGGGACATTTTATGCTTAGGTAGTACAAAAAATATATAATAAAGTGGCGAATTTTTTTATGTCAGATATGCTAAATCACAAGTCATCATATAACTGTACAGCACAGTAACTCTTAAAAGAAAACTATAAGTCTTGAATATTAATTTCAAAAATAATATTACATACCTATAAGAATTTTTATGTATTTTAGTCCTCATTATTATATTATAACAATTGTAAGTCATTGTTTATTATATAGTTTTCTGTTTTGTTTATAGTTGTACAGTACCTACTGAACAAAATTCCCTCTCAAGTTATTTCATAATTGAAATAATTGTTAAATTTGGTGACATTTTAAATTTCAATTGTTTTTTCATATTACTTGAAGAATTATGAAAATGAGGGCCTTAATTATGCTTGATTTGGACTAAACTGATATTGTTAAGGCTCTTCAGATACGCAGAAATGGACAAAGCTTCAAAAAGATTTCTAGAATTCTCGGTAGACCTGTTTCCACAGTTTATCACAGTTTACCGTTTGTATATGGAGACAAATTCTTTTGTGAGAAGTCCAGGACAGGGCAGAAAACGGCGTACTATGAGCAGAGATGACCGTTTTGTTCAGCTTTTAACGGTTGTCCTAGCTAGAAATGAGCTTAAGGAAGTTCCAGGTTTGGCAGTAAGTGAGCGTAGGTACAGTGCGAAAAAAGACTTCAAGAACCTGATTTAAGTTCATTCGTATCCTCCAAAACTTGAGGTATATCATCGCAGAAACTGGTTGGGTTTCCCCAGAAATCATCAATATAGAACGCTGACCAATGCAAAAAAAGGTAATTCAATGATGAATGCAGAATTCTTGTAAATTAAGTCGTGGGAAGACAAAATATACATAGACCTAAAGGAGTTGTAGCCAAATTTCGAAATGGTATAGGGAGGGATATGTTTGGGAGCTCGTACGGACTTAGTGATGATTGATGGAGGATACCTTACTGCAGATCGTTACATGACAAACATTTTGGGAGAAAATATGGTACCGTTTGCCCCTTTATCGGCGATGGCTTCATATTGATGCAAGATAATGCTCGGTCACATGCCACGTACCGCTTGCTCAACTCAAGCGTACCAATGAAGTGAACATCACAGTGATGGAGTGGCCAGCGAGATGCCCGTATATGAATCCTATAGAGCATATCTGGGATTTGTGTTTAAGAATCCAAGCTCCAGCCAATGAGTGTGAACTAAGTATCGCAGTGTTTAAGAATGGCAGAATTTAACCTCAGAGAAGCTCAACAACATTATTAATTGAATGCCTAGGCGATTAGGACCTTTAGTTCTAACTAAAGTTTGTAATACTTCCTCCTCGTGCTCTAGCACGAGCAAGAAATACGCTGTATTAATTTGTATTTTTTTTTCAACAAATAAGTAATATATTGTATTTTTGTTTAATTTATCAATTTCTTTTAATATTTCAAACGTATTTTATATATTTATAACAAGTGGTCACATTCTGAACTTAAAAAGGTGTAATTTTAAGTAAACAAGAAGTTCTCGTTATACGAGTATCTTGCAATTAAGTTCAGTAATAGTAGTAGTAGAATGGCTCTTCAGTAAATCCTAAGTTTTGGTATATCGTTTTTATCTAAATAGCATGGTATAGTTAATTTGGAGTTCATATAAGATAACTTTTCAACATTGTGACGAAGCATCTGGCTATAGGCCAGAGGGTTTTCTGCAGTTTTTAGATTTGGAGAAAGCATTTGACACGGTTGTATGAAAGGAACTTTTGGACATTTTGCCGGCATATGGTATTAACGGTAGACTGCTGCAAGCTATGCATTCCAAATACATGGACTGCAGGGCTTGCGTGCAACTGGAAGATGGAGTGTCGCCCTAGTTTAATGTAAAACGAACGAGTGAACGGAGCATTGGGGCAAGTTCTCGGCAGTCATCACCTCAGCCAGAAAGCACGTGTCGCAATGCACAACGTAGTGCTTGTCCCAACGTTATTGTATGGAAGTGAGAGTTGGGTATGGAAAAAGGAGCATGAGAATAAAATCAATGCGGTAGAAATGCGATCTCTGCGGAGAATCTGTGGAGTGAAGCTGACTGACCGCATTTGTAACGACGATGTAAGAGAGCAAGTAGGTATGAAAGAGAGTATTGGTGTAAAGATGCGAAAAGGAATGCTTCGATGGTTCGGACATATGGAAATAATACCGGTAGTGCGACTGCTGGAGAAGATATACAATGCGAAAGTGGAAGGATGTAGGTACAGAGGGAGATCGAGACACCAACCTAGACGAAGTCGGTCATGTATTGAAGAAAGGTGTAGTCAGGAGTCTCCGAAACCGGCGAGCGTGTACGAGTATGAAGAGAATTATGATTGTTGAGGAAGCGAGCGATGTATGCAAGAATAGAACCTTTTGTCACTTTTTCTCTCTGCCTACCCCGCAATGGAGATGGCACGATGATAAGTAAGTAATAGTTAATTTTTAATAAGTTATGGAATCAAATACTACTTAATTAAGTAATCATTTTCTTTACATAGCTATATAGGTGAACCTAAAAAAAACGATAATTTACTATATACCCCTCTCATTGGCATGAATGTTGGTGCACGGAGGAAAATTCTTTGATTATATTATGGAATGGATATATCAGAGGAGTTTTCTATTATTAATGGATTAGATAAGCTGAGGAGTTGTTTTCTTTTTATAGTGTATTCTGTGAGTAATTTATTTAATTGGAGAAGAAGAATCTTTGTACTTTTATGTAAATTTTATTGAATTAGTTAACAACTTAAACATAATTATACAAGTGTTCAGTGTAACAATGACCTATTTAACAAGTCAATAAAAAGTTTAGACAGACTCATACCTAAAAAAGTCACTGCAAATAGAATCGTATTTATTGTAAAATGGGCGCAATCATTAATAAGTTTCTATCAAAATTATTATTTCGGAATGACATAAGCCTATTAATAATTTTATCTTTCATTTAAACATATTTTCAGTCAAAGAGTGTCTTAATGATAAATAAGTCACAGCTGCCTATAGCAAGTTTAGTATGAGATAGACCCAATCACGAAACAAGTCTTTACTTTATTAAAAATAGTAACATCCACATTCAGTATCAATAGTAACATCATCATTACATATCTTAATGTTCAGTATCGTATTGGCCTAATATGGTTTAAGTCGCCACAATAATGAAAACATTACAATCTATTCATGACACAAACGGCACATTCATTTTTGTGCCTTTCTTGAACTAAAGAGATGTGGTGTGAAGGACTAGAGTGAAAGCGACCGAAGTACCTATACGTTTGGCCCTTTCTAAGCTGTTTTTGACCTTTTGATTGCGAGTCGATGAAGACAGTCGTTTTAGGTCCTTTTATGGTTTAAAGTCAAAATCCCAAAATTTCGTATTAGGTCCCTATAATTCTAATGGTGCGAAATATCTGGGGCACAGGAACCTACTTTTTTTAAAAAAGGCAACATCCTGTTCTAAGGAATAATCCTTGTATCGCGGGGGACTTTACGAACATACAATAGACTCAGAACAACCATTTGTAGATCACACAGAGTTGTCCTGTGTGGGAATGGAACCCACAACACTCGGGCGGAAGGCCGGTAGGTAAACCACTCCGCCATCTGTGCAGTCATTATTTATATATACATAAATTATTTCATACGATATAATCGCCATGTATGGTTCTATCTAGATCATTAACACGTAGCTTTCGGGCTCTCTGGTGAAATACTAGTACTCATAATTTTATGTTTAATAACTATTTGATATTCTACAGACTTTCTTGTCTGAATTGCTTATTATATTAACATAATGAGATAGAGGCAGAAGAGATTCCCCTCTCCCCCACTTCTCCATGACAAGAAAATACAAATCATTAAACATCCTTTCCCTTACTAATAAACATTGTATAAGCTCCGAATGGTCATTCAGTGTTTTGTTCCGTTCTTTCAACGTCAAACTGTCATATTATATTAGTGACAAAGACAAAACACTGAATAACTATTCAAAGGTTTATACAAAGTTTATTAGTAAGGCAGATAGTGCCTATAAAAATAGTTTTTTCTTAAAACTTTAATAACTGTTTATTGAAGAGTTATCACAATTATAATTTTATAAGAGTCAAGTGTTTAAGAAATAAAGTTTTGGCTGTGTACTGCCTCCCAAAATACAGGCTTTTGTATGTAAATGTATGAATTACGATGAAATTAAAATTTATTTTCTCTCAATAACCATCGCGTTTCTTTCAGTAGAATATCTCAGGTGTGAACTAATAATTTTGAATGAATGCAGGAACTGAGAATGTCGGATATTGATGTCCGGTATTTATCAGTTCCGATCTAGTTCTGACTGGTTATTGGCGCTATAAGAATATCGACACAATCTTGAAAGTGTATCTGAAAGTTTTATTGCCTCGAGATTGCACACGTGTTTGTAAATTTGTCACCATGAAGCCATTTCCTTCTGAGTATTCAAAACGAATTTTCAGAGTCGTGATGCTTCAGACCACTCAAGCATGTAGTAGTTGCCAGGTCTAAGCCTTGAGAGTAAAGTTACATATTATCATCAGCTCATTATTTTCCATAGTATTTGAGAAATAACCAGGCCCCATCATGGCCCCATGGCAATGGGCAGGCCACATCACTTGACGAACCGACAACCGTTAGGGAAGAAAGGTTCTTGAGTGGCGACCGCGTATTGGACGGCGCAGCGTAGACCGGCCTCCCACCAGGTGGACCGATGATGGATGCAGGCGGCACAGGACCCTTCGCTGTGGCGTTCTCTTGGGGAGGCCTATGTCCAGCAGTGGACGTTAAAAGGCTGATGGATGAACCAGGCCCCATCAAAAACTTCATGGGTATAGAAAAGAAAGGCAAGTTAAGCATTTTAAAAGTAAGAGAAAATCATAAACTCAGTATCGTTCAATGATATTTTAATACTTCAAGCTTCCTCGTTAGATTCAAAGTGAAAGTTGTTATCAGTAAACTTGTGATAACGCATGTTACATATTCGGGCAAATAGCTTTTTGTTGAAGCTGTACGGTATAGGAGGTCCATTATGTCACCGTCAGATTTCTTTTCTGTAATTATAGATAAGTTCTATCTACTTTCATTTTATTGTAATGGTAACACTTCATATGAAGAACGTATTAACCATAGACCAACCAACCTGCTTGGTTCGTGGTATTCATAGTTGAGTTGATGTAAAAGTTTCCATTACATGATAAATGCTTTTCAGTTATTAGTTATAATAGATATTTTCGAAAGTATCTCAATTATTTTTCATTTCACAATGACACACAGCAACAATGACTGATGACAATAAAATGTTGTATGATATAAGTGTTATGTTTTATTAAATCTTCTGTGTTTTAGCAGGAGTTGTGGAACTTTGTTCAAGAGTGAGAAATAGATAATGGACCTTTGTCAGTGGAACGCAAATTTTACATTGTTGCAATAAATAAATAGTTATTTCAAATGCCGCCATTACACCTATAGCCATAAGCACAACTAGAGCCAAAATCCCTTTTTATAAACCGTTACTTGAATATACATACAACTAGGTTCGCATAATTAAAAGCCGGAACTCGTTTTACGAATCAATCGAATCGAAAGATTTTGTATCATCACTGCTTAATTCAATCAAAGATTATTCAATCTTAAATCCATTGATGATATTATTCTCTCTTTCTGTCATTATGTAGGGCCGTGCCACTTGTGAAAGTTCCCGAATCATCATTTTGCACATTTAGTGACCAGTCATAGTCGATATACAATATGGCAAACGCGTATGTGTTCGCACACACATCTTTAAATATATTGTGTACGTGCTTCGATGGAGATTAACTTGATTATATTTGATTAATTTGCAAAATGCATATTTAAAGATGTTTGTGGTCTGCAATTTTTTTATTAAGTATACATAGTACAGTGTGAGTTTGTCACGTGTTAAAATATATATTTAAAATTATTGGAAGTTCTTTACATTAAATTTCTCGTAGATATATTAATATATTATATATATCAAGTATAGCTTTCTTTAACAAGGAAGCTATACTTGCTACGTTATCTCTTAAGATGGTGTTTGATCGGATGGTATCTATGTTATAAAAAGGCTTGTAAAAGATGAAACGTCTATTGTTGATTGATAAGTAATTACTGTAAAAATACTTAAAATGCATTATAGGACTGTAGTGTGCATGCAAAAAATGCCAGCTAATACTATCTGCTTATTCAATTAATAAAGATTGCATAGTTTTATTAAACGGATATCCGTTAATATTTATAGGGTCAGTATTACGTGTATTAACCGTAATTGGTTTCTACCAAAACCGGTATCATAGACTGATAGATATAAGCAGATTATATTATATTGATGACTAGCTGATACTCGTGACGTCGTCTGCGTTACTTACTATGCGTTTATAAAATCTTTGCTAAATATCTTTAATAACATGTCTAAGTAGCAGATTGCATTGAAATCTATACAGAAGTTTTATCGTGATACAATGGCAAACCGCTATCGGTTTATTTATATAGGTGATTATACGCACATCTTTATGTAGTTTGGTATTTACAACCTTTTTTGCACTCTTAAAGATTTTATAAATACAATTTAGCATAAACTGTACAACAAAATTTCTAAATACATAGTTATTAAAAACGTTAAACAAAACGATAAGCACATAATTAAATTGCAACATTAAGTATATAGATACCAATCAACATTATTAAATCCTTCATTAATAAACACAGAACACAAAATTAACGAAAGAAACGTACACAATTTAAAAAACTGAGTTTTCCTTAACAATTGAAGCATAAATTGCGGCTATGTTACACTAACGAACTGAAATAAGAAGAGGTAATTAATGTAGAGCGTTATGAAAGTTTCATGTACGCATACAACTGACTGAAAACTAATTAGACACAGACACAGATTATACTTAATTGCCCGCGCTGCTGTCAACACGTCTATAACGCAATTTTGACAGATGGAGGTGCTCGCGTAAAATTTATAATAAAGTTATTGAGTTTTGGCGAAACATCAAAGAATCATGTGTCGTCACTTTACATTATTTTTCAAAACTATTTCAAATATTTATGTGTAAAATTAGTGTTATTTTAATAATTACCTATTTGTGTATATAATTGTTGGCAAGAGATATACGAGGCGCTACGTGTTTTTTGGTGTAGCCTCCAAAACTCCATAGAAGCTTCCAGTAAAGTCACCTTCACTTTACTGAGTCATGACTGACTTGATTACGACCAATTTTGTATGAATTTGACTGTGACTTGTTTGATGAATTATTTCTGCTACGCGTACTTGATCAAAGCCTGAATGGAATCCTGCCGCTTATGATGAAATCGCGACATTAGTACGACGGATGCACTTTGCGCTCGCATTAGTTCTTAGTAAACTTTGACGATTTTAAGTGCTATATAATAAGCCTAAGAAATAATATATTTTTAAATCTGGATTTGCAATTGTCATAATCAAAAAAGAAGATGAAAAAATTTCTTCTGACAACATAATTAAAAAAATATATATTGACAAAGACAGCTATTCTGAAGGGTTCTGAAATTGGGAATAGAATTTTTTTTCTTATTTTTTCTAATTAGGAACTTTGTTATGTTTAGCTTGGATAGTTGCTAGATAACATTTTATTCAAGCCGATAAGATAATAGATTCAACTATATTTACACTTACTTACTTATCTACTATACTGCGGCCTAGGCAGAGAGAACAGAGTGACCAAAAGGTTCTTGCATACATACATCTTTCGCTTTCTCAACATTCATAATTATTTTCAAACACGCTCGCTTGTTTCGGAAACTCCTGATTCCACCTTCGTTCAATACATGACCGATTTGGTCTAGGTAGGTGAGTCTCGATCTCCCCTTGTATCTACATCCTTCCACTTTCGCATTGTATATCTTGTTAACCAGTCGTTCGTCCGTCATTCTTTCCACATGTCCGAACCATCGGAGCATTCCCTTTGCCATCTTTACACCAATACTTTTTTCATATAATAATACACCTTACATTAATTATTTTAGAACAACTAGGGACTATGAGTTTAATGGATATATTGTATTTTTTATGTGTGATCTCGTATTCTTACAGTCCCCTACTGTACTGGTGACAGTTATTTATATATTTACGTGTGTATTTTTAATATAATATATATTATAGCTTGCTTTTCTATGGGTAAAATTACCTCGATTAGAAGCAGCTTTATTTTTATAAAGCGTTATTAAGTTTTGCCATATCATACGTTATAATCTAAATTGATAAATAAAAACAAACAAGCGTGATTTGAATTCCTCTTACCATATAAGATAACGAGGTATTTGACCATGTGGCCGAGTACTCGTATCAAAACAAATTGCTTTAATAGACTTTAAACGGCATTTATTATAATAAAGTTAATTGTTGGTGTTGTAATGTTAATAATCTTGGCCGGTGGTTATAAAATGTTCTTTTTTCTTGTTTCAGGTGAGATTAATTTTAGTAAAAATGTGTGGCGGCAACGCTGAGCATGTAACTTAAGGTAAGTGAGTACTTATTTTAAAAGCTCTTGTTGTTACGGTAATGTAAAATACAGTTTAATGTGAACTCCGCTTAACAACATTTTTATAGTTGACATACTAGAGGAGTAAAGGCCATCATTTTCGTAATTTTGAGGAAAACAAGTTGGGATATAAATTGATTACTACCAGTAATTAAATAATTTACCAAAATAAAAAGTCTGCTCTGCTCTGTTTGCAGCTAATCCAAGTTATACCTAAGCTATATGTGTCCTAAATTTCACTTATATCCGTATTGCTTTACTTGATTAAAAAACAAATATACATAAATTAAATATCCAAATATACCATGTAACATTTCCAATATTAGTACGATTACTAGGGTTAGATAACAAGAAGTATTTCTATACATTGATAATAAGAGTATGTACTATAGTGTATACAAGGGATCATCAGGTTGCACTAAGAGTGACGCATCTCGGCTGACAGCCGATGCTATTCTCACACGCTTCTCGTGTAGCACAACATTCACGATGAAGAGCAGCTATGCTCCTGGTATTTCTTAGCCCACTAGCAGCGGTTAGCACTAGGTGCGTCTCTGCTCACAATTTGCCACCAATAACAATTATGAGAATATTCCCTTGAACTCGATTATATACATTAAACTTCATAAAATAAGAGTACTGTAATAGCAGTATTTTTTCGTTGCGTGTCCACACGACAATCATTTTGTGATGTTTGAATAAGATTATTATGGAGCGGCAAAGAAAATTACGTTCAAATTATTATGTTTAATATCTTATGTTAGTGCAATGTATGGTTAAATTAACTTTAATTTTACCTTCAAACACTTGATGATTTAATTTGCTTAATGTAGCAGTATTGTTCAATTTTGTATAGTGTAACGTCTTTGTTATAATTTACAACTTGTGTTTTGTTGATAATATAATATAATTATTCCTAGCTGGATACTGTTATAATGTTTATGGCGGAACCAGATTTTTTAAAATTATTATTTTACCTCATTTAATTAAGATTTATATAAAATATGTTATTTGTTCAAAAATGTTATTTAAATTGATGAATATTATTATTAGTATATTTGGCGGTTCATGATTTAGACCTTCCGCTGTCCGGATACGGACTGCGATCCTGAAGACAAACACCTATAACCAATCACTAGTTCTGTCCAAACTTACTTATATCTTAGACTAGAATATACTTAACATCTCTCAAGGCAATGTAGTAGTAGTATTGTGTCCAAGAAGTTGAGTTTGCACAAAGAGACATGGATAACACAATGAAAGGAATTTCAGTCCACGAATCGCATTTCCGACATATAAATCTGTCTACAAACGCAAAGTAGTTTAAAGAAAAATAAGCAAGGCATTTGATAAGACGGTATAATAGACGATGATAACATTAACTACTGTTTCTTTTCGTATATTTTTGATGTGAAACATCTAATGCGGAGGGAGGGTAAAATCGGCTGTTAGCGTGGCGACGCTTTTATTTTACTTGTCCTGTTCAAATCTTGCAAGTTAATTTGACACACTTCCCGGTTTCCGATTGAGCTAAAAATTTACACGCATAATAATATGTATATCGCGTGACAATGGAATATTATGATGACATGGAGCTGATCTGATGATGGAGCAGGAAGGAGGACATAGGAACTCTACAGTGAAACGGCGCAACCACATCGAGTTTGGGCTCGTATGATTAGTATTGATGAGTACTTTGCCTCTAGATGGTACCCAGAGGCTGATGGTGGACCTAGAAGGTGGCCACAGTAACTCTGTAATAAAACGACGCAACCCCATCGAGTTTGGAATAGTTTGGTTCGTCTTGACAAGTACTTTGTCTTTAGATGGTGTCCAGGGTCTGATGATGGAGCTAGAAGGCGGTCATAGGAACTCCGTTATAAAACGACATAACTCCATCGAGTTTGGGATGGAATGATTTGGTTTGACGAGTACTTTGTCTCTAGATGGTATCCAGAGTCTGACGATGGAGCTGGAAAGTGGTTACAATAACTCTGTAATGAAACGACGCAACCCTATCGAGTTTATACTCGTTTTATTCGTCTTGAGGAGTTTGTCAAGTTATTATCATTTTATTTCTACAGAATAATTTCGATGTTTTCACATCTGGTAGACGTTCCGCGACGTCTAGTTTTTTAAATAATGGCTACTTGGTTTGAGTATTTGCTAATGACTTATTTATATTTCTTCTTCACAGGTAAGTTTAATTAATGTAAGAAGTCGTAGTCGAAGTCTAAGTCACGCCTCAGCAAAGCGCTAACTTTACAGAAGCTTCTATGGAGTTTTGGAGGCAACACCAAAAAACAAGTTATGCTGCACTACATCACTTGCCAACACTTATGCACATACACAAATAGTTAATAAGCAAAATACCATCACTTCTACATATTAATACTTGAAATAACACAAGTTTAGGAAAATATATAAATGCAGAGCGACGACGACTGTTCCCGCCAAAACTACAATTAACTACTGTTATGTGTTTCTTTATTTTTTTGTTGTATTACCGAGAATGGGATGTATAGGCAAGGAAAGAGATAGGCTACGATGAAAGTATAGTTTTTCTTTTCTAATTGATATAAATTCTCTTTTCAGGTTTTCTACTCAGAAACGAAATCAAGGTTTATTCTGTTATAATTGACTAGCGTTTTAGTATCTGATCGTTAATTCTTATTCGTGAATAAATCACGCAAAACAATAAACACATGTCTATTAGTATGCCAAGGACTGTCCTTCTAGTTTGTTTTATATATGACCTTACCTTGGCTTTACTCGCGCATCCCCAACCATAGATAATACACTATTCCCCAACGCCAAGAAAAGTGATAGGAGGTGGATATGAACATTATTATCCATAAGGAGAAGATGAGTAAGGCGTTTAGGTTAGATTAGTTTGTTAGTAGTTCCGGCGCTCTCACTCACCTAACTAAGTAACTTATCATCACGCCATTTCCCTTACGGCGTAGGCAGAGAGAACAGAGTGCCAAGTGGCTCTATTCTTGCATACATCTCTCGCTTCCTCAACATTCATAATTCTCTTTATACACGCTCGCCGGTTTCGGAGACTCCTGACTCCACCTCCCTTCAATACATGACCGATTTGGTCTAGGTAGGTGAGTCTCGGTCTCCCCCTGTACCTACATCCTTGCACTTTCGCGTTGTATATCTTCTTAAACAGTCGCTCGTCTGGGACTCTTTCTACATGTCCGAACCATCGGAGCATTCCCTTTCACATCTATGTCTCTATATATCTATTCTACCATATATCTCTTTTAACTAAATACAATACCGTTGTTGTACGATGACCTTCTATAAGAGAGTCGTACTTCCGTGATCGAGCCGGCTTATTCATGCTCGGACAAACGAGGGTCTACTTACAAATTACTGTTTCTTATGCTTTCACGTGGTAAATACTCAACCGATCGTCATGAAATTTTGATTACTTATATATCGTCCAAAACTCACACACAACACCATGTTACTTTTCGTTTCGGAAAATGGACGATTTCTGTGGGATAACTCTTTTGCATAGAAATAAAATGAATGTATCCTGGAATAAATTTTGAGATATAAAATACTAATTTATGCCCGCAGCTTCGTTCTCGAGTTTATAGTGCTATAAGAATTGTCAACATGTGTATCTATATGTGAATTGTTTTAGAAAAAGGCCTATCTTAAAGGTAATAGTATGAAATTTAAAATTTACGAAAACTGTGCGCGCCGCGCTGCACGCTTGAAATATGTGTCATTTGCGAAATGTCAAATAGGTAACCCATTGATGTATCACATATAATGCATAGTTACAGAGATGTTTTTTATTGAGTGTTCTTGACCCGTCTTTAAAGGGTGATGCATACTCCGTGGGCATCGCTAATTACATAAACTAAACCTAATGTCCACCGTATATTGGTCCCCTACTTATAAACACGTGTTCGTTATTATTTATATTTCAATTGTATGTTAAAATATAAATAATAATAACTGCCTAGACTAGAGACTGGTGATCATGAGGTTTCGAGTTCAATTCCTGGGTCGGGCGGTGCTATTGCGCTTTTTCGTAAAAAGAAAACTTCTCAGTAGCGACTCGGAGTTTGGAAAATGTGCCCGGTAGACGGCAATAGGCTCGCCCCCTATTACGTGGGAATTACAAAAAAAGAAAACATAGTTGGCGAACCGTTGGTGTGTAACACACCTCTGCCTAACCCTTCAGGAATACAGGCGTGATGCTATGTTTTTTTTGTTGGTTTTTATTAATAGGTTCTGTCCGCGACTTCGTCCGCGTGAACTTCAGTATATAAACAGTTCACTCTCTCGTTTTGCAAAAATGACTGTATTAGGCTATATAGGCGTGTCTAAAAATGATTTTTTTTAGATTTTTTGTGTTTGTCTGTTTGTTTGTTCGCGCATTACGCAAAAACGACTTAACGGATTTTAATGCAACTTTTTTTATAAAGTAGCCCTTGATTAAACTTAAAAACTGGTAAACATTGACTTAAATACTGGCTTTTGGCTGCGGCGAAGCCGCGGGCAAAGGCTCGTTAATAGTATAAATGCGAAAGTGATTTTGGTTTTTTTATTACGCTTTCACCAACCATCATGAAATCATTTGCATACCTTTACTCAAGAGCCCAATAAAGGATATAGGCTACTTTTCATCGCTGAAAAAATTATTTCCGTGTGATAGCTATTTTACATAGAGATGTATAATAACGTTTACGCACAATAGGGACCGCCCAAATTTAACGAACGCAGTTACACAGCTTGATTTCAACAGTTTTATTACCGAAAACTGGGTCTCTTTAGCAACAACGGCGCTAATTGAGACAAAGTATCGCTTACAATTATGTCATGAGTTTAAAACTTTATCAATAATAGCTATTGTATAACAGTTTACAAGTTATGAAAATGGGTGCACGCAGTTTTGTGTATGTGAGAAGTAGGCTTATTAAGCTTTAGTATTTTTTGTTTCATATGAACATTAATTTTTCAGACGGTGAATGTTCTAGAGTAAGGATCGCAAACCTTTCTATTTCAACGTGCAATTTTTCATTTAAAGAAAAATTCTAAAGTACGTAATTGTGAACCGTATTCATATATATGTATGTGGAAATAATGCCAGACTAGTGATTAGATAAGATTTACAATACGAAAGTGGAAGGATACAGGTACAGGCGGAGACCCAGACTAACCTACCTAGACCAAATCATCAATCAGAAAGTGGACTCAGGAGTCTCGAAAACCAGCGAGCGTGTAGGTATGAAGAGAATTATGAATGTTGAGGAAGCGAGAGATGTATGCAAGAATAGAGCCTTTTATAGAGCCTTTTGACTCTGTTCTCTGTGCCTACCCCGTAAAGGGGATGGGATGATGCTAAATAAGTAAATACTTAAAGCACAATACACGCACACTAACACAGATAAACTACTGATAGTTTAAATTTACGTTTTGCAAAGAGTAACTTACCGAGGCCGTGTGGGGCCGGCTTTAGAATTGTCCCACTCCTCTCTACCCACGGGAGTCGTAAGAGCCGACTGAGGGAATACCGGGGGAGTGGGCAGCAGCACTCCCTCGAGTATTAACAACATCCACTGCGATCGCCAACCCGCCTGCCAAGCGTGGCGATTACGGCATTATCCCCCATGACGGGACCGCTTGTTGTGGCGTTCTCTTGGGAGGCCTATGTCCAGCAGTGGACGTTGAAAGGCTGATGGATGGATGGAAAGAGTAACTTAATACATACTCAAAACAAAAGATGTACAAGTTCGTAAGATACAGATTAGAAATTATTATAATATCGATATTTACTCAGATACCTTGATAATTTCCCAAGTTTTGGACATACTATTACTGTAAAATGATTGCTGTACTTACCACCAACAATTTTTAGTTGACGTATTTACATTCATAACTTCTATTAAATATGCAATACAGTAAAAGTCATTGTATTCAAAAATTATCGCTATACCATTTCTAACATCTTAAGATTTCTATGACAAACAAAAAATGGTACAATTCATTACGTCGCATTCAAAACATGGAACAACTAAGATGGTTCTTAATGGTTACCCTTATATGTCTCTATCCTTTTATGGAGGCTTGATATCATCTCCTGTAAATAGCACAAGTCCGTCTGCGTTATAATGTCTGCCATTAACTAAGAATATATAGGAACACTTTGCAATTAGCTTAAAAGATGTCAGTAAGGAAGTTTTATTAGATAAACAAGTAAGTAAGCTCCACGGTATAGTAAGGTAATAAGGAGTTACACAAATAATTCCATTGTAATACACGCTTGGCCGTGTGGGGCCGGCACCAAGAATAGATCCACCCGTCTCTTCTTATGGGAGTCGTAAACGCCGACCAAGGAATTACTGGGGGTTGGGCAGGAGCTTTCCCCTGTGTACTAAAACATCCACTGCGATCGCCAACCCGCCTGCCAAGCGTGACGATTATGGTAAAACCTCCATTTTGGAGAGGCCTATGTCCAGCAGTGGACGATGAAAGGCTGATGGATGGATGGAATACACGCTACCTAAATTTTAGGTAACACCTAAAAATTGTCAATTGTGTTAGTGAAATAGATGCGCATAAACAACATCAGCTGTCAGTTTTACGTTTTCATTTGGCATGTAAAATTTCTTTGTTGATAATGTTGTAATGTCCCAATATACCTATATCGTAGATACCCACATACAATAGTTAATAATTCACAATAAAAGAATCAATATAACGTCTCTTAGACTGGTATGTTAGATTCCTATGACAATAAAAACATGTTTTGTACCTATGTCAGCAAAAATCTTACACCGGCTTTAAATTATGTTGTAGGTGAACATTATATGTAATATGTTAATAACGTAGTAACTCGGCGTAGGTTGAGTTTTGTTGCCACGTCGCCGTCTGATGTATTATGTTGGAATCATTTGAAGCTGACATTGTTATTAAAAATGGAATGTGCTGTCAGTTAGCTGTTAATGATCAATCGGTTCCAATCGCCATTTTATATAAATACTACGGTTTCAAATTATAATATCTCTTTAGTGAGTAAGCTATAGAAGACAAAAGCTTTTGTTCTTATAAAGATTTATGGATAATCTATACTATTATAAAGCTGTAACAAAGCCTTGTCTGTACATTTAATATATTTGAGAAAAAAATACTGTATTAGGCTATATAGGCGTGTCTGAACACTAAACAAATCTTTTTTTATTTTTTGTCTGTTTATCTGTTTGTTCGTTCGCGCATCACGCAAAAACTACTGAACGGATTTTAATGCAACTTTTTTTATTTGAGAGCTCTTGATTAGACTTAAAAACTGGTATACATTTTATGCTACTATATTGGGGTATAACCTAAAAATACAATAAAACGGCTCCGCTTTTTGATGGGGAAATGCATTTACGCATACCAAAGTGGTTTTTATCTAAGAGCTCTGAGATACTAAGTAAGAAGAGAAGACCTACAGCCGTGATATTTTTGGTGCTTGAAGATCACATTGCGGGATTGTCGTCCATGGCATATTCGGACAAGCCAATCACACAAACCCCTCTGCTTTGGGCAGCCCGCTGCGTTCCAAGTTTGCTCTTGTGGTCGATGTATTAAATGTCATTCGTAAACAATACAGGAACATGCTCTTGCAACCTTTAAAAGATAATTCCATCCATCCATCCATCAGCCTATCAACGTCCACTGCTGGACATAAGCCTCCCCAAGAAATGGGGGATAGTGCCGTAATCGCCACGCTTGGCAGGCGGGTTGGCGATCGTAGTGGGTGTTGTTAATACTCAAGGGAGTGCTGCTGCCCACTCTCCTGGTATTCCCTCAGTCGGCTCTTACGACTCCCGTGGGTAGAAAGGGGTGGGACAATTCTGAAGCCGGCCCCACACGGCAAAAAATTAAAATATAATTGGCAGCATACAATTTGATATTTTACAATTAAATTTAGTTGATTGGAAGATTATACGGTTTTTTGGGATAATATTGAATAGAATCTTTGGCACTATAATATTAAGTGGTTGAGTTTAACTTAGGCACTAGGTCCGTTTAATAGTAATGTAAAATAATTGCATTCAATTACATATAGTATTAAACTATATGTATTATTGAGTATTAACAACATCCACTGCGATCGCCAACCCGCGTGCCAAGCGTGGCGATTACGGCATTATCCCCCATGACGGGACCGCTCGTTGTGGCTTTCTCTTGGGGATGCCTATGTCCAGCAGTGGACGTTGAAAGGCTGATGGATGGATGGATATGTATTATTGGATTTAATCTAAATGCAATCATTTGTAAGCTTATTAGAGATTTAAAATGCGAAACAGTATCAGATTTTCGAAATGCATAACCATTATTCTAAGCTTTCAAATTTGTACCGAATTTTGTTTTATTTATATTTTTTTATTTATTGAATACCTACATAGGCATAAGACAATAATTTTCCTTTGCCTTTTTGATGCTGCATGCTGACTATAACTTGGTTAGTAGACTCATTAACTGTTAATGAAAACTAACCCACATCCATTTTCATATTATCAATAGATAAATCTACATCACAGCCCACGATAGCTATATTGTTAAAGTAGATTCTACAGCTAAACAAGCTTAAATAGCACAGCATATTGTGTCTCGATCACGCAACAGACTTATCCAAATATAGAAGCTAGTGACAGGGAACTGCGAGCACAAAACGTAAACAAAATAAAATGGATGTGTCGCTTGAAAAAGTCATCTGATAAGCGTAAGGGTCTTGATGTAATGTCACATAGTTCCAGTGGTCCGCCAGTACAGGCGAAGAGACGGCACAAGGTCGGTTTATTTAGTATGCGAGAACCGCACATTATCCTCTTCAATGCCTCGAACAACGGGGTGTCAGGTTAGGTACATTTTTTCCCACCTTAAAAAAAAAACATCCCTTAGCAGTGTGTTGAGTCACATCTTGCTTTTTAATCACTTTCTGAAAATTGTCATATATTTTTTTTATTAAGTGGTTTTTTATTAAGTTTCATGTTTCTTGATTTTTAATTAAAACAATTCAGTGTTTATCCCAACAGAACGAACGATCTCAATTGCGAGAATATTTTTAAACATCTCTATAGTACAATATACTGATATTTGTGTATTACTATGTCGATTGACATTTATATCTATACTTACCAAGCGACGGCTCGGAGAGGTAAGCATAGATGTTAATCCTATAAAAATAACATAGTTTCACGAAGCGGATCTACTGACTTCTATGGCTATAACAAAAAATAAGCCTCTATAACGGAATGATGTGTGTAATATAAATTTACGAGTACATCCGATAGACACGTATACATCTCCCAATAGACAGTTAGTATTTGAAATACAATTAATCATGAGTAACGCTTCGTGTTAATCACGAATTGGATAGAGTCTTGGGTTCAAATCTTATCCGTACTCATACTTTTAATGCCACAATATTTTATATTCTAATGTCTCTATCTGTTAGCTAGGGTTTCTCTGATAACTACAAAAGATGTATTTGATAGAAAGCTGGCCAAAGTATCCAGTAATGCCAGGGATTTCTAAGAACCGGTAATCGCTGAAGTAGGAATGTCTTAAAGTGGATACTGCAAATTAGCAAACGTAGAGTAGAACGGCCTCCCACTAGACGGTCCGATCACCTGCGACAGTCTGTGGCAAAGAATATAGTACTCTCTACCGAGAGGGTCTGTGGTAATACACTGGATGCAGCTCACCCGCAATCGGACGTGCTGTACTGTAAATTTGAAGAGGCTTATAATACAATTGTCAGTGGATGATTGATTGGAATTCTATTCTCCAATTTTAAACGAGGTCGTCTTAAATGAGTACAAATATCAAACAATACAACATAATAGTTACCATATCAGATATTGGAAAGTGATACCAGAATATCAGTCAGGTATGGTGATGTGGAATGGTATGCCATGGGCGATGAAAGTGGCCGCTGTCCCACATGCATTGTTGTACTTGTGTAATAAATATTAGGTATGCAATAATGCTCTTCTGTATGGTCAAACTATGTTATTAGATTACCTTTTCTGTCTGAGCCGTCAACTGAATACTAAAGACTGTTGATTGTTTTACAATTAGAAATTGATATCGATATAATCTAATAGATGTGGGTAGCCGTTAAAAATACTTTATCGAAACTAGTTCCATTGCTTAACAACGGAAAACTATTAAAGGATTTATAAGTTATTTTTATACATATCTACACAAATTATATAATTTATTGTGTATTTTTTACTTTTAGTCCGTTCTGTTACTTACAATTTCCTTACATTTAACGCCAGTTTTCGTTGACTCAAGATTTCATCCCGGGATCTCGTACTTTTTTGACTAGAACCACGATACAGTTATTTAAAATTAGAAAATAGTTTCGTTTAATCTGTGGTGATAATTTAAAATCTGTCTACAAAACCATATTGTGGAGATCCATAGGAGATATAGACCAGGAGCAATTTACACAACGCACATTGTTGGAATTATATATAGCTTCACCATCCTATTCCTGTCTTCGAGTGACCTTGCTTATTCCAGCATGACTGGGCTAACTCGATTAGGGAAGACCCTCTCACAGAAGATCGGCGTAAAAAAAACAGAAGGTACTCCTGCCCTTATATTGCGTATGGTGAGTGAGAGCGTCGGGAGTTCCGAACCCACTCCCTATCCTCTCCTCATTGTCTGTCCTCTCTACCTCCAATCCCTTGCTTGGGAGATGGTGACGCGTAGTGATGTCTCTGGTGTTGCTAGCGTCTATAGGCTAAGGTAACCGCTTACCATCAGGTGGGCCGTATACTTGTCTGCTACCCACGTAGTATAAAAAATAAAACGTGAAGGCTATAGCAGTGAAATTAAGGGAACAACAGCAAATTGTTTTGGTTGGCAAGATTCTATTAAATACTTGTTAGCGGGTCCGAGCGGGTACCACCGTCTACTGTGTGACCGACCGTAAGGGTGCGTTTCCATTGACGTGGAGCTGGGCGGAGTGGAACGGAGCAGACCGTGAATTGGCCAATCACAGTATTCGAAATCTCCACTCCGCATCTGCGGAACTGACGGACTTTTAAGTAAAATTTATGAACACGCGGCCCCGAGCCGGACAAAACGGAGTCGAACTGTGCCGAGTGGAGGGCATGAAGCTGAGTGTAGCGGGACGGTGCATTCTAAGCATTTGACCCGTGTGCTGCATTTTAACTTAGTGCAGCTCTGGTCTCTTCAGGACCCCTTTACCCCGCTGCATTTCAATGGATTCACTTGCCACTTTTCACTGCTCTTCTCCGCTGCACTCCACCCAGCTCCACGTCAGTGAAAACGCACCCCAAAACACCTCGATGTGTTTTGGTTGTAGCGGGAGATAGCGGTCCATTAATTCATTTCACATCCGCGATATGAAATGATGGGCAGCGGTTTGGCTGACCACTCTTAATATTGTTGATTCGCTTATTACAAAGTGTATTATACAACAGTAGGTGTATTGCTCTCCCAGCGTGAAGGTGAGTGATGCAGATCGTAAACAAGATAAAATAATATAATTATAAGTTGTTTCATCCCAGCATCAACCGTAAAAATGCTCGTATACCTCTGTATTATTTGAGGAAGAAATTAAATAACGGCTTTTATTTTAAGGCTCTTTGTATTTAGAGACATAATGTGGTCTTACATAACTTCAACCAGACATCTGTTCAAATATTACGTGATCCGCAACCTGCATTGTATTTCTTGCTGTTTCGTTTCTATATTAGTTTTCATTATATGTATCTACTTTTTTTTACCACTCATTAGTATCCAACTGTTGGGCACTGATCTCCTTTCAGAGTGAGAGGGATTTACTCCCCACTCACCACACTGGCCCAATGGGGGTAAACAGCTTTGTCAACTTTACAAGCTGTCCCGAAAATCTCTAAGGCATAGAGTTTATCTAATGATTTTACTTTATTGGGCCGTGATAAATTTGTGAATACATAATTTCAAGAACTCAGTTATATGTGGCCTGTGAGGTCTCGACCCCATATTGAAGATGTATAAACTATATACCTCTTCTTTACAGTTCTTAGTCTTACCACTGCACATTATAAATACATACTCGTATTTACATATTGAGTATTTTGCTGTGAGAACACCGAGATTGATTTTCCACACGCTGCTACAACCGCAACTGTCCTGGCATATCGACCACCGTGAGAATGATATATTCTCGCACTTCCTAGAGACAGAAAACAATCTACTTTTATAAATCTTCCGTAGCCAATCATGCACTAATACTATAGTAAAATAGCTATCGAAACTTTACCATCATTACACGCAGATTGATGTTTATGTTTAGGCGATTATATGCTTTACTTCCGTCAAATAGAGCACACAGTTACACAATTTTCTTGTAAACATGGGGACAATTGATGGTGCTTACTGTTTTTATTTTTTGTAGTCGGTCAAGGCTCGTTGTCGAGGTCGCAAGTATCTGCTGCCTATTGTTATAGAAACGGTCGTGATCGGCGATGCATAGAGAGGAATTGAATAGCCTCTATTCATCTGTTATGAGATGAAATGTTTGCGTTGAGAACCGAGAACTGTCAACATGGAATACTAATGAAATGTAAATAATTATAATTGTTATTATTGATGTTACATTGTCTTTTGTTTTATATGCATGAGAACTAATATGTAGTTTGATGAATGAGTGTAATATTTTTCATGCGCTGTCACAATGTTTAAGTTTTTAATAAACCTATTTCTGGTTAGTATTGTCTATTGAATTCCTTTTTGTGCTGTGTCTTCCTTATATTCTATTTGTCTGACTTATTCGTTTCCTTTTTCAAGTTCTTAGATTAATCTCAATTAAAATAGGGGATATCATCGAAGGCCATTAAAACTCTTATCTCACTACTGAATCTACATCTATACTCGCCATAGTTTCACTAATTTGGTCAAAAGTAAGTTATAAAATTCTATCCATTTCATTATTATCTTGTGTATATTTATTTTTTTGGTTTAATACAATCAGCTCATACGGCAAACTCAGAATTAAAATGATCCTTTCCTAGTTTTTTCATTCGTGGTAGAACCTTGCTTGTCTCAGCATGAATGGGCTGGCTGAGCAGGGAAGTACCATCCTCTCACAGAAGATCAGCGTGAAATAGCAGTAGGTAGGCTACTGTTGTGTTTTGTATGGTAAAAAAGAGCACCAGAGGCACTCCTCATCCTCTCCTTATTATCCTTCGTTTCCAACTTCAATCTCTTTCCTTGGATTTACTGAGACGCGATTGTTGCCTCTGGTGTTGTTGGAATTTATAGACTACAGTAAACGCTTACTATCAAGCGGGCCGTATGCTTGTTTGCCAACCTCGTGGTATAAAAATTCAGAGTGTATAAAACTGTAAACCTTATTAATCTTCACATTATTTTTCATAGGTATAAAAATCATGAGTATTTGATCTATGAGTTAGCATATTCATATGTGTATGACTGTTATTTAGAATACTATTACCTAAGCTGATAATATATGTATCTAGGTCTCATTGGGTGTAAGCTTCAGGTTTTGAAATATCTAGAACATACTGTCTATTTTGCAGTTTATAGGTAATATAAATAAATAGTAGCAATCAGCGTATTTTATTACGACAGATTATCAAATTTATTATCACTCGTCTAGTGACTGGATCTTCCGTAATTAGTTGTTAAATTGCTTAATATTTGCCGTTATATCGACTATGATCTAATCTGTGATGCGTCTCCATACGTAGACGTGAAGTTATTCGTCTTGAAAGTCATCTCTCTCGCTGGTCGCTCAAAATATTCATAAATCCTTACTTCCTTTTTGTTTTCTATAGTTCAATTTTGGGCATTTCTCTTATAGTAAGAGGTGTTAAGGCCGTATTCCACCATGCTGGTCCATTTCAGGTACTAATAATCTGTTAGGCGTGTAGGATTCCTATCACTGAAGGAATGTAATATGGTTCCGGTGGCCAGCCAATAAAGGCGGAAAGATGGCACACGGCGGGTTTCTTTAGTGGGTGAAGGCCCCACTCTACCCTGTTCATTGCCCCGAACGACGAGGTGTGCGGTAAGGAACAGTTTTTCCCGCCTTAACAAAAAATAAAATAAAAAAGGTCTTGGGAATGAACTTGATACCACTGCCTTTGCAGTCCTTGGTTTTACCACTAGGCTGCCTTACTTTCTTACTAATATTATAAATGTAAAAGGAATTCATTTTTACTCCTTGACATCGTATCTAACTAATTAACCGAACATCTTGAAATTTGGTATCCGTGTAGTCCGATTATGAAGTACGACATAGGTAGGCTTCTTGATATCCCCGAAAAATTTAAGGTTCAGAGATTATTTGTGGAGCCATAGCTATATTTTTTGTGCGTAAGCAACTAAAAAAATAGACTAAAATTGAATAGCATTTTCATGTGCACCTAATTCAAATCTGTGTCCATACTTGTGTACTATATGAAGACTAATGTGAATGTCTCACCTATAAATTATTACTTCGTTGACTTTATAGTTGTCTCTGATATATGCTCAGAATCTAATTAGTATTATGCTAATGACATTGTTGTTTTAGTAACATTTGAGGCTAACCATAACTATAATACAGAGTTTTCCTCGGAAATTTCCAAAATCAACAATTCATAAGATTTGAGCTAAAATCATATGGCTTTCACAATAAAGTCTTTGATGTGGTAATCTTGAGTCGTGGTATTAGTGAGTAATATTCTATTCATTACGTGCACTTTTGCTTTGAATATGCATAGCTAAGTATTAGTATGTTACATTGAGACGTCATTTAGATGATGTTTAGCCTTTACACTTACCTATTGATTGGAACCCATTTTACATATCTGTGAATCACCTTTCAGCTAGTGTATTAAACTCATTGGTGTGTCAACATATATATAAAATACGACGTACATTATACGAGTAAGCGAATACCTACCTCACAATTGATTGCTCCGGCATAGTTATTATTACCTGCCTCTGTGGTGCAGCAGTAGTGTAAGCGACTGCTGATCATGAGGTCTCGGATTCGATCGGGTCGGACAGTATTATTGAGTTTTATCGTAAAAATAAAAATTCTCAGTAGCAGCCTGGAGTTTGGAAATGTGCCCGGTAGACGTCAATAGGCTGTCTATCCCTTTGGGGAATACAGACGTGTTGATAATAATATGTAAAGGTATTTAATACTATAATGGTAAATGTATATAATAATAATCTACAGATCGTAACTTCTATCATGGCGGCTAGTGTCACCAGACACTTCATGTACGCAGGAGATATTATAGGCACGAGTGTGTGAGCATACACAACTACACAAGTGCACTCTCTGTTCCCTAACAATCATAGATTGATTGGTCGGTAATCCGTCACGACTGGAGTGAGATCAGCCGCAGGACCAACAGCCTTAACGTGCTTTATAAGGCAACCACAGGAGATACCCCTTTTTTCCTGGGTAGAAAATAGGCTATATCTTTTTCTGGGTTCTAAGCTATATGTATGCAAAATTTCATAATGATTGGTTGAGTGTTTAAGGCGTTTTTTATTGCTTAGGGCGGCAGACGAGCCACGGCCCATCTGATGGTAAATGGTAACCGTCGCTCATGGACTCAACTATACCGGGAGTATTGTCAAGCCACTGCTCACCATTTCATTTTACAGATATGAAATGAAAGAATAAACGGCTATCTTCTGCTAGAACCAAAACACATCCTTGTGCTTTATGGCCAATCACACGGAAGATGGTGGTACGAACCTGCTCGGGCTCGATAATCAGTGAGTACTCACACTTGGTACTCCGCCCTACCACCAGTAATGTAATGGTTGATATACTTCCCTTAGTCACCTCGTACGACACCCGTGGGAAAGAATGGGGTGGTAACACTTGTATTGTTAGTCCGTCACCACACGAATAAAAAAAAAACTTTGTGTGATCCACAAATGGTATATTTTATGTTTGTAAAGTCCCTCGCAATATGAAAAAATCTCAAAGAAGACCCGTTACCAATGGTAGAATAGTAATAGCCAATGAAAAAAGCATTAGCGAGCTTTTCTAAAAGTGCTGTCTCCGTTTTTTTTTGTTAAGCCGGGAAAAGATGTTCTTAACCGCACACCCCGTCGTTCGGGGCAACGAACAGGGTAGTGTGGGGCCCTCACCCACTAAAGAAACCCGCCGTGTGCCTTCTCTCCGCCTTTGTTGGCAGTCCACCGGAACCGTTTTACATTCCTTCAATGAAAAGTGCTGTCTCCCTAGACAATACAGTTAGTTAGTTACCGTTATTAGAGTCAAGCCTAGCCAGGGGACAGGGAGTTGAACAGAAATGATATAGAAAATGCAAGAGGATGATCGGGCGTCCTTCTGCAAAAGATCGAATCTCGTCTCTAGCTTCAGATTACTGATTAAATTAAATGAAAGCGTTCCGCTTATCCTTTATAGTTTGAACCGTGGTATAGTTATTTGAATAACCATTGTCTGCATACGAAAGGTGGCTGCATTGTGTTAGCACAATGATTATATCTAGTCAGCGTTTTTGTTTGTCATCAATACAGGTTGGGCATAGTACTTACGATTGAGAAATAGTTTCATAATATTCATATCGCAATACACATACGCATGCAATACAGAAACCCTATGGCAGTTAGCTCTTCTTTTGTTTAGGGGCTATTCATAAATAGCGTCACAATTTTTTCGACTCTCCCTGTAAATATTATGTCATGAAATCGTGACTCCCCCTTGTTACCTTGTACATGACTAATTGCACAATATAATTAAATAAAATTTTGAATGGCTCGTGGCTTAGAGCCCCTCCCAGTCTTCTTGTCATGTGTCATCATACCCTCTCCTCCCTTGTTTGAGAAGTTATGTTTTAATGGCCCCTTAAGTGAGAAATATGTATTTAATCGCATATCCGGTCTGGGGGAGAGACTGCGGGGTAGTGTAATGTCCATATCCACTAAATAAACCGCCGTACTCCCTCTCAGTCCCTCCTCGGCGAATCATCGGTACGGCGGGTTATTCATTTCATTGTAGTATTTATTTAACCTATTAATGAGCTTATCTATAAAATGCCAGCTTAATTAAGGTCCTTTTCTGATTTGATAGTCTGAAATAGATATGTTCGGGATACACGATATTGAATGTTAACTAGCGTCTTTATTTTAATGAATGATTTTTCCGATGAGTACCTAGTAACGTAGTGTTGCTGTGTGTCGAACTCACTATAAGATCGCGTTTTTATGTATAGTTGAGCTGTTGTGGAAAGAAAAACTCAACTAAGAAATTCAAGTGATACTGGTAGATTTATAACTGAACATATAGTGATGTATAACTCTGTCAACGACGTATATAGTTGGTTAACATCTTTAAATATTGTAAATAAAACAATTCAGTGTACTACATTTAAATAATCGATCCATTCAAAAGCATTTTAGTGAATTATTAGTAATATTAAGTAATAGTATGAATCATTTAGATGTAATAGTTTTAACTGAAACTAATATAAATTATTCCCTATTAACATTTTATAATATTCCAGACTATAAAATAAATCCGTATACACGTACGGGGCGAAGCGGGGGAGGAGTGTTATTTTATACGCACGCTACGCTGAATGCACGAGTTTGCGAGACAACTACACCAGTTTTAGGTATGCAGTCGGCGGAGTGCGTTTGTATTACAATTATGCATAACAACCTATATATATTTTGTGTCAGCGGTGGTAGAATGGAAACGGACACTGTCGAAATACTCGTCCAATAATAGCCATCATTGCAGTCCACGTGCACCTAGGAAACGAGTACTTGACAACCAAATCGTCAAAGAAAAATTATTGTGTGCCAATTTTAACAGTTTATTATCAATTGAATGTCCACAAGAATTATATAGCACCTTTTGTCAAATTTTTACTAATATTTACAATGAATGCTATAAAACTATAAAAACGAATATGAATGAAAGAAACAAACCATGGATTAATAATCATTTAAGGACTATGATAGAAGAAAGAGATAGATTATATAAAGTTTGGAGTAATGAACCTAAGAATGTGTTAAAAAGACTGAACTATACTAGATTTAGAAATAAAGGTCAAAAGGCTATTAATAGTAGTAAAAATAAATATGATAAAGATAGTATATTAGAATGCAATAAAAATGTGAGAAAACTGTGGGAGAAAATTAATAGTCTGATAGGAAATACAAAACAGTCAATAGATCAATTAATCATTTCAAATATGAGTAGGATAGGAACTACTAAAGAAATCAGTAATATTTTCGCAACAACATTTTCAGAAGAAATTCAAAAAATAAAGCACCAGTGCAATGAGACATGGCTAGACAGGGGACAGTATATAAAACCCATTGACACGTGTATGAGATGGCAACCTGTCACTCCTAGTAATATAAAACTTATAATCAAAAACATGAGCAATAATAAATCACCTGGTTCTGATCTGATACGTATGTCAGATATAAAATTTGTTGTGAATAAGGTCAGTCCCGTGCTGGCCAAACTTGTAAATTTATCAGTTAGTAAATATATATTCCCTAATAAATTAAAGGAATCTATAGTCCGCCTAATACACAAAAAAGGAGACTGTATAGATACTTCTAATTATAGACCAATAGCTATACTTTCAAGCTTAGATAAAATTATTGAAAAATGTATCGTCAATCAATTAAGCAAATATTTGCAACACAATAATATTATAAATAACTGCCAACATGGATTTTTAAAAGGTAAAAGTTCAGGTAATTTGTTATCAAAGTTTACTGATGAAATTAATAACTACTTAGAAAACAAAAATAATGTAATCGCTATATTTTTTGACTACAAAAAAGCATTTGATACTCTGCAAAAAACTACACTTCTTAATGCAATGCAAGAGTGCGGCGTGGGAGAACCCCTGAACCGATGGTTCAGTGATTATCTTACGGATCGCTCCTACCGTGTTAAGGTAGGTGACACTCTCAGTGATAGGATGATGGTGTGCAGTGGGGTACCTCAAGGATCGGGATGTGGTCCTATCTGCTACCTTATGCATGTGAACAGCCTATCTAGCACGTTGCGCCATTGCTCGGCGTACATGTACGCAGACGACCTTTGCATACTGCGCACTGACACTAACATATATGAAGCTTTCGAGCTTGTGCAGTAACACATTGATACAGTCGTTAAATGGTCACTAAATGGTCACACGATAATGGATTAGTTTTAAATTTAGAAAAAAAACAAACTTTTACTCATTCGCTCACCATACTCACAGCTTACTGTCTCACCTATAGCACTGTTTACACATGAATACTTATGTCTACATAATAATTCAATAACCTGCAATTGTCAACCTATTCAAACTGTTAAATCCGTTATGTATCTTGGGGTAAAAATAGATGAAAGCTTCTCTTGGTCACAACACGTAGATTATATTTGTAGTAAATTAGAATACTGTTATGTAAATTCTATCAATTAAGTTACAAGGTTCCTATTAATATATTAAGATGTCTATATTTAAGTCTAGTAGAATCAGTGATAAGTTACGCTCTCGATAGTTATGGCCTAACGTTTAAAACATATTTGGATAAAATAGAAACTTTGCAATTAGGGTTTCTAAAGCTGATGGTCACAAAAAAGACAAAAGCAAGCTGTAAAGAAGATTACAGACAATTATTTAAAATATGTGACATCTTACCGGTTAGCTTAAAGCATAAATATCTCCTAATTATAAATCAATATGATAAAAAAGAGCATAACTTATCCCTGGTAACGAACTATCTTAATAAAAGGTCGATGACCGCTGGTAAATTTAATATTCCTAAAATCATAAATTATTATGGTGATAGAACACTAAAGAAACGTGTGCCTCATGCCCTAAACAGTATACCAGCGTCATAAGACAAGAAAAAGATCCTTTAAAGTTTAAAAAGAAACTTAAAAATTATTTGTTAAGTTGGTAAACATGTATACCTAAAGTTATATATATTATATATATATACATAATATATGTTAATAATGTGACTTACCCACAGTCAAACCACTAAACCGGTTTTGTGGGACAAAATTTAAATGTTGTACCAATTGTATAATAAATAAATAAAAAATAAATTTGCTAGATGTCCTTAACAACTTCACGGCTAGTTCCGATGTATAAAGAGCCAACACCTACCCGTTCGGATCCAGACAGTATTATTCAGTTATGTAAAGTGAGGTCATATACATTAAAGAAGCAGCGTATCCTATATTAGTGTTGTGACTGTAGTCTGTTTAGGGAGAGGAAATAGTCGACTTTCTCTTAACACAAACTCTACTATCAGTGACATTACTTAAATTTATATTTTTGTTTCAGGTAAAGATGATCACCATTCGAGATTTTGTAACAGTATGTAAGTAATCTTGGGTGTGATACGAATAATCAAGAAACTTGAGAGTAAACGAGAAGGTCTTTGTTTAAAATTGATTTCATTGGGTAGTGGTTTATGAAGCAAGCACTCTGCGACTGTAAAGGGTTTGATAATTCATCTTTCCATGAGTTAGATATGTACGTATATAATTTATATAGAACTGAACTTTTTAATGCTTCAAATCCCCATTTGCGAGATCTTTTCAACATGAAATCTATACTCGTAATACTATAATATTATAAAGAGGCAATGTTCGTAAGTTTGGATGTCGGAGGTAATCTCCAAATCTACTCATCAGATTTCAAAAGTACTTTTACAAATATTTAGGACGGACTCGAGGTATCATATTATCCCGATAAAATTTTCGAATAGACCCCAAAAATATCTATAAATATATATGTTAGCCACTGGCATAGCTTGTCATTTGATAGTGATACACGGAGTGAAAAATGTGAAATCGAAAATAACAGTCAGGAGCAGGATTTGAACCTGCATCTTCTGGATACCGTCCAGATGCTTTACCAATTCAGTTATCCTGACAATTGCTTCTGACTGCTAATTTCGATAACACATCATACTTAACGTCTTTGGGCGACGCCTGCGCCATCTGTCGGACGTATTTTCATACATTATACCGACCAGGTAAACTTAGTTTTACAATTAAGATTTTTACCTAATTTTCGATTTCACATTTTTCACTTTGTGTTTAATGTATAGTGCTAAGCATGTCAAATGCTAAAAATATATATAAATAGTGATACACGGGCTTATTTTCCGCAACTCGACGTCTTTCAATGCGCCTATTTTGTATGACGGGTTGGTGGCACTACTCTAGCCAACCCAACTCTACCAAAAAGCCTAGCAGACCCTTAATGTTGCCGACGACTTCTGGGACTGACCTCGGTGACCCGAGGTAACGTGCCCGGTACTCCTCCACCCCTGGGCATTCAATGATGACATGGGTGGTTGTTTCTTCTGCCTCCGTGCAGGCTCTGCAGAGGGGGCTGTCTGTAACACCCAGTATAAATGAGTGTTTATTCAGTAGGGCATGTCCAGTTAGGGCTGCGACTATAAGTTGTAGCTGAGGCCTATTCAATAGCTGTAGCTTACGTGACAATCCGGGGCTGATTGTCGGGAGGGCCTCTCTAGCTTGCCTGCATGTACCTAGATTAGACCAATATTGTTGATGCTCCACCTTGGTGTTTTGTGGCAATATTTTCCGATGAAAGGCGAATGGTAGGGGCAGAATGGGCTCAGGGCCCAACGCTGTCGCTTAGCTTGTCATTTATAAAGTTCCTAACCATACTTCCTCTCCAAGTCCCCCTACTTGGAATTGCGACGAGCGAGTGCCTTTGGTGTTTCTAGCGTCTATGGACTGCGGGTACCGCTTACCATCAGGGGGCTGTATGCTTGTTTGCCACCTTCATAATATAAAAAAAAGTCACATTCACTAAAAATATGTGCAGTGATCGAATGACTGATATTACTATTTTAAGCTATAAATTTACCGAAAAAACTGTTACTATACACTATACTATACACATAGTTACTGATATGCCGTTAGCGTAATCTAGAGCAATAACACATTGATTTCCATAGCAAAGATAGAAATCGTAAACTAGACATTAGAGGTGGTATCACTTATGCATAACTAATATTATACTTTCTGTTGACTTGTCTGTTTTTTCTATGTTCGCTTATCACATTTTATCACAACAAGCGATGACCTCTCTTGTGTATGCGGACTTATTTTCTAAACAGCCCCCTGATGGTAGCTATTAATGAGATTGCCCATCAAATATATGCGATGTGGCGACACTGGTTTTGGCTGTAATTGAATGCAATATCTAACCTGACTTAGGTTCTACTGTTAAGATTCCTATATTCCAACCAACAGTGATTAATCAAACCATGAAATAAATAGCAGTACTTCAACAATCAAATCAATTTTAGGTGATCAAATTAAAAGAAACTGCTATTTTGATAAACTAGTTATAGGTGGGAATTTATACGCATTTTGTTAGAAATTAAGTGTTATTTGGACGTAGTAAATATAAAAACCTGTTTTTATACAACGCGGGTGGCAAACAAGCATACGGCTAAGCTGTTATCGCAACCTATAGACGCTTAGAGGCATCACTCGCACGTCGTTAACTCCAAGGAAAGAGATAGGCGGTGGAGGGAAACGATAAGAAGGAGATGACAAGGCGCGTCTTTGCGCTTACGGTGTTCATACGCACCATATAATCCAATTTTCATTTTTTAATACATCTCTTTGTTTCTAAGCATACTGTTGAAATAAAATAAACGCACCATAAAGCTTTTAACTAATTAAATTATCTATAACCAACTGACAGCAGTCTTATATGAGTCTGTTTTGTTTAACATTAATCATAAAATGTCCTAATTAATGTTATGCTTTAAAATAAATGGTAAAATTACTCCCAAATGATTTGTGTTGGAATTGTTTTAATATCCAATCTTCCTTGTGAGATATAATTAGCTGAATAATTACAACGAATCAATTCAAACAGGTGAATTTATGACATGTGATGAGTCTAAACACCGTCTAGTCTTATTACACAATCGGAATATTGGTATACCACTAATAAATCAACGAAACATAAATAGATCGCATCATGCATTGCTTAAGAACGATGTCGATTGATGAGCGCTGACAACAAGCGCCTCCAGCGCAATAAATTTATAATAAGATGCAGGCAATTTATTTTCATCAGATATGTCCAATTTATCACAAATATTCGATTCTAAATGTCAAATTAAAAAGATTATTTCACACTACTAGCCTCTTCCACGTACGCAAGTTTCTCATTTATTTTGTCAATCGCAACATTAGTCAATTAAAAAGTTAGCCATCATTGGAGTCTCTCAGACTAATGAACTCAAGTTTACGAATATCATGTAATATATCAAAGGGTCAACTTTCTTAAGAAACCTCTTAGTCATCAAGTTTTAAGGAGTCACTTAAGAAAACTTTTATATAAAAGGCGAATGATTACGCTTCTGTGTATTCAGCTTTGTTTATTGTTTTTAGCTTTGATTAAGAGTTCCTTGACATCAGTAAGGAATAACTTTTTTGAATTTTATGTTAAAGCAAGTTGTGGTTAAGATAAGACTCTTTAAAAACCAGTCTTTGCCCGCGGCCCCGCCGCAGCCAAAAGCTGGTTTTTAAGTTATATCTCAGATTACCGATACAGTAGCGGGATAAAATGTATACCAGTTTTGATGTGAAACATCTAATGCGGAGGGAGGGTAAAATCGGCTTTTAGCGTGACGACGCTTTTATTTTACTTGTCCTGTTCAAATCTTGTAAGTTAAATTGGACACACTTCCCGGTTTCCAATTGAGCTGAAATTTTACACGCATATATATATATATATATATATCGCGTGACAATGCAATATTATGAATGTCATCATAGCTGAGCTGATCTGATGATGGAGCTGGAAGGTGGGCAAAGCAACTCTATGTATAATGAAACGGCGCAACCCCATCGAGTTTGGGCTCGTATGATTCCTTTTAACGAGTACTTTGTCTCTAGGTGGTATCCAGGGTCTGATGATGAAGCTGGAAGGTGCCACAGTAACTCTATAATGAAACGACGCAACCCCATCGAGTTTGGACTCGTTTGATTCATCTTGATGAGTACTTTGTCTTTAGATGGTATCCAGGGTCTGATGATGGAGCTGGAAGGTAGCCATGCGAAACTCTGTAATTACCTAAACGGCGCAACTCCATCGAGTTAGGGCTCGTGTGAAATATCTTGACTAGTATTCCAGTCCTAGATGATATCCAGGGTCTGATGATGGAGCTGGGAGGTGGCCACAGTAACTCTGTAATGAAACGACGCAACTCTATCGAGTTTATACTCGTTTGATCGTCTTGAGGAGTACTTGGTCAACTTATGATCATTTTATTTCTACAAAATAATTTCGATGTTTCACATCTGGTAGAAGTCCCACGACGTCTAGTTTTTTTTTTAAGTCTAATCAAGCTCTATCAAAAAAAAAGTTGCATAAAAATCCAGAAACACACAATAAACAGATAGACAAATAGACAAAAAATCTAAAAAAAAACGTTTTGTGCGTGATTACTGCGTAAATGTGATATAGAAAATGATAGCTATAATCAAGATTTGAACCTGCGCCTCCTGGATTACCATTTCAGACACTACAAACTAAGATATCATGATGCATATATCATAGACACTAACAGTTACCACCAGGTGGTTTGTTGACTTATCCACAACCATTCTCGCTAGCCTTTTGTAAATTCAGCAGATTGATATCAGGAAGCATTGTAAGCAATTCCCAAGCATTGGCTATAGACATTTGTATGAAATTCAAAAGATTGTATTTAGCATAGCTTTCACACGCATAGATGAGGTTTGCGTACGGTGTCTTTGTAGAGGCACTTATTTATACAGCAAATTTGCAATTATCGAGTAGTATGGTTCGCGGAAAATGCAGCTTTGTGCTGCTTTCTTACGGTACACGAGAAACCATGACTGAATTATTCACATAGAGTTAGTAGATTAAACTTTCATCGCCATTTTTTTAGAAGTTTTTAAGGTGTGTATGCGGCTATATCCCACCGGTTTTGTAAATGCAATTTTGGACCCTGGGTACTTTTTATTACTTAGGAATATCTCAAAACCAATGTGGTGGTTACGTAAATAATAGGCCAATTATATTTTAAATAAAAATAGAAAGTTATGCTTTGCCAAAATAATTCAAATTTTAATTTAGGCGAAAGGGCTAAACTCTAAAAGTCATTTGTAACACACAATTACAAAATAAATAGACAAACAAAATTGGCACTTCAGTTTTTAAAAATACGTGGCATAAACACGAAGTACCTTTGCTAACTAATCAAAAAGCCATTACAAGATATATGCATCCCTTCATATCCAGAGTAGGCTACACTCCTTCACGTAATTTACTGCTACTAACACAAGAGCTACCACCTCATTTCATTCTACACAGGAATGGCTTCCAGTAACCTATTAAGCACAACTCAGGCCCTTACTGATTGCATAATTAAAGACCTAATCGTGAGATTTTAATGCTAATTAAAAGTTTTAAAGAGGCTCGTTGGAACGTGATTGAGAATCAAAGTGAGGTTTGGATTTAATCATATAGCCAATAATTTATTAATTACCTGCCTCGAGCTTTGTTATGTCTGTTTAATAGATGAAATGCAATTTGTAGATATGATTAGCACAATGCGGCACTCACTCCATGAATATTTTGGATGACCTCACAGCATGCATCGGACTCTTGACTCGGCTAAAAACCATGTATATTTTCATTTTTATGCAAGGATGAGTTCCTCTGGATTACTTATAGCCAGTTGCATGGCTATGTGTGATAATACGGTGATCAGAAAATCGAAGATTCACGCCCTATACACAATTATATTTAAATAATACAATGGGTGTGTTTTGCGCATTAGTAACTTTGACTCAACGTTTCAACTGCGGTGTGGCTGCCACCGTCGTCATGCTACCATGACTAAGAGACGAAGCCGCAGGTTCAGCTAGAATATTATATTATTGTATTCTACTATACTACTAATTACAATTTGCAATTAATATAAAACCTATTATCTATCGCACCTTAGTAAAATAAAAATTCGAAGCCATCAAATAGGAAGTGTAAGAACTTCGACACGTGTTGAACAGGAAATATAAATTGTGTAATGTAATACTTTTTTATTGAGTTGTATAATTGTGCCTCGAGCTACAGATATACATATAAATACTAACAGATGTTTGAGGAGTTCTTCAATAAAGTGTAATGAATTGATACCTATCGTTACATAATACGTTGACGCCTCGGGCTAGCAGATGAAGCTACTTGCATCAGTTAGTTTTGACAAGACAGTTTGATATACGACTATTTCATTAGCCTTCCTTGTCTTTTGATTTCTGATGATAGATATCCCGATCTTTATTTTAAATTCATAATAAAAAAAAGATTACTTTGGAACACCTAATTGATCTGATATTAAATGGCAATGAGATCTTATGTGGTAATGCAAACCAGCTTAACGTTTGAGCATCATATTGGTTTATCGTGCTGGCAAAAACGAATTAAAGTATGGTTCAGCTAATGTGATTGACTAGCAAAAGTCTTCAACCAAAAGTCCTTATGAGCTGAAGGACCTTTTTTTGGACTTTCGCGAATCCTAAAACTAGCCTCAGCCCTCGGCTCCTCGCAGACAAATTCTCGTTTTCTGTTGTTGTTGCGGACACCTCGTATTAAAATTTCGCATATCATAAGTACAGATATCGGCCAGTTATAATTTAGTTGTAATATATTAAGTAATATTATAAAACTAGTTTTTTTTTTATTTGGTTAAATACGAACTATATAATTTTCTATAGCAGCTTTAACGGAGTTAAATATTTCAGTAATAATTCAGCGTTCGGCTATAGAAATTGACACCGATAGCATCCATAAAATTACGATCAATTATGTCTGTATTGGTAAGGTTACGGACGACATGTAAGTCACCGACTCACCGGCCACTCGCTAAATTAATGCGTACATTCACAAGTACAGTACCCGATCTGTACGTTTAATTGCATATTGGCTATTGTCTACCATGTACCTACCACCTCACTTATTCTGTGTTAGCAAGTAATAACTCTTATTAGGCGAAGCGGAAACCAACTATTATACCCCGATACAGCGGATAGAATACCTGAAACTTGCATATTCAAGATGTTCTATTATGGTGTAAATAATAAAGCTAGTAATAGGCTGTAAAAATAGATTGTCTGATTTTAAAGTAGGCTAATTAAATCGAAATCGTTTTTCCCACTATCAGGATGCTTACGAGTAGGTTGCTAGTCTCCATAACGTACTGGGATTACAATATCCCAAGTTTAAGCCAGCACTTTTTGAGTGAACAAAAATCATGGAACTCGCGTCATCGTCACCGAACGCTCCGATAGAAGTAAAAACTAAGTAACAAGTGAATTGTATAGTCGAGCTGTTATCATCACCCAAAGACTGCGCCTCATGTTTTTTTTATACAAACCAACATGCGATCCACCCCATCGGGTACGCTCACCATCGTGAGCGATTACCGTAGCCTATAGACTGGTTTGGTGTTGCTGGATCTATAAATGCCAGGAACACCAAAGGCATCACTCGTTCGTACTGCAAGGAAAGGGATAAAAGGAGCAGAGGAAGGATATTAGGGAAGGGATAGGGGGTAAGAACAGGGTTTGGCCTCCAGCACTCACCATATGAAACACAGCTGTAGGCCTACCGTTGTTTCACGCTGGTCTTCTGTGTGAGGGTGGTACTTCTCGATCGAGCCAGCCCTTTCATAAAGGCTTAACACAAGGCTCTACCCGCTACAAATCAGGATATTTCAAAGAAAAGACCAGTATTATTTCAGACTGTTATAAACTTATGTGACAGCCTGGAACAACGGTTTAACTTACACAGGTCACACGTCGCGTTAAGCTAAACAATAATAAATAACTTGGTAGAAAAATATGTGTCAAACATATTTCGTAAATTCTTAGTAGCTTAAAGATGTCTGAAGGTTAAGATGTTTTAATCATTCAAATGATTTGTTCCACGTGTTGTAAATCTTTGTGAACTTTTGCTAATTTGACACGCTTTTTTGCATTGTTTGATATATCTAGTTTTTATTATTCTAAACTAGAATATAGAAAGAAATTAATTTGTAGATAGTGACTACCAGGATCGGGAAAGATATACAGATATTCAGAAGTATGTTTCCATGTCACCAAAGGGCACCCCTGCTCCCGTCTTGTAATACTAACTCAACTATAGTTTTCTTTTTTTATCGGGTTCGGTTTTCTAGTCTGCCCAGATTTAGTGGAATATATTTTTATCACTAACTTCTTAACTCTGTTTGTAAGTTTCGCACAGATATCACTAATTCATATCATAAGTAAAAAAAAAAAATCGTCATAATATTGAAAAATATTTTCTAAAACACGTTAGCAGGGCCACAATCTCACCATCGAAGGAATGTAATACAGTTCCAGTGGCCCGCCAATAAAGGCGGAGAGACGGCACACGGCGGATTTCTTTAGTGGGTGAGGGCACCACACTACCCTGTTCGTTGCCACGAACGACGGGGTGTGTGGTTAGGTACATTTTCCCTGTCTAAACAAAAAAAAAAGCCCACAATCTCAGGCACCAATTATGAAAAATCATCTAGTAACTCAACTCAAACTCAAAAAATACATCAAACTCGGCTCAACCGTTTGACAGAAATACGATAACGTACTACACTTTATATAAGACGTGGGGATTAACGTTGAGGGATTTGATGTAATGTTTATTGGTTTCCTCAATAATCTATTTCTTTTCATCCATCAGCCTTTCGTCATCTACTGCTACACAAGACACAGGTTTCCCCAAGAAAGTGCCTCAACGAACAGTCCTTTTTTTTTTATTTTTTTATTTTTTTTTTTTATTTTATGTGGGCAAAAATGTCCTACCGCACACCCCGCTGCCCGGGGAGACAACGGGGTGAATGGGGCTCTCACCCACTAAAAACCCACCGTGCGCCTCCACCCGCCCTTGCTACGGCGGATCACGGGTACCGCGTCAGTTACGACCGCGATCCGCAGGCGGCAGCCCTTACGGGCACCCTCTCTTGAGCGACGCCTCGCGCACTTGGGCGTCGCACCTTCGCGGTAGGCTTCCGCGGACGGCAGGGTACTCCCCGACCCCACCGTCCGCAGCCTCGGCTAGGGCGGCATCAGGCGCAGATATGCGCGCGCACGCCGCCCCTCGCGCCGGCGGCGAATCGGGTCCGCGAAGGAGGATTCCTCACGGGCCCTCTCCGCCACCTCCTTCCGCGAGATGACAGCCTCGCAGAAGGTGGCGACCGCGGTCCAGGCCCTGTCACTGCCAACCATCGCTCGCGCAACGGCCGGCAGCGACAGGTCCACGCCTATGACTGCAACGAGTTCCCGGCGCCGCACATCCCAGGCCGGGCACGACTCGAGCGTGTGCTGCGCCGAGTCCTCGTCACAGTCGCAGTGGTGACAGCCTGGGGTCGTCTCCCTCCTTGCGATCGTGTGCAGGTATTTGCCGAAGCAACCATGCCCCGACAAAACCTGCACCAACCGGAAGGTGAGGACCCCGTGTTGCCGCCCTGCCCATTCTTCCAAGATCGGCCGGAGCGCCCCCACGGTCCAGAGACCGGCTCGGGGCGTCTCCAGCCGAGACTTCCACTTTAGGACGGTGGCGCGGCGGGCATCTTCCCGCCACGATGACATTGCGCTCGGCGAGGGGCGGCTGCCCCCCGCCCGCGCCGTCGACGCCCGCCGATAGACGTCGGCGAGCACCTCCGCCTCCAGATCCCACGGGGGGGTTCCGGCCAACGCGCAGGCTGCATCGGTCGAGACCGTGCGGTACCCGCGTATTGCCCTGACCGCTACGACCCTCTGTGGACGCCACAGAAGGGCCCTATTGCGAGCGGCCAGGGACTCCGCCCACACGGGCGCGCCGTACAGTGCCATCGACCGTACTACCCCCGCGTAGAGTCGTCGACACGCAAGACTCGGTCCGCCCAAATTCGGCATCAGTCGCCCGAGGGCGGACGCCGTGTTGACGAGCCTTGGCGCAAGACGGCGGAAGTGCTCGTCAAAGTGCCACCGTCCATCCAATACCAGGCCCAGATATTTGATGTGGGCCTGGATTGGGAAGCCCACACCGTTGACCGTTATCGAGGCGCTGGCGGGCGGGCCCCGTCGGCGCCCATGGAAGAGTAGGGCCTCCGACTTTTCAAGGGCCACCCTAAGCCCCAGCGCCTCGATCCGCCTGACCACCTCCGCGGTACCTGAGGTGGCCAGCGTTGCCGCCTCCTCGAGGGTCCTGCCCCGGGCTGTGACGAGCGTATCGTCTGCGTAGCAAATTACGCCCAGCCCGGGGGGGAGCCGGCCACGGAGGACCCAGTCGTAGCCGATGTCCCACAGGAGCGGCCCAAGAACCGAACCCTGCGGGACGCCGCACGACATTGCCCTCCTTACAACGTCCCCTTCCCGGTCCACGAAGAGGACGCTGCGGCCGTCCAGGTCAACGAACAGTCCTATTCTAACTACATTCAAGAGCTCCCCATGAATTAAACCCTTTTTATTTTGTTTAACAATTAACATAGCTCGACTATTTACGAGAACACGAAAGTGAGAAAACGTAAAATAGAAAAGGATAGCCCCGGGCAGGATTTGAACCTGCGTCTCCAGGATTACCATTCCTGACACTCTGCCAACTGAGCGCTATTATGACATTTGGTCGAGGCTATTAACGGGCGTCACACAAGACTTTCCGTTTGTTCTATTTCACTTTATCGCACTTCGTGTACAGTCCTTTATATTACCATTGCTACTCTATTAGTACGTTGTCTAAATTAAGACAAAAATTACAAGCCATGTAAAACTTTTTGATTACTTTTACTTGTGCCCGTTTTAAACGTCTATCAACGACTTTCTGTTGACGTAGTTATTGGTGTTTAAGACGTAGAAGTTTGCGCACCACTTAGAATCTGTTTGCTCTTCCCACGCGTTGGGACCCTTTCCTCGTAAGTACATAATAACTCGGACCCCTGCATAGCCACAAACGTTTCAATGGGCTATTCTGAGTGAAAGTTTAACTAGTACGTCTTAAATTTTAGAATATGTTGTTTGTATAGTTGTTTTTGTAAAGATTCCAGATATCATTATGCAGGATTTCAGACATTTTATTGAAGAATTTTGTATTTTAATATTAACTATACCCAGTCATAATAAAAGATCAATACTTCATTCTCTCCGAATGCCAAAAGAAACGCCTAATATGAGGTATACAATACATTTTTAATACATACGTTCACATTACTGCTGTGTGTTGATTTTACACAAAAAATATCAGCACCGATATAACAAATTAGATATAAATAAGACTTTTTCCGCAACTTCGTCTACGTGCACTACAAAATTGAATTTCTCGACGACTTGTAAGTCTGCCAACTTGTACTGGGCCAGCGTGGTAGACTGCGGCCTAAATCTTTCTCCTTCCTTAAAACTAGGTATATTTGGGCAAAATTTCATGACGTCAAGTAGTTATAGCGTGAAAGAGTAACTAAAAACTAACAATCTTACTTTTTAATTTATAAAATTAGTAATAATAAGTCCCTAACAAAATAGAATATTAAGCACAATACTACATATCAACTCTACAAATTAGATAAACAACCTCAGACAAAACAATCACAACCAACGCAAGAGCTATCTTTAGCGCATAAACAATTCATACTACTATGACCTCTATCCTCAATTTAAATAATAGCTCAAATAGCATGTAGACATGTATGTCTTGAGTAGATTGAAGCCAGTCAATTGCCCTATGTGAGAACAATGAAATTATAGACATACAAGAACTATTTTCTCATACAAATAATTACTTCAGACTCACAAATGTCCTAGAAAGTAAGTGACCATATTCATTGCTCGTACATCATTCGCACAATTGTGTTGTTGATGTGTTTTCCACCTTCATACACAGTAACTGGTTTATATTGTAATTTATTTAGGTGAATCGACACTGTGTCTATTTTAATTACAGTTGTAATGTCATTCTGTGCAATAACATCACCATAGAACATCATGAGAAAGTTTGAATTTATTTCCTGTGCCGCATTAAATGTTAAAAATGTGTGGAATCATTTGTATCTTTGTTAGTATTTAAACTTTTTATTTTACCGGACTATATATTATTTATCCTTATTCGACATTTCTATTATTGATTAGATTCTGTGGAGTCAGAATATAAATACGTCACTCCACGGTACACAAATTATCTGTATATACCAAAACAGTTATCCCACATAAAACATTCCTTTTTCTAGGATAAAATACAGTCTACATCCGTTTCTGACTTCTTATAAACATGTAATTTAATGATAATCGATTCAGTAGTTATAGCATGGAAGCATAAAAATCTAAACACAAACAATAGGTATCACTTTCGCAATTACACTATTAGTAAGTATAACACGAGATTATGGGCTTCAAATCTAGTTGTGTTCACAAATCGTGCTGTTTTTTATTGTTTTGCATGCTACCTTGTTATTATCACATTCCCTATATGTGAGAAGTACGGATTGGCAATCTTTGGCTATTCTGATGGATTGATGAATTATTAGAAATATCTTCCTAATTAATAAAACTGTCAATATCTTTCTGATCATGAAATAAAAAGGTCTATCCACCTGAATGAAAATTTGAAGACTGCAGAAAAATCGGAATTATATCCCAATTTAAATTTGTCTTAGTGGTTCCTGACTATTGAAGTTTTTACGCAGTCAATTATGTTTTACGCGCAGGGGACTTGCTGACGTCATTCGAAAGTCTCTACTATTCATTAAAACTTTCAGATGCGCTTTTGTGATAATAAATACGAACAAACTTTTTATTTTGTTATGAATGAATGTTGTTACTTACAACTTATATTAAAAATGATTCCTCAATGTAAAGTTAAATTTGCTAGCCCTAGTTATGATGGCTTTATTATAAGCTCAAAAGCTAAAAAGTGAAAAAATAACGCCCAGAATTAAAAAATAAGCTCTACTTAATATCATCCGTGTGGTGACGGACTAAGAATAAAAGTGTCACCCCCCCATTCACCACGGGTGTCGTATGAGGCAACTAAGAGAAGTAAGCAATTATCATCCATTGCATGACTGTTGGTAGGGCTGGGTACCAAGTGGGAGTACTCACTTGGTATCGGGCCCGAGTGGGTTGGTACCACCATCTCCCGTGTGACCGACCATGAAGCACATAGCCGTTTATTCTTTCATTTTTCTTTTATTTATATATTTATATCGGTATAGTTGAGTCCATGAGCGACGTTTACCATTTACCATTAGATTGGCCGAGGCTCGTCTGCCACTACATGTTATAAAAAAAAATAAGCATTGTAAGATTGCAGTACATGTTTAAAAATTTTTAAACATTTAAATTATTAACTTTCATAGTAGTCCATATGGTGATGGACTAAGAATACAAGTGTCACCACGCCATTCGTTCGTGCGGGTGCCGCACGTGTGTCGTATTTAGATACGAATTCTCTTAGGAGAAGTAAGCAATTATAAGCGTTACTGGACAGAGTACAAAATGGGAGTAATCACTTGTTACCGGACCTGAGCGGGTCAGTACCACTCCGACCGAGAAGCACCTCAGTGTACTTTGGTTGTAGCGAAACAAACAAAGTCTTGCATTAATTTCCCATTCACGAAATGAAATGGTGAGCATCAATTTGGGAGTACTCTTAGTATTGTTGAGACCATGAACGGGGATTACGATTTACCATCAGGTGATCTGGGAATTTTCTGCCACCATAAATAATGAAAAAAATCATCCCACTAGTATTTTCTCTAAAATGTTAAAGTAATTCAAATCATACATCCATCCATCAGCCTTTTAGCGTCCACTGCTGGACATAGGCCTCCCCAAGAATGGGGGATAGTGCCGTAATCGCCACGCTTGTTAGGCAGGTTGGCGATCGCAGTGGATGTTGTTAATACTCGAAGGAGTGCTGCTGCCCACTCCCCCGGTATTCCCTCAGTCGGCTCTTACGACTCCCATGGGTGGAGAAGGGTGTTGTTATACAATTCGCGTAAATAACGAATTACAGTAAAAACTCATAGTTATTCTAAACAGAAATAGTCCGATTAGCTCATCTTGCAAATTTATAAACCAAAACGGTAATAGTCAAAAATTGTACACGACTCGAGTGTGTAGGTACACGGTTCGACCACACTCGAGTCGGATTGCAAACATTGTGCTAGGACGTGATTAGAAAGACAACTCGATATCAACACGTCCGATGGTTCTCATGATGCAGATGGAATCATTAATTGTGTGTATTATTTGTAATTTGTAATATTTGCGGCGTAATCAAATAAGAAATGTATGGGAATGTTGATATACAAGACAATTATGTGCGCAATACAATGCAGCATCGGCAACACAACACGATGGTTTTAAATCAACACTTTAGTTTGAAACAAATTATGAAATGAAATAAAATCATGAAGAAAACGTTGACTGGTACGGTCTTTGTAGAATAACAATGACATTTTCGTTACTTCCATCCAACCAACAATCTTTCAGCGTCAACTAAGTCTCCCTAATAAAGCGATGACGATCAATCCTGTGCTGCCTGCATCCAACTATTTTGCTTACAAATAAGTTCGTTAGTCTTGGGAAGACTATGTCCAGTAGTGGAAGATGAAAAGCTGATGGTGAATTACTACTATTTATCTGTAGGTGTCATGCACTATTTTTGAAAATCTTATATTTGAAATATCAAGGGTCGTACTTGATAGAGGTCGTAGCAGATTTTTTTTTTACTAATAAGCTTGTTATATTATATTCTATACTATTATAAAACTGTAACAGAGCTATGTCTGTACATTTAAGATATTTGAGAAAATATGACTGTAATAGGCTATATAGGCGTGTTTTTTTATTGCTTATGGTGGCAGACAAGGCACGGCCCACCTGGTGGTAAATGGTAACCACCGCTCATGGACTCAACTATACCGAGGGTATTGTCAAGCCGCTGCGTACCATTTCATTTCTCAGGCTAAACACCATACAATTTTGTTTAGAATTTTTATTTGTTTGTCTATTTGTTCGTTCGCGCATCACGCAAACACTACTGAACGTATTTTGATGCAGCTTGTATTTGATAGCTCTTGATTGGACTTAAAAATTGGTATACATTTTATCCCGCTACTATATCGGGGATCTGAGATATAACCTAAAAACTAGCTTTTGGCTACGACGGAGCCGCGTGCTAAGGCTAGTTACATAATAAAATAGTTACATTGAAAATACTTATAAATGGCACGTAAACCATCTACTATAGTAAGTTTTGTACTATATATTATGTACAAGAGACAAGTTATGAACTCGAGTTTGTACGATTTGCACCAATTCATCTTTGAAAGTATGCTTGGTTTAGCAGAGAAGAGAAATTATTTAGGTTATATTTGTGTAAAAATTAGAGCGGAAGTTCTAATTGCTCAACAAGCGGTACGACAGAATACAATTATAATCCAAAACACTAATAAACATAATTAACTATAATAAAACACAAAAGAAACTATTTTAATCTGTACACATAACGGTAGTCAATGTTCTCTATAATTATTCACAAGGAAAAAAGAATCGCCTTCAATGAATCTTCAAAGTTCTTCATCAGATCCCAATAAGCATTTATGAGTAATAACAAAAATTCCATCCAAATCGGATCAGTAGTTTTTGGCAAAATTGCAGACATACATACATATAGGTCGAATAGTAAGTAACTCTTTGAAGTCAGTAAAAAATTTGAGTTGCTATTAAAATAGTCTAATGTGCGGAGACATTAACAGAAATAATATAATCCTATTTTAAAGTAGGCTTAGTATCAGATTAGCATGTGCTCAAGCTCCAAGAATTAATTGTAAACCGGAAAGTAATGTAATAAAGCCCCTAACCGTTAGTAACTGCAAAAGGTACTATATATATATATATGATTGTGTAAGACAATAAAAACCCTATAAATATTTACATATTTTTATATATATTTTTAGCATTTGACATGCTTAGCACTATACATTAAACACAAAGTGGTTTGCGTCATTATTAGGTAAAATTCTTAATTGTAAAATTAAGTTTACCTGGTCGGTAAATGTATGAAAATACTTCCGACAGATGGCGCAGGCGTCACCCAAAGACGTTAAGTATGAATGTGTTATCGAGATTAGCAGTCAGGAGCAATTGTCACGATGGCTGAATTGGCAAAGCATCTGGACGGTATCCAGGAGATGCAGGTTCAAATCCTGCTCGTGACTGTTATTTAAGATTTCACATTTTTTACTTTGTGTTTAAATCAAATGTAAAATATAATAAAATAATCATTAACTAAAATAACTAAAGGTTAGAGTCACTGCAAGAATGGAGTTTTTAATAATGAAAAATCATTAACTATAATAATTATAGTTTTGAGTCACTGATAGGATGTTGAGCATTTTATAATTTAAGAGATTTTGAGCAATTATTTAATCAAGTTTAATTATAAATTATTGCATATAATAAAAAGAGATGCGTTTTAAAAATTTACTAGTTTTTTAATATTTTTTTTTGGTAAGGCGGGAAAAAATTTTCCTAACCGCACACCCCGTTATTCGGGGCAACGAACAGGGTAGTGTGAGGCCCTCACCCACTAAAGAAACCCGCAGTGCGCCGTCTCTCCGCCTTTATTGGCGGGCCACTGGAACCCACACACCACCCTGCTCGTTGCCCCGAACGACAGGGTATGCTTAAGTACATTTTTTCCGCTTTAACGAAAAAAGAATAGGCTTATTTAAACTGTTTTTTAATGTATCTAAATGATGGGTCCGCTTGTCATAACTCATGGTTGCCTAAACAAGCTTATAAATGTAATTTTGGTAATGAATGCACTTCGCGGGGAGGTTGCTCAGAGAGGGAGCCCAACGGGGCTAGCTACCGCGGGAACCACTAAAGAGAATATATATGCGGTACCAGTGCTCCACTGAGTACGGGTGAGTATAGGGCGCACAATTAAAGTAACTAAAAAAACTCATGTATTTAGTTGTTAGATCATATTTGAATTTTGAAAGTCCATGGCTTTTTCAAAACAAGTTTACCCTAAATCATAAGTAATGTTTAAAATTAACGAAATTAAGCGAGTAACATTTCATAAGTGACAATCATTGTATAGATTTTTGGGCATGAAGTTTTTGTTTTAGTTGCCTCAGAAGCCTTGACAAATTTGGTTAGTATGTACAGCATACATTGTATAAATCTACGTCATTTGCAAACAGATGCGAGACGTCTGTCACTCTGTTAATTTCACTATCACGTCTTTTTATCTTTTGAGAACAACCTACTTTATATTCTGATCACACGCATTTTAAGTATTACAGCATCTATATTACAAAAAAAAACTAACTTTATCTCACAAATAACGAAAGCGTAATAAAATAAATAATTTAAAAGTAATTTTTAAATATTTTCTTTTTCGTTTTGATTTAAAATTCAACACTAATTAGATAAATTAATAACAAAATATAAAATATCCATTTAGTATGTTATTTTTGATCTTTAAAATTTTAAATTGCTCCTTAATTAGTATAGTTAAGAATGTTATATAAGTCCACAAATGAAAATATGTTACAATTTTGCAGCTATTAGCTTAGTTATACAACGATCGTACATTCGTATCTATATATATATATATATATATATATACACACATAATTGTGTAAGACGATTTCAAGTGACCAATTATCGGACAGGCTGAACAAAACATTGCTGGATATACCTGTTCGTAAGAATACAAGCAGGATGCCTTTCACCTGTCAACCATATTGTGGCTACAATACCTCAACTGGGGGCATTTATATATAAAAATATCTAAATATTTATAAGGCTGCGTCATTATTAGGTAAAAATCTTAATTTTAAAATTAAGTTTACCTGGTCGGTATAATGTATAAAAATACTTCCGACAGATGGCGCAGGCGTCACCCAAGACGTTAAGAATGAATGTGTTATCGAAATTAGCAGTCATGAGCAAGTAACTCATCACAAGCATTATAACAGAAAAAAATAGTAATACCTAGTGATGCAGTCGGTATAATCAAGTCGTTACAGTAACAGGATCGGCAGATGTCTTAGTCCTAGTGTAATAGTTAGTGTTTTATTTCTCTCCCTACGGCTCCATATTTGATGGCGTGTCAAGAGTCACCTATAGACGATTCGAACCTACACAAGTCTGGAACACATTCATTTGCATACCGACCGCATAAGCGCACCGGCTTTTACATATAACTGACATAGAACTTTGATAATGTTGATACGATTACGTTTTATCATTTACCTATTACAAAAACGTAACTGGGCACAGTAAACATATGCAATCATGGTAAGGTATAAACGGTATATGATTACAATGATTTTGACATTACTTTTTGCGTATTAGATACGTACGTTGCAAAATTATATTTTGACTGGTTATGTAGTATCGGCGTAAAAGCGCACCAAATAAATAAACTCACTTTTATATTTATAATACTAGTGTTAGAAAGGATAAGAATATTGTGAATGGCACATTTGTTCAAATGATTAACATGCTATTTTTAGGTTAGGTCACATTTTAAGTTACTCTTGGTAAAAAAGAAAGAAAATGTTTATTAGGTAAGGGAATTAAAAAAAAATGAGCAACAGTAAATTTCATCTCATATGTGCTAGTGTGATTTACTATCTAATACTGCACTGATACTAGGTAACCATGAAGTACTTATTAATGAGGTACCAACTGTAAGAAGTTCTAAACCAAATGGCTAACAATATTTCTAAGTATAAGCAATTGTGAAGTGGAGATTGGGAGTCACCGTCGGTGACTGCGATAGCTTAGCGGTCCAGAGCACTTCACCGGATTGGAAAGAAGAGAAGGTTTTAATCCAGCTCGCAGTAGCTCTTTTTCCACTTTCACAAATTATTTGTTAAAGTGTTAAAAGTTAAAACAAAATTAATTGATTCTCAATCAGTACGAAGTTCGCCGGGTCAGCTAGTATTCTATATTAGCAAGTAAGTCTTATTCTAAACAGTCACCTATCTTTTTTTGTCGAGGCAGAACGACGCAATGTATATACATATTCTGTTATTTAATCAAATATAGGGGCTATATTTTTCTCTCTCAATTTCGGATAGTACAGCTAACCTGATTTCCCAGTGAAACAGTCATTATTTAGCATAAATTCCTAATGAAACTAACAAAATATTGCCCATTATGTACTATTACGTGAGGTTTTAAATTTATTTAACGTTATTGGCGATATTGTTACGCAAGTTAGGCGGAAGAGCACCAAAACAATTTAAATGAAAGCAGCTGATTGCTGATTCTGTTTTATGTATGAAGCGAATTGGCTATCATGAATTCGTTGATTGACAGCTGTTGTAAAATGAACATTTTGCACTTGAGCTTGGCTTGTAAGAAAGTCCCATCTTTTTTATATCTGTCATTGTCCTTTTTTGTTGGCAGAATATATTTCTCCCGCTGTGCTTTATCTTATATTAAAATGAATGACTGATACATAATTTTGAAGATATTCTATTTTTTGTTAGTTTTGCTGAAAGTAAGAATATTTTTCTTTTTATTTGTTTAAGTAACAATTAAATTGTGACTTTATTTTCTCTATATTACGTGTGTGGCAAACAAGCATACCGCCCACCTGATTTAAGTGGTTACCGTAGTCTATACGCGGTAGCAACACTTATTTATTGGACTGAAATGTAGTAAGATTAAAATTTAGTTGCACTAAAATTAGTGCCACCCGTTACATTAGTAACCGCTTAACGTGAATTAGTCGTCAATATTCGATGAACCAACCTGTCTAATAAATAACTCTTCTTGTGTATCAAAAACGTATTAGACGAAGAATGTAGAATAAATTACGTTATATAAATATTAAAGCGATCAGCTTACGTAATATAATGTTATTTAAAATAGAAAAAAAAATCACGTACCGTAGTGAAATTGTAGGTCACGAATATTAATTAATTAATTACTAGTGACATTTATGACCAGAAACGGTACATAACTAGCTTAATTACATTATTTTCTTTTGTTGAGAGTTACTTTAAATAGATACCTCCCAAAAACAAAACTAAAAAAGGATCTAGTTTTTTCTATCCTCAAAATCAGTTTAAAACAATTGAAGATATAAAATAAATCAACGAAACAGATTATAAATATCTGAGGACAAAATAAGATTTCTTGTGGTAGCGCCTTGCTTATCCTAGCAAGAATGGGCCGGCTCGATCGGGGAAGTACCACCTTTGACAAAAGACCAGCGTGTAACAACGGTAGTTAATCATACCGTTGTTTCGTATGGTGAGTGAGAGCGCAGTAACCCCAAGCCCCCTCCCTATCCTCTCCATTACCCTTCCCATCATCTCCTTTCTTAGTATCCTACCTATCCTCTCCTTATTATTCACCCTATCTCTTTCCTTGGAGATGCCGAGCGAGTGATGCTTCTGGTATTGCTAGCATCTATAGGCTATGGTAACCGCTTACCATCAGGAGAGCCGTATGCTTATTCAGCACACATGTAGTATAAAAAAAGGTACTTACCCTAAGTTCACGATGCAGTAGCTATATATTCTGATAGGTCCAAATATTCTGTTATAATTTTCTGTGCTGCTCATGTCTGTTTTTAATTAAAAGAACAGAAAAACATCAACCAATCTGTAGCTATGGTATTCCAAGCCCAGAGAGAGTTTGTATTAAAATTATATTATTTTTCTTTTTACATTTCAAGTATATCTAAGAAGTGTAATCTACACTTTATTTTAGTGTAAGAAGACCCGCGTCATATATTGGATGATAGCAAAAAATTGTATGACGATAATTATTATTATAGTAATACTATTTATAGGGAATTATTTTAGACTCCACCTTGATAAGAGATCAAGGAAATAAGTGTTTTTGTAATCAACACTAATAGCGTGATAATGTAAAATTTTAACAGGGAATATTTTCCGCAATATTAGGGCGTGTATTTTAATTTCCGACGACCTCTAGCGGTACATTTTCGGAGTGGGTGTGGCTGCTTTCATTATTACGTAATAACTATTACGTCATCTTTCATAAGTTTAACGACAAATAAAGGGCTTGTCTTGTTGATAACGTGAGTTCAACGTTTTCTTATGTAAGTTTATATGCTTGCATCCGTTTCTGATTATGGGTTTATAATCGACCGATCTAAAGAGTATAGTTAGAGTAACATCACAAATACATTTATCCGTAAACCAGACATGAGTTGCATATTGTAACAGTACTTTAACATAAACTGGGGTAGCATAGGGGCATCGTACACAAACAATCTATCGTGCAACCTTTCCTCTCTCTGCACAGACTAAGCGGACTGATTTCCAATATATATGTAACATAACATAACATAGCATCACGCCTGTATCCCCGAGGGGTAAGCAGAGGAGTATTACACACCCACGATTCGCCAACTATGTTTAGGTCTCACGTAATAGGGGGTGAGCCTTTTGCCGTCTCATTTCCACACCGGGCACATTTCCAAACTCCGAGCTGCAAGTTATATTTAACATGGCAGTTCTTAAATGCCTTCTGTGTTGTATCTTTCATAACCATCGATTCAAAAATACTGAAATCGTAACCTTTTAATAAGACATTACTACTTGACCGTGTTATTTCAGAGACTGATTATCTTTGTGAATGTTTTCACTTCTTTATAATTATTTACTCTTTAAATCTGCCGCAAAATATCACGATCTTACAAATTCCATACGTCCATTCACTTCAAGAGAATTTCTCAGAAATATAATTGTGAAGTTTTTTTAATTGTGTAATCTAAGATTTCAGTCTTAGATTTTTGAATACTAAAAAGGAATTTAATAAGTGTAGGTATATGTTGTGTAATATTTTAAATATATTTAGCGGGTTATAACTGATAGGGAAGTAAAAGAAATATTAAGATTTTTTCATAATGTTCCTTCTAAAACAGCCGTGTTTCGTTGAAGTTTGAGGACATATTTAACTTATCAATGTTTAACTTATCAATGTGATAATATCTTTGTTATGTATTATTGTATTAAAGTAGTTGCCTGCGATTTCGTCATATCTTTTTTACGTTTTATAGGTATATAATGCCCTAGCTACTACTCTCTGAACTACGCTCTTGAGACAGATACGATTTTGTAAATCACTGAACCACATGATTTTATGTTAAAGAGAATATATTCTAAATTCAAAAGTCTAAATCTGAATGTTCCTATCAATATCTATTTAACGGCCTATATTTGAAACAGCAGATAACATACAAACAGCCAGTCCGTGTAACGCGTATGGAACATAGAATAGTTTTAGTGTGTACTTTGAACGTATTCGTATGTTTATATCCCCTTAACAAAAATTAAAACCACATTTCGAGTTTAAGTACCAACGTATTAACAGCCAGATCCTTTGTAGGAGCCAAATATACCAACTCAATTTCGCTTCTACAATTTTATTGGTCTAGTCAGTTACAGTTTTACACCATACACCTGCAAATACAATGTCGGCTAGCGGATATGCGTACACTCTATATTACTAGTCCTCAAAAAAATTGTTACTCAGCTGAAGAACTACGATCTGACCACCTGGGGTCTTAGATTATAAGATTTATACAGCCTATCATAACTGTGTGCGATTACATGTTATTTATTATACACCGATTTTCATTAATGTCGGTTAGATATGCCCCGTCTCTTCTTATGGGAGACGTAAAAGCCGACTAAGGAATTACCGGGGGACCGGGCAGCAGCGTTCCCCTGTGTACTAAAAACATCCACTGGGATCGCCAACCCGCCTGCCAAGCGTGGCGATTATGGTAAATCCCCCATTTTGGGGAGGCCTATGTCCAGCAGTGGACGATAAAAGGCTGATGGATAGATAGATGGAGATATGTCATTCTTGAGTAAAAAAGATCATTCATAGAGAAAGACACAAAAAATTTGAAAATGGATGAATTGGAATCAGTAAGCCTTAGAAGAATATCATCACAAAAAAATGAGAAAAGACATGAAATTATAGATAGAGCTCAGATTTATATAATAGAAGAAAAGTAATTAGTATCAAATACAATGACGTTGTTTCCTATTACATTAAAAAACTGGAACAAAACAAATACCTACATATTATTATAATTTTTTTTTATTTAATTTTTAGATTAAGTATTTTTTCTAGAGTTTTAACTGTTTTACCTATAGGTATAAATACGAACTGTTTTTCTGATGAAGTATTAATTTCTAGAGAAAAATAAAGAATATCTGATGTTTTCAGCTACTTAGCTATAATTGTCAATATTCTTACATTTTTTTGTAGCTGTACGCAAGAAATTCTTCAGAGTTCCGTTTGTAAAAACCACTATCTAATTGAAGAATTAAATAAATTACGGGTATAAACGATCACAGGAGATAATTGCAAATTCAATTAATAGCGATTGTTCATATACCTAACACAATGGAAACTTACATTATTACCTCACACAGCAATTTTGATCTAGCCAAACTTGCTTTTTGCAATCCCAAAATTCCTAGATGATTTCGAAATATTTTGCATAGATGGCGTGTCGAGGAACTGTTATTACAATTGAATTCAACTTTCCAATAATAACCGTGCTTCGGACCTTCATGTATCGCAACTTCATGTCAAAAACTAATTTATTTTACTTAATACGTTAGTCAAGAATTTTGTTGGAACTGGAAGCGAAATTATCAGATTATCTTAGTTTCAGACATTTATTTATTACTTTACTGTAAAATAAGGCTATATTAATATTTCTATGAACTTTTTTGAGGTTAGAACAAATTGAGTAAAATAGCATAAATATAACCTAAAGGCTTTCTCCTAATTACTCGAAAATGACCAACACGCAATAAAATTCTACATGACTCATTTGGACATGTATTCCTGTTTATAAATAAGTCCTTACTATTAATATTATACGTGTGAAAGCGTGTCTGTTTGTTTATTACGCCAAAACTTCTAAATCGATGTTCATGAAATTTTGCAAACATCTATTCTGGAACCAAGAAAAAAATAAACTGATGAGTCCGATAACAATTTTATACAAAGAGAGCATAAGTGTGCCGTAGAGTGAAGTATTAAATATTCTGATACGGCTTTCTTTCAGTGAGACGGAGACTTATATCCTCATACACGAAGAGACTTCTACGGAAGAGGGAGTAAAAATTCATAACATGTTCTCTGGTGTATGTATTGTATAATAAAAACAATAATCATAATAGTTACAATAATTATATTTACAAATAACTCTAGGAATTATATATGAATTCCTCCGCGTCACTGTCATTGGGTAACGTGCTCAGAACGCTGGCAACATCGCCATGCTTATTCTTTGTGCAAAGTAAAGGCCAGCCCTCTGGTCACGCGAAAAGTCACTATACAGGGAAAGTGCCCTAGAACCTCATGACCCAAGCACCTCAACCCCAAACATAATCTTCAATAAGATTATGATATTTGCGCTGTTTGAGTGTCTCTGAAGCAGCAACAGCACCGGCACATACCGCGTACTTGGAAGATGCGATGGCGCTAGGGTGTCTACACATGTGGCGTCCCACAACAGAGAACTGCCCGAATTCCAAGGTAGCAGTGACATACCATCTGGTAGGTTCTACCACTTCTTACATGATCGTAACTTCTCTTTTCCCTTACTTAGCCAAATTATTAAGGACACTACTAGTCTCCATATCTTCAAGTTAAAAGCCCACGTTTTGTACAAATTAACAAGGAATCATAAGTTTATTATTGTTTTTATTGATCCTGTTATCACTATTACCTACTGTTATTTAGAACAGGCAATCTTAGTAATTTGCGCGATTTCAAAATATATGGGGTTATCCCTGTTTAGTTAACAATTTGGTATTTAATAACAGTTATTGAAATGAGGTTGTATTGAGTATTCGGAAATAATTTTTCCTAAAGTGTTGGTGTCTGTACTTAAATAAAGTGGTTTTACTAGAGTTTGCAACTAAAAATAAATTTAAAATAAACATCATAACTTAATATTTTCAAAACACTACAGAGCGTAAATGTTCTTGGGCGTAAACAACATGCAAAAAACATGATTGTATAGCGCGCATGTATGCCCTAACGCATAAAGCAGGAGGCTGCATCACCAAAAAGTAATTTTGTATTGTCCCTTATCAATTCATAAATTATTTAAAATATATATTACTGATTAGAGTGATACTTGTTTATTTAATAGTCCTAATAATGCACTATTTTCAATGAAAAAGGCTCACGACACCTGGAAGTAACTCCTTTAACAGACAATTCAGCCAAATTAGAAAATAATTTAGCCGCCTATGCTAACATAATAATAATTTGGCCACATATGTTAACTATACAAAATAATATAGGTATAATACACTTGGTAGTACCTATATACTTGGGTGTGATAAAAAAATTTTGTACTTATAAATTTCAACATATTATTATCTAAACACCATCATTAATCAAATAATACGTCATTGTTAATTTGTCAAAACATTCAACACTGACAAAGAAAATATAATACATGAATGCGTGTATATGATATTGCTAGTGTGTCAAGGATAGCACATAACAACTAAAACAACGCCTAAGGTCAATTTTTATTTACTACGGCCATTAATTTTACTCTGGAGTTTAATCAGCAATGTGTTGTAAGTTATAATCGCAACCAGCTATCAATCAAAGGCTTTGTTATGGTAAAAATATTGACGGAGCTCTCGTTTAAAATAACCTAAGCTACATGTTAACATTCATTAACATCTCCTGTAGCCGTATAGATTTTTCTTTTCTACTTTTTGAGTAAAATAAATGAGGATAAAGAATAAGAGGGTCATATAAAATAATAAAGCTTTTTACTATCGAACAAATACGATAAGCATTAGCGACTACAGCCACTATATCTATGTAAAATAAAATCACACCTACAACAAAATTAACGCTATATATATATGTATGTCTGACTAATAACTTAGATACTAAATTACCAATACTACAGTTACGGTCTACTCGCTACTCATCATAGCAACTAGATTATGGCACGTCGTAATTCCACTGAGCGACAAGACCGACTGCCCCGTTTTTTGAGATTGGTGTTCTTTTACGATTCCCCAATCTACGCCAGGGGCCAGGAGACAGTCGTTAATAATGTTGCCATTTTATATTCATGGTAATTACTAAAATCATGTTGCTATTTTATTACCAAAACCATGACTTATGGGAAGAACAAATGTCTCATTTAGCTTTCTATTTGTTTCTTTTTGTATTCATATTACTCGACACGCACATAACACCCTGCCCCCTTAGAATGAAAAAGGAAACGTTAGACGAACTTTCGTTTCGAGTCATTGTAATTGATCAACAGTCTCGACGCGTGATTTCTGATTAGTTGAGATTTCGACGCGTGATTCAGGCGACCAATCACAAATAATCACAAGGAAATGAAACGAAAGTTCGTCTAACGTTTCGTTTTTCATTCTAAGGGGGCCGGGCTTGTTAGGTATTATTTGGTCCATGTCACTGTTGATTCTTAGTTTCAGTTATGCACCAATTGGTATTACGAGTGACATACAATATTGCAAGCTTCTTGTATAATTTTGCTTATTGAATGAACATGATATTTCTTCCGTATTGACGAAGCATTCTGGTGGACTTTGTTGTTATAAACATTATTCAATATCAAGGAAATAATCTGAAATGATATCAATCAATATACATAATAAGACAAAGTCGGTTTAGTTTCACCATTTATAACGCTGGAGCTATTTTTATGACCCGTATTTTTATGAATTTGTCTCCTTCCATTTGCCTGTACCTAATAGCAGAATAACTAAAAGGATAATTAAAACAATGGAAACATTCACTACAAATAATAATACATAAATAAAATTTATTTTCTCATACATTTTGCATGAAACGGATTTTTTGAAGATAAATTTAATGTGAGTCAGCTACAAAAAATAAAATATTGACTCGGAAGCGGTACGAAGTTAGCCGGGCCAGCTAGTGTCATATAAATTGCAATGATGAAATTTAAAATCTGACTTTCTGGTTATACGTATTACTCTTTGAGTCTGACTGAATATTCTTCCAATAATCTAAGTAGATACATGTATCCAATACCAGAAATAAAAAAGGAATAGTATTTTGTTATAGATCTTTATTTAAATTTTGCCAGCTTTTGACAGGTCAATAAAAAGATCTTTAAAGTTATTCGGAGAAGTTAGTAATTTGCTAAAGAAACCTTAAACCTGAAGTTCGGGTTTTATAAATATTTCTAAGTCATTGTCAAAGAGACTGCGAAAAAACTTTAATGATATTAATTCCTGGAATCTGGTCCTAGTGTTGCCATTTGACAAATTGTAAGATTATTATTAGAAAAATAAAATTGTCGTAATACTTTTTATGATTAAGTTTATGTGATTATTTTTATAATTTGTTTTTACTAAACAGAAGTAGGTATATTGCGAAAGTTTAAAAAAATGCTAGTGATTAATTCCAAAAAATTACAGACTGAATTAATAGTTTTGTCAAAGAATGTGATGGACTTCACGTGAAGTGAATTACAAATAATGCAAATGGTGGGGGCAAAACTCAACACAGTCATTGATTAAAGCGAAAAGAAGATAGAGTTATTATTTTGTACATAATGTTCTGATACGTACCTACTATTTCTTGAGCGACATACGCGCATTGATGGGCTCGTAACGCATTACAAAATCGGATCCGGGACGTTTACTTTCTGGTTACACGCATTACTCTTTGGTTAATACGTTAACCAAACTTGTGTTAACCAAACTGTGACTTTGACTTGACTGACTTTGTATGACTGACCTCAACTACGACTTGTATGATGAATTAATCTTACCTGTGTTTAGAGAATAATGATGTTTATAATTTACTGTTAGGCTGATGGTTCTGCCAATGCTTTAAAACAAATAAAAAAAAAACATTTTTAGCCTCAGACTAAACTAGATGGAGCCACGGCGTGGCCGAACTTGAAACAGCAATATTTTTTTTAAATGTTGCCAGGTTGACAAATGTTTAACCATATTTGGGCAAAATAAACGACAGTTAGAATGAGGTCTGTCACTTGATCGTAAATAAGAAACTCTTCGTAACAAATATTTAATTGAAAATCACAGCGTTTATCAAAATAATTATTTAAAAGTAAATCTACCACCCCTTCTATTCATCCAACCATCAGTCTTTAAACGTCCACTGCTGGACATTGGCCTCCCCAAAAGAGCACCAGAATTAGCGGGCTTGTGCTGACTGTATCCAACGGCTCCCTGCAGCTTCGACCATATATGTATTTGGTCCGCCTGATGGGAGGCCATATTACACTGCGCTGTCCGATACGTGGTCGCAACTCGAAAACCTTTTTCCCCAAAGGTTGTCAGCTCATCGAGCGATATGGCCTGCCTATTGGCAATTCAGCAGGTAAACCTGGCAGGCTATGCCAGATATTCACGTTCTACGGATCTCTGTAATAAGAATTCGATCACGTAGGGAAATACCAAGACTTTGAGCCTTGATGCAAGGTAAGTATTGCTGCTCCATAAATTGCCGTTCTGTTCGATATCTCATCTGGTAAATAATAATAAGTTATATTTAATAAAATAATAGTACACAAGAATATAATTAAATTATCTTTTCTTTCTTTTCTGGGTCAAATAAGAAAATAATTATCTTCCTTCCAGCGCTGATTTAACTAATTGAATAAGAACTTAGAGCACTGCCTCAGTGGTGTAGCGGTAGTGTATGCGACTGCTAATCATGAGGTCTCGGGTTCGATCCCCGGGTCGGGCAATGTTATTGAGCTTTTTCCTAAAAAGAAAAATTCTCAGTAGCAGCTCGGCGTTTGGAAATGTGCCCGGTAGACGTCAATAGGCTCACCCCCTATTACGTGGAACTTATACATAGCTGGCGAGTCGTGGGTGTGTAATACACCACTGCCTACCACTTCGGGTAAACAGGCGCGATGCTATGTTTTTTGAAGTTACAAAGACTTTAAAAGCTATACTTACATGAACATATTCACTGGCAATGATTTTGCTCCCAACGTTACTATTTTCTTATTATGTATAATGAAACATCAACAAAATATCGTGGAACATATTTTGGGTATTTCGTGGGTTGCCTCGTTTTCCCGTAGCATACACCCATTTCGATCTCGCATCTGGATTAGAGGGAAACCTAAAATAGTAAATATTTATCATCATCTCATAAATTACATAAACATTTTAGTAAAGTGAACACTAGGCAAATTAAATTCGCAATAAGGCAACACCGAAACAATTCTCAGTAGTAGAAAGTTAGCTAGAAAACGTGTTCTGCGAGTGTACCTTAGTAACAATTATTAATTTTGAGTAAATAAGCCCATTTTATATCACTTATAGCATTCAATCATTAGTTTATTTCATTTTTGACTACATATGAATGAAACGTTTACCTGTATTTTTTCGCTCGCTGTAGATTTTGTAGCATAGTACACTATTTTACAACCACTATTATCACGTAGTCTTTTTCTCAAAACACTCATTAACACAAATTAACATTAAATTTTAATTAAAACCCGAATTTTTATACAAATTTTCGATTATGTCAGTTGAATCGTGACAGACAAAGCATTTTGACATCGTGACAATACTGGCCACTGGTATACTGGTGTCTGTTTTTTGCACCAGTAAATTGAATCTTACGTTCTCACATGTATGAACATGTCAAAGAATTTTCTTGGCTCTGTCTAGGACGTATTTAGTCTGAGTTTTTAGCAGATTTAAATTAAGAGCACTTACTTTCAAATATTTTTTGGGACGTTTACTTTTTGGTTATACGCATTACTCTTTGGTTAATACTTTAAATAATTTTTAGCAAAAATGATTTTATTTAAATTAAGGACGGTTACTTTCAAATATTTTTTTATTATTTATTGAATTAATTTAGAGCTTTTGCTGGTTTATAACTCTTTACTATATACTCTTGGCTTATAGGTATATATTTTTTTATTTATTAAAGGAATACCAGCAATTGTTACAGTAGTAGGTACTTAATTAAAATATAAATAAACTTACATCTAAGATGATGCTTACTGTACAATTTTTATAGGTATACACAACAACGCCGTGTGGGGCCGGCTTTAGAATTGTCCCACCCCTCTGCACTCATTGGAGCCGTAAGAGCCGACTCCCTCAGTCGGCTATACCGGGGGAGTGGGCAGCAGCACTCCCTCGAGTATTAATAACATCCACTGCGATCACCAAACCGCCTGCCAAGCGTGGTGATTACAACACTATCCCCCAAAAGTGAGCACCCAACATTGCGGTCGGCACAGGACCACTCGTTGTGGCGTTCTCTTGGGGAGGCCTATGTCCAGCAGTGGACGTCGAAAGGCTGATGGATGGATGGATGGATGATACACAACTTGCTAGTTTAGACATGTAAACTGAAATATAAAATAAAATAGTACAGATCTGGGGGATATACCTACCTGTCCAGTTATTTTCATATTTCTCGATATAATATACCTACGGTCCAAGGAGACCGTTGTATAAAGAGAACGGTAGCAGTCCTAAACGTTAACATTGGTTATGGTTTTATATAGCTTATAACTGTCTGCAATTATATTGAGTCTAGTTCACTAATCTTTATGGTTCAGTCACGATTTCATGTTTCCTTTAGAGTCTTCATGAAAATGGTTTATTTCTCATACGTCTTTTAAGCCTTGAAGTGTGATTAAGCATACCTTCATGCCATTCACTCTTAATTTTTGTTATTATAATTGCGGAATCGTGTGATTTTTGCTGTAATTGAGTAATTGCATGAGAATTCTTAGCATTGTTGTATCTGTTTTATACTTCGGTATATTATACATGCATTTATAATACAGTATATAAACATTTGTAGATATATGTGTGGAAATTTATATAAAGGGATTAGGTGACATAGGTGTTTCCCAATAAACGGAGAGTGGTTACTTCGATTCGGTACTTATAATATACAGTAACTTAATGGTAATAAAGGCTTTTGGAACGGCTCTGTGTCGTGGTATGAATACCATCTTTTTTCTCTGCCCATTTTAACTTTTGACGTGATAACGTCTTATAAATCGATGAAGAACTACTAACTACTAACGACTTTTCGGCTGCACGCACGAAAAAGTCTCACGATCCGAAAAATGCATGGCGACCGATTCATTGTTTGTGAAACTCTCAGAAAACATATATGATCTGACGTTATCACGTAAAATTATCGTCCGTAAGCCGACTTTACAGACAACCATATAATTTTTTCCTTAAAGTTTTAAATTTTACCAGAGGTGTTTATAAAGAAGTATTTTGTAAGTAAGTGTTTATTTTTCGAAGCTATAAATTAAACTACTAAAACTATAATCTACGATAGCTTAGTGGCGAGTTTCGATCGGCTTTCTAGAAATCCACAAAGACCAATCCCAACTACAGACATCTTTATTAAGAAGTATTTATAAAGAAATGTTTTATAAGTTTTCGAAAACTGTAGGGGCTATAAACATCTTTACTAAAGACTGTTATTACAACCGGACAGTTTATAATTTTGTATGTCTCAAACAATTTTGTATGTCTCAAACAATGTTGCTTTAAAAAGGATTTATATAAAAAAACAATTAATTAGTTTTTTAAATTATTTATATTGCATTTTATGCTTATCGTTATCGCATTCGTGCGACATGTAAGGAATGCTCGATAATAAGCCTCAGGCATAAACGTTACATCATCGGTCCGTCTGTCAAGAGGACTTTAGCCTGCTGTCTGAGACTTTTATTTTTCCATCATAACACTTAAATACGTCATTAGAGAGATAGCATCGCCGACAGACTACATATTCTCACTTGTCCGCGATTAGCAATATCCCGACAACACTGTCATTAATCATTAGCCGAGCTTTCCATTTACGCGTCTCTCATTTGTACCAACAACGGACCCTTATTCCGTGTGAAATAAGATACAAAGTACAATATTCTAATGTACACGTAATTGCATTGCAAAGGACAGCTTATATGGTAAATATGATTCTTGTAACTAAATGTTAAAGTTTAAAATAGCTTGACATTGGCATCGGATGCAAACTCATGTAAGGTACTTAACAGCGGATGGTACAGGCATCGCTTGCTTCCTTTTTTGTTCATATTTGATATTCGTAATGCATAACGGTATATAGGTACACATCAGGCATTTTAGGCTACATAAAATACTTAGATCTGATAAAGCAAGTACGCAAATATAATTATAGCTATTAACTTAGCGTAGTCAACATTTCTCACTTATTTCATTGAAAGGTTGGGTACTAAGTAAAGCAGCTTATATCCGTATATATTATGGGTTTCATACTATTTGTATGCTAATTTCATGATGATCAGTTAACTAATTACGTGAGCCTAACTATCAAAGATACAAGATAATTTATTTGTCCCAAAACATGAGTGATACATACACAGGGCATGCAAGTTCTTACAAAAAATATAGGTACAATCATGCTTTGCCTTTTCGGCGTACAAATATATTATAATAATATTAATTCAAATAAACGCACATTTATAAAAGTAGTATGTTTTTTTTTTTAATATGTCCTTCTGTTGCAGACGCAGAGAATGGACTGCGGAGTAAATGAGCTGGGCAGGAAACTGCGAATAGACCAGGTAAGCATACATACAAGTAACGATAAATTTCTAAAACATACATATAACAGGGACTGTGTTCACTGGGTAATTGATGTTTTCTCCTATTTTATATGTTGATAGTATTTGAAACATTTATTTTCATCCGAATTGTCTATAACATTAAGAACAACCTACTTCATTACAGAGTTGTGATAAATGAAAAATTCGACTCGTCTGAGATAGTCGCACAAGGAACAAATGCGATTCGATTAGACGCGCTTCAATTCGACGCGTTTCGGGTGTTTTAAAGGGATTAACACAGATATGTTGATTGTTAACTAAGCACGATTATTTTATTTGTATTTTAGCACTTGACATGCTCAGCTACTTTAAAGAACAAATTATTCGTGTATGTGGAAACATAGAGGCGAACTGCTCTCTATTTTTTAAGAATTATAATTTACTTCGTAGAATTTTCCATTTTAATATCAGCCTAATGAAAAATAAAAGGTGTAGTCGCCATAACACTGGAGTCTTTTTGTAGTAGTTTTATAAACCAAACTAGAAAGAATAAAGTCTTTTTATCTTCTTTCTCTTTAATTTCTTGCACTATCTTATTTTTTGAAGTGAAAACTTCTTTAGGCGCATTGAGCACTTTTTGGGTGAACAAAAATCATGGAACTCGCGTCATCGTCACCAAACGCTCCGATAGAAGTGAAAACTAAGTAACTTGTGAATTGTATCGTCGAGCTATTAGATTATTATTTTTGATTAATGTTTGGTTTGTAAGTAAGAAGTGTTGACCAATTAATTGGTCATTAACACTTCTTAATAGCTCGACGATACAATTCACAAATTACTTAGTTTTCACTTCTATCAGCAGTTCCCAAAGACTGCCCAGCATGTTTTTTTTTTAAAGACAACACCCTTTTTTTTTTTTTTTTTTGTTGAGGCGGGAAAAAATGTTCCTAACCGCACACCCCGTCGTTCGGGGAAACGAACAGGGTAGTGTGGGGCCTTCACCCACTAAAGAAACCCGCCGTGTGCCGTCTCTCCGCCTTTCTTGGCGGGCCACTGGAACTATGTCACATTCCTTCGGTGGTAAAGACAACACCCTGCTCTAAGGAATAATACTTGTATCGCGGGGGACTTTACAAACGTACAATTTCACGAACACAAAGTACACCTATACTCATAACAACCATTTGTGGATCACACAAAGAGTTGTCCTGTATGAATCGAACAACACTCGGCCGGGAAGCCGGTATCTAAACCACTCCGCCATATGAGCAGTCATATGATCTTTGCACGAAATTCTTTAAGCATCAAGAGGCCGTGTGGGGACGGACTAAGAATACAAGTGTCACCACCCCATTATTTTCCCACGGGTGTCGTATGAGGCAACTAAGGGAAGTAAGCAATTATCATCCATTGCATGACTGGTGGTAGGGCTGGGTACCAAGTGGGAGTACTCACTTGGTATCGGGCCCGAGCGGGTTGGTACCACCACCTCCCGTGTGACCGGCCATGAAGCACATCGATGCGTTTTGGCTGTAGCAGGAGATAGCCGTTTATATTTCATTTCATATCTGTGAAATGAATTGGTGAGTTGCGGCTTGACAATACTCTCGGTATAGTCGAGTCCATGGGCGACGGTTACCGTTTACCACCAGATGGACCGTGGCTCGTCTGCCACTACATGCAATAAAAAAAATAAAGAAGGCTTGTTAAAAATCTTAAAATTATACAGAGATAAACTTTGCACGTAGCAAGAAAGAAACTAAGCTGCTTCTACTACATAAAGGTGGTGAAATATGATTGGTCAGGTTGAGGAACTCCTGATGGAGGACACTATCGACTTTGAGGTGCACATTGATTTAACGAGGTGATAGATTACTTAATCTACATACTCTTGTACAGTGCATAATATAAATACCCCATACAATTATATGCGTGTTCTGTTAAGAACACAATATCACTGCGTTAGGACTTGTGTAGTAATAATTATGTCTTCTTAAAACAATGGTGTTCCATTTTATACTTAATTACTTAACATAAAAACTGAAAGTATCTAGTACCATAATTAGTAGTGCAGAACAGGTATGTTAGTGGTCTACTAAAGATAATCACTCTCTCATTTGACATTGTGTCTGTCAAATGAACGCTAGTGATGTAACCGGTTTTGCACACCTGTCAGTAAAAACAAAATACGCGATCAGTTGTTAGTAGGTTAGCATTTAGTACACGTAATTATTGACACATGTCTTAATAAAGTTAATTACTCAGCATTTTAATATAACTAACCGTTGCTCCGCTTATGGCTGTTTAGTTTTTAATTAGTGGTTATTAGTAAGATGTGTGTTGCCACATGAAATAAATGAAAGATCATTTTACACCTGTTTATATTAATTTAATTGTGTTACTTTATTCTCGTGTTATTGAGTTACTACCTTATATAAGCATTTTAATAAAGCCACTATTAAAATAATGTTCTTAACTAGTAGGATTAATGGTTGTTTGTTTGAATTAAATATTAATTAAGACACTTTCTTTCAAGTTAGTAAATTATAAAAGTTGTAGAAGAAAAGAAAAACAAGCTATTTAAAGCACGAATAATTTAAGACAAACTGTGATAGTAAATTCCTATACAAATAGATAACACACTGCCGCAGCTCTCAAAGTAATCAACGATCTATTGAATACAATTCGTATCGAGATCACTTCCATTCAATATCGAAGTCGTGAGCGGTTTATGTAACGGTCCGCACTGCGCCTGCCCGTGAGATGCTGCGATATATCGACTATACTCGTAATGGTTAATCGATAAAATGTTTTGTTCCGAATAAAAATATACGACAGTTAAACAGTTTTTGAGTTTACCCCATAAGAATCGATATATTTATATTTTTCATGAAACTCTTTTTAAAAGCTAAACAAAACGGAGATATACATTGAGATTTTAGAAGAAACAAATACCTCTCGCTCACGGATTGTCAACCCTCCGCCCTTTATGTGAAAATAAAGTGTAAATCTATAATATGAGATAAGATTTGTACACATCATACACAAATACCACTTTCGGGTCTTAAATCTCGTGTATATTCTGAGGTTAAATACCTTTATTTCCCGACATTTCGACCGTATTGCATCGGCCGTGGTCGGGTCTCCTATCTATCACAAACATTGTATATTTTTTATAAAAAAAAGTTCATATACAAATAACCAAAAAGTAACCATATCTAATGGTATTATGTAAAATAATTAGCATCAATGCAGCTTATTATGTGAGGCATCGACTGAATCGTTTCGAAAGGAGGTCATATCGAGACGAGATTCTAACCAAATATACTCGTATTTGTACACTTTTTGTTCTGCTTGTAAATAGTTCTTGTACATACATAGGTATATAATGTCTACTATAGTGTGTATTATTTACAGTAGGTCCTATAAATAGTTTTGTCACGAAAGTAATACGTACGTTATTTCACGTAGAGCACCTATTTTTTTTATAATATTACGTTCCAATTAGCCTTTTTCCTGGGAAAATTTAAAAAAGATCCGATAGGGGACACCAGTGGGGGGTACATATGTTTTGAATTCTCTATTGACATAGTACATTATGTAACTGGTGCTGCTATTTTTTAAATCTTCCCAGGAAAAAGGCTAATTACATTTATTAAGCATTTAAATGTAAAAGTTTGTGAAGTATTTGGATGTTTAGATGTTTGTACGTCGATGAAGCCTGAAGAGCTGAGCGGATTTGGATAAAATTTGGTAGATAAATTTATGAGAGACCGTATTAACATAAAGTTTTTTTCCGAAAAATAGTACATAGCATCATCACACATAGCATCACGCCTGTATTCCCCGAAGGGGTAGGCAGAGGTGTATTATACACCCACGACTCGCCAGCTATGTTTGAGTCCCACGTAATAGGGGGCGAGCCTATTGACGTCTACCGGGCACATTTCCAAACTCCGGGCTGCTACTGAGAAATTTTCTTTTTAGGAAAAACCTGAATAACTTTGCCCGACCCGGGGATCGAACCCGAGACCTCATGATTAGCAGTCGCATACACTACCGCTACACCACCGAGGCAGTAAGAGGCGAAAAATAGTCCCCGTAGAATAGTTATTATTCGCAAACGACCTAACAACTAAATGGACGATCCTTCCTATCCTCTCCTTAGTATCCTACCTATCCTCTCCTTATGAAGGATAATAAGGAGAAATATCCACCTCCTATCCCATTCCTTTGGCAGGCGTCTTTTGGAGACGTCGCGGAAACATCGAAATTATTTTGTAGAAATAAAATGATCATAACTTGACAAAGTATCAAACGAGAATAAACTCGATGGGTTTGGGTCGTTTCATTACAGAGTTACTGTGGCCACCTTCCAGCTCAATTATCAGACCCTGGATACCATCTAGAGACAAAGTACTTGTCAAGACGAATCATACGAGCCCAAACTCGATGGGGTTGCGTCATTTCATTACAGAGTTACTGTGGCCACCTTCCAACTCCATCATCAGACCCTGGATACCATTTAGAGACAAAGTACTCGTTAAGACGAACCAAAAGAGCACAAATTCGATGGGGTTGCGCCGTTTATAGAGTTCCTATGTCCACCTTCCAGCTCCGTCATCAGATCAGCTCCATGTCATCATAATATTGCATTGTCCCGTGACATACATATGCGTGCATAAAATTTCAGCTCAATCGGAAACCGGGAATTGTGTCAAATTTAACTTGCAAGATTTGAACGGGACAAGTAAAATAAAAGCGTCGCCACGCTAACAGCCGATTTCACCCTCCCTCCGCATTAGATGTTTCATATCAAAAATTGGAGTCGGTAATAACTAAAATTACATCATGGATTTTCATTAGTACCTAGATTGTGTATTAAGTGAATCAATCCCATTTTTACAAGATTTAATGAAGGCCTAAAATGCAACGAGGATTTGATGAATGAAATGTTATTTTTAGTTCAATTTTTTACGCTGTTTACATCGTTCATTTTCTGATCTGTCACAAGATACGATCGAGTAACGTTGACCTTTTTGTAACAAAATGCTCTTATAGCGTTCAATGAACTTCGTAATGATAATTTCATGGCTTATTCGAGGCTGAATGAATTTTAGCTACTTTAAATTATCTTTGAATTACTTTAATATTATATAAGACTTGATTTAGTATATTTGTATATAGCTGATTTATTAAAGCAGCGTTTTATATAGCAAACCACTGAAGCATTTTGGTTACGTGTACCAGCTAGTACGTTTATTGAATTAAATAAATTAAATTGAAATGAAAAGTAAAGAAATAGTTTTAAAGATACATTTTTATTAGTATTGAACAAGTCCCATATCAGGTTGATTGGAAATGTTATCTCCGATTTGTGTGAATTTGTGGTCATTTTGAAAATCGACATACATATTTTCATTTTCGCGTATTGTCACCGAAATTTAATAGGCATGCAAAAACGCAGATGCGTAAGTCTACAGGAAATGTCTGAAAAATGATTGTCAAATTTTGAATCGGACAATTTACATAAGAACATTGCAAGGTACCTAATATAAAGCTTGTAAAACAGTAGCTTAGCTGTTAAAACATAAAGTATGTAATCCGTAAATCCCGGGTTAGAACCTCGCTCGCATAAACCATTTATTTGAACGAGATTTTCGGTTTTCACTTTTTTTTTCTCCGGAACGGCTGGACTGAATTGGATGAAACTTTCACTGGCATATAGCTGATATATATGGTGGGTGTCAAACAAGCATACGGCCCACCTGATGGTAAGCGGTTACCGTAGTCTATAGACGCTAGCAACACCAGAGACATCACTCGTGCGTCGCAATCTCTAAGAAAAAGTGATAGGAGGTTGATAGGCAGAGGATAATAAGGAGTGGATAGGTAGGATACTAAGGAGTGTTAGCAAGTAAATTAAGGAGAGGACAGGGAGTGGGTTTGAGCCTCCGGCGCTCTCACTCACCCTACGCAATACAACGGTAAGAGTACCTACCTACTCCACAAGAATTCATTCAATCATTGTACCAATGGACCGTAGCTAAATCGTTGTTCCAATGTGTTAGTTAACAATATGACGATGGACTCTATCGATGCAGACAGCGTGACTTTCGAAGTTTCGAACTGTGCGCGGTGGTTGGACGTCACGCCACTGCGATGATCCATCACGGGCCGGACCAGGACCGGTCCAGACGAACGGTACTCAACAATAAGGCGAAGTAACTCACTGTCTCTTTATTCAAATACTAAGAAATAACGCAACAGTGTAATGTCATATTGTGGATAAAATAACTGGGGTAGTTGTTATAGTTCGTAAAAAACTTGTTAAATGTTATGACAACTTTTATCATCATTTTCGCGGAAACAGTCCGTATAATAAAAAAATCGAGGTAGGTATTTCAAAATGTTTTCATATTATAAGTGTTTTATATTCTGCAAATTCCAACTTACGTAGAATCGATTTTTAGATTATTTTAAAATATTCGATCGCTTTAACTTTAAACGCTCATATTTATTTTGAAATTATGAAAAAATCATAATAATTACAATCGCAAAGTAACAGGTCATAAATATTTGATGGATATAAATACCTTTTACTTACTTACTTACTTATCATCACGCCATTTCCCTTGCGGGGTAGGCAGAGAGAACAGAGTGCCAAGAGGTTCTATTCTTGCATACATCTCTCGCTTCCTCAACATTCATAACTCTCTTCATACACGCTCGCTGGTTTCGGAGACTCCTGACTCCACCTTCCTTCAATACCTACATCCTTCCACTTTCGCATTGTATATCTTCTTAACCAGTCACTCGTCCGGCATTCTTTCCACATGTCCGAACCATCGGAGCATTCCCTTTAATAATTAATTATATATATTTAGATATTTTTTTATATATATTTTTAGCATTTGACATGCTTAGCAACATACATTAAACATAAAGTGAAAAATGTGAAATCGAAAATAACAGTCACGAGCAGGATTCGAACCTGCATCTCCTGGATACCGTCCAGATGCTTTGCCAATTCAGCCATCGTGACCCTTGCTCCTGACTGCTAATCTCGATAACACATTCATACTTAACGTCTTTGGGTGACGCCTGCACCATCTGTCGGAAGTATTTTCATACATTATACCGACCAGGTAAACTTAATTTTACAATTTAAGATTTTACCTAATAATGACGCAAACCCTATAAATATTTAGATATTTTTTATATATATTTTTAGCATTTGACATGCTTAGCAACATACATTAAACACAAAGTGAAAAATGTGAAATCGAAAATAACAGTCACGAGCAGGATTCGAACCTGCATCTTCTGGATACCGTCCAGATGCTTTGCCAATTCAGCCATTGTTTACATTTTTTCAAAATTAATTATATAGCTTTTAATTTTGTTTTTATAAAAAAAAAACTTTTAATCTGTCCAAAATATAGCGGACAATATTTATTACTGTACTTGTACGCCCAAGTATTTGAACTAAATAATTCTAAAATTCAAAGAGTGTACTTAGAAGCTCTGCTGGTGCACTTAATGTCAATTTTATATATTTTTTTGTTACGTGAAATACAAGGCAGGCAGCGTTAATAAGTTCAGTACCTACAAAATCAATAATTTTAAGATATATTTATAACTGCATAAGCCATTCAGATTACCCAAATCCGTACAACTGAGTTTATGTGTTTGATGAACAATTATCCAACATTTTAACTTTCATGTTTATAGAATATACTAGCTTCTGCCAGAGAAGTATAAATACGTGAAGGTTTAAAATGTTCACCCGTCATAATGCTAACGCTATAACACTGCCATTTTGTTAAAAATACAGTAATAAATCACTTATTTCTGCATAAATTGATAATAGTCAATTGTTACAGACAACTGCAACAGCCACGCTATCTTCTGAGATAATAGTATCCTACCTCTGTGTCTAAATTTCACCCAAATACGTTTAGCTGTTTGTTGCGTGATCGAGTAAAGGACAAGTTTATATTCATCGCACGGTGCACACTTCCGCCCGATACTTGCCCTTAATGGTCGTACCTGTTGTCATCAGGTTATACAAGTTTACTATGTGGACTATTGGGTTAAGTCCTTTACGATGAACCGATTGAGCTGTCGTAAATTGTCGAAGGAAGTCGTTCACATCCCATACCTTATATGCATTAAATCGTAGCATCTGTAACATCTAGTCTATAGTTTTATTACCCTTTTTCCGTCCCACTATTGGGCACGAGTCTCTTCTCATATGAGAGGGATTTAGGCCGTCGAGAGAATCTCTCGGGCACGCAGATTTCCTAACGATGTTTTCCTTCGACGAACAATGGTAATATGTAAGCAAATAGTTAGAAATTTTCGAAAAATCATGAAAAGTCAAGGTTATGTGCCGTGAACTTGGCCTGGATATCGAATTAGATACCATTGTCTTTGCAGTCCTTAATTTTATCAATAGGCTATCGCTGCTATAAAAACTTTATCCCGCTACCATATTAGGCACCTCAGATATATAAACTAAAAACGGCTGCGCCGCAGTCAAAGGCTTGTGTAATACGAATTGCTGGACACTAAACTTGTATCAAGTTGTTTATTACCTATTTCTGTTTACTAAAAGCTATCTTGTTTTATCTATTGCGTAAATGTGAAGTTGAATCCGACTCAGGGACGAATACTTAAAGTAGATAATTATGTTCGACTTATAATACTACAGCACGGCCACAACATAAACGCATGTATAAAATCTCATTAAAATTATTATAAGGCACTGTGGCAGCACTTCCAGAGCCACAGCACAGCTTTCCACATTGCCATCGAATATCAATTCGACAAGTGTTTCGTTTTTACACGAGGTATTTTCAGGGCCTTTCCAATCAATCACTCGTTCAAGTTGCATTCAAATCATCACATCAATTTCTATAAAGTGAAACTCGTAATCATTGATACGATTTAAAATCCTATTCTCATTATTTTCATTCACAAAATATCACAGATTAGTCAGAGAATTCACCTAACAACCGCTCTTTTTTTTTCAACTTCATCATTCATGGCATTTTTAATCTTATGTGTATCACGTCAAATGTTATTTGACATGCATATATAAGTTGGTAAATATTTGATACGGGTACATTCAAAATGTGTTGGGTCCCTTTTTTCGTGCACATAATTCCTAAGAACTGGTTTTGTCGGATCCATTCAGTGAACTGTTTTGTATCTTTTTTAATATTCTCAACGCGCACCAGATCATTTTGAGTCGCCCTTTTCAATTTTATTTTAGGCACGTTATAATTTATTCTTAAAATAAAATTAGTATGTTCTTTATAACAGTAAAGTTTTTTTTAATATCTAGAAGTAAACATATGTACTCATTATATGAGAGTCCATTAAAGGAGTACTATAAATGTTTAAGGGACTTCGTTAATCTTGTAATCCGCCAATAAAATTAATTAATCTCATTATTACTGCATAAATATTTATTTATATTAGTAGTTTTATCTCGATAATAACTGGTTCATAACATAATACTCGTACATAGGTGTGCCAACGGAAGCTGCATTCTCACGTGCAGCAGATTAACACTTTCTGCGTTCCTTACCACGTTTGACCACTAAATTGTCAGTTAAAAGGCTTCGGATGATTTACATGGACTCTTTCATTGAAGAGCTTTTTTTGTAATGTTTTTACGTCCATACAATATTCTCAAGATTTTTTAAACATCGTTGATTGTTTCGGAACTATGGTTTGGTATTGGAAAACTTTGTAAAAACGACTGAGAATTTTTCTTTTTACGAAAAAGCTCAATAACGCTGCCTGACCTGGGGATCGAACCCGAGACCTTATGATCAGCAGTCGATTACACTACCACCGCTCCACAGAGGCAGTTAAATTTCTGAGTAGCCAGCCCGGAGTTTAGAAATGTGCCCGGTAGACGACAATATGCTCGCCCCCTATTACGTGGGACTTATATAGCTGGAGAATCTTGTGTGTGTAATACGCCTCTGCCTACCCCTTGGGGGAATACAGGCGTGATGCTATGTATGTATGTTGTAAAAAATAACAAAAAGTTGGCTACATTTTGTTATGAAAAATTATCTCCAAAATTGTCTATATTCTGAAAATCCATAATCATGATTCTACAATTGCTACTAGTAAACTAACATATTTTATTATTAGCTGAGGTGAGAGATTTCGTCAGCGTGGACATTTATATGAGGACACTTTTTTTTCTTGGCATCCGATGTAAATGAAATAAAGCCTTCAATTTTGCTCTAAGGTATGCTGTATGTATCCCCGAAAACCGCATTGATATCAGTTCAGTAATTTTAGATATGTGCTTTATACAAATAGAGGAAATGAAAAGGCATTATTTTTTTCTATTACCTTTTTCTTATCGTTCCCTCTCTATTTTTGATACACATGTACAGACACCGGGCATTTACACAATACTAAATCGGGTGACACATTTCTTCAATGTTATTAGATAATATAAAATAAAAATAGGCCGTGTGGGGCCGGCTTTAGAATTGTCCCGCCCCTTCTCCACCCATGGGACTGGAGGAGCCGACTGAGGGAATACCGGGGGAGTGGGCAGCAGCACTCCCTCGAGTATTAACAACATCCACTGCGATCGCCAACCCGCTTGCCAAGCGTGGCGATTACGGCACTATCGCGAATATACTATATGAGCGAAACAGCACAGGACCGCTCGTTGTGGCGTTCTCTTGGGGGGGGCTATGTCCAGCAGTGAACGTCGAAAGGCTAATGGATGGATGATTGGATTAGATAATAACAGTAGAAAAATAAAAATTTTGTATAGTATGGCAACAACTTTAGTGAAAATACTTTATATTTATTTTAGGTTATGTCTCAGGTTCCCTATATACCTAGTAGTAGGATAAAATGTGTAGATATCAGTTTCTTATTCTAATCAAAAGCTATCAAACAAAAAGTTTCATTAAAATCCGTTCATTAGTTTTTGCGCCAATCCCGAAAGAATAAACAGACATAATATCTAAAAGAAATTGTTTAGTTTACAAATTATTTGTGAATGAGGAAAAAGAGAACTTTAGTGCGAGCGGGAATCGAACGTGCATCCCTTCTAATCCGGGGAAGTGCTCTAAGCCGCTGAGCTATCGCACTGACCTTCGGCCATATCCAATCTCCTCATCAAATTTGTCTTTACGACCAACGCCGCCTATCGGATGCATTTACATGCATTAATCCAATATAGTAAGTTTAATTTATTTGATGGCGCGATTTTTTAAACATTTTGATCTGTATTTTAGCACTTGACAAACTCAGCTACTTTAAAGTACTAATTATTTGTGAATGAGGAAAAAGAAAACTTTAGTGCGAGCGGAAATCGAACCTGCGTCTCTCCCTTATTCCTCCAAAATACAGATCATAATTGTTTACTGTTTATAGTCGCCTAAATAGCCTAATACATTTTTTTTTTCTTAAACATTCTGACACAGCTCTGTTGCAGCTTTATAATAGTAAAGAGGTATAGACAGATAAAAAGTGCACATATTGAATTTAATATTGCATAATTATATGTATATTGCAATCAAAAGGTCAAATCTCATATATTTTGAAATGCTCACTGCATCAAATATATTAATTTCTGCATCTTCTTTCGATACATCATTTCAAAACGTCTTATTATTTATAGAATCCATGCAATATATTTGTTTGAAAAATGCAATGGAAATCTATATGTACATAAAGGCATAGATATAACATAAAGGTATAATATAAAGTCGAAAGTTTCGTGGCTTAGGTTAGTCAACAGAAATTCAGACTGTTTTCAGTATCGCTTAAGCACTTTTCCAAGGAAGATCTTTAATATTATTAATAAAATTCATTTGCGGCTTACTCTGGTTAATCTTAATAAGTACTTACGTTTATAGTCTTCCCCGGATTGAAAAAGGACGCAGGTTCGATTCCCGCTCGTACTAAAATACAATTCACAAATTATAATTTTTATCGTATGTATTGCGGTTGAATTAGAATTACTCAGTCAAATCCAAACCAGCGGAATTCAGTATTGCGTTTTACTGAATGCATATGACTGTGAGAAGCGTCTTTTATTTGTTAGTGTAAGAAGTACATAATCTTCAGTACAATTAGCCATCGACAGTCCTCGATTAGCATATAAGCTGTTTATGCAATTGCTTAGCTTAGGGCCTCCCGTCTAGGGGGGCACCAGAAACGACCGAGCAAAAAAAACGAGCACACGAAAGTTAAAGCAATTTCAAAATCCGCGCGTTTTAAATTGTGGACCGGTCGTAAAAATATAGCCGAATCTTAGGACAACATGTCACTGTGAAATCATGTTAAGCCAACCCCACCTACCTAGCATGGGATAAGGGCAGGAGGAACAACACATACATATTCTACCTACATCCATCCATCAGCCTTTTAAAGTCCACTGCTGGACATAGGCCTCCCCTATTCTCCATTCTACCTACGAAACCTATTAACATTTATTTTTTTAATTAATTCTTTATTGGTTCACTTAAGGATAGGGGAGCCCACAGGGGAAGATTGCTTAGGGCATCAAGTTACCTTAATCGGCACTGGCCATCGAGATAATACACCATTGCAATTTGCTATGAAATTAAACCAACAACATTCTGAAAGGTAAGTAAAGTAACTATAAACAAACCGTCGTGTTTAAAGTATTAGAACAACGCAGGAGTTAGTAACTGGTATAAAAAACTCAAAGAAGAACCGACAACGCAGGTGTCCCACCCACACTGGACACGAACAAAGTGGACCAACGGCCCACTTCACCTACCACTTTCCCAAAGTGCTCACACGCGGGGGTCACAAGTTTACGAACCTACTTTTATTGTGATTTGTGTGAAAACTTTTATAATTTTTATTTTTGTTAACATTATATTTAAATTTCGTTGTGTCGTCTATATGCATGTGTAGGTAATCAATTCGCTTCGAATATTAATGACAGCTATGATTTGGTAGAAACTTCGAAATGTTGGCAAACCATATTTTATCGTCATGGAAATGGATTTTAGTTAGTCTATGTAAAATTTCCATGGTATTAAGTGTTACAATGTGTATAATAATAATAATTTTAAATCCAATTCAGATTTAGGTGTTTATATACCTTCGTTGTTATTTGTTGCATATTTGCTTATATCGGATTTTTTCTTTTATCGTCACAAATGTACAAACCATCATGTTTTTTAAATACGATCTATACGAGAGACACAAACGAGTTTATATAGAGCAGTATGAATGGTTTAATAGAATTAAATATTATTGCATGGAGGCGTTTTGGTGATTGTGAACTTAGGAATATTTTCCCAGGAATATATTTTTTTTTCTTTATTTTAGCGCTTGACATGCTACTGTAAAGAACTGGTCGAAAAGACATCTAAAACAAATGAGACGTAGATATATGGGGTTTGGCTGGGTACCAAGTGGGAGTACTCACTTGGTATCGGGTCCGAGCGGGTTGGTACCACCATCTTAACTTTATGTTATTTCAATTTTACATCGCGCTGTAATTGACTGGCTGTACAGAAAATAGAACTGTTTATTTTTTATAATTACACAGCTGTCAGTTGAAAGTAATTCTCCCTAGGGCTGAAAAGTATTACTTTCAACCCGCTCCTCAGGCAACTTCAGGCCTACTTTCAGAGTATAAGTAATGAAAACATTATTTTCCATTTTATTACTTTTTTATAAAACATCGACGCAATTACATTGCCAATGTTATGCTAAAATCTAGATCTATAAGTAATGTAGAACAGTTTGTACGTACGCTAGTTGTATTACGTAATCGATTTGGCATAATCGAATGTAATCGATATAGAATATTGCATTGTGGATGTACGGTGAAAGTCGGACAGGCAGACGAGTAGCCGGTCCAATAACATCGTGCATTTACGATAAAGTCAAAGGTTTCGGAAACGACCCAGATATTTAGTAATCGAAAGCACGAGCGTCGTATCAGCACCATAAGTGGTCGGAGACATTTGTTATTTTTTTTAAATTGAGCTGTTAAAGTTGTCTACATAATTTATGGGCTAACCTTCGTTGAAAGTCCCAGCAACATTTTATTTTTGTTTCTTATTTATATTCTTCTTGATTAATGATTACTAGTAAATTAGGAGAGGTGGCTTACGGTATTTCATTGAGGTTTAAACTAGCATCGGAATTCTATAAAAAAATATATTACATTAAAAACTAATTTAAAAAAGAACTATAGTTTATATTCAATTGAGAAAGAGGTTTTTTATAGATCGGGCGTTCTTCCATAAAAACAATAACTGCAGTACAACATTATCTTTCACAAAAGCATCTTGATTTTTTCTTACTACATAAGTCGTTACTTCCCTTTTTTTTTGTTTAGGCGGGAAAAAATGTTCCTATCCGCACACCCTATCGTTCGGGGCAACGACTAGGGTAGTGTGGGGCCCTCACCCACTAAAGAAACCCGCCGTGTGCCATCTCTCCGTCGTTATTGGCGGGCCACTGGAACTATGTTACATTCCTTCGGTGGAAGTCGTTACGTACCTACGTATAGTACGCTTATCACGTTATAGGTACGTTATGAATTTATTTAGTTGTGCTTTGGAGTTTTGGCGGGAACGAGAAAAATACAATGTCGTCGCTCGCAATATTTTCCAAAACTTGTGTTATTTCAAGTAGTAATGTGTAAAATTAGTGGCATTTTATTTAATTAATTATTTATGTCTATGCATAATGTTGACAAGTGATATATTAAGACGCAACGTGTGTTTCGTATTGCCTCCAAAACTCCATAAAGGCTTTCAGTAAAGTCGCCACCACTTTACTGAGGCGTCACTGACTTGACTATGACTAATTTTGTGCTTTGACTTCGATTGTGACTTGTTTGGTGAAATATTTTTTACTAAGCTTACTTGATACATGAAACTTGACACTGGCAACAATGGCTTAGGCTGATTGCCATAATCTAAAAAGAAGAACAACACCTTATCTTAACTTTTTATTCTTTTTTTGATGATAGGTACGTCTAAAAAGTCTGTCTAAATATTGAGTAAATATTCAACTAAATAATGTTGAACTTCCACAAGCTTTGTACAGTACACTGAGAGAATCTTTCCTTTTCTTCATGTACGCCACGGACATTCAAATTCCTCCTAAGAATTACACTCCTAATTTTAAGTAAGAAAACAATGAATATATATATATATATATTCATACGTTATGTTCATATTTAGTGAGCGTATACTATGGTGATACCAGACCGTTTATGGAAGCATACAATTTCTCGTAACGGCGGTTATAAGTACTAGCCGTAGAACGGGAAGGTTCGTTCACAGTTAAGGTCAAATTTTCTCATGTTTCGCTTCAATAGTTCTTAAAGAACATTTTACACGTCACATATTACATTCAATACTTTGGACATTTTATAATTATCCTAGGTTGGTTTAATACACCACTGAAGGAATGTAATATGGTTCCGGTGGTCCGCCAATAAAGGCGGAGAGACGGCACACGGCGGGTTTATTTAATGGGTGAGGGCCCCACACTACCCTGTTCGTTGACTCCGAACGACGGGATGTGCGGTTAGTTACATTATTCCCGCCTAAACAAAAAAAAGGTAGGTTTAATACCTTTCCATCCATCAGCCTTACAACGTCCACTGCTGGGCATAGGCCTCCCCAAGAGAACGCCACAACGAGCGGTCCCGTCATGGGGGATAATGCCGTAATCGCCACGCTTGGCAGGCGGGTTGGCGATCGCAGTGGATGTTGTTAACACTCGAGGGAGTGCTGCTGCCCAGTCCCCCGGTATTCCCTCAGTCGACTCTTACGACTCCCGTGGGTAGAGAGGGGTGGGACCATTCTAAATCCGGCCCCACACAGCCTAAATACCTTTATCTCAATATAATTGACGCCGGCACTAAATATTGTTCTCCTAAGCTGATTTTTTTAAAAACAAAGTGATTTTTTTTTATTACTTTTTAGTTTAATATTTTTTAATGTCGAACTTGATCACAAAACTTGACTAGAAATGCTTTTATACCAATTGTACGGAGCTTTGTCTAAAAATCGTTTTTTTGTAGATGGAAAAACATGTAAATTTCAAACACTGTTACTGAGTATACACAAATAACGACGCGCTTTAGCTTTTTACATATTTACATATTATACGGGGTAAATAGAATCACGCCCCGAAGGGGTAGTCCATCCATCCATCCATCAGCCTTTTAACGTCCACTGCTGGATATAGGCCTCCCCAAGAGAACGCCACAACGAGCGGTCCTGTGCCGACCGCATCCAACGGCTCTCCGCAGCTTTGACCAGATCATCGGTCCATCTGGTGGGGGGCCGTCCTACGCTGCGCCGTCCGATACGTGGTCGCCACTCGAGAACCTTTCGTCCCCAACGGTTATCGGTTCGTCGAGCGATGTGGCCTGCCCATTGCCACTTCAGCATGGCAACCCGGCGGGCTATGTCGGTCACTCTCGTTCTCCTACGGATCTCCGTATTACGGATTCGATCACGTAGGGAAATACCAAGCATAGCCCGTTCCATGGCCCGCTGACTTTGAGCCTTGATATGAGGCCAACATTCAGAGACCACGTCTCTGTTCCGTATGTCATCACTGGTAACACACACTGGTCGTAGACCTTCGTTTTCAGACACTGCGGAATATTGGACGAGAAGATCTTCCTTAGCTTCCCGAACGCTGCCCAGCCGAGTTGGATTCGTCGATTGACCTCTTTCTCGAAGTTGTGCCTACCTAACTGGACTTTTTGTCCCAGGTAGACATAATGGTCGACAACTTCGAGAAGCGCACTCCCGACTAGGACCGGTGCTGAAATGACATGGACATTAGACATGACTTTCATCTTGTCCATGTTCATTTTGAGACCCACTAGTCGGGAAACCCTGCTGAGATCATTGAGCATGGTGCCAAGGTCCTCCAGAGATTCTGCCATGACTACGATGTCGTCGGCATATCGAAGGTGAGTGATGTATTCGCCATTGATGTTGATGCCGAATCCGGTCCAGTCCAAGAGCTTGAAGACATCTTCCAATGCAGCGGTGAAGAGTTTCGGGGACATAACGTCTCCCTGTCTAACACCTCTCTGCAGTTGGATCGGTCCCGTACTCTTGTCCTGAACACGGACTGACATGGTGGCGTTTCTATACAAGCACTTCAGCACTCCGATGTACCGATTGTCAATTTGGCACCGCTGAAGGGACTGCAGCACCGCCCAAGTTTCGATCGAATCGAAGGCTTTCTCATAGTCCACAAACGCCAGACACAGAGGCCGATTGTATTCTTCGGTTTTCTGTATAATCTGGCGTAGCGTGTGAATGTGGTCTATGGTACTATAGCCTTTTCGGAAACCGGCTTGTTCGGGAGGCTGGAAGTCGTCAAGCCTGCGCGTGAGTCGATTTGTAATGACCCTCGAAAACAACTTATAGACGTGGCTCAAGAGCGAGATGGGTCTATAGTTCTTCAAGAGGGTTCTGTCACCTTTCTTGAAGAACAGCACCACCACGCTTCTGGTCCACGACTCTGGAACGTCGCCCCCGAGAACGACGGAATTGAACAGCCTCTGAAGAGCTTTTAAGACCGGCTTTCCGCCTGCTCTCAGAAGCTCTGTGGTGATTCCGTCGTCTCCCGGTGCCTTTCCGTTCTTTAGTTGTTTGAGAGCCATTCTGATCTCGTACAGGCTGACGTCCGGGATATCTTAGGTAAAGTGCCGAGTTAGCTTGGATCTGGGGTCTTGGACCAAGCCACAGCAGGGCTCTGGGATCTGTACAACTGTCCATAGAACTGCTGGACCTCTCCCAAGATCTCATCTCGAGAAGAAGTGATAGTGCCGTTGTTGGTCCTCAGTTTAGTCAACTGACTTTGGCCAACAGATAGATCTCTTGCGAACACTTTCGAGCCTTGGTTCCGCTCTATCGCCTCTTTAATACGTGTAGTATTAAATTGGCGAATATCGTGCCGCACAGCCTTGGAGATCTGTCTGTTTAACCGCCTTAGGCAGGACCAATCGGCTGAGGACTGGACTATCATTTCTTTTCTCCTCTCCATGAGTTTGAGAGTATGGTCCGAGAGTTTACGGTTCCTACTGACGCGACGGGCCTTGAAGTAAGTCGACCCGACCGCGTGGACAGTTTGCACGAAACTGCTGTTCATATCGCTCGCTGATTCACACTCATCTAGACATTGGAAGCGATTTTGTAGTTCGAGCTGAAAGCTCTCGGGGTTCTGGTATTGGGCAGGTGTTGGTCGGAGCGTAGACTTCATCAAACGCGATCTCTCGACTTTTGTTCTAATATTCAAGATGCCCCTGACTAGTCGGTGGTCACTCCCAGTTTTAATCCTGCTGATCACTGAGACATCATTGAAGGGGTAGACAGAGGTGTATTACACACCCCAACCTGACGTAATAGGGGGCGAGCCCTATTGCCGTCTACCGGGCACATTTTTAAACTCCGGGCTGCTACTGAGAATTTTCCTTTTTATGAAAAAGACCAACAACACTGCCCGACTGAGAGATCGAACTCGAGACCTCATGATCAGCAGTCGCTCACAATACCGCGGTGCACCACAGAGGCAGTCAGTAAATGTGGGTAAAAATTTTGTATGAGAGTATCGGTTTTATTACAGGTGTACGTACAGGGGCTTGTAAATTAAATTGTAACTACTTATCACAAATAAATAATTACGTAGGTATATACATTATATCAAACTGTAACTCGCTTATTGACGCACAGTCGAAACTCCTGGGGCTAGGAACGTAAATATGTATATAGAAATTTCTTGTAGGTACTAAGAAAGTTTTAACGAAAGTCAATGAACATCGTAACGTTTGGTTTGGTGAACATAATAAGACATCACTACGACGCGAGCGAAGCTGCGGGCTATGCGCTATTATTAATAAAAAGAAAAATAAATTGTGAAATTAGTTGGGTCTTAACCCAAACAAATTATCAAACTGGGATCACAATATTGTTGATATCCCTAAACATACTCGTAGATAAAAAGAGCCCGACACATTGGGTACATTCGGGACAAAAGACCATCAAAACAAATTTAGGTTTAAACCATAGATTTAATTACGTCCAATAATTTTTTGTATTGCTTATGGTAGCAGACGATCCACGGCCCACCTGATGGTAAATAGTAACCGTCGCTAATGGACTCAACTATACCAGGAGTATTGTCAAGCCGCTGCTCAACATTGTATTTCACAGAATGATATGAAATTAAAGAATTAACGGCTATCTCCTGCTAAACAAAACACACCAATTCCGGTGGTACCAACCCACTTGAGTCCGATAGCAAGTGAGGGCTCCCACTTGATACCCAGCCCTACCACCCGTCATGCAATAGCTGATAATTGCTTACTTATTCCCTTAGTCGCCTCGTACGACACCCGTGGGAAAGAATGGGGTGGTGACACTTGTATTCTTAGTCCATCACCACACGGACAAAAAGTAAAAGTTCTGTAGTTTATTTCAAAGTTGATGAATAAGTGCATTAAAATAAGATCTGCTCACGACTAGCGCTGTGCGCTTTATTCGATAATATCGATTTATGAGATCAATTACCGCGATAGTGTTGGATTCGTATCGGGGTGCTTTAATCGTATAATGTTTATTTGTTTATATTGCAAAGTTCAACGTACAGGACAGAACATTCAAGAAGGAATTTAGATAATTGTCATCATATATTTTCCATTCTTATTGTATTTGTCATGTGTTGTGTACACTACATTTGTTTACTATGCCGCTCGCGTAGTCATTTTGTGTGTGACATGAATTTGATGAAGTTATTGTGTATGCGTTGAAAATAAAACAGATAGCTTACGACATCCTGTCGTGTTCAAAAATTTATGTTAAAAGTAAGAGTTTAGTAATAAAAAATATTTAAAATAACGTAAGTATAATAAAAGTATTGTAGAACAAATAAAAGTATTATGTAGTAAACGTTGGCTTATTTTTCCGCAACTCGACGTCGTAAGTGCGTCTACTCGTATTTTGCGTGACAAATAAAAGTAGTTAAGTATAATAAAAATAATTAAGGCCTCGTTAATACCAAATCTAAGTAAATCATGCAATACTAGTAAATACACCCAGAAGAAAACCAAATCCAATGAGTCTATAGTTACAACCGCAGTACAATAATACTACCTACCAAATACTTATAATCAAAACAACTACATGTATAAGTATATTTTGTATTAAAAGGGCATGGGAACTAGGACACATACACGGGCTAGTAAATAGCCCTTTGCTCAGGACAGTCACAATACTGTACAAGGACACAGCGTACTAAGTTCAAATGATTGTGAAATAAGTGGACTGGGTCGAATAAGTGAATAGAATAGGTTAGAATGAGTTAACGAGGATTTTGTTGAATTTTTATGTCTCTGTTTTAGAGTAACAATACTTTCACAAATACATTGATGCCCTAAGCCCTTCGATCAACAACAATATTGTTGATCGAAACCTGAGCCAGCCTCAAAAATAACAATTATTATAATTAATTAGATTCTGTATATTGTAATTGTAGAAATTCTGTACCATATACGAGTATAGTACTTCTTTTAGTGACAGCTAGCCTTTGATCAATAATCAAGATATCTAAAAGAGAAAATTCTAATTATTACCAGTAAATATTTACAATTATCTCTACAGAGAGAATTGTTATTATACAAGTAATTTATGTGAATACATACGTATTATGCAGTAATGTTAGATAGGTACTTAAATGACTGTAAGTACACAATGCATCTTACTTTCTCAGACTGTTCATAAGATTATATTATGCTATTAATTACCTGAATTGTTTGTTTATTTTTAATATCATAAACACACACCTACACATCACTCAGTCCGATTTAATAAGATTGTTGATATTTTTTATATGTTCTCAGCGATATAATGTAGTTAATATTAGTGATTCTGTTTACTATTTCGATACTTCTCTTTACCACGTAAACAATACTGTCAATGATTTTGAAATGATTTTTATTTATTTTAAATATAACATGATTTGAATTTAAAATATGCTATTACACACCAGACTCGGCCGCTATAGTCGCTCGAATGAATGTCATGGAATCATTTATTGAAGAAAGTTTTGTTTTTCCCTTTTTGTTTTTATTGAGTTTGAACAGTATCATATAGTTAATCCACGATGAATTTATCTCGATTAAACTTAGTTACTGCGAAACCGCGGTTCTTGTCGACAATAATCGATTTATTCATCGTATCACAGAACACGTTTTACAACGTCTGTCTAATGGGTTTCCACGCTTGTTTTGTTTCTATTAAAAATAAGCAATCTTACGCTAAAATATTTTATTGGTGTATCACACACCTAATATATTATTTTATAATTAATCTCGAGGAAGCAAGTTCGTAATAAAACTATCAAATGTAATAAGTAGTTTGTATTTTTAATTCCTAAGAATTAATGTCGATTTTAGTTCCTCATTTCACTTTTTGTTTTGAATTTATTACATCAATAAGTACAGTTACAATCGATCGTTAGAAAGAGGCCTCGTATATCCAAATAAAATAAGCACGTTATCGTTAGTGAAATGCAAGTCATAGAGATGAGTAAATATTGAAAAAGTAACCCGGTTAAAATAACCGGTGGGTGACTCGCTAGTTTTGGAGTTCGTCATTTGTTTCACTATTAGTAAGATTACTATTAAATTTATAAAATGAAGTACAAACTTTGTATTTATCATGGGATTATTTACTTATATGAAAGGTGTGAGTTATTACCAGGTAAGACCATTGAAGTAATGTTACAAAGTGCCAGCGGTCCGCTAATATACAGTAGAGACTGCACCATCCGTCCATCCATCAGCCTTTCGACGTCCACTGCTGGACATAGGCCTCCCCGCGACTTGGATCAGATCATCGGTCCATCAGGTGGGTGACCGTCCTACGCTGCGCCGTCCGATATGTGGTTCATTAACGGTAAGTTTATTAGTGTGGTACATTTTTCCCACTTTAACGAAATAAGGGTCGTATCTCAATACTATATAAGATAAATTTTACCTCATTATTTTTTCATCAGCAATTATATTTTAAAACGCACTCAAAAACCAAACGCCAATCTTACTAATAGGAACGCAAATATGTACCTAATATATTTAACGCTATCCATCAGCCTTTCGACGTCCACTGCTGGACATAGGCCTCCCCAAGAAAAGCCACAACGAGCGGCCCCGTCATGGGGGATAATGCCGTAATCGCCACGCTTGGCAGGCGGGTTGGCGATCGCAGTGGATGTTGTTAATACTCGAGGGAGTGCTGCTGCCCACTCCCCCGGTATTCCCTCAGTCAGCTCTTACGACTCCCGCTACTGATTGCTGAGTACAAATTATAATGATGACTTAAAATTTTTCGTAGGATTTCCTTCAATACATGGCCGATTTGGTCTAGGTAGGTGAGTCTCGGTCTCCCCCTGTACCTACATCCTTCCACTTTCACATTGTTTTTTATCTCCTTAACCAGTCGCACATCCGACATTCTTTCTAGATGTCCGAACCATTCGCTTTCGCATCTTTACACCAATACTCTTATTCATACCTATCGCTCTCTGACGTCGTCGTTACGAATGCGGTCACACGTTAAACCAAGGAGACATTCCATCATCCAGCCGCACACAGGCTCTGCAGCCCATGTAGTTGGACTGCCCCTCTTGTAGCAGTCTACTGTTAATACCATACTCTGGCAAAATGTCCCAAAGTTCCGTTAGTAAGTTAAGTTGTATTATCACACATATTGTATTAGTCAGATTAGTGTTTTGTATAGTACCTATTCTCTTAGTTCCACGTACCTGAAGTCATAGAGATAGGAATAAAAGCAGTGTAAGTACTCTACACACAGCTCTATCAGCATTCAATTGTATATATCGTTATTAGAAAAGGCCAATAAATCCTAACTATTATAAAGCTGTAACAGAGCTGTGTCTCTACATTTAAGATATTTGTGAAAAAATGACTGTATTAGGCTATATAGGCGTGTCTGAACACAAACCAATTTCTTTTAGATTTTTTGTCTGTTTGTCTGTTTATCTGTTTATTCGTTAGCGCATCACACACACATTAATGAAAGGATTTTGATACAACTTTTTTCGTTTGATAGCTCTTGGTTAGACTTAAAAACTGGTATATTTTAACCCGCTACTCTATTGGGAACCTGACATTTAACCTAAAAACTAGCTTTTGGCTGCGGCGGAGCCGTAGTAGTACAATAAACTCAGTGAAAGTTTTGGACAGATTCCAATCGTATTACGAATTAATTGAGAGATTCAAAGCGAATAGTTGTCATTATGACCTCACGTACACTCTTTAAGATCTATAGAATAAATTTGCTATTCTGTACGAGTTCGTAATAGCTTGCTAAGTATTTTGTTTGGTTGTAAACTGTGCAATATATGGTCCCTGTTTTTAATACTAATGGTGGTCCAGAATAGGATTTTGTCCTAACATCTTGGAATTTTTTGTTTATGCATTCTTTTTTTGAAAACAATGAACTTGAGAATAGGTTACGTGGTTTTCAAAGCCCTCCACTTTATAAACATTCAGTTAACAGGTAGAAAGGATTCGTAGAATAACTATAGGTAAGAGGATTACATAAATAATTGTCCTTTGTGAGAATTGAAGTCACAACACTGACGACTGAACATGACAGATATCATCCATCCATCCGCCTTTCGACGTCGACTACTGGGTAAAGGCGGCCCCAAGAGAGCTCCACAATGCGCGTTCCTATGCTGACTGCATTTAACAGCAACATAATGATGGCTTTAGTCCTGGAGATTGCTCCAGAACCGTTTATACTCCAAATATGCGAGGAAAGTATAAAAATGTTCATATATTATTTGTTGGACTGTGTACGTCCTACTGAAGAATTCGCATAATCACAGATGTTGCAGAATAAATTATTAAAGTTTATCGATAATACGAGTAATTGCAATTGAATATGACTGCTATAAAACAGTAATCGAATCAATCAAGTGTTTATTCGACTTAAGGCAACTTGCTAAAAGGGAGATAATCACATGACCTTTAACGAACTTTCTACTTTCGCTAATTTAATGCTATCGATATTGCAATAGACACGAAATGTAATAGTTTAATTATCGTGATAGTATTGATACAAAACCAAAAAATATTCATAAAAAACGTTGATCTCGATTCAAAACAAATTACTTACTGAGCATGTTACGTGAAAATATTATTTTAATAAAATAGCAAATTAAAACATTTTCTAGTTCTCATTCATACAATATTATGTATTTTTAACTGTTAATATAAAATTATCAAATACTTACTCATATATATAAAATTATATCTTGTTACGTTTCCATCCATCCATCCATCAGCCTTTTAAAGTCCACTGCTGGACATAGGCCTCCCCAAGAATGAGGGATATTGCCGTAATCGCCACGCTTGGCAGGCGGGTTGGCGATCGCAGTGGATGTTGTTAATACTCGAATGAGTGGTGCTGCCCACTCCCCCGGTATTCCCTCAGTCGGCTCTTACGACTCCCATGGGTGGAGAGGGGTGGGACAATATTCTAAAGCAGGCCCCACACGGCAAACACTGTTTGTTACGTTTAATTTTGTATTATTATGTAGTGGCTCTACATAATGTGCACCAAAAACTACTGTTTACGCTTCAAAAATGAAAAACAAGTATAAGTACAGGTCGCCTGATAGTAAGTGGCTAGCGAGGACTTTAGCACTATCAGATACGACAATCGTTCGTTACCAAATGCTGGGAGAAATTATAAAGAAGTTGGAGAGGCTGGAGGAAAAAAAAATATGAGGAGAGAAGCAAGGGGTTAAGTTCTTTTTCCAGCACGAGAATGAGTCTCGAAACGCAACAGCACGAGTACCTACTGTCACTGCCAACCTTTCCTCTCCTTATTATCTTTCCTATCCACTTCCTATCCTTTTCCTTAGAGATGGCTACGCGCGAGTGTTGCCTCTGGTGTTGTGTCTATGGGCTACGGTAACCGTTTACCATCAGGTGCTTGTTTGTCACGCATGTAGTATAAAAAAATATTGGATGCTTATATTAAAATAATATTAATTAAATTTTATCACGTCTATTTCTAATGAAAAGTAATATTTTGCTTCATGCGAATAATTATTTAGGCGTCTTAAGCCTACTAGGTAAAATGGCTATAACTCTATTCTGACAGTTGATGTAAAATCGTGAATATCAGTCAGTAAGCGATTCCCACGCTTTTTACAATAAAACAAATATCATACGCGTAAAATCACCATGAAAATTAAAAACCATGTATTGTGTAAAGGTAAGGTGAACTCCCTCCAATTCACTGGTAAGAATTCACTTGTAATCAAGTGTGAAAAATGTACATTGTATACGAATACGGGGTGTAAATGACATCAACTACCAAGACTAGAACTGAAATTGGGATTGTAGGCACAGTAAATATATTTACAGTGTTTTAAGAAAGGATATTACCCACGGGAGTCTTAAGAGCCGACTGAGGGAATACCGGGGGAGTGGACAGCAGCACTATCTCGAGTATTAACAACATCCACTGCGATCGCCAACCCACCTGCCAAGCGTGGCGATTATGGCATTATCCCCCATTTCTTGGGGAGGCCTATGTGCAGCAGTGGACGTTGAAAGGCTGATGGATGGATGGATGGATGAAAGAAGGATATTTAGAAATGCCAACTTTTAGAGAGAGGGTAATAGGAGTTGGTTGGAACAAATGAATTTCAATGCGTTTCAAATCCATTGCCTGGAAATTTGTAAGTATGACAGTTTTTATGACAGTTTTTGTTGTTTGTGGGTAGAAACATATAAATTTGTTTTTTGCATCTTCGCATATATGTGGGGTTAAATTTTGTATGGCAGTGTCGTATTTTTTACTAAGTAGGTACTATCAATATAGTAATATTAATTTAATATTTATGATATTTGTATAAATATTTTTTGTTAGTCACATACACGCGTGTCAAGCTGCTGACAACAGCAAAAAAGAAACTATCTCACTCAAGTAATTAAGACTTACAATGGAATTATTGGTATTTTGAAAGTAATGTAACTAAGATTTGGCCGTGTGGGGCCCGCTTTAGAATTGTCCCACCCCTCTCTACCCACGGGAGTCGTAAGAGCCGACTGAGGGAATATCGGGGGAGTGGGCAGCAGCACTCCCTCGAGTATTAACAACATCCACTGCGATCGCCAACCCGCCTGCCAAGCGTGGCGATTACGGCATTATCCCCCACGACGGGACCGCTCGTTGTGGCGTTCTTCTGGGGAGGCCTATGTCCAACAGTGGACTTTGAAAGGTTGATGGATGGATGGTAACTAAGATTAGACTTTCAATTTCATGAAATCCGTGCCGAATGCTCTACCATCGAAGTCTTAGCTAATAATATTTAGATATATTCCAAGCCAACGTTGAGATGTAATTTATTATTATTATATATTTTTTATTATTATAATCATTATTAATTCCTTTAGGCTAATAATGTTAACATAGAAATGTGTGGTGACGGATTAAGAATAAATGTAATATTGTCACCAATGGGTGACATTGGTCACAAATTAATTCTTACCTGTCGGTGTCGTACGGCGTGACTAAGGGCATTAAACAATCATCAGTCATTGCATTACTGTGGTAGGGTTGCCTAGCCCGAGCAAGTCGGTACCACCATCTTCCATGTGACCGTGATACACCTCCTTGTATTTCGGTTTCAGCGGGGAGATAGCTGTCCATTCTTTCATGTTCCATAAGTAAATAAAAAAGGTATCAGGGCTTGGCAGTAGGTAGTCTTGGTATTGTTAAATCTAATAGTTGCCTTTACCACTTATTATTAGATGGGCCGTGACTCCTCTTTCAACATAATTATGCATAAAAACTCTAACTGCGGCTGTATACACTCGTCGAGACACAACGAGACAGGCCGAGGTCGTCTCGTCTCGCGGCTCTCGCTATGTCTCGGAAGAGTGTCGGTTTTTTGTGCACGAGTCAAAGGGTATCGGTGTGTCTCGTGATAAAAACGAGAGCGCGCCTGTACACACTCGTTTGCTTAGGTTCCCGCCAACTGCGTTCGCGTAAAGACGTGCTTTCTGCGTGCGACAACGATGTGGTCTAACGCTTTTTAGAAGCCTACCAAAGGCAAGCACTATTATGGAATCCTAAGAATGTCAGGCACAAGGATAAGCAAATATTACACCTCGGTTGCGGATAAGCAACGAATATGATATCCCCGTTGAAGATTAAAAAAAAAAAATATATTCCCGTTGAATAGTTAAAAAGTTCTTTTTCGCCATGGTTTAATATATTTTTTTTTATGGTAAATGATTAAAAAATTACAATAACTAATAAAAAAATAAACGCCGCAATTGTTTTTTCCACGTCCATCGCGACGGGCATCTGAAGTTCAATTGATACAACGAGTGTGTACATGGTGCGCCCTCGTGTCAAGCCTCTACGAGACGAGAGTGGACGAGAGGTTCGCAAGACAAATAGACGAGTGTGTACAGCCATTAACATAAAAACTATACTTCTAACGTGAGAAACTCTGCATATTTCTTCTCTCCACACATGCTAGTCTGTAAATATGTTTTCGTTCACCCGTTGAAATGAATTGGTGGAATACCTATAACATACAAATGTATTGGACAAAAGATTCATATTTTCTTGACTTTAGTACATAAGTGCTCATTCATACGAAGACATCTTAAAGTTTTTTTATTGTAGTTTTGTCTGAAGTATGTCTGACTCATAGGGAATGCTATTGTTGGTCAGCAAAACCTCGAGATAGTTGTACTTATATTGTACATGTTGATGCTTGTACTGTTTTCGTACTGAGTAGGTAGATATAACCGGGTTGAGCTCTTCAATGTTACTTGAACCTATTCTGTACTTTTATTAGTATCCAGGAAGATAATGGCGGAGAGCGTAGCTTTTTTTTTGGTTAAGTCGGGAAAAAATGTTCCTAACCGCACACCCCGTCGTTCGGGGCTACGAACAGGGTAGTGTGGGGCCCTCACCCACTAAAAAATCCCGCCGTGTGCCGTCTCTCCGCCTTTATTGGCGGGCCACTGGAACCATGTTACATTCCTTCGGTGGTGCGGAGAGCGTACCTACCTAGGTACATTAGGCAGACACTTCGCGCCAAATAAATGCTTTAGCGACTTGCCTATAAAATATGGAATTTCTCTACTAAACAGAAGTGTAATTTAAATTATAAAACATACATACCTTATTTATGTGTAGGTATAATATCTAAACGACATTGAAAATCTGTCCGTGTGGTGACGGACTAAGAATACAAGCGTCACCACCCCATTCTTTACCACGGGTGTCGTATAAGGCGACTAAGCGAACTGTGCAATTATCATCCATTGCATGACTGGTGGTAGGGCTGGGTACCAAGTGGGAGTACTTACTTGGTATCGGGCCCGAGCGGGTTGGTACCACCATCTCCCGTGGGACCCATGGGCCATGGGCGACGGTTACCATTTACCATCAGATGAACCGTGGCTCGTCTGCCACTAAATGCCATAAAAAAAAACTCAATTTTTAGAAGTCCTATACTTTGACCATAGAGTTTTGTTTCGTTATTTTTCATTCTCTCGTTGTTTATGATTACTTTTGTTTCATATCACAACAGGAATATACCCATACTAATCATATTTCTCTTAGTATATAATCCTACATTGAACTTTCTACAAAATATAGGGTTGCAATCAACCAGTCATGCAGGTTACGGTTCTCATATGGCCGACTAAGTGCAAAGGCTTCCATAATGTGTATTCATTAGAAACAAGTCGTTTACCAGTATTACCTGGGACTACGAGTTCAAGAAAACTTAAAGTAAAAGTTGAATTAAGAAAAATACAAATACTTTCGAATCTACTCTATATTTAATCATAAGTACACCCAACTGCATAAAATTAAATAACGTTTAAATTATAATTAATGTATCTATCTATAATATAGGTTGATTCATAATTTGTATTTTAGCGTTAAATCCTCGTGGCGTAGTTGGTTGGTAGTGTAACCAACTTCCGTGCACGAGGTCGTGGGTTCGATTCCCACTCAGGACAATTATTTGTGTGATTTTTGTACTGCGTCTGGGTGTTTTCTATCTATTATATGTAAGTATTTACAAAAAAAAGTAATATATCGATGGCTTAGAGTGAAAAACTCGGGTATCCAATTTTAGGTGATTTTTTTTTATCTCGCTTCCGGAAAGAATACCTCGTAACGCACAATCTGGTATCACGCAAACACTCATTGGATATTTGTTGCGCCATCTATGATGTTAAATACGGACCTCGTAACTACTTCCACGTGTCAGTTTGGTGTGATAATCTTGGGACGACGAATCATAGTTTTTCAATTTAGGTAATCTGATTAGTAATAATTATCAATATTCATGTACTCACATACGAGTTTTTCAATTTATTTTATACAGCAATTAAATCTTGTAAGACTGGAAACGAGTTTTTCGATTTATTTTACAATGACGGAAACCAGGTCTAGGTATGCCATTGGCAGTATTAATCGAATTATCCCTCAGTTTGTAGATGTAATGTTATAAAGGTAGACAAGTATTAACAATATCACGATCTGATCCGTGTTGATATTTAGGTTTCCAATTCCATAGCAAACGAAAAACTGTTTAGACTTGACTAATAATACCATTGATTATTTTCATTTTATTAATTCACCCCATAACCTTTGTGATGCTTCTGTCACAAGTATAATGAACCCCTTGTGCGCAAATAATCTGGATCCGTTGATAAGCTCTGTAGCTCAAAAGGAAATTGATAATATAACTTTATCTAGCTCAGAAGACGGTGATTTCTGACCTGATAATAACGATTCAGATTATCGTCCATTTGATGACAGCGTGATGCACTCACCGTCTGAAACCGAAACTGTTGATGTGAATATGAGCGTTACGAAGGAAGACGAAAAATTGAAGATTTGATGCTTAAGACTTTTCACTGGATAGAGTTATCAACTGCTGACTTCTGCAGTACCTTGAGAATCACCAGCTGATCAGTGATCGCCAATACGGCTTTCGTGAAGGTCGGTCTGCTGGTGATCTTCTCGTGTACCTCACTCATCGCTGGGCAGAGGCCTTAGAGGGTGAGGGTGATGCTTTGGCATTCAGCCTGGACATTGCGAAGGCTTTCGACAGGGTCTGGCATAGGGCCCTTCTATCGAAGTTACCATCATACGGAATCCCCGAGGGGCTCTGCAAATGGATCGCCGGCTTCCTCCATGGTCGCAGCATCAAAGTCGTTGTAGTCGGATGCTGCTCTGATACCATGGAGATTAATGCTGGTGTTCCTCAAGGCTCGGTGCTCTCCTAACGCTGTTCATCCTGCATATCAATGACTTGCTATCTATAGAGAGTATGCATTGCTATGCGGATGACAGTACGGGTGATGCGCGATATACCGGGTATCAGAAAGTCCTTCGGAACATGCTGGAGGAGAGGCGGACCCAACTTGTGTTTGAAGTCGAGCGCTCTCTAGGGCGGGCCTCGGGATATGGAGAAAAGAACTTGGTTCAATTCAACCCTACGAAGACACAGGTTTGTGCGTTCACTGCAAAGAAGGACGCATTTGTCGTGACGCCCCAGTTTCAAGGGGTAACTCTCCCGGTCTCCGAAAGTATTGGGATCCTTGGCATCGACATATCCATCAAAATCCAGTTCGGGGTTATTTGAAGGAGAAAGCCAAATTGGCGAGCAAGACTGGGCGTCCTGAACAAAGACAAACGGTACTTTACCCCGAAGCGACGCAGCGACTTGTGCTGGGCGAGGCAGTGACTTGTGCTGTATAAAATACAAGTCCACCCTCACGTGGACTACTGATCAAATCTCTGGGCAGGCGCAATAAAAAAAATGGCCAAAATGCCAGCTCGACCCACTTGACTCCCTGCAAAGGCGTGCTGTTCGGATTGTCGATGATCCCAATCTCACTGATGAGCTGGAGTCGTTGGGGCGGGGGAGAGGAGTTGGGGCTCTCTTTGTGCTCTATTGACTCTTCAACGGGGATTGCTCTGATGAACTGTTTGAGGTAGTACCAACATCGCCGTTTTACCACCGGACCACGAGACACTGTACTAGGGTTCATCCATACCACCTGGAGACGATCTCGTCCAAGACGGTTCGTTTTCAGCGCTCCTTTCTACCACGTACGTGCAAAATCTGGAATGAACTTCCTGCTGCGGTGTTTCCCCAGCGTTACGACTTGTCCCTCTTTAAACGAGGTTTGAGAAGAGCACTTTACTCACAGTAGGCAGCAGCTTGGCAGTGCCCCTGGTGTTGCTAAAGTCCATAAGCGGCGGTTACTACTTACCATCAGGTGGGCCATTTGCTCGTTTGCCACCATTAGCAATAAAACGATTGTTCCTGCTTCAGTTTTTCGTCTTCCTTCATAACGCTCTCCTTTCATACGTTTATTCTTGTTACGTACGCTTACCCACCTTTCTTTATATGCTTTTTCCCGTTGTGCACGCTTGCGTTGTTCATTATATTCACAGCCTCTCCTATATTCACATCAACAGTTTCGGTTTCAGACGGTGAGTGCATCACGCCGTCATCAGATGATATTACTGTGATTACCTGGTATTTTGGAGGTGTTTAATTTAAACAAAAATGAAAAGCTCGTATTTTTATCATTTGCCGCCTTTGGGTTACATTTTAAAAATATTTGAATAGAGCATGTAAAAGAATGATTAAATAACATGTTAAAATAGATATGATTAGCCTTTATGTAAGATTAAAATTTTACAGGACGCAGTTTTTTGTTCTTCCTGAAAAGTAACGTATTTCGCAATACGAGGTATTCACTATAAGCCATCGATATGTAGGTATTATATCCGTAATCCGGTAGCCCTAGCACAAGCGTTCAGCATAGTTTGGGACTAGAGAAAAGAAAATGTGAATAGTTATATGGTTTTTGTTAAATGGTAAAGATCCAGATCTATTTGATGTCAATAATTACTTAATTGGACTTTTGTGGGTAGGTACATTTTGGAATAAAGGAATTGACAACTTAAAAAAAAACAACAGCATCACGCCTGTATTACCCGAAGGGGTAGGCAGAGGTGTATTACACACCCACGATTCGCCAGCTATGTTGACCATTTAAAATTGCGCTGTTAAATAAAACGTAATAAGTATAGATAAATAAAGAAACCTTTTACATTTTTTTATTAGTTATTTGACTTAAATGAACACAACGTGTGAAAATATGAAATCGAAAATAATATTCACCAGCAGGATATTGCTTGGGCCCTACTTAGGTAGGTATCTACTTATCAATTTGCGCCTCATGCCGCCCTAGCTGAGGCTGTGGGTGGATGGACCGGGGAACGTCCGCCACCCGCAAGGCCTGCCGCGAAGGTGCGACGCTCCGTGTGCGGATGCGTCGCTCAGTTGAGGGTACCCGAAAGGGAAGCCGCCGGCGAACCACTGAAGGAATGTAACATAGTTCCAGTGGCCCGCCAATAAGGGCGGAGAGACGGCACACGGCGGGTTTCTTGAACTGAAGGCTCCACACTACCCTGTAAATGTTATACATACATAATTATATTATTATGCAAATGTACTTTAGTTCGTAACCTTGCGAACGACGCCCGTTATGACTCTTTAAAATAAATTTAGAGTGCCGTACAAAAATGCATTACTAACTCGTATATGAGAAACATGCTCGCAAAAATATTATAGGCGCTTAGAGAAACTGACTGTTTGAGCGTAGCGATCTAGCGATTTATGAAACGGCGCGCCGAAACGATGCTACTATAATAACTTCATCATTCACACTGCCTTTCGACATCTACTACTGAATGTTGACTTCCCAAGAAAGTGCCACAGCGAGAAAATTCATGCCGCCTGCATCCAACGGTCCCCCTTATTTTTTTTATTTTTTTTTTGTTTAGGCTGGAAAAAATGTACCTAACCGCATACCCCGTCGTTCGGGGCAATGAACAGGGTAGTGTGGGGCCTTCGCCCACTAAAGAAACCCGCCGTGTGCCATCCTCCGCCTTTATTGTCGGTCCACTGGAACTATGTTACATTCCTTCGGTGGTCCACCGGCGGTATTCAACGGTCCCCTACAGCTTTGACCAGATTTTTTTTGTGGAGGCTGACCTACGAGTTTTTCAAAGCGTGAAAATTAAGTATATACTAAGAGCACACCCTGTCGTTCAGGTCAACGATCAGGGTAGGACAGGCATTGACTAAATAAACCCGTGTACTACATTTCTACGTTACCGTAGCCTATAGATCAATTCTGAAGGAAGGGATAAGAGGTGGTGAGGAAGAATAATAAGGAGAGGATTTGAACCTCCGGTGCTCTCACTCACCATACAAAATACAACAGTAGGAGTATCTAGCGTTGTTTCCCGCTGATCTACCTATCTATGCTAGGACAAGCAAGGCCGCTACGTAGCGTCCGCATAATCAGTAACCTATGCTACTTACTTGTAAATGTATATCTACTGACCACTTTTATTTTCGTGGTGTCGCAAGACACCGGTCACGATTCCTGGACGTACAGATGTTAGCCTTAGGCGGTCACAGATAACACATACCTAGCTGATGTATTAAAACTTGTTTTGAAAGATACTTTAGTTAATCTAGAGTGGGTATTATGACTAATGGCAATGTTAAATAAATCACTGTATGCGGTCAGTTTTTAATCATAGTTATTGGCAATATAATACTTTTCCTAATATATGATAGTCTACTCTTCTGGGCTTACTAATCACTACTCATCTCAATATTTACTCCAATCCTAGCAGTCGTAGCATGTTGCAGCTGGCGCCAGCCTCCCAGGATTCATATGAAATAGTCCCATATCACGTGATATTTTTTTTAGCATTTTTAAACCCCTCCCCCCCTTTTTTTTTGTTAAGGCGGGGAAAAATGTTCCTAAACGCACACCCCGTCGTTCGGAGCAACGAACAGGGTTGTGTGGGGCCCTCACCCACTAAACAAACCCACCGTGCGCCGTCTCTCCGCCTTTATTGGCGGGCCACCGGAACCATATTACATTCCTTCAGTGGAGGCACCCCCCTCCTCCCCCTGTGGGGTGAGGTTTACTAAATAAAAAACCAGTGTATTTTTAGTACGAAGTTCTCGTATTAAGGAATAAGAATTAGTATTCACAATTACATTCACGGACGGACTTACATTCATAGTGCATACACGCTGACAGAAATATCTTTCACCTCTTTTTGCGGATAAGGAGCCTGGATCAAAATTTGTTATGTACATAGTCTTATACTATCGTGATATTTGGAATGATAGTACTCATTGCCAAGGCAATTATCCATTTTAAATGCTGAATTAACGACGACATTTGTCTAATTCGCCCTTGGTTTTTCTACGAAATCGGTTTCAAAGTTATGTTTTTATTCGGAACTAGTAAAGATGTTACAGATGATAAACTTATACCGATTTTATTTTTAAAAAAAATCTTGTAAATGTGGAATATTTTAAAAATACCCGCGTAGGGTTGCGTGCTGTCTTTTGCACGCCTCATAAGCGAAGCGTTGAAGTGGGTATTACCACAGTATAAGTACTAGTCCTACGGACAGAACCATCACTTCCATTAAAACTTGTCCAAAGTCTCTCTATAATAGCCTACAAACTCTTAATACTAATTGTTCGTAGCGAGAAGAAATTGCCTATTGCCGTCAACCGGGCACATTTCCAAATTCCGGGCTGCTACTGAGAATTTTTCTTTTTACGAAAAAGCTCAATAACATTGTCCGATCCGGGGATCGAACCCGAGACCTCATGATCAGTAGTCGCACACACTACCGCTGCACCATCGAGGCAGTTATGCAATTTGTGTATTCTGTTAACAACAACAAAAATGCAACTATCGCACCAAAAATATACTCATAATTAATGAGAAAACACGCACTGTCGACTCAATATACGCGATCTATAATTATGGGGTCAAAAGTATGTGTTTTCTGCATACTATGCACAGCCAGTACAAAGAACTACTAAACCTGCTGGTCTGAATAAACACATGAAATATTTTTACCTCTGACAAGGACTTCCCGGTCCTATGCCTAAACGACTCTATGGACCAAATTTTGAAGCCTTCGTCTAAGTCGTGGGCAAAAGCTAGTAGATATTAAGGGGTATGTTTGTTGTTTCAATAATATAACCTACAGTTTACTAATTGTTGCAGGGAAAAGAGAAGAGCAACCGAGAGGGTCTGAAAACAGACATACAACATAGAAAAGAGACGTTTTATCGGGAAGCTCCGTCAGACGAGGATTCAGCGGTGTCGTCCGCGCCTGCCTCGTTGTCACCCCAACCGCTAAACGACATGTGGGTAAGTGTCTACAGCAAACATTAATACCAATTTCTTATTTAATTCACGGACATTTTTCACATGACGTCCTCTGGTCCCAATTAAGCTTAATGCTCGTGCTTTGGGTACCAGATTACGGATATAATACATAATATTACTTTTTTTGTAAAGAAATACGTATAATAGATAGAAAACACCTAGACGAATTACAAATATTTGTGTTAATCACTCCTATATTTGTCCTGAATGGGAATCGAACCCACGACCTCGTGCACGGAAGTCGCTTACAATACAGACTACGCCACGAGGCCCGTCTTCGTTCTTCTTTTGATATTGTCTGCAAGACATCTGTCATATGCTGTGTGGGGTCCCCCCTCCCCCCGTCTCTTCCTATGGGAGTCGTAAAAGCCGACTAAGGGATTACCAGGGGACCGGGCAGCAGCGTTCCCCTGTGTACTAAAAAAATCCACTGCGATCGCCAACCCGCCTGCCAAGCGTGGCGATTATGGTAAAACACCCATTTTGGGGAGGCCTATGTCCAGTAGTGGACGATAAAAGGCTGATGGATGGATGAACGGATAGTCTCGTACCTTTATTCTCTGAAACATAAGCTGCAGAGTAGCACATGTTCAACTTAGTTCTTAATTCAGGCCTTATAAATCCTTTTAAAATTACTTATTAAGTAATTATTATTACTTAATTAATTATTACTTATTTAAAAGGTAAGCAATGCTTAAAACTTGAGTAGTATTGAAGTATTCCGCCACTAGTCGTACTTATATAACAAAATGCTATCTATCGCCGTCAATCGAGCCTAGTTCTAAACCTCATACTGCTACTGAATATTTACTGCCAAAAAAACTCATAAACGTTCGTTAGATTTAATTTCGGATTCAATGACAACAACTTCCGTTTGTACACACACACTAATTGAATAGTGCATCATCTCCGTAAACACTTAGCAGTGACTTACCTATGTACCTGATGTTGGATAATACGCGGCTGCTCTGATATGAACCTATGATACGATTCCCTTGAAAGTTATACGCGTGTTTAAGCACAAAAAATCTATGACTATCGATTTGATGTTTCAATACCTCAAATATTCTCAAGTTAACTTTAGAACATTGTTATCTCTTTAGGTAACCTATCTATGATCCTGATCCTGGACCACAAAGTATTTGTCATAAACAAATCTTAACGGCGGTATCTGTAATTCCTTGACGCCGGTAAGTGGGTGGTACTAGTTTTTGTAATTTATTTTGTTGCGGATGTAACATTGATTTCACTGATAATTTGTAGTACATTTCGCCAAATAAACTAAATAGAATAATCCAAACATAACCTCGAGTAAAAACTGAGTTTCCGCGTACGAGCATTGATGTGCTACCCTAATTAAGATCCCTCACAGGGCAGAACATAATTCTCTTTCTTAAACATAATTAAAAATACCATGACATTACAACATCGTGCGTCACGTTATAACAGCCTGCGTGCCTTCCGGAGGCGCCTATCTCACATATTAAAAACGTTCTCGGCCTTGACGCTAAGATCTTCTGTAAGCCTAGCTTAATGTCAAATAACATTGCAGTATAAACATTTTGTCACCTAGTAAACTATTGGTGTAGTTGCGTCATAGTATTGTGTTTCGTTGTTAATGTAGGGTGCACACAATGGGGTGCTAATTTGTCCGGTTTACCTCCTAGTGGTGCACCCCGGGCAACGTCGGCAGTCGCCGGCGGCTAAAATTCCGGACAGGACGGGTCTCCGCGTGTCCCTCTGACTCAGCAGAGGGCACAGCGGATAGACCAGGCGTCGGAGTCGGTGGGGCCAGACTGGCTCACCGGGCTCTGGAGAGGGGGGACAGTGGGGCCACAGCGGCCCCCTCCATCCCAAATCGTAAACCTGAGCGCGTGCCTGTGGTTACGTCTCGCGGGCATACAGGAACGAGGGTCTTGGCTTAATCGCCCGGACCGCGAGGAAGACAACCTCTATAAAAAATTACCCCGAATCTCAAGCTCTGGCGCGCGGCGAGGAGATGCATGGCTGATGGGTAGTTCAGTCTCGAGCGCGGCCCCAGCCAGGGTACCTGCGGACCCCCTGTGTTGGGTTACAAATGTACGCTTACCCGGGTACAGGGAGCTCTGCCCGGGTGGACCTCCTTTCTCCCATACTCGTGGGAATCATATGGATTATTCTAAAAATTTAAAAACAAGTTCGACGGAGTCGGGTAATGCACCTGACGCCTCAGCCGTAAGGGGTCCGGCTGTAAATGCGGCCCCTACTAGTGCAGCTGCGCGTAAAACGCGCGGCGGCAGAAAGTCCCGCAAGGGCAAAAAGACGTCCAAGGGAGCGTCCCCCCAGTCTTCAAGGGACGGCTCGATGACGGGCAGCTCGGCCTGCACATCAGCTGCCGAGATGTCTGCTGAGGAGGGTGGCCTGACTGAGGCTGCCGAGAGTCAGCAAGCGCGGCCGGCAGAGGTGGTGTCGGAGTCGCGTTTCTGGCGCAAGCGCACCCTGTCTCAGGGGGGCGCTGCCTCGGAGTCCGATTTGAGCTCAGCAGAGATGCCTCCCCCAAAAATACCCGCAGCGGCTAGGGGTCGAGGTATCAGCCGACCCGGGACGCCGATACCGCGTGCCGCCTCAGCGAAAGAGGCCGAGACGCGATGTCTTAAGCGGGCGGAGACGGTGCAGCACGCAGAGGAGCGCCTGGCGCTCCTCTCTGAGAAGCTCCGTCTTCCCATAGACGACAATGGGCCGCCTACTGCGGCCAAATTCGCTGAAAGAGCCGCGGACAGCGTGGCCATAATTTCGACGGTGGCCATGGGCTCGAGAAACCTAAAAAGCAGTTTCGTCCGGGGCCTTAAAATCGCCGCCACGGAACTGTCCAACGTGGTGGAGCGGCTTGTGGCGGAGGTAGCCGACCTTGGGGCGCGCAATGAGCGCCTGGAGATAACGGTCGAGGAGCTGCACCGAGGGATGGCCAATATGAGAGCCGAACTTGGGCTCCCTGAGGCCATCCCGAGTGCCTCGGATTCTGTGATGCGGGTCGAGCCTGGTCTCCCCGCGACCGCCTCGCCGCAGCCGCCGTGCCCCCGCCCCCCCTCGGCGACCGCCTCGGCTCCGTCTGCCGCTCAGTCGGGCCCTGTCACTGGGCTCGACGACGAAATGCTCCGTGCGGTCATCGACCGCATGGATGCGGTCTTTGGCCCGAGAATTGAGGCCCTAGCTGCAAGATTGCCGCCGGAACCCCGACTTCGGCCGCCGCTTGCGGCTGATAAAAGAAGGGCTGCAGCGTCCTCGGCATCGACACCTCTGCCGTGCCAGGGAGGGCATGTGTCTTTTGCCGCGACGGCGGCTAAACCACCGGCGGCCAAACCACCAGCGGCAAAACCTTCGCCGGCCCCTGTGCAGGGAAAGGGCCAAAAAAAAGGCCAAAAAAAGGAAAAGGCGGGACAAGCCCCGAGGGGTCAGCCCCGAGAGGAGTTCCCGCCTCTACCAAGCGCCGCTGCGCCTCCGCGTCCTACTATGCCGAGACGAACGGTCGCACCCTCACGGGCTGCGGCGGTCGCGCCCCGTGCTCCTGCCCCCGCCCCTGCCACTGCTACGTCCTCAGACGGGGACTGGCAGGTGGTTGGGCCCCGGCGATCCCGGGCCAAGGGTCGCGGCGCTGCCTCGGAGCGTGAGGCGGCGCCAATAAATCAGAGAGGGGAAGCCCCGAAGCCGCGGAAGAGGAAGTCGCGGAAATTGAAGGTCCCGAAGGCAGCTGCGGTGGTGATCACCGTGCTGCCTGAGGGAAAAGAAAAGGGCCTGACCTACGAGGCCGTCTTGAAGCGTGCCCGGCGGGAGATAAACGTCTCCGATCTCGGGGACGTTTCCGCTCGCTCCCGCCAAGCCCGGACAGGTGCTCGGATCTTCGAGTACCTGGGGCCAGAGGGCGCCAAGACGGCCGACGCAATGGCCGAGAGGCTGCTGGGCCTGTTCCCAGAGGAGAGTGGTGTCCGGGTCGCCAGACCCGTGAAGTGCGCCGAACTGCGCATTTCCGGGCTGGACGATTCCGTGACGGCGGAAGAGATCCGGGAGGCGATCGTCTCGAAAACCGGATCTCCCAGCAGCGCTGTCCGGGTGGGCACCATTCGCCCAGGTCCAGGTGGTGTGGGTGCCGTCTGGGTCTCGTGCCCTGTCGCGGCGGCCAAGGATTTGGTCGCCGCCGGTAGACTTCTGGTGGGCTGGAGCGCCGCGCGAGTAATCGCGCTGGAGCCCCGGCCTGCCAGGTGCTACAAGTGCATGGCGGTCGGTCACACCCGGCCGCTGTGCACAAACTGCTTCGACTGCAGCGGGCTTTGTTTCCGCTGCGGTCAGGCAGGGCACCAGGCGGCTGCCTGTTCTGCCACCCCACACTGCCCCGCGTGCGCGGCGGGCAATCGCCCTGCCAACCACTGTATGGGGCGAGTGGGGTGCAGGCCTCCGGCCAAGTCAGGCCCTAAGAGGGGGGTGGGCAGCCAATCGGCCCCGGCTGCCCAACCCAGCGCGGCTGGACCGCCGCAGCGCATGGAGGAGGATAACGTGGTCCAATAACGGATCACGACGCTATCCTCCTCCAGGGGAATCTCGGCCATTCCGCCAGGGCGCAGGACCTCTTCCTGCAATCCATGGCGGAGCGGTCGATCGGTGTTGCCGTAGCCGCGGAGCCCTACATAGTCCCGGATCGCCCCAATTGGGCGGGTAGCGGGGATGGCTCCGTGGCGGTCGTCGGCTCGGCGGCGCCGCATTCCCCGCCCTTGTCACTCAAAGACCAGGGCACGGGATATGTGGCGGCCGAATGGGGAGGGGTCACGCTGTATGGCGTGTACTTCTCCCCTAGTCGTAGTCTGGCGGCTTTCGAGGTCCTCCTGCACAACCTGGAGACCTCGATACGGCGTATAGCACCGAGCCCTGTGCTCGTGCTGGGGGACTTCAACGCCAAATCCACGGCATGGGGGTCCCCCAGGACGGACCCCCGAGGTGCGGCGGTCCAAGAGTGGGCGGCAGCGGCGGACCTCGTGTTACTCAACCGAGGGTCCGCCCAAACGTGCGTGCGGCCCTGGGGCGGGTCGATAGTGGACCTTTCGTTCGCTAGCCCTGGTGTCGCCGCACGCGTAAGGAGCTGGCGAGTCCTGGAGGAGGTCGAGACCCTATCTGACCACAGATATATTCAGATAGAGGTCTCCCGGAACCTTCAGGGCGCCAGCAGGGGTCACGCGGCGGACAGAACTCCCGCTTTTCCGCGATGGGCTGTGGGTAGGCTCGACCGGGACCTGCTAGTGGAGGCGGCCATTTTTCAATCTTGGCTGCCGCCCCCCCTGACGGAAGACGTGGACGCCGAGGCTGGCCGCATTCGCGGCATGCTTACGCAGATATGCAATGCGGCCATGCCCCGTGTGCGGCGCCCGCCTCGACGGAAGGGGGTCTACTGGTGGTCCCCGGAGCTGGCGGACCTCCGTGCGGCCTGTATTCGTGCCCGGAGGTCCTACACCCGCAGCCGCCGTCGCCGAATCCGCGACGAAGAGCGGGAGGGCCGGCTGTATGCGGAGTACAGCAGTGCGCGCGCCGCGTTAAAGCTGGCCATCTGTCGCGCCAAAGATGCGAAAAGGCAGGAGATGCTGGAGGGTCTCGAGCGTGACCCCTGGGGACGCCCGTACCGCGCGGCGCTTAACAAGCTCCGCGCCCAGGGCCCCCCCCTTACGGAGACCCTCCAGCCAGGCTTCCTCTCTGAGGTGGTCGAGGGGCTTTTCCCTTCACGGGCGGTGCACACGCCCCCGGTCATGGCTCCGCCAGATGATGACCGGGAGGCCGACGACGTGGAGGTACCGCCCGTGACGACGACGGAAATGGGGGCGGCGGTAGCGCGTATGCGGAGAGGTGCTGCCCCCGGGCCGGACGGGGTTCCCGCCCGAGTGCTGGCCCTGGTCCTCGACCACCTTGAGCCCCGCCTCGGGGGACTGTTCGGCGCTTGCCTGGTGTCCGGACGGTTCCCTGACTGCTGGAAGGAGGGGAGGCTCGTGCTCCTGCCGAAGCCGGGACGGCCTCCGAACACAGTCTCGGCCTTCAGGCCCATCGTGTTGCTGGACGAGGTGGGCAAACTCCTCGAGCGGGTAGTCGCTGCCCGCATCGTCCGGCACCTAGGAGCGGTCGGCCCCGACCTGTCCGACGCCCAGTTTGGATTTCGGGCGGGTCGGTCTACGGTCGACGCCATTCTGCGCCTGAAGGCCGCGGCTGCGGAGGCCGTCACCTCGAGGGATGTGCTGTTGGCGGTGTCGCTTGACATCGCCAACGCCTTCAATAGTCTGCCATTCGGCTGCATCAAGGAGGCACTCCGGTACCATGGAGTGCCCCTCTACCTAAGGCGGCTGGTGGCAGACTACCTCGACGGCCGCAGCGTCCTCTTCGTGGACCGGGAAGGGGACGTTGTAAGGAGGGCTATGTCGTGCGGCGTCCCGCAGGGTTCGGTTCTTGGGCCGCTCCTGTGGGACATCGGCTACGACTGGGTCCTCCGTGGCCGGCTCCCCCCCGGGCTGGGCGTAATTTGCTACGCAGACGACACGCTCGTCACAGCCCGGGGCTGGACCCTCGAGGAGGCGGCAACGCTGGCCACCTCAGGTACCGCGGAGGTGGTCAGGCGGATTGAGGCGCTGGGGCTTAGGGTGGCCCTTGAAAAGTCGGAGGCCCTACTGTTCCATGGGCGCCGACGGGGCCCGCCCTCCAGCGCCTCGATAACGGTCAATGGGGTGGGTTTGCCAATCCAGGCCCACATCAAATATCTGGGCCTGGTATTGGATGGACGGTGGCACTTTGACGAGCACTTCCGCCGTCTTGCGCCAAGGCTCGTCAACACGGCGTCCGCCCTCGGGCGACTTATGCCGAATTTGGGCGGACCGAGTCTTGCGTGTCGACGACTCTACGCGGGGGTAGTACGGTCGATGGCGCTGTACGGCGCGCCCGTGTGGGCGGAGTCCCTGGCCGCTCGTAATAGGGCCCTTCTGTGGCGTCCACAGAGGGTCGTAGCGGTCAGGGCAATACGCGGGTACCGCACGGTCTCGACCGATGCAGCCTGCGCGTTGGCCGGAACCCCCCCGTGGGATCTGGAGGCGGAGGTGCTCGCCGAAGTCTATCGGCGGGCGTCGACGGCGCGGGCGGGGGGCAGCCGCCCCTCGCCGAGCGTAATGTCATCTTGGCGGGAAGATGCCCGCCGCGCCACCGTCCTAAAGTGGAAGTCTCGGCTGGAGACGCCCCGAGCCGGTCTCTGGACCGTGGGGGCGCTCCGGCCGATCTTGGAAGAATGGGCAGGGCGGCAGCACGGGATCCTCACCTTCCGGTTGGTGCAGGTTTTGTCGGGGCATGGTTGCTTCGGCAAATACCTGCACACGATCGCAAGGAGGGAGACGACCCCAGGCTGTCACCACTGCGACTGCGACGAGGACTCGGCGCAGCACACGCTCGAGTCGTGCCCGGCATGGGATGTGCAGCGCCGGGAACTCGTTGCAGTCATAGGCGTGGACCTGTCGCTGCCGGCCGTTGCGCGAGCGATGGTTGGCAGTGACAGGGCCTGGACCGCGGTCGCCGCCTTCTGCGAGGCTGTCATCTCGCGGAAGGAGGTGGCGGAGAGGGCCCGTGAGGAATCCTCCTTCGCGGACCCGATTCGCCGCCGGCGCGAGGGGCGGCGTGCGCGCGCTTACTTGCGCCTTATGCCGCCCTAGCCGAGGCTGCGGACGGTGGGGTCGGGGAGTACCCTGCCGTCCGCGGAAGCCTACCGCGAAGGTGCGACGCCCAAGTGCGCGAGGCGTCGCTCAAGAGAGGGTGCCCGTAGGGGCTGCCGCCTGCGGATCGCGGTCGTAACGACGCGGTACCCGTGATCCGCCGTAGCAAGGGCGGGTGTAGGCGCACGGTGGGTTTTTAGTGGGTGAGAGCCCCATTCACCCCGTTGTCTCCCCGGGCAGCGGGGTGTGCGGTAGGACATTTTTGCCCACCTAAAATATAAAAAAAAAAAAAAAAAAAAAAGGGTGCACACAATTCTATCATTGTCGCAGATAAGTCTCTTCCAGTGTTATATGAACTGACAAATCAAAAAACGATTAACTATCATGGACGTAGTATTATACTCGTATACTATAGCCATATTCGCATACTCAAGGAAATACTAATAAGTATAGTTTGTAGATACCCAATAGTGAACAATGGTCTTTTTTAAATAAGCATTACATACTTACTTATTATATTACGAGTTTACGACCACCCTGGAGATTTACAGTATATACCAGAAACTATATTTTATTTCTTATTAACTTCTGCCAAAACTAGCCGTTCCGCCGCAAGCCAAAAGCCAGTCACATTATCCCAAATTTGAAGTGGATACTTCCTCTAGTTGGTTATACAGCTAACAGATATAATCACACAGGAATATAACATTTTCCAAGATAAAATATATTCTCTGTTAGCCCGAGTAGTAAACTGTGTGGGCCAGCCAAATTTCATTCAAAGGTGTGTGCGCTTTTACGTGATTAATCAACTTCCAAACATCAAAACATACAGGAAGGTCTAGCGGTAAAATTTGGGGAAAACAGTATTGTATATTGTTAACACAAAGCGTAAAAATGTAAATCGAAAATAACAGTCACGAGCAGGATTTGATCCTGCATCTCCTGGAATACCGTCCCAGACGCTTTGCCAATTCAGCCATCGTGACTATTGCTCAGGACCGCGAATCTCGATAAAACATTCATTCTTAACGTCCTGGAAGACGGCGGTGTTGGTATTGGGACAGTAATGGTTTAAAAAAGTATCGTATACCTTAATCCAGTACCTCATCTTCCTACCAAATTATATCCTAATACGCTCAATGGTTTAGGCGTAATTGACGGACAAACATCCTAACACCTTCACCAACTTTCTCATTTTACGAGTATAATATTAATAGAGTAGTAAGACTATTGGTATGTTTTTATTGAAAATACTCTGTTACTAGATACTATTTCATGTTATGTCTATTACTTACTGTTTACGATTTAGTAATTCAAACTTCAATAAAAAAAGTATATAACTCTTAAATTGCGATTCATTTCCTCACTTTGCAAATAGGTTTTTATTTTAATTTGCAGTAAATTGACCTTCTATTCGTATTATTTCTAAACTATATTTCGTTTTAAAAAGATTAACACGCAAGTTATGCCTTTTTGAGACATTACGAGCATGTGGGTGGCGCACATGTAATCGTCAAGCCTAATTTGTCAAGCTTAGTAACATGACCGCTCCAATTTAAGCATACTGATATTATCTAGAGATTGTTTTTGTTACATCCATCTGACATTAAACTGACAATGACATGTTTTTTAGAACCAAATATGGTTGACAAAGCCATAAATTATTATTAAGCAACATGGGTTATAATAATGTAATCTAATTTAGTGAAAACATTAGATTTAATCCATTTAATCCTTTACGAAAATCATAAAGTCACATAACTATCATTTAATATAATGAAGTATATTTAATTATAAGTTGCCATGTTACTGTGTAATGAAATTTTCTCCCGCATGAGTCATGAGTCCTCGTGTTTGATTGCAGTATAATCTGGAATACGTATACCTGTAGTAAAACACATAGGGACCTACTGCATGCAGGGTAACGCTGTACGAGTACCAATGCCAACTAAATGATCGTTAAAACAAGTTTAGTTAGATATTTACTATGTACGTTTACACGCACTTTACATACACTAAAATGGACTGAGTATACTCAAGCATGTTGTTACCAAATGACGCTTGATGCCGAGTCGAACCAAGTAAATCTCATTCAGCGTCATAGGCCTAACCATTATGGTTGATGATCTTTCACTGAGCTAAAGACGCCAAAAGCAGTTATCACTTCGAAAAGTCCGGCATTTTATCTAAATTATGGTCATTCTTGTTCCAGTCATGTGGCCAATGCCGTTCGTCGGCGGAGCGCGCGTCGGCGGCTGCGCGGGAGTGCACGCGACTCGCGGACGCGTTGCGCGACGCGCGCGACCAACTCGAGCTCATGGAGTTCAGACTACTGGAGTTAGAAGACGCACACCCCGATAAGGTACATTCCTTGCAGTGATTCAGTGCCTATTTTTTTTTAATTGGATAAATGCAACGTTAAATGCTGATTATGTTTTTGTGACGCGCGTGATTTTAAAGTAATATCTTTTATGAAGGAAATGTGTTTATCCGGTGTCTTGTTTGTGTTAAATTAACTAAAGAGTGCAAGAAGAAAATGACGGTATTTTTTAAATTATTTTTTGCTATTTCGTATCAGAGTTCAACACTAATTAATTAACGATGTTGTTTTTTTACGTTAGCAGTAGTAAGTGATGCGCATTATTACTTTACGTCAGGTGAGACAGCTATAGTGAAGCACTAACTATAAACTAATAAAAAATCGAATAGTTAAATTTATATTTAAACGATTAATTATTTAATCTATATACTCGTATATAAAAATGAATCTCTATTTCTCTTGGTCATCGCATCACGCGCGAACGGATGGAACAATTTTGCTAATTCATTTTTTGTTGTGTTTTTTATTGTCAGGTTCTTATGAAAGAAATAATTAAGAAAATTGCGCATATAACTGGAAAATTTCAGAAAACTTAACGACTATTTTTACTTAGCACGTTTGACAGTTCGTAAGTAATTGAATGTTCATAGCTGAGACAGGACAACGTCTGTTGGGTCAGCTAGTTTATTATAAATGTGTACTTATATTGTAATGCACAATATTATTGTCGGTGAGGTACATCCTCACCTGTTTACTCTAGAATTTACTTTATTTCTAGAATTAATTTATATTTTTGTTTTAAATCTACATTTTATATGATTATATTTGAACGTGAGGTACGTTTTTTTCTCTCGCAGTTAAGTAAAGGCCATCACAAGGATGGTTTAGCAATTATTATTATTTATATCGAGTGAATTTTCCCGCGCTATTCATTAGTACAGCTACTTGTGTGAATGTTCGCTCTAATATAATGTAAGGTCAAGAGTTTTCGCAAGTTTTAAGATTTTGGTAGAGATTTTCTCTTGCCGTTTCGAAATTAAATACTACTTAATATTTGTTTTCTTAATTGAAATATCAATATAAGTAAATGTCTTAAAAACTACTATAAGGCCTACTTATATAGCCAGGGCAATTCGTGATAGTGATCAAGTCGCAGCCTCTGTGTGTCTGATGACGAGTATTGTCAGTTCGAAAAACCTTTTTTTTTTTTATTGAATGTAGTAGACGAGCTACGGTCCATCTGATGGTAAATGGTAAAGTGAGTACTCCCACTTGGTACCCAGCCCTACCACCAGTCATGCAATGGATGATAATTGCTTACTTCCCTTAGTCGCCTCGTACGACACCCGTGGGAAAGAATGGGGTGGTGACACTTGTATTCTTAGTCCGTCACCACACGGAACCTTGGGTGTTATTAGGTAGATATAATCTAAAACTCCTTATAGGGTTAATTTAATGAGGGGATTGGCTATAATGAGGGTAAATACCTACTGCTTGATTATAAATCACATTCTTAAGCCGATAGTAGAAACGAGTTATAAATGTCTCACGTTTTATAAAGCTATTACTAGCCAAGTGACCTTGACCTGTTCCACTCATACCTACAATTATACAAACACATAGGTTAAGAGTCACCGGTCCTTTGTTCGTTTTTAAAAATATGTACTTATTTTTCCTACTTTAGTAGGTAGGTATGTAGGATAAAATGGATATTAGGATGAAATAATTAAAAACTGCCTAAAAAAAATTAAATCACCTATATCAACGTATCTAATTTGTCAGACATGCATCGCAAGTCGTGCACTAGGGCATTAGATACATTTCTTTATCGTAGAAGACATTCTTAAACAACCAAACCTAGGTTCTGATTTTTTTGGCGGCTTTGTTAATAATAATACAAACGTAATTTAAGAAACTTGAATTTTAATATTCTCGTATACTGTACATAGACTGCAAAAGTGTGTAATATGAAATGAATGCTGTATGCTCATGTCTGCAATAACGTATTGCTGTGCTACATAAACAGTAAGTAAGTCTTAATATGTATATATAAGATTTCAATGCTCAGATGATTATGTATCTCAAAAGGTGTTTTGTTTGTCCTACAAATTCGGCAAAGACCCGTTTTTTAAACATCCAACGACATTTATAAGCTGTCAACGGATACACCATTGATCATTATTAACGGTTTTGTTATATTTTTATGGTGACCGGACATAGACTGTTTATGGAACACTATGGTTGATTACCTCAACCACTTAGTCACAATGTTTGCAGAGAATAAAATAGAATAATACGTTATGTACATATAAAACACATTTGCTTACTTAAGTGCTAACGTGACACACTACCGGTTGTTGTCTTAGTAAGTTTAAATTTAATAATAATCAGAATAAAAGTGCTAATTTGTGAAATTTGGATTGAATCGAAACACCTTTTGAGATACCTACATAATTATATGAGCATTGAAATCATAATCTAAATAATAGATACTAGTAGGCATGTCTTATATGTAGTAAGACTTAGATACTGTATAAATATGTAGCACAGCAATACATTATTGCAAACTTGAGCATACAGCATTCATTTCATATTTCACACTTTTGCAATCTTTGTGTAGTACGGGAAGATTACAGTTGAAAAATTTTTTTTTTTTTTAGCCTACTAATTTTTCCTCTTCTTTGACAGCATGGGATACGCATTTAGACCATTCGGTAGCCGTAATTTTTTGAATGCCTTCCTCAAATAAATTTCTCACGTCTGTCAATTTGAAGGTTTTATTATTTTGAGCTATATGCCCCTTTACATGCGCCCATATCAATTCGATAGGGCAGTCTTAAAACCGTGATCCCATGTTGTGCTCCCATTTCGTCTACAGCGTACTTATTAAAAGACTCGTTATGTGGAATCTGTTCTAAAAGCGTAGCTTTAACCATATCTGGTTCGTAATGAATATTTTTATTTAAAAGCCAGTCTTGAATTGCAGCTTTTTTCCAGCTCATTTTTGGTGCCGTTTCCAATTTTCGGGAGTGGTAAGGTGCATTATCCATCACCACAATTGAGTTTGGTCTTAATTTTGGTAAGACTCCAGCGAACCACTCCTCAAAACAAACTGCATTCATCTCATCATGGTAATATTCACAATTTTTCTTTGCTTCAAAAATCATGAGTCCCTCTTCCAGGAAGCCTTCTTCACTACCTATATGGCTAATTATGAGACATTTGCCTTTTCCAGATGGTTTTTTTAATCCAGTGGTCAGTCCCTCCAAAAACGCTTGCCGAGATGATGTGACTTTCTTGTCCACCCAAGTTTTTTTTATAGTATCACCTAAAAATAAATATAGTACATGAACATTCAATATTACTATTAAATTTAATGTAAAATGTATATGAATTCAAAATGTTAGCCTTACCTGCGTTAAACCAAGTTTCATCTTGATAATATATATGTCTCCCTTCTCGTCGAAACTGACATATAGACCGCAAGTAACGCTGGCGCCATGTTATTATATCATTTCGATCAATAAGTGTGCTCTTGCGTGACCGTGCAACAAATTTAAAATTAAGATACTTCAAAATTTTTCTGAGAGTGTGTTTGGAAACCTTGGGCATTTCTGGATCATCGTTCATCACTTGTAAAATCTAAAATAGTAAATTTTATAATAGTTTGGAATCATTAGTTATATATAAAAGATGTAGGTATAAAATAATACTGTCTGACTGATTGACTAACATTTGCAATGGTTGGAGGTTCATTTCGGTAAAAGAACTGATGAACAATTCTTCGTATTGCGGAGAATGTAAATTCATCAATTTTATCTTTGAAACTTCGCTTTGGTCCAGTTTTTTTAGGAGTTGGCGGCGCACCTTTATTTACTTCCTTCAAAACGTTACTAACAGAGCGTGAAGTTATTCCCCATATGTAATGTAGATAATATATGTAATAAAGCAGCGGTTACTAATTAATAAATAATTATTATGAATAATTATGTATTTATTTAAATAAAAATCAAAAATTTAGTCTTTAATTGGCACACCAATATTATGATCACATAAACATAAATCGCGATTGTTTATCGATTTTGTGTTCATCACTAGGATCACAGGAATAGCCACGATGACCACGTGGGGTTTAAACGCACATATTTTAGGTTACCATTCCGGACGCTCAGCCAACCCCTCTAGACGCTCATTTTCTATTTGAGTGTAAAAATGCGATCTCACTTTTTGTTGTACTGCACACCCCGCCGCTCAGAGCAAACGAACAGAGTAGTGTAGGGCCCTCACCCACTAAATAAACCCGTCGTATGCTGTATCTGCATGTACTGGCGAAGCATTATCTGAGACTACCTCTCTGGTCTAAGTATGTATGTATGTATGTACATACATAAAATAAAATATTAATGTGTAACTTATAAAAAAGTTTAATGAAGACATAAGTCCATTGAATGAAGGAAGGTTACCTTAATGTAATAGGAAGGACCCGCGCGTGTAACACCAGTTTGTTTAACATCCGTGTCTGTTCCGCGTTACAATAATATTGTTATGAACATACATGTATCACTAACAACAATTTTGATTGTTCTATCAAAATATATTAATTGTGTTACGCACAGCATGAGGTAGATTATGTTAAATTGAAAATATAAATAATAATATTTTGAAATTAACTCTAATTTTAGATATCCTAAAATTATTCTTTGCATAAGAATCATTCATATTGTTGGATTGTAAAAATAATCTAGGAACTGACAATAAGTAGTTATGTATGGCGTGGCTATCAGTAAATTTTGCTGCACAGGGCGCAGGCAAAATGTTCTGCCTCTTTATTTATATTTTTAAATTTAAAATCTAAGTACCAAGGCCTAAAGCCCAAGAACTTTTAGGAGGAGAACCCATCACACTCACGGATTGTAAATCGCGGCTATTTTAACACGCACACAATAGCCAAAGATTGCCAATCCGCACTTCTCACAGATTGAGGGGTATGTGATAATAGCGAAGTAGCATGCAAAACTCACAAAATTCAAAACAACCAATGCGATGTGGAAGGAACCTCAAAATCACAACGTAGTGGATTTATCTCTTAAAATATCCATTCTGTATTAACAACCATGGATTTCCGCCAAATGTCACCTCATTCAAATAATTACGTTTAAAAAAAATATCGTTTAAAAAACGAATGTGTGTCTCTAATTTTATAGTTAAACTAGCCTTTGCCCGCGGCTCCGCCGCAGCCAAAAGCTAGTGTCATGTAACAGGTTCGCGATATAGTAGCGGGATAAAATGCATACTAGTTTGTAAGTCTAATCAAGAGCTACCAAATAAAAAAATACATGCGGGGCAGTCTTTGGGGACTGCCGATATAATTGTGTCGTCGACCTATTAGATAATTATTTTTGAATTATTTTTGGTTTGTAAAGAAGTGTTAATGACCAATATTGGTCTAATATTGGACTATCGGGGCATTCGGTGACGATGACGCGAGTTCCATGTTTTTTGTTCACCCAAGAAGTGCTCAACGAGCCCAAAGAAGTTTTCACTTCAAAAAAAATGCATCAAAATTCGTTTAGTAGTTTTTGCGTGATGTGCGAACGAACGAACAAACAGATAAACAGACAAAAATCTAAAAAAAATGTTTTGTCTTCAGATACGCATATATAGCCTTATACAGTCATATTTTCTGAAATATCTTAAAATGTACAGACACAGCTCTGTTACAGCTTTATAATAGTATACATATAGAGGGAAACCCGCATACACAGTAATAGTATGGGTACATAATAGGCAATAAATGTTTAGGATACCTATGGAGACCCGTCGGATGTCTAACTAACACTCATTCTAATACGCATTGGTTGCTACATCATTTAGTAGTCATAGATAGATATTGTACTTAGTAGTCGTGCATTGGGTAGCTTTAAGTACATATCTATAGCTAGAGCAATACGCATGTATTAAAAAGGTGTTATTTAGAACGACAAACAGAGAGTATTTTATTTATTAGTAATCTCCGGAAGGGCTGCACTGATTTAGACGAGACTTCCACTAGGAGATAATTGATGATATAAGGAGTAACTTAGGCTACTTTAATTTAGGAAAACTTATTAAGGTTCCAAAATAACTAAATTCACGGGTAGCAGCTAGTATGTTTATAAATATTGTTGTGTGTCGACGTCGAAGACCTTTGGTACGCAATTCCACTCATAGTCGGTAACTCATGGCCTAATAGTGTTTTAATTTAATTGTATCGTTACATCGTACTAGTATTAGATTTACCACTCGCAGTACCAGGGTTTAGTGCGAAAATGCGACGTTATGTAAACCGGGGGACGTAGCTTAATAGAAGGCGCCCGATGAAATAACCTGTAGTCATGGAGTTCAGGTGGAGAGATAGCGCACGGCGGTTTGTTATAAGGACCCCATATTACCCCCTTTCCTCCATAAGCTGCGGGATGTGTGTTAGGTACATTATAACCCTTATTTAGTATCTTACTATACCAGTGTTAATGTGTCTACAAAATTTGCGTGCTTTCTATACTAGTTTATTAGAGGAATTCTATTTTACTTTCAAAATACATTACAATCACCTCGCACGCATTCAACATATTCTGAATCCATTTTGCAACAAAATCGCAATTTAGCTGCAATATGTAGGCTAGTGGATACGCTCTGGCAATCAAACGTCCCATCAATATATCTTAAGTAGAATTGCGTGAAAAAACATCTTGTTATCGCAGTGTGAAACTTTAAACCCCCTGTAAACATCCGAGACTACAGACGCCAGTATTGATATACACCTAGGACTTTTTTTTTTGTTAAGGAGGAAAATAAAATTCCTCTCCGCACACCCCGTCGTTAGGGGCAACTAACAGGGTAGTGTGGGGCCCTCACCTCACCAACTCAAGAAATCCGCCGTGTGCCGTCTCTCCGCCGTTATTGGCGGGCCACCGGACCTATATTACATTCCTTCAGTGGACTAAAAATCCAGTAACCTTGTTTTCAAAATACAGAGTTCGAACCTGATGGAATATTTTGTGTCCATATATTTTTTTCAACCCAATACTGTCCAACTATTGGGCACGAGCCTCCTCTCAGAGTGATAGGAATTTAGGCCGTAGTTCCCCACGCTGATTTTGGCAGATTTCACAAGCCATCGAGATAAACTCTCAAGTATGCAGGTTTCCTTACGATGTTTTCGTTCTCCGAGCAGTGATCATTTGTCAACAAATACACATTTTTTTAAATTTGGAATTCGTTACCATTGTCTTTGCGGCTCTTGGTTATACCACTACGCTATGATTGCACACTTTACGTCCTTACAAATTATATTTCATAAGTTGAAAAAATTAGTCGTATTGGGACGTCTGGCAGATGTGAAAACATCGAAATTATTTTGTAGAAATAATGGGTAGAAATAAAATTATCTTAACTTTTCAATGTGTGCTTATAAAATTATGACATTAATAAAAGAACGGAAATGGAAATAAAGGCAATGATCATATAAGTACCTAAGTGTGAATAATTCCTATTGTTATACCTTTGCCGTGTGGGGCCGGCTTTAGAATTGTCCCACCCCTCTCTACCCGCGGGAGTCGTAAGAGCCGACTGAGAGAATAGCGGAGGAGTGGGCAGCAGCACTCCCTCGAATATTAACAACATCCACTGCGATCGCCAACCCGCCTGCCAAGCGTGGCGATTACGGCATTATCCCCCATGACGGGACCGCTCGTTGTGGCGTTCTCTTGGGGAGGCCTATGTCCAGCAGTGGACGTTGAAAGGCTGATGGATGGATGGATGGTTATACATATACAATATATAAATTAAGGTACGTTCAACGATAATCGGTGAACCGTTCACCGATGATGAATACATTTAGGCACTAGAAAACAACTACAATACAGAAATTCATTATTCAGCGATCTGAATTTTAAAGATATTTATGAATTATAATTACAGAAATTACATGTATGATTTATTGTTGTCGGTTGACGTTTATTAAGTACAGTCGAAAAACTGGTTAAACTATCAGAACAAGTCGTGACTACTGTTGTGCTATATTGACATACCTACCAAGTATCATAATGTTTACTTGAGCAATAGGTACTTACATTATACAATTACAATGACTATTGAAATGAATGCCAAGTACAGTATGTAATATAAAACAAAGGCCAACGAGGACAAGAAGCTTGTCTTGTAACTTCAATTTATTACATTACTGAGTTTTCTAAACCATTGTAGCAACAGGATTCTTCAACATATACAATCATATCAACAACGCGTCATAGGCGACCATCGTTGGCGCTTTTTGTTGCGTATTCATTAACGCCTACAACACTATTAGAAATGTTATATTTGCTATATTTTGGGTATAACCTCGTACTAAAACACACTATGATCTAATTATCAAAAGAGTTCGGACGTATTAGCGCACTTTATGTAACGATTAAATTTAATTTGCATAAGTAATTACTTTTGTTACAAAAACCTTATAATGTAATTTAATGTCTGTCAGAACCGTGTGGTGCTATAGTACTTACTTTCTTTACTAGACAAGGACTTATGTATTTGTGTACGTAGAAAAAATATAGTAAGCTATTAATTCTTTTTTCAGGGTGCTAGGGACAACCTAACAGATTCGGACTCGGGTTGCGTGTCCCCAGGCTCCCGTATCAAGGACTCCGCGTCACCTGAACTCAAGCGAATGGATTCCGGGTACAAATCCCCCCATACGCCGAGCAGCCCCTGCAACCCGCGAAGACATTTGGGCACTCCACACGATGATTTCAAAGAAGATTTCGCTAGGGCTCAAGTGCTTGCTGATATTCTTGATAAGAGTTCTGAAACGACCAATGATTCCCTTAAAAGTAACCCAGTCAAAGAACATTTGGAACAAATGATATTGAATGCTGCGTCAGCGGAAGACAGGACCTGTTTGGAGCAAGTTCTTATGCTGTTATACAACCTTCAAACGTTAAGCAGTTCAGTCAGTGAAGACGAATGCTATCAGGTTGGTAAAAACGTTACTATGACAAAAACTGTAATTGTCATTATGGCGTTTGGCAGCAAAAACAAATAATGCAAATTTTTACCGTGTTTTCAGGCGAAACCTAGAAAAATATGTGATGTCCGATTCAAACATGAAACTGATATTTCCCCAAAAACTCACAAGGCCATCGCAACAGTAACACCTTACCAGCAAAAAGGATACAAATCCGAGTCCCTAGAAAGCCTTTGTAGTGAAGAGAGGAAGCCTAATAACATTTTGCAGGAGAGTGGCATCTTCGAAGGTGTTGAAACAGAAACAAAAAGTACTCAAACAGATGTAAACGATAGCTTTGAATGTAGCGGTGAACTTAACACCGAAATACAACGACTGAATAGTATAAGAGAAAAACTAGAGAGACAAGGAGTTAGAAATAGGACTTTAAGTACGAAGGAGGATGGAGACGGCTTAGAGTGTAGATGTGTGAAGTTGGGAAAGAAACACAAACAGTATTACGAAAGGAGGCTTAAATTTCTGGAGGGTAAGATCTCGATATATGAGGCAGCACAAGACGTGAAAGAGGCTAAGCTTGCACAAAGATTGCAGAAAGAATTTCTCCTTGAAAATCGAATACAGGTATATGGCATAAACTCAAATCATTAGATAAAAAGCGCTATGAAATGTTACGAAAACTAATTTATTTGATGTTTCAGGAACTTGAATCCGAACTATCGGAGTTACAAGAAAAGTACGAAAGATTAGAAGAAGATTGCTGTGAATTAGAAGAGATTGAAAATGATACTCGGTTACATTGGCAGCAGTAAGTACATTATCCTTTTATCATTGTATACACAAATACCAGTTCACGTTATATACTTTATGACCAAATTGGACTAAAGTAACCCCTTTATCTTTTCCAATCAAAAACAACAGTACCTATTAATGTCATTTGGAATTGTGTTGGTGATAATATAGGTACATTATTAGCCTTTGCCCGCGGCTAGTTTTCTTGTGTTATTTTTAAGTTCCTGATATACTTGAGAGAAACATATACCTACGTAGAACTGAAACTGGTATATTCATCCTAATCAAGAGTAATCAAAAGCTATCAAACAAAGAAAGTTTCATCACAATTTAGTTATTTTTTATTTTTAGGCTTGAGATGGACTATGAACTCTGTTCAGCTCAACTAAGAGACATGACGGAGCAGAGGGAATGTTCACGGGCACAGGCCGAGCGCCTGATGGGCGAACTTCAAAACAGAGAGGCCCTTTTGAGAGCTAAGGAGGTAAAGATATTTATACTATTAGTTATTTTTTTTATGTTCATAATTATTCAATCCGTATCTTGGATTTTATAGACAGACTTAGTTATTTTTTGATGTGGCTGGGAAACAGCGTACCAGCCCACCTAATGGTAAGCGGTTACCGTAGTCTATAGACCCTAACCACACTAGAGGCATCACTCGTGAGTTGCCAACTGCAAGGAAATGGATAGGTGGATTGAAGCGAAAGATAAGAATAGGATAATAAGGGGGTTCTCACTCACCATACGACACACAACAATAAGCGTACTTACACCACCTACATACATTACATTCGTCACCGTGACCGAAACTATGGTGTGAAAATCATTATTATAATAATACATAATAATAATTATAATAAACACATAATCCGGGTTGGCACGTTGAAGTGGCAATGGGCAGGCCACATCCCTCGACGAACCAGCAACTGTTGGAGAAGAAAGGTTCTCGAGCGGTTTAGGACGACGCAGCGTTGAACCGCGATGGAACGACGAACGGGTCAATTGCGCGGAAAGCCGTTGGATACCTGCACAGAACTGCTCGCGTGGCGTACTATTGAGGAGGTCCATGCAGCAGTGGACCTCAAACGACTAATAATAATATTGGAATTTGTGTTTTCAGAATGAATTATTAACTCGTTTACATAAACTGGAGAAGGCAGTGCCGGCGCTGATCGCGTGGAACGTGGTGCAACTCATTGGCGCTGAATTATCATGCGGTGGCAAGGTAATTGACTTACTTTAGCAATTTGCCCGACTTGTATCCTGACAAAAAATCTGCTAGAAATCTATTAAAAAAATTAAAAACCCCAAAAGTGGTTCAATTTATTTAGGAGATAAAAATGCTTACAAAGTTTAAAAATGTAAAATAGGAACATAACAAATAATATATTTATAAAAATTTATTACTGCACGAGATCGGTAAAGGTAGGTATACCTAATTTACAAAAGATCACAGATTTGAGGCCAATCAGGAGAGAAAATATAGTCAATATTTTCTTTTCACAAGTAAGAACTCAGCTTTCATTTGCACATTTTGTAAAGTCTCTTCAAACACGAAACACCTCTAGTATGGAGTGTAGTTTAAAAAAAACATACGTCTAACAGGCATGATAATAAAATATTCATCTTGCAGCGAGCATTAATGGATCGCATGAGTGGTTATGGCCAGGACACTCGTCAAGTTATCCACCAGATAAGACAAGAAAAGGTGAAAAGTGAAAGATGTGGGGCATTAGTCGCTTGGAATGACATCAGAGTTTGTGACACACCGACAGTCAAACAGTTACAGCAACAAGTTACTAAGTGAGTGTACACTATTTAAAGTTAAAGTACTAACCATAATATATAAAATACTAGCTGTTGTCCGTGACATTAAATTATAAGTGCATCACTCTATGGCATATTAAAAATCTTTACGCAAAAATAGCAATCCCACAGGAACCTAATATTTTTCTGGGATGAGTATCGTATGAGTCAATCCAGAAAACAAACTATAAATGTGTGGCAAATTGCATCCAAACCCGATCAGTAGTTTTTATAAATTTGTCTCTCTGAACTTTGGTCTGTTTTTATAATTTTTTTTCATTATTTCTTCAGTACTTGTGGAAGTCACAATGTCATATAGTTCTTAGTTATAATGAACCTGCGTGTAGTTGGCTAACTTTTTGAAATCTAGTAATAAGCTTCACTCTCATATTATAATCCTCTCGGGACCTCGCAATATTTTTAATCAATAAGTACTTAATTGCAATAGGTTATTATGATGTCTGTCGGGTGAATTAATACTATTAAATAATGTAATCTTTTAATTTCGTTACACAGGCTAATATCAGAAAAGAAGCAAATAGAAGCTAAAACAAAGGAGCTACAAAATTCTCTTGAGAGGAAGATAAAGGAACTAGAAGAAGAATTAGAGACAGCCAAGAGGCAACTAGCTGCTGCAGTTTGTGGGGCTGAATGTAAGAAAGAAAAAATTGAAGAGAAAATCAGTAAATTAGAGTCGATGCTGAGAAATGAAAAGGAAGATGAGAAGGTTTATATTTTTTACTAATAAATCTACAATCTGATAGTTTTCAACGATTTTTTTCCGGTATTCCTGTCCAGCATCATATTATTATCATTGCTCTTGTTCTTCTGCTATCCGGTATTTTACATTCGGGGATAAATATTCATAAATTAATTCAAACTACTATTTAAGAGTTGTCTTAAGGTATTTTTAGAAATAGGATCAATAAAATAAAACTTGACAAGCGCGTTCCACATGACGCTTACAACTTTCAAACAATAATACCTAAGCCGTTCCACTCGACGATAGCGGTCGTTGTGGTCGTGGCAAAGACGTCATCGAGGACGTCATTACTTTCGCTCACGCCATGCTTGAAACGACCTATCTAAACAGTTTGAAAAAATTTGAAAAACTGCGGTTGTGAGCATGATCCCGATGATGTTAGCGTTAATTGGATCGCACTGGACGTGTCGCTACAAATTCAGCCTACGTACTTCCACACGCCACGATGATCACGACCAAACAGATTTGTTAAATCTAATATTCTTTTATTGATCATAATTTTTCTGCTATAGTGTTTAAAAGTTGCCAACGAATTTCACAAATTGTACTCAATTCACACCGTAAATCCGATATAGAGTTTATGATGAAGTAGAGCGTTGTAACACATTAAGTCTATGACCATGACGATTCTTTTGATGGAAATCTTGATAAGGAGCTCTATGATTACAGAATGTAATCTGTGGCTCTTACCTTCATTGGAAATACCGTTCGTGATAAAATATAACTTGAAGTACTCTAGAACTTTATTCGTAACTTAATATAAAATAAATTATTTTGATGATTTAAAAAGATGACTACCCGTGACTTTCTAGAAATCCGTTACTAATACTTTTTTTTTGGGTTCCCCTCCTGTTGCAAATGTAACGTTGGCGCGGATCTAGTGCTCTGATGGAAAAATATTCTTAAGTCATTCTTATTATGACACAGTTAATATAGGAATTTATAATAGTAGTTTTAGACTTTATTTAAATCCCGTTATGACACATTTTTCCGGGATAAAAAGTAGCCTATGTCCTTTGCACGGTTCTAGACTATATACAAAATTTCATGATAATTGGTTCAGTAGTTACGCCGTAAAATAGTAACCAACAAGTGAATTTGCAAATAAACTAACTTTGAGATTTATGTTCTGGTCGCCCCACCATCCAGTCGGGGAAACCTGGCAAAGACGAGCATTATTGGAGTATTGCTGAATAACATCATTATTTCAAACGTTAAAAATTAAATTTTAGGAACCCGCAGACCCTGTTATGGGATCAAAGATTCGAGCCCTCCTAATTAGTGAACAGGAGCTAAAGAACAGAGTGTCAGAGTTAGAGAGACGAGAAACGGCATACTTGGAGATGTTGACGCAGGCAGATGACATGTGGGCAGAGATGGAAGGTGGATACAAGAGGAAGATTCAAGAGTCACAGGCCACAGAAACTCAATTGAAAGGAAAGGTATGCAAGATATTTGTTATTAAATAAAAATACCCTGTACGTATTTTTTTAAATAAATAAATCTATAATTTTCATTTCTTCATTGTTCAGATAATCACAGAGTTGTTTTATAAACATTAGTGCGGAATTGAAATTCAGATAAGTGAGATAAATTACTAAACCTGAAACTGTAAACCTCTTACCCATAATATACACCACATAAGATTTTATATTTATTTACTTTCCAAAAGACTCTTATCATAGAAAGTATCTATCAAAAAATAAATATTAGAATACGTATTTTGAACACTTACCACAGAATATCTTATTTGCGTTTTCTTTAAATACAGATAAATAAACTTGAAAGTGAACGAGATCAATGGAGGCATTTATTTGAGCCTATGAAGAAGAAACTCAGAGAAGTGGAAGAATCAGAATCTGGTATGCGAATCGCTCTTGAAAAGGCTGAGAGAGACGCAATTGCCCTCAAAGCACAAAATGCAACCCTTGCTGCTATTTGTAAAAAGGCTGATATCGAATCAAAGAAATCCGAAGCTACTTTTAAGGCTCTGGATGCCAAGTTCAAGGTTTGTATTTTAACCACACGTTTTAAAAGAATGATTACTACAACTTATTTTACTAAGCAGCACTCCTTCGAGTAATAACAACATCCACTGCGATCGCCAACCCGCCTGCCAAGCGTAGCGATTACGGCACTATCCCCCATTCTTGGGGAGGCCTATGTCCAGCAGTGGACTTTAAAAGGCTGATTGATGGATACATTATAACGTTAAATATGTTAATGTTATAAATTTTAAAGATATGCACATTTTATTGCTATATCATGTTTTTCTCATTGTCAACTGTAACAGACAAACCAGTAGTATGCCTGGTGGGAATTGTTAACAACTACTCGTGGGCTAGTTTGTCGAACCACCTACTACGACAAAAGTGCTCATATACTTAATGTACAGTAGTATCTATTACTATTTATATTATTGTATAAATTCTATTAATTGAATTGTGCGGTTACAGAAGGAAGTAGAACAGCTGCGTAAAATGAATAAGAACTTGGATGAAGATTTAAAAGTTCACAAGGAAACAGCGAAACAGACAGAAGTAGGTTTCCTAGGAGACATGGAATCTATTAGAAAAGAATTGAATAGAGCCTGCAAGAACAATCTTGATTTAGAAGTAACCAACAGTGAATTGAAGGAGGAGGTATGTGTAATAGCTTACGGATATGGGTTTAATGAAGCATAACAATAAATATGACAAATAATAATAATAATAATAATATAGCATATTAGTAAAAAAACTGATTTGGATGATGGATTCTTCTTTTATTAATATAATTTTGAATATTAGATTAAAATGTAATTTTAGTTGTATCATACATAGTAGTTTCATGTTAGTTGCTTTGATTATTGCACTTGATAACGCTTTTAATGTTTACCGCTTTTTATCTAACGCAAATGCATGTGGGCTATGAACATTTGTTTCTCTCGTTACAAGCGCTCGGTTCACGAACAGTGCATGGGCAGTACCGTGGTTGTGACGTGTAAATATGCATGGAAGCTTTGAAGAAGTTTTAAGAAGAAGTGTGTTCTCAGGTCGAATCTCTGGAAAAGCAGTTAGCTTTAACGCAGAAAGCTTTAACGCAATGCAAGAGGAAATGTGACGAGAAGATAAAAACTTTAAGTCACGAACTGTCAATAAAAACTGAGGAACTTGAAGAACTGAGAAGTGAAACTATGAGACAATCGTTCCACGCGTCTCGAGTAGATTTAAAGCCAGATAGAACGGAATACATAGATGAAGGTTATTCCGTTTACACGGCCGTACCAAAGAAGACTGATTACAGCAGAATGCATCATAGTATGAGTTATATAACGTCAGAATCCCGTTGCTCTTGTCCGTCAATGCGGAGTCAGTTAGTCGGGCAACTAATCGAGGATCTGTTTGAGAGAGTCCATAATTCGATTGATGATGATTTGAATAGGTTGTGTAATGAGATCAGCCTAAACAATAATAGTAGAGAAGTGACTGTTGAAACCAAAGCGAAAATTACAAATTACCTCTTAATGGCTATATCTAAGGAGCTCGTTAGGTCTATTGGAGATGCCGATGCTAAAACAGATACAGAGGTGAGTACGGGAATGGTGTATTTATTAACGTCTTTAATAATATAATCCATTGTGACTAAAGTTATAACTGCATTAGACTAAATGTCTCAGTTTACTAATCAGTTTGAAAATTGTTTTCCTAATTCTGGTCGTGGTCTAACTTTGTGATAACTAGGTATTCTTTTGATATTCCTATGATTCATATTTCCTAGTCCTAATGATACCTATAGTATTTCGCGTAACGAGAATGTCATTTATAGCCCAACAAAATTAAACAATACTATGGGTTTAAATAAAACCGTCCTGCTGTTTTAAAGCATTAAGTGTATTGGCATGAACAGCCACCTCCAAAAATTTACAAGTTTAAAAAAAAAATATATATGGAAAATTATGCAATTCACACATGTTCGTGAAGATCTCACCACACGAAAAAAAAATACTAAACTTAATTATTGTGAATTTTGTTATCTGTGAAGTAGTTCAAATCGGGTAAACTTTTAGTGGAAGAGAGTAAAATATAAGATGGTGTCGAAGCTTCTAAAAAAAGTAAATAATCTCATAAAACACACAAAGTATACTTAGACTCCAAATGTACTAAACACATGAAACAAATATTTGTCAGTCAGTATATAAGACCTTGTTTCCTAACGCCACGTACATGAGCTTAGAAGCCTCCTTCATAGCGACAGTGATATTATCTATTCACACTGACCAGATGGTATAAAAAATCCAAGTCGTTCTGTTATACTTCTTTAGTAATATGAATAAAGATGGCAACAATAAAAAAAATTAAAACCTAAGGTTTAAGGTTAAGCTGCACGTCAAAATCGAGTTGTTTAACCTTTTTTTTTGTTACTCTGTGGAAATGCATCTACAAATCCTCTCTGCCCGTAACAGGTAGGAGGGTATGTAGAACTCACTGAACGCGCCCTATGCCTACCTATATATAGGTATATACACAGCATCAGACTACCCACTAAAGACCAACACCCATCGCCACCAAACATTTCTGTAATGACAGCTGGCAGCGATATGTCCCCTTCAGCGGTTGATATCATGTAAAAAAAATCCAATAAATTTAGAAATATACTAAACATAATGATGTATGACGAACATAGATATCATGGTCAAGAACAAAATCCTATGTAGATGTAGAAAGAAGTATTGTAAAAAGAAAACACCGTAGGAATGGCAGCGCGCGGCGTCGTCGATGTCGTTGGCGCCGGCGTACAGCGCGGGCAACGAGCGCGTGGTGGCGGGCGCGGCGCGGCTGGCGTCCGTGACGTGCGCCTGCGCCGCCGCGCGCCTCGCCGCCGCGCGCCCCGACCTCGCGCCCGCCGTCAAACTGGCGCAGGAGGTTGGCAACACGTGTTACTTTGTTTGAACCTTACAGTATTCAACAATATGTTACACTTGCATATTTTTTTTGACTGAACATATATGAACATACTGACGGCGTCATTTAGATGCCGATCTCCCGTACCGAGTGTAGTGGGTTCGATTTCCACACGAGAATTCTTTATGTGATTCACAAATGGTTGTCCGGAGTTTGAGTGTACTTTGTGTCCATCAATATGTGTGTTTGTAAAGACCCGCGATGCAAGGATTATTGGATAATGCAGGGTGTTGTCTAAAAAATATTATACCCGCTGCTGAGGCGACTAACGGAAGCGTTCTAGTAATATCACTGCAAATGTAACTCGAAATAAAACTTTTCTCTCAATATAGCCATCAAAAATTATATGATATACTTACCTTAAAAAATAGGGCTGGAAACCGAGTGAGAGTACCCGCTTGTTATCGGAGCTCCCGAGCAGGTTGCTACCACCGTCTCCCGTAAAGCACCTCGGTGTATTTGCTGGTTGTAGCGGGAAATAGCCGTATTCTTTTATTTCAAATCCGTGAAATATCAGGTGAGCCATCGTCTCCATAAACAATTTAAAAAAATACATAATGTATGTAGGTAATAAAATACGTGGACGGAAGAGAAAAGGTGATATTCGCAATTTACTTAATTTTTATTCGTAATGATTTATGCATAAAATAGGAATGCGGAGAGGGTGTCTAGATTGTGTAACGATATATTTACAAGAGGCTCAGAAAATCGTGATGCAGCGTGACAATAGAAAGGAGGTGCAATAAAGACGAATTTAGTGTTACGTAATTTATGAATGACCCCTAAGTAGATTATACCTTATTTACTTTATTTTTCTTGCAGGAAGTTCTAGATCACGGCGATGTTAAAATCATGGAGGAGCAGCTGGCGAATGCAATTGAAAGTATTGTTGTAAGTATCGTTGAATTAATTTGAGACTGATATTGTATTAACGAGTGCAGTGATGGCCTAGCGGTAAAACCAAGGACTGCAAAGACAGTTGTATCCATTTCGATCCCCAGTCCGATCCTGAGACCGCGAAAGGAAAACATCGCGAGGAAACCTACAAGCCTGAGAGATTTTCTCGACGGCTTGTAGTCTGCCGACCCGCACTGAGCCAGCGTGGTGAACTATGGCCTAACTCTTCTTAATCTGAGAGGAGACCCGTAGCCAATGGAAATTTGACATATCTAACATTAAGTCACGTGTCTTAGCGTTATGTCCTGATGGTACTAAAACTAATAATTTCAAAAATTGTCGTATGTATGTGGTATCGGTCCACTCGTTATTGTGTTCTGTTGGGAAGGCTGGTAACAAAATCTATACTATTATAAAGCTGTAACATAGCTGTCCGTACATTTAAGATACCTATTTGAGAAAAATTACTGCAACATGGGCGCTCCACACTCGTGCGCGAACGCGGGTAAACGTCAATATGGAGTCCAGTCTGGAGGAACCTGTTATGTGGAATAAAAGTTTGAAGGACTACAAAATACTCGTCTTCCATCATCTTCGTTTCCTCCATTTCTTTTTTACTTTTAATGTAGACATAATTATAATACGTAAATTACCAAATTCAATGTTCAAATTCGTTGAGAGGTCGAATTATACTGTGAACACTGCGAATGTGCAGCCGAGAAGAGATCACGCGAGATTCTCGCCACGAGTCGCATCGCGATTCACGCTCGCGAATCGCGCGCGAATGTGGAGCGCCCTTTAGGCTATTTAGACGTTTCTGAACGTTTTTTTTATGGCCGCTCCACATTTTGTGCGCGATTCACGGCGCGAAATTGCCGACGACTTTGCGGCGTGGTCGGCAAGAATCCACACTCGCAAACAGTTCGCGGTAATACCACAGTGAAGTTCGCAACGTTGACATGTATAGACGTTGAAACAACTATTGCTGCTACTCTTACATTGTGCGCATTAGCGTACTATAATTATGTGCTCATCAAAAAGGGAACGCAAATTAAGAAACGGTGATGAAAGCGAAGATGGTGGATTACAAGTATCCATCGATCATCCATAATTACGCTGAAGCGCATCCATGCATCATAAATATTTAATTTGTTTTTGTGATCTTTTTGTTTCGCGTCCCACAAAATAGGTTCCGATTGGTAATATTCGAGAAATTGCATCTCCATTTCGTTCTTCCATGTCACGCTAATTTTTTCAGCACTACCTACTTACTTAGACGACGTCTCAATTAACACTGACCGCCGCGGAGCGCGAGTGTGGAGTCAAAGAGTGTTCGCGCCGCGTACGCGCTTCGCGGTCCCTTTGACGCGGGACAAAAAACCGACAAAAATCGGGGAACGTACCGCGAAAGTGCCAAGAATATGCGAATTGACTCCACATTTAGCGTTCGCACTCGGTCGCGGCTTTCACGCGCGATTCGCGCACTATGTGTAGAGCGGGCATTAAATCTTTGTCTGTTTGACGGTTTGTTTGATCGACATTGGCGCAAAATCTACTGAGCGGATTATCTTGAAACTTTTTTGATTGATAGCTAGAGCTAGTAATCTAGAGATTAGACTTAAAATCTGGTATACATTATCCCGCTACTACAACGGGAACCTGGGATATAACCTAAAAATTAGCTTTTGGCTCCGGTAGAGCCGCTGGCTAATATTTATAATTTAAAATCTAATTTTTTACAGAATTGTCCATCTTGTGCGTTGGGTACAAATGCGATAGTTTGGAGCACGGACGTCTGATTACGTCATCTCGTGCAAATTTATGTGAGTTTATTTTGACTAAAATCATTATCTAAATACTTTTTTAAACCAAAATGGTTATTATCTGTCTAAAACTGCACGCTTCAGTTTAGCTAATTGGTATAAAGAACCATTCTACATAAATTCGTGACTTTCGTGTCTTCAATGTCATAGGTATTTTAGTTTGAGCCTAAACTTGTAAGATACGTTTCAATTGTAGCGTAAAGCCATAGTCAACATGATTAATAAAATAAGATCTTATTTCCAGAGTGGAATTAATATTTTTTGGCCATAGTGCCACAGATGGCCGACTGGTTTAGATACCGGCCTCCCGCTCGAGTGTTGTGGGTTCGATTCCCACACAGGACATTACTTTGTGTGATCCACAAATGGTTGTTCAGAGTCTGGATGTAGATGAGATTACAGTCGTTGAAATCACTACAGATTCACTAATAGAGCTACTGTAAAATATTTTCTAACACATTAAATAATCATACTCTGTAGAGGGCCATGCAATTTTAATTTCAATTTTATTAAGCAACTTAACTGTTATACGTTTTTTTTTCTGTTATCCAGGTGTTATACCTCCACCGACCTCACACTGGTGCCTTCATTAGTTAAGCCGTTAGCCACTATGTACGAACTGTAAATATATTGTATAATATTAAATAATACTCTTATTTTATTGAGTATACAACAAGTATATAACGTAAGCGAACCATATCGACGAACAACGTGTACCTACATTCGAATTAAGAATCTTTAATTTTGCGCATAGATTCACAATGTGTTTTTTTATTGTAATGTCTTTTTCTGTGCCAATTATGTTTTGATATTAACTTGCGTGCAATAAAACTTACTATAAATTATTGACGTTTTTATTGTTAAATAAAATTTAATAAAATTTATTTTGTCACGCGGTAGACTGAATGGTACAGCCTATAAGAATACTAAGTATTTTATATTTACGAATATTTGACTATATATATATTTGCAACAATGGCAAATGCAATGTAAAAAAATAGTTTAATTGCAAGCAAGTGTTGTTAGTGTAAATAATATTCTTGTCAACGCCGAATCAATCTTGATTTTTTAACAATTCGAGTCACACAAGATTGTATTCTTGTATTTTTTCTAATATATAGTACATTTTTTTGATTTAGAAGACTATTCATTGATCAATTAAAATACTTATTGAAATATTGTTGTTTTATTGGCCTTATCTGATTGCACAAGTAGGTTTTCTACCTCAACTTACTATGTTTATCTTGATGATTAGTACAGCTAACAATAACTGGTCTTAGAACATTACGTTAAAGAGAGAATTAAAATGTTGTTGTTGTAATTTGGAACATTAGCGCGTAAAGTAATTTTGTTTTATATTGATAGTAATCATTATAATTTATAAATATCCGTAATCTGAAATCACCTAATATCATTAGGATATTAGATTGTTAGATCATAGGAGGATTATTAGATCATAGGAATATTAGAGACTGCCTCTGGTGCAGTGGTAGTGTGAGCCACTGCTGATCATGAGGTCTCGGTTTCGATTGAGCTTTTTCGTAAAAAGAAAAATTCTCAGTAGCAGCCCGAAGTTTGGAAATATGCCCGGTAGACGGCAATAGGCTCACCCCCATTACATGAGACTTAAACATAGCTGGCGAACCGTGGGTGTGTAATACACCTCTGCCTACCCCTTCGGAGAATACAGGCATGATGCTATTTAATATTAGAAACACTAGAGATTCTGGACAAATTGTGGTCAGTAAATTTTGATACTGAGTTGTGAGCCAAATGAGGTCGAATATCAATATATTATTATTTACTGTAAAAAGTAAATAATTATTTGTAAAAAGTATAGGTAATATGTAGAAAAGCAGATTGTATCTAAACCTCAAAAAAAGAAGAATCTGTCATATTTCAAAATGGATGTCACCAAACGTAACAACCGCCAACAATATCAACAATATTATTAAAGTTTACTAGAAACTGAAAAATGTCTACATATTACTAAGGTAAAATAATATATAATTTTTCTGTGCAATGTGTTTTAAAGCGTAACGCCTTTTGTGCTAATATAACTGAAATTCGATATAAACTCTCAGAGAACTTAGATAATAATTATTCAACTAATATCATAAATGCAAAATTTGTAAAGATTTTTGGATTTATGGATTTGGATGCAATTTTACTAGGCAATTAGACGAAGAAGGCTTACCTAACTTTTATTCTGAAAAAAAAAACATTAAATCCCGTATGATAACTATTATTGCCATTATCTTAAGACTAAATCTCAGAGTAAGGAAACAGAGATTAAATAAATTTGAACGAAGTTTGGTATGCGAATAAATAATGGCAACATAGATTTATCAATAAGGGTTTTGTGTGGGATACATTTTATTTCCCTCTTCGCACTAACTCTGAATCCACGCAGATGATGTCACGGACATAAGCTAGTAACATAAATAATCCATTCTTGATTTTATAATATATAATTACAAGTAATAATATAATAATTGTTTTATATATACCTAGTTAATATATTTTTCTTCAGTGTTCCCCTCAGTGTCATCCACCACAAAATATTTGCAATCGCACCTCAAAGGAAGTAAGTCTTTCTGGGAGACTATATACAAAACACCAGTGCTCAGCTTCAAAAGGTCGATTTTATAATGGACGTTAAACCAGCGGTTAGACTGCATCAATTTCACTTGAAGCGAGAAAGCAGTCTATCTAAGAAGTGCTCTTGTTCAGAATGTGAATCTTTATTTTGTTTTGCAAAGAGAAGTCTCCCAATTAAATGCACTTGTGATGACTGTAAAAGTTCCAAAACTTGTCTTTACTACCCTAATAAAACAAAAATTAAAAAAAGTTACTCAGAACAAATAAGTGAAGTTTATCTAAATTCTGCAAAATTTACTGAAGCCGAGAGAGACCCGGAAGATTTAACCAAAATAAATATTAACTTCGAGTTAGAAAGAAAAAAAATAATAGAGGCAAACCGGCCACCACCAAATTCTCTAGATGAATACATACATAGACTTGTCCCAGAGACAACAATGGCCAAGTCCAAGCAGAAACTGGAGCCATTAGACAAATATATAGACATAATTTCAGGAAAAAATCCAGCGAAAGAACAAGCTTCTACATTAGATACATATATTAAAAACTTGAAAGAGCTAAAGCCTCCGCAACATTTGAATGAATTAAACACACGTTTTATAGATAAAGAGAATACAAAACTAGAGAGAAGAAGTCAATGTACTGGTAAATGTAAAAAATGTGCCCCAAAACCAAAATGTATTCAAATCCAAAGCCTTATGTTATCACCTCATGAATTAAATCTCAATCCAAGAACAGCTATGCTTAGCTCACAAGTAATGGACTTACCTTTTAAAGTTTCAAGTGGATCTATCACTAGTAAATCATCAGAGCTATCTACAAACAACACTAAGAAAATCCATGACTTTTTTAAATATGATATTTTTGAAAGACTCAAAGAAGTATACAAGGCGTGTACTTGCAAAGTATGTGAATGTATTCCTACAAAATTGTTAAAGAACGAAGTCTGTGACTGTAAGCCCTGTGAGTGTCTTGAATGTATGCGCTACAGAGTTGTGTCCCAAACGCAAAAAAAATCAAAACATCTCTTTGGATCTTGCAAAAATTTTAGAGAAAGCAAAATAAATTTACCCAAAAAATTTACAGAATGTTCTTGTAAACCTGGTAACTGTGAAGAATACCAATATAATGATGTTGTAAAAAGTTGCGATTGCGCACCATGTCAATGTATTGAATGTAAACCAATTTTACCACAAATACAAGTATTCTTTGGCGAGACCCATCATAATGCGCCATGTCAATGTTCACCGTGTGAATGCGTAGAATGTATACCACAATATGCTTCTGCGTCCAAGAATGTAATGCATGAAATGTCTACAACCACAAGCAGACTATCACACTGTCAGTGTGAGCTGTGTTACAACAATAATTGCAAAGAAAATATTGAGTCCTGCAAGTGTGATAACAGGAGTGTCATTAGAAAACCATTTGAGAAAGCTACACATGATTATGATATACGAGCGACGACGATTACAAATACAGTTAACCATCACACTAATAAAAAATCAAATACAAAAAACAATATGATAGCTATGTATGCTACTCTTCCTCACAAGTATCTATCCAGTCAGCGCCCTGCCGCTACAAGAATCGCTAAATCTTGTAGTTGTCAAGATTGTGAATGCATAAGTTGTGTATATAAAGAAAATACTATTAATGCCATTAAGTCGTCTCGATTATTTACTTGCAACAAAAATTATATGAACGCAAACACGAGAAAAAGTTGTGTTTGTAAGACTTGTGAATGTTACGTGTGCCACTATGGACAGGTAGATTATTGTAAAAATACAGCTAACTCTCCTCCCCCATTTAATTCTGTAGCGCATACATGTTGCTGCGACGAATGCTTCTGTATAAATGATTGTTCAACGGTTAAAGGAAATTATGATAACACGTGTAAGCATAAACCTAGATACTTTGGGCACAAGTTAGTGCATAATCCTACGGAAATAGTGGGCCCTTGGCCTGTCAAGAAGGGCGATGTTTTGACTCCCTCCACACATCAGACTAAAGTACAAAAACTTATGTTACAAAAAGATAAGTTCTCAAGGATTTCTGTGACAAGACCAATACATAAGAATTTAAGTTTTAATACTAAACCTCTACAAGATCCTATAAATAGTTACAAACAATGTAATGAAAGTTATTCAAAATTTATTGTCCCGCAGTTGTTACATAATTGTAGTGAAATTTCCAATCCTAAAAATAATAAAATTGATATTGGGACCGATCTTATACAACTGTATAATGCAAAAAATACAGTCAAATGTGATCGCCGTGAAACTAATCAGAAGAAACTTGATTTAAGAAATAATTATACAGAGATAACATCGGAAAACAATATATCTGAATGCTCTTCTATTCAAACAGCATCTAAATCATCTTTTTTTAAAGAAAATATTGACACAGCGCGTATTTTAAGAAAGAAAAATAATTTCCAAAACTCGTGTAATATATCAGATCGTGACCACCCCGATTACTTAATACATTTTTCAAAATCTCCTGTTGAGACTTGCTTAGAAGATATTATGAGATGTGATATAGGAAATAAAATAAAACTGAATACTTTTAACATAACACCAAAACGAAGCAAAAGATTACACGATAATCAAAGCATTATATGTAAAAAAAAGGCAACAGTCCTAACTGTGTCAGCGTCAACGTCAACTAATATGGAAAAAAATATTAATGCACAGGAATATGTTTATGATAATAAAAAAACTGAAGGATTCTATTGTTATGGATATCCTCAAAAAAATAAAAATGTAAGTACAATAAAGTACAATAAAAATACTAACAAACTAAAGTCGTCATATAATGCAAACAATTATAAATATCATTCAAAGTCTGGCCAAACTGCAGCATCTTCAAATTTTTGGTATAATCGATTAGCAAAGAAAAATGTTGGTCAATATAATAAATGTTGTCACTTGATACAAAATTTAAATAAAGTTCAATTAACTCGTCATGCAATTTATCGTACTTTATCAAAAGAAACTTTAACCACATACATGATAGATGACGATCCTAAAACAGAACCTTGTAATATTTATTTTGATGAAATTCTTCAAAACTTGAACAAAGATTATGAAAGAGTTCATAAAACTTTAAAAGATGCACAAGATTTTTATACACATCTATTAGAAGTCTTAGAAACATATGAAAAAGCAAACAACGAATTTGAAAAAGTTTCTGATAGACTCAAAATTTCATATGCATCTCTTTTAGGAGAAGAATTTATTGAGAATAAAGACAAATGTGACACACAATTATTTGAACCTGATAAAGTAGTTGACGATTCTGTCCTGAAAGATATCCCGATGTCTCTACACACCGATCTTTCAAAGTTGACGCCATCATTACCTAACAATATAATATTAGAAGACATAAATGACAATACGAACATTTCACAAAAACCAGGTCTTACAAATTTAACTCAGACTAATTCGAACCTGCGATCAACATATTCCTGCCTTCCTATAGAGTCCAAAAAGTCAGATAGTGTAAATGTGGCTTTTATTCAAAATAGTGAGAAAGGAGCAGATAACGTTGAATCTAATCCAAATGAGATATTAAATAAATCTGAAAAGGATTTGAATCAATGCAAAAATAATTTCCAGCAATCAAAGAAAGGTATAGGAACCAAGGCAAAGCAGCCCGTAAGAAAGAATGAAATAAATAAAATATATAGAAATGATAACAAACCAATTAAGAAGTCGATTATTGTAGTTCCAAAGAAAGTTAGCTTAAAGAAACCAGACTCAAATTATTTAACCGGGACAGAATTCTCAATCTGCAGCAATCAGCATAAAAACCATGTTGTTAAAAACATAAACCCCAAGCTGGAAAATACTGCCGTGGTTATAGAAATCATTGAACCAATAAATGAATCCGATTGTAAAGAGAAGGAATCTAACAAGGTGAGTATTTTATTATCCTTATTAATATGATGAATGCGAAAGTGTGTGTTTATCATATTTTCACGGCATACCTAACTACTGAACCGATCATAATAAAATTTTGCGTACAACACCAATCTCTTTTCTCCCAAACAAACACAAACAGCTAAAAAATTAACAAAATGGTGATGTAATAATCTGTATTAAACATTAATTTCTCTATTATTAATAGTTTTAATAATACTGTTTTAGTATTTATGTGTTTACTACACTGCCCCGGAGTTAGGCTCAATAACAATAGCTGCCCGGAATTAGGAAGTTGACGGTGTTTCACCCCTGTGCCCAATGATGTTATATACAAAAAAAGTAGATAACGCACTTACCCACGGTAATTATTGCGCACGAATTAGATCAATTGGCCGAATTTGTTTTAGTCGGTGATCTTCCGTCTCTTTCTGTATCATACGTTCTCTATTATCTATAATTTATACACACACCTATAACTTAGTACTTTGTAATGGTACAACAACATCGGTAAGCAATTTAGTATGAACGTAACTCATCTTTACTATATCATTGTCTGTGCCGCGAAAGTATCTATACTATTATTATTATTATTTTATTGCATTTAGTGGCAGACAAGCCACGGTCCATCTGATGGTAAATGGTAACCGTCGCCCATGGATTCGACTATACCGATAGTATTGTCAAGCCGCTGCTCACCAATTCATTTCACAGATATGAAATGAAATATAAACGGCTATCTCCTGCTACAGCCAAAACGCAACGATGTGCTTCATGACCGGTCACACGGGAGATGGTGGTACCAACCCGCTCGGGCCCGATACCAAGTGAGTACTCCCACTTGGTACCCAGCCCTACCACCAGTCATGCAATGGATGATAATTGTTTACTTCCCTTAGTCGCCGCATACGACACCCGCGGAAAAGAATGAGATGGTGACACTTGTATTCTTAGTCCGTCACCACACGGACACTATTTATATGTATGTATTTACAATATAGCACAAGCGTTAAGGTTAGTTTGGGACCAGAGGACGTTGTGTGAAATGTCCGTGAATATTAATCCATCCCAATCCTAATACCATTATCTCGGAAAGTATTGGATTTTGCTAAGGCACTAAGGAATAATCTTTGTATCGCAGAGAACTTTACACAACACTCGAGAGGGAGGCCGGTATCTAAACCACTCCCTGCATCTGTATATTACACATTTTTTTTAGAATTTTGTTTTACTGATTATCTGTTTGTTTGCTCGCACATCAGCATCACGGAAACGCTACTAAAAGTTTTATATCGCTACTATATCGGGAACCAAATATAATCTAAGGAGTTGCTTTTATCTAAATCAAATACTAGTATGTATTGAGCACTTCGTTGATCTGTATAATTAATTATATTAAATTTCCACTGTGTGGTCCAATATAGAAAATAAAAGAAATAGCACCGCGTTCTCCGTTGCAAAGGAGCCCCAGTTTTACTTTAAAAAAATATGATGATCATACGGGAGTTTGTAAATCTCCGTCTGAAGGTAAAGTAACAGACCATGCCGAGTCAAGATTACCCGATAGACAATCCACACGTCTGTCTAAGAATGATGAGCCTATTAAAGAAATGAAAAATTTGGTGAGTGATTTGTTAGAACTTATCAGAAAACATTTAAAATCCATCCATCGCCAGCCATTCATAGTTCTCTAGATATAGAACATTCTACAAAAATACCGCATTACATTCCTAAGCCACTTGCATACCGCTCCAGTAGCTTTGTTGGCCTTAACTGTAGGGCAGTACATTAAATGAAAGGCCGTATTGCGGTGCGTCATTCGATGCGTTGTTCATTCTTCAAGGGTAATCAGTTCGTTGAACGTTCTGGCTTGTAAATCCTTTTTACCATACATCACATCATTCGCGAGTCTCCAACTGTAAGGTACGGTAATACTTTCTGATATTTACGCGAATGTTACACATTTTGAAATAAAAATACGTTTACGGGCGCTTGCTAGCTATCAGCTAGATATCAGCCTTGGACGTCTATCATCCAAGTCCACCCGTGATCATGAATGCTGTAAAGTATTCGAAACGTCGGGATAGTAGTAAAATCGGGTAGGCGCGATAGATTCCGTAAACGTAGTTTTATTTCAAAATGTAAGGTACGGGATAGAGGATGGAGAGAAGGATTTTTTGCGGTGAAAGAATTTGGTTGAAATAATCGTTTTTTTTACTTCGCATTATTCAAAAGCACGTAGAATGTAACTCACTAAGGGCAGATTCGACCAAATTCAAATATATACAAGAATAACTATACCGCGAATTATCAATTCCAAGATTTTATTCTTTAGATAATCAACAGTCGTTTTTCCACGTAGTCTGACGTATAGCTATACTATACTGACTATACTTTATACGTATACTTGGAATAGCTATTCGCGAATAGCGAATACCCGGCAAAAAGGAGTTGTTCTACAAACGGGACGGTGTAGGTATAGCTTAACTCATCTCAACCCTTATTTGGCGTATTATAGCGTGGGAAAGTAGCTATCACTGTAGTTTAAATTTCAAAAAAAAAAAATACAACAAATTCGAATTAAAATGACAGCACAAAAAAGATGACGGCATATTTTTATTCTTGGATTAACTCTTTATTCGATTCTTATCGGTGGTATAGTGACTATTCCCGAATAGGCTCGTTATTCTTCGAATTTTTGTTATACCTAACGTAAAATTGATTTTTTCTCGAGTAAGTAGCGATTTATTCTAGGAATAAAATTTATTCTTGTTTGGTCGAATCCGCCCTTAATCGTATCGAAATCTTATCGCCTTCGTAGAGAAACCGACGCGTGATGTCCCAATAATCCCTCAGTCAATCTCGATGATCTCTCATCCAATCACAATGACACGATGCGATGTCGATACGATTGAGTGAGATACATTCTAACCCCCCAGGATCGTCTATTAAGCATTTAAAAATGAAGTAACTAATCAGCACCCCATCTAATATCAACCTAATCATTTTTCTTTTCCAGAATAAAGAAGATCAGATAATTAAGTTCCTTTTGGTGAGAAAAGTATCGGACCACAGTGTACTTGTCAAATGGATCCCACCACGGGATCTTACCAAAATCCGGGGATATGAGGTTTGTGTTTTATCATTGCGGGGCTGATAATTTTTGACGGTAATAAGCATGATGGCTGTTTTTCAAAATCTATTCTATGATATTCAAAAGTATCTAATAAGTGAAAAATATATCATATTTCTGTAAAAATAATAATTTCTGTAAAATTAAATCAAAATTTTAAACTCACGTCAAAACGCACGCCGATGTCATTCGTTTGTCATGACGTCACGCCTCAGTACGGCAACAGTAAACATTAGTGTTAAAGAGAATAGTAAGGCACTCTAAAGAAAAGTAATTGATATGACATAGGTACGCGTACACCCGTAAGGGTATAAAGTAGGTACATGCAAAAACAATGTTGCCAGGTTATGAGAAATTTTCCCCATTAATAATTATTAACTACTAATTACGCAGTTATATATGGACTAATGTGTCGTTACAGATATACACACATAGAGCAAACAATCGTGCCCATCACGCATATATTTATCATAGGTTAGAATCAAACCCACGATCTCCAGTTTCGCAGTCAGGGTCACTAAGCACTAGACTACCAGGCCAGTTATTCCTTAAACCTTAAATCAATAATAAATAAATATATATTCACGGACATTTTTCACAAATCGTCATCTGGTCCCAAACTAAGCTTTTAATGCTTGTGCTATGGGTATCAGATTACGGATATAATACATATATTACTTTTTTTGTAAATACATACATATAATAGTAATAGATAGAAAACACCGGAATGAGTGAACTATATAATATAATAATAATAAGTTTATTTGCACCATTCAAAACTTACATATAGTTTAGGAATACACAATAGGCTCATTTATAGGTAAATGAGGTATGATTTTTGTATTATACCAATTAACACATTCCATATGCGTTACAATAACTGCGACAATAGCTTGACCACTGCTTGCTACCAAGCGTGGTCTAGTGCCATGTTTGGCGGCGAAAGTGTAAGGGGAAACGCTATGGCGGATATGGGGGAAGGAGGTATCCTTCTCTCTCCTCTCCCATAGGTGAGATCAGCGAACTGAGTCTATTAATATTAAAAAATATAATGTGGCAGTACTAGGGTAATATAGTAAGGTAAATTGTAATAATAATAATAGATTTATTTATTGTAAATTTTTCACAAATAATTTTTATAAACATACAGGAAAATTAAAAACAAAGGGATGAATATAAATTAAGGTCGCTAACTTAATTAATTTATAAGTTGTTTATTATCATTTATTAACCATCTATTTTCCATCCTAATAATTTTGCCATAGTACAATTTGCTGGGGTGTTCAGGAAAAGTAATTTAAAACTTTAGCGTAACATTAAACACAAAGTGAAAAATCGGAATTAGCAGTCAGGAGCCATTGTCACTGCTAAATTGGCAAAGCATCTGGACGGTATCCAGGAGATGCAGGTTCAAATCCTGCTCGTGACTGTTATTTTCGATATCACATTTTTCACTTTGTGTTTAATGTATAGTGCTAAGCATGTCAAATACTAAAAATATATATAAAAATATCTAAATAGGGATAGTGCTTGTTTGACCCCTCAAGAAATTTCCAGCTACTGTTTAAGCAAGTGAGCATGAATACTAAAACTTCTCTGGCCACAGGTTGCATATCATCTTCTACGCCATCAATATCTTCAATTCTCGATTATTCAGCTCTAAAATACATCGACACCCCCATGCAAAAACATTTTAATTCATTTTTTATGACAAATTGAGCAACAATGTTATTGCTATGCAAAAAGAAATAGGTTTTATTGTGTGTAATCATCGTAACTCTAAGTCTATTCGTTTTGAGTTATACAAGTGACAAAAGCATTGTAACTTAGCGAAAAAATTACGATTGTCGAACGAAATCATTGTAACATAATTTACAAAAACAAAAATATTAATAATATATAAATTATGCAATACAACACAATTTTTTTACAATCTTTGTACAAGACCACTTTGGTGTTTATGAACACTATAGTAACTGCATGGCAACTTGAATTACAACGTTATTGCACGGCTATTTATAATATTTTTTTACATGTCATGACCTGTATTATGCTTTATCCTTTTACTTACTTACTTATCATCACGCCATTTCCCTTGCGGGGTAGGCAGAGAGAACAAAGTGCCAAGAGGCTCTATTCTTGCATACATCTCTCGCTTCCTCAACATTCATAACTCTCTTCATACACGCTCGCCGGTTTCGGAGACTCCTGACTCCACCTTCCTTCAATACATGACCAATTTGGTCTAGGTAGGTGAGTCTCGGTTTCCCCCTGTACCTACATCCTTCCACTTTCGCATTGTATATCTTCTTAACCAGTCGCTCGTCCGGCATTCTTTCCACATATCCGAACCATCGGAGCATTCCCTTTCGCATCTTTACACCAATACTCTCTTTCATACCTACTCGCTCTCTTACGTCGTCGTTACGAATGCGATCAGTCAGCCTCACTACACAGATTCTCCGCAGAGATCGCATTTCAACCGCATTGATTTTACTCTCATGCTCCTTTTTGCATACCCAACTCTCGCTTCCATATAATAATGTTGGGACAAGCACCGTTGTGTATTGCGACACGCGCTCTCTTGCTGAGGTGATGACTGCCGAGATGTTGTCCCAATGCTCCGTTCACTCTATTTCCCGCATTCACTCTTCTCTCTACATCAGTGGTGGACCTTCCATCCCGACTGAATCCACATCCAAGATATACAAATTCATCCACTTGTTCTAGCACACCATTTCCTATTGCTACTCTAACGTCTATTCTGGCTTCTTCTCTTTCAAAAACCATTATTTTGGTTTTGCTCACATTCACACGTAGGCCCCTTTTCTTACAATCTTCTGCCATTACGTCAACTCGGGTTTGAGGGGTCAGTCGCGGACTGCGCTAATAAAACCGCATTGTCTGCATATAGCAGAGAGCTAACCACTGAGTCGCACATCTGAACTCCCACATTAATTTCATTCAGCCTTTGTAGACATTTATTGTCTCAAGTTCCTTTCGTACAACCGTGTAAAATGCTTTCTCCAAATCCACAAAATTGCATAAAACCCTCTGGCCTACAGCCAGATGCTACTCCATAATGTTGCGCAGAGAAAACACTTGATCCATGCATCCCATTCCACACCTGAAACCTCCTTGTGCCTCTCACAAAAAATCATCAGACACCATCCTCATTCTCCTTTCAATAATCTTACCATACACTTTGGCTGCCAAACTGGTCAAGCTTACGGCTCTGTAGTTTGCATAGTCATAACGTGAACCCTTGTTTTTAATCAAGAGCACGATGACTGCGCTTCTCCAGTCCTTAACTTCGGAACCATTCCTGAGCTCCAACATAAATTGAGAAGCATCAGGAAGGTTTTCCAGACACATGAGCCTTCAAGCTTGATCATATCAATACCCGCTGCCTTACCATTTTTCAAACTTCTAATCGCCCCTTCAACTTCATCCATACTACCTAATGTCATCAGAAGATGCCGGTACCGAATGCTAATCTGTTAGACCACATGTGGCACCGGCATCACCCTGAACATCCGCATACATATTTCCAAAATATTCACTCCATCGGCTTAACACATCTTATGTTTGCGTAAGAATGTATCCACCTTTAGACCTTATTTTATTCATTCTGAAAGCTGATCAACCACTCCGACATTTCTTCACCTCCCGCCAGAAAAGTTAACCTTTTTTTAACACAAATAACTGACGACAACAACAGTGATGATGAAAATTAATAGTTGCTAAAGTTTATTGTTTATTTGTTTATTTTGATGCAAAAGTAAGTCGTAAATTACTATTCTATGATCTCAACATTTTTACCCATCTTGGTGAGCCGTTAGTTATTGATGTTGACGTCTTAAAATTTAACTTTACCTACTGTAGACTATGTTTTAAAACTAAAATACGGATTAAGATCTAGGTGATTGTATTGATTTTTAATAAATTTAATAATAAGTATATTTATTTTTCATTCTTACTTTCAAACATCATAATTATTATTAACTACATGGTTATCACAAGAGAATTCTTGAGGTTTATTATTGTTTTCATAAAAAACACTTAAATTTTACAATAAAAAACATTGTTAGACTATACAAAATTTCCATACATATATAACATAATTGAATTAAAAATATATTTTTCATTACTCATACTCGGAAAGTAGGTTTCAAGTTGTCTGAGGAGCGGGTTGAAAGTAATACTTTTCAGCCCTAGGGAGAATCGTTTTCAACTGACAGCTGTTAAATTATTAAAAAAAAACTAGTTCTATATTCACATTTCTATTGAACCTTATTCTAACTTACTACAGCCACTCAATCACGGCGCAATAATTGAAATAACAAAGTTAAGTATTAAATAAAGACTTTTTTTAACGACCACCTATTATAATTTTATACCGAGCGAGCGCGCAGAGCGGACGTGTTGCTGTTTATTTTAATAAATTCAAATTAGGACATTAGACAATTACAAACCTTATGGCACCAAATTACGACATGTTCTTCCAAAACCTAACTGCGAGTGACATACACCGTAATTGCTTCTGAGCTTCGAGTACTCGAGTAACAAGGACGGAATATCTACTACTGTATTGTCGCACCAGACGCACCCAACGGCGGCGTACACGCAACCCCCACGTGAGTAATTTTATACATAGATCTACAATGAGCATACCACGCTCACCGCCTGGAGGTGGCATGAGTGCAGGACGCAGCGGCTCTTATCCAAATTTGTCTGAACCATACAGCGAAACTACACCACAGATTACACTTCGTAATAAACGAAAGTTACCGGATGATAATGAAGCGTTAAAGTCTGATATTGCTGAAATAAAAAAGCAAATGTCTGAAATGATGGACTTGTTAAGATCCTCTAAGAATGAACAAACTGAAAGTATTAAAAAGATTTCTCTAGATGTTGCTGCGATAAAAGATGAAGTCGGTAATATTAGCTGTACTATGCAAAATATTATCTTGGAAAATAATAACTTAAAAGACCAACTTTCAAAATTATCTGCTTTTGCCGATAACACAGAAAAAAAAGTGGAGGTTCTTGAAGCCGATGTCAAAAAAAATATGCCACCTTCATCTTTCGTCCAAACAATTACGACACATAATGAAATTTTCACGGAAATCGAAGAACGAAACTCCCGAGCCAAAAACATTGTAGTTGTTGGAATTCCCGAATCACGGTTTGATAACGCAACCAGTCGGCAAGATTACGATAGGTCAGAAATATTGCGAATAACTAGGCTAATACATAATGGCTGCCCTCAATCTACTAAAATATTTCGCCTAGGAAAATATAAACCAGGGAAAGCACGTGCGATAAAAGTATGTTTCTCGTCTGAAGGAACAGCAAAAAGTATACTACGTAATAGGAACAAGATTGATGAGGAACATATCAAAATATTTTCGGACCAAACTCCATATCAACGAAAATACCTTCAAAACTTAAAAGAAGAGCTTCAGCAGCGCACATCGAACGGAGAAAGTGGTCTTATTATCAAGTATATCAGGGGCATACCAAAAATAGTTACGTCTAAAGAAACGCAAGCTGCATCCGCAACAAAGGAATTTCCAAAAAACTAACGTCGTCCAAGGAGAAAGTAACATATCAAATAACCAACAATTACTCAGATATTAATTTTACGAAAAAGTCTCTAAAATGTTTTTATGCAAACGCTCGTAGTATAGTCAAACCAGTAAAATTAGATGAGCTTATATGTATTATCACTTCTCTGCAAGTAACTATACATATTATTGTACTTTCGGAAACTTGGATTAAGAGTGAAGATGAGGCAAAAAGGCTACAAATACCCTCTTATACCCATTACTACAATTATAGATCAAATAAAAGGGGAGGTGGAGTGTCTATATTTGTGCACAACAACCTCAAACATCACCTTGTTGAAGAAAAATGCATGGACGATAGTCATTTTCTCTGGGTATACGTGAAAAAATTCTCTTTAAATATTGGTGCTATATATAAACCCAACAAAACGAACATAGACAAGTTTCTCGACATATATTCGCAACAATTGCATAAATTGAAACGAACAATAGTCTTTGGCGATTATAACCTAGACTTACTCAATCCGGATTTAGCGACACGAAATTATAAGGTCATTTTAAAAGAGAATAACTACAAAATTTTGAACAAAATAAGTCCTAAACATTACACCCGTGAAACAACCTGTACCAAGACAATGTTAGATCATGTTTCTTGTAATTTAAGTGAAAACGATTTTCATTTTGTCACTATGGAATCATCAATGTCTGACCACAAACAAATACTTTTAGAGATAAAACAATACCAACCGTCACCTATCATAAAAAAGAAGTACAACGCAGTAGACTACAATAAACTTTATCGATGCCTAAATGATTGTTCTAATAATCACGAAGAACCAGAGTATAACAAATTGGCAGACAAACTACAATCGTGTTTGAATAAGTGCAGAATTACAAAATTTAAACTTTTAAATCCTCCACGGCAAGATTGGATAAAAAAAGAACTATTAGAAGATATTAATAACAAGAACGTATTATGGCAAAAATATAAGAGAAACACGGCAGACGCGGAATTAAAGGCAGAGTATGAGCATATAAAAGCTAGAGTATCACACAACATAAATAAAGCGAAAAGAGACTATTACTTAAAGAGGTTTGAAGAAAATAAAAGTAAACCACAAAAGGTATGGCAACTCATAAACGACTTGTCTAAAAATAAACTCCATGACAGAACTGGACCGGACAAACTTGAAACGCCGGCTGGTACTATTACAGATCAAAAAGAAATATGTGAACATTTCAACTCATACTTCTCGACTATTGGCTCGATCCTAGCAAATATGATCCTTGGAAAATCAAAAAGAAATCGAATTGTAGAAGAGTGTAGACTAACTGATACAACGGAATTACAGTTTCTCAAACCAGCAACTACGAAAGAAATTACCACCATAATTAAACATTTGGACTGTAATACTGCATCTGGCATTGATGGTATTAGTACAAAATCTATTAAATGCGTAACTGATATTATTGCTACGGAACTAACAGCCTGCATTAACTACTGTATGGCACAAGGTATTTTTCCCAACGATTTAAAAGTTGCAAAAGTCGTACCCATTTATAAATCTGGAAGTAAATTTGACCCTTGCAATTACCGCCCCATATCAGTTCTCCCAGTGATTTCTAAAGTTTTTGAGAAGACTCTTTACAACCGACTAGAATCATTCCTTAATTTAAAAGGATTCTTTTACCTCAAGCAGTATGGTTTTCGAGCCCAATCAAACACTCTCGCTGCAACAGTTGATATCGTAACTAAAATTAAAAATAAAATTGATCAAAAACTAGTTGTCTTAGGTATATTTATTGGTCTTAAAAAAGCCTTTGACACTATCAGTCATGACATACTAATACAAAAACTAGAACTCAGTGGTGTTAAAAGCAAAGCACTTGAAATTTTTAAATCTTACATGGATAACCGTAAACAAATTGTAAAAATAGGTGAATATGAAAGCAATCCCTGCGTCCTCGATTTTGGCGTCCCTCAGGGTTCAATATTAGGCCCTCTCATGTTCCTTATCTACATAAACAGTATCAGTAAATTAGGTCTTAAAGGAGACATCTCCCTTTATGCAGATGATACAAGTCTCTTTTACTTTGGAAACTCAGTCGAAGCTATTATAGCAGACGCTCAAAATGATCTCAATCTGCTAAATGAGTGGTTTCAATCAAATCTTTTAACTGTTAATATTAAAAAAACAAACTATGTAATTTTTGCAGCAAAAAATAAAAATATAAATGACAATTTTGAACTTAAATTAGACGGCCAACCACTTGAACGAAAACCAAAAGAAAAATATCTCGGACTAATTTTAGATAGTAACCTAAACTGGAAGCCACATATAGAAAAAATTAAACTTAAACTAATTCAGCTCTCAGGGGCATTACGCAGTATAGCAAATTTCCTACCTCGAAAAGTACGATACCTAATTTATAATTCTTTGGTTAAGCCTCATATTGACTACCTCATTGAAATCTGGGGTACTGCAGCGAAGACTAATTTAGATCCAATCCAACGAGCTCAGAATAGATTAATAAAAAATTTATTTAACTACAGATTTCAGACACCTACCGAAAAGTTATATGAGGAAACAAAAATAATGACTATAAGACAAACGTACTTATACTACACATGTATTCTAATACGTAAAATATTAAATAAGGAAATCCATTCAAATCTAAAGTTTACAACAAAACAACAAACACTAAAGATGAATCTTAGACGTGCTAGTTACTTAGTGACCCGTCATCCTAGAACTAACTATGGAAAAAGAAATTTAGAGTTTGAGGGTGTTCAAATTTACAATAAATTACCATCAGTAATAAAAGAAGAAAAAAGTTTTGCCAGGTTCAAAAAGCTACTCAGAATTCACACAATTAATACATACAAATAAAATTAAAAAAAAAAAAGAACTAAAACAACATAAGAATATATTATGTAGAATGTAAATGAAATATATACTTAATTTAGTAATTGTTTAACTTAAACGACAACAAATGAATTGAATACACAAAATATTTTATAAATATCGTATACACCTAAAATATATAAATAGAATACTATAAATAATATTAGTCTTATCATAATAAAATGTTAATTAGATATTACAAAAAAATCTAGATATGGACTATGCCATCAATGCCACATCTAGTAAAAATTCAATTCGTACATCCGTGTTTATGCTTGGTAAACTCACAATCGAGTTTGTTACTGTCTACCCACTTTTTTTGTTATTTTGTTTGATTTGTTATCTACGTACGTACCTACTTTGTACGCTCTTAATATTATTCTTAGTTATAAATATTGTTTCTCAGTAAGTGAATTATGTATGCAATTCTTTATGAGAAATAAAGTTGGTCCAAACCTTAAACCTTAATTTACTTACTTTCAAATATTTCTTTAAAATAATATAGATTTGAGTAAAATATTTTACTATTTTTTAAAATATTTTACAATTTTTTTAAAAATGAAAAATAATGTCTGTTATGCTGGCCGGTCACAAAAAAAATTGGCGAGTAAGCGTCAATCCGATCTTCATTTATTTTTTCGAGTTGTAGATTTGTTTTATACTTAACACACCGATGTGTTTCATAGTCGACACGTGAGATGGTGGTACCAACCCACTCGGGCACTAAAGCAAGCACTCCCACTTGTTACCCAGCCCTACCACCAGTAATGCAATTATTTAGCGTGAATTTTGCACACCATTTAATATAATTATCTGTTTTTAATATTGTATTACTTTATTATTTCGATAAAACAATGTTTTATTGTACTTACGTGTGAAAGGTTATGTTTTCATATTTTCGTTCGCTGCGGCTTTTACAGCCGAAAACAGAACACGGTACCATTGTTTATGAAGTTTTTCCACTAGGAAATAGACAAAATATTTGAATTAGCTGACAATTTGAATCCAAAGTACAATTTTCAGCATTAGTTCACAAAATCCGTTTTTCTCACTGCTTGGAACTTATGACAAGTGTCAGACAAACAAACAGCATATACGATGATAAGGACAAAGGGCACTGTATACCTATCTTTACCGCACTTAGCTAAACTTTGTATTGTGTATCTCGTTCATTCCTGGTATTGTCATTAGCATGTCATATCTATTACTATCCTTTATCTAAGAAGACACTACAATGACGTTTACTAAGGCGTGGCGTCATTCGCTCTGATTGGCGTTAAGCTATCATGGCAGATTGTTGTATTTTGTCAAATAAATTATTTTATCAAATAAATTATTAATCTCGCAATTAAAATAAGAATTATTTTTTGAAATCCTTATAAATCCTATTTCATTGGATCACTTCAATATTTTGGCAATACCTACTTGATTGCTGTTATCAAGCCTATTAGGACCTTCATTCGTATTTCTATGGGGCCGCAATAGAACACCAGGTTCTAATATTTACTCTAAAGATTTTTTTTAAGACGGGAAAACATGTTCCTATCCGCACACCCCGTCGTTCGGGGCAACGAACAGGGTAGTGTGGTGGATGGATTGACCCTTCCACCCGTGAATAATAGTGAATTTTTCCTTTGAAGTGACATCAATCCTTGTACTGGCGAATGTGGGGTACTTACTTAAAAGACTTCCCTTTGTGTCCACTATGCACTAATTCACGGTGTTACCAAAGACAAATATCGAATACAATTATACCCTTTCTCTTTTAGTTGCTGGTCGATGGTCGTGCCATACAAAATATATTCAGCCCATCCAAATCTATGGCGGTTGTCACGTGCCTTCCTCATACGCACAACATACTGTTCACAATTCGTGCCATTACTTACTTACCATCAGATGCCGAACTCTATCCAACTGCTACAATTATTTACCACCCCCGTTCTAATTATTAAACATTGTTGAAGTTTTGTTCAAATTGTCTTTTATTTACGAATGTATAATTATGTAAATATATACAAACCCAGTCCATTAAATAAAATAATCATATTTAGAAATAATTCGGATTTAGAATATTTTTGGTTATGGTTTTATTTAGTAAATAAACCCTTGGTAAACATAAAAAGATAATTATGTGAACTGGCATTCCACAGACATTAGGTCAGAGAACATTTTTACTCTACTTAGGTGGTACAAACCACAGAACAAACATCCTTTCCTGAAATTATTTATCATATTATAATATATATGTCTCGGACACAGCTTACACATTTTGCGTATTCGGCCGGACCGAATACGCAAAATGTTTTGGTGGTCATGCATGGTGGCACCATCGCCCACGCATCTTTTATAGATTAGACCTAAGAAATAGGTATTGTAAGATTAAATAGTCACTCTACACTCTATGTTCAATCATCGAGCATTAAAGTCGTATCTTATAATTAATTTTGTATTTTTTTAAAAGTCACTCTAGCGCGCTCCCGATTAAACTGGCGCAGCCGGTAGGATTCCGCGAGTATACAAAGTAAAGGAATATAGTTCGTATCTCGACTCAAGAAACATTTATAAAAGGAACGAACTAATAGCATATAATATAAAATCTTGCTCTCTTTCTTTTCTAACTGACCTACTTATCTCTTTTATAAATATAATAATGTTTTTAAAAAAGAGATTTTTTTATTTGTTATGTAAATATGTGAAAATATAAAACAAATATTTGTTTCAAATAAAGTAGGTATGTAATTACAGTTCCTATTATACAATAAATTAATGCAACCTAGGTATTGTAACAAAATAGTTAAACAGTTCATTTACGTCATCAAAGAGTTATAATAAAGATCAGGTAACTAAAGACCTAATAGAACTAGAGAACTCAAATTCAAATTCAAATTCAAAAATATCTTTATTTCATAGGCCTATTAAATAGCACTTAAAATCGTCAAGAATATACTAATAATCAACACGAGCGCCTGAGGCGAGTGCATCCGCAATAACAAGGTGGCGATTGCAATCGCCACAAGCGGCCGGATTCCGAAGTAAAGCCTTTCATGAGAAGAACCCGGCAAGAAACTCATGGGCCACTTTTTTTAAATTGCCAATTTATTACAATTTAATATAATCTTTATAACTAAAATGACATTATATTATACAAAACAATTTTGAAAATTAATGAATGAGGAGCAGCTCAAGCCCATTTTGTTTTGTCCTCAAGATAATCCGAAACAGTGTAATAACCTTGATTACAAAGTCTAATTTTTATGGCTTTCTTAAACTTATTTAGTGGCATGTTTCGGACACTCAGGAATCTTATTGTAAAAGCATATACATTGTCCCATAAAAGATCTACTAATTCTGTGGAGACGAGTACTGTGTGCAATAAGATTGCCTTTGTTCCTAGTATTAATGTGATGAACATCGCTATACTTATCAAAACATCCGATGTTTTTCTTGACATACAACAGATTTTCGTATATAAATTGAGACACAACAGTTAGAATATTATTTTTTTGAATTTCTGTCTAAGGGAAACTCTCGGGCCCAGATTATAGATTGCACGAACAGCCCTTTTCTGAAGTACAAATATGGAATTTAAATCGGCGGAACATCCCCATAGCAGTATGCCATAGGACATAATACTATGAAAATAACTGAAATAAACTAAATGAAGGAACAGTAACTAGAGAACTAATTGAACTAGATGTCTGAACTAGTTCATTTGGAAAAAAGAACTAGTTCGGAGCGCTCCCTTTAGTGACCGAGCAAGAACAAGTCTAGTCGGAATTAGAGATGTGTAACTCAGGAGTGATTGATACAAAAGATGTATAATCTTTCAAAATGCATAATCAATCTTTGGTTTCGAAAATACATCTTTAACTTACTAGCTCACTACATTAGGATTGAATAGATGGAATGGATAGAATGATGGATGTAGATTTAGAATGAGACAATAGATATAGGATATTGTGAATTGAAAAGAGATAACATAAGTTGTAGGCACGCACAAACGGACTCTTGAAATACAATGACGATAGGTACACAGAAACTTAGACTCTGTCGTTTTAGTAAAAAGCTCAAAACCAGTTGCGACTTGAGGGAATGAGAGAATAACTACATGAATCAATAGATATTTGCATCACTTATGATCAACTTAATGAATAACGTCATTCGTAACCAAAGATTTAAAAGAGTGATTTAAATCTTTCGAAGAAAAAGATTTATAAATCCCTGATCTCATTGGTGATTTAGTTTGCGCAATCGGAATTATACCAATCGGAATTATAATTCGATTCCACATTTGACATTAGCTACTGTCATTTTGTAAAATAATGATACCACATATTAATAGTGTAGTGATGAACACAAAAATCGATAAACAATCGCGATTTATGTTTATGTAATCATAATATTGGTGTGCCAATTAAAGACTAAATTTTTGATTTTTATTTAAATAAATACATAATTATTCATAATAATTATTTATTAATTAGTAACCGCTGCTTTATTTTATAAAAAGTTAATATTTTTGTTTTTTATATTAAAAACAAAACATATAATAAAAGAGCCTAGATAGTTTTCTGTATTGGCAAACCGTGCGCGCTCGTGCAGCTATCGCCATTTTGTTTATCTTGTCATTCGGCTTCATTCTCCCAGTCTAACTGCACGAATATCTTGTTTCATTGCGAATCGATATTTTGTTATTTTGTTGGGTTTTTGTTAAAGTTTTGTTACGTTGTGTTTGTTGTTACGTTTATAGTTTTTTGTGAACTTTGAATGAATCTATTTGTTTTGGTTTTACATCAAAATGGATCCTCAGCCTAGTACATCACAAAAAGACGTGGATGTTTTCTTGTCCCCAAGAAAAAAACGTCCACGAAAAGCTTTCACCGTTACTGAAAAAGTAATGATCCGCAACGCCTACAAGTACGTGAAAAATGACACTTCTGCGCAATTGGAGGTCTTTGAAGTTGTGGAAGAAAATGAATGTATGAGCAAAGTTGCTGACATATTGGGAATAACCTCACGCTCTGTTTGTAACATTTTGAAGGAAGTAAATAAAGGTGCGCTGCCAACTCCTCCTAAAAAAACTAGACCAAAGCGAAGTTTCAAAGATAAAATTGATGAATTTACATTCTCCGCAATACGAAGAATTGTTCATCAGTTCTTTTACCGAAATGAACCTCCAACCATTGCAAAGGTTAGTCAATCAGTCAGACAGTATTATTTTATACCTACATCTTTTATATATAACTAATGATTCCAAACTATTATAAAATTTACTATTTTAGATTTTACAAGTGATGAACGATGATCCAGAAATGCCCAAGGTTTCCAAAGACACTCTCAGAAAAATTTTGAAGCATCTTAATTTTAAATTTGTTGCACGGTCACGCAAGAGCACACTTATTGATCGAAATGATATAATAACATGGCGCCAGCGTTACTTACGATCTATATGTCAGTTTCGACGAGAAGGGAGACATATATATTATCAAGATGAAACTTGGGTTAACACAGGTAAGGCCAACATTTTGAATTTATATACATTTTACATTAAATTTAATAGTAATATTGAATGTTCATGTACTATATTTATTTTTAGGTCATACTGTAAAAAAAACTTGGGTGGACAAGAAAGTCACATCATCTCGGCAAGCGTTTTTGGAGGGAAATAAAAATATTCATTACGAACCAGATATAGTTAAAGCTACGCTTTTAGAACAGATTCCACATAACGAGTCTTTTAATAAGTACGCTGTAGACGAAATGGCAGCACAACATTGGATCACGGTTTTAAGACTGCCCCCTTACCATTGCGAGCTGAACCCTATCGAATTGATATGGGGACATGTAAAGGGGCATGTAGCTCAAAATAATAAAACCTTCAAATTGACAGACGTGAGAAATTTATTTGAGGAAGGCATTCAAAAAATTACGGCTACTGAATGGTCTAAATGCGTATCCCATGTTGTCAAAGAAGAGGAAAAAATGAGTAGGCTAGATATGTTAATTGACAATATCACAGACACATTTATAATAAATGTTACAGAAAGTGACAGCGATAGCGATAGCGATGACGGCGACGATTTATAAAATAAAATATTATCATAATACATCTATTTGTTTTATTTCTCATGTTCCTTCATGATCACATTTTTTTATTTATTTCACACACAATTATTAAAGAAAACTCTCAGATCCTTAATAAAATTAATCGTCATAACTAAATTATCCGTTCAGAAATATTTAATTTCCTGATATACTTAGTTTCTATTAAAGTAGTAGTTGTTTAGATATACTACTATAAACGAGAGGAATCGATCCAGAAATATTCCATTTCCGTATCAAATAATTTCGCAACGTCACTATTTAGTACTTGTCATAACGTTGTAACACTGAAATTGTCAAATCTGGAATCGAATTAAAATTCCGACTATAGTGCGCCGTACTCGTACCTTAAACAAACTTAAAACTACCTACAGAGCGCGTCGCTAACACTCCCCATCCCAGTGCTGGTACAGCACTAACCCTCAATGGGAATAGGAGAGACGTGAGCTGCCGATCTTTTCCATACTCTAGTCTTAGTCCTTACCTAGACCAGTCGTACTCTGTGATCCTTTCCTGGGTATGTACGTAGAATCACACCTCTCGGCCAGGTGTTCCGTGGATTGTCTGGATCGACTATAAAGACTAAGTCACCCACCTGCAGAGGTTTCACCTCCTTGTTCCACTTGCGTCTAGGCAGCAAGTCAGGCAGTACCTCTTTGACCCATCTGCGCCAGTACATATCAGCTAATGATTGGCACTACGCCACTGCTTACGCAAAAACAAATCAGAGTCGTTAAAGGATCCAAGTTGAGGTAAGTTCCCGGAGCTGCCCAAAAGAAAATGATTGGGAGTCAACGTTTCCAAACTTCCAGAATCGACTGAAACGTGTGTCAGTGGACGACTATTTACATACTATGTTTTCTACCTCCGCCATAAAGGTGTGTAGGACTTCATCCCTCGGTGCCCGTTCTTTTAAGACAACTCGCAGCGCCGTTTTCACGCTACGTATTAGGCGCTCCCAGGCTCCGGCCCAGTGAGGACTAAAGGGGGGGCACAAAGTGCCATTTCATGGCATTATTGGCACCGAACATCTTCAAGGCATCTATGTGAAGTCCTTGCATAGCGGCTTGTAATTCCTTATCAGCGCCTCGCATGTTAGTGCCATTGTCCGTGTAAAGATGACAAGGCCAGCCTCTACGGACGGCCATGCGCCGCAACGCCATTATTAGTGAGTCCGCGGTGAATGTATGAACCACATCTACATGGATACACCGTACCGTAAGACAGGTAAACAGGACCCCCCACCTCTTCTGTTTCGCCCTGCCTACTGTTACTTCCATAGGACCGAATAGATCGAGACCACAAAAGCTGAACGGTCGCTGATGATGAGCTACTCGGGCCTGAGGTACGTCACCCATTCTGGGCACTTCTGGTGTGCATTTCTTTATGCGGCACATCATGCAGCTGGAAACCACTTGTTTCACCGTCGGTCTCATTTTAATAATCCAGTATTTTTGTTTCAGATTATTCACCACAGTCTCTTGGTTACCGTGTGCGGCTTTAATGTGTGAATATCTGACAAGAAGTCGTGTTATTAAATGTTAACCATCTAAAATAATTGGTCTTTTTATTTCCAGGTCAACGTCCATCGCAGCATCGATGCGGCTGCCGAGTCTCAGCAGTCCGTTTTCACCCATATAGGGTGACAAGATAAGTAACTTGCTGTCTTTTGATATTATTTTTTATAATTATTGCAGTTATTTCTTCAAGAAATGAATCATATTGAACCTTCTTAAGAAGCAGTATTTCAGTGCGACCCATCGCGTCACACAAAGGAAGTTTTAGCATATACAATAACAGACAAAGGACTTTAGCCTAATGAAGATAAAATCCAAGCAATATTGAATTACCCTGTTCCAAAAACATAAACAGAAATAAAAAGCTTCTTGAGACTAATTGGCTATCACAGGAAATTTATTAAGAACTTCGCAAAATTAACCAAACCATTGACAGCATGCCTGAAGAAAAATTTTAAGGTCATAATTAACGAAGAATGTATGTCTGCCTTCGAAAAATGTAAGGAACTATTAGTAAACACCCCTCTGCTTCAATACCCAGACTTTTTAAACAATTTATACTCACTACAGACGCCTCTAATATGGCATTAGAAGCTGTATTATCACAAGGCACTATCGGTAGTGATAATCCAGTGGCATATGCCAGTCGGACGCTAAACGATGCGGAAACCCGCTACAGTACCATAGAGAACGAACTTCTTGCAATCATCTGGGCAGTGAAACACTTCAGAGCGTACCTTTATGGAAGCAAATTTGTAATATACACTGATCACAGGGCACTAGCCTGGCTTCATTCCCTCAAAGAACCAAACAGCAAACTAACACGTTGGCGTGTTTATTTAGCTGCATATGACTTTGATGTCATTTATAAAAACGGAGCCCAAAACACAAATGCAGATGCGTTATCAAGAATAAAATTGAATGCATTAGACAAAGATAATTCTTCAGATATTTCAATGGAGGTAAATACACCAATAAGCATAGCATCAGACGGAAAATCTGTCGCATTCAAAGATAATTTTACCTATTCTATCCCCTCACCTTCAAGTAGCACAGATACAGCATCTGAAAACCCAGACACTATTCACTCGGCTGACGAATTGGAATTATTAGGTATCCCGCATGACGCATCCGTAATGACGTATGCTATCATAGCATATAACCAGACTATACATTCTACTACAGGATTCACACCATTTGAAGTAGTTTTCGGACATACCGATAGTAATAATATATTCGATGCAAGATTCGATAAACAGTATATGCAGAAATAAATAAATGATCATAATAAGCGCACTAGACACTTTTACAAATATTTAACAGATAAAATAACAGATAAAAAGCAAACCATAATTAATAAACAAGCCGGAGAAAATATATTTGTCAAAGGCACCAACAAACGCCGTAGTAAAGATAAGCCACGATATACTAAAGTAGTAGTCATAGGTGATCCTTAAAGAAACATTGTACCCGTAGAAATGCATAAAACTAAAACAAAAGTCCCCCTTAAAGACATTAAACGTGTTCCACAGAAAACGTCGCGTTCTCCTGCTGATAACGCTGCTAGCCCAGTTCCTGGCCCTTCAGCCTATAAACGATAACCTTGGCATTCTACCTGTAAAAGAAGGAATTGCTTCAATTAGTTATGATAAATGGATTATAATCTTAATTATAAAACCTTAGTTTTAGATTTTAAGAGCATTTATTCAGGTTTAGATAGTAATACGATGTAGGGATGTAGCTTTCCGGAAGTACAGAAGAGAGCGTACATAAACCAAGTGGGCCCTATATAAGTCTGCTAGAAATCGGTGTAACCAAATGATACGTAACGCTAAACGCCGACACATTCTTAACAATATTTCTTCTTCTTCTCCCTCCAATGTCTGGAAATTCCTCGGTACACTTGGGATTGGTAAGAGCCGACAACTCATTCTACCTGACATCATCAATCTAGATGAATTAAATTCTTTTTTCAGCACTACTGAGTCTGTTGATGATGCCATGAAATGTCAAACTATCAACTACATTAACAGCTTACCACGTCTTGACATTAATTCTTTTAATTTTTCTCCAGTAGCATTAGATGAGATTAAAAAAATTACCCTATCTATTAAATCGAAAGCGGTTGGCTGTGACGAAGTCAGTCGTCGCATGATTACATTAATCCTTGATCATTTGTTACTTCCTATCTCGCATATTATAAATTTTTATGGTGTGTTTCCTTCCCTGTGGCGCGGGGCCTACGTCCGCCCCTTGCCCAAACTCTCTAATCCTTATCTTCCTAATCATTATCGACCTATTTCTATTCTCCCTTTCCTTTCCAAAGTGCTCGAGACTTGTGTTCACAAACAGTTTAAGTTTATTTATAATAACAATCTCCTGAGTGAATTTCAGTCTGGATTTAGGCCTGGACACAGCACAACTTCTACTCTTTTGAAGGTAACTGCTGACATTAGGGCAGGCATGGAGGACACCTGCATCACAGTGCTGGTTTTGGTGGACTTCAAAAATGCCTTTGATGCCATTAACCATGAAATACTCCTATCTATCCTTTCCCATCTCATGATCTCATCTAAAGCTCTGGAATGGTTCTCATCTTATCTTCAGGGACGCCAGCAATTGGTACGTGTGGACGACAAAACGTCTAGGTGGTGCCATTTGACAGCTGGTGTCCCACAAGGCGGTATACTTTCTCCTCTTCTCTTTTCTCTTTTTATTAATCTCGTTACTCATGAACTTCGATGTGCGTATCATTTGTATGCTGATGATTTGCAGATTTACACAAAAGCTAAGGTATCTGACCTTCAATCGCGAATCACTCACGTTAACAATGATTTAGCAGCCATCAAAGACTGGGCTGTGAGGTTTGGCCTAAATGTAAATCCCGAAAAGTGTCAGTCCATGTTGGTTGGCAGTTCTCGTTTACTCGGGGGTATTGACGTCTCTGATTTACCACCTATTGTGTATAATGGATTTGTCATACCTTACTGTAAAGACGTCAAGAACCTCGGGCTAATTGTGGACAGCAAGCTCTAGTGGAGAACACAGGTTTCTAGTATCTGCAAGAAAGTCACGGGAACCCTTCGCACTCTGTATCGCCTGAAAAACTTTTTACCAGCTGAAACTAAAGCAAAACTCATGCAGTCCTTGGTTTTCCCTGTTATCGATTATGCTGATGTGTGTTACCTCGACCTGAATGCAGATCTATTCAATAAACTCGACCGGCTTCTCAACAATTGCATTCGATTTGTTTTTAATCTTCGTAAATACGACCATGTATCTAAATTTCGTTCGCAACTAAAATGGCTGCCTGTACGACAAAGGCGCAGTTTACGAGCTCTATCACTATTGTTCTCTATTTTAAACTCACCATATGCTCCCGTATATTTAAAGCTTCATTTTCAACTTCTTTCCACTACTCATGACCGTCACCTTCGTTCTTCTAATAATCTTCTACTTCACTGTCCACCTCACTCTTCTAGTCTTGTACATTCTTCCTTTCATGTCCAGGCCATTCTTCTTTGGAACGCATTACTTTTGGAGATCAGGATGGCTGCAAATCGTGCAGCGTTTAGAGCTAGAGTGCGTGAACTTTACTTAAGCTTGTTAGCAGAGTCTTCTCGTTAGCTGTTACTCACCTCTTTTGCTATTTTTATTATTATTTATATGTGTAGTATATTTATTTTTATTATGTATATTATTAGTAGTATGTATATGCATTAAGGTATCGCTGTCTTTGTATATATGTATGTATGTCTTCTGCTACTATGCACCTACCACTATCTCTCTGCTCTGCCCCAGGTTGACTGGAAGAGAATGCCCATGGCATTAAGTACGCCTTGTGCCACTTTTTGTGCTAAAGTAATAAATAAAATAAATAAATAAAATATTCAGTATTATACTCAACTAAACTATTTAGTTGATAATTATTTAGATATTAATTTTAAGAATAATTTTATAGATTATATACATCAAGTAGAATATGTTTATAATATAAGTATAAACAAATATAAGCAATTAGTGCGTGTGTACATACAGTAAAGAGAGGTCTTCTTAACCCCCTAGGTTCAATCATAAAATTAATAACAGGAAATTTAGATAATGAGGATGCTATTAAATATAATAGTTTGATAGAAAAATTAAAGACTCAGCAAAATACGAATAACCAGAAAATAACTCTGATATCCGAAATAGTTGAAAGCCTCGTTAATGTCACTCAAATTATCAACAGTAATCTTACTAAGCTTGATGAGAAAATAAAAAAAATAGATGATCAAATAAACTCAATTAACGTTAAAGAATATTTTGACTATTTGGGAAATCGTATAGTGAATACATACAACTTGGTTTTACATTTTTTCCAAAGCATATACACATCAAACTTAGACAGCTCTAGCATTCAGTAAGGCAGGGATCCTACATCAATCAATCATAGAATCAGAAAACTTATATACCTACAGTATTAAAGAAAATCTAAAGTTCAAATTAGCTTATATATCCTGTTTTATAAGAAAATCTTGTAAAAATTTAAGATACAATTGCAATTAAATCTTATTACAGCGAAAATAAGATATCGTTCATTTTATAAATTCCACTTATAAAAGCAGATACGTATTCTTAATATAGACTACTGCCCATCCTGCTAATTACTAATAATCATACCCTTATTATCATACCTAAATACCCTTACCTCATAGCAAAAGGGTTCGAAATACAGTCACTCGCCCAACCTTGCCAAGATATTGACAAATCCCGATTTCTGTGTATTGAAGAAAAGGGTTCTAAATTTATCCAAAATGCCTGCGTGACAGATTTAATGTGTCACATCACTAACACTAGCTCTGGCAAACAGATACCTATAGAAATTGAAAATTTTAAAGTAGAGCTTTTCCAGCCAATCTGATGGATAATCTACACAGAAACTGAAGTCATATTAAACAGGATCTGTGACGGAGAAATTTTTCGACAAAAGCTTCGAGGTACATATATACTTACCTTAGATGACTTATGTACTATTCAGATACATAATGTAACTCTACAATTGCATCAGCCCGAAACAGAGAAAATGGCTTCCAAAAAATTATCTATAATTAACTTACCTACGAGTATAATAACGCCACACACAGCAGAAAACTCGAAGCCTGTGAATCTTGAAGGAGTGGATCTGAAACCCGTCATGACCCGGGCCACGTGGGGCCGGCTTTAGAATTGTCCCACCCCTCTCTACCCACGGGAGTCGTAAGAGCCGACTGAGGGAATACCGGGGGAGTGGGCAGTAGCACTACCTCGAGTATTAACAACATCCACTGCGATCGCCAACCCGCCTGCCAAGCGTGGCGATTACGGCATTATCCGCCATGATAAGCACACAACAAAAATTGGCCCCCAGTCACGGCAGCTCCGCTATACCGTGGCCTAACGGTAGCGGGCCCGGTAACGGCGGAGCAGGGGGTGCGAAGAATCTCCGGTCGCGGAAAGGCTACCACAAACAACGACCGCTGGGCCTGGTAACGCACAACGTTCGGACACTTCGGACCGACGAGAGAATCACCGAGCTAGAAGAGGAATTGAGCAAGATCCGCTGGGACATTATAGGGTTGTCAGAAGTCCGAAGAGAGGGTGAGGGCACGACAATCCTCCAGTCCGGGAACTTGCTCTTCCACCGGGAGGGTGACCACCAGTCCCAAGGAGGTGTCGGGTTTATCGTTCGCAGGTCTCTTGTAGGCAACGTGGAGAGGATTGGGAGTGTGTCGAGTAGGGTAGCGTACCTTATACTCAGAATAACCAAAAGGTATTCGTTGAAGGTCATACAGGTTTACGCACCGATCTCGACACACTCCGACGACGAGGTGGAGGCCCTATATGAGGATATCTCGAAGGCCATCCACTCGTCTAAAACCTACTTCACGGTGGTTATGGGAGACTTTAACGCGTAGCTAGGCAAAAGGACAGACGATGAGCTGAAAGTGGGGCACTATGGTTTCGGACAGAGGAATCACAGGGGCCAGATGCTGGCTGATTTTCTGGAGAAGGAAGGCCTCTATATGATGAATTCCTTTTTCAGGAAACAGCCCCAGCGGAAATGGACCTGGATCAGCCCTGATGGTTCAGTAAAAAACGAGATAGACTTCATCTTGTCGGACAAACGACACATATTCATTGATGTCTCAGTGATCAGCAGGATTCAAACTGGGAGTGATCGCCGACTAGTCAGGGGCATCTTGAATATTAGCACGAAAGTCGAGAGGTCACGCTTGATGAAGTCTACGCTCCGACCAACACCTGCCCAATACCAGAACCCCGAGAGTTTTCAGCTCGAACTACAAAATCGCTTCCAATGTCTAGATGAGTGCGAATCAGCGAGCGATTTGAACAGCAGGTTCGTGCAAACTGTCCAAGCGGTCGGGTCGACCTACTTCAAAGCCCGTCGCGCGAACTCTCGGACCATACTCTCAAGCTCATGGAAAGGAGAAAAGAAATGAAAGTCCAGTCTTCAGCCGATTGGTCCTGCCTGAGGCGGTTAAACAGACAGATCTCCAAGGCCGTGCGACGTGATATCCGCCAATTTAATGCTATCCGCATTAAAGAGGCGATAGAGCGGAACCAAGGCTCGAAAGTGTTCGCAAGAGATCTGTCTATCGGCCAAAGCCAGTTGACTAAGCTGACGGCACTGTCATTTCATCCCGAGATGAGATTTGAGAGAGGTCCACCAGTTCTATGGACAGTTGTACAGATCCCAGAGTCCTGTTGTTGGCTTGATCCAAGATCGTAGATCCAAGCTAACTCGGCACTTTACCGAAGATATCCCGGACGTCAGCCTGTACGAGATCAGAATGGCTCTCAAACAACTAAAGAACGGAAAGGCACCGGGAGACGACGAATCACCACGGAGCTTCTGAGAGCTGGCGGAAAGCCGGTCTTAAAAGCTCTTCAGAGGCTGTTCAATTCCGTCGTTCTCGGGGGCGACGTTCCAGAGTCGTGGACCAGAAGCGTGGTGGTGCTGTTCTTCAAGAAAGGTGACAGAACCCTCTTGAAGAACTATAGACCCATCTCGCTCTTGACCACGTCTATAAGTTGTTTTCGAGGGTCATTACAAATCGACTCACGCGCAGGCTTGACGACTTCCAGCCTCCCAAACAAGCCGGTTTCCGAAAAGGCTATAGTACCATAGACCACATCCATTCACTACGCCAGATTATACAGAAAACCGAGGAATATAATCGGCCTCTGTGTCTGGCGTTTGTAGACTATGAGAAAGCCTTTGATTCGATCGAAACTTGGGCGGTGCTGCAGTCCCTTCAGCGGTGCCAAATTGACTATCGGTACATCGAAGTGCTGAAGTGCTTGTATAGAAAGGCCACCATGTCAGTCCGTGTTCAGGACAGGAGTACGAAACCGATCCAACTGCAGAGAGGTGTTAGACAGGGAGACGTTATGTCCCCGAAACTCTTCACCGCTGCATTGGAAGATGTTTTCAAGCTCTTGAACTGGACCGGATTCGGCATCAACATCAATGGCGAATACATCACTCACCTTCGATATGCCGACGACATTGTAGTCATGGCAGAATCGCTGGAGGACCTTGGTACCATGCTCAATGATCTCAGCAGGGTTTCCCGACTAGTAGGTCTCAAAATGAACATGGACAAGACGAAAGTCATGTCTAATGTCCATGTCATTTCAGCACCGGTCCTAGTCGGGAGTGCGCTTCTCGAAGTTGTCGAACGTTATGTCTACCTGGGACAAACGGTCCAGTTAGGTAGGCACAACTTCGAGAAAGAGGTCAATCGACGAATCCAACTTGGCTGGGCAGCGTTCGAGAAGCTAAGGAAGATCTTCTCGTCCAATATTCCGCAGTGTCTGAAAACGAAGGTCTACGACCAGTGTGTGTTGCCAGTGATGGTCAAGACAATGATAGAGCGAGGCAGCTGTGCAATGCAAGCTGTGCAATTAAATTAAAAATTTAATTATTTAATATTATCCGGGCGCAATTTAACTAGGCAACCTATTTGCAATATGTCAATGTGAATATTATCTATCGTTTATTTCTTATCACTGATAAATAACAGATGAGGGTATAAGTCAACCCACAATAACTGCAACGAAGTGACAACCGTAAAAACTATAACTTTGATTATGGCTGAATACTGACTTATATTAAGAAAACCCGTTTTGATCCATTATAAATAAATATTCACGGACATTTTTTACACAACGTCCTCTGGTCCCAAACTAAGCTTAACGCTTGTGCTATAGGTACCAGATTACTGATATAATACATAAATTTACTTTTTTTGTAAATACATACATATAACAGATAAAAAACACCCAGACGCAGTACAAATACCTGTGTTCATCACACAAATATTGTCCTGAGTGGGAATCGAACGACCTCGTGTACGGAAGTCAGTTATACTCGTACTACCGACAACGCCACGAGGCCCTTTAAAAAATTAATTTTGTTGTATAATATTTTAATTTTTATTGCTAATGGTGGCATTGCTATAGATGAACAAAACCACGGCCAACCTGATGGTGAGCAGTAATCGCTGCTCACGGACTCACTAATACTAAGATACTGTCAAGCTGCTGCTCACCATTTTATTTGGCGAATAACGATTTATATGGCCCGAAGTGAGTACTCCCACTCGATACCTGACCCATACCATCTCCCGTGTGATCAGCCATGAAGCACATCAGTGTTTTGGTTGTAGTAGGAGATAGCCGTTAAGTCTTTCATTTCATATAAATCTGTGAAATAAAATGAGCAAGCGGCTTGACAGTAAATACTCTCAGTATAGTCGAGTCCATGAGCTACGGTTACCATTTACCATCAGGTAGGCCGTGGCTCGTCTGCCATCAAATGAAAAAAAAAATCTATTCCATTTTGCGGGTGCCGTAAAATTTACTAAAAACTAATAATAATAATTAGTAAATAATTTTATATAATGTAATAAAAGGAAAAGGATTGTTGATTAGTTTAATATTCACAAAATGATACATCCGAATCTAAAAATTCCACTCCTTCGTATTTTTCCCGTTCAACCTCTTCTGTCTTCTTTTTTCTTGGCGCTCTTATCAAAGTCATCAATAATTCTTTTAAGAGATGTTACTTTCTTTTCCTGCCTGGAGTTCTCCATATGCCTTAATTTGTAGTTCCTTCGTGTTTGATTTGAAGTATTGTCTTTATGATCAGTCCTACAAATAAGAAGTAATTATAAGTAACTCAAGAAAGACCAACAAGGTTGAAGTTGTCAATACAAATTATTACAACATCATTATAGAGAGTTTCTGAATCTATGTCGTCCGTGTACTAATGCCCAATTTATCCAGTTCTTGTATCCTCTGAATGGAATTTACATAATATAAATATAAATTCAAAATGTGCATAACTTACCGCTAGTTTTCTGGTCTCACGTATTTTTATAGGGCGCCTACCGTCACTTGTAGATAAGGCGCTATGTTCTCGGATATCACCGACTGTGATGGTCACCGCGATGGAAGTGCGTAAATATTTCCCCGAATTGAATTCGTTCCTATTAATCTTATTAGTTTCCATCACTAACGGAGAGGTGAACCTCTATAACTAACTCGCAAACTACTTTAAAGCGTCTGCTACAGGGTTGTGAACCAAGGCTCCAACAAAGCTGACCTTGCTAGTTTATAACCGTGTAGACAGCAGTTTACTACCAAATTTCGTTTGACATTCAAATGTCCTTGGTTATGAGAGCTGTTTTTTTAGAGTATTCTACTCTTTGCTGCGTTGACAACTATGTTGGCGTCCGGCCGTGTAGATGGCTGTTTATAACCGCCATTACCGCAGTCCAAAGAGTCGCAGTCGCTACGAATTGTTGCGCCGTACGCACGTACTATACGTATTTCGTGAACAACTTGCACATGTGTGGCTGATAAAATGACGGACACAAATGTTATATATTATAAAGGTGTTTAAAGAGCAAGATTCAAGTAAATTCATTATATTAAAATGACTTTATGCTTTTCTTTCTTTGAGCCATCGCTTCATTATGTATAAAGTTTTCTGTTATTTCCTCACTGGAAGACATTTAATGACAATCCTACTATTTCTGAATTTGGTAAATTCAGCTCCATGACAAATATTTCTGCTCGAATATCACACAACAGAATTAGGGTTGCCACCTGCTTTTTTTTTGGCCTGGTTGCTATGGCTTTATATAGTATATATGGCCATAGCCCCATAGTTTGTGCCTAATCTGATAAATGTTATGAAATTTGAGTTTTGTTTAATTCACTTCACTGGCTTATAACTTTTGGAAAGTATTTTTAACGTAAGTGTACAGAGGATAAAAACACTGTTTTTTTTTTATTGTCTATAGTGGCCAGACGAGCCACGGCCCATCTGATGGTAAATGGTAACCGTCGCTCATTGACTCAACTATACCGAGAGTAATGTCAAGCCGCTGCTCACCATTCCATTTCACCGATATGAAATGAAAGAATAAACGGCTATCTCCTGCTACAGCCAAAACGCTATGATGTGCTTCATGGCCGGTCGCACGGGAGATGGTGGTACCAAGCCGCTCAGGCCCGATACCAAGTGAGTAATCCCACTTGGTTCCCAGCTCTACCACCAGTCATGCATTGGATGATAATTGTTTACTTCCCTTAGTCGCCGCCTACAACACCCGTGTGAAAGAATGGGGTGCTGACATTTGTATTCTTAGTCCGTCACCACACGGATTTATATTTTGAAGTAGTTCACACAAGCGGCGGGAGGCAATATTTTGGTCTATTATGTCACTAGCAAGAACCACCTTTTTTGTGCAAATAAAGTACACAGGTTATTAAAGCTAGGAAAACAAAGTACCTACATAGTGACAAAGTAAACAACGATTTATTTCACTCTATCATTTTGAATATATTTAGCATTACTTTTAGCAATTTTTAACAGTAGTTTTTAAATATCAAATATTTATATATTTTTTAAGCACATGCATGACATGCTTAGCCATGTAAATTAACACAATGTGCGAAAATGTGAAATCGAATCGCGTCTAATCGTAACTATTATTTTCGATTTTACATTTTCGCACTTAATGTAATTTATATGGCTAATCATGTCAAATGCTTAAAAAATATATTAAATATCATTAGTCTTATAAAATATATGCTGCCATTTCTGTGCAGTATCAATCAAGTCAATTCTGCAAAACCTTTAGAACTATATACTTAGCAGATTACCTATATAATTTGTTTGATAAAGAAATTTTTTTGGAAAGATTAAGTTTTTGCAGGTTTAAATTATCGACTATGTAACATAATTATCAAATCCGACATAACTTTTTACAATTATCATAAATAACGTACAATACTTAAAAATAAAGTACGGGTGGCAATCCTAAACAAAATGTTGCTCCGATGTTAACAACTACAGTTGGCAACCATGTAGTTGAAAACAAATATTCGGTGCCTAACCAAGGTCACTTTTGTTGAAACATTGGTTCACAACCGTGTATTAGGCGCTTTATATTTTTAAATTTAGATTTAAAGTGTAATACTAAGGTAAATGGTAGTCTTTTTCGCAAGTTATTTACGCTGACAACTGGTCTGTACGGCGCGAAAAGCGATGCTTAAAGATGTAACCGATATATTCATATGCATTAAGATATTAGTGATATTGAATGTATTCATGTATCAGTAATCCGCTTAGAGTATAAATATACTCTAATCTGATATATGCTCATACGGGCGTAAATACTAATATGCCATAATATTCACTATATCGTGAACATGAACAGTGACCACTGAACATAGGTGTGTTGCTATATCCATAGACTAGATAGAATAGCATTTCGGTGAGAACATCGTACGTATCATTGAAATAAAAATGGTGGTATCTATTATGGAGTGTAGAAGTAAGGAGGACCGTCTTGTATATGGGATAAGTTAAAAAAAAATGTCCATCTATAAACAGCAAGTTATTATGGCGCTGTTTTTAAAATCTTTCCACTTGCTACTGTGGCGCCACCTTAATTTTCTCCTGTTAAAAAATATGCAGTATTTAAATTCAACTATTTACGTAGTCAAATATAATTAAGTAAATATAAATTGCACGTTAACAAAGCGGAGTAGTATCATACTCAAATAGTTAATGACGCTGTTTTTTAAATCTTTGCACTTGTTACTGTGGCGCCACCTTAATTGCCTCCCTTTCAGCTGACACTTTTTAATATACTGAGTTAGTCTTCCTTACTTCTACCCTCCATAGTATCTATCAATGCTTTTACATCAGTGAAAACATCGTACGTATGGGCTGACATATATAAAAATGCTCTATGCGACAATAACAAAAGTTAATTATAATAAATAAATTTCTAAAAGAAATAACGAATTAACTACCTACATACATATATTTTACATCACATTAATATCTGTATTTTTTCCTTTTTCTATTGGCTAACGTAGTTTGCGTATTAGCCACGAACAAAAGTTAAGGAAACAGTGGGACAGTAAAAGGATTTTGGGATCGAGGATATCATTTTGAGAAGAGATCAGTAGGAATGAGTTCTATGTACTACATTATATATTACACAAAAACATACACTTATTATATAGTGTATTTTTCTTAACTTATCTTATTATGTAAACAGAAATGGCGTCCTGGTAACCAAAGACAATTGATAGCGTTGGGACATCATCCAATGAACGAGTGAACAAATAAAGTTTGTGACTGAATGATTTTCATAATGTGGGATTTCATCAGAATTCATTTTAGTTGGAAATGGAACCCTGGGAATAAATAGTGTTTATAATATTTTTTTTAGTAAGCTGCCAGAATATCCTTCACTATCAAGAGCAAAAAAATAATTTTTGAAAATAATCTTTGCCCTATAGAAATAAATAAAACGACATTATTTTTATTTCCTTTTATTAATTTGAGTCACTAGTTCCTTCACTAGAAGAGTTTTCCAATTCTAATCCGACGTATATTATAAAACTTGAGGTCGGTGCGTCTGTTGCAGCATCTATTAATCCGTCAAGCTGCATCATTTTATCATCTTCTTTTATTAATCACTTAATGCAATTGTACGGCACTATCCCCCATTCTTGGGGAGGCCTAAGTCCTGCAGTGGGCGTTAAAAGGCTGATGGATGGATGGAATGCAATTGTTCCAAGACACCTTACCAATATGGTCTAAGCCTTCTTTAATTAACTCCTTGACTTCAGCCATTTTAAAAGATTTATTATTTTTGCCAACAAGTTTTTAACCGTGCCCATATAAGTTCTATTGGGTTTAATTCGCAATGATAAGGCGGGAGGCGTAAGACAATAATATTTTTGCGGGCTGCCATCTCATCCACAACTTTTTGACGTGATAGGAAGTTTCGGCCAGTTAACCGGCTAAAAAATTATTTTAAACACAAAGTAAAAAATTTGAAATCGAAAATAACAATCACGAGCAGGATTTGAACCTGCATCTCCTGGATACCGACCAGATGCTTTGCCAAATAATTCCTATACCACATTACTATAACAATACAATAAAAATAAAATCTGCTTTATTAGTCAAGTAAACTTTATAATATTATTTTTATAATAAATGATAGTTACAGTTCACTCACTAAATCATTCAGTCGCTTCTCGCATCCCTACGATCCAAAGACAATCCAGGATTTAGAAACGTCAAATTGAGATGATCCTTTTTTATCTGTTGAAATGGATTCTGATATTTTAAACATTTTATGAAAATTATTGTGTTATTAACTATTCAAGTTAATTTGAAGCAATTTTTAGTGTAACGTGTGTGTAATATCAAGTGTAATAATCAAGACGCTTATAACCTAGGTAAAGTTTCTGATTGATGCCAAAACTCATGATTTTTGTACCCGGTACGGTTTACGTCTTAGAACAAGTTAAGAAAAATACACTATACATAAATACATTATACCAGAATATTTTTTATACTTATTTATTATAATATCTGTTTAATATTGTTATTTGTTTTAATAATGGAATTTTTTAAAGTTGTTTCTTGTTTTAATAATGCTATAGAATGCCATTATTAAAACAAGTAACAATATTAAACAGATATTAATGTGAATATAATGATAGTTAGATATTATTTATTTATTTTATTCTTCAAGGGAAACTTACAGCTAGGCTTAAACTAATACAGAGTTTAATAATTAATACCTACAATGCAGGTAAGCTGAAGGCTATTTATAAATTTCCACAAATATGTACTGATAATATTTAAATTACCGTTTCAGATATGTTAGATTTAAGTAAAAAATAAATCAGTATATTATTTTACATTAATACTAAATGACCAAATTTAATTTTTCGCACATCACACTATTTTTATAGGTTGAAGAACTTATCGCTCACCAGCCGCTTAAGGCGACGTGTAGTTAAATATATCAATATCCAATGAATCACACTGCGAGTTGTAGCAATTGCATGTTCTTATCATGAAAGAGTTTTCTCTATAGTTACTTCTTGCAAAGGAGACATGTAGTACATTAAGCCTTCTAAATGAAGTACTAGTAGTACGCAGGCCAAGTTGTGTCAGTAGCTCAGGGCAATCCACTGTACTATTAGCAATTTTAAGTAAATAAGCTAGATCTGCAATACGTCTTCTCTCAAACAAGGGAAGTAAATGAAATTTCTTACAGCGCGCCAAGTAATCAGGAATGTACAACTTACAACGGAAGGATAAGTACCGCAAAAAACGCTTTTGAATCCTTTCAATTCTATCTGTGTATATTTTATAACTAGGGTTCCAGACTTGCGAAGCATATTCAAGATGACTCCACACGAACGCACAGTACAGGATTTTAAATGTTTTTATAGATGAAAATTCGGAGGACATTCTTAGCACAAAACCTAGAGCTTTAGAGGCTTTATTGAGACAATTCGATACGTTGTTTATCAAACAATAATTTTGAGTCTAAAGTAACTCCAAGGTCGGTGATTGATGAGACTCTTGACAGCGATGTTTGATTAATAATATAATTAAAATAGAGTGGCTTGGGTTTACGGGTGAAAGAACAAACGTGACACTTTGCAACATTTAAATCTAATTTGTTTAAATTACAGTAGTTTTGAAAACGACCTAGATCATCTATCATCTATCAGGAGACGAGAAGCATCTTCACAAGAATTTATTGGGCATAAGATTTTCATATCCTCTGCATATAGGAGAATTTTAGAGTGATAAAAGCAAGATGAAATGTCATTACTAAAATAATAAAAATTAAAGGCCCAAGCAGCGATCCCTGGGGAACTCCGGATGGGATACATATTGGGGAGGATGTAAACCCGTTCAAAGCAACAATTTGGCATCTATTCATCATATCCATCTATCTGTACGTACGATGAGAACCATCTGAATAGGTCGGCTCTGATACCGGCCTGTTTTAAGTTAGTTAAAAGTATCGTATGATCAATCCGATCAAAAGCCTTACTATTACCTTATTAGCCTTATTCTGAAACGAATAGCACAAACTAACTGATATGCATCTACATGATATTATGATATGCTATCTCTATATCCTCCGTATTAAATATCTAATGACATCTTAAAAATTTACCAACTTATTTGTAATTATTTCTCCATAGATTGATTGTTTTGTTTTCTCGCTAGCCTATGTTATTGTTTTTCCGATAAGACAATGTGGTTGCTAAGCGACAAAGCCTTGTACTGTGATATTTAAATTAAAAAAAATATATTAGTGTTATTCATATATTATATTTATATATATTTTTAGCATTTGACATGCTTAGCACTATACATTAAACACAAAGTGAAAAATGTGAAATCGAAAATAACAGTCAGGAGCAGGATTTGAACCTGCATCTTCTGGGTACCGTCCAGATGCTTTACCAATTCAGCCATCCTGATTCCTTGATTGATCCTGATCATTTCGATTTCACATTTTTCACTTTGTGTTTAATGTATAGTGCTAAGCATGTCAAATGCTAAAAATATATATAAATATTTATAGGGTTTGCGTCATTATTAGGTAAAATCTTAATTGTAAAATTAAGTTTACCTGGTCGGTATAATGTATGAAAATACTTCCGACAGATGGTGCAGGCGTCACCCAAAGACGTTAAGTATGAATGTGTTATCGAAATTAGCAGTCAGGAGCAATTGTCAGGATGGCTGAATTGGTAAAGCATCTGGACGGTACCCAGAAGATGCAGGTTCAAATCCTGCTCCTGACTGTTATTTTCGATTTCACATTTTTCACTTTGTGTTTAATTCATATATTAGTTTACATATTATGATATTATTTGAAGAATATATTCATATCAGCTGATATTGACAAATATCGGTATTAACCCATCTTTAGACGCCTTAATGATTAAGGGTCGGTTGTTTCAAACGATTGATTATCGTAACGTACGTACGTCAAAAAATAACGATTACGAACGATATTTAACGTACGTTAAATACAAAGCGTTGTTTCATTGCCTAAAAAACCAGTCGTCAAAGTTATTAGAGATTCCAGCACATAGCAACGTATTTTCATAATAAAAATAGATGGGAGAATTTTCTAGTATGCCAACATTTGCCCGTATACGTCAGTTTATCTTTTTTTTATCGTAGACAGAGGATGTTATAGTCTATGGTTTTTGGTTTTTGTCATGGAAGTAATATGTAATATATATAAGTATTAGTGATGTAACGAATATTCGCATTCGCAAATATTCGCCTGTTTTCAACAATTCGCATTCGCATTCGTATTCGCATGAAACGATGCGATTGTTCTGCGAATATATTTAGTCCATTGAAAAGTTACATTTAGGGTTGCATTTTTTAGAGTTCGCAATTTTATTTTTTTGATGTGTAGGGGGGTTAGCATAAGGGTAAGTTCAAGTTTGTGGGGTCGCTACCCTTGTCCCCCGGCTGCCATCTTGGAAAAAGGGGTGCAAAGGGTTTTCGAGCTGTATCTCGTAAACATGCAAACATACAGAAAATTCTGTAAAACATTATTTATAGCAAATTAAATTGTCTACTTCTTTACTTTATTAATTTTTATCCTAAATTCGAAAACAATAAAGTTATAAACAAATATAACTGAAAATTATTGAACAACTTTTCTTTTGGCTGCTATAACTTTTTTCCTGCTCATTTTACAATAAAATCACATCATCATCAGGTACACATACATCGCCAGGTAGCGACCGGGAGGCCGACCCCAGTGTACCGCCCGTCACCACGTCGGAAATGGGGGTGGCTGTTTCGCGGTTTCGTTCCAAGTACACCGCCCCTGGCTCAGACGGGATAGCCACCCTGGTGCTGGCCCTGGCTCTGGACCACCTGGAGCACCGCCTCAGGGGACTGTTCGACGCGTGCCTAGCGTCCGGACGGTTTCCTGACTGCTGAAAGGAGGGGAGGCTGGTAGTCCTGCCGTAGCCGGGGTGAATGCCGGATTTGGTCGGGGCCTTCAGACCCATCGTGCTGCTAGACGAGGTGGATAAGCTGCTGGAGAGGATCCTCGCTGCTCGCATCGTCAAGCACCTGCGCGACGTTGGACCGGACTTGTCAGACGCTCAGTTCAGTTTTCGAGCTGGTTGTTCGACGGTCGGCGTGATCATGCGCCTGAGGGCCACGGCCGCGGTGGTCGTCGCTGGCGGTGGAGTGCTGTTGGCGGTGTCGTTTGACATCGCCAACGCATTCAATAGTCTGCCATTCAGCTGCATCAGGGAGGTGCTCCGGTATCACGGGGTGCCTGCATATCTAAGGCGGCTAGTGGCAGACTATCTTAAGAGCTGCAGCGTTCTCTATGAGAGCCGCATAGGAGACGTTGTGAGGAGACCCATGTCGTGTGGTGTCCCACAGGGTTCGGTTCTAGGGCCACTCCTGTGGGATATCGGTTACGACTAGGTGCTACGCTGCCGGCTCCCACCCGGGCTGGCGGTCATCTTCTATGCGGATAACACGCTGGTCGTGGCCCGGGGCGGAAACTTCGAGAAAGCGACGTTCCTGACCACCTTAGGGATCTCGGAGGTGGTCAGGAGGATCGGGGCGCTCGGGCTTAGGGTGGCCCTGGATAATTCGGAGGCCTTACTTTTCCATGGGCCCCGAAGTCGGCCACCTGCCGGCGCCTCGATCACGGTGGACGGGGTCCAAATTGAGGTGACGGCCCAGATCAAGTATCTGGGCCTGGTGCTGGAAGGGCGGTGGCACCCCTGAGGCTCGCCGTCTCATGCCGAGTATAGGCGGACCAAACAATGCGTGCCGTCGTCGTCGGTCCTGTATCCCTAATTTACAGCCGACATTCAACAGAAAAAGGCTGTGTTCCGATATGCACTGCGAGCACTGTGATATCACGTGATTGATCACGTGATATCCAGAAATATTTATAACAACTTGCACTATGGAAAATTATTATTATTATTGAATATTGTCAATCAAAGATACCGAAACATGGAAAATGTAAAGAAATTAATTGTATTTATTGCAGTGTAAAACCAATACTTTGTATGAAATGAAAGTAATGACAGATCAGTATAGTCTGCATTCCGTTATAAACAGTAACCAGTATAGTTAACCATAAAGGAATGACTTCGCAGTATACTAAATTGACGTCATACCTTACAGTGCTTGCAGTCTATATCGGAACACACCCAAAGACGCTCTTTTGCTGCCATATACATAGCCATAGCCATACCCCATGTAAGATGGCGGACGACAGCCAAAGTTTGTCAATTTTACTAGGTATATGATATTGATTATGGCGCCTCCTTCTGTTTACTGCTCATGAGCTCAGTGATAAAATTATGGGGAAGATTTGTGTTGTGAAAAGTTGTCCAAGTGGACGTAAAATGAAAAATAATGAAAATAATGCTCCTCAGTCTCTCTCTTTTTTCCGTCCAGTAAGTGAAATATTTTTATGAAATATCTATACTATATATTTTTTTTACTTAGTTTTGTTATTGAAATAGTTACCTTAGACTTATAGCTAAATAAAATTGTTAATTTGTTACCTACATTAATTTGTAAATTCAATTATTTCACAGACACCGCAAAGATTAAAGAAGTGGACAATGTCTTTGGGCATTGAATTAAAACTATCTGATTATATTTGTCATCTTCATTTTAAAGAGGAGCATATAAACATGTATGATGTGTTCTACATTAAAGGAGAGCACAAAATTTTACCTAAAGGGAAAAAAGTACTGAAAGATGACGCTTTGCCCACAATTGGGCATCAGTTTATTCCTAAACCTGCACATGAGCTCCAAAAAAGTATGATCCATTTACTGCAACAGCCAAACTCATACAACAGTCACTCTATAAAAGCACAGCAGGATTTAGTACAACCAAGTAATATCAAGCAACAGGAAATATTAGTAAATGAGGAAGTTTCCAACAATTTCATGGATGACAATGTTCAAAGTGATCTAAATTTGGAAGATCAACTGTGTGATAGTGATCTAAAGAATCACCAGGAAAACGAAGCAACTATGCAATCAATACAGTATTTTAGGGATAATATAATAAAAAGTTCAATGCTGCCGCCATCTTGGCTGTATGAAGACAAACCAAATGGACTTGAATTTATGAGGATGGATGTAAGAACGAAGCAGATAAAAAACCATATACGTTTAAATGAAGATTTATCAATTACTGAAAGTATTTATTAATTTACTACTAAATATATTTATTTTTAAATGGTAATGATAATTAATGCAATCTAATTGCAGGTCATCTTTCCCGATAACGAAGAATTGCCTTTAAATGAGAAAATCGAATTTAATAATATCTACAATTACTTAAAATTTGTAGAAAGATGGCCATTATGTGTTGGCACTCAAATTAACAGAAAAAAGTATGAATAATTGAATTTTAAATAAACAAATATATAAGACTAGCCTTTGTCCGCAGCTTCGCCACAGCCAAACTCTAGGTTGTAGGCTATATCTCAGGTTCCCGATATAGGAGTGTGTGGAGTGTGTATAGTGGGTGGTGTGTGACAAACAGATAAACAGCCATGTCTATATAGCCTAATAAAGTAATTTTTTCTCAAATATATTAAATGTACAGACACAGCTCTGTTACAGCTTTATAATAGTATAGATTAAAAAAAGTTTTGATATGAATTTCATACTTTAACAATAATATCATTTTTAGGTATTCAAAGCTTTGTAAAGGTGTCATTGTTGGTGATGATGCATACAAAAGAAGTCAAGCAAATCCAAGATGTAGTTCTTGTCGAATACTACGGAAATCCTTACAGACCCGTAAATTGACTTCAACTATACAAAAAAATACAAGTGCTTTGAATATAATAAAAAAATTCAAACATCTAAAAGGAATAAGTTTAAAAAAGTCTGAAAAGAAAATAAGTCTAAACAGAGTAAGTTTTTTATAATTTTTTGACTAAACCCTTCAGGCATCATATGTGGGGAAGGGTCTCTCCCTTGTGCTTGTACCGCAGTACAAAATGCAGATGTGGAACGCTTTAAGGCAGAGGAAGGGTTAATTTATATGACATATACAAAGCCAAAATAGCATATATTAGTTACTATTGAAAAACAAAATTATATACTTACCTAAGGGGTTACATTTCTTATAATCCCTGTGCACTCAACATAAGTTGTGTAAATAACAGTCACAACCAGGATTTGAACCTGCATCTCCTGGATACCGTCCAGATGCTTTGCCAATTCAGCCATCGTGACAATTACTCCTGACTGCTAATTTCGATAACACATTCATACTTAACGTCTTGGGTGACGCCTACGCTATCTGTCGGAAGTATTTTCATACATTATACCAACCAGGTAAACTTAATTTTACAATTAAGATTTTTATGAAATAATGACGCATACCTATAAATATTTGGATATTTTTATATATATTTTTAGCATATGACATGCTTAGCCATATTAAAACAACACAAAACTGAAAATGTGAAATCGAAAATAACAGTCATGAGCAGGATTTGAACCTGCATCTCCTGGAAGTATTTTCATACATTATACCAGAAGTAACCTTAAATACAGTTTACGTGGTCACGATGGTGTGAAATCGAAAATCAAGTGCATCATGCACTTGATTTTCGATTTCACATTTTCACCTTTGTGATGATTTAATATGGTTAAGCATGTCAAATACTAAAAATATATAAAAAAATATCGAAATAGTAGTTTAGTGATTGGAGGTTGAGATAGATTATCCTAAAAATTTATTTTTTGTCATCATGATAAATCTAAGAAAACCGTTGGGTTATAACTAAAAGTAACCTTAAATAAAAAAAGTGTGTGTGTACTTATGTACACGCGTCAGAAGTTATACTTCTTTGGCGCCTTATTCTACGTTTCTAGAAAAAACGACACTAACAATAGAAAAAAGGTATTTAATACATTGAAACTTTTATTATAACGCATTATCTAGTTAAAACACTTAAATGTTGACTATAGCTAACTTCAGGGTGTCGGTTTTTCGTGACGGTGTGCGCGCGCATCGTAAAAATTTACTCTCATCATTTTTCCCTAACGCGCCAAAAAAAGTATAACTTCAAAAATAAATTAAGTTTATAAAGTTTGGTTGCAGCAGGCAGATATACTACTTGAGCCATTATTTTATTATCATAAATGTTCAGATACATTTTATTCTCCACAGTAACTTTAATTTGTTATAGTTGACAAAACAAGCAATTCATAATGTTGATATAGAGGTGAAAAACCTTGAATCCGATTTGAAAGTCAGTCCAGTAGAGTTGAGTGTTATATCTTCAAACATTGCCCCAAAAGCCAACCCAGAAATTCAATTGATATCTGATATAAAAACCTGGCAGGACAGTGAAGAAGATTATGAACGTGATGAGCTTGAATTAAAGGTAAAATGTGAAAGTCCAATTTCTGAAGATCATGAAAATGATATAAAATTAATAGAGGTTAAAATAAAAGAAGAATATGAAGATGACTATGAAGGGGATAGAATTGAATTAGAGATAAATCTTGAATCTGATGAAGAATCTGAAGTTTTCCTAGAAGGTCATAACTCTAATAATGATTCTTTTATAGACAAAAGAAAAATACTAACTTCCACACCACGTAAAGATTATAAACATGAAGTTGTAGTGGATCACAAATATAAAAAAGGGATAGAATATGTAAATATACTAGGGACTGAGATACCCATTCCTTTAAATATAGTTAATGCTGCTCTAGATAATTGTAATGATGATGATGATTTTATTCTTATATTAGTGGATAACAAACCACAAAATGTAGAAGATACAACAGGAAAAAATAAAACTAAAGTTATAGAGAAGTCAAAACCTAAAAAAATAAAAGACACTGTAGATAGTGATAATGACATACTTTTAAAAAGAGCTACTGAAGTCAAGAATACTGAAGTCACACATAAAATTGAAGTTAATAAAGGTAATGCTAAAGAAAATAGTCACTTTAGTGATAATGACATACCTTTAAAAAGAGCTAATAAAGTCAAAAGTACTAAAGTCACACATAAAAATGAAGTTAATAAAGGTAATGCTAAAGAAAAGCGTCGCTTTAGTGATAATAACATACATTTAAAAAGAGCTACTAAAGTCAAGAGTACTAAAGTCACACAAAAAAGTGAAGTTAATAAAGGTATTGCTAAAGAAAGGCGTCGCTTTAAAACAGAATATTTTGATGGTTTTGCAACAATTAAGACGCTTAGCGAGGATGATGCTAAGAAAGAGTTGCTTGCAAAAAAAACATCTAAAAATTATAAAATGTCACCATTCAAATGCGATTTTTGTTATAAAGGCTATGGTGTAAAAGCTGTATATGAAAATCATATGAGAAGGCATGATAAAGTAAGTAGTTTATTTATATATTAACTAAATTAATTATAAATTATAAAGCTAAAATGATAAATTAAGCTTAATTATAAATTATAAAGCTAAATATAACGGAGCATGTCAGTACATTTAAGATATTTGAAAAAATGTATTAAGCTATTTAGGCGTCTCTGAACACAACTGCTTTTTCTGTCAAACATACAAAAAATCTAAAAAAAATGTTTTGTGTTCAAAGCCTAATACAGTAATTCTTTCTCAATAATAAATATTCACGGACATTTTCACACAACGTCCTCTGGTCCCAAATTAAGCTTAACGCTTGTGCTATGGGTACCAGATTACGGATATAATACATATAATACTTTTTTTTTGTAAATACATACATATCATAGATAGAAAACACCCAGACGTAGTACAATTATCTGTGTTCATCACACAAATAATTGTCCTGAGTGGGAATCAAACCCACGACCTCGTGCACGGAAGTCGGCTACACTACCGACCACGCCACGAGGCCCGTCAAATATCTTGAATATACAGATACAGCCAACAGGGCTGACAACTTTATAATAGCTAGGACAAAATATTATTATTCAAGAACATTGAATTCGTAATATCATAATAATATTCATACTTTCATAGAGTATTTGATAAGCTACGACACATCTACATGCGCTCAGGACGGCGAGTCGACACTAACTGAAGCGAGCCGAGTAGTGTGGTCAAGCACTTCGCGTTGGTCACTGACCTCCATATATATACAAGCTATATATGGAGGTCAGTGGTGTTGACACTTCGCGTCGCTTCGAGCCCTTTGACTCGGGCGCAAATACCGACAATGATCGGAAATCACCCGAGGCGAGGCGAGGTAGCACGAAGCGAAGTGAAGTACCCCTCTACACTCTCGTATTCGCTTAACCTTCGGCTACTTCGTGAGCTGTGTAGTGCGGGTATTAGTCGCCTCGTACGATACCCGTGGCAACAAATGGAATGATGTTACTTGTATTCTTAGTTAGTGTAGTTCACAAATAGATAACAATGTGCATAAATATGTACCTAATTCTCTGATTGCAGTCTTCATAAACCCAAACATTTTATGGATTATCTGGTGGGTTTGTGCTAAACTAATGTGATTGACTAAGGCTTAAAAACTCTCATTCTGTAGGAAAATCCATATCAAACCATTGGAAAGTAATGGTTTAATAATAATAATAATAATAATATTAATTATTTTCTAGAACTATGGTAAATTTGAATGCCATCTCTGCCAGTTGCGGTTTATTAAATTGCAACACTTGTACAAGCACCGGTATACTTTACATAAGAGAAAGTTCAGTTGCAAATTGTGTCAGTACATATGTTTCTCTACGTAAGTTGATTAGTATATTCTTTTATAACATATGAAAATACAGTGGACCCCCGGTAATCCGACAAACGTTTTGCAGGACAGTGTCGGATTATCGAATTTGTCGGATTATCCGGAATTTTTTCAAAAGAGTACATTGTAATCCAACAAATTACAGATTCTATATGTTATATATATGTACTCAGAAGTACAAGTCATACTTCATTATGTATGTCAAATTTAGTAAATTAAACAGCACAATAGAGAGCTTACGTTTTATTATAAAATTAACCTTATTAAGCAATTAGAATCAAAATAATACCCTATGCGTCGAGCACAATAGTAGTATGCGTACAAGTTATAACACGTCCAATCATGCATTACCAAAGATTGTTAAAAAAATATTCAATAATAAATAACAGACCATGTTGGATTACAGGGGGTCCGGATTAGCCGGGGGCCGGATTACCGGGGGTCCACTGTAATACTTTTTACGATGACTGTTTTAGTGCATATTATGTAGCCTTTATTATTTATCTAAATTACCATAATGCTAGCTATATATTAATTTAGTGAATCGCACAATTGACTAAAATAATATATAGTTTTTTCATTACTCATACTCTGAAAGTAGGCTTGAAGTTGCCTGAGGAGCGGGTTGAAAGTAATACTTTTCAGCCCTAGGGAGAATTACTTTCAACTGACAGCTGAGAAATTATAAAAAAAAAACAGTTCTATTTTCTGTACAGCCAGTCAATTACAGCGCGATGTAAAATTGAAATAACATGAAGTTAAGTATTTATTAAAGAATTTGTTTTTTATATGACTTTATTTTAATATAGTTGCAACTATATCTTTAAAATAACGAAGATTTATATTTTTTTAATGATTAAAATGAAAAATAATGGCTGAATAGCTGACAGGCCACAGAAAAAAAAAACATAATCGTCGGGAAAACGGCGATTCCAAATTCAATTTTTTAAAGTCTCCCATTTTTTCTTTAGCTAATTCATGATTTTTATTTTTAGTTTTCTCGTATTCGTAATGAAAAGCACAGTGTTTACCTTGGGATAAAGACTTATTTAGTCCCTCGAACTATTGGAGCCCTCGCTACGCTCGGGCGCCAAATCCCGTCTTCGGACTAAATAAGTTGCTTTCATCCCTAGGGTAACAATGTACTATTTTTTGCCTGTACAGATGGCGGAGTGGTTTAGATATCGGCCTCGAGTATTGTGGGTTCGATTCCCACACAGGACAACTCTTTGTAGTTCAGTCATCTTAGTAAGTTCAACTCGGAATTTGAGATACCCAGATATAAACTCGTATAAACTTGTATTTTGACATCCTAAAAGTTGTCTCAAAACCTACATAATGGTACGCGACTATTAAAATCTAAGGTCAAAGGTCACTAACATTTTTTGCAAATATCTCGTTTCCTATGGGTTTTTCGCTATTTGTATTTATTATCAACATTATAGAATGAAATTTCCTACAACTTTGGTTTAAAAAAAATTTTTAATCGTTGTATCGTTTTCGAGATAGAGGGCGGAGAGCGCGCCGTTAGAGCATAATTTAAGGTCATCCGGTAAAAAACACGCCACAAAGTTTATTACTTAATTATCATCACGACATTTCCCTTGCGGGGTAGGCAGAGAGAACAGAGTGCCAAGAGGCTCTATCTATTCTTGCATACATCTCTCGCTTCCTCAACATTCATAACTCTCTTCATACACGCTTGCCGGTTTCGGAGACTCCTGACTCCACCTTCCTTCAATACATGACCAATTTGGTCTAGGTAGGTAAGTCTCGGTTTCCCCCTGTACCTATATCCTTCCACTTTCGCATTGTATATCTTCTTGGCCAGTCGCTCGTCCGGCATTCTTTCCACATGTCCGAACCAACGGAGCATTCTCTTTAAAAAAAAAAATTAAAAAAAATATTTATTTTTTATTAATTATTCAAGCTTACTATTCTTTTTTTTTTCTGCCTTGTGGGGCGGCTTTAGAATTGTCCCACCCCTCTCCACCCATGGTAAAAAACACTCCGTATAAAGTTTATTAATTATTCAAACTTACTATTCTTTTTTTTTCTGCCCTGTGGGGCCGGCTTTTTAGAATTATCCAACCCCTCTGCACCCATGGTAAAAAACACGCTATATAAAGTTTATTAATTATTCAAACTTACTATTTTTTATTTCTGCCCTGTGGAGCCGGCTTTAGAATTGTCTCACCCATGGTAAAAAACACCGAAGGACAGGGTGTGCGGTTAGGAACACTTTGTAATTAACATATTGTGGCGTTGTCTTGGGAAGTCCTATGTCCAGCAGTGGACGTTGAAAGGCTGATGGATGGATGGACTGTGAAGAGGTTAAAGTAAAATTAGTGATGAATATAATATTTTCCATAAAATTTATATTATATTTATAATAGATTAGAAATTTCATAGAATTTTGATATTACTTTTATAATTTATATATATATACATATATATTTATTTTATAAAGACACCCTTTCTTTTTCTTAAGGCGGGAAAAAATGTTCCTAACCGCACACCCCGTCGTTCGGGGCAACGAAGAAGGTAGTGTGGGGCCCTCATCCACTAAAGAAATCCGCCGTGTGCCGTCTCTTCGCCTTTCTTGGCAGGCCACTAGAACTATGTTACATTCCTTTGGTATAAAGACAACACCCTGCAATAAGGAATAATCTTTGTATCGCGGAGGAATTGATTTCATGGACACGAAGTACACCCAGTCTCTGAACAATCATTTGTGTGTCACAATTAAAATGCGCATGAAATCTTGGGCCATGTCTAGTCATTAATAATATGCTTTATATTGCAGGAATCAAGCTAAGGCTCATGTCAGTCTTCATAAAGGGAAAAAATATGAATGTACAGATTGTGGGGTAATATTTCGGTATGTCTTTTTATTTTGCAAACTTTTTTTTTTTTGCATGTAGTGGCAGTCGAGCCACGGCCCATCTGATGGTAAATGATAACCGTCGCTCATGGACTCAACTATACCGAGAGTATTGTCAAGCCGCTGCTCACCATTTCATTTCACCGATATGAAACGAAAGAATAAACGGCCATCTCCTGATCTAGCTTCTGCCCGCGACGATTTCATAATATAAATACATCACTATGAAACATTAATTATCTCGATGTAAAAGTAGCTATCCCACGGTAAACATTAAAGCCCTCGTCACAGAGGCGGGAGCCGCGGGAAAGCGACCGCGATCCGGGACGGGATTTACCCGACCATAGCAACGGGCGCGTTCCTATATGACAGGTTGCATACAAATTTGCCGTGTGGGGCCGGCTTTAGAATTGTCCCACCCCTCTCCACCCATGGGAGTCGTAAGAGCCGACTAAGGGAATACCGAGGGAGTGGGCAGCAGCACTCCTTCGAGTATTAACAACATCCACTGCGATCGCCAACCCGCCTGCCAAGCGTGGCGATTACGGCACTATGCCCCATTCTTGGGGAGGCCTATGTCCAGCAGTGGACGGCTGATGGATGGATGATACAAATTCGAATATTACAAAAAAGTCCCGTCCCGGATCGCGGTCGCTTTCCCGCGGCTCCCGCCTCTGTGTGACGAGGCCTTAAATGTCCTTTTCTGGGCTCTTGATTAGAGAAAAGAAAAATTCCTAACAATTATTTCAGTAGTTACGGCGTGAAAGCGTCACAAACAAGCAAATTTTCGCATTTATAATATTAGTACGGGTGCGCATACTAAGGTCCGTTACAGCTGTACTGCAGACATAGTCTCAAATTTATCTGAAGCTTTTTATCCACACATTTCGTGGTGCATTTAGTGGTCAAGTGAATATTCTGCACTTCAGGTCAAATCAATAGGGTAAACTGTATAATGATTGGCACTCTAAGCATATTTAAGATTGATATACTTACTTATCATCACGCCATTTCCCTTGCGGGGTAGGCAGAGATAACAGAGTGCCAAGAGGCTCTATTCTTGCATACATCTCTCGCTTCCTCAACATTCATAACTCTCTTCATACACGCTCGCAGGTTTCGGAGACTCCTGACTCCACCTTCCTTCAATACATGACCAATTTGCTCTAGGTAGGTAAGTCTCGGTCTCCCCCTGTACCTACATCCTTCCACTTTCGCATTGTATATCTTCTTAGCCAGTCGCTCGTCCGGCATTCTTTCCACATGTCCGAACCATCGGAGCATTCCCTTTCGCATCTTTACACCAATACTCTCTTTCATACCTACTTGCTCTCTTACGTCATTGTTACGAATGCGGTCAGTCAGCCTCACTCCACAGGTTGTCCGCAGAGATCGCATTTCGACCGCATTGATTTTACTCTCATGCTCCTTTTTACATACCCAACTCTCGCTTCCATATAATAACGTTGGGACAAGCACTGCGTTGTGTAGTGCAACACGTGCCTTCTGGCTGAGGTGGTGGCTGCCGAAACGTTTTCCCAATGCTCCGTTCACTCTATTTCCCGCATTCACTCTTCTCTCTACATCAGTGGTGTACCTTCCATCCCGACTGAATCCACATCCAAGATATACAAATTCATCCACTTGTTCTAGCACACCATTTCCTATTGATACTCTAACATCTGTTCTGGCTTCTTCTCTTTCAAAAACCATTACTTTGGTTTTGCACACATTCACACGTAGGCCCCTTTTCTTACAATCTTCTGCCATTACGTCGACTAGGGTTTGCAGGTCAGTCGCAGACTGCGCTAATAGGACCGCATCGTCTGCATATAGCAGTGAGTTAACCACTGAGTCGCCCATCTGAACTCCCACATTCATTTCATTCAACCTTTGTAGACATTTATCCAGATATATGATAAATAGTCTGGCTGATAGAACGCAGCCCTTTTTAACGCCGATATTGACATCAAACCAGGGTGACATTCCATCATCCAGCCGCACACAAGCTCTGCAGTCCATGTAGTTGGACTGCACCGCTTGTAGCAGTCTACCGTTAATACCATACTCCGGCAAAATGTCCCAAAGTTCCTTTCGTAAAACAGTGTCAAATGCTTTCTCCAAATCCACAAAACTGCAGAAAACCCTCTGGCCTACAGCCAGCTGCTTCTCCACAATGTTGCGCAGAGAAAACACTTGATCCATGCATCCTCGTCCACACCTGAAACCTCCTTGTGCCTCACACAAAAATTCATCAGATACCATCCTCATTCTCCTTTAAATAATCTTACCATACACTTTGGCTGCCAAACTGGTCAAGCTTATGGCTCTGTAGTTTGCACAGTCATAACGTGAACCCTTGTTTTTAAACAAGGACACGATGACCGCTTCTCCAGTCCTTGGGAACCATTCCTGAGCTCCAACATAAATTGAGGAGCATCAGGAAGGATTCCCAGACACATGAGCCTCCAAGCTTGATCATCTCAGCAGACACCATATCAATACCCGCTGCCTTACCATTTTTCAAACTTCTAATCGCCCATTCAACTTCATCCATACTAATGTCATCAGAGGATGCCGGTACCGAATGCTGATCTGTTAGACCACATGTGGCACCAGCATCACCCTGAACACCCGCATACATATCTCCAAAATATTCACTCCATTGGCTTAACACATCTTGTGTTTGCGTAAGAATGTCTCCACCTTTAGACCTCATTTTATTCATTCTGAAAGCTGACCAACCACTCCGAGATTTCTTCACCTCCTTCCAGAAAAGTTTGGTGTTGCTCTCGAAGTTTTTGGTCAGCCTTACTTCTGCAATCATATTTGCTCTATCACGCTTCTCTTTAACTAAGGCTTTGGTGTCATTCTTACCTTGCCGGTATATTTTTTTCTTCTGTTCTTTCATACTTGCACTCAGGTTCAAAGAAGATACATAGTCCAGACACGGTTTCTTCTTTTGGTCTACGGAAGCTGCTACTTCCGTATCCCACCATGCATCACCTTTCACTTTCCTATGCTTCTTTGAGCATCCACATACTTCTTTCGCTGTATCTACCATACTATCTTTCAATACTCTCCAGCATTCTTCTATGTCAGATCTCGGCTGACTTGCCATAGTCAGCCGTTCACGGACACCCTCTACATACTTTGCTCTTACACTCTCTTCTTAAACCTTTTCAATCTTTATTCTTTCTAGCCCTCCGAAGTGGACACGCTCTCGCCAGTGTCTCCACTTTCTGAACAGACCACTAAATCTCGCAATAACGAGATAGTGGTCCGTGTCGACAGTTGGACCCCTGTAGGCTCTTGTATCCAGAATTTTACTTCGGAGGCGACTGTCTACCAGAATATTAAATCTATCATACTTCTCTGTTCATTCCTTCTCCATGTATACATATGGATGTCCTTATGTTGAAAAAATGTGTTTGAAACAATAAGGTTTCTCTCCATACATACATCCGCAATGAGCCTACCTGCATCATTCACTCTCTTATCACCAAATGAACCAAGCACGTCCTCGAAGTCTGGACGCTTGGTCCCAACCCATCCATTCAAGTCTCCGCATACGATCACGCGTACTCTAGCTTCTGTCAAATCCAGAACTTCCCTAACATTATCCCAGAACTTCTCTAGATCCGATGCCACCGAAGAGCCTACGGGAGCATAAGCTGCGACCATGAAGACCCTGGTGACACCTAGTTTTATTCGGACCCATAGAAGTCTGGGATCAAACATTCCGTAGTCTTTCACACATGAGGCCAAGCGAGCGGACAGCAACACCCCCACTCCCATGCTGGCCCGATCGCTCTGCGGTACACCAGACCACAGAACTAACCAGCCACCAGGAAAATCACAGGCGTCGCTACCCTTTCGCTTGGTCTCTGTCACATAGAGCACATCAAGCTGTCTGTCCGACATGACGGTTACCAGCTCGTGTAACTTACCTTCCACACCACCCCTTACATTCCACGTGCCTGCTCGACACTCTGCTCCCCTTGACTCGCCAAACTGGGCAAGGCGTGATGGGTGGCGGCCCCCATCGCCGCATCTGCCGTTGTTCGTACCGACGGGGGCGGGTCGGTACGCGTCGCGTCTGGGGCATGCCCTAACCCGCATTGCGGTACGCATTCGAGCTGGATTGCAGCCTGTAGATTACAGGCTGACAGGAATCGCGACGAGCACGCTCCGAACTATGATCACCCAAATATATATATATTTTAAATTGATAGGTGTTTAAAAAGTCAGCATACATTGATAAAGGGTTCTCTGGTATGTATATTTTCAAATGAAAATGCATTAGTCAATCTAATTTGAGATTATTAATAGAAAAACAAAAAATATATTTGAAATTACAGTCATTGGCACCATGTACAGTTACTGTTATTGAGTCAGTCATTGGCACCTAATAAAGTAAGATTATAACAGAAAATTGGTCAAAAAAAAGCACTCGTTGCCATTATTTACCTAAAAACTAACCATAATAATAAATAATCTATGTTACAGTCGTTAATTGATGACCCTTATTAGAAAGTGATGTTTTAACAGTTCTGCATGGCGCCGGTATATATTTATTTTCTTTAGTGCTGCCAGCTATAATATTATAAAACCTACGTTTTTCTGCAAACAATGTTACTATTGCAGATTGTGAAAAAAAGTAGAACAAATGTTTTTGCCACCACTATACCACTATATTCTTAATATTTGCATTTAAAATCCAAAGTGGCAATGACTAAAGGGGTGCCAGCAATACTATAGTTTACCCTATTCGTAACATTTCTATACTGTTTTTTTTTTTAATAAATTGATCAGTATTTAGCACTTGACATGCTCAGCTACTTTAAAGAACAAATATTAGGATTCGAACCTGTGTACCCATAATGTATGTAAATGCATCTGAATCTAAAACAAATGTGAAGTGAAGATTTGGAGTCGTTCTTGAGTGACTGCGATAGCTTAGCGGTCTAGACTACTCTGGTACTCTAGTACTTCCCCGCATCTGATGGGGCGCAGGTTCAAATCCGGGCTGCAGTAAAACTCTTTCCACTTTTATAAATAATGTCTATACTGTTTGCCCACAGTTTGCTTAACAGTCTACTCATGCACAAACGTAAGAAGCACCTCAATATAGCGGAGATGGTATGTGCACTATGTGGTGACACATTTAGGACAGCTATAGGGCTCAGCTTGCATGTTGCAAGATCACACGCTAAAGTAAGAAAATATTTTTTATATATTTTTTTAGCATTTAATATGCTTAAACAACACAAAGTTAAATTAACACAAAGTGTGAAAATGTGACATCGAAAATAAGTCACGAGCAGGATTTGAACCTGCATCTCCTGGATACCGTCTAGATGCTTTGCCAATGTGTTTAAAGTTTACCTGGTCGGAATAATGAATGCAAATACTTCTGACAGATGGCGCAGACGTCACCTAAGACGTTAAGAATGAATGTGTCACTCGTGACTGTTACTTTAGATTTTACATTTTCACATTTTGTGTAAGAAAATAAATTTTATGCTACACGTGCTCAGAAAGTACCTTCTTTCTTATTTGAAAAATAATGTAGAAAGTATGTTATTATTACGTGGCGACCGCGTAACGGTCGGCGCAGTGTAGGACGGCCTCCCACCAGGTGGACCGATGATCTGGTCAAAGTCGCAGGCAGTCGTTGGATGCAGGCGGCACAGGACCGTTCGCTGTGGCGTTCTCTTGGGGAGGCCTATGTCCAGCAGTGGACGATGAAAGGCTGATGGATGGATGGATATTATTATTGTCACTCGAATATGTGGTAGAAAGGATATTAAATTTTTTACTGCCTTTTACTCTTAATTATAAAGGTTTTTATTTAACAGGAAGAAAACAGACAACGTGGTCCCAACTGTAAGACGTGTAACGTGCACTTCTCCACGAATGAAGCCTGGAAGCGGCATTTAGTACTCTCCACCAGACATATAGTCAAGTATGTCATATATTTTTCATTACTCATACTCAGAAAGTAGGTTTGAAGTTGCCTGAGAAGCGGGTTGAAAGTAATACTTTTCAGCCCTAGGGTGAATCGTTTTCAACTGACAGCTGTCAAATTATCTCTCAATCAATCACCTTGACACGATGAGTCGTGTCAAGGTGATTGATTGAGAGATCACTGTGATTGGCCGAGGGCTTATTGCGACATCACGCGTTAGTTTTTCTAACAATCACAAGCGAGACGATACGATGTCGATACGATTTAGTAAGTTACATTAATATAGAATAAAACACATCAATTAATATATAAATAGTACATTGTTATCCTAGGGGTGAAAGTGACTTATTTAGTCCCGAGACGGGGTTTGGCGCCCAAGCGCAGCGAGGGCGCCTATGGTTCGAGGGTCATTAACCCGAGGTAAACACTGTGCTTTTCATTACGAATACAAGGAAAGTAAAAATAAAAGCATGCAAAAATGAGTCAATTTTAATTTACATCAACTGCTGAGATAATTATTTATTTAAAGTTTGTTTTTTATTTGTGGCCGGCCAGCATAACAGCCATTATTTTTCATTTTCAACATTGAAAAGATGGTAAAATATTTTACCCTAATCTATATTATTTTAAAGAAATATTTGAAAGTAAGTAAATTATAATAGGTGGTCGTTAAAAAAAAACTTTATTTAATACTTAACCTTGTTATTTCAATTAAACATCGCGCTGTGATTGAGTGGCTGTAGTAAGTTAGAATAAGGTTCAATAGAAATGTGAAAATAGAACTAGTTTTTTTCTACACATGTTGTACACATTTTGTTTTTTCATTAAATAGTTTCATTAAATAGTATCCAAAAATGTAAAAAAAACCTTAGTTGAAAATGTTCACGAGGATTGAAAATAAAAAGTATATCTCATATGCGGAACTAAATGCTGTTTGTGTAGATATTTTTCTAGAAGAAATAAAGTGTAATGCGGAGTTCGAACAGAAGTGCATTTAAAAAAAGTATTTTTCCAACATTAAAAAAGACTCCATTTTTGAGAAGGCAGTTAGATTTTCTTAAAATTTTTGATTCTTTATAAGTCTGTAAATCTCCGCACTGAAACATTATACTTGTCCTTTCTATCCGTAGCTACTGAGTTCAAAATTGAATTATAAGCTGCAAGCACTTCGTTGGTGTGAATAAAAATCATACCCAACTCTTATGGCCCTTATAAGTTTAAGCCCTCAATACAAAGAAGTTTTAATGTCTAAAAATACCTAAATAAAACTGCAGGTCTATTGGTAATATTTAAATAACAGCTACTTATACCAATACTAATTTTTAAGGGCTTGTCTGTTTGCAAAATAACTACATCTTAACCCGCGTCCCTTCCAATCCGCATTTACATGCATTAATCCATTCCGATAGATGGCGTTGGTCATAAAGGCATGTGATGAGGAGATTGGGATGACCGAAAAGGTCGGTACGGTAGCTCAGTGGGTGGAAGCACTTCCCGGGATTGAAAGAGGCGCGTGTTCGATTCCCGCTCGTACTAAAAATCTCTTTTCTCATTCACAAATAATTTGTACTTTAAAAAGCAGCTGTGAGCATGTCAAATGCTAAAAAATGTAGATCAAAAATACATCTTAATCGTTAATTCGTTCATTTCATATATTTGAAATTAAATGGTGAGTAGCGGCTTGACAGTACTCCTTACAGTTGAGTCCATGAGCGACGGCTACCATTTACCATCCATCTATCAGCCTTTTAACGTCTACTGCTGGACATAGGCCTCCCCAAGAATGGGGGATAGTGCCATAATCGCCACGCTTGGCAGGCGGGTGGGCGATTGCAGTCGATGTTGTTAATACTCGAAGGAGTGCTGCTGCCCACTCCACCGGTATTCCCTCAGTCGGCTCTAATGACTTCCATGGTGGAGAGGGGTGGGACAGTTCTAAAGCCGGCCCCACACGGCAAACCATTAATTACCATAACCAATAAAAAAAAAATCCTATGCGCTCGAAATAGCGAAAAAAATATTTACTTGTTAAAAGCATGGTTTAAAGTTCATTATTTAGTGATATATCCAAGATGTGTGACAGTCTAGTGGTAAAACCAAGGACTGCGAAGATAGTGGTAACGCAAGAATTTCTATATTTTTCGAATGTGTATCTTTTTTTCTTTATTTCACTGCTTGGTGAAGAAAAACATCATAATCAAACATGTAAGAGTTGTTGTCAATGTGGTGATGGACTATGAATACAAGTGTCACCACCCAATTCTTTCCCACGGGTGTCGTACGAGGCGACTAAGTGCAGTAAGCAATTATCACTCATTGCATTAGTGGTGGTAGGGCTGGGTGCCAGTAGGAGTACTCACTCGCTATCGGGCCGAGCGGATTGGTACCACTTTCCAATATAGTTATTTATCTATGGATACCACCATCTTCTGTGTGAACGGCTATGAAGCTAGAAGTTAATTCTTTAATTTCATATCTGTGAAATGAAATGCTGAGCAGCGTCTTGACAATACTCTCGATATATTTGAGTCCATTAACGACGATTACCATTTACCATCAGGTGGGCCCTGGCTCGTCTACCATCACATGCAATAAAAAAAGTTTTTCCCGATGGCTTGTGAATTCTGCCAACCCGAATAAAGGTTATAGAATGGATGAATAATTTAATGATGGGTTATTACAGCAATGGATGCAAATTCTGCGGCGAGAGCTTCGCCAGCTTACGACAGCTAAAGTCTCACAAACGTCAGCAACACCCGCACTTGAAACGTGCTACAGTATCCACTGACTGTCCTGTTGTGAGTATATTATTTCTAACTAGAATCCGCCTGCGATTTCTTCCATCATATATATCTTTGCAAAAATAGCTATCCTACAGGAACTAATCATTTTTCGGGGATAAAGAGTAGCCAGCCCCCTTAGAATGATAAACGAAACGTTATACGAACTCTTGTTACGGGGAAACCCTAACATTCAAATAAAGAAAACCAATTTTAAAATTTAACAATTTTAATTCAATTTAAAAAACCTTTTTAACAAAAAATAATAAGAATCAAATTAAAATAGAATTGGAGAAAATGGAAAAAAGAGCGATGAGAAATCAGGGGAGGTGCGCAACTCAAAGTATTCCAAGACCTTCACCTACGGGGTACTCAACTTACCCGTATCGTTTAGCCGGATGTTGCCGGAACAAGGAACCCCTGGAGCTGGAAAACACCGTGGAGAACGACTCAACATCTGCGGTGGCGCTGCCGTGATCCTCCGACGAGCCCGCGTACCCGAACTAGATTCGGGTCAGAGGGTGTCGGCCGACCATTACAGCGTCCATATTAAAGTACACAAAAATTATCCTCACAGAATTGGGGGAATCAACCAAAATATAAGACACTGTTAAGTTTTAATAAAAAAATAAATCAGGACACCTCTACATTTTGCCGGTATAAAACTTTAACACAAGATGAAATAATTTCTTAATATATGACTGCCCCCTAAGGGTGACGGCGTGATGATAAACAACATCCAAACAAAATAGTTTTATAACTACATCTAAACAAAAATAGTTGCATAATATATGACTGCCCCCTAAGGGTGGCGGCGTGATAATAAACAACATCCAAACAAAATAGTTTTTGATAAGTAACAAGTAGCAAAAAGGAATAGTTTGAAAATATATACTGATATGTGAACTAACTATATTGCAGGAGATGTGATTAAAATTCTAAATGCAGTTATAAATTACAATCTTAAATGACTATTTAGGGATCTAAAAAGTGACGAGTGAAAAGAAAAAATTCTACCCCACTATCCTATTATATTTTAATCCTATAAGTACCTCCTACTACTAATATATGGCTATCTCTCTCTCGCGCTATTGCATCCCGACACTACTCATTGGTTTCTACAATTTTAAGTTCTAGAACTTTTCCAATCTAAACGATTGGATAAAAAAATGATTGGGGTATCCATAGTACATTCTCGAACCCTGGTCCAGGTCTGCTCGCATCCGGGATCGAATGCTGGCCATATATGGTAATGAAATGGTCTTCCTTTTTTATTATGGGGCGTAAACAAACGAGCAAGTAGCAACTATTTTAAAAAGTAGGGATCACAAGGCAACGCGCGCTTTTTTAAAATTACGGATATCGTATCCGGCATATTCGAATATGCAACTTTACAATTTATTTATTTATTTTGTTGGTTACATCGTAACAATCTTGTTTCGCTTCAATATGATTGGTCTTCTGAATTACGCGTCGAAATCTCGACTAATCGGGAATCACGCGTCCGACTGTTGATCTATCACAATGACTCGAAACGAGAGTTGGTCTAACGTTTTGCCGCAGGGGGCAGCCCCCTTAGAATGAAAAACGTAGCAGCCCGGAGTTTGGAAATGTGCCCGGTAGACGGCAATAGTCTCGCCTGTCGTTACGTGGGACTTAAACATAGCTGGCGAATCGTGGGTGTGTAATACACCTCTGTCGACCCCTTCGGTAAATACAGGCGTATTCCCCGAAAGAAAAAGAATACAGGCGCACAACCTGGGCTAGATCTCAAAAATTTGTAGTAGAGCCTTGCAGCGTGAACGGGGAAGTACCACCCTCTCATAAAAGTTCAGCGTGAATCAACGTTTTTCGCATGTCCAGAACATATAATAATATTATACTAACAAAATTTAACAGCAAAATGCCTGCATCTCGCTTTCTAATTCATATTGTTTTTAATCTTCAATATATTTCGTTTTCAGTGCAACACCAAGCTACCTACCTACGTCGAGTACAAGACTCACGTAAAATCTTCACATCCACAGTCAGATGAGGCACAGAAATTGTATGCCATTGAGCAAGATAATAATTTGCGACCCTTCATATGTGAAATATGCGGCCGTGGATTTAGGGTAAATAATCCATTGTTTTTTTTATACTACGTATGTAGCAAATAAGCATACGCCCCGCCTGATGGTAAGCGGTTACCGTAGCGGCTCCCGAACTTTTTTTGAATAGGGACCATTTTGATTTTTTATATTATTAACAGGGATCACAAGGTTATAAAATTAACTTAATAAATCCAAAAATAGTTTTTTTTTTGAAACGTAATCATCAGTTTCAAGGATGCCCATGCTGAATTACTGTAACTGTCTTGTATATACTAGTATTAGTGTATTCATTTAAATTTTTTACAATAAATAAATACATACTCACGGACATTACGCACAACTTCCTTTGGTCCCAAATTACTAGATTACGGATATAATACATTAGACTTTTTTTTTGTAAATACCTATATATAATAGATAGAAAACACCCAGACGCAGTACAAATATCTGTATTCATCACACAAGTAATTGTCCTGAGTGGGAATCGAACCCACAACCTCGTGCATGGAAGTCGGTTACACTAACGACTACGCCACGAGGCATGTCTGTGTGTATTCTGTATTGTGCTCGTGTCATTTTGTTTCGTCAGTCCCTTGTCTTCCTCCCGGTACCACAAGCGTGCGTTCATTCTAAGTTTGAATCTTTCGCGGACCATATTTTAGTTCTTGCGGATCACCAATGGTATGGACCACTGGTTGGGAACCCCTACTATAGAAGTTTGCAACACCAGAGATAGCACGCGCTAAGTGATAACCCTTAATTTTTTTGATAAGGCGGGAAAAAATGTACCTAACCGCCCACCCTGTCATTCGGGGCAACGCACAGGGTAGTGAGGTGCTCTCAGCCACTAAATTAACCCGCCGTGTTGCGGGCCACCGGAACTTTGTTCCATTACTTCAGTGGTCCGCCTGCGGTAGTTGACAACCCTAATGAAATAATGTAAGTTGAAAAGCAAGTGTGTTGCTCTGCTCGGCCCTTCAGTAGTCAATAATAACACCATACATACAATAAAAAAAATATTCCAGCACCCGTACAAACTGAATGATCACCTCCGCATTCATACTGATGAACGTCCCTACAAGTGCCACATATGCAACAAAGCCTTTAAATGGGCGGGCTCACTCTGCACGCATACTGAAACTCACACCCGGCAACGTGAATACAAATGTGACCTGTGCTTTAAACTGTTTTCGTCTCACAACTCACGGAGCAAACATATCAAGGTAAGTCAATACATAAATGTATATACCTACCTATGTAAATAAATAAATATTCCATAAATAAATTGTACAATATTTAGAGTTTTTTATATATATTTTTAGCATTTGACATGCTTATCGTGACTACTGCTCAGGACTGCTAATTTCGACATCACATTCATACTTAACGTCTTGGGTGTCACGATGGCTGAATTGGCAAAGCATCTGGAGGGTATCTAGGAGATGCAGGTTCAAATCCTGCTCGTGACTGTTATTTTCGGTTCACACTTCGTGTTTAATAAAGTACAATGTTTAAAAGTAATTAATTTTAAAATCCATATTATAGTACATATATTTGTTAGTATTCAATTTAGACTGTTTCAATTACATATATCACGTCATCAGATAACTGTGTAATATGGTTATCACTCCATAATATCTTGAGGGAACATAATTAAATTTTATTAAATTTAAAGTACAAATTATTTGTGAATAAAGAAAAAGATATTTTTAGTAGGAGCGGGAAACGAGCCCGCATCTTTTCCAATCCGGGGAAGCGCTCTCAGCCACTTTTTTTTTTTTTTTTTTTTTTTTATTGTCAGGAAACCTTTTATAGGTATCCCCCCGCCGGGGCGACGGGGAGATTATGTCGGAATCCGGACGCGGCAATTGGCAAATGGAGATGCCTAGTGCAATGCCACGCCGTATACCGACTAAAACCTGACAGTGTTCCTTCAGACTACCTGTAGCCCAGGGAGGAGGGTCACACTCATCGTATTCCTCATTCCCCCCCGGGCAGGTCTTGGCCGCCTTGCTCCATTCCAAGGCGGCCCCGCATGTTTTGGAGGTACTAGCCCTCCCTCCTTTGAGAGGCGCACGCGGAACACGGGCGCGCCACCTTCTCGGGCCTGCTTCTGCTTGGGCAACGGACGGCCCTACGTCCATTGCCCTCAGGCCAGCGCTCATGGGGGCCGGAGATCGTTCAGCGCCCTCCGGCGCCCGGTGCGTCTTCTGCGGGTCGGGAGGTTGGTGGAAGCCTCCCGTTCCCTTTCCGCCGCCTCTTTGGCGTACATCACCTCCTCGCAAAATGAGGCGGCGGACTCCCATGCACTCTCGCTCCGGACCATGGACAGGAGCAAGGTCGGTAGCGAGAGCACTCCCACGTCTGTTGCCACGATCAGATCACGGCGCTGCACTGCCCACGCTGGGCACTCCACCAACGTATGCAGCGCCGTGTCCTCCGGGCAACCTCCGCAGTGATGGCACCGGGCCGACTCTTCCCTGCCTATTCGACACAGGTACTTCCCGAAGCAACCGTGTCCAGTTAGTACCTGTGTCAGCCGGTATGAAAGGACGCCATGACGCCTCTCCAGCCACTCTTCCATGATGGGACTTACCGCCGCGATCACGGCGTGCCCTGCGCTCGGTCGCACGAGCCGTGCACTCCAGTCCGCCAGTAGGATCCGGCGAAGTTCCAACCGGCGCGCCTCAAAGTCTCGAGGCGCCGGCCGTAATCCCCGCTCCAGCGCCTCCCCGCGCCACCGGTAAAGTGACGCGAGGGCCCTCGCCTCTAGATCCCACGGCGGACTTCCAGCAAGGAGGCTCGCAGCTTCGTAGGAGACCGTACGGTATCCCCTGATGACCCTGACGGCCATCGCTCTCTGCGGTTGGTGCAATATAGCAGCATTTCTGGCCGTCAGGCCATCCGCCCACACTGGAGCCCCATAAAGGGCCATAGACCGCACGATCCCCACGTAGAGCCTCCTGCAGGAGGTGTCGGGTCCCCCCAGGTTGGGCAGTAATCGCAAGAGTGCAGCTGCCGCCCGCATCAATTTGGGGACCAACCCTCGGAGATGAGGCCCGAAGGTCCACCGGCTATCAAGGACCAGACCTAGATATTTCATGGTCGGCTTGATCCCGATGCGAACACCCCCCACCATCATGCCGGACCCAAGCGGTGGCCCCTTCCGAGGCCTATGAAAACAGAGAGCCTCGGTTTTGTCCAGAGCCACCTGAAGGCCCAGCAGCCGGATTTTCTCCACGACTCGTGCAACCCCGACCATGGCAAGCTCGGTTGCCTGCCGGTGCGTCATCCCCCGCGCCATGACTAACGTGTCGTCGGCGTAACACGTCACGGAGACACCGCAGGGGAGAGCACCTCGCAACACCCAGTCGTATCCGATGTTCCACAGGAGCGGCCCTAGGACCGACCCCTGGGGAACACCGCACGACACTTGTCGCCGACTCTAGCCACTATGGCTCGGGTAGAATACAGCCCTCTCCGAAAGATAGGCCCCGACTATTCGACGGAGGTAGTTCGGCACTCGGTGAAAAACGAGTGCTTCCCTAATGCAAGCCCAGGGCAAGGTGTTGAAGGCGTTGGCGATGTCTAGGGACACCGCCAAAACTGCCTCACCCTGGGAAACTGCTTCCTCCGCCTGGGCTCTCACGCGCATGATCGCATCCACGGTGGAGCGCCCGCGTCGAAATCTATATTGGATTTCGGCTAGATTTGGGCCTGGCCCATTTAAGTGCGCGACGAGGCGGTCAGCGATCACTCGCTCGAACAGCTTGGCCACCTCGTCCAACAGCACTATGGGCTGGTACGCAGATGGTGAGTTCACTGGGCGCCCCACCTTCCTGATAAGGACCAGTTTTCCCGTCTTCCAAATCTTCGGAAACTGGCCCCGCTCGAGACATGCGCTTAAGAGCCCCTCTAGCCGGGGCCCTAGGACTTCCAGGGCTAGAACCCACGCTCGGCCCGGAATGCCGTCAGGTCCCGGGGCGGTGCTTTTAGATTTAAGACGCTGCACCGCCCGCGCTAGATCCACCCGAGTCACCTCGGGAACGTCGTCGTCGATTTCCGCGCTAGGCACTGCTAAGGGAGGCAGAGTCATGGGCGGTGGCGTAAACTCCGCCCTAGTGGGGAACAGAGTGCTTACCACGCTCTCTACTAGCTCCGGTCGGAGGGTCTGGGTCAGTGGGGGCACCCACGGGCGCAACTTACCACGCACCAGACGGTACGAGTGCCCCCACGGATCGTTGTCCAGAGCCTCCATCAACTCCCGGCGGGCCTGGGATTTCGCCCGCCAGATCGCTACCCGGAGCGTTTTTCTCGCTACTCTGTACCCCTCATACAGCTCTACTTCCCTGGCTGTCGCACTTGTCGCATCATGGTCGTAGCGGCGACGCCTTCCACGGTGCCTGGCGTACCGGCGGCGAGCAGCGATACACGCACGTCTCAGTTCTGCAATTCCCGCCGACCACCAGTACACCCGTCGCTTCGGGTTCGTAGAACGAATCCTGGGCATCGCCGCGTCGCAGATGTGCGACAGCCCGACCTTAAACCATCTAGCCTCTTCTTCTATATCGTCCGGCCTATCTGGCACTGGTGCCCAGGCCTGGACGATGGCGGCCTCCAAAAGGGCCTCCCTATTGAGGCTTTTCAGTGCCCAACGCGGACAGCCCCCAACCGGGGCAACACGGGCCGGTGAGTCGCAGGTCTGGGCGGAGACATCAAACCGGATATACCGGTGGTCAGAAAGTGTCTCCACCCCCTCAACGACGCACCAGCCGTGCACGCGGCGCGCAACAGCAGGGCTAGCGAATGATACGTCTACTATGGATCCGCCCCGCTGCCGCACACACGTGTTGATGGTGCCGCGATTGAGGACAAGCAGGCCCATCGACAGCGACCACTCCTCCAACTCCTCACCCCTGGCGTCCGTAAATGGGGAACCCCAAGCACTAGATTTTGCATTGAAGTCCCCAAGGACGACAACAGGGTGAGGGCTGCCACGACTGACGATGGAGCCTACTTCCATCAACCATCGCTCAAATTCAGCGAGGGACCGGTTCGGAGAGAAATAGCATCCGACGACGACGACATTCCCGATCTGCGCCGCTACGAAGTGCTCTAAGCCACTAAGCTATCCTACTGATCTTCCGATCATCCCAATTTCTTAATCACATTTGTCTTACGACCAACGCCATCTATCGGCAAGCATTACATGAATCCAATATAGTAAGTTTAATTTTGCATTTAAAATTCATACTACTTGATGGCACGATTTTCTTAAACATATTGGATCTATTTCTTTTAGCAATTGACATGCTCCGCAACTTTCTAACTAATTATTTGTGAATAAAGAAAATAGATTTTTCGGAAACTCTCTTTCTTTATTCACAAATAATTTGTACTTTAAAAAGTAGCGGAGCATGTCAATTGCTAAAAGAAATAGATCTAAAATGTTTTATTAAATTATTTTTTCCCGCGGCTTTTCTTTTATTGCTAATGATGGCAGACGAGCCACGGCCGACCGATGGTAAGTGGCAACCGCTGCTCATGGACTCGACTATACCGAGAGTATTGTTAAGCCCCTGCGCACTATTTTATTTCTCAGCTATGAAATGAAAGAATAAACGGCTATCTTCTGCTACAGCCAAAACACACCGACGTGCTTCATGAGCGGTCACAAAGGAGACGGTGGTACCGACCCGTTCGGACTCGATAGCAAGTGAGTGCTCTCACTTGGTAACCAGCCCTACCACCAGTAATGCAATGGGTGATAATTGTTTATTTCCCTTAGTCGCCTTGTACGACACCTGCCGGAAAGGATGGGGTGGTGACACTTGTATTCTTAGTCCGTCACCACACAATAGTTTACTGGTTATATTGCGGTTTCTGACATATCGCGAGGGAGTTTCTAATTATAACCAAGAGCTATCAAATATAAAAAATTAAATGCTGGAATTTTCCAGAAAAAAAATATGATAGGTACGCCTCATTCTAAGATAGATTTGTGCCCCTTCTACAAAGACGGTGCCATACCGTCTTTGTAGACAAGTTTTTAAAATTTAAACACATTGAATTGTATGCAAAAGCTTATATTATGCAGGCTATAACAAATTAACTGTTTTAACTATACATATATATATACGACTATATATATATATATGCTTTTGTTTTGTTTACAGTTGTTGCATCACGGGACACGACCGCACAAATGCACGGTTTGCAACAAAGGGTTCCTTTATTTATGCGAGTTGAAGATGCATATCAAAGTGCACGACAAAGTCCGGATGAGAAAAACCAAAAAAGAATCCGATCCAGATGATAATATTACAGATAGTAATTAATTGGTAATAAGTGCCGTTAAGATCGGTGGCGTAATTATGCCAGCCTATTTAATCTTTTTCCTTTTGAAAAATAATGATTATAATAGATATTAAAATGTACATAGTAATAGATTATTTTTATTTGATATTAGTCTATACTTATAATAAAATTATAACAAGCCGACGTCTGTAAATTGGAGATATTGAAGAAAAAATAATATGGGGGTCTATCAGAGCAACAGTAGCCAAAACAACAATTATTAGAATTTTCGTCTGTCTGTTTGTTTTGATTAAGACAAATTAGTAGCTTTAGAATGAAACACGAAACGTTAGATGAACTTTCGTTTCGAGTCATTGTAATTGATCAACAGTCCGACGCGTGATTCCTGATTAGTTGAGATTTCGACGCGTGATTCAGACGACCAATCACAATGAAGTGAAACGAAAGTTCGTCTAACGTTTCGTTCTAAGGGGGCTGGTATACGTTTTGTCCCGCTACTATGTCGGGAACTCAAGAATATAACCTAAAAAACAATTTGTGAACGGATTTTGTTGACAATTTCTTTTCATTGTTTGCTCTTGATTAGATTTAAAATCTGGTATACATGTACAACTTCGAACGATTGCACCAAATTGGATAATTCTCTTTTTTGTTGTGTTTGTTAACATCTTATATCGTGTCGGGACAAGGTATGTATAAAATTAAAAAAATAGACGTCTCGGGGCGACTGGAAGATGTGAAGACCTCGAAATTATTTTGTAGAAATAAAATTGTCATAACTTTTTCAATGTGATAAAATTTGAGATTTTTATAATAATGGAAATGGACATAAAGGCAATGAACTAATAAGTAAGTGTGAATATATCTTATTATATAAATAAGAACATTGTTTGAGTTACATAATTATACACATTTATATAATTCTTAGTAAACGCCATCTTTCTATCCACGAATATATATACGAATTAAAATTGTTATTAGTTTATTGGTTAACATTATACTTGCTAGTAACATACTTTTGTCAACAGACGACGTTAAAAACAATTAAAGAAAGCGTCGCCATGCGAGCAGCCGGTTTTACCCTCCCTCCGCATTAGATGTTGCACATAAAAAAACTGGAACAAGTTTTTGTCTTTCAAGATTTTAGAAAATACTCACGAAAAATCATTATGGCGCAACGAAGGTCGTCGGGTCAGCTAGTATTTTTACAAAAAATGTGCTTGAATTTTTTTCTAATATTTTTTCATTTGAGATGTGACCAAATATTGAAGCAATTTTTTTTTCAAGTTCAAAATTGAGGTTGTTATAATAGTTCCTCTATCGCACCGTAACTACTGGATCAATCATGAATTTTGCATACTTATTTAAGAAGTCCAGAAAGGGCTTTTTGTTCCGTGTGGTGACGGACTAAGAATACAAGTGTCACCACCCCATTCTTTCCCACGGGTGTCGTATGAGGCGACTAAGTGAAGTAAGCAATTATCATCCATTGACTGGTGGTAGGGCTGGATACCAAGTGGGAATACTCACTTGGTATCGGGCCCGAGCGGGTTGGTACCGCCATCTCCCGTGTGACCGGCCATGAAGCACATAGTTGCGTTTTGGTTGTAGCAGGAGATAGCCGTTTATATTTTATTTCATATCTGTGAAATGAATTGGTGAGCAGCGGCTTACGACTTAGCGGCGACGGTTACCGTTTACCATCAGATGGACCGTGGCTCGTCTGCCACTATATGCAATAAAAAAAAAGGCCAAATATAGTATTATTATATGGGTCGTCGACGTAATTATTGTTAACGAAACTAGACCGTTGATTTGCGTTCATCGACGAATCGATCGACTAGTTAAATCCGTAGACTAGTTCACGTGTTGCAGACAGCAGGCTGTATGTAAGGTAAAATAAATAGGGACTTAATATTTTCATCTCGCTAAGTCATAAAGGATACACCTAAAGGGACCTTATGAGATCTTAATATTTTATCATATGAAAAACATACAGTCGAATTGGGAAGCTCCTCCCTTTCGAATTTGGTTGAAAATCATATAAATAAAAATATATACTATTATGAAACTGTAACAGATGAATGTACGGACACCCGTACATTCAAGATATTTGAGAAATAAATGACGTGAGCACAAAAAACAAATATATGTCTGTTCGTTTATTCACACATCACGCAAAAACTACAAATGGGTTTATAGTCAAAACCCATTCTCTAATGAGAATACAAGCCGACGACATTGGTAAATGTTAAGATATCTTCATAATTAAAATAAATAATATTACAAATAGTAATATTATAATTAATTACGAAAATGCACAGCTATATGAATGCATTAACCCCTCAACATAAAGATAGAATCTTAGACGAAGATTAATATAGACTACTAGGCTACTATTTTGACATTAAGGATGAAGAAAAGGATGCACATATTAGGTTTTACCAAGAGTGAGAGAGACACATATACGAGGAGGGATCAAAAATTAGTGAGAACGACATACTCCTTGGTAAGAAAAAAAATAAATACTGGCAGCCATAGCTCAGATACATATTTGTAATATTAAAAAAGAAAAAAATATTCGATTCTCTTTTGTTTTTTTCTGAATGTAGTCATTTGTTTGCTTCGTGTCGGAACGTGTTCTCGAAAATGGAGAAAAACTAAGTGCGAGCCGTTATTAAATACCTCTGTTTAAAAAAGTTAACGACGCAAGAGATTCATTGCGATTTGGAGGCAACATTAGGAGAGTCTGCTCCGTCGTATTCCACAGTTGCAAGGTGGGCTTCTCAATTTCGAGTAGGGAGAACGAGAACGGAAGACGAACATCGTTGCGGCCATCCATCGACGTCAGTCACCCAAGAAAATGTTGCGAAAGTCAAGAAAATTCTATTGAGCGATCGAAGAGTTACCATCCGATACTTAATTCAAGAAACGGGCATTTCATATGGAAGTATTCAATCCATATTGAAACAATCTTTGAATATGAGAAAAGTCTCCGCAAGATGGGTGCCGAGAATGTTAACCGACAGTCAGAAACAAAATCGACTTGACATTTTGAAGATACTGTTGGACAAGTTTCAAGAAGATTCTGAAAACTTTTTGTCTCGTTTCGTAACAATGGACGAAACATGGGTCCATCATTTTGATACCGAGACAAAACAGCAATCTTCGCAATGGAAACGGACCGACCCTGAAGAAGTTTCGTGCCGTGGCATCGGCTGGCAAGGTTATGGCCTCAATATTTTGGGACTCAGAAGGGATATTGTTGATTGATTACCTGGAGCGTGGAACCACTATTACAGGCCAATATTATGCAGCTTTAGTTCCCAAGTTGAGGAATGCCATCAAAGAGAAAAGCAGAGGGAAACTTCGAAGTGGCGATTATTACTGAAATTAATCGAATTAGTCGATTATTCAGTTTAGTCGATAACAATCGAGGTTAGTCGATTGTCATCGACTCAACTATAACTACTAATTTGTCGCGCAGCGCCATACGCAGCGCAGTTGTTACCATACTCGTACTACTAAATAGGTAAGTAATTACTAAAGATAACGCGCCGGCGTTTAGCGCTGCGCGACAAATCAGTAGTCCGTGTGCCAATACTTACGACTGCAGTTTGCAGCAATTGGCACTTGCAAAAAAAAATCCCATACTAACGATCTTATAGGCATTGCGTCAAGCGGTCATAAGGCATAACACGCGCGCGTGACCTTGCACTAAAAAAGTCAAAGGCTAACTACTATCAAGTAATACTAGTAATAGGTACTTAAAAACAAAAAAACCATCGCAACCCCGTCCCGCGCGCGCACCACCCCGCGTCCTCTCGCCGCACAGCGCAATGTATTGTAGGACGCAAAGACTACAATGTTTAAATGTATGCTGGGTAAAGCGCATTGTTATTTTTTAGTAGTTCAGTTAGTAGTTTATCGATTGTAATTCGAAAGATCATAGCGAGGAACTACTAATGCCCGGTTCTTATAATAATAAAACGGATCGTTTTACTTACGATTGTTAAAATATTCTACCAGGCGTAAGTATAATCTGTTCCTATAAAATACGAGTCGTAAGTGAATTGACTGACAGTTTGCAACTAACGGATGGGTAGCTGTTATACAATGACGATTCGTTGAATATAGGAACCGGGCATAAATCGACAATCGAATACGCAATGGCACAAATTTTCGAATCAGTCGATTGTTTTTTTTGCAACAATCGCCCATCGCTAATTCATACTCTCGTGTCTATGTGCGAGGATTTGATGGAGGGCTGTACTACTACTACTACTACTAGGCATTCACTCATCCATTAGATAGCCTCTCAAAGTTCTTAACTAGCGAAATTTATTTAATTTATCAGCTAAATGTTTCATATATATATATCAGCTTTGGACATCTACCATCTAAGTCCACCCGTGATCATGAATGCTGTAAAGTATTCGAAACGTCGGGATAGCATAAAAATCAAGTAAACGCGATAGATTCCGTAAACGTAGTTTTATTTCAAAATCTCAAACTAGCTGAAGGCTGGTGTACGAATTGGAAGCGGTGTCGAGAAACAGAAAAACAAAAGATTTAAAAATGGAGAATAAACTAAAAAAAATACCAATATTTGTAATTTCGAAAAATTTCACAACAGAATTTTTCTTTTAATGCATATTTACGTCGTCACAGTAATTAAACATGGATATACATAAATAAAATTTATTTATTGCTCCTACATTTAATAAATATGTACAATAATACACAACAAAAATAATTCTAATTATTGAACACCTAAAATGTACTCTCAGAGAAAATTTTCTGATCAAATAATTAATTGTCATCGTGAAATGAACTCTATACTTATATATTATATAAATCTATTACTTAATAAGTCTATTATTTTAAGGTTTATTATCATAAGGATATAAAGATATCGCTGGCTACTATTACTATGTCAAGTTGAACTCATCATTTGATACACTATCGGGACTTATTTTGATTTTCTTCTTAGACCAAGGCACATTGTCATGAACACACTCGATGTGCAGCTTTAGATCGCACAAATGGAAGAAATCTTTTTTGCAAAGTACGCATTTATGTGGCCGGAAGCCGACCTGATGAACCTGTGGACAATGAATGAGAAATGTAATTGGACCTATACTAAATATTATATTACTGCCTCGGTGCTGGTTATGAAGTCTCGGCTACGAATCCCGGGTCGTGCCAATAAAGTTTTAAGTCTTTCTTTCAAGAACTCGTCAATCAAACTCGAAGTTAGGAATTTGGAGGTGTTTCACCCTCTTGCCTCGGAAAGGATGTAAAGCCGATCGATGGTCTTGCGCCTCATCTCTCTCATAGTTTCGGAATGCTGTCCCCTTACAGTAGTCACAACGGATCTTTGTGTCCCTGAAGTAGGCTGTAAGACGCTACGCAGTACCCATTTTTGTGTCGCAAGGCATTTACGTCTTCTCTTTTACATTAATCGAAAAATGTTAGAGTAAAATTTAATAATAGGCTTGATGACAGTAATCAAGTATCGCATCATGCCTATTGTAATCGATAATCATATTATTTATCAATCGTACTAAAAGATGTGGACTCTTTTATATCTATATCACTCAAATCGCTCGTATACTTTTTATTGAATATAAAAATAATAAATAGAACCTAAACAATTAAATATGAAAACATTATGACCTCATTCGATTGTTTTTATAATTGAGTAATAACTTTGAATAGGTCAGCACAAATCGTATGATTCCGCGACAATCCCCACTTCTTGCTCCGTGCCTAACTTTAGAGACACGAAGATCCGTTGTGACTACTATACACCTGGAGAGTGAGGAAACAGAAGTACACTTGTGTTGGCGCACACAATAAATCTGTTAGTGCCGTGACTGAATCTAGTGCCGCGATCGAAATCTATCTGGAAATCATGAAATATATACTATACTAGTGGACCTGACAGACGTCCTGTCCAAACATTGGCGTTTCGTTTGGATTCGTTAGTAGGTAATGTAGGTAAGTATATCTTTTTACATTAGAATAAATTGATGTAAAAATCTTGAAATCCTATTGTGGCGCCACCTACCGGGTCTAAATGTGTATCTAAACCATCCCGGTACCTACTTACTCAAACATACACAAATAAATTAAAGAAAAAAATCCTGAAATCCTATTGTGGCGCCACCTACCGGGTCCAAATGTGAATCTAAACCATCCTCGAATCCCCTTGAACTCACACAAAAAATTTCATCAAAATCGGTCCAGCCGTCTAGGAGGAGTTCAGTGACATACACACGCACACAAGAAATATATATATATAAAGATGTGGTATGTATAGCATTTACCGTTAAGAAGGCACTCGAGATAAGATTGATATTTCTTTTCTAGATTCTTTTAAAATTAAATCTAAGTTTTACTTTTTCAGTAAAAAACGTTCAATAATTTTCAAAAAGGCTATATAAATAATAATAAACAAATATTCACGGACATTTTCGCACAACGTCCTCTGGTCCCAAACTAAGCTTAACGCTTGTGCTATGGGTACCAGATTACGGATATAATGCATATATTACTTTTTTTGTAAATACATATAATAGATAGAAAACACCCAGAAGCAGTACAAATATCTGGGATCATCACACAAATAATTGTCCTGAGTGGGAATCGAACCCACGACCTCGTGCACGGAAGTCGGTTACACTATCGACTACGCCACGAAGCCCGTCAAATATACTTTTTTTAGTTTAGTTAACTAGCAACTATTAAATTAATATTCTATAATCTTAGTCGGTGCAATAGTGGTATTGATATTTACATTTAACTTACCTTCTTATGCTCATTAAGCGAGTCCGTAGAAGAGCACACCATATCGCACTCGTCGCACTTATGTTTGCGCGTGTGAATCGCACGATGAATGCACAGGGAGGTTGGCGTGAAGAAAGTCTTGTCGCATTTCTCACACTTGTAGGGACGTTCACCAGTGTGCTTGTTTTTATGGTACATCAGGAAGCAATTCTTCTATCAAAACAAAACAAAAATATTTAAATGGACTGATATGATAATCAAATGTCGATGAACGCTACACATGTCCTTTAAACAAGGTTTAGTGAACTCCTATGTAAATAGAATGGACAGCAAGCACTTACAACCAGATGGGTCGCTTGCTCATCTGCCACCGCTGACAGTAAAAAAAGACAGCGAAGAAATCGCGGATAATGTTTATAAATCGTAATATAAGTCTATGTTAACCGTGCCAGTTATCACTGTAGTGTAATACTTAATTAGGTAGTTTATAACAGCAACAGTTTTTTCAAAGAAATAATATAATTAAGTGACATTATTAACTTCTATCAAATAAGTTTATTTGTCTGCTGTTTTCTCATGTAAATTATTTTAAAGTATTATGTCCAGTCCACTGCTGGACATAGGCCTCCCCAAGAGAACGCCACAACCAGCGGTCCCGTCATGGGGGATAATGCCGTACTCGCCACGCTTGGCAGGCGGGTTGGCGATCGCAGTGGATGTTGTTAATACTCGAGGGAGTGCTGCTGCCCACTCCCCCGGCATCCCTCAGTCGGCTCTTACGACTCCCGTGGGTAGGACAATTCTAAAACCGGCCCACACGGCCTCCAGCCTAAAATATTATGTAACGAGAATAAATAATAGAAACTAAAATAATTTGAAACAGAAAATGTTATGATAGATACAACCTCTATTTTTACCCGACTACCGACCGTTTTGATCAGTATTAAATGTACGTTGATCTGTTCCCGCCTAACTTCTTTTATTAAACATCTAGACAAATAAAGCATTCTTAGAAGCGTTTTGATTGTCAACTCAAGAGGACAAGTATGAATAAAAATTTTCTTATGATATTATTATACACTAGCCTATGCCCGCGGCTCCGCCACAGCCAAAAGCTAATTTTTGGGTTATATCTCAGGTTCCCGGTATGGTAGCGGGATAAAATGTACTAGTTTTTAAGTCTAATTGAGAGCTATCAAATAAAAAAAGGTTGCATTAAAATCCGTTTAGTAGTTTTTGCGTGATGCGCGAACAAACAAACAGATAACCAGACAGACAAAAATTCTAAAAAAAATTGTTTTGTGTTTAGACACGCCTACATAGTCTATTACAGTATTTTTTTCTCAAATATCTTGAATGACAGTTCACAGAGACAGACAGTTCTGTTACAGTTTTGTATAGATATATCAAACAAAAAGACTTAATTTAAGGTACACAAAACAGTATCCTGCCCAGGACTTATTTTCGAATTCACATATTCGCACTTCATGTCAAATATAAAAACATCAGTTAATTAAAATATAGGTTATTTTTAATATCTTGTTATCAAATGTATCAAGCGGGATCCACATTTTTACCTTATCCCTTATATAAATAGAATAAAATTACATAAAAGCTTACCTTAAACGCCTTTCCGCACACTTCACATACATAGGGTAAGGCAAGGTCAGTATAGATCAATTTCTTCGCGTCGTCTGACAGCTGATGTGCACCTTCCACGGCATCACTGTACTGCGAAATTGTATGTTTGCATATTATTGCTCCGGAAACCAATTAGTGACAGCGATAGCTTAGCTATCCAGGGGGGTTAGAAAGTATCTCACTAAATGGTATCGACATCGCATCGTGTCATTGTGATTGATCGAGAGATCACTGATTGGCCAACGGATTATTGCGACATCACGCGTCGGTTTCTCTACCAATCACAAGCGAGACGATTTAGTGAGGGCCCTTAGCACTTTCTCGGATTGGATGGGACCAGGTTCGAATCCTGTTCACTAATTTGTTCTTTAAAATAACTTATAGTGTTGATTTATTAGTAAAAGTATATGGTAGTGTCCGCAAGTTGTAATCGCGACTGGGCAGGGTAGGACTGGCTATAAAGTGGCGTATGACAGCCGGGCCCTAACTTTTTTTGTTAAAGCCATGAACAGGGTAATGTGGGGCCCTCACCTACTAAATGAACCCACCGAGTGCTCTCTTTCGTCTATTGGCGGAACACTGAAAATGTGAAGTAGAAAATCATAGCTACAAGCTGGGATTGAATCCGCATTATTAACTGATATATGTACATACATACAAATGATATGCGAGAATCACTTAAGACGGTAACAGAGAAGTATAGAAATTGATGGCTCCGGGCCACAGCTACAGTAGTTCGGTTGACAATATCGTCAAGGATGATAATTCAGAAGACGCGGGTTCTCCCCGCTTGTAGCAATATTTTCTATTTCACATTATCGCACTTCGTGTTCTAGCAGTTAAATACTTACGACGAGGCTGGTGGTGGGTGCTGCTTTCCATTTCTCTCGTTTCATGCGCTGGTGCTCCGTACGTATGTGATAATACAGCGCTTGCACGTGCGTGAATCTTTCACCGCAATGTTTGCAACCGTTACTGAAACATTCGATTACAACCATTCAAATATATATATATATGTATATATATTTTTATTGCATATGGTGGCAGACAAGCACGGCCGACCTGATTGTAAATGGACACAACTATACCGGGAGCATTGTCAAGCCGTTGCTCCCCATTTAATTTCACAGATATGAAATGAAAGAATAAATGGCTATCTCCACACCGATGTGCTTCATAGCCAGTCACACGGGAGATGGTGGTACCAACACGCTCGGGCCCGACAGCAAGTGAGCAGTCCCACTTGGAACCCAGTTCGACCACCAGTAATGCAATGGGCGATATGTACTTACTTTCTTAGCCGCCTCGTACGACACCCGCGACAAAAACTTTAAAAACTGGTATTTCAGAAATATATAACCAGAAATTACTCACGTTGTGGATCGACTTTATCGGCCCGGGTTTCGAGCATATTCGATGCTCATCATCAGGGACTGCCCACGAGGAATTTGGTTTTATCTATCTAATATCTTTAAACGAGCAATTCTTGTATAAAGGTTTTATATATAATCTGAATCTCGGAAACGGCTCCAACGATTTTCATGAAATTTATATGCAGAGGGTTTCGGGGGCGAAATCGATCTAGCTAGGTTACATTTTTTGAAAACGTCGTTTTATCCGGGTTTTTAGGCAATGAAAAACTGCTACAATAAGTTTGGAATACGAAGGTAAATTTCGCCACCATCTACAAGGTTATAATAGCTCAGGTGGGAAATCGAGCGGTCCAAAACCAGAAGACCCCGGTTCGAGTCTAGATGTCTCCAGCTCGATTTTTTTTTCAATTCTTTCTTTAGTGAGAAAAACCCACGATTTACCAAAAAAAAATACCGGTCATAGATAATTTACCTTTAAATGAGGAGTTTTGATACATATCTTTAATGTACAGTCACAGACACACGTTTTACTGTTTTTATCTACACTATTATAAAGCTGTAACAGAGCTGTGTTAAGATATTTGAGAAAAAAAATACTTTATTAGGCGTGTTTAAACACAAAACTATTTTTTTTAGATGTTTGTCTGTCCATCTGTATTTCGTTCGCGCATCACGCAAAAACTACTGAACAGATTTTGATGCAACTTTTTTTATTTGGTAACTCTTGATTAGACTTAAAACCTCGTATACATTCGCAGCATCAACACAGCATAATATAGTTTTTAAATACAATCCACGTGATGTTCCGAGCTCGACTACTCTTGGAACTGTTGAATGTTGTAAGTTAAAAAGCAGCCTAAAGGCATTCTCCGGTGTCGTATATTGGAAAAATATATAAATAAAATTATTACATGACTACGTGTCTGCTGGAAAGTACTAGATGTCGCTTCCACGCTGCCTCCGAAGCAAAGTGTACCTTGCACTCTTCACATTTGGGACCCTTTTTTCTGTTTATATCCTGTAAAAGAAAAAACAAAATATGTGGTAAGTATTAGAATAAGTTGTGTAAAATTAAGTTTTCAAATCTGAATGTAAATATGACTCCGTATTTTAATTTTCAAAGAAAAACGAAAATACTTGTTGATTCGGCCGTGAAAATACCATCTTCTAACCGTACGTTTAGAAGATACAAGCATAATAGTCGACCAAGGCAATCTTTCGCAACTTTCGTAGGGCTAGCATTGGATAGGTGATAAAATGTTGCACCTCTATTTGAACACCAGGGGGGTTATACGGAATCTCACAATCGACATCGTATCGTCTCGCTTTTGATTGATAGAGAAACCGACGCGTGATGTCGCAATAATCCGTTAACCAATCACTGTGATCTCTCAACCAATCACAGTGACCACGATACGATGTCGATTGTGAGATATGAGATTCCGTCTAAGCCCCATGGCTTCCTGCGTACTTTGGAAGGCTGTAAAATAACATCTTAGCAGTCATTATAGGTTATTAGAATTCTGGATAGAAATCTGACTCCAATTTTGTTCCTATAATTAGCCGTATTAGTGGTCGTCCAGTGATCAACATTCGACCATACACCGACCGCACAATCAATTCTATAATATTTATTTGAATTAATATATTTCTATAAACATAGCATCACGCCTGTATTCCCCAGGGTAAGCAGAGGTCTATTACACACACATGATTCGCCAGCTATGTTTAGGTCCCACGTAATAGGGGGCAAGCCTATTGCCGTCTACCGGGCACATTTCCAAACTCCAGGCTGCTACTGAGAATTTTTCTTTTTACGATAAAGGTCAATAACATTGCCCGTCCTGGGGATCGAACCCGAGACCTCATGATCAGCAGTCACACAGACTACTGCTGCATCACCGAGGCAGTTTTAGCCGTTTATTTCTAATGTATGTTATATAAAAACATTATGTTTTTGCACTCCTCCATTTACTGCGTTACTAATAAACGTTGTATAACCTCTGAATAGTTGTTCAGTGCTTTGTCTTTGTCACTAATATGACAGTTTGACGTAGAAAGAACGGAACAAAACACTGAATAACTATTCGGAGCTTATACAATGTTTATTAGTAATAGGGGTTAAACTTTAACTGTGCCAAATATAACACTTCCCGGTGCTCGCAATGTGCTAAAAAGGGGTATTAAGTTTTTTATCTACATATTAATTAGCAGTAATTGGCTAGGCTAGTATTAATTAACACTAGTCTGGAGATAATCATTAGTATCATCAGTGATCAAACTAAAAGGAACTTGTTTCCTTACCTTCCTGTGCAATCTTTTTATGTGGAAGGAAAGCCCAACAGCGGACCAGAATGTATCGCCGCACAAATCACAGACGCTTTCAGCCAGGTCCAGATGCTTCTTGCGTTTGTGCATGACTAGGCTATTAGGCATGCTGTGGCAAACAATATATAAATTAATAACTCCCCAAAACTGCCATACAGAAACACGAAATGACCGTTCGCTTCGCTTCATTGTGATTGGTCGAAAGTACGCCGCGTGATCACGAGTCAGTCCTCGACCAATCACAGTGAAGCGTAGCGAACGATCATTTTATTTTTGCATGCAATGTGCATAACTACACTATATATTTTTTTACTTTACATTATAGGTATACTTTATTAGATTCTCTTTCTATTCTCTTGGTCTGATTCTTAGCTTTATGCAAAATTACCTATCTCACAGGAATTTAACAAACAAACAAACAAACGCACTTTTAGATTTTTTTTTGGCATGTTGTGGCAGACGAGCCACGGTCCATCTGATGGTAGATGGTAACCGTCGCCCATGGACTCGACTATACTGAGAGTATTGTCAAGCCGCTGCTCACCAATTCATTTCACAGATGAAATTAAATATAAACGGCTATCTCCTGCTACAGCCAAAACGCAACGATGTGCTTCATGGCCGGCCACACGGGAGATGGTGGTACCAACCCGCTCAGGCCGGATACCAAGTGAGTACTCCCACTTGGTACCCAGCCCTACCACCAGTCATGCAATGGATGATAATTGCTTACTTCCCTTAGTCGCCTCATACGACACCCGTGGGAAAGGATGAGGTGGTGACACTTGTATTCTTAATCCGTCACCACACGGATAAAGGAGTAAGATGTAAATCATAACATACGAGATAAAACCAACTGCGAGAAAAGAGGTATCAAGGTCGACCTTCGAGAGTTCAAGACTTGCATAACTTACCTGAACACTTCATCGCAAATTGTACATGTGTACTTTTCACCTTTATGAAGACTGACATGAGATCTTGCTTGAGTTCTGGAATAAAATAACATCTACAACTACACATTATTATTCTACATATTAGGTACTCTACATAATATACATATTAGGTGTGTAAATATGAAACATCTCGCTCAATACTTTATCAAAATTAAGGTTTGATACTCCATTCGGAGTATTAATGTCTTGCTATTCTGTAAAATAAGTAGTTTTCTTTTTGTTGAAAAAAGGTTGCATAAAAGGTTGGTTGCGTCCGTTTTTATTCCGAATACTTATCTTTTTTGTATTATTTATCGACTAGAAGAAGAAATCCCATAATGTTCGTTGCTACGAATTACTTACTACTAGCTGAGCTACCCGCGACATCGGCCACGACCGACCAATTTGCTTATCACATTTGTCTTACGATCAATGTGATAAGCAAATTGGGATGATCGAAAGATCAGTAGGATAGCTCAGTGGCTTAGAACACTTCCCCGGATTGGAAAAGACGCGGGTTCGATTCCCGCTCCTACTAAAAATCCCTTTTTCCTTATTCACAAATAATTTATAGTTTAAAAAGTAGCGGTGCATGTCAAATGCTAAAAAATATACATCTAAAATGTTTAAAAAAATAAATCGCGCCATCAAATAGTATGAATTTTAATTGTAAAATTGATACTTACTATAATGGATGCATGTAATTGCTCTCCGATAGATGGCTTTGGTCGTAAGACAAATGTGATAAGCAAATTGGGATGATCGAAAGATCAGTAGGATAGCTCAGTGGCTTAGAGTACTTCCCCGGATTGGAAAAGAAGCGGGTTCGATTCCCGCTCCTACTAAAAATCTCTTTTTGCTTGTTCACAAATAATGTATACTTTAAAAAGTAGCGGAGCATGTCATATGCTAAAAAATATACATCTAAAACTATATGGTTGTCTGTAAAGTCGGTTTACGGGCGATAGTTTTACGTGATGATGTCATATGCTTCTAATCATACCTAACTATTACTTAAGTACACACTAAATCATCATCAATTTAACGAATCATAGGCTGGTCACATACTAACTCGGTAAATCCGCCATCTTACGAACCGCAGATGAACCACGTAGTCAGATTTCTTTCAAATACCGCCGCCACCTACTTTTATTTTTTAGCAACCCTGGGCGGAACATGACACTTTTTCGTGCGTGCGGCCGGCGTTCATCGATTTATAAGACGTTATCACGTCAAAAATAGTGTACATTTAAAAAACTTACATGGAGTAACAAATGTAAGGACACAATACACAGCTATATTTTCTTTTGTGGCAACTCCATTTGTGTCTGGTCAAGTGAATTGATTTTGGAAACCTCAGATGACAGAGTTCACATTCATAGTCACCATTTTCCTGAAAATATTTAATAATTATAGGTTAGTGTGAATATATAGTATCATCATTCTTCACGCGCATGGAGGTAAATAAGAGCGGTGTCGTGCCAGATGAGGTAGCGCTGCTCTTGGCTCTAACAGCCACTCATGAACTCGCACTTGCCGCAAGCGCATGTTAGTTTTTAGTAAGTAACTTTGACGGTATTAAGCGCTATTATAATAACCCTATGATAAAGTTATTTTTGAATTTGAACTTAAAAAAAGGAATTGATAATTTTATACATTGGGTGACCAACTAAGAATACAAATTATGAAGTGACTGAGGGCAGTAAACCATTGTCACCTATTGCATTACTGGTGTTAGCGTCGGATACCAAGTGGGAGAACTCACAAGGGTCTGAGCGAGTCAGTACTACCCGGTCTTCCCGCGGCTCTGCCGCATCCAAGCTGGTTGTTAGGTTATATCTCAGGTTTCCCGATATAGTAGCGGGATAAAATGTATAGTTTTAAGTTTAATCAAGAGCTATCAAATTAAACAAATTGCATCAAAATCGTTCAGTAGTTTTTGCGTGATGTGCGAATTAACAAACAAACAAACCGACAATCGGACAAACAGACAAAAATCTAAAAAAAATATGTTTTGTGTTCAGGCACGCCTATATAGCCTAATACAGTATTTTTTTCAATCTTAAATGTACAGACACGGCTCTGGTACAGCTTTATAATAGGAAGATATACCAGACCACGCAGAAAGTTACCCGAAAAAAGTGTTTTTGTACAAGGCACTGGCCACAAGTAATTATTTTGAAAAATTTGGTTGGTTATTTAAAAGTAAAAATACCATTGTTCGAATTTCAAATTTTCCTCCACATTTTTTTCTCCACATTTCGAGAGCCAAATTAAATTATCGTGTCATATTTAAAAATGGATCTGGGGGGTTAGGCAGAATGTCATATTTCACGTGTCGACCGTATCGAGATCACTGTGATTGGTTGAGAAACCGACGCGTGATGTCACAATAATCCGTTGGCCAATCACGGTAATCTCTCAACCAATCACAGTGATCTCGATACGGTCGACACGTGACATATGACATTCTGCCTAACCCCCCAGCATCGAAAACATTTTCGTGCGATGATTTTCTGTCTAAAACCTGGGGGGTTAGGGGGTAACCCCTCTGATGAGTCACAAGAAAACAAACGAACTACATACGAAGCGATTCAGCATACACTGCAGATTGGTTCGGGAAGCGTTCACAAGAATCTACACGAGCACCTTCGCGTGAGGAGGTGTTTCGCGCTGGGTTCCGCACAACCTCACCGAAGCTCAGAAGCAGGCCCGGGTGGAGTGGTGGCGTGATATGATTCAAAAATTTGAAGCAGGAACCAATGCCTACGAAAGTTAAGCGATCGAGAAGCGCAGGGAAAATTTTGATTGCTAGTTTCTTCACTTTGACGGGGTATCTGGTTTCAATTCCATTACGAGACCAAAGCAGCGTCAACGCCGAATGGTATACCACACAATGCCTGCAGATGCAGAAGTTTTGTCTGCAATGAGCAACAAGCGACCGAGCACAGGGCTCCGCGGGCTACTGCTTCACCATGACAACGCGCCCGCGCACTCAGCACACAAAACGAAGGACTTCCTGGACACCACACCGGTCAGAGTCTTAGGTCATCCTTCTTACAGTCCTGATCTGGTACCGTGTGACTTCTATTCCCTAAAATAAAAAATCTGCTGAAAGGGATACAGTTTTCATCGCCGGAAGACGCGCTAGCAGCGTTCGAGAAGGCCGTGGAAGAGGTGTCTGGGGCGGACTGGAAAAAATGATTCAAAAATTGGTTCAGACACATAAACTTTGTATAGAGGCTGGTGGAGGGTTCTTTGAAGATATAATTAAAATATTTTATCCATAGAAGTTAGTTTTTTCGTTTCTCAAAACCTTCTGAGTGTCCCATGTATATGGCCATGATTAATCTGTAAACCAAACTATGTACAGATGCGTTTAGTTGTTAGGTCATTGGCGAAAATTAGCCCTTTTACAAACAAACATCTTAACAAACTTTTTCTTATTATTATATAACATTATTAATGTTTATTATATAATATTAGTAGAATTATGTTTTTGGTATACATCTGGGTAATTAATACTAACTAACTAACTTATCATCACGCCATTTCCTTTGCGGGGTAGGCAGAGAGTGCCAAGAGGCTCTATTCCTGCATACATCTCTCGCTTCCTCAACATTCATAATTCTCTTCATACACGCTCGCCGGTTTTGGAGACTCCTGACTCCACCTTCCTTCAATACACGACCGATTTGGTCTAGGTAGGTGAGTCTCGGCCTTCCCCTGTACCTACATCCTTCCACTTTCGCATTGTATATCTTCTTAACCAGTCGCTCGTCTGGCATTTTTTCCACATGTCCAAACGATCGGAGCATTCCCTTTCGCATCTTTACACCAATACTCTCTTGCATACCTTCTCGCTCTCTTACGTCGTTACGAATGAGGTCGGTCAGTCTCACTCCACAGATTTTCCGCATAGATCGCATTTCGACCGCGTTAATTTTACTCTCATGCTCCTTTTTGCATACCCAACTCTCGCGTCCATATGATAACGTTGGTAATTAATGTTAATTGAAAATCCTAGTTATAAATCATAATATTTATCGATACATGTTTGAACTAAGTAATGGGTCCAAGTGTGTCCTAGAAGTAGCCAATCACTTGTCTGTTTGGTACCTGCAAGGCTTGCATGCCACGAAATTTGGTGAACTTAAATTTGGAAAAATTATTGATGCAATATCTAGTAGAAGGTAATATGTGCGCTGATTCTATGAGCAGCGGTTACCAATTACCATCAGGTGAGCCATGGCTTGTTTGCTACCATTTGAAAAAGAAGAGGGTTACCATAACCTATACACATAAACTGCGTATTGTGCCAAAGTAGAGAAGTAGGTACTCCTATTTCGCACTAATCTTAAATGAGAGGATACTACTGCTTTTTAAAGAGGTCACAAGCACAGCCCTCTAGGCGATTTTGGCATTTGTTACAATGCCAATTTGCAAATTCCTTAACACACAGTGGTTACAGGCGTTGCTGTGTTGGTGATCACAGTAGTTGTCGTATTCCCTCAGCACACTCTTATGACATCCACAGAGGAACCATCCTAGGGCCAGACCCAAGGTGCCATCATACTAAATGCAAAACTAGGTTTAAATACCAGTTACTTACTACATCATGCCTTTTCATATGATTCTCATATGTATCTTGCATCCCATAGCCTTTGTAGCAAAAGTCACATTTGAATGCTGATCTTATGTAATTTCTTGACTCTTTTCTCAAAAGTAACTCTTTCCTAGCATCGTCTAATGTAAGTGCTTGAACTGTTGCATACCCATTAAAGTATTCTGAATTAATGTGATTTATACTAGAATTAGTGTTTTCCTTTATTGGGATTTTCATAGTTCTTCTTGAAAATGGTTCGTTATCACTAATATAATCATTACTATGTATATTCTTGAGTCTTTTTATAGCTGCTGACTGTTTTCCAGCTACATAATTATTCACTTCTTTTGGTACATTTTCTACTGATAGAACAACAAAATCATCATCATTACACTCTTTAAGAGAAGAATTAATTAAATCAAATAGATTATCTGACTCCTTGGTCAGTTTTTCTTTATTTTCTTTTAAGCTTGTAGATTCTTTCTCAGCATGATTTATTATATTCTTATTTTTTTCTGATAATAGAAACTCTTTTGTTGTATTTTTCAGATTTTTGTTATTGTTATTTAATATTATTGATCTTTTGTAAAATTCTAATTGATTCTCTTTTGGGTCCTCTCCATAGTACTCCTCTTCATTGAGAATCAATAATTGTGAATCTTCTACATATTCATCATGACTCTCAGTATTTTCTTCATCCATTTTTATTTCTAGTACAAGCTTATCTTCTTCACATTCTTCTTCATCGTCATCATAGCATGATTGTAAATCATTTGCATATTCCTCTTGATTCTCAACTTTTATGCCTAATTTATGCTTATCCTCTTTAAAGTCTTCGTTATAGTCATCCTTTTTTGCTATTATTGATTGAGCTAATGTGTTAGCCTTCAAGGCATTATCTGGCACCATAAAACACAATTCTGTTGCACTTAAATTTAAATTGGATTCAAGCTTATGTACATCTCTATCAATATTTTCAATCTCTAGCCTTGTCAACTATGATAAAATAAAATATTATTAGTGAGAATACAATCTATAAAAACATATATTTATACAACAAGCAGCTGTTCTTACTTTCAATTACTAATAAAAAAAACTGTAGGGCAACTTTTTTGTATGTTAAATAAACTGAATTTCCCTATTTAGAAAAAGTTTAATATTAATGTATGTATTCTACATTATTAATTCTTTATATTTTTTAAGTAATTAACACGCTTAGCCATATGCAACGAGATCTCACTTAGATGTTGAACATCTACAACAAATTAAGAAGGAATGTATTATTAAAATTGACAGCCCCAAGCAAATGTTACGATGGCATAGTTGGCAAAGCGTCTCAAACGATTTTCTAGGAGACGAATTCATTCTCAATTTCACATTACATATAAACCTACATGGAAAAAATACATAAACAGTAAAATCTGTTTCAAAATCTACTGCAAGAAATGAGGAATAGACAAATGTGGACAACAAATTTATGCTATAGATTATAAATAGAGATAACAATTGATGCCTTATGACTGATAAGCATAAGAGTGTTTTTAGGCAATAGTAACGTGGCTATGCTGTAGTCCGCGTTCATAGTCATACCCCTGATGAGTGAAGACTGGTAGTGTACAATTTCTTGCTCAACATGATGAAGGTTAAAAAAAGTATGCATAATTAAATGAATACTATAGGCATGGGTCTATTAGAATATATATATACAGTCATTACATTAAATGCTTGTGTAATGTACTACTATAATTAAAAGTTATAATATCCAATAAGACTACACATAAATACTGTAAGTGCTCCACAGGCGGCTACGAGGAAGTATAAAACCATTAAAGTTCCACTACAACCAAAGCTACTTTGTATACACCTAAATATTGTGATAACATATTATTACAATACACTTACCACTGCTGAATCAACCGATATGTTAGATAAAATGTTGTATGCTCTAAGACATTTAGATTTAAACATATGATATTTATATAATAAACTGGCACATTCAAAACATACATGTTGGTTATTGTTACAAATCTGGAATTAACAAAAATTTTAAAATACCTATGCTATGTGTGTAGTAACATAAAATTTCCAATATAGGGATATTATCAAAACATACTTGCGTCTGCGTCAAATTAGAGTATATAATTCCAATTGAATTCTGTGACTGTGATGTAGTATCCAAACTATACATCCTTACACCAGTCACTAAACATGCTCTGCAAAACTTAAACTCTTCCATTTTTATGTTTTCAGATTTTAAAAACAAAAATACACTCAAAATATTATTTTAGAGGTTGTAGTAATTTATTTTTATTTTTATATGACGCCGTTCTGGAAATATCACGTACCATAAAACGGTAATAAAGTTATTATACATTTTTCTGAAAAGCTTAACATGTAATTGTAATATTTGGTATTATCATCAATTAAATAATAAATTATCATTGATTATCATCAACCATCGAGCTCTAATAAGGAGGAGAGGAAATGACTACAAATTTAAATTTACCGAGACAATTCTTTGAAATCCAAAAATGGCGGAATTTCCGCTATTGAAGCGCGTAAAAAATATCGATATCGATACTCCAGTCCTTCAAGCGATCTATAATTTTTTGGGTGGACAGGTTTTTTTAATTGTTTAAATCTTTATCTACCTGTACCTATAATTATATCTATGTGTGTCAAATTGCAACCCAATCCATTCAGTCATATGAGCTAGTGGTTGATAGATCAATCAGGCATGCCTTCTTTTTAAACAAACAGAAAATTAAGGGAGAAAAAGATTGAAAGTAAGGTATTACGATAACTAAAACAAGTATATAATAATATTTTATTCCATCCATCAGTCATTCGACGTCCACTGCTGTACATAATAGGTCTCCCTAAGAGAACGCCACAATAAGCGGTCCTTTTTATTTGTTAACACGGTCCAAAATGCATGTTTACGCACGTCACTGGGGTACCAACAGGATCCAGGGGGAGTGTCGGGCTTGATGTCATACAGGCTCGATTCTTGTGTCGAGTTCATGAGCAGCAATACCGACTAAAACATGACCGCGACGCCTTCTTCCGTCATAAAGGATCGTCTACAGATATTCCATACCGACGCTCTAGTGACTACATCCAAGGGTGCCTTGCGGTTTTGACCAGGTCATCAGTCCTTCTGGCGGGAGGCCGTCCTATGCTGCGCCTTCCTGTGAAACATCTAATGCGGAGGGAGGGTAAAACCGGGTGTTAGCGTGGCGACGCTTTGACGGGACAATACAATATTATGATGACATGGAGCTGTTATTTAGATATTTTTATATATATTTTTAGCATTTGACATGCTTAGCAATATACATTAAACGCAAACTGAAAAATATGAAATCGAAAATAACAGCCACGAGCAGGATTTGAACCTGCATCTCCTGGATACCGTCCAGATGCTTTGCCAATTCAGCCATCGTGACAATTGCTCCTGACTGCTAATTTCGATAACACATTCATACTTAACGTCTTTGGGTGACGCCTGCGCCATCTGTCGGCAGTGTTTTCATACATTGTACCGACCAGTTAAACTTAATTTTACAATTAAGATTTTACCTAATAATGACGCAAACCCTATAATTATTAAGATATTTTGATATATATGTTTAGCATTTGACATGCTTAGCAATATACATTAAACACAAAGTGAAAAATATGAAATCAAAAATAATAGCCACGAGCAGGTCTGGATTACAAATACGTGAAATTTTTTGCCTTGCGAAAGCATCTTGATTCGAAATGTTTCGAACATATTTGAGCATCCAAAGGTGTTTGCCAATTTTTCCGTCCAGTAAGTACAATCCATAGACCTCTAATGTTTTTTTTTTCTTGGGAATACTGCAATAAAATATGTAACTGTTAAAATTAAGTGTGTTGTAGTGCTGCGAGAGTTTTATGGGAAACCTGTCAGCTACAGACTGGCATCCTTAACAGATCATAACCGGAATAATTTCAGAAGACAACTACCATTAAAACTTTGTACCGTAGTATCTCTTAACTATTCTGTGCTTTGTACACTATAAATGCACTACCTATTTTAGCCGGATAATACTACAAAAGAAACTGCAAAATAATGTTTAGATTTTGCTTAAAATGTATTAGAACGTGTTAAAATAGATCTATAACGTCATTAATTAACGTTTTTTGAAACACTAATGCAAAAACAAGCTTACTTACCGATGAAATGTACCCAATATGCAACAGTGACCCACGTTTAATGTTCTTATCTCTTCTCTAGTTTACTTTCTCCAAAAATTACGACTAAATCAGCCTCGTGGCGTAGTCGGTAGTGTAACAGACTTCCGTGCACGAGGTTGTGGGTTCGATTCCCACCCAGGACAATTATTTGTGTGATGAACACAGATATTTGTACTGCGTCTGGGTGTTTTCTATCTATTATATGTATGTATTTACAAAAAAAAGTAGTATATGTATTATATCCGTAATCTGGTACCCATAGCACAAGCGTTAAGCTTAGTTTGGGACCAGAGGCGTTGTGTGAAAATGTCCAGGAATATTTATTTATTTATTTAAATCACTAAACTTATACAATTTGTAATTCAAGATGTTACAAAATATCTATTTTTTAAATTCTGCCCATTATGACAAATAAGGTGACCAACTTTCAAAAATTGCGTGCCGGACTTTTTGTTAATTCTTCTGAAAGATTGAGTTTTGTCATGTGACCTACCTTGAGTTTTAGACATCTTTATGTTATTCATGAGTCAAATATATTCATCTTACACAAACATTTGGGTGTGAAAAAGTGTGTTCTCGGTGGAGCCCATACAATTTGACTGATGCCCAAAAAACGGACCGCGACACTTGGTGCCATGCTTGCTAGATTTAATAAACAGGTGCCAGATTTGGTGTTTGGTATACATAGTTATTATAGCTGACGAAACATGGATTTATTGCTACGATCCCAAAAAGATAGCAGCAATTGAGCAAACTTTCAAGATGAGCTAAAACCAAACAAAATGGCACGCTGCAAAGTGCCTGCAAGCGGTTAATAACTTCCTTTTTTAATAAAACTGGAGACGTGGCTACTGTTGCTTTGGAATCATTCTACCATGAATAGTGATAGGTACCAGGAATAGTAATAATAACGGTCGTTTAAGCGCTAAAATAGAGTGGTAAAATAGGCATATTGGACTCATTTAATGTTTTACAGTAATAATTAATCCCGCAGAATACGAGTCGGTTGGTTTGGACCCAGTTGAATTGGGTCCAAATAAACATACCGCATACGCGATAAGGATGCAAACTTTATATATGTCTCGCTCACTCTTGCTACAAACTAATATGTGCATCCTTTTCTTCATCCTTAGTGTCAAAATAGTAGCCAGTCCATAGACTAAGTATACTACTGGACGGAGCCATAGCGCTGTTGCCGTTCTGTATTCATTTGTCAAACACAGTATTGTTATTTCTGTCTATTGTTCGAAGTCTCAATAGGAGTAAATAAGATAGCTTATATAACTTTGGCAATGACGTACTGTATGTGCCGACCGACTAAAAACAAAACAAAACATTGCGATTTGGTGCATCATAAAAGTGAAATACTAGAAAGTCCTATTGAAGTTGCTAAATATCTTGTACGCTAGTGAAAATATATCGTGTGACTTTTGTTCATCCAGAACTACGCAAGGAGGTGTAAAGAATCTAAATTTGTAATTTCACACGTAAGTCTATATCAGCTATTTTCACCTTAAATAACTATGAAACCCAATAAAAATTCGAAAGATATTGGAAGATTTAGATGTTATCAATACAATTACATTATTATACATTGATATAAAAACACGTTTATTAGTTAAAATTATTAAAATAATATCCATTGTTTTAAACGCCCTTTGTAGTGATGTAGACAATAGTCATTTACACTTTATCGATATTTCAACCAACTGAACTGAACATTTGCTTTTTTATGGTTTTATAAAGTTTGTTCTCTTTTATATAGGTTTCCAAAATATCCTGAAGTTAGAAAAGCGTGGATCAAGTCCATAAGAAGAGAAAACTGGGAGCCAAATAAATATTCCCGCCTATGCTCTGAGCATTTTGAACAATCTTGTTTTATTTCTAGTTTAAAAATAATGAAAGTAAAGTCTGATGCAGTACCAAGTATATTTAAAGGATATCTTAAATATTATATCTAACAGAGTGCACGTTACACCATCCATCCATCAGCCTTTTAAAAGTCCACTGTTGGACATAGACCTCCCCAAGAATGGGGGATAGCGCCGTAATCACCGCGCTTGGCAGGCGGGTTGGCGATCACAATGGATGATGTTAATACTCGAAGGAGTACTGCTGCCCACTCCCCCTGGTATTCCCTCAGTCGGCTCTTACGACTCCCATTAGTGGAGAGGGGTGGGACAATTCTAAAGCCGGCCCCACATGGCACGTTACACTAGGATCCTATACTATATATATACTTTTATAAAGCTGTAGTGTAGACGTTTATATAGCCAAACGTCTGAACACAAAATAATCTTTTTTAGTTTTTTGTCTGTTTGTTCGTTCGCACATCACGTAAAAATTACTGAACGGATTTTGATGCAACTTTTTTTATTTGGTAGCTCCTGCTCTCCTCTCTCAACTTTTTTTATTAGACTTAGAACTGGTATACATTTTATCCCGCTAGTATATCGCGAAACTGAGATAAAATTATATAGCTTTACCACTATGGAAATTGCCGTGTGGGACCGGCTTCAGAATTGTCCCACCCCTTTCTGCCCACGGGAGTCGTAAGAGCCGACTGAGGCCATACCGGGAGAGTGGGCAGCAGCACTCCCTCGAGTATTAACAACATCTACTGCGATCGCCAACCCGCCTCCCAAGCGTGGCGATTACGGCACTATCCCCCATTTCTTGGGGAGGCCTATGTCCAGCAGTGGACGTTGATAGGCTGATGGATGGATGGACTATGGAAATAAAATTAAAAATTATTGATTTAATCTAACTTTAACCAGGCAGTAAACGTACAATAAAAGATAGTACTGGTAGTCTGGTTATCGATAATCGACATCGTGTCGTCATTCTCTACAACACTAGATTACGCACACAATGACAAAACGTCAAACGCAAACATAAAAAATTTACACGCATTTGAAGCTAAGACTCCGTCCTGTGTATTATTGGTCCGAGAGCCAGTCTATCATATTCTTAGTCTAAGACATGAAGGTAGAGATAAAAGCCTTCATGGTCTAAGGGTTATACGTATTACTCTTTGCTTTCTAGTCTGTGAACACTAGAGGTGAGACGTACTAGGTAAAATCGTACTGAGTCTTAGAAGTACGCGTCCGTCTAAAGACTTATTCCAAAAACTAGGTCCACGAGTATTTAGGCGTCTCAACTAGTCTCAAGTTTTATGACGTTTCCATAACTAGCGTGTCCTCGTAACATCGTGATCGAGTAATGAAGTATTTTCGGTTTATGGATTATTATCGACTATTAGACTAGGTACCTACGTGTATTTTTTTATATTATTCGTATTGAAAACTTCCCTTCATACTTTAAATAACAGGCTTAGGACTGTCAGCTTATTTTATAACCGCATAAATATGATATTAATAGACAAAGAAATAAAATAAAAAATTGGTACGTATTTGTTATATAAGTAGGTACGTACCACCAGAAAAGCTAGCATACTTATGTTTCAATTGGTTTTATGTACAAAATCAAATTTACTAGGCATACTGTTTTTTTTTTGTATTTTCAAATCTTTTTTTCTTAATAATTTTTTGTTTTCTTTTATAGACAGCATTTTATGTACCTTTCTTTAGTTTTCTAGAAATTGTTTTCGTTGGTAAGTACTTATAACGAACGTAAACAAATAATAATGCACGCTCCTTAACAAAGTAATAGTGATTCCAAATGTATGGACAGTTTAGAAACGCATAACAAATAAATCGACGCGCAAACATAAAGTCACCTCTAGTGAACACTACGTTTATGGTGTGTTTGGGGGGAGCTTTGGCGGGAACACGAAGAAGATCATGTCGTCACTCTGCATTATCTTCCTAAACTTGTGTTATTTCAAGTATTAATGTGTAAAAGTGGTGGCCTTTTGCTTATTAACCATTTGTGTATGTGCATAAGTGCTGGTAAGTGATGTAATGCGACATAACGTGTTTTTTCCTGTTGTTTCCAAAACTCCATAGAAGCTTCAGTAAGGTTGTCATCGTTTTACTGTAGCGTGACTTTGACTTGACTGACTTTATATGACTGACTTCAACTACGACTTGTTTGATGAATTAATCTAGTTTAGAGAACAATGATGTTTATAAGTTACTGTTAGGCTGATGGTTGTGCCAATGCCTTAAAACAAATGTAAAAAAAATATATATTTATGGTGTTTGCTTGTTTGTTTTGAGAGGTTTTGAAAGTTTAAAAATGAATTATAAAACAAAGTAAAAATGGAAGAGTTAAAGTATTGCAGGATATGTTTAGTTACTGGTGTTAAGATGTACAGTTTACATAGTACTTCGCACGACTCAATTGGAGAGATATACTTACATTTAGCGCAAATACGGGTATGTTTTCCTATTTTAATATTAACGATGAAGAGCATGTTTATTTATAAATTATAAACATTGTAACTTTAGTTGTATTCATTGCAGGTTCCTGATAGAAATCAACATGTATGTTTTGAATGTGCCAGTTTACTACTCAAATATCAGGTGTTTAAGTCAAAATGTCTCAGGGCACACAAGATTTTATCTAATATCTCAGTCAATTCAACAATGGTTAGTCCCCAATATATTTGAATATGTAAACATATAAAATGACTCAAAAGTGTTTAAATAAATATATTTAAGTTTATAAGCTTGTAGCTCTTGTATCTATTTTCCACAGACTATATTGTGGCTGAATAATACTATTTTTTTATAAAAGTGAACCTTAGTAATTTTTTTTATTGCATGCAGTGGCAGATGAGCCACAACCCATCTGATGGTAAATGGTAACCGTAGCTCATGGACTCCACTATACCGAGAGTATTGTCAAGCCGCTGCTGAAATGAAAGAATAAAAGGCTATCTCCTGCTACAGATAAAACGCAATGATGTGCTTCATGGCCGGTCACACGGGAGATGGTGGTACCCAGCCCTACCACCAGTCATGCAATGGATGATAATTGCTTACTTCCCTTAGCCGCCTCATACAACACCCATGGGAAAGAATGGGGCGGTGACAATTGTATTCTTAGTCTGTCACCACATGGATGAAAAATGTTATGCACTTTAATCATGTTCTAATGCAATAAACATAAGATATGAAGATTTTGATGTAGCAAAGTTAGTTGAGGAAACTAAATTTAAATTATAATAGATAAAAACTTAATTGGAGACCTCACATAGAACACCTGTGTAACAGAATGAGCAGCGAATCATATGCTTTGTATAACCTTGCACCCATAGTGTATACACACACAGATACAGTCCTTATAGCCTACCATGGACTTGATGCTTCAATATTAAGGTACGGTATTACATTTTGGGGTAACTTACTTAATAAGAAAACCATTTTTAAACAACATAATGCTGCATGTTTAACTGGCAAGTAATAGATAGTTGGTTAACATACATAGCATAACACCTGTATTAGGAGTAAAATGTTGGAAAATCATAAAACAGAAATATTAATGAGTTAAAAACATGGTGATCTAGACATGCAATTGCTTAAATTACGTACTGTTCTATTTTACTGCCAATGAGTACAGTTTTCAGATTCTGTAATTATTTTTGAAATAGTGGCCAATTCTGGACACCAAAGACTACTATTGTATTATATATACCTATACTGGAGACTAGAAAAATTTCATCCATCCATCCATCAGCCTTTAAACGTCCACTGTTGGACATAGGCCTTCCCAAGAGGATGCCACAAAGCGGTCCCGTCATGGGGATAATGCCGTAATCGCCACGCTAGGCAGGTGGGTTGGCGATCGCAGTGGATGTTGTTAATAATCAAGGCAGTGCTGCTGCCCACTCCCCTGGTATTTCCTCAGTCGGCTCTTACGACTCCCGTGGGTAGAGAGGGGTAGGGCAATTCTAAAGCCGACCCCATACGTCTAGAAACATTTACTGCAACACAATTTACCATTTGAAACACAAAGTCATGCATAATATCTGAGCAATTTCTAAATTTAAAAAGTTACTAGATCTATACAAACTAAAAAGATTCTAAACAAACTTTAAGAATGAGTAGGTAATATTTATTGCCCTAAGCGCACTAGTATCTATTGTGTGATCTTATCTGCAAACAAAAAGGGTTGTGTTATGCTGGAGAGGTTAAAATTATAATTTTTGTATTGTGTTATCTCTAATAACCTTAGTATTTGTTATAGTTGATAAACCAAGTGATAAATAATATAGACAGAACGGCAAATAAGCTTGCATCAAACTTGAAAATGACTGAGACAGAATTGTATTTTATACATTCAAATGATTGCACAGAAGCCAAAACTCATTCAACAATACCTAAAACAGACTTTGAAGAGCACCAAGTCAAGATAGAATCTGAAGTTCAAACCATTCTTATTCATGAAGAATATAACCCTAACTATTCACTAAGACCTCTGACCTTAAAAGAAAACATTTATTTAAAAAATGAAATCAAAGAATTGGCATTTTCAGAACCAAATGATAACAAATATGAAAAAGAACAAAATACTAAAAAAAATAATATGAGCAATGAAGTTCTGACTACTGAATCACATAATCCTTTTAATGGCGTGAATGCTTCTCTAGACAGTTATAATGATGATGATTTTATTGTTAATTCTCCAGTGAAGGCGTTAGAGGAAGCTGAAGAATCTATTAATGTAAAATATAAAGCTACCCCCAAAAAGCAGTCAAAACCTAAAAGAGTGAAGAAGACCACTGTACAGAGTGATGATGATTTTAGTGATAATGAACCATTATCAAAAAGAGTTACTAAAAGCCATGATAAAAAAGATAAAGGCTTTAATAAGAAATATAAATATCGTTTTGGTTTAGAGTTCTTCACTGGGTATGCCACAGTTGAGGAACTTACTCCAGACGATGCTAGGAAAGAGCTGCTTTCAAGAAAAGAATCTAAAAATTACAAAATATCACCGTTTAAATGTGATTTTTGTTTCAAAGGTTATGAAGTCAAAACTGCATATGAAAATCATATGAAAAGGCATGATGAAGTAAGTATTTTTTTTATAAGTCCAGTTATACACATAAGCTGTTGCTCTCCATCAAGCGCTACACAAGAGATTTGATTTAAAATTAAGATCCCAGGGACTTGGAAAGTTATAGTTATTCAATTTTTCAGGAAAATGGTGATTATGAATGTGAACTCTGCCACCTCAGGTTTCCCAAACCACTCTACTTGTGCAAGCATAAATTGAGTTGTCACAAGAGAAAGTTTAGCTGCAAGTTGTGCTCATACATCTGTAACTCCATGTAAGTAAGTGTAATTTGTATTTTTAGCATTTTTAGTTTAGCCATTGGAAGCCAAAGTAGTCTTATGAATCTATTGCATATAAACCTTAGAGCATCTCGACTCCGAATTTGTATCGCGTTACGAGCACACCGAGGCGCGTATGATGCTTGGGATGGTCTAAATTCGACATTTCGCATAATTTACAGTTAATTCTGGTCTGGGGAGGACTAATGTCTGACTTCCAGTTATTGATCTGTAGTTTCTTGAAATATTTTTATCATTATTTTGAAAGCTTCTTGTTTTATACCTCCAAGATTATGAATTACTAAAATAAAAGGGTCCATCCATAAATTACGTCACACGAAAATCATGATTTCGTTTCCATGTCACAGCTGGTCACATTTATGAGACTTGCTTCCCTAGTGTGACATCACAAATTTTTGCTAGAAGTTATTTTTATTAATTTTATACTTGTTTCATAAAGCTGACAATCACATAGCAGTACTAAAAAATTACGTCGTTCACTCGATATCAAACAGTTGCCGAACGAAATAGAAGCAATGAAATCGGCGTGCCGTGGTGCTTGTGGTGGCATTTGCAAAGGATTCATCTGGGCGGCGCGTGGCACTAGTACCTATTTAGAGCTAGTGTAATCCATCCATCAGCCTTTTAACGTCCACTGCTGGACATAGGCCTCCCCAAGAGAACGCCACAACGAGCGGTCCTGTGCCGACCGCATCCAACGGCTCCCCGCAGCTTTGACCAGATCATCGGTCCATCTGGTGGGGGGCCGTCCTACGCTGCGCCGTCCGATACGTGGTCGCCACTCGAGAACCTTTCGTCCCCAACGGTTATCGGTTCGTCGAGCGATGTGGCCTGCCCATTGCCACTTCAGCATGGCAACCCGGCGGGCTATGTCGGTCACTCTCGTTCTCCTACGGAGCTAGTGTAAAGTCATCAATAATAAAATTTACACCTTATATTTTTTTATACAGTTGCGAGTTAGGAATTTTTTAAGTGTTTCGTTAACAGTTCAAATTTCGCGTTTTAATACTTAAATACATTAGGTTTTGAAATGTGACGTGACGAAGCTTAGGCCACCCCTTGTCATACAATGGCACACCCAATCGAAGTGTGACGTAATTTATGGATGGCCCCTGATAGAAACTGATAAGAAATAATAAGTATTTCACCCTTTCTTGCCTTCTTGAACTGCTCAATGCTGCTTGCTAACAGTTTTTTTTTAATTTTTGTGATACCATGAAAGTAGTATATGTTTAATTTATCTAATTTTTTAAAGCTTCATATTTATTTCTTAGATAAGATGTCACTATATCGTAATTGTGGAGTATCTTTTCTCAATTTATAGTAATGGTACTTTTTATAACCCAGGAGTCAAGCCAGAGCTCACGTCAGTCTTCATAAAGGGGAAAAGTACACATGTACAGATTGTGGGGAAATGTTTAGGTATGTTACACATTTATTATTAAAAAAAAACTAGCATATCCACCTGATAGAAAGAGGTCACCATAGCTTGTAAACACTAGCAAGATTAGAGGCATCACTGGCGCGTCGTCATCTCTGGGCAATAGATAGGAAGGATAACTGCCTTTGGCGCTCTCACTCACCGTACGTTCATTTACATATAATCATAGACTCACGACAGTTTCCCAGAGGGGTAGACAGACACAACGGATTTCCTAATGCGGGCTAGCGGTAAAACCAAAGACTGCAAAGACAGTGGTCTCGAGTTCGAGTCCAAGGTTCAGCCCTCGGACGGCAAATTTCGAGACATTTCGATTTTTCGAAATTATGTGTGTATTTGTTTATAATTTATGACTGCTTGGTGAAAGAAAGCATCCTGAGGAAACCTGCATGCCTGAGAGATTTTCTCGACGGTTTGCCAAGTTTGCTAACTCGCACTGGGCCAGTGTGGTGGCCTAATCCCGCTCACTCTGAGAGGAGACTCGTGCCAAATAGTGGGACAGAAAATTGGTTGAAAACAAAAATGCAGCTTTCCGCTGCCTTGTCAATAATAAAAATAAGTATTTTTCCATACACACATAAGTAGCCAGGAATCAGATATTTTTTACTACTGTCTCACCGTACACATAGCTGGCGAATCGTGGGTACGTAATTCAGCTCTGCATACCCCTTTGGGGAATACAGGCGTGATGTTATGCTATGTACTACTGTCTCACTGATGGGTATCGTACAGATGATAATAGTACTTAACCTGTGCCTAAGACTACCTAAATGTTATATTAGAGAAAGACCAATCTAGAATTTTTTTTTTTTTTAATGTCCTTAATTGCTTATGTTGTATGTCCACAGCATGCGTAACAGCCTATTCATGCACAAACGCACAAAGCACCTGAAGGTAGCGGAAAACGTATGTGAACTATGTGGTGACACGTTCGGCTCTGCTAGAGGGTTATACTTGCACTACAAAAAATTACACAGGAAGGTAAGGAAATTTGGTACAATTTTTATTACGAGGTAGGTGGCAGAGTTGGTCGGTATCCAACTAATGATAAGTGGTTATCGTAGCACGTAAACTATTGACACTAGCCACAGGTATTACTCGCCCATCGCCAACTTCTTAGGAAAGGGATAGGAGGTGGAAAGAAGGATAATAAGGAGAGGACGAGAAGGTGTAGGCTTCCTACATAAATGTTGAGTACTGTTGGGGACGAAACAGGCTTTCAAATAGCAGTCCTCGCTGTATTTACAAGTTTTTAGTCTCACATGAAAATTATCTTTGCCAAATATTTCCATCTAGATGCAAATATATCTGACAGATGGCGCAGGCGTCACCCAAGACATTAAAGAGGAATGTGTTATCGAAGTTCGCAGTCCCGAGCCATTGTCACGTTGGCTGAATTGGCAAAGAATCTGGGACGGTATTCCAGGAGATGTAGGTTCAAATCCTACTCGAGATTGTTATTTTAGAATTCACAAATTCGCACTTTGTGTTATTGATAAGGCATGTTCAATGCTTAAAAAAATATAAAAATAACAACATAATTATGTACTTCCTTGTAATTTTTAATTATTACTAGCTTACCCAGCAAACATTGTTTTGCTATATAAATTATTTCTAGAGAATTTTTAGGGAATTTCTAGCGTAGAAAAAAATAACTAACTTATTATAAGTGTGTGAGGTAAGTAAGGATGTGGTATATGAGTGAAAGAGGCATGGAACGCTGTGAACGATTACGGATTATAAAAATATAAATATTAATACCGCTAATAAAAAATAGGGGTTGGCAGTAGGAGGGTGAAAATTTAGGTTTGTATGTATTTTTTAATGCCGAATCATAAAAAAATTAAAATAAAAATTTTGATCAAAAAATAAAAAATATTTTTTTTGGGGTAGACCGCCCTTATCACTTGGGGTATGAAAAATAGTTTACATCCTACTCTCAGACCTACTGAATATACACACAAAATTTCGTAACAATCGGTCAAGACATTTCGGAGGAGAATACCGACAAACACTGTGACACGAGAATTTTATATATTAGATTGATTTATATGTGTTCTGCCGTGTGGGGCCGGCACCAAGAATAGCTCCACCCTGTCTCTTCCTATGGGAGTCGTAAAAGCCGACTGAGGGCTTACCGGGGGACCGGGCAGCAGCGTTCTCCTGTGTACTAAAAACATCCACTGCGATCGCCAACCCGCCTGCCAAGCGTGGCGATTATGGTATAACCCCCATTTTGGGGAGGCCTATGTCCAGCAGTGGGCGATGAAAGGCTGATCGATGGATATTTGTTCTGAATAAGCTGAAGTTTTAATTTGTTGAACAAATTATTTTTTGAATGGCGATTTTGATAAGTTTAAGACCTTATCGTCGAAGAATTTTATACCTAAACTATTTATCCAGGGAGGGTTTTTACAACCCTCCACTCCCACTATTTTCCTCTCATGGTGAGAGGAGAATACAGGATTAGGACATAGTCCACCACGCTGGCCCAATGCGGGTTGGCATTCAGGAAGGTTAAAACCATCTAATCAAAATCAGCGTTGCAGTGCAACTTGACTGCGGCATTGCGACATCGTCGCTGAATGGGCACCTTATTGTCCCTTTAAAATAAGCTTATCACATTATTAAGTTTATTTTTTATCTATCAATTGTACAGCTGCGTCTGTGGTGCAGAGGTAGTGTGAGCGACTGCTGATCATGAGGTCTCGCGTTTGATCCCCGGGTCGGGCGATGTTATTGCTCTTTTTCGTAAAAAGAAAAATTCTCAGTAGCAGCCCGGAGTTTAGAAATGTGCCCAGTAGACGGCAATAGGCTCGCCCACTATTACTATTGTTTAAACATAGCTGGCGAACCGTGGGTGTGTAATACACCTTTGCCTACCCCTTCAGGGAATACAGGCGTGATGGCTAAAACAGCTTCAAACAGTAATTTCACATAACGACGAAGGAGGAAGAGTAAATGTGGTCTCCGGGTAATAATATACGGCGTTTTTATTTAACAGGACAAAAACAGCAAACAGGGTCCCAAGTGTGAAGAGTGCAACGCACATTTCTCTTCGGAGGCAGCGTGGAAACGACATCTAGTACTTTCTACCAGGCATAAAGTCATGTAATACATTTTATTTATATATTTAATTTTTTGAGAATCCTTACTAGCCTTTCTGTCACCCGTTCTCCTAGGTGAACGACAAACGCGTCAATACTACGCGACACGAAAATATCAAATAGAGGTTGTATGTACTTATGGTCTACGTTGTCGCCTATTTTTGATGCGACGCAAAGCGGTTAAAGTATTAGCGGCAATACGTCAGATCGCGTAGCAGCGCCTAGGACAACGGGTTAGTATAAAAGTGAAAGTGCATCTGTTTGTTTGTGATGGGCCTCGTGGCGTAGTTGGTAGTGTAATCGACTTCCGTACACGAGGTGTTGAGTTCGATTCCCACTTAGGGCAATTATTTGTGTGATGAACACAGATATTTGTACTGCGTCTGGGTGTTTTCTATCTATAATATGTATTTACAAAAAAAAAGTAGTATATGTATTATATCCGTAATCTGGTACCCATAGCACAAGCGTTAAGCTTAGTTTGGGGCCAGAGGATGTTGTGTGAAAATGTCCATGAATATATATTTTTTTATGAGAATCCTTACTAGCCTTACTGTTAGTATAAAAGCGAAAGTGCATGTGTTTGTTTGTTACAATTTTACGCCATAACTTCTCAATTGATCATCATGAAAAATCCAGAATCCAAAACTTAGTATCCCCGAATGTATACTTCTTGTGGTATAGAACTTTTTAGTATTTATTTATTACTAGCCCCCGCCGTTGACAATAAAAATAATAATAGATGTCGCGGGACATCTGTCAGATGTGAAACATCGAAATTATTTTGTATGAATAATGAGTAGAAATAAAATGATCATAACTTTTTCAATGTGTGCTTGCATAAAATTATGATACATGTAAAATAACGGAAATGGACATAAATAACATAACAACATAACAATACTCTTTATTGTACAACAGAAATTTTACATAGAAAAGGAAGTTTCTTAAATTAATGTATAAAGGGCGGTCTTATCGCTAGCTAAATCATCATCTTCAGGCCCTGGAAATCATCTAGGACCAAAGTACTCGTCAAGACGAATCATACGAGCCCAAACTCGATGGAGTTATGTCATTTTATGACGGAGTTCCAATGGCTACCTTCTAGCTCCATCATCTGACCCTGGATACCATCAAAAGACAAAGTACTCATCAAGACGAATCAAACGAGTCCAAACTGAATGGGGTTGCGTCGTTTCATTATAGAGTTACTGTGGCCACCTTCCAGCTTCGTCATCAGACCTTGGATACCATCTAGAGATAAAGTATTTGTCAAGACGAATCATACGAGCCCAAACTCGATGGGGTTATGTCGTTTTATATTGGAGTTCCTATGGCCACCTTCTAGCTCCATCATCAGATCCTGGATACTATCTAAAGACAAAGTACTCGTTAAAACAAATCAAACGAGTCCAAACTCGATAGTGTTGCGCCGTTTCATTATGAAGTTCCCCTCCAATTATGAAGTACCTTCCAGCCCTATCATCAGATCAGCTCCATGTCATCATAATATTGCATTATTACGTATATACATATGCTTGTAAAATTTCATCTCAATAGGAAATCGGGAAGTGTGTCTAATTTAACTTGCAAGATTTGAACGGAACAAGTAAAAAACGCGCCGCCACGCTAACAGCCGATTTACCCTCCCTCCACATTAGATGTTTCACATCAAAAAGTTAAGGTACCCGATACACTATGTATACCAGTTTTTAAGTGTAATCGAACTAGTGATGAGGGAACAAACAAACAGACAAAAAATGTTTTCCGTTCAGAGCCACAAGCCTAATACAGTATTTTTTCTCAAATACCTTCAATTTACAGCTCTGTTACAGCTTTATATTAGTACAGATTTGATCTTAGTGTATACCAGTTTTTAAGTCTAATCGAACTGTTGATGAGGGAACAAACAAACATACAAAAAATGTTTTCCGTTCAGAGCCACAAGCCTAATACAGTATTTTTTCTCAAATACCTTCAATGTACAGCTCTGCTTCCTCTCCTCTTCTACCCCTCTCCTCTCTCTCTCTCCTTAGAATAAAAAACGAAACGTTAAACAAACTTTCGTTTCGCTTCATTGTGATTGGTTGCCTGAATCATGCGTCAAAATCTCGACTAATCAGGAATCACGCGTCGGACTGTTGATCAATCACAAGGACTCGAAACGAAAGTTCGTCTAACGTTTCGTTTTATCATTGTAAAGGGGCTGTTACAGCTTAATATTAGTACAGATTTGATCCAATTCTATGCTCCACGCAGAGGCATTCGCAAGCAGATTCTAGTTTTTTTTAATTATTTGGGTGGCAAACGAGTATACGAACCACCTGATAGTAAGCGGTTACCTTAGCCTATAGACACTAGCAACACCGGAGACATCACTCGCGCGTCGCCATCGTCATGCAAAGGGAGAGGTGGTGGGTTAGGTAGGATAATAAAGATAGGATAGGGAGGGGGAGGGGGCCTTCGGCGCTCTCACTCACTATATCATCGATTGTGAGAGGGTGGGGTACTTCTCCGATTCGGCCCATTTGTGTTGGGATAAGCAAGGTTATACCACTAGAAAAGTTGTAAATAAATTTAATTATTTTAATGGAATATTACAGTAACGGATGCAAGTACTGCGGAGAGAGATTCGCGAACCTGGACGAGCTAAACTCTCACAAACGAGAGCAACATAGGCGCATTCAACGCAAGAAACCAGCCCTAGAACTGCCCGCCTCCTGTCCTATTGTGAGTATTTCTTACTAATGACTAATATCAGTCTATGGTGATATTTAATTTGATCTCAGACCTGCGTTGCTCCGCTGATTTAAATTCTATATTTATATTTTAGATATTTTTAGCATTTGACATGCTTAGCCATATACATTAAACACAAAGTGGAAAATGTGTAATCGAAAATAATGTATGAAAATACTTCCGACAGATGGCGCAGGCGTCACCCAAGACGTTAAGTATGAATGTGTTATCGAAATTAGCAGTCAAGAGCAATGGTCACGATGCCTGAATTGGCAAAGCATCTGGACGGTATCCAGGAGATGCAGGTTCAAATCCTGCTCGTGACTGTTATTTTCGATTTCACATTTTTCACTTTGTGTTTAATATATAGTGCTAAGCATGTCAAATGCTAAAAATATCTAAATGTTATTTTCGATTTCACATTTTCCACTTTGTGTTTAATTCTATATCATAAATATCAGAAAAGGGCCGTTGGTGCAATCTATAATCTAGACCCAAGAGTTTCCCTTAGTATTCAAATAAGTAAATATTCTAACTTTACAGTGCAAGAAATGGCTGACGAATCTATTGGAGTACAATACTCACGTGAAAACGGATCATCCGCAATCGGACGAGGCGAAAGAGTTAGCGGCCAATGACCTGGCAGCCTTCGTGTGCGAAGTGTGCGGTCAGGCGTTTAAAGTAATCAATTATTTCATTTAAATATAATCTTAAGCATATTTAAGTGCTTGTTTGTCTGCACAGATGACTGAGTGATTTCGATACCGGCCTTTCATGCTGAGTGTTGTGGGTTCCATTCCCACATAGGCAATTTTTTGTGTGGTCCACAAATGGTTGTTGAGTCTGGGTGTACTTTCTGTCCGTTAAATTGTATGTTCTTCGTTTTTGATTATGGCAATCAGCCTAAGCCATTGTTGCCAGTGTCAAGTTTCCTGTTGCATCAAGTAAGCTTAGTAAATTTTTTAAATCTGTGAAACAAGTCATAGTCAAAGTCTTAAAAACTTTGGAAAATCCAAAACTGCACGCCTCCTAATCTTCATTTTTCACAATAAAATTGATTATTTGATAAGTAAATAATATTGTATTGGTCTTACTAAGTAGTTTTTACAATAAATCACATAGATAGCGCTAATTTCAAAAAGTACTAATGTGGGTTTCATGTCTTATACGCCATCTAGCGCTAACTTTAAGAAGTATTTCTATATTGGTCTATAGAAATAGTTTTCATGAAAGGCGCTGGTTGTAGTGTCGCGTCGAGCGTAAATATTCAGTATTTTTTTGTTTATTTAATAACAATTAAACCACATCGAATCAGACCGTAAAAAGTAATAGGGCTCTATTCGTAGTAATACTCAAGTTAAAAAGAAAAAAAAAAAGACTCGATTAGTAAAGTATTTCGGTTGTTATCGTGTTAACATACATTACCTACAACAAACGGACGTCCAAGACAGAATTTTAACAGTTTTTTTAATTACTTTAAGACTAAACTACAACTAAAATCATGTATTTTTTTAGTACAAAGTATCTTTAAAATTCAGAATAATTATTATCTTTAAATTTAGGTACGTAAAAAGAAGTAAGTACAAGTATAAGCTAATCGCTCACTCGCCGTTTTTCGGTTGTTTAGAAATTGTGCGTTCAATGATAAAACAAATAGAGGTGATGTCTCCCTCCCTGTGATATTTACTTTTCCTTTCGAGTCTCACGTGATTAATGCACGACCCCCTACTTAGAAATATATAACTGGGCCGATTAACGAAAATATTTGAGTTTTCTCAACAGTTTGTGAAATCTACCAACCACCACCACCTCCTTTTCCACATTCCCAAATAATTTGTTCTTTAAAGTAGCTGAGCATGTCAAGTGCTAAAATACAGATCAAAAAGAGGATATATATGAGATTATATTTAAGGTTATTTAAATCAGTATTCTGTTTTAGGGCGTGGGGGCCGGCTTTAGAATTGTCCCACCCCTCTCTACCCACGGGAGTCGTAAGAGCCGACTGAGGGAATACCGCGGGAGTGGGCAGCAACACTCCCTCGAGTATTAACAACATCCACTGCGATCGCCAACTCGCCTGCCAAGCGTGGCGATTACGGCATTATCCCCCATGACGGGACCGCTCGTTGTGGCGTTCTCTTGAGGAGGTCTATGTCCAGCAGTGGACGTTGAAAAGCTGATGGATGGATGGAAATCAGTATTCACACGGATATGACACCAGTTCAATTTATGTTACAGCAACAATGTTTCCTGACATATCACCAGCGGAAGCACACTGGTGAACGTCCATATAAATGTGATGACTGCGGGAAGACTTTCCAGATGCCAGGCAGCCTCTCCATACACCGTACAGTCCACACGCATAAACCGAAATACAAATGTGACTTGTGCACTAAAGCGTTTGCTTCGAAGAGTTCGCTCAACAAACATATGAAGGTAAGATATTCCTACTAATATATAATATTCTCGTCCGAAACGGCTTGACCGATTGTTATGAAATTGTTTGTGTTTACTTAATAGGAACTATTCTTCATACCCCTAAGTGATAGGGGTGGTCCACCCCAAAATTTTCTTTTGGACCAAATTTTTTTTTATTTTTTTAATAGTCGTCATGTAAGTTAGTTATTTCTTTCTACGCTAGAAATTCTCTAAAAAATCTCTAGAAATAATATATATAAAACAACGTTTGCCAGCTAGTTATTAATGTAAAATTTAGGATTATAGTTTGTCAACATCACGCTAAAATTGTTGATGTAAAAGTTTGTCATCTTCACGCGACAACGGCTAAACGGATGAATTAGGACGAAATTGGGTAAATAGTTTATAACCTAGATTAACACTTACCTTTTTTTAAACAGTCATGTCTTTTTTAATCGTCTTAGTTTGATTGTATTTTTTTATGTTTGTTGCTTTAAACCTCCATATCTATCTATACTATTATAAAGCTATAAAAGAGTTGTCTACATTTAACATATTTGAAAAAAAATACTGTATTAGGCTATATGATATATATCTGAACACAAAACAATAAGTTTTAGGTTTTTTGTCTGTTTGTAAGTTCGCTCATCACGCAAAAACTACTGAACGGATTTTGATGCAACTTTTTTTATTTGATAGCTCTCGATTAGAAACTGGTATACATTTTATCCCGCTAATATATCGGGAAATATAACCTCTAACCTGCCCGCGGCTCTGTCGCAGCCAAAAGCTAGTTATTTATAAACCCATTTGGAAAAATATTTTTCTATTTGAAAGAATATACTTTTGACTCGATTGGTCCCGTTTCTTATCAAAATCTAGTTCTGATGATAGTCCAAATTGATTTTAAAGGTATACAATACACATAGCCCCATTATTCATAAAACATGACACTGATTTAAAACACCGTTTAAGCTGACGGTTGATTTTTTTTAGTTAAATCAGAGCTATATAACTATGTCAGATTTTAAAATAGGAGGAATATTGTTTTAGGTATTTTCAGCAACATTTTAAACATTTGCATTCAGAATACATAATTTCGTGAAAATGAATAGATTTCGTGATGAAAACTCCCACTCTCCACCACGGCCACTCTTCTGTGATAAGTATTTCTCGAATGGCGATAGGCTATCTAGATTAAGAAAGCTAAGCGACTATAATGATTATTTTTGACGTGATAACGTCTTATAAATCGATGAACTCCGGTAGCACGCACGGAAAAGTCTCACGTTCCGAAAAATGTAAGGCGACCGATGCATTGTTTGATGTTCGCGCCCACAAGAGAGCCGCGGGCTGAAGAGCGTCTGCGGGAGGCGTCACCGACCGACATCACATTCTTCGCGAAACCCAGAAAACATATATGACGTTATCACGTAAAATTATCGTCCGTAAACCGACTTTACAGACAACCATATAGTTTTTTTTTCAGAGTATATTGCTGAACTTGGTTTTTAAATTTAACACATTTTTTTTTCAGTTACATCTCGGCATACGGCCACACAAATGCACGATTTGCGACAAAGGCTTCCTCCACATGTGCGATTTAAGGCTGCACATCAAGTGTGTTCACGACAAGGTACCTTGGCCGAAGAAAAAAAATAAAAGAAATGCCACAGACAATAGTCAAACTTACGTAGATTATAATTGAACTCCATAAGACAACTGGATGATCACAATCTCTATTGCACATAAGTACAATATGTTCATTACAAGATATATATACAACCTGTCCTTTTTAAGACTATAGAAGCCCTGCTGGTGCTTGTAGGGTTGATGATACCCTACCAAAAAAAAATATAAAATTTAAAAAATTCACACTTTTTTTCTTTAATTTCAAAATTTCTAACATTTATACCGAGTCCACAAACGATAACCTATAATATGGGCACCCTACTACGATTACGATACTACAAATCGTAGTACACGCACACACCCGCCAAGTCTAAGCTCCGCCCAGTTTCATTAAATATTTTTATTGAATAAAACAATGTAAGAGAAATGTAGAAAATGTTTACTCTACTGCTCTGTTATAAGACCTTCAATCGCTCGTCGGATCGTGTAATTAGATAGTTGTAATAGACAATGTTGTTTATAACTTATGTAGGTACCTATTAGGTGTGTGACAGACTGAGGATACAAGTGTCCCCATGCCCTTCCTTCATGCGGGTGTCATACCTATGCGGCTACTAAGGTAAGGGAGGAGAAAAGTAAGCTAACTGTTATCCATTACATTATTGGTGGTAGGGTTGGGAACCTACCAAGTGGAAGTACCTACTCAAGTACTTATTATGTGGCCCGAGCTAATCAGTACTACCATATCGGTGTGACCGACTATGAAATAAGTAGGTACCTCAGTGTGTTTACTTTGTACTGGGCGACGCTGTCCATTCATTCCGTGTCTCGTCTGCTACTTACCAAGTATTCTCTGAACTAGGTAGGTATTTTGATCTACAATACAAGTACATATCTAAGTTTAATTTATACCTACGTAAAATGAACAGTACATACCAACATTTTTTCTTACTTCTCGTGTTAGGCTAAACATAACACTTACATCAATCACCGATTTACCCGCACTGTGAGAATGTCAGAGATTACCTACACATTAACATTACCTATTGTAGAATACCTACATCCAACATGTCAAACGTAATTTCATAAAGATAACTGAACTAAAAAAAATTTTCACATTATTATCATCTTAGTAGGTACCTACTATGTCGTAGACAATATTTCCATCGACCGATTTGTATGTAAACGAAAACAACAAATTAAAAACGTTGAACTCGGTTTTAGCAAAATACGTTCGTCACACAACTATTTGAATACAACTAAGTGACTGACTGACTTCATAGAACTACAACGTCTACAACCACATTTCTACCTACTATTAACGTCGGAAAATCAAAAACAAATCAATGCGACAAAAATATCATCTTGTCGGCATTAGACCAAAGGATCTTACACGTGCCAACTGATTTTAAAGTCGGCTCATGAAAGAAAAACTACTAATCCGGCCGGCCTTTCGGCATAATCAAAGGATGCCGACATTGATACAAGTAATAAAGTAGCGTGGTTAAAAAGATCAATTGCAGGTTTGAATCACTTATTTGAAGTAACAAAACGGGTCTTTTTTTCGAGTATAAAATAGGTCAATTTGAAGTACCTTTAACCCGACGTTCCATTCAACTGCATTCCAGCAGCCATAGTTGGAATTCAATTTCACTACGCGCACACGCACATACTCATTTTACTGGTGGTAGGGCTGGGTACCAAGTGGGAGTACTCACTTGGTATCGGGACCGAGCTGGTTGGTACCACCATCTCCAGTGTGACCAGCCATGAAGCACATCGTTGCGTTTTGATCGTAGCAGGAGATAGCCGTTTATTCTTTCATTTCATATCGGTGAAATGAAATGGTGAGCAGCGGCTTGACAATACTCTCAGTATAGTTGAGGCCATGAGCGACGATTACCATTTACCATCAGATGAGCCGTGGCTCGTGTGCCACTAAATGCAATAAAAAAAAAAACTCATAAGCACATACGCGCGCAAGTGCGTACCTACATTAAAAACAACATAACATAAATTGAATTGAACTCAAGATAAACAAGGTACATGTTAACTATAAACCACTACACCCAGACCGCATAGGCACTGAGAGAGTGGGCTTGGAGAGCGGTAATTCACAAAGACATTTCATAACTAGAAACAAGCCCTTTGATATTTACCGAAACATATTTTTAAATGTCTACTTTGCGTGCTGATATAATAGACATCTTGATACTTAAAACTAGTGCTATACTTACACAGTTGTAACTGTGAAGAGAGACGTCACCATTGGACAGATTTTAACTTGTAGTTTGATACAATGCTGTGAAATGCGTATAACACTAACTAGGCTTAAACAACGAGCTAGTATTTCATCTTAGCTGGCACCTTAATATCATAATCTCCCTAACCTTACTCCATGTTTTTGTAGGGGCCGGCTTTGGATCTTTTTCAGTTTAGCTGATCCACCAGTATTTACCCGGAGCGCCATCCTATCTGACCTCTCACGACTTAACTAAGGGGACAACTGACGACCTTAGAATAAGACTTAAGACTGAGTAATTTTTTTAATTAGGACTGACACCGGTCACGACTTTAAGAATATTATTTGACGGCTAATAGCTCCCGGTCAGACCTCGCCCTTATAACACTTAAATTATCAATGGAACATAAAGAATCAATGTAAACGCTGGATAAGTAGGGTGCCCATGTTGAAGACAATATTTTGAGGACTCGGAACAAATACGCGAAATTTCTAATTAAAAAAAAAATGTGATATTTTAAAGTTTTTATTTGTGTTTCAGTTTTAGAATCGTTAACTCTATAAGTATGTTTTCGCTTAAAATATGATAAGGGAGACACGGTGTATATTAAAACGTCGTAAATTCCTCAAGTACATTACTTTCTCGAGGAAAGAAATCATTAGACACTCCGCCGATATTAAAACTTTTTGAGGAGGTTCTATAGTCAGATTCATAATTAGCTGCAGTAAACTGACAGATTGAATGTTGTCAGTTTATGATGAAAAAAAAATAGTGATAGGAAATAAGGAACGAATGGTTTCAATATTTATTATTTAATTAGTTTGTATGAATTTTGCTGCAATGGTGGTTTTTTTATATTTCTTTATAAGGTTTATCGGAGTATTTGCATAGGAGATAAAAATTTATCATTTTTAAACAAATATAACATTCATTAAACACAAAGTGAAGAATGTGAAATCGAAAATAACAGTCACGAGCAGGATTCGAACCTGCATCTCCTGGATACCGTCCAGATGCTTTGCCAATTCAGCCATCGTGACCCTTGCTCCTGACTGCTAATCTCATGGCTGAATTGGCAAAGCATCTGGACGGTATCCAGGAGATGCAGGTTCGAATCCTGCTCGTGACTGTTATTTTCGATTTCACATTCTTCACTTTGTGTTTAATGTATGTTGCTAAGCATGTCAAATGCTAAAAATATCTAAATAAATATAACATTATTTGTGAATAAGGAAAAAGAGATATTTTGTACTAGCGGGAATCGAACCCGCGCCTTTTCCAATCCGGGGAAGTGCTCTGAACCACTGAGCTATAGTACAGATCCTTCGATCATCCCAATCTACTTATCACATTTTGTCTTTACGACCAACGGCATCTATCGGAAGCATTTACATGCATTAAACCAATATAGTAAGTTTAATTTTGCAATTAAAATTCATACTATTTGACATGCTCCGCCACTTTTAGGAAAAAGATATTTTTTGTACTAGTGGGAATCGAACCCGCGCCTTTTCTAATCCGGGGAAGTGCTCTGAACCACTGAGCTATAGTACAGATCCTTCGATCATCCCAATCTACTTATCACATTTTGTCTTTACGACCAACGAGATGGCGTTGTTGTCGGAATCGCTAAAAAATATAGATCACAAAAATAACATTTTATTATTCGGTTTCACTACTAGCATCGCTATTAATCTCACTTTAATTATAAAAGTGTCTGTTATGTTGTCTTTTATGTGGTAGAGAAGGCACATTTTGTCCTCTACTTTAACTGTATGTGAGATGCACTCATCTAATTAGAAGGAGTTATTGTGTTTAAAACTTCCTCAAATAATTGGTTTACCCCTTGCAGTATAAAACTTATATTTTGTGACATGCCCTTTACTAGCGCCTAAACTACATAGTTCGATAGGATTAAGCTCGCAGTGGTATGTGGGGGCAGTTTTAACACCATAACTCCATCAGTTGAGCAGCCATCTCGTCCAAAAATTGAGCTTGTTGCCGAACTATGCCTGTAAGAGTTACTTTTACCATGTTCGGTTCAAATTAAATATTTTTACCTGTCAGCCACTTTTATATTTTTATTTTAGTCCATTACATTTTTGGAAACATTTCAATTTTACGAGAGTGGATGTGATGCGTTATCCATTACAACTACACTATTGGGCTTTAGTTTTGGCAAAATAGTGGCACACTCTTTAAATCATACCGCATTCATTTCTTCGTGGTAATCCGTGCTTCCTTGTTTGGCATAAGAAGACCACCTCCGAGAAAGCCCACGTGGTTAATCGTAAGACGATTCCCCTGACCAGTTACATTTTTTAAATTATTTTCCGAATTAGGTATCAGTTTGTGAAATATTAAGCTTTAAACGATATTTTTGGAGTTAAATGAGCTAGATAAATGGTTATTTTTGGATAAGTACGTGAAAAAAATCACTGTAGTAGTATAAAGTTAAAATGAGAATTATCCCCGGGTTGGGCAATGTTATTGAGCTTTTTCCTAAAAAGAAAAATTCTCAGTAGCAGCCTGGAGTTTGGAAATGTGCCCGGTAGACGTCAATAGGCTCGCCCCCTATTACGTGGGACTCAAATATAGCTGGCGAGTCGTGGGTGTGTAATACACCTCTGCCTACCCCTTCGGGGAATACAGGCGTGAGGCTATGTTTTTTTTTTGTTTTTATAACAGCTAAGTACGCTTTACGTTTTTTCTTTAAATTGAAGTACTTTTAATTTTTTTTTTGAGACTAAAAAGAAAAAATAATTTATAATTTAAAAAACTAAAAAAACACGCTTTTTATAGCTATTTGAAATAAAAAGTAGAAAATAATATTGTCTTATATAATGGTTGTAATAAAGCGTGAGGTGATTGATAACAAATGTTACAAATAGTTATTTGATATAGTAAATAGCATCCCACGCTTTTTAAATCATTATTTACTGTAATATTTTTTCCTACTTTTACACTATTAAAGCAGCTTGGCTAGCTGTTTTTTAGTTTTTTAAACAATAATTTATTTTTAAGAAATACCGAATAAGGTCAGGTGGGGTAAGGGGAACTACGGGGGAAGGGAAACAGTAGTTTATTTATCAAAATCTGCCTGTAACTTTATGATTACTCGGTCAGTAAAGCATTTAATTCCAAAGATTAAACACAGAAGGCGCTAGGTCTTATCAATTTGTGATTTTGACATAAACAAATATTCTGTTGGCAATCCGCGAAAACACGAGTTGGGAGCAAATTTTGTGACTGTTGATTTTGAGGACAATACATAGACTAATATCTATAGATAAATATATCGACTGTTCCTCTTACCCCAACAACCGGGGTAAGAGGAACACTTGGACTAACCTTAAGATTTGGAATTTTTAGTTATAAAATATCAAAGCTACCCTAAAAAATCAATCAAACCTAAAAAGCTGACACACAGAGCTATAGCTCCCGTTAATCAAACTACGTTAGATTATAGCATATAGTAGCTACATGTTAAAATTAAAATTAGAAAAATAAATTATGTTCCCCTTACCCCATCTGACTCTAAACGAAATGAATGAAGCTTACGACACTACTAAAATAAATGTGGCAACAATTTTTTGACAAACATTTTGTCGCAAATGCATGATGAGTTCTTCTTACACTTAAATCTGTGCAAGTAATCAGAGAACCCACCGTGGGACCCTCCGTGGGACTTCTCTCGGATCTTGACTAATGAAACCGGACACTTATCATAGTGATGTCTAGTATGGCTCCGTAGGGCTGCCTCCTTGGCGAAGTAATCCGCCCTTTCATTGCCTTCTAGGCCAACATGCGCCTTGATCCAAAATAAGGAGACGTTCTTCCCCCGCGTTTTGTTTTCGCTTATATAGGCCCTCGCCACGCACGCCAACGGATGCATAGAGTCGTTGTTTATCACGGTTGCCAATGCAGCTCTAGAGTCACTTATAATTGCATAACTATTTTCTTGCTGGGCCGCGATTTTTACAGCCTGACATATAGCCAGTAATTCTGCTTGGTAGACGGTGCAGTAAGACGACAGCTTATATTTACGTGAGAGGGTTTCAGCGTCATCTATCCATAAGGACAGTGACGCCACCACTTCGCCTTTAATTTAACTGCCGTCAGTGATGGGTGCATAGTGGACTGTAGTTGTTTTGGGTTCTGGAGTAGACCTTTGGCTGATTTAAACTCGCTCATGCATTAATCAAAACTTTTATTTTCGCACACGTGGCTTACGTTACGGTACAAAAAGGAAGTGTGTGTTGTGTGTTGACACTATGGAAGTAACATGTATACAACTGGAATGCGCACTGTTACCAAAAAGCGGTCCTAGTGAGAGTAGGTACGAGGTCAATTTATCTCACTCTATTCGGGTGACCATGTTTGAAAACAAATAGAAATTTTCATTTTTATAATTTTTTTTATTATTGGGCAAACTATTTTTTGTTAGTTTTGCTCTCACGATTCATGTAGTAAACCGATTTTGATGAAATTATACGTAAGAGTGAGGAGCCACTTTTATCTTAATGAAATTATTATACTTATTTAGTAGTAAGTTAAAAAAAATTGTAGGATCGATCCGCGATTTTGTAGTATAATACTTCAAAAGTTATATGAACATAAGGTGGCACCTCAATCTAAATGTTTGGATTGAGAAGCCACGTCTGAACTAGGAATATGATAGATGAATATTTATCAAAATTTTGTATGATTTTGTAGCATTTGAGAGTAATTAGAAGATAAAATCTGAGTTCAGTAGTATCAAAATTGAAAAAGTTACCATACATTATATGTGGCTCCTCAGACCATACATATATGACTCGTAATTTTTCAAGGAAGCAGTTATTAAATTAATGCGCAATTTTTTAAACATTTAGTAGTAAGTATATTAGATTTGTAGGACAAGTCAGTAATTAAAAATTAATGAATTGGGAGATATGGCACATTTTATCTGGCTCCTCAATTGAGATGCTTCCGTAAATAGATTTGCCTCTATCTACTTATACTTGTGACGAAATTTGGAACAAAAAACATTTATGTTTTGTATAAATTTATTCTAATTGCACGTTTAATCATACCATAAAAAAATCAATATCTACGAAGTTATCTAGCTATCCTATAATTTCCTAACAAATTGTTTTGAAGGGTGCCCATGAATAAAATATATAACAATAAAAATTGTTGTTTGTGTTAGAAATATGTTGTCTAAGACTGATCTATATTTACGAGCAGTACCTAAGAAAGTTGCCGTGTGGGGCCGGCTTTAGAATTTTCCCACCCCTCTCCACCCATGGGAGTCGTAAGAGCTGACTGAGGGAATACCGAAGGAGTGGGCAGCAGCACTCCTTCGAGTATTAACAACATCCACTGCGATCGCCAACCCGCCTGCCAAGCGTGGCGATTACGGCACTATCCCCTATTCTTGGGGAGGCCTATGTCCAGCAGTGGACTTCAAAAGGCTGATGGATGGATGGATGGATGGACCTAAGAGAATAAATTTGAAGCTTTGTATTAGCTCTGTTGTATAGAATAAGGCTTATAAAATAGTATTGACGTCTTGTTTTTATAATATTGGCTGATTCTGAAGAAAATCATAAAATAACGAATAAATAATAAGGATTTTGTTGATTTATTCACTAATGCATCAAATAATGATTAGTTACTATATAGTAGCCTTTACCCGCGGCTTCGCCGCAGCCAAAAGCTAGTTTTTTTTTGTTATAGGTTTCTTCGGTTCCGGATATAGTAGCGGGATAAAACCACCACCAGTTTTTCAGTGTAATCAAAAACTATTAAATAAAAAAAATGCATCAAAATCCGTGTAATAGTTTTTGCGTTATGCGCGAACAAACAAACAACATCTGTTTATCACAGACAAAAATTATAAAAAAAAACATTTTGTGTCTAGACACGCCTATATAGCCTATTAAGTACAGTCATTTTTTTTCGAATATCTTACGGCGGCTGTACACACTCGTCTATTTGTCTCGCGAACCTCTCGTTTACTCTCGTCTCGTAGAAGCTCGACACGAGAGCACACCATGTCCGCGCTCATTGTATCAATTAAACTTCGGATGCCCGTCGCGATGGACGTGGAAAAAACAATTGCAGCGTTTATTTTTTTTATTAGTTATTGTAATTTTTTAATCATTTACCATAAAAGAAATATATTAAACCATGGCGAAAAAGAATCTTTTAACTATTCAAACACATGGCATCACGCCTGTGTTCCCCGAAGGGGTAGGCAGAGGTGTATTACACACCCACGACTCGCCAGCTATGTTTGAGTCCCACGTAATAGGGGGTGAGCCTATCGACGTCTACCGGGCACATTTCCAAACTCCGGGCTGCTACTGAGACTTTTTCTTTTTAGGAAAAGGCACAATAGCTTTGCCCGACCCGGGCATCGAACCCGACCTCATGATTAGCAGTCGCATACACTACCGCTACACCACCGAGGCAGTTAACTATACTACTATTCAGCAGGAATATATATTTTTTTAAAATCTTCCACGGGAATATCAAAATCGTTGCTTATCCGCAACCAAGCGTCGTGTAATAGTTGCTTATCCTTGTGCCTGACATTCTTAGGATTCCATAATAGTGATTGCCTTTAGTAGGCTTCTAAAAAGCGTTAGAACACATCGTTGTCGTACGCAGATAGCACGTCTTTACGCGAACGCAGTTGGTGGGCAACTAAGCAAACGTGTATGTACAGGCGCGGTCTCGTTTTATCGCGAACCTCACCGAGATCCGAGCTCCGAGGGTTGACTCGAGCACAAAAAACCGACACTTTTCTGAGACATAGCGAGAGCCCCGTGACGAGCCGAGGCTACCATGTACACATTCGCCCTCGGCCTGTCTCGTTGTGTCTCGACGAATGTGTACAGCCGCAGTTAAATGTACAGACACTGCTTTGTTACAGCTTTGTAATAGTAGGTATAGATAGATAAAAGAAATATAAATATATTACAATAGTTGCTTAGAATTTCGAAAATGTCGATTTGTTCAAAATTAAATTTCAAAAACTAGTCTCTTCGTTTCATTCATATAACATGGTCACCCTTAATAGCGAATTCTTAAGGAATATCGAAAAGTTATTTGTTTTTTAGATACCGAATATAATTACGATGTTGATCTATACATTTTTATTTAGTAGACATTTATACTAAATGTTAGTGTGGTTTTTGATTACGTTATGATCTGAGGTAGGTACAGTCAACTATTTATTAAGCTGAACGTCAGGATTGAGGAGCCAAATAAAATGCATTTATTTACTAAACTCACTCAGTTTTACTACTTTCTCCATATGCTACAAATTCGAACACACTCACTACTAAATGTTTTTTTGGTGTGGAATATAAATTGACCATTACTGCTATAAAAATTTACATTCCTATGTATGGATTGAGGAGCCACATTAAAAGTATTGTATATTCTTGAATATCAACAGTACTGGACTCAGATTTTTAGTAGGCACTATACACAATTACTACTAAATGATAGAAAATTTTCAAAAATATTGGGTAAATATTTTCCGTGTTCTAGGTGGCTCCTCAATTCAGATGTTTGGATTTTTACATTGGTATATCTTTGGATATATTTTACTACAAATTTTCGGATTTGGCCTACAAAATTATTTGCTTTCCTACTAAATATGCCGATGATTTTCCTTTTAAAATCTGAAGTGGCTCTTCAATCCTTACGGACACATGAAATTTAATCCAGTTCTTAGGGAAGCTAAACTTTAAAAAAATACTAATATATAAGCATGACTAGAACATAGGCCTCCCCTTCATTCAAAGATGCCGATCAGACGTATTTCTTAGCTCATGCAAACAAAAAAACCTACCAACTGAACTATAGTTAGAAGTCAGAAAATAATAAAAATATTACATTTGAGGTAGTTTATTTATTGTAACTGACAGATTTTTTGTTATTTTGTTTTCGTGAACTAATCTAGCCCTTCTGAGTTTAAAAACCTTACGGCTTAGATTTGAATGAACCGGAAAAGGAAATTTATTTTCACCCTAATTGTTCTATAGTAAGGCTTAGCACGCACTGAGAAATCTCGCCGCGCGTTTTTTTTTTAAATCGATGTAAATAAAATAACACGATTAAAAATATATACATTTATTATTGTAAAGTTCTTCCCTGATTCCTATCTTAACTAGCGCATAACACAATTTACCTATTTCGTGAAGAATTGACACGTTCACCTCATGTCTGAGAATACAACCTCGTGTATTATAGTCCAACCTCGTGTATTAAAGTCGAAGCACAAATGAGCCATCAGATGGTATCACATACATTGTCGCGCATCTTAAATGAGGTGGAACACCTCAATTCGTATATTGAGTAACTCATAAAAACTCTTCAATATATATTTTCCCTGCCCTACGCTATCTCAATAGTGGAACGCGACAGAACGCGACTGAGCGGCCAACCAACGCGTTTTTTTTTCGCAGTGCGATCAGAGGTATAGACTTTCATTCCACAAAACATTACTACGAAACACAGATTTATTTTGAAATTAATCTCGCACAATTTTATTTTCGCAAGTGCGTGCAGCTTCATACAATTTCCATTAATATCACAGACTTTTGTGGATAAATCACGTCAATAAAATTTTTAGTGTGTGCTAAGCCTAAGAATTCATGTGTCAAAGGAAAGGGACACCGTCACTCCGTACTAACGGTCTCATCTGGCTCGCTGATCTTTTTTTTTGAAATATAAACCTTCTCTATTGAGCATAAAGTGTATTTACAAATACAGTTAGAAATACAAAGCGCACAGTCCTGTTTTATTATAGGTCCATGGTTGACACTTATGACATTACATTTTGCCTTATTACTAGTACAGATTGCTATAAAACACCGTAGATTATTTATATACTTGTGGTGCAGCAACAGTCAGTATATATTTTTACTGCACCTTAGCTGCGACTTCTTCCCGGCTGGTTAGGGACTCAACCTGCAGTCGCATGTGTGCTGCGGAATTTGGTTTATCTGTATACGCCGTTGGCATCTCTATTTCCGTCCCCTCTGGTATCAACCGAGACACCTCTCTCCTGGCCTCGTACAGAGCTGCGTTCTCTCGTATACGAATATCCAGGGGGAGTATCCCGGCCAATACCAGTGCTGAATTAAGGGGGAGTATCCCGGCCAATACCAGTGCTGAATTAAGGGAGACTTATACTGGGAGTTTTATCATCCATCCATCCATCCATCCATCAGCCTTTCAACGTCCACTGCTGGACATAGGGAGTTTTATATCTTTGCACTGCATTTAGTTGTTTCTGCACCATGACCTTGTTGGTTGCTGAGGCTACCAAACTGACATTACGTAATGTCATTTTACTGCAGCTAATTATAAATCCGACTATAGTCTAGTTGTGCACTTGCCGCTCGAACGATCGGCAAGTTTAAGCAAATTTCGCTCGGCCGGCATCGGACGGGTGACCATAACCAAAACCTATTTGTAAACATTTGACCATCTCAGTGCTTTGCAAGGCACGCTAAGCAGTGGGTCCCGGGTGCCTATTAACATCCTGGCGGTCGTGAGTTTGTCAGAAGCCTGGATAAAAATCTGTCTCCGCTATAACAAGTTATAAGCTTTTGGAGCCAGTTGTCCACTTAGTTAGGTCGTGGCAATCACATAGTCGCTCCTGTATATATGTATATTTAGATAGACAGTCGCTCCTGTATATACTCGTAAATTACAAAATGGTGAGTATTGATCGTCAGGTGTCTGGTAAGACGACCAGACACCTCCCTTTCCTCGAAGGACTAAACCTATATAAGCGATTTGCAGGCACTCTTCGTGGGTAAAAAAGGTGGAAGGAATAATAGGAGCAATAATATAATTTTGTGATTATTATTTTAGCATTTGACATGCTTAACTATTTTACAAAGATCAACTTTGTGGTAGAGAAAAAACGATCTGCGAGCAGGTTCGAACCTGCGTCTTTACCATTCCGAACGGAAACGCTATAGCCCTCTAAGCTATCGTAGTAATTTAACATATTCTCCCTCAACAATATTCAGATTATTTCTCATTGGAAATTATAGTGTACTTTCGCATGCTACCTCGCTAAAAGTATTGTAAATGTATTAAATAGTTAGTGTTGTAAATAGAACATTGTTTATTTGTAAGATTACTAAAATAAAGTAATTAATTGATTTGCATTATGTTTATTTCCTTTAATACTTAACTTGAGCCCGAAGGGGTCCAGTCCCACATGTAAAATCTACAACATATTAGCATGTTTATTACATGTTATGTTAGTATATTAGTGAATTTCCTATGATCCCATTGTAGATGAATATCATATGAATCCCACTTACAGAATATTGCCATAGACTAGTACCCTTACTCTCTACGTGAGTTAGGTCCTGACTAGCAAACGTACCTAATGGATGCATGGATGTTGGATGCGTACCCCGATATTGGTACCACCTCTACAATCTTCTGACAATTTCTCTGGGTAAATAATACACTCTTTGGGTAAATATCAGAGGACACGTGGCTCCAACATGTGTCTTAGTGTAGTGGTCTTTAGAATATTCTCATTGAGGTGTATAAAGAACACAGCGATTGGACCAAAGTTCCTCATCTTCCATCGTAACGCCTGTATTAAACAAATTTGAATATAGAAGTCAACTCTTCTGTGTAAAATATTTTTCAACGAAATGAAAAATTCAGTGTACAGAAGAGTTTTTACTTATCGATAGGTTGTTTAAAAGTTGTGTCATTCGGAAAATATTGCTTTTGGCAGAAAGTCTTCATAAAAAAATCACCTATCCGTCACCCTTTATTATCAATCTGCTTGTCAAACTGCTCGTCTGCTTTGACGTAAGAACTAAAATTTCTTGTAGAATGTTTCCATTACCATGAACAAAACTTCTCATAAGAAAGTACGTAATCAAAATCTACTTAAGAGTAGAGCCGCTACCGACAATGAACATGAGCGGGTGAAATCTCATATTAGAATCGCTAAGGAACTTGAGAAGGCTGTAAGGAATAGATGTTGCTATGTGCACCCGAAACAAAACGACTTCAGTCAATTAACTGAGCGCTCCGCGGTGGGATTTGTAGATGCATTTATAACTGTACCATCTATAGGTCAGGTAGGCATCTAAGACATTTTATCGTTTGATTTCTAGCACATTTTTTTTTTAATATGGACATAAATTATAAATTACCTATCCCATTTTCAAAATATTCTGCCATAGATATGCTATCTATCTATATTCCTCTCTAAATTATCACCCAAGAACTATTTTTGAAAAACTCTGGGCTACTCAGTCTCCCATATTTAGGCTAAGTACTTAACAAGTGAGTGGACCACAAAATCCTGTTTTCTTAAATCGAATAAACAAAATTATTTGTCTTTGCCAACTCGCCTGCCAAGCGTGGTAATTACGGCACTATCCCCCATTCTTGGGGAGGCCTATGTCCAGCAGTTGACGTTAAAAGGCTGATGGATGGATGGATGGATTTGTCTTTGCAGTCCTTCATTATATCGCCGGGCTATCACTGCTCACGTAGATTTAACATGTACCTATTCATTTGTGAATTGATGTAGTTTATCTATTCCATAGAACTCAAACTTAATTGCCAAACAAAAAGCTGTCGATCATGCCCGACCCGAAACAGCATCTGACCTTGAGTTGAAGAGACTGCTGTGCGGTAGTACATTGAGAACTGAAAACTTATCCCCATACAATGTCACAGCTTCAAAAATTCTGGCTAATTCCGATAGCATCGCGTGGCAGAACATTGACAGCGTTCAGGATATCGAGAAATTTATACAGGAGGTCAGAGGTACACTCGTGAAAAAGCTTTTTTACAAAAAAACTCACCCAATATGAATATGAACATAACCATTTTTTTTAGAATTTGAGTCTATTTATTTGTTCGCTCATCACGCAAAAGCTACTGAAGAGATTTTGATGAAACTTTTGTTTGCTAGCTCTTAGACTCAATAGAGGTACCTATATACGTTTTATCCCGCTACTATATCGGAAACCTGTGTCTTAGACGAAAGTCTACGACCAGTGTGTGTTACCGGTGATGACTTTCGGAACAGAGGCGTGGTCTCTGAATGTTGGCCTTATATCAAGGCTCAAAGTCGCTCAGCGTGTCATGGAGCGGGCTATGCTTGGGATCTCTCTACGTGATAAGATCCGTAATACGGAAATTCGTAGGAAAACTGCATTGACCGACGTAGCCCGCCGGGTCAGCATGCTAAAGTGGCTATAGGCAGGCCACATCGCTCGACGAACCGACAACCGTTGGGGAAGAAAGTTTCTCGAGTGGTGACCGCGTATCGAACGGCGCAGTGTAGGACGGTCTCTCACCAGGTGGAACCGATGACCTGGTCAAAGTCGCAGGCAGTCGTTGGATGCAGGCGGCACGGGACCGTTCGCTGTGGTGTTTTCTTGAGGAGGCCTATGTCCAGCTGTGGACGATGAAAGATGGATGGATGGATTGATATCGGAAACCTGAGATGTAACCTGACAACTTAGATAATATTGTTAATCTTGGTATAAATTGATGTTAGTAAAATTAGGTAGGTACCTACCTTACATTAATATTATTTTAGAAGATGCAAATTCTATTTCAAAAAATATTCGTATATCCGAAGCACCAAAAGTAAAAACAATAGCGGAAAAATTTTCCAAATTCAAGCGGAGCAATATTGAACTGAGGCGGCTGGATGAAAAAGTAGTATGTATGGAATATGACGTGTTCAATCAGGACACGACTGATGATTCACCTCAACCTATCCAGAGAATCAGAGCATTCTTCTCTATAAAGCCGAATCATGAAGATGGCCAAGGTATGTGTTTATTACGTTTAATTCGTTTGTCGAAACCTGATAGTGCCTAGTTTATTTAACATTGTAGAACTTTATCTAACATACAGAACGACACGAACAATTGCCTTCAAAAGTTAAAGAAGAATTCAAAGTACTGGACGAAGATTTAACGAAGTTAACGGAAAACGAGATTGAAATAATCGACGATAATATAGAGGAAAACAAATCTTATTTGGAAGACTTGAGGCGTATTTTGAAACGAAAGCAGTCGATCGATGCCAAGAAAAATAAAAGCTCTTTGGATTTGAAATCGTTGTATGAAATGGCGAAGCGTGCAAGCTGTTGTTTGAATAGCGATTTGTCTATTGTAGATTTTCTTTCTCAAGCTCAGTTAGAAGAGGTAAAAGATTTGATTCTTGGGCAGTGTAAATCTAGTGTCCATGGTATTAATAGAAGGAGAATCAAGCCTGAAGATAGCCCTGATATAAACGTGGGTACTTTATCAGGAAATATTGTGACGGAATTACTGCGCGAAAACGCCAAAACGAATGTTTTTAAATAATTTGTTTTGTTGATGATTTGTATATTTACTTACATATAAATTATAACATTCCGAAATAAAGTGGAATTATTTACATATTACCCGCGACTCTGTCCGCGAAGACTTCATCATATGGAGTATATAAATATGTCTTATATCCTTTTCAGCGCTCAAGACTAGTACTAGTAATACTAGTACCTAATTACAGTATGAAATCGTAACAAAAAACAATGTGACTTCCGTAAATATTTGTAATGATTGCCATCTAGCAGCGCAAATTACAAGTTAATGTCAACCCAACTTGCCAAATAAAATTATTATTGAATGCATAAAAAATAACTTACAGGTGCAATGGCCGTTTTACTACGTATCTATTAGAGTTTTTGTTAAATTATAAACATTAAGGTGCTCCTGGATTTCATAAATGCTTATACCTACACTTATTTATGTACCTACACATTTTTTTTATTTAAAAGTTGTAACCACGTCACTTGGCTGTGTGAGGCCGGCTTTAGAATTGTCCCACCCCTCTCTACCCACGGGAGTCGTAAGAGCCGACTGAGGGTATACCGGGGGAGTGGGCAGCACTCCCCCGGTATACCCTCAGTATTAACAACATCCACTGCGATCGCCAACCCGCCTGCCAAGCGTGGCGATTACGGCACTATCCCCCATGACGGGACCGCTCGTTGTGGCGTTCTCTTGGGGAGGCCAATGTCCAGCAGTGGAAGTTGAAAGGCTGATGGATGGAACCACGTCACTCGTTACGTTATGTAGTTACCTACATCGATACTGTGCAATCCTTATTAATTTTTTGTTAAGGCGGGAAGAAATGTTTCTAACGGACACCCCGTCGTTCGTGACAACGAACAGGTTAGTGTGGGGTCCTCACCCACTAAAGAAACCCACCGAGTGCCGTCTCTCCGTCTTTATTGGCGGGCCACCGGAGCTTGACACCATAACTACTTAACCGATTATAACCAAATTTATTCATAGGTAAGTATATAATTCCGAATACCGAGGAAGATTTAAGACTACTTTTTATCCTGGAATAATGGACGCCGTATTTTTTCTATAGGATGATTATTCTTGTATAGAGATTATTTATCTGCCAGATGGTGACGTATTTATATTTTTTGGTAATATAATGGCGTAAGCTAGTACACGTAAATGAAACTCGTTAAAATTCCCAAAAATAGTTTTATTTCAGTACTTATATATAGTATTCACAATGATGTTATAAGGAAACAAACATCGATATTTTAAGTCTTATTCTCTACAATTCAACAATAGTGGATTTCATGATCTTGTATAAATAAAATATTATAACAAACTTGTTTAATGATAATAAACACGGTATCTATACCTTCATAACTTGATTATTGTAACTGTGCCATTGAATATTTTTTTTTGCAAAGATATCTAAGACCATGATCAGAACCTATGCTGGCGGAAACGCAAACTCTATCCGCATCATCACGAATATCAGTATGGTTGGTAAGTATACCACGCTTCCTAACAGAGAGGACGAGTACCGTATCTGACTCAGAATTTAATTTACATTGATTTGGCTTCTTTATTCATTAAGTCTGTGACATGTTGTCACGACTTCTGCTTATGTCCCCAGGACATCCTCATGTTAGGATGAAGGAAATTTCAATTGTATCAGAAAAACACCGACCAACAGTTACAGAATTAAAATTATATATAAAAATGACAAAAAATAAAGTTGAAAGTACTTATTAATAATTATTTCGATAGTGACAATGTATTTATATTAAAAATACATGACTTAGTTTTGTTGAAATACCTTCAGAGCCAGAATTATTTTTGGTCTTTAATTTCTGGTTCAATATCTCAGTATATACCGAGATATTGAACAAGAATTGTTGGGGGTCAACTATAATTATTCTGTATGCCCATTTCCAGTCTCTGGGTTGAAGGCAGGATCGAGTCCAAGCTTTTTCATTTCAACAGCCATTTCGAATAAGTAATCGTAGCATTCAGTCCTGGCAAAAAATAAAATTAATATTACACTTAATTGTCTTATTACGACAACATCTTAGCACAACAAAAATGTTCCACAACAACCACAATTTTTTAATGCAACGTGCGCCTGCTAGGCTGTCTTCTTACATCCATTGAACCAATGTAATATGGTTCCGGTGGCTCGCCAATAAAGGCGAAGAGACGGCACACGGCGGGTTTCTTTAGTGGGTGACCGCGAACGACGAGGTGTGCGGTTAGGAACATTTTTCCCGCCTTAATAAAAAAAAGGCTGTCTTCTTACAAGAAAACGGTGTGAGACTATGGAGCTATTGATAAGTTACTTAAGACGCTAAATTCTGCTTTTTTGGACCCTCTTTCACCCCCCCCCCCATCCTGTCACAGTTTTTGCAATCCCCCTGTAAATTATTAAGTCACAAAGTCCCCTGTCCCTTTCTTACGCTATATCTACATGACTTACTACGATTATAAGAAATATAAAGTAAACTGCGCGCATTTCGCTTCCCCCTTCAAGACATATTGTCACACTAAGAGGAGAGGGGTACTCTCTCCCATTGCATGCAAAGGTATACTTTGAACAGCTCCTAGTCAGTAACTAGCAGGTTGGTCCAGGAAATAGTACCTTCTCGTTAGTAAAAGAGATGCCCATTCATGGTTTCGTTATGTATCAGATTCAAATTAGTCTCAAAAATTATTTTTTTAATATCTACAATACCTACTCAAATATCAAGTCAAAATTTCGACGGAAAAAAATCTGCTAATTAAAAAGTAATTTACCTACTTTGATCGTTCGAATACTACCAGGTAATAGCGGGCGGGCCTATTGCCATCTATCGGGCACATCTAAAACTAGCAATAATCATTATTTAATACATTCAAAAATATAGTAATGTTTTTCTTTAAAGGGATAACTATTGATGTGCTAACATATAATGCGGAGGGGAGGGTAAAACCGGTGTTTTGGCGTGGAACCGTTGCCATGCCAATTTATTTAATTGGTTTTAATGCCATCTGTTGACAAAAGAATCAGTTGACGGGCCTCGTGGCGTGGCCGGTAGTGTAACCGACTTCCGTGCACGAGGTCGTGGGTTCGATTCCCACTCAGGACAATTATTTGTGTGATGAACACAGATAATTGTACTGCGTCTGGGTGTTTTCTATCTATGATATGCATGTATTTACAAAAAAAAGTAGTATATGTATTATATCCGTAATCTGGTACCCATAGCACAAGCGTTAAGCTTAGTTTGGGACCAGAGGACGTTGTGTGAAAATGTCCGTGAATATTTATTTATTTATATTTATCTAACTGAACTATAATGTCAATTAATAAACCAATAACAATGTCAATTCGTCTATGGATAATGAGATGACGATTACCAAGAATGATATAAGACTCGAACAATATTTGAAGAAAGAAAGAAAATCGATGTTTTCATCCAATGACGGCTCATTTTTGTCACATTAAAATACCTATAAGAAAAAAGTTGATGAAAACGCAATAATATTTGTATAATTCTAATATATAACTGTTTTTGACGAACTTCATTAGTATTTTTCTCGAAAATACGGCGAAGGATATTGTATTATTTATAATAGTATGTACACTTAGGCCCACTTGCGCATTTCAGAGTTAATGTATACAAACTCCGAGCGAACTGCTAACACAAGGCTAAATAATTATCTTTGCTTGCACTGCTAAGAGTGAACACTATACCATGCGTAAAATAATTAACTATTAAACCCGCCAAAGTTGGAGGGTTAAATGATCTATGGTTATGTGTCTATCTCTAGGTGACGTAATAACGTCAAAATTGTGAGACTATGCTAGTCCGTGTTTTGTATTTAAAAAACAACAATAGAATAATATTGCATCGTTTATTTTTATTGTCCTGATGAGTGACTTTTTGGTTTCTGATGATGTGTTCATGGGTGTTCAGGCCCCCTACACAACGGGATATGCTTATTATGTGTCGTCGAAATCTTATGTCAATCCTATACATTGATTATTAGAATAATTCTTCTATTCTTCTGTATTATTCTGTTTTACTAGCATTTATGCCACTTCTCTATATATAGTACATCATCTATGATGTACTAGATCCACTTATCTACAGGACCGGGCCCAGTTCAGGATAGCACCAGCAGTATCTTATTTATTTTCAATAACATGTTTACTTATATTTAGTTATTATATCACAAAGAAGTAAACTGCTCCCGCTTGTGAAAATACACATATATAAGATTTCCTTCACATTTCACAAAATACACTCGAGATAGTAAACAAACAATAATTTGACATAATGACATATCGCCATTCAATATAAACTACCAAAAACACATGGCGTCAATTAAAATCTGACATTAAACAAAGACTTATGCAAGTGACTGTTGTGTGAGAGAGAGAGAAGAATACTTGTGTCGTTCATAATTCATCTCATCCCTTTTGTATTTGGCTGGTTGTAAGCGGAATGAGGTTAGTAAAACCTGCCTGATTTTTCTTACGTGCAAGACCTAAATACCTTTAGGTTTACTAGCTTAAATTATACAAATTCAAAATTTCTCTATTTCATTATCTCAAAATTTCCGCGCAAGTGGGCCTTAAAACACTATAAATTAAGGTAAGTTACAACATGATACAATATGAAACCAAAGCACATACATTTGTGGGCATATTCCTTTACATTAATTTTACTTGTGTCACTGTGCGCCTCTAGCGGGATAAATTGGCAGTGAATTATATTACACAAAAAATATTGTCTAAAACTTACATAGTCTTTGCTTGCTGCCATGTATCTCCCCACACGTATACACCGTGTCTCCTAACCAAGACGGCACTAGTGCCAGGGTACTGGCGCAATGCCTCACCCAGGCTACCTGCCAAGTCTTTCTCGAAAGGAGTGTTCTCGATTATAGGTACTACTAACTTTTCGTCGTAGCGGAGATAGCGACCTAGTTGAGCGTCTTTTATACCCTGGGTAATACAATAAAAGGTAAAATTATTTATAGGCAACATACTATCTATATCATTAAGCTATACCTTCACAGGGATGTAAGATATTGACATTAAGCTGATAATTTTTTATACTGCGTTGGTGGTACGCAAGCATTACCGTAGCCTATAGACGCAATCAAAAAAATAATCACATCAAATAAAACCCATTTTTTTAAGAGGCAAATTATGTAGGTTACGTGAACGTGGGGCTGTTAGCTCAATAAATGTGGGCCTCTCTGCGGAACACAGGTAGTGTTGGTATCCACTTTGTTTTAAAATTTTGCGTGTCATCCTATTGTAGACTCCACAGATGGCGGAGTGGTTTAGATACCTCCTTCCCGAGTGTTGTGGGTTCGATTACCACACAGGACAACTCTTTGTGTGATCCACAAATGGTTGTTCTGAGTCTGGGTGTACTATGTGTCCGTGAAGTTGTATGTTTGTAAAGTCCCCCATGTTAGAAGGATTATTCCTTTCAAATACACCACGGGTGTTGTCAAAAAAAAAGTTATCTTGAGTTGAGAGAGATCTTTTCATTATGGTGAAGAAGGGTACCCAGAGACTACTATACCTTAATCATTTCTTGATGTGTGATAACGAATTCTTTATCGTAGAGGAGTGTACATCGCACTGCATGAGGTGAGTGTGTGTGTATGACTGCGCCTGCACCGCGTTCGCGATATGCCAGCATGAATAATGGGGTGCATTGGCTCTTCTTCAATCTGGTGTGTAACAACACAATTTAAAAGTAGCATGATTAAGAGTAGGAATTGTCCATCATCAAACGAATCACAGTATCATAAGAATTTGTTGTAAATAATCCCAAAATCATCTGTTATATTATGCAATCACGAAGTAGCCACCATCAGTATTACATAAATTCAGTATAATGTGGGTGTTTTTAAGGTAAGAATTAACAAACAAACAGTATAACATTGTGTTTTAAAGGCAAGGTTGATATCAAACATTCATTATGCATTATTTGCATTTACATAGGGTACAAGCTTCAGTGAGGTAGGGCTAAATCAGGCTACTACACTGCCCAGATTTGTTGTCTTAGGATATTGTTATGCAGTAGTGTTGTTGGCTTAATTTTTATTACTGAAATATATAGTAGCACACATTTACTTTTTTTCTGGAGGTGGCAATTCTAAATCTTCATCATTGATGGTTTGTACGAACAGGTCATCAGATTTCATGCGCTCTTTCTGTACTCCTGATGGTGCAATGTAGATTTTGTTTCTGTTACAGAGAAAGGGAAAATGGTTTAATGAACATAGTGGAAATGTTTTGTCTTATATCAGGAAAAGAGGAGGGTTATATGAAAAAGATGATAAACTCATAACAGGTTCTAGCTTTACACTAAGATGAAAACTGAGATAAATAGTAAAAAACTGTTATATTGAACTAACTCAAAATTGAGTGATTCTCCTGCACTCCATTTTATATAAGTAAATATGAGGATATTTGTGTTTTATTTATTGATCTTGCATAGGCAAGGTTTTTGATGTCATCTAAAGCGGAGGGAGGGTAAAACCATGGCGACGTGCCACGTCAATTCAATCAATTGCTTTTAACGGCCTCTGTTGATAAAAGCATGTAACTAGGAACTATAACATCAATCAATAAATAAATGACAGTTTTAATTTGTCTATGAATAGAAAGGCGACGATTACCTCACCATCAGGTGGGAAACATTAGCAATAAAAACAAAGGTTTTAATTTATTATATATTATAATAATATAATTATAATAATAGGATATATTTACACTTACTTATAAGTTGATTTTATGTCCATTTCCGTTATTTTAAACATCTCATAATTTTATAAAAGCACACATTGAAAAAGTTATGATAATTTTATTTCTACTCATTATTTCTACAAAATAATTTCTGTTTTCACATCTTCCAGGCATCTTGAGACGCCTATTTTTGTAAAAATGGATAGTTTCATATAAATTTAACAAAGATATTGCTATTTCAGATCAATCTTAATATTCAACTTGAATTTAATATTAAATGAGTTTACACATTGATTTCTAATTGCAAGTACTTAAATTGAAACAACAATCTAATAGATTCATACCCATCTTTTATGGATATTCCACCTCCTGTACCGGTCACCCATCCTAGGTGGTAAAACTGATTGCAGAGTTCAGGAATCAGGTTCCTAGGGTGTTCCTACAAAAATATTAATAAAAACATTTGACAACAACAAAATAATGTTGATAATGCATTAACCAGAGCTTAGATAAAGAACCTATGGATGTAACCATGATACATTAGGAAGTGTGGAAGTGAGATGGGCATATACGAAATACCTAAGAAAATTGCGACACAGTATCGTTTCTTGCTGTCTCATATGACGTGTAGGTTTTTCAATTGGCGAACTTTAAAATAGTTCGCCATACAACTGCATCACCATGACTACCAGGGATGCCATTAAAAGGAAAATTAGGTGCCGTGTTTTGGGGTTGAAAAAATGCCGTGTCTCAAACAAATTTATTCAAAAAGCAGACTTTTGCACCTGATTATAATAATAAATAATTACATATTATTCCTATTATACATATATTGTGATTAAAAAGAAGGTTTCCGTACAAAATCTATAAAAATATGATATTATAGAGTTGCATAAATTACAGATGTTAAAACGTTATTAAAAAAAAAAAAAATACATTTACTAATAACTACATGATGTTGCAGGATTTTAGTGTTGAACATAAAAAATAAAACTTTTTTTAAATAGTTATATTAAAATTTTGTAAGAGATTATTATCTCTAAAATCAATTAGTGATTTATTTAGACAGTGGTAAAAAAATTATATCGCAATCTTCATTTAATTTTTGCCACTTTTAGGGAGAATTGTACGTAATAGCCACACTGAAGTGTAATATTGCTGTCTCATGAGTGGCCACGCTATGGCTATGAGCGAGCGCACATTGAGCCACTAGAGGCGACCAAACTAGAACGACTAGTGGCCGCCATAAGTTGCGTACGCGTTTCTCCAAACATTTTGTTTAGCATCGGCGCACAGCGAGCGTTTGAGTGGCCGCGTCCAAGCTACAAGCTGCGGGAGTCGACCGCGCTCGCTACTTGTGGCCGCGTTTTGTAGTTCAGACTCGCGCGCACACACAGCCACAGTCGCCGGCTTCTCCCTTGTCCTTTACACTTGAACAACTGCCGCAAGTGGCAGCCACTGAAGGCCGCATCCAGCCACCAGTGGCTGCCACTGGCGGTGGCGTGAGTGGTCTGACGGAACCATTGGTGGTCGCGTTTAGTAGCGGCGACTGATGGCCATAATGTGCGGGGGCTCTACATCTATAAGTTCTTTATCTAAGACCCATAGTATAACTATGAACAAAATTATTTAGTTTAAACACTTTATATACTTTATATAAAACAAAGTATAACTGCTTCTGTGCAGTGGTGGCGGACTAAGAATACAAGTGTCACCACCCCATTCTTTCCCACGGGTTTCGTATGAGGCGACTGAGGGAAGTAAGCAATTATCATCAGTTGCATGACCGGTAGTAGGGCTGGGTACCAAGTGGGAGTACTCACTTGGTATCGGGCCCGAGCGGGTTGGTACCACCATCTCCCGTGTGACCATCCATGAAGCACATTGTTGCGTTTTGGCTGTAGCAGGAGATAGCCGTTTATATTTCATGTCTGTGAAACGAATTGGTGAGCAGCGGCTTGACAATACTCTCGGTATAGTCGAGTCCATGGGCGACGGTTACCATTTACCATTAGATGGACCGTGGCTAGTCTGCCACTACAAGCAATAAAATTAAAAAAAATAAAATTCTCAGCACCCTGGAGTTTGGAAAAGTCCCCGGTAGACGGCAATAGGCTCGTCCCCTATGGGTTGAGTAGGTTATATTATTATTTATATACCTATTAATAATTATCTGACTCCAAATTTGAATGAAGAATGATTTAATATGGATTACTCAATGCTATATGAATACCGAGTGATTGTAATTTATGCAGTACAAATAGGAAATAACGTATGTATGGTCGTCATAATAAATTAGGTTTTCTTACCGGTTTAATTTCCGTCATACTTCTGGCAACAGATTTTTCTTACGAGTGATCTTCCTAGCGTATAATTTTGTTATCTATACATGCTTTATCATTACTACGTTTGTTCTTATTTAAAAATATTTGAGCAATAAACAACAACGCAATTTTCGTCAACAAATCCTGACATGTCTGACATACATAACAATATGTCAAATTAATGTCATTCCATTGAGCTCTATAAGGAGGCGCCCTAATCTTCATCTTATCTTATCTTCTTGTTTAATGGCTCTTGTTGTGGCAGTGTGAGCACAATTTCGCCAATATCGAGTATTAATTTAAGGTAGACCGAACCTAATCTTCATATTATACCAGTAAAAGTGACTTACTTCGGCTGTCGTCCGCCATCTTAATAGGTAAGATGACAGCGTAATTTGGGTGTGTTCCGATATACACTGCGAGCACTATAAGGTGTGATGTCAATTTAGTATACTGTGAAGTCGTTCCTTTATAGCTATACTGGTTACTATTTATAACGGAATGCAATCCAGTATACTGTTATTACTTTCATTTCATACAAAATATTGGTTTTACACTGCAATAAACACAATTTCTTTACATTTGCCATGTTTAGGTATCTTTTATTTATAATATTCAATAATAATAATAATATTCCATAGTGCAAGTTGTTATATTTATGGAAGCTGTTGATCACGTGATATCACAGTGCTCGCAGTGTATATCGAAACAAAGCCTTTATCTGTTGTATGACAGCTGTCAACTAGGGATGCAGGAAGAACCAACAACTATCGATATATCGATGTTTTAAAAAATATTGATATATTAAATATCCTTTATTTTAAAATTATTTAATTTGCGCTATTTAAGTACCAACCTAGCATCCAAAACTAATAATTTGTGATTCGTCGTCGTAATTTTCATATAGTGGGAAGAATGGACGGATTTATTAATTTTGTGTGCTCGGAATGAAGTGCAGTGGCTTAGCAGCATACCATTAAATAAATTAATTTTTATTAATTTACCGAATTGATTAATCATTTGAATTATATTATTATTAGCATTTAAAGCATTTACTTTAAAAAAATTGTGAGTAGAAATAAAATGATTATAACCTTTTTAATGCGTGCTTGTATAATTATGACATGTGTACAATAACGGAAATGGACATTAATCATCATCATCAGGCCCTAGATATCATCTCGGACCCAGGGCCATGTCACTCCCGAAGAGCTTGTTTTTATTTAAAATCGTGCTCTCTAGTGGGCGGAAGAGACTCGAGTGTTGTTAGAAGAGAATATTTAGATGATAAAATTGAAAAACAGATGGCGCTGTAATAAATATCAGTGCAATTCTATACAAAATGTACTATAACCTGAATCGCACAATAGTTTTTTTTTGTAAATAAAGTATATATACAAATATTATTGTACTTCAAACATACTTGCTTTGGCAGTACATATACTAAAATTGGAATGATACAAAGAATATATTACATGATTTTAACCACAATGATGCTATAAAAGTACATGCTGGATTGTAATGTTTGAAAATTATAGAAATAAAGTAATTGTAATTTATTGGCTTTTTTTATTCAATATCCCATACTAATTATAGACCAATATACAATAAATTGATATAAACGCCATCTAGTGGATTTGTGCGCTAATACATTCATTTAGTGCCATCTGTGGGGCAGCTGCGTTAAATAGTTTTACTGTCCCCCAATAAAAACGGAGAGTTGCTTATCTATATTCTCGGACCGAAATACTTGTCAAAACGAATCAAACGATTCCGAAGTTGATGGGATTATGGTTCCATTACCAGATCATGAATATCATCTAGGGCTATCATGGTACTATTCAAGATAAATCAAACTAGCCCTAAATCGATCTGTTGCGACGTTTAATTAACGAGTACGCATGGCCACCTTCTAGCTCCATTATCAGACCATGGATACTATCTAGAGACAAAGTACTCGTCAAGACGAATCAAATGAGTATTAACTCGATGGGGATGCGTTGTTTCATTAAAGAGTTACTGTGGCCACCTTTCAGCTCCATCATCAGACCCTGGGTACCATCTAGAGACAAAGTACTCGTCAAGAGTAACCATACGAGCCCAAAATCGATGGGGTTATGCCATTTTATAACGGAGTTCTTATAGCCACCGTTTAGCTTCATCATTAGACCCTGGAAACCATCTAAAGACAAATTACTCGTCAAGATGAATCAAACGAGTCTGAACTAGGTAGGGTTGCGCCGTTTCATTATAGAATTCCTATGTCCACCTTCCAGCTCCATTGTCGGACCAGCTCCATGTCATCATAATATTGTATTGTCACGTCAAAGCGTCGCCACGCTAACACCCGGTTTTACCCTCCCTCCGCATTAGATGTTTCACAGGAAGGCGTAGCATAGGACGGCCTCCCGCCAGAAGGACTGACGACCTGGTCAAAACTGCAAGGAACCCTTGGATGTAGTCACTAGAGCGTCGGTGTGGAATATCTGTAGACGATCCAATGACTCTCCATTATGACGGAAGAAGGCGTCGCGGTCATGTTTTAGTCGGTATTGTGGCTCATGAACTCTACAAGCACATGTATGACATCAAGCCCGACACTCCCCCTGGATCCTGTTGGTACCCCAGTGACGTGCGTAAACTTGCATTTTGGACCGTGCGATTCTAAAAGTGCAATACAGCATGTATTGCACTTTAAGACTCTGTTAGAATTAAAAACAATATTTTGGTTAAGGGATTCTACGTATGACAGAGCTTTGTAAATAGCAACGAGTTCTGCATGCATAATGGAAATATCGGACTTTATTTTAAATTTCAAAATATATTGGTAAACTTATCATAGCATGCAACACCAATAGAATCCCTTTCCTTTGAGGCATCCGTATAGATTTTATGAAATTCCAGCACCCCATTAAAAATTCACTACATTGATTATTTAACCATTGAGTATCGTAAAACGTTTTGGCATTTGTTACAAATTGTAAATCTTTCGATACAATATTGGAAAGGTCTAGGCTAGTAATAAAGGTGTCCAATGAGAACAGTTCCAGCTGTGGGTCTGTATACATATAAATATTTTGTAAATATTCATAAACTTCGACTAGCATAGGCTTCTTTAAATTGTGATTATTATTAGAATAAGCGTAACGTAAATTATCCAATAGAAAAATATTACTTTTAATGTCCAATGACTTAATTTAAGCAAAAACTTTTTTGTCAAGAAAGTTCTTCTCAAACCTAATGGAGGCAGTTCCACCTCATTTGAGATATGTGACAATGTATCATGATACCACCTGATGGCTCATTTGTGCTTCGTACCTTATTATAATACACGAGGTTGTATGCTCAGATATGAGGTGAACGTGTCAATTCTTCACGAAATAGGCACATTGTGTTGATTGTATTTGCGCAAGTTAAGATAGAAATCGGGTAATAACTTTACAAGAATAATTTCATGTGACTTCTTTTCGGTTGTGCTTTTATTTCTGACTTCTTTTTTTAATGTAATGTAAAACGTTGTAATGTAAAACATATAAATATATTTTTTTAATCGTGTTATTTTACTTACATGATTTTTAAAAAATCGTGCGGCGTGATTTCGCAGTGCGTGCTAAGCCTTATTATAGAACAATGAGGGTGACAATAAATTTCCTTTTCCGGTTCATTCAAATATAAAAATATAAGCCCTAATCAGTTCACGAAAACAAAATTAACAAAAAAAACTGTCAGTTACAATAAAGTAAACTTATTTTTATCAAATGTAATATTTTTATTATTCTCTGACTTCTAACTATAGTTCAGTTGATAGATTTTTTTGGGTTTTGCATGAGCTACGAAATACGTCTGATCGGCATCATCTTTGAATGAAGGGGAGGCCTATGTTCTAGTCATGCTTATATATTAGTATTTTTTTAAAGTTTAGCTTCCCTAAAAATTGGATAAAATTTTATCAAAATCGGTTAACTACATGAAGCGTGAGAGCAAAACCAACAAAAATTAGTTTAACCAATAATAACAAAAATAAAATAAAATAAAAAAATCTATTTGTTTTCAAACATGGTCACCCGAATAGAGGGAGATAAATTGACTTCGTACGGCGGTCCTAGTGAGATAGTAGTATCTCACTAGGACCGCTTTTTGATAACAGTGCGCATTCCAGTTGTATACATGTTACGTCCATGCACACTTGTCCTTATTGTTGCTGTATCTGAAGCGGATTTTATATCACCATGCAAACTATGTACGTCAGTGGAATTCTAAAACCCCATACATTTCTGCAAATAAATTTACTGGTGTATTTGTCAGGGTTTCAACCACTCGCCATGTCGTCCCGCCAAAAACTCCTATTCACTTTTTTTGATCTATATTTTTTAGCATTTGAAGCCACTGAGCTACCGCACTGACCCTTCGGCCATCCCAATCTCCTCATCACATTTGTCTTTACGACCAAGGCCATCTATCGGAATGCATTTACATGCATTAATCCAATATAGTAAGTTTAATTTTGCAATTAAAATTCATACTATTTGATGGCGCGATTTTTTAAACATTTTTTTGATCCTTATTTTTTAGCAGTTGACATGCTCAGCTAAAGTACAAATTATTTGTGGATGAGGAAAAAGAGAACTTTAGTGCGACCGGGAATCGAACGCGTCCCTTCCAATCCGAGGAAGTGCTCTAAGCCACTGAGCTACCATACCGACCTTTCAGCCATCCCAATATCCTCATCACATTTGTCTTTACGACCAATCACTTGGCAAATATGGTCCTATTCACTTAGCAAATGAATACCGCTAAATCTACCGTACGCCTACATACCGCTAATAAATCTGTTAGTACTACCTACCTACCTGACACTTGGTACATCGGGTACGTTAGCAAAGTTTAGTCTGACTATCTAATGTCGTCATCTATTCATTTCAAATTAATTGATTGTCATGTTAATCGTGACAACCATCATCGATTAACTTTTCATAGGCTCATTTACATCGGCTACTGCTTGACATGGATCTCCACAAACACACAAAGAAAGACACTCATAAGGGAATCCCAAAGAACATTCACAAATGCTCCTAATATGCCACCTGTCTCTAAGAGTTTCCTGTTTCTGGTGGAAGGCCGTCCAATGATACTGCGCTGTCCGATAGGTAGTCACAATTGGAGAATCATTCTTCCGGAATGGTTCTCTGTTCGTCAAGCTATGTGGCCTAGGTACCCATTGTTACTTCAGCGTTTCAAGACATAAACACATAGCTCGCGGGGTTGTCATATTGTCCGTTACCATTTTCGCAGGATTTCCGTGTTATGGATTATATCGCTTAGAGAGAACGACCACATCATATCATTCACATAAACACATGTACACAAATAGTAAAATATCACCACTTTTACACAGTCATTAAGGCTAAGCGTATGCTGAGACGCAAGCGATGCAGATCCAGCCATCACAGGAAAGGGCAGATTTTGTAATGTTGTCCGTGTGGTGACGCACTAAGAATACAAGTGTCACCATCCCATTCTTTCCCAAGGGTGGCGTAAGGTGACTAAGATAAGTAAGCAATTATCATCCGTTGCATTACTGGTGGTAGGGCTGGGTACCAAGGGTACTCACCTCGTAGAGTAAAATTGTTCTGTGGTACTCACTCGCTATCGGGCCCGAGCGGGTTGGCTCCGCTAATCTCCCGAGTGAGCGGCCATGAAGCACATCGGTGTGTTTTGATTGTAGTAGTAGATAGCCATTTATTATATTATTTAACAGACATTTTGGAAAATAAAGTAGAGCGACAACATAATGCTTTCATGTTCCCGCCAAAACTCTTTTAGAAAGTTATACAAACTGTTTTCTTTGCAAGGAAATCTCATAAGAAATCTCACAATCTTTCTGGCAGGTTAGAATTATGACTTATTTTTTAATTCTCTTTTAATTACATAGCTATGTCAAAATTAGTATGTCAATCTTCTACCACGCAAACGAAATAGTAAAACTTACTTTTAAAATTATTACTGTAGTCATAGACCATGACAAAGAATTCATAAGAAATGCAATTCAAGTCCAGTTCTGTCCATATTGGTTAGTTGCTGTTCTGCATCTTTTTGTCTTAATATCAAAATCTTTTATTCTGTGTAAAAAGAGCAACCACATAAATCCAAGGAACTTTACGTTTAGGTACCTACATATACCTACGTAAGGGTAAATATTACTGAAGTAAAACATGCCAAAAATATAAACATTAAACAAACTCTTGAAATCATTATAAAAATGTTATAAGCGTTAAAAATAATATGCAACAATTATTTCTACCTTAGCCTAAAATAATGCCTGAGGTACCAGAATGTTTGAATCGCCGCTACCAAATACTGGATCAGCTCATCATGGATTTGAATATCCAGATGTCCAGTCAAAATTCACTTCGTGAACGACCAAGTAACACAAGTGACGTCGGTATAAAGCTGATGTGTGACTTTTGGAAAATTCTCAAAGATGATCCACACTGCAACTTAACGGTCTGTATTAATTTTGTAACTGTTGTACAATATGGGAATCATCGCATTACTGCATTTCATGGTTCGAGGATTAGAAATATGGGTCCGCCATTTTGGCAAGACTAAAACACATCACCATTCGCGGTTTACCGAACCATCGAATCACTTTATTAACGCGCAGCAAGAAGATTCAGTAACAAGTGAAGTCTCTTTATCATTCAACCCAAATCCAACGCTGTCTAAAGCAAATATGTAGTTTTCATATCTTCCTAGATCTTACCCATTATTTCCAATAAATTTATTACCTATCTACGTTGCACATTGCATTGCAACTGTGAGATCTCAAACGGAAGGTTAAGAAGCTGTCCATGTAGACAGATTTTATTCTTCTAGCCCTTTTGCCAGGTCATTCATCGACTTTGAAGTAACATTAAGGCTTGCTTTTTCCGCTTTTATTATAGTACTATTGTAAAATAATAGGTAATGATCTTTAGATTGTATTTTCGTTGCAGTATCAATGGACACTAGCCATACACGTAGGAAATATTACAGTGCAGAGGTGTTTTTCGCAAACTCTGTGCTCTCGCTCACATAGTCCAATGGGACGGCTTTATGTTTTCCGAGGGATGGGGGTGAAATACCACCAACTTCCTAACTCCGAGCTGCTATTGAGAATTACAATACTAATACTCGAGGGAGTGCAGCTGCCCACTCCCCCGGTATTCCCTCAGTCGGCTCTTACGACTCCCGTGGGTAAAGAAGGGTAGGACAATTCTAAAGCCGACCCCACACACGGTTTCTATTGCATTCACCAAACGGATTGCCCAATTCTAAAATAATTTTGTTAATTTATCACAGTGTGATCACTGACTTAAACGATCAGCGTGAAACAACGGTAGGTACTTCCACTGTTGCGTTCATTTGATGCATTAGATCACGAGACGTCCAGACCTCCTCGGTATCGTCTCCTTATAATCTTTCCTTATTACATCGTACCCTTTTTCTTGGAGTTGGCGACGCAAGAGTGATCCCTCTGGTGTTTCTAGCGTCTTTAATAATAGAAATTACTATCAGGTGAGCCGTACCTACGCCTGTTTGTCACCCGCGTAGTATAAAAAACATAAATCTATTTCTGCAGCGTGAAATTCAGCATCGCACGGGTACGAGTTCCAAAATAGGATCTACACGTAATGCGTTCAACTCGCAGCGATATATGACCTACATGGCCGACAAAAATAGTGCCAATGAAAAAAGAAGCGATCCGATAAAGGGGTATTGTAATGACTAATTTCTTTTTAGTGTTATGTACCAAAAAATAGAAAAGTACACTACTAAACTAGTGGTATAATTTACGGTAATTTGTCAGTAGTCAGCAGTTGCGTCTATGATTATTGTTAAGTTTAGGCGCATTTTTACGGTTTATTAGTGTTTGTTATAAGTGAATCTGAATATAAAGAGCTGCTGTTCTAGGCTCATGAGAGATGCCAATGGTGATCGCAACTTCCCGAATAAGAAATTATGATTTAAATTAGCTTATTATTACTGGTAGAACCTTCCTTATCTCAGCATGAATACCACCCTCTTACAAAAGATCAGCGTCAAACAATGGTAGGGCTCTACCATTGTTTCGTATGGTGAATGAGAGCGCCAGAGGCTCAAACTCCTTACCTATTCTTTTCTTATTATCCTTCCTATCGGCTATGATCCTTCCTATCCTCTCCTTAGTATCCCCCCTATCCTCTCTATATCATCCACCTCCTCTCCACTTACTATCGCTTTCCTTGGGGATGACGACGCACGAGCGATGCCTCTGGTATTGCTAGCGTCTTTTTAGGCTACAGTAACCGCTTACCATCAGGTTGGCCGTGTGCTTGTTTGCTTGCACCCACGTAGTATATACAAAAAAGTTTATTTTAGGAATTACTTGTTAAATATAAGTTGTCTCTGTATATCTATACACTAGTACATTCCACGCGGCTTCGCTCACGTCATAGTATTGTTAATGAAAAATTAATATCGGATAGGATTCCTATTATTAGGTATAAGCTTCGTCACGCTAACAGCCGGTTTTACCCTCTCTCCGCATTAGATGTTTCACATCAAAAATATAAGTTCCGGATAAGTAATCACCAACACATCATATACTAAAACCTTCTCCGAAACATGCTGCATCTTATGGTATAAGTATTATTCCGATCGGTTTAGTAGTTTTCGCAGTAGGTATAACCGAACAAAAAAATCAGCTCTCCGTTTATTAGTATAGATATTAGTAAGGATGTGAAAGTGAACTTGTTTGTCTGTTTCCATTTGACGCTGTAACTATTTACCTAATCGATGATCAGGAAATATGGCATACATATAGTTCGTAGTACGGAGAAGGATATGTTGAACCCAGAAACGTGAAGGGTTCCTGTGGGATGTTTATATTAATTTGTAAAGAGATATTTTTTTGCCAGATTGTGATATATTTAGTTTAGTGGTGACTTATTATAGTTTATTATAAAAGCCGGGGCTAACATTGTCACTTACCATTAAGTAGGTATATCCATTCTGCCGCCGGCGGACCACAGAAGGAATGAACATAGTTGCAGTGGCCCGCCAATAAAGGCGGAGAGACGGCACACGGCGGGTTGGTGGAACAGTGACGGACATAAATGACGTACCTATTTTTCCAGTTCATGTTGCTCAAGTTCAAGGTCAAGGTCGAAACCAGGTTCAGCAACTCCGTCTCCAGCACCCTCACAAACTGGGTGCTGTAATATGATGCCACTCAGTAAAGCCCTTTGCAATCTCAAAGAGGTATAACCTTTTAAAATATATGTTGTGTCAAATTAAATATTCGTGTGGTATCTGTCTTAGGCGTCGTATCGTGTCTTAACTACGCTCATTTTGTGTTGCACGAAAACAGAAAATAAAATACTGATAAGGGTTACTGCAAGTAAGAGAAAGGAAAGCAAAAAACTAAACTATAGCAAAAAACTAATATATAGCAACATACCTGGCTAGTAGGTATACTAGTTTATATCCTTTCCATATATGGAGTCGTTCTACTCATAGGTGTGCACGGGCTGGTCTATTTTTGTGCATTAACCACTCGAACGATTGACCAGATTAAGCAACTTTCGCTAGACCGGCATCTTAGGGGTGACCAAATATGTCACCTACTTGTGAATAACCGACCTCCTTTAAACTTCAGAAGGCACATTGATAGGGTCCATTTATAAAATAAAATCCTGGCAGTCTTAGCTGGTTGTTCGAAATCTAAATAAAAATCTGATACTAGAAGGGAAGTAGGTAATTATCACTGAGCCTCGTGCCATAGTCTACTATTCACCATTATTTTGTACTCTCGTTGGGTGGCAAAGATTGCAGTCTCTCTGTATAAGTACTGGTCAACTCGCTAAAGCTTGACAGTCCGGAAATGGATTTCAAAAATATTTGAGCTAAGACAAGGAAGCTTAAGTGGAGGATAATAATGCCTAACATGATACGTATACAAACTTCAATAAGAAAGCATAGCAATTTAAACATGCTTCCGTCATCGTATCGTCAAAGCGGTACATTTTTAGACCATGGGTGGCTCTATTAGCCAGCACGATAAGATTTAAAATTAATCATGGAATTTGATAAAGGAATAAGGAAGATCACGCAGATCAACATATATATAGGCTAGAAAAATAATGTATAATATACTTACGCGGCTGCGTCATTATTTGGTATGAATCTTAATTGTAATAATTAAGCTTACCTGGTCAGAATAATACATCCGACAGATGGCGCAGGTGTCAACTAAGACATTAAGGATGTGTTATCGAAATTCATAGTCCCGAGCAGATGTCACGATGGCTAAATTGCTAAAACAACTGTGATGGTTTTCCAGGAGATGCAGTTTGAAATCCTGCTCGTGACTAGTAATTTCGGTTTACCTATTCGCACTTTGTTGTCAGCTTTATTAATTTTATTAGGGGTTTAGGTAATTGTGTTAATATTGTTGTAATAAACACTATAATTAAAGGTGAGCTTTTTATAGGCAGCTTCACTTAACAAGAAATGTAATGAGAGAATAAGTGACCTAATGGAAGCACAGGCAGAACTCACCACCCAGATCCAAACATTAGAAGAAAGAGAGAAAAACCAAGTCCAGATGTTGGAGCGAGCAGACTGCATGTGGCTGTGTATGGAAGAGGAATATAAGAAAAAGGTTGCGGAATCGGCTGACAAACAGAAGGAGTTATTAAAACAGGTAAGGGTAAAAGCATGAATTTATAAAAGAACCGTAAAGCCTTTTATGTTTTTATTAGTCTAGCGTTTTTGCCTAAAAGCTTCCTAGGCAGAGATACACTCATATTTTGTTTGTCGGAATTTGTACTTATCTAGATACAATATAATAACACTTTTAGCACAAGTACTCGAGTCCGAGACTTGACAACTATAAAAATATTCATAATAATCACTATATAATATAATAGTAACAGTGTGTTACTTAAAAGTGATCATGGTGATGGCTAGTATAACATGGAAAGATAATATTTTTAAGCAATATTTATTTAGAACCACTACTCTGTTCATATTAGCTAAGAGAAGTAGAAGCAAATGCAAATAAATGGAAGAAAAATAAAAAAGAATTAGAGTTCCAAATACAAAATATGAACAAACTTAAAATGGAAGCAACTGAAAAACTTAATCAGAAGAAAAACGATACGAAGGTAATGGAAACGGAAATTGTTAATCTTGAAAAACGAATAGAATCCAATAAAAAAGATATAGACAATTTTAAAAAAGGAATGAGCAGCAAGAGGGAAGCCTCCGATGTAAGAAATGGATCAGAACACTTTTCAATGACTTACGTCTCCTTGCATTCGTTTATTAATCGTTAAGTTTTTAATTTTATAGAATAGAATGGCGAAGATTGCTGCTGATGCTGTTAAGGTACAAAACTTTACAAATGCGGAAAGAAACCAGTTGAAGAAAAAAGAAGAAGAAGGTACCCAGTATGTGAAGGATGCAAGAGATGACCTACAAAAACTCTGTAGAGTCTTACTTCAAAAGAAACTTGAAAATGAAGATCTTAGAGCAGAGGTAAGTGACAATTATTTATACGTCTTTGTGCGTTTTCAAGACGAAATTAAAAGAACATTTTCTATCGCTTGTTAACAGTCAATAAGTATTTTTTAGTATATAGATATTATATTTATTTACATCATTATACATCTATATATGTATATATATATGTGTATTTATATATATAATTATGTATATAATTTAAATATATGTTTATTTATTTATTTGTATTTACGTATGTATTTTAGAATAAATCAAATATTTACTTTTCTTGTGTTGTACACTTCTTTACTCTTTGTGTGTTAGATAATCCTCTACTACTTAAAGGGTTTGCTGGTAGAAAATTCAGTACTGAATTAAGCTCGCCTTTGTACATCATTTATAATTATTGTTTCTATTTACTTTACTCGTGTGTGTGTACAATAAAGAATTAAATAAATAAATTATTTCGTTTTCAAGAATTAATATTTCCTAATAATGAAAGTTAATTTTAAGTATAGTAGGATATAATACATTGTCATTATACTACAAGATTCTAGGGCCGAAAATAACGCACACTAACTTACACGGAATATAAATATTTACCTATTTTTTTATCTTCAGCTCATATAATTATGTTCTAATATTGGACATGGATCTCCTTAATGGCTGGGAAATTAGTTTATAAAATACCTATAATAAAATTTCTATATTAGGGATACCCAACAGAACTAATTTTTATGTAAATGTTTTACACAAAGTATTGTAAGATGCACGGAGCTCTAATTTGAATATCATTAAAAGGAAATAAATTACCGTCTCTAAATTAACAAGTTTGATGATTATAAACGTACACGATTTCTATTAATATGTTAATATTATTAAGTTAGTTATTAACTTCTAAGAGTTATCAGATATAATCGAAACAGTGAAATCATATGAATAAAAGTGATAAATAAAATTGCAGAGAGCAGCTCTCAAAGACGAGATTGAATTATTAGAGACAACTTTTAATACTTGTAAAGACAGATGTAAATCCAAAGAGCAAGCTATTAATGAAGAATCTGAGAAGCTTTCTAATGACATAGCTACGTTCAAAGCAAAATGTATTAAATGTCATGTTTGTACTGATACGAATGACGCCAGGCGTCTATGTACAGATTGTCCTAGATGCTTACGAGAAAGAGAGTGCCTCTATGAAAATGATTCCTGTACTCTAGATCCTACAATGGATTGTGTGTGTATGAGTGTGAAACAAAAGTTCTTGGATAACGTGTTTGATAATATGTATACCGTGTTAGAAAGGCAGTCTAAGACTGATCCTGGTAAGGCTGTAGCAGATAGTATCCTCAATAGCTTAAAGAGGAGTAGAAATGGAAAACTTTCTCAAGAAACCAGAAATATTTTGAAAGAGTTTATTTTAACGACCGTGAAAAAGAATTTAAATTTAACAATTGTTGGTGGAGCAGTGAAGACTCGATGTGAGGTATGAAAAATAGTTTTTAACGTCACTGTAATAAAATTATAACAGACTATTTTGCACTTACCGAGATATTTCATAATGGGTCTTTGAAAGAGCAACGAAAGCCACACGAATTATTTTTATATTTTTTGTTTGCCCTGTCTGTATGTTTGCTCGCATATGACGCAAAACACCTCTAAATTAATTTAAATGAAACTTTTTTGTTTGGTAGCCTTTGAATAAACTTAAAGCTGGTAGGTATACATTTTATCTATCTTACTATATTCAGCACCGCAGATATAGTCAAAAAACTAGCTTTTCGTTACGGCGAAGCCGTGGGCAAAGGCTGGTAATAAGTATTATTATTATTTCATCCTAAGGCTATTATCATGTTGCAAGTATTTTAATAATTTGATGAACCTTCGATAGCTCAGCGAGGTAAGAGGTGGATGAATAAACAGCAGAATATTTGTACATAATATAGCCAGATGAACTGTTAATATTTGTAATAACAAAGAATTGGAAAATTATATTAGTATCACTAATTAACAATTAAATTAAAATAATGTGATTTAAGGCGGTATATTTGGTTAAATATGTACGTAGTATTTTGTACAATGTATGTTTTAACTTCGATTACTTCCATCCATCCATCAGCCTTTCAACGTCCACTGCTGGACATAGGCCTCCCCATGAGAACGCTACAACGAGCGGTCCTGCGCCGACGGCATCCAACAGCTCCCCGTGGCTTTGACCAGATCGTCGGCCCATCTGGTACGGGGCCGTCCTACGCTACGGCGTCCAATACGTTGTCGCCATTCGAGAACCTTTTTCCCCAACGGTTGTCGGTTCGTCGAGCTATGTGGCCACTTCAGCATGCCAACCTGGCGGGATATGTCCAACACTCCCGTTTTCCTACGGATCTCCGTATTACAGATTCGATCACGTAGGGAAATACCAAGCATAGCCCGCTCAATGGCCCGCCGAGCGACTTTGAGCCTTGATACAAGGCCAACATTTCGATTACTAGATTAGCACAATATTAGTAAAATTTACATTGTGCAATCCTATTGTTTTGTGTAATATATAATATATTTAGCATAACTTTTAATTATAGTTACTTGCATATGGCTTACAGATGGACCCGGATACTTACAAGCAACTGATGTTATGTATCAAAGAAGTTACTGTGGCCAAGCCACCCAAAGATGACAAGGGTACTGCGGCCAGGAAGGTAAAACTTAGTTACGAAAGTTTTGTTTTATCTGAGAGGGTATGGACGGAGAGTTAGTTTATGACGAACGATGTTATATAACCGCTCCGTAACGTTGCTTACAGTTTAACATTTATTTTATCGTTAATTTGCGATATTAGTATTACACAATACAGATTTTTTGATAATTTAAATTATTTTTTAACTGTATTTTAGCACTTGACATGCTCAGCTACTTTAAAGAACAAATTATTTGTGAAATGTGGAAAAAGGGAACTTTAGTGCGAGCGGGAATCGAACCTGCGTCCCATCCAATCCGGGGAAGTGCTTAGCGGTTAGAGCACTAATACCACATTTCACAAATAATTTGTTCTTTAAATTAAATTATGTCAAGGAGGTTAATTTTGTTGTGTATATATTTTGTTCCCACGGGGGCGAACAGTGGGTAGCGGAAGGCTGTTTTATGATAATTGGAAATCTGTTCTCTGCCTACCCTTCTGGGAAACAGGCGTGAGTCGTACGTATGTCATAGCCAGATTATAGAAATGGCTGGATTATGGCAGGTATATTTTTTATTCAAAGTATTCAGTGGTTTAAAACGGCAACTTCATATTTAAACCCATATTATTAAAAATATGAGATTATTGTTAATTTAATTTGTTAAATATTTTTAAGTAATCTTGTTTTCTATTGTATCACCTCTATCTGAAGTTAAGATAAAAATAATTTTCTCTAAGAGCTATACCTACATAATATTTATGTTTTAATCAAAACAATTTACAAAAACAAAAATTCTTATAAATCAGAATGGATTTGGTTTCTTTGCATTTCAAGGTTCTAAATTGCGCCTTCAAAGTCTAACGACGTTGTTAAATGAGTTGCCTTTGAACTTTCAATCCGTTTCTCGCTGTTTTTACGACTTGCTTAAGACTTATTTTATCGACTTAAATTCTCAAGCCAAGACTCGAACAATTTAATTTACTCACCATTGTTGCTTCGCTCTGTTACTTGTTTCCTTAAAAACAAATTGTTTTCTATGCATATATGTAGGTATATCTAAAGTTAAATTGTGAAAGATTTTTGGTTGTAGTGTAAATCTCCCGTAAATAATCCATATTTTTTATTGCATAAGGTGGCAGATGATCCTCGGTCCACGTGATCGTAATTGGTAGATAACACATATTTCTTTTCGCAAATGGAAAATGAATCAATGTGGATCAATAGATATTAGGATATACAGACATATTATAACAGATGTAGGAAGTATCTACTTCTAATTTCTAAATACGATATTATTGGCAGGATCCGTGTGAACGTTGGGGTGGTTCAAATGAATGTAACTGTCCCAAAGGTCCTAAACACTGCATTTGCACTAAGAAAGCTCCTCCTCCGCCAAATGACCCTCGGCCGTGTCCGCAAGACAAGGAAGATATTGTAAGATATACCTACTACCTACTATTCGTCTCGTTTTATTTTCGTCATCTGTTATATTTTTATAATACACTCAACTGCCTGTATTAGGATTAATTATGATGAAAGATGATTACGACTAGAATTCGCATTTACGACATTCCGGGAATGATTTCCAAACGTTCTCCGGATACACCACCGTAATATTTTTTTTTTCGTTTAATTGGTAATTTATTCTAATTTAGTCAATGTCAAATGCCTCAAACAATGTTAGATAATTTAAAATAACTCAATAGTTTCCAATATTATAATTTACAGCAGTATTATTGAATTGTTTTACGTTTATACTAAAATTGTTACTTATTTATAAAAGTCTAAATGTAAAAAAAAAATAAGATTATTTTTTACTTTTTAGGGTAAAACCAAAACTTGCCCTTATAATGAAACGAAAGTATGTGGACCTGATTGTGGTATGCAAGGTAAACCGAATGCTGCATCACCAAGAGACGTAGCCACGTGGCGACCAGATCCATGCTCTGATACAGGCTGTGGATACTCTAAGAATATGAGAGCCGCACAATGTATGATTGGGGTGGAGCCATTGAGGGCAGTAGTCCAATATGACCAACATAGTGAATCTTTGACTGTGGACAGGATGGTAAGCAAATATGTTAAAAATGTAATTTAAATACTCGTGGAAAATGTTATTTAAATACTTATGATATGTCAATGAGTATTGTGTAAAAGTACCTAAGTTGTCTATACAAAATTACATGCAACCTTTTTGAATACAAAATTAAAAATTTAAAAGGTGACAAAATGTACCTCATGCATAATCCCATTCCTTATTTTTTGGTAAAGCGTGTAAAAATGAACCTAACCGCACACCCCGTCAACGAACAGCGTAGTTTGGGCCACTAAATAGGTAAATGTGCCGTTTCTCCGCCTGTACTGCCCTCGTAGAGTAAAAATGTTCTGTGGTACTGGCCGACTACTGGAACTATGTAACATTACTTAAGTGGTGTATTGCCATATACCAAAATGTAGAGATCAGCGTGTAGCTAGCGCACTTAAAATAAGTCAACATTAAAAACTTTTTCAATTTGGTAAATTTTTTTTTTCAGTATACTTGTACATGTACCTGTGCACCTATAAAACCGTGCCCCTGTCGTCAAGGTAAGTCAAATATTATAAGTAGATGAAATGTACGTGGGAGTACAATTTAAACTTAGTGATTTTAAAACCTCTCGTTATTTTAGATTGTAACAGCCACACTCGAGAGCGAATTATTCAGGAAGTTATAGGAAGATACAACGATGACAGCTCCATAGATAAAGTAAGTTGTACAGCCACGAACAATGCTTCATCCAGCACTAGCCAAAGATATAAATATTAGTTGTTAAAAACAACACCTGTTTATTTGTTTTAACAAGTAACAAAGTGAACATATTAAAATGTAACTTTTGATAATAAATTGTATCTGTATACATGGTGGTTTTATTTATCTTCTACATTAACAGTAACCACCATGTTAGTCTTAAATGATTGTATTTTAATTTTATTTGGTCTTAGGTGATAACTTAAGAGCGTAAGTGAAAAGTTTTGTGGATTTGAATACATTAAGAATAAAAAACAAAGTAACTAACCCTTAGTTACAAGAATGGCTGGACCGATTTATATGATATTTAATTTGTTGGACTTGTCTCCGGCTGGAATAATAGAATAATTATTTAAAAATGGAGAAAAATTATGAAAAAAATATGAAGGTTTATTTTTTTCTTACATTTTGTATGGAACGGCTCTTTTGATAATATCTCTAAAACCGAATGACTGATTTCGGTGATTTATATCAAAATCTATTGATTTTGAGGCGGTGCGAAATTTATCACGTCAGCTAGTTACGAATACCTGAATACAAAATTGATCAATCGAGTACCTATATGTTAACATAAGCATATAAATCAAATTGAAAACTATATACTAAATTACAATGGCAATATAATAAGTCAATATAACAAAGTAACGGCAGAACAAACACATAAAGTTGATAATGAAATAATATTATGTACATGTACTAAATTTCTAAAAATCACCGATGATGAAATGGAAATATCTCTCGCAACTAGCACACCAATATTTCAAGAGAGATTTAAGAATGATTCATCCAATATAGAATTTCAAACTTTCATGGTCACTTATAATTCTAAACGTTTTTACGGGATTTATACCATGTAAATTTTTAAATTTTTACTTACGAGTTTCCGATATTTCGGCACTGTTGCAAGCGCCATGATCACGGAGCAACTGAAGTCCTTGCGGGTGGGAATAGTTTTTATTATTCTGCGGTTAGAAATATCTGTGTCATAAACGAGTGAGAAAGTGGGTAGACAGATATTTCTAACCGCAGAATAATAAAAACTATTCCCACCCGCAAGGACTTCAGTTGCTCCGTGATCATGGCGCTTGCAACAGTGCCGAAATATCGGAAACTCGTAAGTAAAAATTTACATGGTATAAATCCCGTAAAAACGTTTAGAATGATTCATCCAATCAGGCAATAAGACCTGTTAACTTTAGAGCTTCTGATACAGTAATGGATTTAATAATAAATGTTGTCGTTAGTACAGATGAGCTAGCAGAGCTTTAACTCGTATGCACGTTTCATACATTTGAAAAAAAGAAAAATACAGTTTTGGGTTATTAAGGCGTTTCTGATAAAATCATTTTTTAGAATTGTTTGTTTGCACATCATGCAAAAGCTACTGGACTGACTTTGATGAAAGTTTGTTTTATGTTGATAGACATAAAAACTGATACACGTTTTATCCCACTAATACATTGGAAACCTAAAAATTTGCTTTTAGGCTAGTACATTGTATTCATCTGTAATTAAGGTTAATAAAAGAAGAAACATATTATATATATAAAACACACGTACGTACATAAACGATGTAAGATTGTAACTGTTATATAAGAACAGTTAAAGGCAAAAACTGGAATATGCACTCACTACTTAGTGAAGTCTCATGTAAATAATGCATGAAGAAATAATTACCAATTTTATTTGGTTTGTTTTTTTGGTGGTTTGTATTTTACAAGTAAGTTATAACAAGAATTCTCTAGAAGGATAAGAATATTTAAGCCGCTTTATAATGAAACTCAAAGATTGTTTTTGCTTCGTTTGAACTTTTAAGCAGAAAAGATGTAAATCAAATACACTAAAATTAGAATAAGAATAGAGAATAATAAGAAACGTTAGAAAATGCTTACTGCATTTAGGAGAGGCTACACAACAAACAAGTGTAACTGTAAAATATTACAAACCAACTCTGAAAACAAAGGGAAAATTTTGTAACAAAACTGAAGAAGGTAAACTAAATAATAAACATTCAACCAGAAAGAAACTGCAATATTTACAAAACATGGCTAAAATTTGATAGTTAATATCAAATTTATTAAGTTCAAATGCATTTTAATTATATATGTACCAAGACACAATTGATATACTCATATTTATAATAAAGTGTGAGGAAATAAGATATCTAATGCTTTTGTTTTGTACTCCCACGTATTATCCATATTTAAATGTATAAAAGAAGTAGAAATTAAATATATTAACGATACATATTGATTACAGATACACGACACCTAAAAGTTAACGATACACAGTATTACGATAAAAGCACATGTGCATATTTATTAGATATTCCATCTGGATCTTCATACATAAAACTAGATATTCATCTAAGCAATATGAATGACAAAAATAAAGAAAAGTTTATTACTACTTGGAAAAATAAATCAAGTGACTTAAATAACGAATTTAATTCTGGTAGCCTTATTCAATCTCAATGCACCACATATACTACACTTTCATCTAATGAGCTGGTACATCTAAAAAAAGACATAAACCAATTAAAAGGAGTAAACATAAACAATAGAGGATATTTAAATAATAAAGTGACAGCTGTAACTGAAACTAGCTCAGTCGAGATAGTTATGAAAACAAATGAAAGGGTAATCAATTTACGAAGCAATAAGTCTACGGATAATCCTTTTTTATATTTCTCACTGCAAAAGTCTATTTCAGGACAATTAACAGTACTTGTTGATGATAAGCAAAATTGTACTTTAGGAAACCACGAAACAATAATTAAAAAACCTCATTACAATACAGAACAATTAGAAATGCATGAAAGTTTTGTCAATAACTTTAAAGCTCAAAATGATTTTAGAAAAGAATTAAAGAATTCAAATAATATATTTCCTGGAACAAAAGTTACTGAGATATATAGAAATTTTAGAAGTTCACAACAAAAACTTAAAAATAAAGAGCAATCAGTTGATAAAAACTGTGTGAAAGATAAAATACCTGGTATGAGAACTTCAGAGGTACGTAAAAATATCATCAGTACAATGAAAAACGTATATTCACGTAATACCCCGTACAATGTCAGTAAAAACAACGCAAATTCACGCAAGGCCATAAAAAAAGACATCTATGAAAAAGATTTAAATTATCTTGAGAAGCCAAAACGTTACGTTCAAAATAAAACTTATCCTATCATCAGGTCTTTAGAAAAGACAAAGCGGAAAAATGTATCAATAAACTCGCATAATACCACCAATCGATCAGTTTTAAAAAAAGTATTGGATTGTAATAAGCAAAAATGTGTTTCGTCTGAAAATACAGATTTATCTTGTTTCGAATACTCTAGTAAAAAAGATAAAGCTTCTTACACAGCCAACAAATTAGAGTTAAATTCATCTAAGAAAGAAAACAAGATAATTGAAAATAGATGTCTTAAATCAGGTATTTCTTTATCTTCGATTTGTTTAATATCTCCCGAAAGAACAAAGATTCAAGAAATACAAGATTATACGCTTGAATTAAGGCGATTGTATGATCAAGGAAATATTACCATTTCAGTACAGGTCCAAGCCGAACATGGCTTATTCTACAAATTTGAGACTAACCTCTTTCTAACGTCTGTTAATAATAATAACATTGCAATCGATCTGAGAAAACTAAAATGTAAAGAATATATGCATCTCCCCTCCTTTGATGAAAAAGAGTTGCAGTATCCTACAGTTTTGTCAAAGAGTCTATCAGGTACTTATCAGATCAATATTAAAGATAAAATTTCGGCATATAATGCAATATATAAATCATTATTCGGTAATTTAATACTTATTCCAATAAGTCCGAGAGTTACAAATGTTAAGGAAGACAACACTAATTCAACACAAGCAATATTTTATAAATTAAAAGTAATTGTTCATGATGAGAGTTCTATGGATATTTCTGCACTATTAAAACCTACTTCATCTAATAATTATGTTGTTATATTGGACAAAGAATTTGAAAGCCAATATGAAAACATTGTGCAAATGTTTATTGGAGTAACAAGAAAGTGTTTTGTAGTTTTCAATAAATCTACTTCATATTGCTTAATAGATCTTAATACTAATGGTACCATTTCTTCAGACAAATTAAATGCTTTATTTGTAAAATCTGGGTCTGGCACATATAAAATTCTTGTAGATAGATCAAAAGATATATCATCTAAAAAAAGTTCAAGATTTTTACAGAAAATATTTGAAAACCAACATGGTCAACTACGAAGTACATCAGATATAGAATTGGAGGGAAAAAAATTAAGGAACTCTAAATTTTTTGGGCAGAAAGCTAGTAGTGACACACAATTGTGTGAACATCTAAAGGCAAAATTAAAAGTTACAGAAAGCTTATTAAGTGACCCCTCGGTTTGTATAAGAAAAACCGAATCAGGTCAGTACGCTATAATATTGCATAAAGAATCTAAGAAATCTTTTATTAATAACTTAAGGCGTCAATTGGCTTTTAATCCTAACGAGTTTGCTCCTTTAAAGACCACAAAGTCCGGTGAGATACATATCGGTCTAAACGACAATGGTAAAGAAAATGAATGCTATGCATCTTTAAAAATCACAGTATCAGGAAATATGTTTGTTACTTTAGACTCTGAAACTATCAAAGATATTATTGATGTGTCCGAAAATACTAATAATAAATCGTTGAATGTAATAGATATGCTAAGATCGGACAAACATTTAGATTGCAATAGCAAACCTAGAAATTGTTCCTGTGATATATCTGAACATATATGTGAAAGAAAACAAAACGAAATTATGGGTAGTAAATCTGATAAAGGTTTTGAATTAAGCAACAAACAATATTCAACAGTTTGTTCAGAAGATATATATCCTCATATAGTTATTAAGCCTTCTGAATATCAATCTCAAAAAGATAGTTTTGGTTCTACAGAACAATGTTATTATGTTACTGATACTGTATGTTCGTACCACAAAGATAGGTACAGTGATGTCTCCAATGAGTTAATAGAAATTTCAGGGCTGTGTAACAAAGTGCAAGGCAAATTGAAACAAAATGAATTTATATCTAACATTGATACATGCCCGCCAGCTAATGGTCAAGAAAAATGGGATTCTCTGATCTACTTAGCACCTCAACTTCCACCATTTTTAAAGAATTTTAACTATCGCTAGCATGTTTCCATTCCTTTGTTTTGATTTTTGACAAACATAAAAACATAGAATAAATGTAACAGATTATATAATAAATGGCATAACTTTGTAATATTTTGTTGTCATTCATAGTCACATTTATCTAAGTTCAAATGTGACGTATGTTGTGAACCTATTTTATTTCCCAACTTTCTATGATGAATGATCGCATATGTTTTGTCGAGAAATGCTAAATGGCCGTGTTTTGAAATGTTGCGGTAAAACTGAACGATTGATGATCAAAGTTCATCTAACTTTATTTAACACAATCAAATGGTTATTTTTTTTTACTTTTCTACTGTCCCACTATTTCGCACGTATGTCCTCTCATAGTGAGAGAGATTTAGATCGTAGACCACCACGCTGGCCAAGTGCGGGTTGGCAGACTTCAAAAATCGTCGAGAGAGAATTTCTCAGGCAAAACTGCTAGACACAAAAATAAAAGTAAAATTCTATCTACTATATAGGTACTTTTATTTTGATATCCTAATATTTTTTTTTATTTCATTGCTCTTGATTAGACTTAAAAATTGGTATACATTTTATCCCGCTACTATATGAGAAACTGAAATATAACCTGAAAACTAGCTTTTGACTGCGGCAGAGCCGCGGGCAAAAGCTAGTTATTATATATTTTTAAAGTATTTGACATAGCCGCATAAATGAACACGAAGTACGAAAACATAAAATCGAAAATAATAGTCACGAGCAGGATTTGAATCTGCATCTCCTGGAAAATCATCTGGGACGATTTTCCACGAGATGCAGGTTCAAATCCTGCTTGTGACTGATATTTTCAACTTCACATTTTCGCATTTTGTGTTCTTCGACTTTTTGCACTTACAGAATCTTCACGCCGTTAAAGGACAGTATCTCGACTTCTATATCCTCACTGCATTACTTCTATTTTGTTCAATATTTCTACATTGCGTTTCTAACGACTTCATTTACTATATTTTCCCAACAGGCGTCTCTAGGTTTCCCCTTACACACGCCTGGTAAATGGTTTAACTTTGTCTGCCTGCATTCTGCAGTTTCATTTTGCACGTGTGTACGAGATTGCGGACCGAATACATAATGCTCAACGTATTAGTTCAAACGACATTATTCATTTTTATTTCGTTAGTTTCCTTCGCTGCTATTTGTGACTTATGCTCGTTGAGTTTTATAAGTTTAGTAGTAGCTTGAAGAATAAATTTAGAGTTTACGAGATTATCTTGGATAATAATTACATACGTAGGTATATTGAAGGACGTACGTCCGTACCTAAATTATAGGATTTTATAGCATGATTAAAATTAAAGAACATCTTCACTTCATATTTGTTTTTCGATGTCTTGTCTCCATGTTATTATATGGAAGCGAGAGTTGGGTATGCAAAAAGGAGCATGAGAGTAAAATCAATGCGGTCGAAATGCGATCTCTGCGGAGAATCTGTGGAGTGAGGCTGACTGACCGCATTCATAACGACGACGTAAGAGAGCGAGGTATGAAAGAGAGTATTGGTTGGTATAAAGATGCGAAAGGGAATGCTCCGATTGTTCGGACATGTGGAAAGAATGCCGAACGAGCGACTGGTTAAGAAGATATACAATGCGAAAGTGGAAGGATGTAGGTACAGGGGGAGACCGAGACTCGCCTACCTAGACCAAATCGGTCATATATTGAAGGAAGGTGGAGTCAGGAGTCTCCGAAACCTGCGAGCGTGTATGAAGAGAGTTATGAATGTTGAGGAAGCGAGAGATGTATGCAAGAATAGAGCCACTTGGCACTCTGTTCTCTCTACCTCTGCCCCGCAAGGGAAATGGCGTGATGATAAGTTTACAAAAAATTAATAAATATTCACGGACATTTCACACAACGTCCTCTGGTCCCAAACTAAGCTTAACGCTTGTGCTATGGGTACCAGATTACGGATATAATACATATATTACTTTTTTTTTCTAAATACATATAATAGATAGAAAACACCCAGACGCAGTACAAATATCTGTATTCATCACACAAATAATTGTCCTGAGTGAGAATCGAACCCACGACCTCGTGCACGGAAGTCCGTTACATTACCGACTACGCCACGAGGGACGCGGGTTAGGATCAGAAAAGGTAGAGCTCTCTTTTTCCACTTTCACAAATAATTTGTTCTTTAAAGTAGCTGCGTTAAAATAAGCTAAAATACAGAACAAAATGATTAAAATTATACAAAGAAAGCAGTAGAACGTTAGGTCGATAGAATAGTTTGTGGGGCTAATTATTACCTAAGCGTTTTCTTTATTGTTTACTTGTAAAATTTTATGATTCTTAACATACAAAACGTTTCAACTTAAATTTTCTATACACCGATATGTATTATGTAATGTCGCATTATATTTGAAAGTCAACGCAACTGTCGGCACTCGGCACACGCTTGGTCTGTCATTTGACAGTCATAAGATGTGCTGGAAATGGCAAACCACACAGAATCAACATAGATTGTTATTATAGGGGAATGGTATTACTGTCAAGATCCAGACGCAAATTATTGCAGGTATCTGTTTTTTACAAAATACAGGTCATTTTTTGTATAGTGTAGAAAAACAAAAAAAAACCCTCATTGCTTAGGTTACCAGGTGGGAACAAAATGTGTTATTTATATTTATTTTGTCTGTATTTCCCAAGAAAATCCTGTAAATACAAATAAAGTAAATTCTTCGGGAACGGTGCACCTATAAAAAAAATTATAGATGAACCACTATCTCGTGCTCTTTAGTTTGAAAAAAATTATCGTCAAAAAACTTTGAACACATCACGTATATTTGTCGTCCGTAAACCAACTTTACAGACAACCATATAGTTTATTTTATACTTCATGGGTGGCAAACAAGCATACGGCCAACCTGATGGTAAGCGGTTACCGTAGCCTATTAGACGCTAGCAACACCAGACCGTATCACTCGCGTGTCGCTATCTCCAAGACTTAAGAGAATAGGATAGGAAAGATAATAAGGAGAGGATAGAAAGGAAGTTTGGGCATCTGGCACGCTGATCTTTTGTGAAAAGGTGGTACTTCCCCGATCAAGGCGGCCCATGCTGATAAGCAAGGTTCTACCACTAGAAAGAATTTGATTATGAATTACGAGATTACGTCTTCACGAGATGTGTTACCTCGTCGTTTTGGCCCACCAATACATAAGTTGTGGTGAGCTAGCAAATAGGAAAATATTTGGATTTATAGGAATGTACTGCGCAAGATTTATCTAGTAATGTAATTCTTTGTAGATGAATGTAGAAAAATTCACAACGGAGCAATATTTCGGCGCAGACTTTGCTCCCCGTGGGCTTGTGGGCTCACAGAATACAAATTGTTCCCTTTATCTGTATAAACGAGTGTATGGCTATATTCGTGCACTTAAGATTATACAACACATTTTGTTTGTTTCTAAAGAACAAATTCCATATTTCATTGATTGACATGTAGGGAACCCGTAAGAATAATATGTATATTATGGTATATATTAGCTTTTTGATGTCTATTGTTGGAAGCTTGATCAAAAGAGAGCCACAACACAAGCAGTCCTGTGCCACTGCAGCAAACGGACTACTGCAGCAAACGGACTACTGCAGCTTTGATCAGATTGTTGGTGTACTTAGTGGGATGCCTTTACGCCATCTGCTACCACCAGTCTGGCGTCTTTAGTGGACTTCATTGCTTTTTTATTGCGTATTGCGGCAGATGAGCCACGGCCCACCAGATGCTAAATGGTAACCGTCGCCCATGGACTCAACTATACCTACCGAGAGTATTGTCTTGTATTGGTATTGAATTTTGGTACAGGCGGGATTTAATTGCACAATTAAATTATTATATTGGATTAATGCATGTAAATGCGTTCCGATAGAGGACGTTGGTCGTTGAGACAAATGTGATAAGGAGATTGGGTATGTCTAAAAGATAGTACTGTAGCTCAGTGGATTAAAGCACTTCCCCGGTTAGGAAGGGACGCAGGTTCGATTCCCGCCTGTACTAAAATACTCTTTTTCCTTATTCACAAATTATAATTTGTACTTTAAGAGTAGCTGAGCATGTCAAGTGCTAAAATATAGTTCAAAATGTATAAATACTCTTTACTTAATCATCATAGATGATGATGATATCAGAGATGTGGTGAAAACTATCGCGCGGCAAAAGTGGATATGAGAAGTTCATATGGCTAGAATGAGCACTGATAGATGGGCACGAAGAGTCCTAGAGTGGAGACCGTGGACGAACACCAGACCACGTGGTCGCCCACCGAAGCGATGGGTAGACGACATCCGAGGACATGCAGGCCGTGACTGGATTAATCAAGCAGCAGACAGGGCGGCCTGGAAGAAATTGGGACAGTCCTATGTGCAGAAATGCACCAGGAAAGGCTGATGATGATGATGACTTAATCATCATATTAGGTATTTGACATTACTACATATTGTATTTTTTTTTATTGCTAACGGTGGCAGACGAGCCAATGGCCCACCTGATGGTAAGTGGTAACCGCGGCACATGGACTTTTTCAACACCACAGCCAAGCCGCCGCCTACCGTGAGTAAAGTGCTCTTCTCAAACCTCGTTTAAAGAGGGACAAGTCATAACGCTGGGGAAACACCGCAGCAAGAAGTTCATTCCAGAGCTTACACGTACGTGGTAGAAAAGAACGCTGAAAATGAACCGTCTTGGACGAGATCGTTTCCATGTGGTATGGATGAACCCTAGTACGGCGTAAATGGCGATGTTGGTACCACCTCAAACAGTTCCCCAGAGCACTCCCCGTTGAAGAGCCGATAGAGCACATAGAGAGCCCCAAAGTCTCTCCGCTGCCCCAACGACTCCAGCTCATCCGTTATATTGGGATCTTCGACAATCCAAACAGCATGCCTTTGCAGGGAGTCAAGTGGGTCGAGCTGGTATTTTGGTGCGCCTGCCAGTACCTACCTACTTTTTAAACTTTCACGTTTTATATTCATTATAACACATTTAACGGGTCCATACGCGCATTAAACTTATCAAATTACTATTATTTTTACTACATATTTCCATTTAATGGGAGATGTGAAATAATTGTACCTACTACCACTCTTTAGTCAGATTTTTCTTAACGCTGAAATATTTACCTTTATATATTTTTTTAATGGCGTGGTGTATGATGCTCTAAATCTCTGTCATTCCGAGAAGAGACGCGTAAAAACACGTGTGTTTGTGTGACAGACGGTTATGAAAAAAATAGTATGTTTTTAACATGCTTTTATTAGCTTCGCCTGTATCTATGTATGTATGTGAAGGAATCTTTGAACGTGATTTTGACCCATTACAAAATGTCAGTTTAAATTCAAACTGTACCGATCACAGTACAATAATTTGAGAAGATTGTAATTTGTTTTTAGAAAATCGTTTCAGTCGTCACATCTACTATGAAAAAAAAAGTTTAACAACTGTAACTAAATATGGAAATACAAAAGTGAGCTAATACTACGAAACAAGAAAATAATTTAGACAGAAATCAAGAAATACTTTGGAAAATCCCTCCTTCATTTTTCACAATAAAATTGATTATTTGATAACTAATAATTTATTGGTCTTACTAAGTAGTTTTCAATCAATCACATAGATAGCGCTAATTTCAAAAAGTACTAATGTGGTTCTCATGTCTTATACGCCATCTAACGCTAATTTTAAGAAGTACTTCTATATTGGTCTATAGAAATAGTTCTCACATTCCTTAAGAAATAAGGATAGCGCTGGTTTTAGTGTCGAATCCAGCGTAAATATTCACTATTTTTTTTGTTTTTTAACAATTAAACCACATCGAATCAGACCGTGAAAAGTAATAGGGCTCTATTCCTAGTTGTAATGAAGTTAATATGAAAAAAAAGACTCGATTAGTAAAGTATTTCGGTTGTTATCTTGTTAACATACATTACCTACAACAAACGGACTCTGTCTTGGACAGACACAACTTTTTTAGACAGTTTTTTTAACTAGTTTAAATAACAAAAATGGCATAAAAAATATCATGAGTGTCAAAAATAGTGTTTTTTCTTGATATGTGTGTATATATATTGTTTTGCATGCCGTGTGGGGCCGGTTTTAGAATTGTCCCACCCCTCTCCACCCATGGGAGTCGTAAGAGCCGACTGAGGGAATACCGGGGGAGTGGGCAGCAGCACTCCTTCGAGTATTAACAACATCCACTGCGATCGCCAACCCGCCTGCCAAGCGTGGCGATTACGGCACTATCATTCTTGGGGAGGCCTATGTCCTGCAGTGGACTTCAAAAGGCTGATGGATGATGATGGATGGATATATTGTTTTACAAGTGCAATATATGATAAATAGAGACGTTTTAAGTTTAAAAATCAGTTGTTCTACATGAAACGAGAGCAGTGCCCACCTCAACGCTTCGCTTATGAGGCATGCAATACAAAGGCACAAAAATGGTTAAGGTAGAGCCATGGTCGCATGTTTATAATACTAGCGTTTGCCCGCGGCTCTGCCACAGCCAAAAGTTAGTTCTTAGGTTGTATCTCAGGTTCCCGAAATAGTAGCGCGATTAAAATATTTTTTAGTAGTAGTTCCAGTTCTTAAGTCTAATCAAGAGCTACCAAATAAAAAAAGTTGCATCAAAATCTGCTTAGTAGTTTTTGCGTGATGCGCGAACGAACAAGCAGACAAAAAAATACCTATTGTTTTGTGTTCAGAAGCTTATATAGACCGTACAGACATTTTTTTCTTAAATATCTTAAATGTACAGACAGCTCTGTTACAGCTTTATAATATGTAGTAATAGATTATTTCACCCGGGCGAAGCAAAGATGAATCACTAACTAAAATAGATACCAACACTAAATGTTCCTAATATGAGAACTGAATAAAATTTTTAGTTATATCAGCAACTCCGGTATGGTCTAGTGGCTAGGATACCTGGCTCTCACCCAGGAGGCTCGGGTTCGATTCCCGGTACCGGAAACGAGCTTTTTGCTTCTTTTAATATCAGATAACAATTTTTTTCTACGTTCTACTTAATAATTTTGGTCAAAATAATAAGCACAAAATTAATTTATTTTTTATATTTTTCTATGATGTTTTTTTTTATTATTTAAATGAAATTCAAACTAGGGTAAAGTACACATTATTTGTGAATAAGGAAAAAGAGAATTTTAGTACGAGCGGGGATCGAACCCGCGTCCCTTCCCATCCGGGGAAGTGCTCTAAGCCACTGAGCTACCGTACCGACCTTTTCGGTCATCCCAATCTCCTCATCACATTTGTCTTTACGACCAACGCCATCTATCGCAACGCATTTACATGCATTAATCCTATACCTATAGTAAGTTTAATTTTGCAATTAAAATTGAATACCATAAACTTAAAATATAGCAATTAATATATTATTATTATTGTAATTCACTATTTGTGCTCCGCAGTTCCACCCGAATTTTAATTCCAAATATCTGATTTATTTATAAATAACTAGTGAACTTAGGGGTTAGGCAGAATCTCATATCTCACATGTCGAGCGTATCGTGATGACTGTGATTGGTTGAGAAACCGACGCTTGTTCAAATCTTGCAAGTTAATAAATTTAACTTGCAAGATTTGAACGGGTTGTCCCGTAAGAAAAAGTCCCTCTTATTTGTGTAAGAGGGACTTTTTCCTGTGGGGATATGTAAAGTCTAAAGTTTATGCGGACAAAACCGCTTCGATTCAGGCCTTGGAGGAAAACATTACGCGTGTCATTCGCCAGTTACCAGTCGAAATGCTCGAACGAGTCATCGAAAATTTGACTCAACGGATGGACCATCTGCGACGTAGCAACGGCCAACATTTGAGACATAATCTTCAAAAAATAAACGCCATAGAATGTTCTTTCAAATTATAATAAACATTATCCATTAAATTTGAATTTACTGTTTTTTTCTTTAAAAAAGTAGGGAATCTCGAAATGGATCACCTCTTACAATAAAAGCGTCGCCACCCTAACAGACGATTTTATCCTCCCTTCGCATTATATGTTTCACATCAAAAATAAAACGATATTCTTGTGGGTTTTAGCATTTCCGAACGCGCAAAGACTTGAAAGCGCGGGAAAAAGGGCTGTCAGAATAAACAATAAAGTGATAATAGGCTTAGATCAATAATATTAATTAAGTAATCTAAGATAATGGGTTCCTAAAAACACAGGAAATAGACTACATACTAACTGCATGATTGGATATCATAAAATAGTATCCAAAGTATCGACTTATATCTACTCTAATCTGCAATTAGGTAATTATTTAGATATTTTTATATATATTTTTAGCATTTGACATGCTTAGCACTATACTTTGTGTTTAATGCAATTAGGTAATTAACAACTGAAGTTAATGTGTGTATAAGGTGTTTATTATAAATCGAAATTATATTCCATCTAATCAAAAAATACTAAATACGAATTTTGTTATGATTTACATTACACCTTCAAACTTCGAGACGGGAATAATAGGGCGACCTAGGAGCACGTTCCCTAAATCACCAGCATTCTTTTACGATATCTATCGCGTTTACTTGATCACTGGTGAAGCACGAATGCTGTAAGTAGGTAGGTATTCGAAACGTTGTTATAGTAGACAGTCAAGTAAATTCTATAAATTCCGCAAATATAGTTTTATTTCATAATGTGTAGCATTATAAGTATCAGAAAGTTATTATGCTAGGATAGTTTGCTTTAGAAATTTAATTCTGATACCAAAGAAGTCAAACTTTATTTGGCAAAGATATTTTATTTGCATTAGTTAAAACATATTTTTGTTTGCAGTAAATTTCAAAACTATACAGTTTGGAAACAACTGCCGGCAAAACCATTTGCAAAAAACACTAGCTATGCAGACTTTTCGACTGCAATTTTTTGTTGCCATTTATTTCCAATGTACTTGTGACACTCGCTGGCTGATTGATTTGCGAGTGCCTGATCTTGATAGTAGTTTAAAAACTCATCCTTTACAAACTTCCAAATGTTATCTATACTATTATAAAGCTGTAACAGAGCTGTATCTTTCCATTTAAGATATTTGAGAAAAAATGACTGCAATAGCCTATATGGGTGTGTCTAAACACAAAACAATTTTTTTTAGAATTTTTGTCTGTTTTTTTGTTCGCGCATCACGCAAAAACTACTGAACAGATTTTGATGCAACTTTTTTTATTTGGTAGCTCTTGATGAGACTTAAAAACTGGTTAAAATCAGGAACCTGAGTTATATTCTAAAACTAGCTTTTGGCTGCGGTGAAGCCGCGGGCAAAGGCTAGTAAATAATAAAATCACGATTGCCTATTGGTCCTTTTACTTTTTCTAAATCACGCAATAAATTTCGATACGGTTTTCCCTATCATTTAAAACAATTTGAAGGAAATTTCGTTTAATATTACAACCATTAAAAGGCTGTTTTTAAGTAGAGAAATGCATTTTTTCGTAAATGAACGCAATACAATAGTAATTGTTACCCTAGGGATGAAAGCAACTTATTTAGTCTCGAGACGGGGTTTGGCGCCCGAGCGTAGCGAGGGCTCCAAACCCTGTCTACTAAAAAAGTCTTTATCCCGAGGTTAACACTGTACTTTTCATTCCGAATACGAGGAACTAAAAATAAAAATCATGAATTAGCTAAAGAAAAAATGGGAGACTAAAAAATTTAATTTGGAACCGCCGTTTCCCGCCTATTTTGTTTTTTTTTTCTGTGGCCTGTCAGCTATTCAGCCATTATTTTTCATTTTAATCATTGAAAAAATATAAATCTTCGTTATTTTAAAGATATAGTTGCAACTATATTAAAATAAAGTCATATAAAAAACAAATTCTTTAATAAATACTTAACTTTATGTTATTTCAATTTTACATCGCGCTGTAATTGACTGGCTGTACAGAAAATAGAACTGTTTTTTTTATAATTACTCAGCTGTCAGTTGAAAGTAATTCTTCCTAGGGCTGAAAAGTATTACTTTCAACCCGCTTCTCAGGCAACTTCAGACCTAATTTCAGAGTATGAGTAATGAAAACAATTTTTTCACAGAAATCTGAATAAAAAGTACTGAGATTTTATCTAAAATTTTATCTAATTTTTGATGGACTTTTAAAATGAACATAGTTATGCCTTAAAAACATGCCTAGTTTACGTAGATTCTAAAAAGGTATCGTACATTGTGTGCTTTAAATTTTTGTAAGTTCTTTTGCTCTGTAACTAATATTGCTTGTAAAATGCGCATGTAACGGGCAGCTATGGCATAGTACCTATTTTTTTCCACAGTACATGTAAAAATTTTGGCATAAAGAAAAACATTATCTTAACAATTCTTAAAATGTAAATGTTGACAATATTTTATATTAATAATGCCTAAAATAGTAAACTAATAAAATAATACAAGTATCCAGGAGTCAGATACAAAAAAAAATGTACATAAAAATAAGTTACTTTGATGAAATAGTGACCGAATGAATGAGCAAAGAAGTAAAATTAAAAAAATACAAATGTTTACTATTTTGACACCGTTGGCAAAAATAAAATAAAAAGTCGATTTTGCAGCTTGACTTCAGGGCTACCTCCAATTAACGGATCATCCATTATTTACAACAGACCCTGTATATGATGTATACTTTTTACAATTTGTATTTTTATTTGTTTATCTACACTGAGCTTATCATTCAAAGAACCTTCAAATCTATTGTCATGAAGACTTTTTTCATCCAAATACTGGTTTTACTGTCAGGCACATCGTACCCGGCGACCTTTCTTTTTATTCCGTTCCGGTCTTTCCCATTCCGTTTTATGTGGTTCCTATGCGGAACTACAAAATTCTGAGTATACGGCACTCTGCGAGGGTCGAGTGTTAAAGTTTTACAGTCCATTTTAGCTACATAGTTGGATGGGTCACAAGTTTATGTGCTAGCCCTTTGTCAAGCGGAAAATTGTGAGCAGAATAAAAAGCAAGTTGATATTTAATCTTTATAGCAGGTAATAATATCACTTTGGAGTGCGCTGCGAGATTCAGAAATATGGGTACTGAATACTGTTTGAGATATTTTTGGGATTTAGTCTTTGTCTGGTACGTTTTTACCTGTAACAGAGCTGTGTCTGTACATTTAAGATATTTGAAAAAAATTAATTACTGTATTAGGTTATAATAGGCGTGTCTGAGCACAAAACATTTATTTTTAGATTTTTTGTCTGTTTGTCTGTTTTTCGTTGGCGCATTATCTAAAAACTAAGTACTGAACGGATTTTGATGCAACATTTTTTTTATTTGATAGCTCTTGATTAGACTTAAAAAATGATGGTATACATTATATTTCTTCGCTTCATTCTTCAGATATAATTAACCAGGCAGTTCTTTTAACATACAGGCAACTTCGCACGTTTAGATTTTTAAAACTTTTTGTAAAATAAAGTACTTCCGTTTACATACTTCCGTCTACCCCACTACGCACCTTATCGATGCCGGCAGGCCCGAGCCTCATTCTTTTTTCGTGCGCCGCAATGTTAACACGTTTACTTCTACCCAAAAAGAAAATAAAATGTATAAACTAAAAGATTGAACATTATAAAAAGTAGAAAATTGTAAAAATATGAACATATGGAGTGCCTGGCGGTTGAACGAAATTCAACACGTAGGCAATTTCTCCAGAAATTAAGGTATTTCCTATTATGGACATATACTGTCTCAAACTGCTAAATAGTATTTAAAACACCACAAACAAATGTTTGTTTTACGCCTTGTTTCGAAATACGAACATATGGCGCGCCTGCGGGTTGAACGAGATTCAACACTAAGGCAATTTCTCCAGAAATTAAGGTATTTCCTATTATGGATATATACCGTCTCAAACTGCTAAATAGTATTTAAAACACCACAAACAAATGTTTGTTTTACGCCTTGTTTCGAAATACGAACATATGGCGCGCCTGGGGGTTGAACGAGATTCAACACGAAGGCAATTTCTCCAGAAATTAAGGTATTTCCTATTATGGATATATACCGTCTCAAACTGCTAAATAGTATTTAAAACACCACAAACAAATGTTTGTTTTACGCCTTGTTTCGAAATACGAACATATGGCGCGCCTGGGGGTTGAACGAGATTCAACACGAAGGCAATTTCTCCAGAAATTAAGGTATTTCCTATTATGGACGTATACCGTCTCAAACTGCTAAATAGTATTTAAAACACCACAAACAAATGTTTGCTTTACGCCTTGATTCGAAATACGAACATATGGCACGCCTGGGGTTTGAACGAGATTCAACACGAAGGCAATTTCTCCAGAAATTAAGGTATTTCTTATTATGGACGTATACCGTCTTAAACTTAAAAATAGCATTTAAAATGCAAATACCACAAACATATTAAGAACTCGTTATATATAGGGTAAACTGTATAATGATTGGCACTCTAAGCATATTTAAGATTGATATATATATATTTTAAATTGATAGGTGTTTAAAAAGTCAGCAAACATTGATAAAGAGTTCTCTGGTATGGATATTTTCAAATGAAAATGCAGTCAATCTAATTAGAGATTTTTAATAGAAAAACATAAAAAAAAAAATTGAAATTAGTCATTGGCTCCATGTACAGTTACTGTTATTAAGTCAGTCATTGGCACCTAATAAAGTACACGTAATAAAGTAAGATTATAACAGAAAATTGGTCAAAAAAGCACTCGTAGACATTATTTACCTAAAAACTAAGCATAATAATAAACAATCTACGTTACAGTCATTAATTGATGACCCTTATTAGAAAGTGATGTTTTGACAGTTCTGCATGACGCCGGTATATATTTATTTTCTTTAGTGCTGCCAGCTATAATATTATAAAACCTACTTTTTTCTGCAAACAATGTTACTCGTACTATTGCAGATTATGAAAAAAAGTAGAACAAATGTTTTTGCTATACCAGTTCTTAATATTTGCATTTAAAATCCAAAGTGCCAATGACTAAGGGGGAGCCGGCAATACTATAGTTTACCCTACGTACTTACCATCAATTTTACTTGGCAATTATTATTTCTTATGGTGGTGATTGACCTACCTACCGTTTAATGATGAAATAAGGGATGACATACCTATTGGGGACACAGACCTTGCACAGATCAACCAGAAACCTGTCGTCACCCATGACGATCCTGCTCCTACAACCAAGGACCCTGCAAAGATAGTGGAACTACCTTTAGATATTTTGTCCGCCTTAGGTGAACCCACCAATTACACGTCAAAGCATATCTAGCAAGTAGGTTCTACTTAGAAATGGTTCGGGGCGAGGGGGATACAAGGTGTCATACTTGCCAGCTCAACAAGCGATATCTACCAGTTCGAGCTATCCAAAGACAAGAATTACACACCCGCAGTGATGGAAGATTGGTACCGGTTGGTCCGTGCATCACTTCGACTATTCAGGTACCTACATGCTTGTTGTTTACAATCGTAAATTACATGTTAGCAGAACATAACAGATAATAAGGTATGCTAAGAATGGATACAAAATCGTTTCCCAATATTTCACAAAGGATCTTATTTAGCCTACACATGTTTGGTAGTTTTTATCTATCGGAGTTAGGAGCAAAGGTAAAGAATTTGATGTCCAACTCGTATCGTAATGTTGACCCCTAAGCAAAACTGTTGTAAAAGATTTCTTTTAAATCTAAAATCTTACAACTTTATTCCAAATATGGGTTTTAAAATGTAAGACCACCGAAGTGCCCATATTAATATCACTTCAATGTTTCATGGCTACGTCTTTATAAGAAACATTTCGTAGTGTACCTATATACACACCTCATCATAAATATTTACGATTTTAGTTTCAAGATTATATCTCCTCTAATAGTTACTCAAAATGTCTTATTAACGTTCATAAAACAAAAAGTTTGCACATCACGCAAAAACTACTGTACGAATTTTGATGATTTTTTTTTTCCGAATGATTGTTTTTGTTTTGGGGGAAACATATTTTTACAATAAACAACCCGATATGTATATAACATCACGCCTGTATCCCTGAAGGGCTAGGCAGACGTATATTACATGCCCACATAAGTATATCAAAAATGTTATCTTAAAATTTTCTCAAAAGCATCTCGGCTAGGGTGCGATCAGCTAAGGTTCTGAAGTAAAAAGAGTGAAGTAAAATTTCACATTAAAAACATAAAACTGCTCGCTACTTTCCTGGCCCTAAAATGTTTTGTATTACGCTGTTGCTAACATAGCAGCAATCGGCTATGTAAACAGGATGAGACTTATACACTCACCTGAATAACTTGAGAAACATTTGGCAATGGTGCGAGAGAAGAAGCGAAGAATCTATTTCTTTGCATATTACGTCCGTACAAAAGAGAAAAAAGAAGCTGATGAGCAATCACTGAAAGTTAATACTAACACAGAATAGAAGTTTTCACTGGAAGCTTCCAATTCCATTACTAGGCAGCTAGGATGACCCTCAATAGATCTTTCCGCCTCGCGAACCACTGCCAAATGCAAAGTCTTAGGTTTCATGGAAACAAAATCTCTATGCTATTTGTCTAGATTCCTTTATTCATTTGCAATTAATTGGCAAGATATGTTCTTTTAAACTTTCTTGCATTTTCATTTATCGTAAATTGTTTAAAAAAGTAGGAAATTACCGGGCAACATATATATTGGTTTCCCGTTTTTGGCCTTCACAACCTATTAAAGTCTTCTAAAGATCTTAAACCTAACAAAAAACTTCTCGGGTCTTTATACAGGCCTTGTCGCCCTCTGCACCATCGTTTTACTCTGACGGCGGCCTGTACTCACCTGTAGGTACTCGCCGAGAAACTCCAGCTAAATCTCTGGAGTTAATGTTAGCCTCTGTTTCTAAAAAGACATTAAGTACAGCTATATGGAGTGTAACATTAAAACTTTGGTGGACATAGGTATCGCATAGACCACAATGTTGATTATCTTCATAATTCCAATCCATTCGGGCTAACTTTTTTAATACATCAGTTTGCTATGGGCGTGTCCTATGCAACACATAATACACACCGTTTTGCCCTGTCTCATAACACACGTTCAAGCGTCCTCTGTTAATAATAAAATTGCGCAATGGGTCTATAACAACCCCGGCTATTAGGATCTCGATTTTAGACTTAAGACCTCCCCCTGGTCGTGACCAAACAATCGTAACCTAACTTTTTTCTGTCAACCTTACTATCTGTCCAGATATTGTTATAGGCGATTATATATCGCTTACAAAAAATTTGAGACATAATTTTTTAGACATAATTAGGAAGGCCGCTAGTTGGTTTCACTTTCCCAAATATTTGCCAAATTTTGTCAGAGTCAGATAGCACAGAATTGCTAGAACAGTGTTCTTACTATTATATTTATATACTTATAATTTTGAATTTAAAATACCTATAGATGTAAATAGGTTATTTATCAATATAAGTACTTCATGACATCATGACTGACTATATAAGTTGCCATCGCTCCTTATTCAGTTATATAGTATTATAATAAACATTTATCGTTTTTGAAGATAACGTTTGTCTTAAGTAGTACATACTCATAAGATTTTTTTTTACCACTCTTAGTAAAACTTAATCTCTGAACATCTACGTGGTTAATTATATCTGAAGAATGAAGCGAAGAAATATAATATATGATCAAACGAACTTCTCGAGTGAAGTTCGGTCAATATTATATGAGTCGCTTCATTCGAAGATATAATCACCCACCCACCCTTATCCCTTAAGTTTTGCTAGGTAGACTTGATTTACTTAGTCTCTAAAAAGAATGAGGCTCGGGCCTGCCGGCATCGATAAGTTGCGTAGTGGGGTAGACGGAAGTATGTAAACGGAAGTACTTTATTTTACAAAAAGTTTTAAAAATCTAAACGTGCGAAGTTGCCTGTATGTTAAAAGGACTACCTGGTTAATTATATCTTCGAATGAAGCGACTCATATAATATTACTCATATATTATTGATCGAACTTCACTCGAGAAGTTCGTTTGATCATATATTTTATCCCGCTACTATATCGGGAACCTGAGATATAATCTAACAACTAGCAGAGCCGCGGGCAAAGGCTAGTATTATTATAAAGCTGTAAAATAGCTATGTCTGTACATTGAATTTGCAGAATATTGTGAGATTTTGCAGTTCATTTCCTTATACATAGGATAGTTGTATAGCATCGTGAGTTTTTTCATTGTTGTGCGTGCTATCTTGCTATTATCACATTACCCTCTGTCTGTGAGAATTGCGCATTGGCAATCCTTGGTTCTTGTGTAGGTATGTGTTAAAATAGCCGGGATTGCTAATCCGTGGGTGAGTGGTTGGTTCTCCCAGTGCTGTAACTAGCCTTTTACGCGCCCGGTGCGAGCTTCTTTAACTGCGCCCTTAAAATGTTCTAATCTTACATGGTTTTGACTGTAAAACCTAATGTTTAAAATAAATCTATCGTCTAAAAACTACGGTTTTGTATACTTAATTCAGTTATGCGCCCCTCCGGGGTCTGCGCCCTGTGCCTGGGCACTGCTGGTACCATCTCAGTTACGACACTGGGATCTCCTGCTAAAATATCAATGGATTTCTGCAAAGTGTCGCCTTATACAATAATTTGTCTCATAGGAAAGTAAAAAAAAAAGAATTAGATTGGTATAAACTTTTCCAAAATTATACTTAAAGAAAATAAGTCACGTCTTGTAATAATACTTGATATATGACTGAAAGCGCTGTCCAATATCGGTTCAAGAGAACTTACATAATACGTTCTTATGACGAATGACTTTCTTATTGTAAGAATATTAATATTGGGTATTGCTTATATTTTACTCATAGAATGCTATCAGTGTGATCACGTAGAATATGGGTTTGTCAAGGTTAATCAAGATTTCCTTACTTGATTTATATGTAAGGTACTTTGTCTTTTAACATATTATAATACTAGCAGACGCGGCCACCCTGTGGCACAGTTAAAGGAAATAGTCGGGATAAAAACTATTCTATTGTTGAAGTTGGAATAAATCATATATTTTGAAAAAAAAAAACCGTTAAGATCGGTTAAGTAAGTAGTTTATGTTAAACTGTTTAGTAGTTCATCGCGGATAAAGAACGTGCCACGAAAATTTTATATATAAAGGTCATGATTCACCACCGCCAATGCAATACGGTCGAAACATTGGGAAATAAAGGTATTTTACCTGAAAATATACACGCGAAGTCCCGCGGAAATTAATATTTGTAGGTATATGATTATCTTAGGTCTGATATCACGGAAGTAATGTAACACAGTTCCAGTGGCCCGCCAATATAGGCGGAGAGACGGCACACGGCGAGTTTATTTAGTGGGTGAGAGCCCACACTACCCTGTTCGTTGTCACAAACGACGGGGTTTGCCGTTAGAAAAAAAATGTAATCCTGTCAGGTAAACAGTTTAATGTCATGTTATCTCTCTACTCTAGGCTTATTATAATAGCGGCTTATCTATGATCAGCGGTTAGTGCTTATCGTAGAAGCAACACAAAATATATTAAAAACATTACGTTGAATTTTTTCTATTCTACACATTTATTTCTATTGTGAAGAACATGTCTGTGTTAATTGATCATCTTTCTGCTCTTATCCCAACTACTTGGGATCCGAAGTCTGCTGTCCTATTCCCATCATACTTCTTTTAGAATCTATTCCGTGCGAAAATGTGAAATCTAAAAAATAATAGTCACGAGCAACATTTAAATCTACGTCTGTTGGAAAACTGTTCAAGATGCTTTGCCAATTCAGCCATTGTGACAGTCCGCTTGGGACTACTAATTTCGATAGCACATTCCTTCTTAATGCCTTGGGTGACGCCTGAGTCATTGTAGAAATAGTGGGTAAGTAGGCTATCTCCAGCCCATTCCGCGATATAATTACCTACCATAATTGCCTGTCTCAGGGTTGTCACTTTTAGCAAAATTTTAATTCAGTGCCTAGAAATTGGCAAGGGCCGGGAAGTTGTATTTTTTACTTGTAATCGTTTAGGTAAAACCGACCTCACTAACCCTGAACCCAGAGGACACAACACAGATTATTTTAACTTACGATTTTTACTTACGATTATTACTTAGTCACTATACCTACAATACTGAGAAATCGACATGATATGAAATTTAGACAGCCAAACACACAGCAATAAGTTCTCCTGCGATTATCACACATTTTTCAATTACCTTGTGCGGCATTAGCCCCGACTATTAAAAAGTACTCTGTGCCCCGACTGGAGTTGGCAACTCTTTGTGGAGTAGGTACTGAGAAACGGGTCGAGATTTTGTTAGAGTGTACGTACGATACTGTGGCGCACACATACAAGCCGCGCCCGGTGCGTTTGTATGAAGATAACCTACTTCCCACTCTTTCTACTATGCCTGAGTCATATGTCGGATGTATTTTCATACATTTTTCCGACCAGGCCTATAGACAAGTAGCATAAACGCATAGTAGAATAGAATAGAATAATCAATGTAAGTCTTTACAATTAAAATTTATACCAAATTTATCTATTGTTGTTATCTACCACTTATGGTTTTATCAATTGCTTGTTAAGAATTTCGATTTCACATTTTTCACTTTGTGTTTAATGTAAGAATAGATCATTAGAGTTTCGTATAGATATTTCGTAGTTTATGATTTCGTATTGAAAATCTCCCTTGGGTCATCATTAACTCTCCCTCAAACATCATTGTTTTTCCCCTCCATCTCACGTAGCGTTTGGGAATAGCAACACCTGATGTGTTTTATATACCCCATATATCCACTGAGATGAAAACAATGCAATATGACATTGAAAAATTGACTAGTCGCTATGTTTTGCTTATTATGTATTCTACCCAAGTCAGGTATTAAGAATCTATACACATAGAAAAAGACAATAATCGAAGGAATTTGTATTTCCATAAAATTTCAGTTGAATTTGCCCTCAACGGGTCCATTATGAATTGATTTGTATTCTATAGGCGTGTATTCAAATCAGTTATTGTGTTCTTTGTGCGAAAGGGGACGATGTGGAATCTTAGTGATATTCTTTAGAACAATTGGCTGTCCTCAACGGCGTTAAGATTCTGATGATGTTGGCCAACTAGAAGATCGTAATTTAATTTTATATTCTCGTTATTATTGTTGACCACTTGAATTTATATTACAGAAGAAAAAATTAAAATACTTCCTTTTATTAATATAAACAGTTAATAGTATTGATGAACGGAACGGTACTGTACTTCTCCGTTATAATATTACAGGTAATTAAATACATCGATGGTGTTAAATAATCCTACTAATACTACAAATGCGTAGGTATGTCATAATATTTTCTGCTACGCGAATTTTACCTATTTTCAACCGACTTCCAAAAAGAAGGAGGTTCTCAATTCGGCTGTATGTTTTATTAGACACGGTAAACAGATTCCATAAAGTTATTTTATTTTAGTTTATGAAGCTGTTTGTTCGTCAATCATGCCTTTCATTCCTCTCATAATCTATTACTATTATAGCAAAGGCTGGTATAATATAATCCACGAAGCTTTTACGAGTTTGTAAACAAAACAAGTGTCAGCTCCACTCCATCACAACTAATAGTTAACATTCATCATTGTACATTTAACGGGCTGACACAGCCAGATATCAATCGTACTGCGTCCTGGCACTGAACGGACTTAGAATCAATCACTAACGCAACCCCGCTTCTAATGTATTGGAAAATTGAACAGACTGTTCTTATTTTGTTTTGAGACTGAATTTATTAAACTTTTGTAAAGTTACCTTACGTAAGTTTTTAACTCTGACAAATTGTAGTATAATTTGAAAAGCACTTTAGCGTTTAGTCTATGCTATTCATTTTAAATCCAGAGTATAATATGTAAATTGGGTAAATTGTAATATTTTTTTAAATCTTAACTTATTCTATTTGTGAAGTAGGTGGGATTTTGAATAAATCTTTTTGTTTATTATATAATATAGAGCTACGCTTTTACTACTCGTATATGCTTTTACTATAGAGAATATGAAGCACTAGATATTCTCTATAGTAAAAGCAGTACCTAATAAACTTTGATGGTAGTAGTTGAAGCTATTTTTAATTTTAATTAGACTTAATGATATATGGCTTCATATAAAACAAATAAATTGTCAATATAAAAAGTGTCGTATGAATTTTTTGCCGGGTCTTTCTTATGAGAAGATTTAATAATGAATCCGCCTGCTAGTTGCGATTTTAATCGCAACAATAATGCTGCGGTTGCACTTTCCTCAAGCGTTCGTGTTAGTTAATAGCAAACTCTTAGGAATTTTAAGTGTTATATAACAGGAGTAATAAGCACATAATATTTTAAGTCTGATTGAGCACTTGCGACTGGTGCAATCGCCTTTAACCTTTTCCTTATTCGCCAATTACCAAGATCCATGTGAAAGTAAAGTGAGTACCTAGTTAGAAAAAAGTGGCGAAGAACAAGGACTGACATGATATTCCTTCACCAATCAAAAATAATCTAAGTTGAAGTTGTACATCGTATTGGTTTGGTGTAGTAGATAATAATGGAATCGAACTTTGGACTTAGAAGATATTTGTGTGAGATATTGTTCGTGTGGTGATGGACTAAGAATACAAGTGTCACCACCCCATTCTTTACTACGAGTGGGGTATGAGGCGACTAAGACAAGTAAGCAGTTATTACCCATTGCATTACTGGTGGTAGGGCTGGGTAGTAGGAGTGCGCACTTGTTATCAAGCCCGAGCGGGTTGGTAGGTACCACCATCTCGCGTGTGCCATGAAGCAGATCGGTGTGTTTTGGTTGTAGCAGGAGATAGCCGAAAGAATTAATCTTTCATTTCATATCTGTGAAATGAAATGGTGAGCAGTGGCTTGACAATACTTCCGGTATAGTTGAGTCGATAAGCGACGGTTGCCATTTACCATCAGGTAGGCCGTGAATCGTCTGCCACCGAACACAATAAAAAAATATATACTAGGGAAGTCCTTAAAATCAAATATGTAATATAGGTAGGTATAAAGTCACACTTCACCAACTAAGACAAAGCTGCCTAAAGGCATTCTTTGCAAAAACTATAGTTTATTTTAACAAGCGCTACAAAAACCTTTTATGTTCTTGCATATCAGCATTATCCTCAGGAAACTACTAAATTGACATCATATAAGGATGCCTCGATAACCATTTTTTGCTCCAGAAGCGACGATGGAGGTCGGGTTACTCTGATTTTCCCTTGGTTATGATGAGTCATGGAAGTATTCTACGACACGCTGAAAATACAACTTAGGCAAGACTAAATCCTTATTACGCTTGATTTCTACGCTCATGTAATTTAAAAAAAAACGCTATTCTATGTAGATTATTTAGTAACTAGCCTTTGCCCGCGGCCCCGCCGCAACCAAAAGCTAGTTTTTAAGTTATATCTCAGGTACCCGATATAGTAGTGGGATAAAATGTGTACCAGTTTTTAAGTATAATCAAGAGCATCAAGTAAAAGAAAATACATCAAAATCCGTTTAGTAATTTTTGCGTTATGCGCGGCCGAACAAACAGCCAATCAGATAAACAGGCAAACGAACAAAAATTCTAAAAAAAAATGTTTGTGTTTAAACACGCCTAAATAGCCTAATACAGTATTTTTTTCTCAAATATCTTAAATGTACAGACACAGCTCTGTTACAGCTTTATAATATATTTAGTAATTATTGTGTAATAGAGAGGAGGTTGCTATCTAGTCGTGCACTTGCAGTTCAAACGACTGGCAAGGTCAAGTACATTTGTCCGGCAATCAGATGGCTGACCAAAAATTTACACTTATTTGTGAACACTATCTACAACGCGCTTCAGAAGACACGTTTACCAGTGTGTCCAAGCTGATAAATTATTATCCTAGCAGGACTTACAGTTTGTTATAGTCCTGAATAAAACATCTAACTCCAGTCTTGTTCTAAGATCGCCAGTTGTCCCCTTAGCCGGGTTATAGAGTTCAGATAGGCAATCTTTTACTTCTTCTTTCTTTCTCCGTGAAAACCGAACAAATTGGAAGTTGATACCAACACGGTTTAAGATAAGGCTAGAGAGATGATGCTATTTGGTAATCTTATATATTATTTCTCAAGCCTGTATTTCTGTCGGTCTACAAGTTCTTCCTTATTCCTTTATCAAATTCCATGCCTTTATTTTAAAGCTTATCGTGTCGACTAATGTCAAAAAATAAACCCAAGGTCCAAAAATGTACCGCTTCTCTTAAATTTCAGATTTAAAATCATCTAAGAAGAGGTCCTTTATCGGATGCGGAATTCCGCACGGGTGGACTAACTGTTACAAATTTGGTTGATTATATCTATCAATAATATTTAGTCAAAGTAATTTAAGTTTAATTGTTAGGGTTAGTATGGATGTTTTAACCATCATAGGGTATGGAAACTTCCTTTAAATTATCTTTTGTTAATAACCTTTACGATTACTATATGACAATGACATGAATGAACACTATACATTATATATATTCCATTTTCACTCATACGTTCAGTCTTATAGCAGAGTAAATACCCATATCTGCTTTTGTTTCGACAACAATACGCACACACAGAAGAGACTCGTATTTAGTATGTAACTCGCGATGAGACACTCAATTGATGTTTCCGATTGAGTGAACAAGATATAAATATAGAGATGTTATAACCGCTTCCCTTTCGTTTATTTGCTGGGTACTAAACAACATGGTAAATGTGTAATGGACTTCAGAATATAAATACGTCACACTATGGCACATGATGTCTATGTACTATCCCACAGGATTGATTCGTTTTTCCGGGTTAAATAGTAGTATGTCTTTTTCTGCTACTCCTGACTATATGTATGCAACATTTCGTGATGACTGGTTAAGTAGTTAAACGTGTGAAAGCATAACAATCAAACAAACCGGTAAAAATAGGCAGCGTTAGCCTAGTGGTAAATTAAGCACTGAAAATACCCTGGTATCTAGTTCAATCCTCAGTATAAGGTCATGGCACACACGACTGACTTCATGAGGATTTTCGAAAATATGAGTGAATTTGTTTACAAATTATCACTGCTTGGTGTAGAAAAACATCGCGAAGAAACCCGCATGTCTGAAAGAGTGGCTTTTGAAGTCTGCCAACCCACACTGGGCCAGTGTGGTGGACTACGGCCTAAATCTCACTCTCTCTAAGAAGAGATCCATGTCAAATAGCATGAATTAAAAAAATACGAATGAGTTTATTGCTGAATAATAGAAATAAAAATCTCCCCGTTACATCGAATAGTTTTTATTTACACATTGACAGCATCAATTCTTCCCAAAACAGCCGAATATAGGCAAACAGCCCGCAATGATGGGTAATAACCCCGCAATATGTGTTCTCAAGCGGTATAGCAATCGAATCACATACTCCTTGATTTTGAGAACATCACAAATGGAATACCAATGAATTGGCGTCAATTCGATCCTAGGGGATGGCACCTAACTGCCCTCCTGCAGGCCATCATTTCTATGTAACGCAATGTTTCGGGCGTCACATGTGGTTTCCGAGGGTGTGGCAGTTCGGGTTGTAATTTCACCCTTTGTTTGCGGTTGTATGTCTCGGTAATGGTTGTGATGGTTTGGTTTTGGGTTATTATGTAGTTACACACTAAAACCCACTAATATCATACACAACCTATTGCCACTGACTTGATCTTGGATTTCCGAATAAGAACAAAAGTCTAGTGGTAGAACCTGGCCTGAAAGGAAGTACCACTCTTTCACAAAAGATCAGCGTGAAACAATGCTAGGAACTGCTCTTGTTTTTGTATGGTGAGTGAGAGCGTCGCGGGATCAAACTTCCTTTATATCCTCTCCTTATTATCCTTCCTTTGCTCCTTCCCCTTCCTTTTTTTTGTTTAGGCGGGAAAAAATTAACCTTACCGCATACCCCGTCGTTCGGGGCAACGAATGGGGTAGTGTGGGATGCTTATTTGCTACCTAAGTAGTAAAAAAGAATGTGTAAGTGATTAAAAACAAAAGCTAGTACTAATATAAACAGTACAGATGGCGGAGTAATTTAAATAACGACGTCCCACACCGAGTGTTATAGACACGTTCTCAGCGTATGCAGTATCGGGATAGTAAGTTTGTCATATTATTATAACCGGAATAATTTTAGAAGATAACTATGATTATAGACTTTGTAGACTAAAAATGCACTACCAGTTTTAGCCGGATAACTACACAGAAAATTGCAGTCATGCTTATATTTTCCTTAAAATTTATTAGAACGTGTAACATTAACATAATATATAATATTAATGAACGTTTTTTTTTACGCAAATACAAAAACAAGCTGACATATCGATGATGGGGACGATTCGCCACCTTATTATTGGGACCCAGTTGAATTGGGTCGTAACAAAAATAACGCATACGCGAAAAGAATAAAACACTTCTCGCTCACTCTTGCTAAGACCTAATATGTGCATCCTTTTCTTCATCCTTATTATTAAAATAGTAAATAGTAGTGAGTCTATTATATCATAGTAGTGAGTCTATTATATCCTGTCTATGGCTACGCTCAATTGTACGACTACGGTGGACAGTTTCATTTCCACACAGGATAATTCTTTGTGTGATTCACGAATGATTATTTATGTTACTAATAACGATACTTACTAACATGATGACGTATAAGTGATTTAGAACATTTTTTTTTATCCATCCATCCATCCATCAGCCTTTCAACGTCCACTGCTGGACATAGGCCTCCCCAAGAGAACGCCACAACGGCCGGTCCTGTGCCGACCGCATCCAACGGCTCCCCGCAGCTTTTTTGACAGCCTCGCAGAAGGCGGCGTCCGCGGTCTAGGCCCTAACACTGCCAACCATCGCTCGCGCAACGGCTGGCAGCGACAGGTCCACGCCTATGACTGCACCGAGTTCCCGGCGCTGCTCATCCCAGGCCGGGCACGACTCGAGCGTGTGCTGCGCCGAGTACTCGCTGCAGTCGCAGTGGTGACAGCCTGGGGTCGTCTCCCTCCTAGCGCTCGTGTGAAGCTATTTGCCGAAGCAACCATAAGTGATTCAGAACTACAGTTACCTTCAATTTTATTGTTTGAGAATGCTGTTACTTGTATTTATTCTAGAGTTTGCAATAATTATCTCTATGACGTAGTGCTTGGAAGACCTATTCTATATATTAATATGACGATACGAGGAGGGATCAAAAAGTAGTGAGAATGAGATTGAATATAATGACTATTGATAACTTAATAATTTATTTTTCTACATAGTCTCCGAGTCTCTACACAACGAGCCCAGCGCTTTTCCAAGGCTTCAATCCCTTTCAAAAAAAAGTTTTGTCTTGGTCCTGCAAAAAGCTCTCCACGGCATCCATCACCTCGTTATCGTCTTTGTACCTGTTTCCCCTTAAGTATTCTTTCAAATTGGGGAATAGATAAAAATCGCTAGGCATCAGATCTGGTGAATAAGGGGGGTGGTCAACCAATTCGAAGCCAGCTTGCTGAATGGCAGCCATCGCAACTGCCGGCCTGTGCGCGGGTTCGTTGTCGTGATGAAATAGCACGCCCCTTCGAAGTTTCCCTCTCCTTTTCTCTTTGATGGCATTCCTCAACTTGGGAACTATAGCTGCATAATATTGGCCTGTAATAGTGGTTCCACACTCCAGGTAATTTATCAACAATATCCCTTCCGAGTCCCAAAATATTGAGGCCATAACCTTGCCAGCCGATGCCACGGCACGAAACTTCTTCGGGGTTGGTGATGATGGCAGTTTCCATTGCGAAGATTGCTGTTTTGTCTCGGGATCAAAATGATGGACCCATATTTCGTCCATTGTTACGAAACGAGACAAAAAGTTTTCAGAATCTTCTTGAAACTTGTCCAACAATATCTTCGAAATGTCAAGTCGATTTTGTTTCTGACTGTCGGTTAACATTCTGGGCACTCATCTTGCGGAGACTTTTCTCATATTCAAAGATTGTTTCAATATGGATTGAATACTTCCATATGAAATGCCCGTTTCTTGAATTAAGTATCGGATGATAACTCTTCGATCGCTCAATACAATTTTCTCGATTTTCGCAACATTTTCTTGGGTGACTGACGTTAATGGACGGCCGCAACGATGTTCGTCTTCCGTGCTCGTTCTATTTACTCGAAATTGAGAAGCCCACCTTGCAACAGTGGAATACGGCGGAGCAAAATCTCCTAATGTTGCCTCCAAATCGCAATGAGTCTCTTGCGTCGTTAACTTTTTTAAACAGAGGTATTTAATAACCGCTCGCACTTCGTTTTTCTCCATTTTCGAGTACACGTTCCGACACGAAGCAAACAAATAACTATATTCAGAAAAAAACAAAAGAGAATCGAAGATTTTTTTCTTTATTCTCACTACTTTTTGACCCCTCCTCGTACATTAATCATATGTCTTCTAAGATTTTTACGGTCCAGTGTAGTCTAATGAAGCTATAAATTAAGTTTTCATTATGATTTTTTGGCTACGAGTGCTGTGTAAGAAAGTAATGGCCACAAATAAAGCTACCATCAGAAGCTGTTAACGTCTAAACGGCTTCAACAACGGGTAGCTTTATTTGTTTCAAGCGAGTAATGGGTATAAAAAGTAGTATTATTTTATAAGTGTTTTTTCCTCAATCCATAACTTTCCCAATAGGGAGCATAGGTCTTTCTGGTGTCAGATTTCATAAGCTTTCAAAAAAATCTCTGAGGCATGCAGGTTTTCTCACGTTTTACTTATTTGTGCAGTGATAATGATTTGTCAACACTAGGGATCGAACTCCATACTTTGATGTTAGTACCTGTACACATACAAATCAAGCACATAATATCCTACTTTCATCTCGCCGTAGTTGAACCACAAAAATCAATATTAAAGTGACCAGAAAAAAATATTGATGGAATTGAGCATCTAATTACATTAAATGCATTAAGCTAAATAACTCGCCAGTCAGCTACATAGCTCCTTAATATTGTATAATGTAATATCTCCATCCATTGGGCCGTTTTTATTGACACAACAGACCTCTATAAAGCGGCTTCATTTTACGACAGAACTGCACTAAAGCTTCTCGCAGAGTTCCTATGATTAAAATTAATTATTTAGTAATAAAATGATGTTCATCAAAGAATTATTGTGCAGAATTTTTGTTGACCTGATAAAATACTCTTATTAGAGAGACACGAATTTATTTAAGAGCCAGAGAAACTTATATCGCAAAATTTAAGAACGGTTGAACCTCCTGCCTAAAGCCCGCCCAACCACCGGCCTCCTTGGATGGCACTATAATGGAGTCTTAATTTTTTTCTGTATGTGTGATTGTCACTGAATGATTTTGATTAAGTTTTTTTGCATGTGTTTGAGTGGTTCCTTAGATAGTCTTAGAGTCACTATAAGACTCGGTAGGCTAGGCACTGGGATCTTGTTCCAGGATTTCGTCGAGGGAATTCAATTTTCTTATTGTTGTTTTTTTTTTTGCATATCAGATCCAAATTTCACTCCAAACCTTCTCCATCCTTATAAAAATGCAAATGACGATAAGAAAAAAATAATTACAATGAGGATGTTTACCATCATTCATGGCAGGGGGCGTATTATCAACATGGCCATTGAAAACCATCATTTCCATACAATTGTAACCTGTAATTTGGTAAATTTTTAATTTTCTTATATGTCTCTGTGTGCTGTACCAAAATGTAATAACCCGGTGTACATATATTTCCCAAAAAACAACATTAAAAGAAAGTGGGAAAGGTTGCATAAATTTTCCGGCTACACAGCATAGCGTCCTTCAATTCTTTAATCTTCCTACTGTACTGTAGGTACTATACATTTTAACAATATCGCTGAACAACTGGAATAAACACAAAAAATAGCAAACAATTCTCAGGTAAACTAGTTAGTTACAATTTGACAGTGGCCATCTCGACGATAGCGCCATCTGCCATCCCCATTGGACTCTCGGTTTCCACACATGTTGCTGAGCTAAGGACTACCTATATCCACTAGGGTATAATAATATAATTGAAATTTTAAAATAAACTGCGACTAATATAAATACTGAATTATATTTGAAATCTTAAATTTACCATTCAAAGTAATCGACATGTACACAGGAGTTGACGTTGCCGCAGTGTTTTCTATCAGTTAATGTAGGGCAGTCTCGACCGCCTTTCTTCCTTTCTCTTATAGTTGTCCTGTGACGGAACTTTTCACCAAATCCACAAGTAACTGAACAAGGCGACCAGTCACTCCATTCAGAAACGAGACAGTCATTGGCTAGGAAAAGAAAGAAAAATCCATAATTACAAAGAAATTATTAACACGCTTTTATTACCTTCGCCTGTATATATCTATCTGTCTTTCTATCTTTCTATCAATCTATGTAACAGAACTTCAAAACGTGAGATTAAATTGAAAATACAATAAATTAAGAAGTTTATTTAGCCTAGTTTACGAGATGGTGTCAAACACGGCAAAAACTACATGATCACCACATACTGCCAAAATTAATTATCCATTTATAAAATAGCTGTAATGATCAAAATACCACTACTGTAATTACCTGTCTATTGTACTATTCTATTGTACTGCTGATAAATAAAATTATTTATTTTTTATTTAACTTGCACGCGGACAAAGGCTAGTTATTATATATTATTTTAAAGCATAATTCAGAATACACGCATTTTTGTTATTTAATATCATTGGTGTATGAGCTACAGGCACACTAAATTAGCTATCGAGATGTAAATAACTTTAACGTATATTATTATAAGGAAAAGGAAGACTTAGCTACAAAAAAATTGAGCAGCTTTAATGTAGTTTTAGAGATAGTCGGACGTCAAACGAAGCTTAAGTGGCGCTTATTGCAACGTGATGCAGCGTATGGGAGAAGCTATTCCAAATTTATCATGTCACTTTATTACTGCAAAGGTGTAGTCCTAGTGTGTAGTCGAGTTTATCAAGCAGACATAAAGGCACATTGGTATACAATTTGTTAGGTATGTACTCGTAATATAACAAAATTGAAATAAATTTGGAACGGCATTATTCAAAAAAGTTACAGGATATTTTTATTTTATTTTACATTATTTTAATAGCTTTAATTTAATTAATATTATTAATATTTATATTTAAACTAATTATATACCTATACAATAATAATATTTACAGACAACTAACTAATAATAGGCATCGAAGGTTTCCTCCGCGTCACCGTCATTGGGTAACGTGCTCAGAAGGCTCATGAATATGTTATCGAAATTAGCAGTCAGGAGCAATTGTCACGATGGCTGAATTAGCAAAGCATCTGGACGGTATCCAGGAGATGCAGGTTCAAATCCTGCTCGTGACTGTTATTTTCGATTTCACATTTTTCACTTTGTGTTTAATGTATAGTGCTAAGCATGTCAAATGCTAAAAATATATATAAATATTTATAGGGGTTGCGTCACTATTAGATAAAAATCTTAATTGTAAAATTAAGTTTAACTGGTCGGTATAATGTATGAAAATACTTCCGACAGATGGCGCAGGCGTCACCCAAAGACGTTAAGTATGAATGTATTATCGAAATTAGCAGTCAGGAGCAATTGTCACGATGGCTGAATAAGCAAAGCATCTGGACGGTATCCAGGAGATGCAGGTTCAAATCCTGCTCGTGAATGTTATTTTCGATTTCACATTTTTCACTTTGTGTTTAATCTTCAATAAGATTATGATATTTGCGCCGTTTGAGCGTCTCTGCTGAAGAAGCAGCAGCACCGGTACATACCGTGGTACTTGGATATTTAATACACAACACAATCGATAGGATAAATGTGGAGAGATTCAGAAACGAAAAACTGAAATTACTGACAGCCGCGGTTCAAGATGCAAGTAATTAAATGTCACTGCGTACTGTGTGTTATAATATATGTTCATACTTACGTTGAATTCTATTAACAGCATGATGCAAGCGTGACCTGAAATGTCTCGGCAGATGCTTGTGAAGACCCATTTTTCTACCATGAGCAACTGCCAGCACTACATCATCCATATTTTTAAGTTCACCTTCGAATTCTTTTTCAGTTGTTCTGCAATTAGAATTTAAGTTAAATCCTTTGAGAGGCCGTTTTTTCACCGGACACCACACACTTAATATTTTAGCTTCTAGTGCAGTTTCTCTGTGCAGGCAGAAGTACTTGCTACAGTATAGGTCCATTGTTATTTTTTTTAATTCAACACTTTAAGGAATAATCCTTGTATCGCAGGGCACTTTACAAACATGCTATTTCATGGGCACAAAGTAAACCCAGACTCGGAATAACTAATTATGGATCACCATGTGTGTGTGTTATAATCAGTGTGAGCTTCTGTGTTAAGAGTTTCATGGAATAATATATGTCTTTACTGGAATCAAGTTATATTAGCCATTAATTATTTTAGAACCAAGCAATCAGATTCTGAAAAAGAATGGCTAAGGTAACGTATATGAATCACAGTAGATTATTGTATGATTTATATGTTTTCTAGATAATTCTGAAATACTTAACTTTAATGGTTACAGTGGTTGAATTCGATAAACGAGTCACTGAATAAAAAAATGCCGTTTAATACCAAATAACAAAACATATTTTAATAGTTGCGAGAATTCTACCAGTGACTTAAAAGTATAAACAAATCATACTGCAACAGAAAACCCTGAATTAAATCGCTCCATGCAGTAAAGATTGGTAACAAATGCGAGTTTACAGTTTTTCCCGAATCAGCTATTATTGTTTTCTCTAAATTATACATTATTATAGCATCTCGTTGTGTTTTGATTGTAATAGAACAGCCAACCAATTTGAAACATATTATTACATATTTGCGATAAGTTGCAGCTTGGCAGGCCATCATTTACATTAGAAAAAATACTTACGAGGTAGTAGGAGCATTGGTAACGACCACTACGTAGTTATCTGGTGAATTTAACGTCGGAATACCTACAGGGTCTTCTTCTAAATCTTTTAATCTATCTTCATATCCTTTTGTTGTTACTTCCTTCTTTTCATTAATATGTTGGCCAAAATCTTGATTAGTGTTGTAATTTTCGATTATAGTTTTTTTCGGAAGAACATTTGCATTTTTTGGTTGTAACATTGAAATTAGTTCTTTACGAGCGAGCTTATTAAGTTCTTTAGTTGAGTATTCTTTAATCTGAAAGAAATAGTAGTGGAATGGGTAGTTAGGCGGTTTTCGTCCATTTAGCAGAGTTGCCAGCTTAAGGGCTTAAAAATTATATGTTCTACTTGCCCAGCTCTAACAAACTAATTTTATATTGGAAGCTAATATAGTCTATTTTAGGTTTATATTAAGTAACAAATAATTATAGTCAACATGTTTATTATATAAAATGTTTTAGTGAAAAGTACCGATTTCGTTAGTTTTCGTCCAAAAATCTTAGTTTTCGACCTTGTATAGGCTAGTTTTCGTCCACGGTGTTAAAAGAGGGATATAATATACTTGCTAAATTAAAAATGCTTTTTAATCAATTTCAAATACTTCCCAATGCGTTTTAATAGAATAACATAAACAAGTTATATAAATACAATCTGCAAATTTAAAGATAATAATTAAAACTATCTATTTTTAAAACTTTTTTTTAGAAAACCTACATTAATAATATAGTGTTAATTTAATACAAGTAAGAGTATAATATTTGTTTGTAATAGACGTAAACTAAATACTTACTCAGTATTAGTTTTCATCTACTCACATTAAAGTATATGGACGGAAACATAAAGCAATTTGCGGCGCATTTTTTAGTTTTCGTCCACAATATAATTTATGTTTTATGCATGCAATATTGCTAAATTAGCGGATGAAAACTAAATATCAGGCTAAATAACCATCAAAGATCATTCCATAAAGGTTTCAACAGAATTTCTTCGCATTCCTGATTTTAAACGACTAGTCAAAATTTACTTGTATTTTTGTGTTTTCGTCCACGCGGACGAAAACTGAATGTTTTGCGAAATAGGTAATTCAGTTATTGTCCGCCTAGATTTTATAAGTAATTCTTTAAATGAGTACGAAACACACATTATAATGTGTTCTTTATGTATCAACTTAGTCATTAATGCCCTAAACATAAGAAATACATTCTAAAAACAATTCAAAAAAAATCTGCGCAGTTAGCTTGCACCACTATTTTTCAAACTTTAATGTGACGTTATCGTAGCTTAGAAGTAAGCCGTCAGATTGAAGAAGCTTTTATTCGAGTTTTGAATTGTTAAAAAGTATTCTAAGTTGGTAGAAGTGCAGATTTGATATTAGGGTACGCAACGAGTCCAAATTTGCGCAGTTTACTATTTTTATAATTCTAATCTACGTAAATGTTTCACGAGGCGCGTGCTAGTGGACGAAAACAGGATCTAGACGGGAGACCGGCTAAATGACCCTATTTTGAGGCTAAATTACCCTATTTTGATTAATGGTCATACTTGTACAATCTTTCTAAGTCCTATTTATAGTTTAGGTATCTTTTGTGAAAATGGAGATGATAAAAGAAACCATGTTGTTCTACCGGAAATAATGCTGGGTTCTGTGTTGTAAATACTTTGTGCACGAACTAGGATTAAAACCCAAGACGTTAGAAATTGTACTAAAGAAACAAGACAAAACTCATTTGTTGCATAGTAACTACTTCATTGACGAGCATAAACCTCGTGCAGAGGCGAAACACAACATATCAAATTTAAGTTCGGAAGTCTTCGGAAAATTGCGTTTCGTGGTTCTGGGGATTTTGCCACTGAGATACTTCTCTCTTCTCAGATATATCATCGTGGTTTAGTCTCCTCATCGATCCTAATAAGACTAAACAAACAAATGCCTAAGATCTGGTTGTAAGTAATATTAACATTGTAAAAATGTTTAGAAAGTACATTATCTTATCTATATATATATATTATTTTATTTATTTAATTATCATTGGGTAGTGCTGAAAATCAGTGCTGTTATGCTTATTGCGTATCGGCAATAAGCTGAGCATCATCCATTTTTGAATGGGCTTTGTGACACCCACAGGGTAGACTTAAGTTTTTGGGAGGAGATGGAGTAATTTTAATTTAATTTTTTAATTTTCTTTTGTTGTTTCATTTGTAAAACCATCAATGTATGTTTGATTTTTTACCCTCATTTTTTTTCATATATGTGCATGCTTGTCCAAAATAAAACCTTTTTCTTTCTTTCTTTCTATATAAGCAGTCCATTATGTTATACACATGATCGTGTTAAACAAGTATCGGATGTCATCAAAACGAAAATGCTTTTACTGCTAATGAATTGCTACATTTAAAACAGAATATTGTGTTTATAAATACGACACAAACACACTTATGTCTCTTCTTCAAAAGGGTTTTGATAAATTACAAAAAAACAAGGACTCTATATGATACCTTTTAGGCGCAAAACAACAGCAATACTTTCAAGATTTTGAATAATACATTTAAAATAAAAACTGGAGTAATATACATTATAATGTGGTCAGCTGAATATAAGCTGTTAGAACTTATCTGCGGAGACTACAACAAAACAATAACTAAGCCCTTTTTCTTAATTTAAAAACAAAGCGATGTCCCGTTTGTTGTTTAAAAACTATCCTACAAAAACAATATAGAGTCCTGACCTTTGTTAGCTCTACTTTAGCAATAGCTGGCAGCTCTCTAAGATCTGGATAGTAAAATCCTGCCGCTGGATGGTCGGGAAGCTTCGGTTTGTGTTTCTTTACAGGTTCTGGTGGTGAAGTCTCCCATCGAGGTGCTGTGAACGTCAGTCCACTTGCGATTCCGGCATCTAGAGGTTCTAGCTGAAATTATATGACTATTTACTTTCCTAAAATTTAATATGAAGTTATTTCTATTGCATTCTCCTTTATTTATATCTATGTATAAAATAATGTATAAAATGATTATACCATTAAATATTATGCTTTTATAATTATTTTCCGTTATCTTATGTAAAATTTAATAATGTAACTTAATACACGCTTACATCAAGAGTGATCTGGTCCACCCAGGAAGAATCCACACAGAGATTTACGTCATCTACACCAATAAACCAATCTGGAGAGGGGATCATACGGCTTATCAACGATATCTGCGAAGGTAATAACAATAATTATGTATTTCAGATTTAATCCACAGTATTAATATCTAATTATGTAAAGTGAGTCGCTAATGGTAAAACCATAGACTGCAAAGTCTGACTACAAAGTAGATAGTCAGTGGTTTTCGCACGGCACACACCTCAGACTTTTCGAGTGTTTTCGAGATTATGTGTGTATAATGTTACTGCTCGGTGAAGAAATCATTTTGAGGAAACGGCATCCATGAGAGATTTTCTCGGCACAGGACCAGCGTAGTGACCTACGGCTTAAAGTCCTCTCTGAGAGGAGTCCTGTGCTGTGGGTTATGTAATGTGTTGGAAAAAATATATAATTATCTAAATTAAATATGCAAATTAATTAAAAATATCATTTGAGTATTGGACCTTCGTGATATATTAGGAACCTTCCTAAACTATATAGGAAATGTATAGTGATTGTGATAGGTACGTGGGACACATAGAAAGTTTTGAGAAACTAAAAAACTAACTTCTATATATAAATAACATATTCTAGTTAAATCTTTTCAAAGAACTATCCACCAGCCTCTATACAAAGTTTCATACATCTGAACCAATTTTCAAAACAATTTTTCCAGTCCGCCGCAGACACCTCTTCCACGGACTTCTCGAACGCTCTCTCTTCCGGCGATGAAAAATGTATCCCTTTCAGCTGATTTTTTTATTTTAGGGAATAAAAAGAAGTCATACGGTGAAAGATCAGGACTGTAAGGTGGGTGACTCAAGACTCTGACCGGTGTGGTGTTCAGGAAGTCGGCGCGTTGTCATGGTGAAGCAGTACACCGCGGGGCCCGGTGTTCGGTCGCTTGTTGCTCATTGCCGACAAAATTTCTGGCAGGCATTTTGTGGTATACCATTCGGCCTTGATGCTGCTTTAGTCTCGTAATGGAATTGAAATCAGATACCCCGTCAAAGTGAAGAAACTAGCGATCAAAATTTTCCTTACCTTTTTCGATCGCTTCACTTTCGTAGGCGTTGGTACATTTTGAAACAGTTAAACTGTCGACTGACGCTTTGTTTCTGGATCATATTGATGAATCTAGGATTCGTCACCTGTCACAATGTCGTAAAGGCGCCGAGACGAGCCTGCTTCAAATTTTTGAATCATATCACGGCACCACTCCACACGGGCCTGCTTCTGAGCTTCGGTGAGGTTGTGCGGCACCCAGCGCAAAACTATCCTCCTTACGCGAAGGTGCTCGTGTAGAATCTTGTGAACGCTTTCCGAACCAATCTGCAGTGTATGCTGAATCTCTTCGTATGTAACTTGCCTGTTTTCTTGAATTTTTTTTTTACTGCCAGCACAATTTCTTCTGTTATAGCCGTCGTAGGACGACCACTCCCTTGTTCATCGCCCAAAGTAAGGCGACCGCGCTTGAACTCGCTATGCCAACGGTAGATGGTTGCTTTTGAAGGTCCTTCATCCATAAAAGCCATTTGAAGTCGATCAAATGACTCATCAGGGTTTAGGCCACATTTAAAATCGTAGAAAGTAATCGCACGAAAATGTTCTCAGTTCCTTTTTTAAATGAGACACGATAATTTAATTTGGCTCTCGAAAAAATATGGAGAGAAATTCAAAATTCGAAAAATGGTATTTTTACCGCGGCTGTACACACTAGTCGAGACACCCCGAGACAGGCCGAGGGCGAGTGCGTACATGGTAGCCTCGTCTCGCCTCGGGGCTCTCGCTATGTCTCGGAAGAGTGTCGGTTTTTTGTGCTCGAGTCAAAGGGTTTCGGTGAGTCTCGCGATAAAACGAGACCGCGCCTGTATATAGGAGTGTTCGCAACGGCTATTTATTAAAAACGTAAAATATCAAGGCGCTATTTTTAAAACGCCTATTATTTTTTACGCTTTAATATATTAACGATATCTTTTGATTATCGTCATATAGCATATCGTGCGCTATTTGAGGTTACGTTATTTCATATAGCTATGTACGCGCGTTGAGCAGTTAACAATCTTAACAATAGATTACTGTCTACTAAAGTGAATTGAAATTGTGATCTTAGATATATGTTTTTAGTTCTCTCCGGGAGATCACCAGCAACACCAAGGGGCTGTAGTGGTTCTTCCAGGAGCTGGAGTGGATCGAGTGAAGGTTTTACACCCACCCATACGCACAACACGCGCTCAGACGTGGAATTGCGGAGAACAGCCCGCCGAACCGAACCATGTATTTAGATTCTGCCCGCAGCTTCGTCTGTGTGGACTTCAGAATTGTAGTACACTTTATACACTAAAATGTGTGTTATGCATTTACGCCATAACTACTGAGACTGAGATTTTAAAGATATTATCTAACCAAAAATTATTTACACTATACTACAACAAAATTTTATTTACAGTTTTATAATACACTAAACAAACAGACACAACAAACCAACACCACGAATAATTTAAAATCACAAACTATAAGTACATCTAAACAAATAACGTGCGGCAATCGTTCAAAAACTCTGGATAATCATAAGTTATTCCAGCTTAAGCGAGTTATCCTTACTGATTGATTATATAATCGTTCAAAAATATAACGAAATAGAAATCAAATAACCAAACGATGTTTTATTTTGCACGTTATTTTTTATAATTGACAGAAATATAGTTCATGAGTGGTAAAGTTAGAGCATAATTTCGCATGAGACAATGATATGTTTGGGTTAGGGTCATTCCGTTCTGTCCCTTTCTATCGCGGTATGACTGACCGAAGTGACTGACTGTTCAAGTGTGCATGTGACTGTGATGTTTTGTTAGTGTAGTGTAGTGTGTCGTCGACGTCGTGGCATAGCGGTTGTGGTAGCGCTTATGTAATAAAAATAATCGCTTAACAAAAATAACGCTTGCCTGGTGTAATAAATAACGGGGATATAGATTATTTATAAATAGCAAGTGATTTTATTAGTTATTTAATATAACGAACTCTCCTACCTGTATACACTCGTTTGCTTAGTTGCAATAGTTGCCCGCCAACTACGTTCGCGTAAGGACGTGCTTTCTGCGTGCGACAACGATGTGTTCTAACGCTTTTTAGAAGCCTACTAAAGGCAATCACTATTATGGAATCCTAAGAATGTCAGGCACAAGGATAAGCAACTATTACACGACGCTTGGTTGCGGATAAGCAACAATTTTGATATCCACGTGGAAGATTTAAAAAATATATATATTCCTGTTGAATAGTTAAAAAGTTCTTTGTTTTTTTTTTGTTCATGGTTTAATATATTTTTTTATAGTAAATGATTAAAAATTTACAATAACTAATAAAAAATAAACCTTGCAATTGTTTTTTCCACGTCCATCGCGACGGGCATCCGAAGTTCAATTGATACAACGAGCGTGTACATGGTGTGGTCTCGTGTCGAACTTCTACGAGACGAGAGTGGACGAGAGGTTCGCAAGACAAATAGACGAGTGTGTACAGCCGCCGTTTCTTTTAAATAACCAAATTATTCAAAATAATTACATGTGACCAGTGTCTTATACAATAAAACTTTTTTTTACCAAAATTTTCTGCGTGGCCCATTTATAAGTTTCATCAAATTATAATATAATTTTTCAACACAATAATTTGAACTAAAAATATTTCTGTATCACGAAGAAATTAAAAAAATTAACGGCTACATACAACAAAAGTGACTGCACAGATGGCAGCGTGACTTGGATCCCGCGCGGCGTTCCGCCTGAGTGTGGTGGGTTCGATTTCCTCACAGGACAACTCTTTGTGTGATCTACAAACGGTTGTGCTGAGTCTGGGCGTACTTTGTGTCCCTGAAATTGTATATTTTCAAAGTCACCCGCGATACAAGGATGATTCATTAATGCTTGTGTAATCTACAAATGGTTGTTTTGAGTCTGGGTGTACTTTGTGTTAGTGAAATTGTATATTTTCAAAGTCATACGAGATAAAAAGATATTCATTATGCAGGTTGTTTCCTTTTTTTAATAAAAATAAATAAGACTTACCAGAATATGGATCATGCAATTGTGCTACTAGTCTGTAAAGTTGAATCAGGCGGTGGATCATAAGATTAGAAAATAAAAGTGTCATATATACCTAAAATCTAATTCGTAAGTGCTATAGCTAGCAATATAATTATGTAATAAATTATTTAGACTTGAGCTTGGTGAAGAAATCCCTTGATACTCACTGAACTATGATCTCCATCAACGATCACCATACTTTCTGTTTGACCAGTACCAGTACCAATAGCTGGTGCTGTAAACTGGTCATATACTAGAGGCTCCTCATCAGCTTCCTTGACCAGATCATCAATTTTTCCATATTGGCAGAAGGTATGAACTGCTGGCCGAGCAAGATCACCGATTCGGTAAAGATTGTACGTGGAGTTGTGAGATTGTCCTGGAACCAAAACACGTTTATTCTAAAAAAAATGCACGCAAAACACACTCTTGTTTCTCATTCTCCTTTATAGTGGTATCAAAAAGGAGAAGAGTCTATTCTTGGATAAGACTTTATTCCCAGTTTACGCAGTAGAACCTTATCGATCCCAACATTAATGGGCCAGCTCGGCCAAGGAAGTTTTTTTATTGCGTTTGGTGGCAGACAAGTCATGGACCATCCATCCATCCATCAGCCTTTTATCGTCCACTGCTGGACATAGGCCTCCCCAAGAGAATGCCACAGTGAACGGTCCTGTGCCGCCTGCATCCAATGGCTGCCTGCGACTTTGACCAGGTCATCGGTCCACCTGGTGGGAGGCCGTCCTACACTGCGCCGTCCGTTACGCGGTCGCCACTCGAGAACCTTTCTTCCCCAACGGTTGTCGGTTCGTCGAGCGATGTGGCCTGCCCATTGCCACTTCAGCATGCTGACCCGGCGGGCTATGTCGGTCACTCCCGTTCTCCTACGGATTTCCGTATTACGGATCTTATCACGTAGAGAGATCCCAAGCATAGCCCGCTCCATAGCACGCTGAGCGACTTTAAGTCTTGACATAAGGCCAACATTCAGAGACCACGCCTCTGTGCCGTAAGTCATCACTGGTAACACACACTGGTCGTAGACCTTCGTCTTCAGACACTGTGGAATATTGGACAAGAAGATCTCCCTCAGCTTCCCGAACGCTGCCCAGCCGAGCTGGATTCGTCGATCGACCTCTTTCTCGAAGTTGTGCCTACCTAACTGGACAGTTTGTCCCAGGTATACATAGTGGTCGACAACTTCGAGAAGCGAGCTCCCGACCAGAACCGGTGCTGAAATGACATGGATATTAGACATGACTTTCGTCTTGTCCATGTTCATTTTTAGACCCACTAGTCGGGAGACACGGCTGAGGTCGTTGAGCATGGTACCAAGGTCCTCCAGCGATTCTGCCATGACCACGATATCATCTGCAAATCGAAGGTGAGTGATGTATTCGCCATTTATGTTGATGCCTAATCCGGTCCAGTCCAAGAGCTTGAAAATATCTTCCAATGCAGTGGTGAAGAGTTTCGGGGACATGACGTCTCCCTGTCTAACACCTTTCTGCAGTTGGATCGGTTTCGTGCTCTTGTCCTGAACTCGGACAGACATAGTGGCGTTTCTATACAAACACTTCAACACTTCGATGTATCGATAGTCAATTTGGCACCGCTGAAGGGATTGCAGCACCGCCCAAGTTTCGATCGAATCGAAGGCTTTCTCGTAGTCCACAAACGCTAGACACAGAGGCCGATTATACTCCTCGGTCTTCTGTATAATCTGGCGCAGCGTATGTATGTGGTCTACGGTACTATAGCCTTTTCGGAAACCGGCTTGTTCGGGAGGCTGGAAGTCGTCAAGCCTGCGCGTGAGTCGATTTGTAATGACCCTCGAGAACAACTTATAGACATGGCTCAAGAGCGAGATGGGTCTGTAATTCTTCAAGAGGGTTCTGTCACCTTTCTTGAAGAACAGCACCACCAAGCTCCTGGTCCACGATTCTGGAACGTCGCCCCCGAGAATGACGGAATTGAATAGCCTCTGAAGGGCTTTGAGGACCGGCTTTCCGCCTGCCCTCAGAAGCTCTATAGTAATTCCGTCGTCTCCCGGTGCCTTTCCGTCCTTTAGTTGTTTGAGAGCCATTCTGATCTCGTACAGGCTGACGTCCGGGATATCTTCGGTATAGTGCCGAGTTAGCTTGGATCTGGGCTCATGGACCAAGCTGACAACAGGGTTCTGGGATCTGTATAACTGTCCATAGAACTCGTGGACCTCTCTTAATAACTCATCTTTGGAAGAAACAACAGTACCATCATTGGTCTTCAGCTTGGTCAACTGGCTTTTCCCAACAGACAGATCTCTTGCGAACACTTTGGAACCTTGGTTCCGCTCTATCGCCTCTTTAATACGCAAGGTATTAAATCGGCGAATGTCTCGTCGCATAGACTTGGAGATCTGTCTGTTTAGTCGCCTCTGATTGGACCAATCAGCCGAAGACTGCACCGTCATTTCTGTCCGTGTCGCTATGAGCTTAAGAGTTTGGTCCGAAAGCTTTTGAGTCCTATTGACGCGACTGGTCTTAAAAAGGGTCGACCCGACCGCTTGGACAGTTTCCACGAACCTGTTGTTCATATCGTTCACTGAACCGCACTCGTCTAGGCATTGAAAGCGATTTTGTAGTTCGAGCTGAAAGTTTTCGGGGTTCTGGTATTGAGCACGTGTTGGTCGGAGCGTAGACCTCATCAAGCGTGACCTCTCGACTTTCATGGACCACCTGATGGTAAATGGTAACCATCGCTCATGGACTCAACGATACCGGGAGTATTGACTCAACTATACCAGGTGTATTGTCAAACTTTCATTTCACAGATATGAAATGAAGGAATTAACGGCTATCTCCTGTTACAACTGATGACACACTGATGTGCTTAATGGCCGGTCACATGGTAGATGGTGGTACCAACCCGCTCGGGCCTGACTACAAGTGAATGGAATGGTGAAATGGGGGATAATTGCTTACCTCCCTTAGTCACCTCGTTAGACAACCGTGGAAAAGAGTGTGGTGGTGATACTTATATTCTTAGTCCGTCACCACATGGACTAAACCACCCTTCACAGAATATCAGCATTTATAGTAGCGGTAGATGTTCTGATAAGCGATTACTGATGCATTTAGTTGCACGAGGGAGAGGGCTCTCGCTGGAGGGCTGGATACTTTGCTTATCCTCTCTCTACCATCTTTCACCATCGTATATACCTTCCACTGGGATAGGCTACGGGCATGTGATGCATCTGGTATTGATAGCATCTATAGGCTAGAGTAACTGCTTCACATTCCCGTCACCGCTAAATACCATACTGATTTTTTTTGATCAACCGCTTACTTATTTATCATCACGCCATTTTCCTTGAGGCGTAGGCAGAGAGAGCAGAGTCCCAAAAGGCTCTATTCTTGCATACATCTCTCACTTTCCTCACCATTCATAATTCTCTTCATACACGCTCGCCGGTTTCGGATACTCCTGACTCCAACTTTCTTCAATACATGAACGATTTGGTCTAGGTAGGTGAGCCTCGGTCTACTACCGAAGGAATGTAACTTAGTTCCAGTAGCCCGCCAATAAAGGCGGAGAGCCGACACACGGCGGGCTTATTTAGTGGGTGAGGACCCCACGCTACACTGTTCGTTGCCTCGAACGACGGGGTGTGCGGTTAGGTACACAATTTCCCGCCACAACAAAAAAAAAAGAATGTGAGTCTCGGTCTCGGAGCATTCCCTTTCGCATCTTTACACCAATACTCTCTTTCATACCTACTCGCTCTCTTACGTCGTTGTTACGAATGCAGTCAGCCAGCGTCACCAGCGTCACTCCACTGATTTTCCGCAAAGATCGCGTTTTGACCACATTAATTTTACTCTCATACTCTTTTTTGCATACCCAAAACACCCAAACCAACCACTTAATTGAACCATGTTGTGCAGAAATGATCCCACAAATTGGACAAAATTAAGTAATTACAAAATTAATGACAACCAATCGAGAATAATCTCTATTTTTATATCACAAATACTTATTCAATTCTTCCAACTACAAATATTTTTTTAATATATTATTTTTATATCAACCCAAGACTACGAATACCACTGAAAAAATAAAGCAGAAGTGCTTCAAATCACCTTTATATTTTTGTTGATTAGCTCATTTCTGCACAACACGGTCCCATTGTGCTATTATATATTTTCTAATGAAATTTTACTTTACTGATAGAATGATTTTCTTTACTATCTAAGTAACTGTGTTCTTTTGTTTAACGATATAGAAGGATCTATATCAGTGCTCACATATTAAGTTCAACGTGAGCGCTCTGAAGGAAATGGTCCATCGAAGCGTCTCACTATCGTGCGCTGAGTGATTCTCACGCTACTTCGAATATTATTTTATAGAAGGAAATCAATGTTATATAAGATTTCTTTTTTGATCTGTATTTTAGCACTCGACATGCTGCATACTTTAAAGAACAATTTATTGTGAAAGTGGAAAAAGGGAGCTTTACTGCGAGCGGGATTCAAACCTTTTTTTTTTGTTAAGGCGGGAAAAAATGTTCCGTTCAGTAAGTTTCATTTTGGTATAGAAGGTATAATTTTTTAAATTGTACATATAGTACATTCATCCATCAGCCTTTCAAAGCCCACTGCTGGTCATAGGCCGCATACGCCTCCCCAAGATAAATGAATACATACTCTCTATACAGTATTTTATTTATGTTGGCAACTCGTCGATATTCTTTGTTGCCGAAAGATACAGCTTACTAGTGTTAAATAGTTTTTATTCAGAATTTTTTTAATTTCTTGATATTATTAGTTGTCATTAAAGTATACAATAAAAGAGAATAATTTGTACAGCTTCTAATGGAATGTAATTGTGTTGTATTATTCTTATGTTCAAACTTTAAACACCAGTAGGTCGTAATGTAGAAATTTAGTTTTGAAATCCATTAGAACTAAAAGGTTTTCACTACAAATTAAGCTCTCAGGACTCATAAACATTATGTCAAATACAGAATGTTAATATTACGTTTATAATAAAGCGTTAGTTTGTTTTTCTAAAAATATTAATTTTGTTTAGGTTTAATTTAGTTACTGACTTGCGACGATTGTTATGACAACCTTTTTTAATCAACTTCAAAGAGAGGAGGTTCACCATTCAACTCGTATGTATGCATTTTTGTTTGTCCAAAATTTACTCAAAAACTTAGTAGTCGTAAATTGGATGTGTTCCATTTGAATGAGACTTTCCTTATTATGTGTATATTTTTTAGGGAAGTTTGAAGAATTGATGATGAAGGATTTCGGACACAATGGAACTACTCATTAATAAACAGTAATTACTCTTTACACTTTGAAGGCGGTACTTTTTTCTTTTTCAAAAATTATTATTGTTTTAATTATGATACTAAAAAGCTATAATTATTTTTCTAACAATGTAAAAGGACATTAAAATTATAGTGATGTAATATATTTAAAATTAATGTTATTGAATTATTAAGCCCTCTTTCGTTGTAATATGGAATAATAATAGGTCAGAAAGTGCTGTTGCAAGATTATGACAGTTTTTGTATTAAAATTTGGACATTCCACAATTAATACCTTTGTAGTTTCAATAGCAGTAATAGAATAGAATAACAACCAAAGTCACACATTATCATACTAAATAATATGCTGCTTTATTGCCGAGATTTGTTGTTATTTATTGTCTTGGAAATAAAGCCACTAAAATATTGCCGTAGTGCTAAAGATTATTGATTTTAAAAGTGACCTTAAAATGATGATAATATGGTAACAATTCCACTGCTCTAGTCTTATAATGTGTTGTGATTGTCCATCAAAGTTTAAAAGATCCTAATTCAAGTATATTTTTTTTGGTAGTAACAATAATGTGAGTTTTCCAAGTTGAATCCGCTAAACAATGTCATTACTGCACAGCGGTGTGCAGTGGCTTATTTGGTAAACTACTCTTTTACTTTTATGAGTGAGACTAGAACATAAAGCACTTTAAAGTTAGCTTAGATGCACAGCAGCAGTTTAGTTTAATTAACTACAATCAAAATAAATTATCAAAAATAAACCTTTTAATTATTTTATCGTTGCAGAATAACGCAGCGAGATTCTACCTTAGCCTGTATTGAAGCTATTTTATAGGCCATTTATTTCGAAATAACCCAAGTGAGTTATGCAAATAAATTCTATGTTTGTTCATTATAAGTAATCATGGTAGTTATCAGGCTAGGTATATTATTATAACGCATCTAATTGGTCTATACGCATCGTACCTACTTACTAAAATGACTTTCAGCTGTGATCACGAGCCCTCAAAAAGAATCAATACATTTAAGATGTGTTTGTATATGTGTTAAATACATTTAATATGCTTTCACTGGAATGTAATCTAAAATATTTAAACGAAAAATTCTTGTAATATCAATTTATTTTGCACATCTCGTAAACGGCTCTGCTGATTGATTGATGATAAAATTTTGTATTTAGACAGAATGTTAGATACTTATCAATTTATCTACGAAGGTGTAGATCCTGATTAGTTTTAGGAACAAAAAACAATAACATTATTAACGCCACCTCGTGGATATTTAAAATAACAGTAGTTAACTAAAAAATCTATGAAAAGGCGTTTGAAATAATTATTTTATTAAACGCTTTGCTTTTGTTTGTCTAAATAGTATCTTCTTTAAAGAATTATCAAAATAAAAGCCAAGCGAAGCATGGTCGTTCAGAGACTGTTTCGTATAAACAACTTAGCTAACGTTCAGATTTCAGAATTAAGTAAAGACAAAATTGAAATCTGCAGATACATACAATAAAATGATATGCTATGGTAGAGAAAAAAATACTTTGGAAAATCCAAAAGTGCACGCCTCATAATCTTCATTTTTATCAATAAAATTGATTATTTGATAAGTAGGTACCTAACTAATAATCTATTGGTCTTACTAAGTAGTTTTCAACAAAACACATAGATAGCGCTAATTTCAAATAGTACTAACGAGGTTTTCATGTCTTATACGCCATCTAGCGCTAATTTTAAGAAGTACTTCTATATTGGTCTATAGAAATAGTTCAAGTAGTTCTCACGAAATAAGGTATAGCGTAGCGCTGGTTTTAGTGTCGAGCCGAGCGTAAATATTCACTATTTTTTTGTTTATATAATAACAATTATTTTTTGCCGTGTGGGGCCGGCTTTAGAATTGTCCCACCCCTCTCCACCCATGGGAGTCGTAAGAGCCGACTGAGGGAATACCGGGGGAGTGGACAGCAGCACTCTTTCAGTATTAACAACATCCACTGCGATCGCCAACCCGCCTGCCAAGCGTGGCGATTACGGCACTATCCCCCATTCTTGGGGAGGCCTATGTCCAGCAGCGGACGTTAAAAGGCTGATGGATGGATGGAATAACAATTAAACCACATCGAATCAGACCGTGAAAAGTGATACGGGATATCTATTCGTAATCATACTAATTCGTAAAAGAAAAGTTGAGAGAGTGTTAAAAATAGTGGTTTTTCTTGATATGTGTGTGTATATATTATTTTACAAGTGCAATATATTATGATAAATAGAGACATTTTAAGTTAGAAAAATCAGTTTTTCGGCGTGAAACGAGAATAGTACCTACACACCTCAACGCTTCGCTTATGAGGCGTGCAAAAGCTACAGTATAAGCCAACGCTGTATTGATATGAAGATCTAATAATGGAGTGATTGAGATACTGAAATTTCATGCCAAGTGTTGTAGGTTCGATTTCCTCACAGGAAATTTATTTGTGTGATTCTATTCTTAATCGTTCTGAGTCTTGGTGCAGTTTTGTGTGCGCCAATTGTATGTTTATAAAGTCTCCTGCGATTCAGGGATTATTCGATAATGAAAAATCTTTTTATGAAATACTAAATAATGATAAGCCATGTCATTTAGATATTTACCTTTTTATATGATTTTGAAATAAAACTACTACGATACTACGAAAGTATTCGAAACGTCGGGATAGTAGTAAAATCAAGTAAACGCGATAGATTCCGTAAACGTAGTTTTATTTCAAAATGTGTAACATTCGCGTAAATATCAAAAAGTATTTTTATATGATATTAGGTTATAAACTGTTTTTTTTTATACTGGCGGCAAACAAGCATACGGCCTAATTGACGGTAAGCGGTAGCCAATAGACGCTAGCAACACCAGAGGTATCTCTCTCATGTCACCATCTTCAAGAAAGGTTTAGGAGGTGGAGGGAAAGGATAATAGGGAGACGATAGGCAGGATAACAAGGAGAGGACAGGTACGGCGTGTAGGTCTCCAGCGCTCTCACCCACATTACCCTGTTCGTTGCCCCGAACGACGGGGTTTGCGGTAAGGTACACCTTTTCCCGCCTAAACAAAAAAAAAAGGAGTACCTACCAATGTTTCACGCCAATTTTCTGTGAGAGGATGGTAGTACTTCTCAGATCGAGCCGGTCCCATTCATGCTGGGATAAGTGAGGTTCTACCACAAAATTAAATTTGTCTTAGAGCCTTGCTTAAGTGTAAAATTTATTCCAAATTAATTGAACAGTTTTACGAGATTATAGTCACACATAAACAAACTTTCACATTTAGAATGGTAATAGGATTTATAAGGTAATAAGTCAAAAGTGCTAAAAAATTATCTTTTAAAAAAAAACTTTATGGTTGTCTGTAAAATCAGTTTACGGATGATAATTTTACGTGATAATGTCATATGCTTCAATCATACCTAAATATTACTTAAGTACACACTAAATCAGGATTAATTTAACGGCTCATAAGCTGGTCACATAGTAACTAACACTCGGTAACTCCGCCATCTTACGAACCGTAGATGAACCACGTAGTCAGATTACTTTAAATACCCTGTATAAATAAAAAGTATAAACCCAGGGCGGAACGTGACACTTTTTCGTGCGTGCGACCGGCGTTCATCGATTTATAAGACGTTACTTATCACGTCAAAAAGAGTTCCGTATCAAATATTGGTACTGTAAGTAATCAGGTTATAAAAAGTCTGGAGAAACCGACACAAAATCCGTTGCTTGTATATTTATTTTATCGTAAGTATAAGTATATTTTCGATGCTTTTGAAGCTATCAAAATAAGACGATGAAAATGTTCTGAAAGTGTACTGACCTGGCTACTAATAGAATATAATAAACTTCAATCAGAAACGCGTGAACGTAAATAGTTTTCAAATAAGTCCGAGTATCTCGTCGAATCTTTTATGAGTGATAAATGAACATTTTAGATTTAGGTTGCCAAGTCTCACATATAGTGGTTAAATTTAAATTATAATTTATTTAAAATATTTTACTAAAACCCATATAGGTAAAATATTGCATATAATTAGTGCAAGAGTTTGTTTATTACGTAGTTATCCAAATACACCAGTATTGCCGATCTATTATTTCAGAATATTATTTTCCGAGTAATTTAGTAAGCAGTCTTATTTGACATTTTGACCTTTATTATAGATTACGGAATCCGAGTCTACGGATTGATAATAGTTTTATTATAATTTTTGGATTTTCATTACTATCTAAAAATGTTTTATTTATAATGTGAGTGAATATGGCAGTGTTATCAAGAAAAAACTAACGACCAAACGCCGAAAGGAGAAATTAGCACAACTTTAATAGGTAGGAACCACAGACCCGGCCACACATTGCTGTGAAACACTTTCAAATCTTTCAATTATTATCTATACTATTATAAAGCTGTAACAGAGCTATGTATGTACATTTAATATGTTTGAGAAAAAATGACTTTATTAGGCTATAATACATATATGGGCGTGTCTAAACACAAAACATTTTTTTAGATTTTTGTCTGTTTGTCTGGTTGTTCGTTCGCGCATCACGCAAAAACTACTGAACGAATGTAACTTTTTTGATTCATAGCTCTTGATTAGACTTAAAAACTGGAACACATGTCGGGAACCTGAGATACAACCTAAAAACTAGCTTTTGGCTGCGGCAGAGCCGCGGGCAAATTTATATTAAAATACTTAATAGCCATTTCTCAGGTTTTCGGAGGATCCCTCTCTGGATATAAGAATGGTTAATTTTGTAATAAAAATGAAAAGAATCAGGATAAAACGATATTATCTTTTAAGTTGGAACAAATCATATCTAAAATATCGCGGATATTTTAGATATAATGACTATTGTTAATGGTAAATGTGTTTATATTTATAATAATAATAATTTTTAAGAATGGCTACTTATTTTATTATTGGCCAATCAGTTATTTAGGGTGCTGGCCGTGTGGGGCCAGCTTTAGAATTGTTCCACCCCTCTCTACCCACGGGAGTCGTAAGAGCCGGCTGAGGGAATGCCGGGGGAGTGGGCAGCAGCACTTCCTCGAGTATTAATAACATCCACTGCGATCGCCAACCCGCCTGCCAAGCGTGGCGATTACAGCATTATCCCCCATGACGAGCACACAATTTCAAATGGCCCCCAGTCACGGCAGCTCCGCTATTCCGTGGCCTAACGGTAGCGGGCCCGGTAACGGCGGAGCAGAGGGTGCGAAGAATTGGAACTTGCTCTTCCACCGGGAGGGCGACCACCAGTCCCAAAGAGGTGTCGGGTTTATCGTTCGCAGGTCTTTCGTAGGCAACGTGGAGAGGATTGAGAGTGTGTCGAGTAGGGTAGCGTACCTTATACTCAGAATAACCAAACAGTATTCGTTGAAGGTCATACAAGTTAATGCACCGACCTCGACACATTCCGACGACGAGGTGGAGGCCCTATATGAGGATTTCTCGAAGGCCATCCACTCGTCTAAAACCTACTTAACGGTGGTTATGGGAGACTTTAACGCAAAACTAGGCAAAAGGACAGACGATGAGCTGAAAGTGGGGCACTATGGTTTCGGGCAGAGGAATCACAGGGGCCAGATGCTGGCTGATTTTCTGGAGAAGGAAGGCCTCTACATGACGAAATTCTTTTTCAGGAAGCAGCCCCAGCGGAAATGGACCTGGATAAGCCCTGATGGTTCAGTAAAAACGAGATTGACTTCATCTTGTCGGACAAACGACACATATTCAATGATGTCTCAGTGATCAGCAGGATTAAAACTGGGAGTGATCACCGACTAGTCAGGGGCATCTTGAATATTAGCACGAAAGTCGAGAGGTCATGCTTGATGAAGTCTACGCTCCAACCAACACCTGCCCAATAACAGAACCCCGAGAGCTTTCAGCTCGAACTACAAAATCGCTTCCAATATCTAGATGAGTGTGAATCAGCGAGCGATCTGAACAGCAGGTTCGTGCAAACTGTCCACGCGGTCGGGTCGACGTACTTCAAGGCCCGTCACGTCACTAGGACTAGTAAACTCTCGGACCATACTCTCAAACTCATGGAGAGGAGACAAGAAATGACAGTCCAGTCCTCAGCCGATTAGTCCTGCCTGAGGCGGTTAAACAGACAGATCTCCAAGGCTGTGCGGCACGATATTCGCCAATTTAATACTACCCGTATTAAAGAGGCGATAGAGCGGAACCAAGGCTCGAAAGTGTTCGCAAGAGATCTGTCTGTTGGTCAAAGCAAGTTGACTAAACTGAGGACCAACGACGGCACTGTCATTTCATCTCGAGATGAGATCTTGGGAGAGGTCCAGCAGTTCTATGGACAGTTGTACAGATCCCAGAGCCCTGCTGCTGGCTTGGTCCAAGACCCTAGATCCAAGCTAACTCGGCATTTTATCGAGGATATCTCGGACGTCAGCCTGTACGCGATCAGAATGGCTCTCTAACAGCTAAAGGACAGAAAGGCCGGAATTACTATAGAGCTTCTGAAGGCAGGCGGAAAGCCGGTCCTCAAAGCCCTCCAGAGGCTATTTAATTCCGTTGTTCTTGGGGGCGACGTTCCAGAGTCGTGGACCAGGAGTGTGGTGGTGCTTTTCTTCAAGAAATGTGACAGAACCCTCTTGAAGAATTATAGACCCATCTCGCTCTTGAGCCACGTCTATAAGTTGTTCTCGAGGGTCATTGCAAATCGACTCGTGCACAGGCTTGGTTGACTTCCAGCCTCCCAAACAAGCCGGTTTCCGTAAAGGCTATAGTACCATAGACCACATCCACACGCTACGCCAGATTATACAGAAAACCGAGGAATATAATCGGCATCTGTGTCTGGTGTTTGTGGACTATGAGAAAGCCTTCGATTCGATTGAAACTTGGGCGGTGCTGCAGTCCCTTCAGCGGTGCCAAATTGACTATCGGTACATCGAAGTGCTGAAGTGCTTGTATAGAAACGCCGCCATGTCAGTCCGTGTTCGGGCAGGAGTACGAAACGGATCCAACTGCAGAGAGGTGTTAGACAGGGAGACGTTATGTCCCCGAAACTCTTCACCGCTGCATTGGAAGATGTCTTCAAGCTCTTGGACTGGACCGGATTTGGCACCAACATCAATGTCGAATACATCACTCACCTTCGATATGCCGACGACATCGTAGTCATGGCAGAATCCTGAGGACCTTGGCACCATGCTCAATGATCTCAGCAGGGTTTCTCGACTAGTGGGTCTCAAAATGAACATGGACAAGACGAAAGTCATGTCTAATGCCCATGTCATTTCAGCACCGGTCCTAGTCGGGAGTCTCGAAGTTGTCGACCACTATGACTACCTGGGACAAACAGTCCGGTTGGGTAGGCACAACTTTGAGAAAGAGGTCAATCCACGAATCCAACTCGGCTGGGCAGCGTGCGGAAAGCTAAGGAAGATCTTCTCGTCCAATATTCCGCAGTGTCTGAAAACGAAGGTCTACGACCAGTGTGTGTTACCAGTGATGACATATGGAACAGAGACGTGGTCCCTGAATGTTGGCCTCGTATCAAGGCTCAAAGTCGCTCAGCGGGCCATGGAGCGGGCTATGCTTAGTATTTCCCTACGTGATCGTATCCGTAATACGGAGATACGTAGGAGAACGAGAGTGACCGACATAGCCCACCGGGTTGCCATGCTGAAGTGGCAATGGGCAGGCCACATCACTCGACGAACCGACAACCGTTGGGGAAGAAAGGTTCTCGAGTGGCGACCACGTATCGGACGGCGCAGCGTTGGACGGCCCCCCACCAGATGAACCGACGATCTGGTCAAAGCTGCGGGGAGCCGTTGGATGCGGTCGGCACAGAACCGCTCGTTGTGGCGTTCTCTTGGGGAGGAGGGATGGATGGATGAGTTATTTAGGGTATATTTTCTTCACAGGTAAGTTTAATTCATCAGACAAGTCACAGTCGCAGTCAAAGTCATATAACATTAGTCAAAGTTAAGTCAAAATCATGCTTCAGTCTACACTGAAGCGTGGTAGTGGTGACTTTACTGAAAAGCTCTATGGTGTTTTGGAGGCAACACATAAATACACGTTACGCCGCAATATATAACTTAGTTCTAAAATCATCCTACATTGTTATAATCTAAAGTATTTTAACAGAATCCGCTTGAAATATTCAGACTGCTCAACTTATCTTTGAGTGCAAAAGTTTCTACAACTTCAATGCACTTGTTTTACTGTATTTTCATTTTGTAAAATCAGTGTTTTTGTTAGTTTTAGTTCTAGTGAATGTGTAGCTATGACAGTTCAGTGGTGACAGAGATAAAATATATCTCGTTTCATATTTTGTCTGAGGTCGAGATTTTGTAACGCACAGCCTCTGTATTTTCAAAATTACGCTCGGTCATAAGTGAGCTGGGCCGTGTGGGGCCGGCTTTAGGATTGTCCCACCCCTCTGTACCCACGGGAGTCATAAGAGCCGACCGGGGGAGTGGGCAGCAGCACTCTCTCGAGTATTAACAACATCCACTGCGATCGCCAACCCGCCTGCCAAGCGTGGCGATTACGGCATTATCTCCCAAGACGGGACCGCTCGTTGTGGCGTTCTCTTGGGGAGGCCATCAGTATGTCCATCAGTGGACGTTGAAAGGCTGATGGATGTATGGGTAAGTGAGCTGTTATTATAATTATTATTCCATTACAATACCTAATAGGCCAATTTAATGGATTAAATTTGACACTTCATCAAAATTCAACTATTTAGCCTTGTAACGGAGGGCACACAACATTATTTATTTTTTCAAAGTTAGAATTGCACAATTGCTTAATTTTTTTCAGTTAAAAATACATATTACCGTAACAACGCCAAAACGGGCAATTTTATGATTTACTTTGACTGATAAACCATTCTAAACATAATAAACGATTATTATTCTAAAAATTTAACATTGTTACAAGGTTACGTCGATGAACCCCTTTTCCTTTTTACACGCTTTATATTGGATTTGTTTATTTATATTGGATTGATGCATGTAAATGCATTCCGATAGATGGCGTTGGTCGTAAAGACAAATGTGATGAGGAAATTGGGATGACCAAATAGGTCTGTACGATAGCTCAGTGGCTTAGAGCACTTCCCCGGATAAGAAAAGACGCGGGTTCGATTCCCGCTCGTACAAAAAATCTCTTTTTCCTTATTCACAAATAATTTGTACTTTAAAAAGTAGCGAAGCATGTCAAATGCTAAATAATATAGATCAAAAATGTTCACCTGTATGTTTGTTTTTTACTGACTCTCCACTTTGAACGGACAGATTTAATTTAAACTTTGTACACTTATCAAGAAACGGTGACAATACAATAATTTGATAAATTTGTCTCATGAGGATCAATAATTTTCTCACATATACTCTGTGCGAGAGCAAGAGAGATCAAGCAATCGCGTGGTCTACACATGCGTACCGACTGCCTACTTTCCGGCTCGAGCACTCGGATTTTCTTTTTGTTTATGAAATTGCACTAAAAAGTGAAACATAAATATGGTTTAAAAAAACTAAAAAACACAGCGTTATAGCACATTGAATTAAAAAGTGCAAAATAATTCTTAATATAGGTAGAAAAATAATAATGAACAAAAAATATTCGTGTTTTTTAGTTTTTGAAACTATATTTATTAACACTCCCCTAGTGTTCTTTTTTCTTAAAAAAAAGGAATATTGATCAGTCGTTAAGTTGAATTGAATGCAATAATTACGGTGAACTATAAACCATAAATGCATAACTGTGGTTGTGGGGGGTGGTATGGTGTATACTGTCCGAGATCAAGACCTCAGACTGTGGATCCAACTGGATACCACTGTTATTGCAGTCCTTGGTTTTACCACTAGCCTGTGACTGCTTACTTCGAAATAGTGTAATACCCGTTTTCACACTAAAAGTAATGTTTAAATGGTTTGGTCATCTTTGAATGGACTATAAGGATGTGAAAAGGAAATTGATCACTGCGAGTACCTATCTACAGTAATTTACTATATTTTTCCTATTTTCGCAATTATTTATTCTATGAAAGATAAATAATCACGTTTCCAAGATCTTTAGCGACAACTATGATTTGAATTTAGAGGTATTAGTTTAATTTTTTTATTAAAATGTTGTTGAAAACAGATTTGTGACGAACACTGAAATAAAAATGGATTGTTCTACTTGTTTTGTATAAACAGATTCCTTTACAATTTAATGGATTCCTCCAAATGGGTTTAAAAAAAAAAAAAACCCTTTTAACATCCAATCTATGAATTGAAAGCTTAACACAGAAACCGGGGTCCATCATTTTATTTACAGACCAATTCTTGGACAGATTCACCATTCTTAACACCAGGCCCTTTTTGATTGAAAGTAGACAAAAGAATTATTTGGCGTCCGGAAAAGGACAAATACCTTTCAAATACCGAAGCGGACGACCCTTTCGAAATAATTTAATGATAGTGAAATAATATAAAAAGATAAATAATTACTAAATCTTAAGATTCGGTTTTTATGAAGTGAGTGAGGTACGGTCGATTAGCCGCACTTTTTTTTTATTATAATGGTGGCAGACGAGCCACGACCCACTTGATGGTAAGTGATAACCGTCGCTCATGGACTCAACTATACCGAGAATTTTGTCAAGCCGCTGCGCACCATTTCATTTTACTGATATGAAATGAAAGCGTAAACGGCTATCTTCTGCTACAGCCAAAACACACTGACGTGCTTCATGACCGGTCACACAGGAGACCGTGGTACCGACCCGTTCGGGCCCGATAGCAATTGAGTACTCTCACTCCCTACCACCGGTAATGCAATGGGTGATAATTGCTTACTTCCCTTAGTCGCCTTGTACGACACCCGCGGGAAAGGATGGGGTGGTGATACTTGTATTCTTAGTCCGTCACCACACACACAAAATAGTATTTTATTATTGGTAACGTATACATCTACTATCATAAATAGCATTAAGTAAAAAGAGACATTACAAATAGATACTCTAATTTTATTGATTTGTATAGATATCTATACTAGATATTATAAAGCTGTAACAGAGCTGTGTCTGTAAATTTATGATATTTTTTACAACAACGTCCTCTGGTCCCAAACTAAGCTTAACGCTTGTGCTCTGGGTACTAGATTACGGATATAATACATATACTACTTTTTTTTTTGTAAATACATACATAGGTATAATAGATAGAAAACACCCAGACGCAGTACAAATATCTGTGTTCATCACAAAAATAATTGTCCTGAGTGGGAATCGAACCCACGACCTCATGCACGGAAGTCGGTATACTCTACCGACTACGCCACGAGGATTTGAGAAAAAAATAGCATTTTTTGTCTGTTTATCTGTTTGTCTGTTTGTTTGTTCGCGCATCCAACTGGTATACATTTCATCCCGCTATTATATCGGGAACTTGGGATACAACTCTAGCTTTTGGTTGCGGCAGAGTCGCAAGCAAAGGCTAGTTACGATAATAAATTTAATCAAAAGCTTTTTATTGCTTGTAGTGGCAGACAAGTCACGGCCCATCTGATGATAAATGGTAATCAATATGAAATTAAAGAATAAACGGCTATCTCCTGCTACAGCCAAAACGCAACGATGTGCTTCATGGCCGGTCACACTGGAGATGGTGGTACCAACCCGCTCGGGCCCGATACCAAGTAAATACTCCCACTCGGTACCCAGCCCTACCACCAGTCATGCAATGGATGATAATTGCTTACTTCCCTTAGTCGCCTCATACGACAGCTGTGGAAAAGAATGGGGTGGTGACACTTGTATACTTAGTCCGTCACCACACGGAAAAAAAAGTGAAAAGTGTTTTTGTAAATACAAATCTTTTGTGTCAACATGATTGTAAAAGAGCTGAGAGTAATCAAAGATAGCTATCTACGATAGGTTCTTGAAAACCGGCCTAAAACAACAATGAGCATTTAGAAATCTGAAGCAAAGTTGCGTTTCTCGATATTGATCTCTTTTTATGTTGAGGCGTAGACAAATAAATAGAACGGTATCTCTGACGAGAGAAGCCGCAAGACGTCACTTAAATGCTTAAGATAAAGGAAGACTTATTTTATTTTACTTTTTGTTTTTCGCCTGAGCCTGTTGTGTTACGATTTAATTATTTTTTGTAGGTTCACCGTTAAAGTAAGAGGAAATGAAATAGTTTTGTTTTTATGGTATCTGTGGCTCGTTTTACGCTTTCTCTTATAGTGTGGTCGTAAAGTTGTCTTTTAACTATTTTTAGAATTAAGAAGCCACCTAACTCCACCTTAACTCGTGGTTACGTTTTGATATTAGATACCAGTAGCAATGCTAGGCTAATAATAATAATATGACTGGTCTTACGATAATTAAATTAAGCATCGGTGAAGGAAAAACATCCTGCGTTTGTGAGAGATTTTTTCGATGGCTTGTGAAGTCTGTGAACCCGTGCTGTCCATGTGTGGTGAAAACATAGCATCACGCCTGTATTCCCCGAAGGGGTAGGCAGCGGTGCATTACGCACCCACGATTCGCCAGCTATGATTAAGTCCCACGTAACAGGGGGCGAGCCTATTGACGTCTACCGGGCATATTTCCAAACTCCGGGCTGCTTTTTTCTTATTTTTTTTTATTACGAAAAATCTCAATAATGCTGTCCGACTATGGCCTAACGCCCTCACTCTGAGAACCCTTGCCTAAAGTAAAGGTACTCCCTTTGAAAAAAAAACTAGACGTCGCGGGACGTCTAGCAGATTTGAAAATATCGAAATTATTTTATAGAAATAAAACGATCATAACTTGACAAAGTACTCCTCAAGACGAATCAAACGAGTATAAACTCGATAGGGTTGCGTAGTTTCATTATAGAGTTACTGTGGCCACCTTCCAGCTCCATCGTCAGACCCTGGATACCATCTAGAGACAAAGTACTCGTCAAGACAAATTATACAAGCCCAAACTCGATGGAGTTATGTCGTTTTATAACGGAGTTCCTACGGCCACCTTCTAGCTCCAAATGAATCAAATGATTCCAAACTCGATGGGGTTGCGTCGTTTCATTACAGAGTTACTGTGGTCACCTTCCAGCTCCATCATCATACCCTGGATATCATCTATGACTGAAGTTCTAGTCAGGACATTTCAAACGAGTCCTAACTCGATGGAGTTGCGCCATTTAATTACAGAGTTTCGCATGGCTACCTTCCAGCTCCATCATCAGACTCTGGATACCATCTAAAGACAAAGTACTCATCAAGACGAATCAAACGTGTCCAAACCCGACGGGGTTGCGTCATTTCATTATAGAGTTACTGTGGCCACCTTCCAGCTTCATCATCAGCCCCTGGATACCATGTAGACTCTAAGTACTCGGCAAGACGAATCATACGAGCCCAAACTCGATGGGGTTGCGCCATTTCATTATAGAGTTCCTACGTCCACCTTCCATCTCCATCATTAGATCAGCTCCATGTCATCATAATATTGCATTGTCACGTGATATACACATGCGTGTAAAATTTCAGCTCTATCGGAAACCGGGAGGCGGGAAGTGTGTCAAATTTAACTTTCAAGATTTGAACGGGACAAGTACTTACAATAAAAGCGTCGCTAAGCCAACAGCCGATTTTACCCTCCCTCCGCAAGTAATTCCGCTCATGGTGACCAGTGGCAATATACACACATGTCATATACGCAGAAGAAATTATAGTGCACAAGTATGTGCAAAGATAAGTGCACTCTCTGTTCATTATTAAACGTCCGAGGGATTTACGTGTTTTCCAAGGCACGGGCTGAAAAACCGCCAACTTCCTAACTCCAGGCTGCTATTGAGAATTTCTTGACACAAAAACCCTCCGACCCTGGAATCGAACCAGAGACCTCACGATACGTAGCCGCATACTACTGCTAGACCACCGAGGCAGTCTGCATGCATAATATACAAGCGAAGGAATGCCTAAATTTGTTTACTAAATTCCTATCCTATCTAAGTCACAATTCAGTAGGCATGTAAAGTTGAAAATAATTACAACAACATACTTTGGAGAATAATCTTCATAATGAGATCATTGTGGAGAGCCACACAAGACGCGGAATAATCAATTTGCGTAAAAAATACTAAGAATTTAACCGCAGAGCTCTGAATACTTATTATTTAGTTCTGTGAATTGTACCCTTAACATTCGGCAGAGTAGGATCGTGTCTTACCCCCTACGCTATCAGTGCAATGAATAGATTAATCCAAATAATGACTCTTATCGTTTGCCAAGATTAATACGTCGCTTATCTTTACTATTATAAAGTTGTAACAGAGCTGTGTCTGTATATTTAAGATAAAGAAAAAAATGACTGTATTAGGTTATATAGACGTGTCTAAACAAAAAACAATTTTTTTTAAATTTTTTGTCTGTTTGTTTGTTCGCGCATCACGCAAAAACTACTGAACGGGTTTTGATGCAACTTTTTCTATTTGATAGATCTCGATTAGACTTAACAACTGGTATACATTTTATCCTGCTACTATATCGGGAACCTGAGATACAACCTAAAAACTAGCCTTTGCTTGCGGCTCCGCCAATTATATATTTATTTATTTATATATATTTATTCCGCGTTACGTTCTTTTTTTTCTGTATTTGTAATATCCTTTTTGTAACAAAAATATCCTTTTAAAGATTTTCGTAACAAATCAGTTTTGTCAATAATAAACGAATGAACTCCGTCTACATTATTCAGTATGAATTTACAAGAAACATTAATATTATTTTGTGTGATTGTTATTTGTCATCAAACGGTAACGACAAACATAATTTTGTGATTATTATTTTAGCATTTGACATACAGTTGTTTTACAAGACATCGAAGAAGTCGAAGAAGAAGAAAAGGGATATCTGCAATCGGAGTTTGAATCCGCATTTGCCCTATTGCCGATAGGAACACTATAAACCACTAAACTATCACAGTAAGTTAGAGTAGATATATAAATAAATATTCACGGACATTTTCACACAACGTCCTCTGGTCCCAAACTAAGCTTAACGCTTGTGCTATGGGTACCAGATTACGGATATAATAAATATACAATTTTTTTTTGTAAATACATATATAATAGATAGAATACACTCAGACGCAGTAAAATATCTGTGTTCATCACACAAATAATAAAATTGTCCTGAGTGGGAATCGAACCCGACCTCGTGCACGGAAGTCGGTTACACTACCGACTACGCCACGAGGCCCGTCAAAATCATATAGGTAAAAATATTAAAAATGGTTTTATTTGGTGATCGAAAGGGCCAGAGGCTCAACATTCCATCTCATTCCCTCTCTATCAGCTAATTCCGTCTTTATTGCATTCCCTGTCAAAAACGCGTTGCGCTCACTAGGGAGAGCTTTTTGATGGCCATAGTGTTACTAGCGTCTATCAGGCGGCAGCTTGTTTGTAGTATAAAAACGGAGTTTATTTATAAGAGTGCCTAGCTAGTAAGCAACAGTTTACCAATATGATTTAAAACATAGTTAAAATTGGACTAAAAGAAAGATTTTAACAAGATTTTTTTTAAATTATAGTTAAAAATAAATTATTTTGCTTACCAAAAACTTGAGACCATTGCGCTTTAGGTCGGTTCTGGGGGTAATCTTTAGGAAACCTTTCCTCACTCCATAGCATAGTCAAACTCACTTTATACACAGCCACATCATCCACATCACATCCAGCCGCGAGCAAAGAAAAAAATGCTATTGACAAAAACAAGATGGCGACCATTCTATATAGCACCGCCATCCTGGACAGACGTGTGCATCGAAAATTTTATAAATATTACACTTATTTAAAAATTAAATTGTTGAAACACGGTTTTTGAATGCGTGTAACGGCTTCGGAGAGATGCGGTGGACTTTTCTATTTTGGATTCTCGTTCCTCTCCGGACAGAAATAAACGCATTGGCGACGACACACATAAGACGATGACTTCTACATCTGGTTTATTTATACAAACGTAAACATTTTCACTACCTACTTTCTTAAAAAATTAAATGTGGCCGAACTTATTGCTCGATTGTTAAACAATCGGTAACAACAAGTTATTTAGAGCTAAATATTGCACATTTATATTGAATTAAGCTTTAATAACTTATGTACGTAGTAAGTATTGAGTAAAGTTTCCGAAGAATATATATTTATCTATCTAATATCTTTAAACGAGCAATTCTTGTATATATATATATATAATCTGAATCTCGGAAACAGTTCCAACGATTTTCATAAAATTTAGTATGCAGGGGGCTTCGGGGGCGATAAATCGATCTAGCTAGGTTTCATTTTTAGAAAACTTCGTTTTATTCAGGTTTTCAGGTAATGAAAAACTGCTACAATATTATTAGAATACGAAGGTAAATTTCGCCACCATCTACAAGGTTATAATAGCTCAGGTGGAAAATCGGGCGGTCCCAAAACCAGAAGACCCCGGTTCGAGTCCAGATGTCTCCAGTTCGATTTTTTTTGCCTTCTTTTTTCAATTTCTTTCTTTTGTGAGAAAAACTCACGATTTACCAAAAAAAAAAATACCAAGCAAAGCTCGGTCATCCAGTACTACTCAATAAGTTCCATAAAAGTATTGTATACCTTAAACTTATTTTTATATACATACATTAATATTTTATATATTTGTCTCAACAAATATACGTTGTTTAATAAATACACTGCTTATTTATTAATATACTAGCGTCCAGGAGTACATTTATTTTTTAAATATTTTGCGATAAACGTAGAGCCATCGTGACAATTACTCGGGACTGTGAATTTCGATAACACATTCACTCTTAACGTCTTGATCAAGACGTTAAGAGTGAATGTGTGGCAAAGCATCTGGGACGGTATTACAGGAGATGCAAGTTGAAATCCTGCTCGTGACTGTTATTGCCGATTTCACATTTTCACACTTTGTGTTTAAAATAACGGTATTCAATTTTAGGCGGTTTTGTTTGCTTTAATTATAATCATTCTGAAATTACTAAGTCTACTTTTCCTACGTAGTAATAGCATCTCACTGACTTTTTAGGGTTTCTACAGCAATATGCAGTAATACGTCATCATTTCTCATTCTAGTGAAATGGCGGGAAAGACTTGCGAGTGCGACCCTCGATTGCCACTTAATTTAAAAGACAATTTATAAGACTTGTCATCTTGTATGGATTGGAATGTAAGGTTGGTAAGGGGATGGATGAACGACAACTGAATGCCATTGATGCGAATGCTGATATGGTGGAGTCTCGAGGACGGATAAGATAAATCTATACTATTATAAAGTTGTGACAGAGCTGTGTGTGTAAATTTAAGATATTTGAGAAAAAAATACTGCATTAGGCTATACTATAGGCGTGTCTGAACACAAAATATTCTTTTTAGATTTTGTCTGTTAAAATGTACTAGTTTTTAAGCCTAATCAAGAGCTGTCAAATAAAAAAGTTGCATCAAAATCCGTTCAGTAGTTTTTGTATGACGCGTGAACGAACGAACGGACAAACAGATAAACAGACAAAAAATAAATGTTTAGTGTTCAGACACGCATATGTAGCCTAATAGTCATTTTTCTCAAATATCTTACATGAACAGTTACAGCTTTATAATAGTTAGTATGAGAGGAAATCACCTGTCTTATTATGGACTTGTTATGCGGAGGGAGGAATTACCATCACGCTTTCCGCACGGTATTGTAGAAGGTATTAAAGAATATGAAAGAAAAAAATTGGGAGATGACTCCCGAACACAAGATAGATACATTGTCTAAAGAATGATAGTCGTATTTGCAGGATTAGGAATATTCTATTGAAATAACAGCTAATAGGGATGAATTGAAGAAAAACAAATGCGCTGACCCCATTACCTGGCAACAACGGAACATGAGGAGTTTGTATGTGGCGTGTGTGAGGTGAACCTAGCACACTGTTCCTTAATATAAAAGAAATGGCCGACCATCAGAATTTAGTTTATAGTACTACAATAGACAGTAGTCTATATACTAGTTATATGGAAGCGAGAGTTGAGTACGCAAAAAAGGGTATGAGAGTAAAATCAATGCTGTCGAAATGCGATCTCTGCGGAGAATATGTGGAGTGAGGCTGACTAACCGCATTCGTAACAACGACGTAAGACAGCGAGTAGTTATGAAATAGAGTATTGGTGTAAAGATGCGAAAGGGAATGCTCCGATTGTTTGGACATATGGAAAGCAGGGCGGACGTGCAAATGGTTAAGAAGATATACAATGCGAAAGTGGAAGGATGCAGGTACAGGGGAAGACCCAGACTCACCTACCTAGACCAAATCGGTCATGTGTTGAGGGAAGGTGGAGTCAGGAGTCTCCAAAACCGGCGAACGTGTATGAAGAGAATTATGAATGTTGAGAAAGCGAGAGATGTATGCAAGAATAGAGCCTCTTGGCACTCTGTTTTCTCTGCCTACCCCGCAATGGAGATGGCGTTGGAATCGATCTGCATTCCGATAGATGGCGATTGGTCGTAAAGACAAATGTGATAAGGAGATTGGGATGATCGAAAGATCTGTACGATAGCTCAGTGGCTTAGAGCACTTCCCCGGATTGGAAAAGACGCGGGTTCGATTCCCACTCGTACAAAAGATCTCTTTTTCCTTATTCACAAATAATTTTTACTTTAAAAATCTATAAGTTATTTGTACTATATTAGATACTATATTAATTTCCATCTGCAAACATTGAGTACAATTTTCAGGTTAAAAAGAGATGGATGTTTTGGTCGCAGGTGGCAAAGTTTGAGGCTTTCTTAAACATAGAGGTTTCTAACCCTTCCCACACCCATCCAGTTGATTGATTGATAGTAGACCTTACTATTGGATATTTTTTCTTTGGGGAAGCGCTTAACAATTTGGAAAAAGGAAATATATTTACTTTGTGTAATTTCATGCATATAGCACATCAGCTATTTTTTTGAAGTCTGTTTCGGAACTTTTACACGAGAGCTTAAAAGAAAAATATTGTTCATAATAAGTGATAGGAATGTGGATCCAATGCGCCTATTTTGCATGTGACGATATTGTTCATAATATAAGTAGGTATTAATTAAACACAAAGTGTGCTAAGCATGTCAAATGCTAAAAATATATATAAAAATATCTAAATATAGGTATTAATTATAAAGAAAGTCTTTACATATTCTGTTAATAAATTAATTATTATGATATTTTTTAATATTGTTTTATTTTCAATTAATCGTATTTAATATATATATATATTTTTTTAGCCGTGTGTGGCCGGCTTTAGAATTTTCCCACCCTCTCCAACCATGGGAGTCGTAAGAGCCGACTAAGAGAATACCGGGGGAGTGGGCAGCAGCACTCCTTCGAGTATTAACAATATCCACTGCGATCGCCAATCCGCCTGCCAAGCGTGGCGATCACGGCACTATCCCCCATTGGGGAGGCCTATGTCCAGCAGTGGACGTTAAAAGGCTGATGGATGGATGGAATATTGTTTTATTTTCAATTAATCGTATTTAATATTTAATCTTTTAAATGTATTAATTATATTTAATACTAAATTTTATTCGCGAATTCGCATGGACTTCAGAATATAAATACCTACATCACTTTACGGCACATTTATTATCTCTATGTAAAAATTTCATGATGACTAGTTCAGTAGTTGCGGCGTGAAATCGTAAAAAACAAACATACAAATTCACTTTCACTATTATAAATTAGTAAGGATTATATTTGTATGTCCCATTGACTAGACGGTAAACTATCTAATATTTATGACCTTTTTCTACCTACGTTTTACAGACAAATAAATTCTGATTTGAATTTCGTTAAAAATCTTTTAGTTGTTAGATCTTTATGACTAAAATAGCTATATTATGGGAGTAATTATATTTCAATGCAGTTTATTGTCTATCTACCTATGAATTTTAAACGGATAAACGCCCAAATATTTACTCAAACCATCGAATTTACATAATAATATTACTACGATAAAATAAATAAATAATAAATAAATAAATATTCACGGACATTTCACACAACGTCCTCTGGTCCCAAACTAAGCTTAACGCTTGTGCTATGGGTACCAGATTACGGATATAACGCATATATTAATTTTTTTTTTATACATACATGTATATATGATAGACAACAAATAATTCCTGACACAACTACTACTACTCACAAATAATTGTCCTGACTGGGAATCGAACCCACAACCTCGTGCACGGAAGTCGGGTACACTACCGACTACGCCACGGGGCCCGTCAATGGAATATAAAATAAACATTGTTTACAGAACTGTTTCAGAATCTTCTACAAAAAGAAATTCTAGAACATCTTGTTTAAACAAATTCCACTTCTATAGAGATAAAGTGAGAGCCTGAACGAACCATCTCTATCGGAATAATAAAAAGTTGAAAATTATGCGCTTCAAACTTTCCCTATTGACAAAGAGTACTTTTACAAAGTACTCTGGAACTCAAATTAAGTAAAACTAGCCTTGTATTGGGATTCCATTCAATTGTAGTGAAATACTATGCCTTGCTTATTTGCGTTCGAAATGTTTTCTTTGATTAATTAACTTGCTTATAATAAGGTTGATTTTGCTTTTACATGTAATCTCAGAGTAGCGTATTTATATTTGTGGCTATTCAGAAAGATGTGCAATAATCCTGAAACTTTGTTGGGTACAGTTGTGTTAATTGAGAATATTTAGCCTTTTTTTTGTTTAGGCGGGAAAAAATGTTCCTAACCGCACACCCCGGAGCAACGAACAGGGTAGTGTGGGGCCCTCACCCACTAAAGAAACCCGCCGTGTGCCGTCTTTCCGCCTTTTTTGGCGGGCCACCGGAACCATATTACATTCCTTCAGTGGTCCACCGGCGGCTTACCCTTACGGGTACCCTCTACTGAGCGACGCATCCGCACACGGTGCGCCGCACCTTCGCGGAATGCCTTGCGGGTGGCGGACGTTCCCCGGTCCATCCACACGCAGCCTCAGCTAGGGCGGCATTAGGTGCAAATACTCGCGCCTGCGCCGCCCCAGTCGCTGGCGGCGGTTCGGGTCTGCGGAAGGATCAACCTCCCTGGCCCTCCCGCCACTTCCTTACGCGAGATGACCACCTTGCAGAAGGCAGTGACCGCGGCCCAATTCCTGTCGCTGCCAAGCATCGCTCTGACGACGCTCGGCAGCGAGAGGTCCCGAGAGCGAGAGTTCACGGCGCTGCTCGGCCCAAGCCGGGCACGACTCGAGCGTGTGCTGCGCCGTGTCCTCGTTGCAGCTGCAGTGGTGACAGCCCGGAGTAGCTTCCCTCCTTGCGACTATGTGCAGATTTCTGCCGAAGCAACCGTGCCCCGACAGCACCTGCACCGGTCGGAAGTTAAGGACTCCGTGCCGTCGCCCCGCCCACTCCTCTAGCACCGGCTGGAGGGACCCTACGGTCCGAAGACCGGCCCGGGGTGCCTCCAGCCGCGCCCTCCAGCTGGCCATGGCAGCTCGGCGGGCGTCACCCTGCCATCTGGCCACCACGCTGGGTGGGGGACGACCGCCCCCCTCCCGCGCTTACAACGCCCACCGATACACGTCGGCGAGCACCCCCGCCTCCAAATCCCACGGAAGGGTTCCGGCCAACGCGCAGGCCGCCTCCGTCCACACCGTGCGGTATCCACGTATGACCCTGGACCCGACGACTCTCTGTGGCCTCTACAGAAGAGCCCTGTTCAGTGCGTCCAGGCACTCCGCCCACACGGGTGCGCCGTACAGCGCCATCGACCGGACCACACCCGCGTAAAGCCGTCGGCACGCATTGTTAGGTCCACCCATATTCGGCATGAGCCGTGCAAGGGCGGACGCCGCACCGACGAGCCTCGGGGACAGTTGACGGAAGTGCTCGCGAAAGCGCCACCGCCCGTCCAGCAGAGAATATTTAGCCTAATTAAAATAAGGTTTATTTTGTGTATTTATTTCGTGTAGAGAAAATAAGTTTATTATCCAGCTGTATTTTAGCACTTGACATGCTCAGCTTCTTTAAAGAACAAATTATTTGTGAGATATGGAAAAAGAACACTTGAGTGCTAGCTGGAATCGAACCTGCGTCCCTTTCAATCCGTGGAAGTGCTCTAACCGCTAAGCAATCGCCCTGACCAACGGCCATACCCAATCTCCACATCACATTTGTCTTTACGATCCACGCCACCTATCGGATGCATTTACATGCATTAATCCAATATTTATCTGCTTATTATTTAACATAGAAACTAGATATTGAATGCGGCGGAACCGCCGGTATGTCATCATAAGGTTTCTTAATACTCTCGTTTAGTAATCTTTTTTACATTCATCTCCAGACTATTTCTCAGAGAGTTCAGCAGATACAATAGATTGCCATTTATCAAGAAGCGGCCCACTCTTCGCCTCCTGGAAATGAGACATGAGCGACGAACCACGTCGCCGCTATTCTGATGATTTTTACTAAAAATCTTCATTCGACAAATAACAACAACGCCAAACCGCGACCACGTATTGGCAAGCGCAGTGTAGGATGGCGGCCAGGTGAGCAGATGACCTGGTCTAAGTCACAGACAGATGTTAACTGCAGGCGGCACAGGACCGTTCGTAGCGGCGGTCTCTTGGGAAGGCCTATATGCGGCAGTGGATGAAGAAAGGCTAATGGATCGACGAATGATGGAAACGCAAAATAGACAAAGAAATCTTAATCATAACACTGAGAATAAACATAACAACTTATAATTCTCTCCACAGGAATAACTTCGGTAGTGAACTCCAAAGATACTCTTCCGTTCCATCTGGTTAGTGCTTTCAGTTTTCAGTGTCGTATTAGACAACGAGTTTGTATTTCAACTCCTACGATATTAAAAAAGTTTGAATATCGTCTATAGAAGTGTTTGGTTTCTTGTTGGGCTTTATATAAAAACATCGTCTGTAGATTTAAACGTAGAATAAGTTTCTGACTCGTATTTTGTGAGTTAAACGCATGAAATACACAAGGGCTAAGCCGTAACGATTGAAAGATAATCACTAGAAAGATTATTTACCGGCAAATACAACAAAATAAAAGGAAGTTCCGAAATCTTGTCGTGGCCACATCTTAGGGTTGGTCACTTTATACATAGCATCACGCCTGTATTCCCCGAAGGGGTAGGCAGAGGTGTATTACACACCCACGACTCGCCAGCTATGTTTGAGTCCCACGTAATAGGGGCGAGCCTATTGACGTCTACCGGGCACATTTCCAAACTCCGGACTGTTACTGACAATTTTTCTTTTTAGGAAAAAGCTCAATAACATTGCCCGACCCGGGGATCGAACCCGAGACCTCATGAATAGCAGTCGCATACACTACCGCTACACCACCGAGGCAGTTCACTTTATGTTGTGGACGATCGGGCTTCACGCAAAAACTACTGAATGGATTTTGATGAAACTTTTTGTTTGATAGCTCTTCATTAAACTGGCATAGGTACATGTTATCCTATTCCCACCAGAAACCTCCGATATAACCTAAAAAATATGAAACTGTACCGTACTATTATATGTATTAACTGGTATATCCATACTTATAATGCTAAAATAACTTCTTTGACTGCACCGACGACGGAATGGTGTAGATACCTCTCTGGTATATACTCCAGTATTGTGGGTCCGATTTCCTCTAAGGACAAGTACCTATTTGATGTGATTCACAAATGACTGTTCTGGGGTTTAGGCAGAATCTCATATCTCACATGTCGATCGTATCGTGATCACTGTGATTGGTAGAGAGATCACCGTGATTGGCTAACGGATTATTGCGACATCACGCGTCGGTTTTATATTTGAACAATTCATGGCTTCTAAGGACAAAGCAAAGAATGAAAGTTTATATGGGACATTATGCGCAGCTGACAACGACTGTGAACATTAAGTCAATCAAGTCAATGACTTGAGCAGAGTAGTGCTAAGTAAATTATATTATGCAATTGTTCAACATCTTGAACAAAAGGTCATCCCTTTTGTACTTAACTTCTCGAGTTTGTACGAGCACATATGACATGTGCTCGTACAAAATTGGATGCGACCCTATAATGTTTTATAGATTATTGCAGTGATAGCCTATTAGTAAGAAAAATATTATAAATCGATATTTACCTCGATAGGTTCTATCCCAAAATCTTCAGGAAATTTAGTCCAAATACTCTTCATGTACTAAGTAGTTTACAGAAGTAGAAGAAATGTGGATTTGTTAAAATTCCCTGTTGCATTCAGATGTTTCATAAAGATAATGAATAAATATCTTACCAAAAGGATATTAGCTACTATACTCTACCGGCGACTCTGTCCGCGTGAACTTCAAAATATAAATACATCACTCTACGATACATTACTTATCTCTATGTAAACATAGTTATCCCACGGGAACAATTTTTTTTTTCATGATAAAAAGTAGCCTATGTCCTTTTTTGGGACTAGTAGTACTTTTTTCTAGACTATATGTCTATAAAGTTTCACGATGATGAGTTTAGTAGTTACGACTTGAAATCGTAAAAAAAAATTAATAAAACATAGATAAAAAATTAATCAATTTCGCATTTATAATATTAGTAAAGATTATTTTAAATTCATATTTACCTACTAACATACTAATAGCTATGTGATGTATTAAATCTGCATTAGTTTGAAATGCACTTAACCCACTATCAAACATCTATTTTATGAATAAGAGAGACTACGTTTTGGTATTCAGTAGTGCGCAAGAAATCAAAATATATACATCCGTACATAAATTTTCGCAACAAGAATATAAGATTTTATCCCTCAAGTAAAGTATACAAATTAAAAAATATAAATATAATCAAGTTGGAAATTGAGAAAATTCATTACACTATAATTAATTTACTGGATACGTTGGACTCGATAGTCAGATAGTTTGGCTTCATCTATCTTCGTTCAGAATTCAATTCAGTCAAAGTTTACTCTTTGACCAAGATTGGCGTAGAGAACTATTGTTTTATTGAATTTTGTCAATATGAATGAGATACGTGTGGTTTTAGACATTGTTTATTGTTAAAGATGAAGAAGTAGGTTGGAAAAAATATATAATTATTAAGTTTACTTTCGTCTGCAACTTTCATCTATCCATCCATCCATCAGCCTTTCAACGTCCACTGCTGGACATAGGCCTCCCCAAGAGAATGCCACAATGAATGAACGGTCCTGCGCCGACCGCATGCAACGGCTCTCTGATTTAAATGAAATAAAGACTTTTTGATCTTTATTTTTAGCACTTGACATGCTCAGCTACTTTAATGACAAATAATTTATGAAAGTGGAAAAAGTTAACTTTACTGTAAGAAGGTTTCGGATGGAAGTCCCGTAGGTTAGAATAGTAAAAGTTTTCTTTTTCCACTTTCACAAATAGTTTGTTATTTGAAATAAAGCCTAACATAATGTGCACACACACAAGTCGTATTTAAATAAACTCAGTAATTTCAGAGATGTGTGCAAACTAAAAAACAAACAGAAGGCAACATTTCTGTTTTTATTTCTATTAACTTTATCTCATCATCCCTTACATTTTTTGATAGAAACGAGTAATGTTTCAATGTACTGGGGAATGCACTTGTTTAATATAACGTCAAATTAGTTAGCATAAGATTAAGTTTCAGTTACGGTGCACGGCGGGTTATTTAGTAGACTAACATGTATCTATCTATACTATTATAAAGCTGTAATAGAGCTATGTCTGTATATTTAAGATATTTGAGAAAAAAATACTATATTAGGCTATATTGGCGTATTTGAACGCAAAATATTTTTTTTTAGATTTTTTGTTTGTTGGTTCGTGCATCACGCAAAAACTACTTAACGGATTTTGATGCAACTTTTTTATTTGATAGCTATTGATTAGAATTAAGAACTGGTATACATTTAATTCTGCTACTATATCAGGAACCTGAGATACAGCTTAAAAACTAGCTTTTGGCTGTGGCGGAGCCGCGGGCAAAGGCTAGTATGTATATATTTTTAATAGACGACCACATGAACTTTCTTCCTTACAGACAATATCTCTCTGAACCCATTGTTATGAAATTGTTAAACCGATCTCCATTTCCATAAAAATTAGACCATACTACAATTGACCTATTACACAAGCCTATGAAAAACTCTCTCAAACATACAGTAGCTCAACCATGAGTTTTGCTCACGTAAACTCGCTAGCGACTACGTAAAATATTTGTATGACAAACCTTACAGCGCCTTTGGCGGTTAAGTAGGGAATTAAATTCGGTAGTATGAATAACTTAATATTTCAATGCGTAAAATACCTATCGAAAGAATTCGATAGCGACTTAGCATTTGTATAGTTAGTATACAAATTTGGTACCATTAGTTGTGAATTTGTCTTACGCTATCGAACAAAACTGTTTCGATTGTAGTTACGTAACTCACTGCATAATTGTGTGGTGAAAGACTTAGTTTATCTATAATACATACTAAAGTTTTGGTGTAAATGTCTGAAAGAGAGCATATTTAGCATGGAATATGCTAGCGGTGGCTGAATATGGGGATAATCGTCGGAAATAAAGAAAAACTCAAGTTAATATGAGAATTCTAGTTGAATGTTCATTAGAAAATATTAGTGAGAATAAGTTTACAAAAGTTTACAGGCTTAACAAAGAAGTTTTTTTAAGATTATTTGTGCAGTTTTACCTCAATTTACAGAAATAAAGTCCTCACAAAGGGTTTCTTTAGAATCAAAGGTAAATTATGATATCATAATAAAATATTGTTGGGTTGGGTATGTTACAACCCGCCGGCGACCACCATCATACCACTAGTAATAGAGGCACTGGTTCTCATAATATTAATACAAAAGTTTCACAACAACAATACCCCGCGCGTTATCGTCGTTATCGATGCGATCTACAATAAATACAATGGGGATCTATGTGAGATTGATTGACTTGGCAATATTTTGTTGACATTAGCCACTAACATTTGTTTACATTAAAGAGACAAAATTCGAAATCGAACTATTACGAATACACACTTAAACAAAAGCGACCCATCTATTTAGTCGGATAACAGCACGGAATTGAACTTTAACATTTTTCTCTTTTGTTTATACCAAGATAGAAAAGGAGAGCAATAACAAGCCTGAAGCTAGCTGTAAGTTTACACTGTGCCAACATAACGACATGCTACGTAAATCTACACTAGTAGTCAGTGTGTGACATGCGGAGTCTGTGCCTTGGGATCGAACTTGATACCCATGTCTTAGAAATCCTTTGTTTTACCACTAGGATTTCGCTAAGAAGAGTGAGCCAGAAAAGGGCATAGTCTACCTTCTATTTTGGAAAAATGGATGGTTTCTGTGCTATAGCTATTTTATAAAGAGATTAATTAGCCTTTTCCCGAGGCTCCGCCGCAGCTAAAAGCTAGTTTTTAGGTTATATCTCAGGTTCCCGATATAATAGCGGGATAATGTACACCAGTTTTTAAGTCTAATCGAGAGCTATCAAATAAAAAAAATGCATCAAAATCTGTTCAATAGTTTTTGCATGATGCGCGAACAAACAAACAGACAAACATATAAACAGACAAATAGACAAAAAATCTTAAAAAAATCGTTTTGTGTTTAGACACGCCTATAGTATTATAGCCTACTATTACAGTCATTTTTTCTCAAATATCTTAAATGTACAGACACAGCTCTGTTACGGCTTTATAATAGGAATAATTAATGAGCCGTAGAGCAACGTATTTACCTATATTCTGAAGTATATTATATGCGGGTAAAATAGCAGGCAAAATCTGCTGTAAAATATAAAAATATAGCAAGTACACTAGACTTAAAATAAAACTAAAGTACTTTCGGTATATATTCGCTTCTAGTAATAAAGCTAGCACAGCTTATAACGTCCTTAATAATAAAATGGAGCCTGCGTAACGAACTGTGGATTACACCAATAAGGTTCTCGTTCTCGGACATTCGTCGAGTGGGGTGGCAGCACACAAACAAGTCCGTAGCGAGAGCATCAAAACATATTGCGAACATTAAGTGAGCTGAGAAGGAAGTAGGGTAGCTGTACAATAATATGTCGGGTCAGGCTTAGCCGTAACTTCGTAACTTGCGGAAATTACAACTACAATCCGGTTCGTTGATTTTTAGATGTTTTTGTCATGTATGTACTTGTTTGTTTGTTATTTGTTGCTGAAATCTTCTTGTATCATTTTAAGAAGAACTTAGTTCACGAGCCAACTTTTTAAAAATTGCCTGTTATTGTCTCGTAGCTAGAAGCCGGAAAACTAAACAAACTACTCTATTATACAAACCCAAGCTCACTCCCTATCCTCTCATTAATAACCTCGCTATCCAACTTATCCCTTTCCTTGGAGAGGCTGAAGAGCGAATGTTGCCTCTGGTGTTGCTAGCGTCTGTAGGCCTCGGTAACCGCTTACCATCAGGTGGGCCGTATAATTATTGAATTGATAAAGTCTGTAATATTTTGCATCTTTTCATCAGATATAAAGTATTTATAATGGCTATGTATTCTCAATAAGTACTGTGTACTTATACTTGAAGATATATATATAAAATAGGAGGTATACTTAAACACTCATAGATCTTAGCAGCATAACATACAAGGTATTTATGTAATATATTATGTAAAAGATGAATTACATTAATGTTTATATTGGACAAACATACTTTTAATTCTATGTATATATCTTAGGTACATAATTAGCGATACTTTATTCATCGCAGATAAAATGGACATCGTTTTAATATCCGGATTAAGAAAAATAATGAAGCCCGGATAAAAATGAAATGTGCCTGCTATGATACGATAATTAAGTTATGAAAGCAAATACATTATATTGGGATCCGAAAAATAATTACTTATAGTCCTTAGGGATAGTCCATGAATCACGTAATTTTATTTAGGATTTTTGAAGTGAAAACTTCTTTTAGCGCGGTACGCATATTTTTAGATGAGATAAAATCTCTGAACTCGCGACACCGTTACGAGACGCAGCTATAGTGTGTGCATTGGAAATTAAATTTGACACACTTCCCGGTTTCCGATTGAGCTGAAATTTTGCACCCATATGTATATCGCGTGACAATGCAATATTATGATGATATGGAGCTGATCTGATGATGGAGCTGGGAGGTGGACCTAGGAACTCTATAATGAAACGGTGCAACCCACATAGAGTTTGAGCTTGTATGATTCGTCTTGACGAGTACTTTGTCTTTAGAAGGTATCCAGGGTCTGATGATGGAGATGGAAGGTGGCCATGCGAAACTGTAATTAAATGGTGCAACTCCACCGAGTTAGGGCTCGTTTGAAATGTCTTTACTAGTACTCAGTCCTAGATGATATCCAGGGTCTGATGATGGAGCAGGAAGGTGGCCACAGTAACTCTGTAATGAAATGATGCAACCCCATCGAGTTTTGAATCGTTTGATTCGTCTTGACGAGTAATTTGTCTTTAGATGGTATCCAGGGTCTGATGATAAAGCTAGAAGGTGGCCATAGGAACGCCGTTATAAAGCGGAAAACTTCAGAATAATAAATATGTCACTCTACAGTACATTAATTAACTCTAAGCAGAATTAGCAAATTCCAAAAGAACCATCCATTTTTTTGGGATTAAATATATTATGTCCGTTTCTGGGTTCCGAACTATGTATATGTATGCATATGATAATCAGTTAAGTAGTTATGCTGTAAAAGCGTAACAAACAACCCGCTTTCGGATTTATAAATTAGTAAGGTCGCGAAAGTTTAATATTATTATTCCAGTATAGAACCGTGCTCCTCTCACCATAATTGTGGCGGCTTGACCGGAGACTACCATCTCACAGAATGTTGTCGTAAAACAATTGTAGGTACCATTGTGTTTCGTATGATGAGTGAGAGTGCCAGATGCCCAAACCTTATCCTCATCCCTTCCTTATTTTCTTCACTGTCCACCTCATCATCTCTCTGTGATACTCTCTCTTCACTTCCTGTTTTTTCCCTTAGGGTTGAACTCACGCGAGTGCTGCCTCTGGTGTTGCTAGAATCTATAGGCTACGGTAACTGCTTACCATCAGGCGTCCTGTATGCTTGCTTATCACCGTAGCAGTGCTGTAACTAGCCTTATATGCGCCCGGTGCGAGCTTCTATAACTGGTTCTGACAATCAAACTCTAACGTTTATAAAAATAAATTTATCATGTAAAAACTACGTTTTTGTATACTTTTATGAGATTTTGCACACAGTAGTCCGATACGGGTGTACCGTTTTACGCTATAAATAATAGGTGTTGTTTGTGGTTCTGGTCTAGTCATATTTGGGTCCCTCCGGTGTCTGCGCTCTGTGCCTGGGCACCGCTGGCACCACCCTAGTTACGGCATCGCACCGTAGTATATAAAAATATTATAGTATTCTCGTTAGCAACAGAAATATTAAAAAAATATAGGCTCTCAAACTTGAGATGCTCGGAAAGAAACTCAGCTTTAGTAGGTTTTGTCTCCTCCATAAACACAAACCATCCTAATTTACTTTGATAAGCGCTTGACAATCGGATCTTAATTGCAAAAATTAATTGACCGGCCTCTGGTTAAACAATGCTATTGTAGACATGAGTAAATTGCCAATTAACCAGCTCTTTGTCAGTTTGTTTGTCCTGCCCCGCAGGTTCTCTATTAATTTGTACCCTTAAATGTGGAATACTACCGGTACTTTATCCCTGCACGCGCAATGATACCATTTGTAACAGTAAATGATGTATTTAGGTGTGTTTCTGTATTATTTTGTATATGACTGTTGTGATCTTCAGTAAATTGAATATAAACCTTCCTTTTGAAAGTATCAGTAGAACAAAGGCTATGTATTTTCTATATTTATATATATATTTTATAGTATTAGATAAAGACAACTGCCCCCCCTTCTCCACCCATGGGAGTGGGCAGCAGCACTCCCTCGAGTATTAACAACATCCACTGCGATCACTAACCCGCCTGCCAAGCGTGGCGATTACGGCATTATCCCCCATATGAGCGAAACAGCACAGGACCGCTCATTGTGGCGTTCTCTCGGGGAGGCCTATGTCCAGCAGTGGACGTCGAAAGGCTGATGGATGGACGGATGGAAAGACAGCTGGACTACTATTTATTATTCGTATCGATTTAAAACTACGTGAAAGGAAAAAGCTATAATAAAAGAGACAAATATAGGTATAAATTATTTGTGAAAGTGGCACGATATACGAAGATAGCTTTACTGCGAGCAGATACTTTGCAATACAAGCCATTGCCCTTTGAAAATCAACTTCTACGTCTTACAGGCGTAGGTATTTTGCCTTGCAACAAAATATTTACTTATCAAGGTGCTTCTTTAATTTAAAAAAACAAAAAGCTTTAATATGCTATGGGTTCCGTGCGGAGTTTGTTATTTTATAACGAACCAAAAGTTACCGTCAATATTTAACATGAAACGATTTAGTGAAATCGTCATAAAGTAATAAATTTACGCAAATTAGTTGAACAAATTGTTGTTTAACACGCAATGTCGTTTTCAAAAATGTTTCGTCTATTTCGTTTAGTCACGGGATATCAGAATTTGAAAATTACTGTAATGAATATAAATGCCTACTTTTAGGGGTAATGAAATTGATTATAATTATGTAGCTAGGCTACCTTCTCATATTTTTTGAATAAATAGCTAAAGCATAAGGCAGCGCCATCTAGTGAACTAAAATTGTTAATTTTTTAACACAAAACATAAAGAGCAAGCTATCTTGTGCTACCTGCATCCAAAGATTTGCTGCCACATACACCGGCTCATTAGTGCATTAGATGTCACGAGTCAAAATACTAAGAATAAATCAAATAAATATTATTTATTAACTTCAAAATGCTCCTGTAGCATCCTAGGTCAATTCTAAAAGTCTTGCTACACCCTTAAATAAAGATGGCGGCTAGCTAATCCATCAGAATGCGCGTCGTCGGGATTATACAGTAATGGACGTTAAATATTTACACGGACAAAACGTGCCGCTCCAGACGGTTCAAGGATCAAAATATTTTTCTTTTATAAGCTCTCGTCTTGGCATGTGCAGGTTGCGGTTGGCATTATTAAAAGTATTGCAAAGGGGAGCTGACATCGGACAGATGTCTTATTCAAGATGTTTTTCATTTTCAACTATAATAGAGCATAGAAAAAGAAAACATTCTTAACAATATAATAATATGATATAAGTTTCAAGTCTATGCCTCACTAAAGGTTGAGAAGGGGTCGAATACACCAAAATTTTGACTCAATTGTGTAACACGTCACTCGTATCTCCCAATTAATTAAACCTTCTTAATTCGGAGGTAGAGAAATAATTATTTACTAGACATCGACTGCATCTGCGTGGATTCAAAATTGGGAACATAAAAATTATAAATAAGTGCACATTATAGAGAAGAATACCAACCTAGCGACGGGGTGTGCGGTTAGGAATTTTTTTTCCCGCCTTAACAAAAAAAAAGGTACCTTCTCCTACTGTTGTGTTTCGTATGAGTGAGAGCACCAACTCTTTATCCTCTCCTTATTATTCTTCTTCTCTTACTCCTATCCTTTTCCTTGGAGTTAGCGACTTCTGTTGTTGCTAGCATCTATAGGCTACGGTAACTGCTCACGATCACTACATTACTATGTTTGGTTATCACCCGCGTAGTATAAGTAAAAAAAAACTATATTATGGTTGTCTGTAAAGTCGGTTTACGGATGATAATTTTACGTGATAACATCATATATGTTTTCTGAGAGTTTCACAAAATGTAAGATTGATAGAAATCGAATGGTACATATAAGAAGGTACGATCGCGCGTGCTGCTATACAATAATTGAGATTAGTGTGTTGCCTGGGACGCGTTCGGGCGAAGAATGTCGGCCGCCCCCCCCACAGACGCTCTTCAACCCGCAACACTCTTGTGGACGCGAACATCAAACAATGCATCGGTCGCCATACATTTTTCGGAGCGTGAGACTTTTTCGTGCGTGCTGCCGGCGTTCATCGATTTATAAGACGTTATCACGTCTAAAAATATTCGCTGTAAAAGGAGCTTTTTGAGCCCAAAAAAGGCTTACCTATTTTGATTTACTATAACACTAAATTCTCTATAATAAAGACTACAATCAAATTGATTAACGTTAACAAAACACGATTATACAAACTTTAGTTCTATTATTATCAAAAAGCTGTCAAAGTCGAAGTAATAAGCATAATGTACTTCACAAGTACTAACAAGTGCTTTATGCTTCTACTTAGTAAATATAATAACTCTCCTCGTCGACACCGCACTACACATATACCAACTTAAAGTTTTAAGCAGAATCGAGTACTACTTAATCCATCCACTAATCAATTCTGCCCAAACACAACCTTAAAGCGAAGGCATCTTGTGATTACTGAAGTATCCTCGGTCACATTACACGATAGTTAAGGAGTTGGTGACAAACTTCGACCTATAAGTTGTATCGTTAACCTCTGAGGCTTCTACATGAAGTAGGGATGGAGTAATTTTATTGTTATATATTAGGGGTGGATGGATAACAAATAAATTGTAAATTGATTGGTTTATTGATTTTATAGTAACATGCACTAAGCTTGCTTGATAGCTGCAAATGTGGCGTAAATAAATACCGACCTCTTATACCAAATAATATATTATTGATTGAATTCTCACTATTGATGATAATAAAAAGCAAAGCTTTTCACTATCCTGTGTCGGAGATGGGCACCCTAAAGAGCGAGCTACAACGCATGGTACTATGTTGTCTTTATAGCAGCTAGCTCTGCTGTTATCTAGGCTGCTGTGATCAGTAGTTAGTTGTATATGGCGCATAATCTACATAAGTAACTAAAATCGCAATTGCTGTTTATTATACTCAAAGACACGATGCTGCTCTCTACCCTGGTGTTACATCAGTCGGCATCTCATGAGAGGTGTAAAGATATTCTAGCGATCCACAAACAGTTGTTCTGAGTCTGGATGCACTTTATGTTCCTTAGATGAATATTAATGTTGTAAAGAAAACGTTATTTATATATATTTTTAGCATTTGACATGCTTAGCACTATACATTAAACACAAAGTGAAAAATGTGAAATCGAAAATAACAGTCAGGAGCAGGATTTGAACCTGCATCTTCTGGATACCGTCCAGATGCTTTACCAATTCAGCCATCCTGACAATTGCTCCTGACTGCTAATTTCGATAACACATCATACTTAACGTCTTTGGGTGACGCCTGCGCCATCTGTCGGACGTATTTTCATACATTATACCGACCAGGTAAACTTAATTTTACAATTAAGATTTTTACCTAATAATGACGCAAACCCTATAAATATTTATATATATTTTTAGCATTTGACATGCTTAGCACTATACATTAAACACAAAGTGAAAAATGTGAAATCGAAAATAACAGTCAGGAGCAGGATTTGAACCTGCATCTTCTGGATACCGTCCAGATGCTTTACCAATTCATTTTTCATTTCTTTGTGTTTAAAGAAAACGTTATTTGTGAAAGTGGAAAAAGGGAAATTTATTCGAACCTGCGTCATCAAATAGTATGAATTTTTATTTATCAAAATTAAACGAATTTGTAGTGGAGATTTGGAATCAGCGTTAGGTGATTGCAATAGCTTAGCCATCCACAGCACTTCCCTGGATAGGACGCAGGTTCGAATCCTGCTCGCAGTAAAGCTCTCTTTTTCCACTTTCACAAATAATTAATTCCTTAAAAATAGCTGAGCATGTCAAGTGCTAATCAAAATATTATTGTTTTAAACAAAGACAAATTGTTTCTTATATGCTGGCTCTTAATTTTTGTTCTTGAGCGCACAATGTTTTTGATGTCACACGCAAATACAAACATTTAACAATAAAGTCACAATTAAATCGTTTTGCACTAGTCCAAGAAAATAACTTTACTGAGTAAATTTGCTGATGTCGCCTAAGCCACGTGGCCAGTGACTACTATTTGGACAGAAGCCAACAGACGTGAACACGGAAAAAACATGACCATTCCAGACTAGAATTTATAGGCAGGCTAAAACCATTTAAAGAATTTCATTTAGTAAGGACTGTAGATATTGTGGTAAACACTGCGGGAACATTTGAAATGAATGCGTATATGTGACGTAGTCTTTACTAAGTATTGCCCGATGGTTTCCCCTGAACTGGGTTTTTAAAACAAATCGGATTAGGGACACATTACCAGTAAGTACACAAAGACAACATCCTTAACATAGAGTTAAAAATAATACGAAAATTAGTAAGCACTTGAGTTGACTCTGAGTCAAATATTATTCAATTATTGGAATACTTATGTAAGTCTCAAATATCTTAAATATAAAAGACAGCTCTGTAACAGCGTTATAATATACTAGCTGTTACCCGCGACTCGTCCACGTGGAATTTCATAAAAATAAATAAATCAACCTTTGAAATTGAAATCTTTTGAATTTAAAGGTAAAATTCAACGATATTATGGGATTTTGAAATAAAACTTCGTTTACGGAATCGCTATTTATTATGGGTGGACTTAGATGATAGACGTCCAAGGCTGATATGCTTATAAATAATATATCAGCCTTGGACGTCTATCATCTAAGTCCACCCGTGATCATGAATACTGTAAAGTATTCGAAACGTCGGGATAGTAGTAAAATCAAGTAAACGCGATAGTTTCCGTAAACGAAGTTTTATTTCAAAATTTGTAACATTTTCGTAAATATCAGAAAGATATTATGGGAATTCGTGGTATAGAAAACGTCTCACCTTTTCCACATTCAGATATTAAAAGTCCTTTTAAAACATTTCCTTGCAATGACAGGTACTACTCGCAATCTAGTACCATTGAAAAGTTTCGGTGGGTTTAAATTACGAAGTAGTATGATGGGTACACCAATCTTAAGTTCTAGTTTGTGAGGGGGTAGATCAGGCACATTTATAGTGTTTAATTAACAGCTTCATCCACATTGCAATGCAGTTCATTGATGGAAATATATGTTTGTGATTCACCAGGAAGTTTATACACTACTTTAGTTACCTACGTTAAATAATTAATTTAAGCAAATAAATAAAAATTAAGTGTCTGTTTATAATGTTTAAATAACAACTTTTTACTGCCCGCATGTAAAAACATAATAGCAGTGATAGCCTAGCGGTAAAACTAAGGACGGCAAAGACAGTGGTATCGATTTCAATCCCGAGTTCAAGGTTTAGACCTCACCGCACACACCTCTGACTTTTCGAGATTTTGCAATATTATATGTGTGTTTGTTTACAATTTATGACAGCTCGGTGAAGGAGAATATCGTGAGGAAACTTGCATACCTCAGAAACTTTCTCGATGACTTGTGAAGTCTGCCAACCCGCATTGGGCCAGCGTAGTGGACTCCTTCTCACCGTGAGAGGAGACCCGGCAGATAGCTGATGTTAGAAAAAATAACTTAGGCTACTTTCATATTGGAAAATAAATTAGAATACCGCGAAAAATCTAAATGTCCCTTGGAAAGAGTCGCGGGTATCAGCTAGTCAATTAATTCATCATCGTTATCGGCCTCTCCTGGGTGCGTAACTGCACATGGGCCGCTCCCAATTTCTTCCAGGACACTCTGTCTGCTGCTTGATTTATCCAGGCATGGCATGCAGTCTACCCATCGCGCATCGTAGGTGAGCAACCACGTTGTATGGTGTTCATCCACGGCGTCCACTCTAGGGCTTCAACTCTGAAGTGATATATTTTCTCAGAAACAAACATTACATATTATGTTAGTTATACATAGGTATTACAGATACACCTACAAATCCTAGGTAATACCTGCGTATAAATAACATATAATGTTTGTTTCTAAAAAAAATATCTCATTTATTACCTGCAGGCCACGTAGATGAAACTACAGGCAGAAGCTAGTTGGAATATATTATGTATATTGGATACAACTACTATATTAGACTATTTAGACGTGTCCAAACTCGCTGAACCAATTTTAATACCACATTTTTTTGTAATATCTCTTCCCGATATAGTAGCGGGATAAAATGTATACCAGTTTTTAAGTCTAATCGAGATCTATCAAATAAAAAAAGTTGCATCGAAATCAGTTCAGTAGTTTTTGCGTGATGTGTGAACAAACAAACAGACAAACATACAAAAAATATAAAAAAAATTGTTTTGCGTTTAGACACGCCTATATAGTCTATTACAGTCATTTTTTCTCAAATATCTTAAATGTACAGACACAGCTCTGTTACAGTTTTATAATAGTATAGATATGCAAGCCAGAATATCCATCAGACGTAATAGTTTAATCTCAACATTGTTAGACAGGTTTTAAATATTATGTTTTAGGTGGCAAATAGTGCCCGGGAGGATTCCACAAATTTTAAGGTTACGCAAAGTTATGTGAGTTATTCGTTTGGCTAATGAAACTACTCGTAATGTGTTCGGCTGGAAACGATAGTAGTTTGTAATCGTGTGAATTCTCATAAAAAGTTCGATAAAGTAATTATGTTTAACGTCACTAGATGGCGTTAGTAAAATTTTGAAATTTCTTATAAGTCGATGTTAAGAGTTTAGGTGTCTGATTAAAACCAACGATGTTTGTGTATTTAAATTTATTACACATTCATTATTCAATTAAATACTTATCAAGTACAGTGTTATGTTTTTATTTTGATCGCCCTTTAGGGTATCTTTTTTAAATCTGACATTGAACATTCCAATGAAACTCAAGATGTCAGCGCGACGCTTTCAAAAATAGAAATTCCCAAATTCAATGGCAAATACACTGAATGAGTGAGCTTCCGTGATATGTTTACATCTTTAGTCCACAACAATAAAAACATCGATAATGTTCGAAAACTCCACTATCTTAAAGGTTCGGTGACGAGAGAAGCAGAACAGTTACTACGCCATATACCTGTCACAGCGGATAATAATGAAATGTGTTGGGTTCAATTAGAAAGTAGATATAACAACAAGAAATATTTAGCCAACTGTATTCTAAAAAAATTGACGAGCCAAAGAGTATTGGCATCGGAATCTTCTAGTGGAATTAAAAAATTGTTGGACACTACTAAAGAATGTTTGTATGCAATCAAAAACTTGGGGATAGACATAACATCATGAGATATAATTATTATCTTTCTAATATCTCATAAACTTGATCAAGATTCTCGCAAACAATGGGAGCAAAACATAACTGAGTCTACAATGGATTTACCAACATTAGTAATGTTCGAAGAATTTTTAGAGAATAGATTTCGATCTATTGAGTATTTAGATCCTAAGGTCCAAAAGCAAGAGAAACCGAATTTAAGTCACGTAGCCACTACTGTTAATTCTTGTTTATTTTGTTGTCAGAGTCACAAGCTTTTTAATTGTAAAGGTTTCGCAAGGGAAACTACCGATACAAGGCGTAATTTCGCTCAATCCACAACCACTTGTGCTTCAATTGTTTGGGTACAGATCACACAGTATTTCAATGTAGGGTGTCCACGCGGTGTCACCTGTGTAAGAAAAAACACCACACACTATTACAACCCAAAACCCAAAAATCAACTACTGATTCTGTCATGGTTGATAAGTCTGTGCATAAAAATGTTGCTGCAGTCGTTACTGCATCAACATCCTCGTCGCAGTCTGCGAGGCGTCATCAGAGGTCCCGACAATTAATTCTTGTCATTTGAGTACTAACAGTCAGGTTCTTTTGGCAACTGCCTTAGTTAAGGTGGAGTTAAAGAAAGCTAAAACGACTGCGATTTTAAGATCTCTGCTTGATCAGGGATCTCAGGCATCTTTTGTTACGGAATCTGTCGTACAGATGTTAGGTCTTCAGAAAATTCCTGAGACTCGTTTGGTTTGTGGATTGGGAGGTGACCGGGATTCAACGTTAACGTCGAAATCCACTGTATTGTTAAAACTTCAGTCACGTCTAGATTCCAGCTTCACCATTTTTGTCAAGGCACACGCTCTAAAAGGATTGACGTGTTTCCTACCTAGTTCAGATTTGCCAAATGTGCAAATTTGCCCAGCACTGTCGTCTGTGGAACTTGCGGAAATCCATCTTTCGGAAGGTCAAACAAGACAGATCTGCTGCTAGGGGCTGAAGTGTATAGTCAGATTTTATTGGAAGGGTTAATCAAGGGTCCGCCAGGGTCGGTGGTTGCACAAAGCACTCGACTAGGCTGGATCCTCTCTGGTACTGTACACGCGCCCAACGAGTCCAGCCACAGCGATAAATGCAGAAATATCGTTAGCATGCATTCATCTAAGCCTGATGATAATCAAGTTTTGAAAAGCTTTTGGGAAATGGAATCAGAACCATTGTCCCAAGTGAGGCATCTTACACCGGAGGAGCAAAAATGTGAAGAATTGTTTTCTCGAACGTTCAAAAGAGACGAGTGTGGTCGTTATATAGTAAAGCTACCGTTTAGGACTGATGATCCACTTTGTAAGTACGGAGATTCGAGAGACATTGCCCGCAAGCGCTTCTTCATGTTAGAGAAACGCTTTACGAGAAACTCTAAACTCAAAATTGAGTACACCAATGTCATGAATGAATATCTAAGTTTGGGTCACATGGAGTTGGTCAGCAATCCTGACGATTCGTATGCGGTTTATATATTTATTTTTATATACCATGCAGTTATACGTCAAGATATAGCCACCTCCAAGGTTCGTGTGGTATTTGATGGGTCTTGCCAAGACTCGAATGGTGTATCATTGAACAATGATTTAATGACAGGTCCAACTCTGCAACCAGAGTTGAGGCATTTGGTCATGCGTTGGCGTTGCTATCCAATAGCACTTGTAGCCGATATAGTAAAAATGTACTAGCAAGTACGGGTATCTGATGAGGACGTAGACTTTCAACGGCTCTTCTGGCGTGAAAATCCTACTAATAACTTAAAACATTTCCGTCTGTAGCGGCAGCGGTGAGGGGTTGATGAACCCAAGATGATGGATGAAAGGTGATGATGAGTTTCGAAGATATTGTTGGTTGAGAAATAAAAGATGCGTTAAGTTCACAATCAAAATTGCATGTAATGTCGGTTAAGTAAAATGTACATAGCTCAAGGAGAGGGGGTGCGGGTACAATTATTTAAACTTAACCAATCGCGACCGATAGAAAAAGATATGGCGTTACGTTTAGTTTAATTTCTTGTCGCGAGATGTCGAAAGCGTATGGAATATATGTTGATGGAGTGAGAAGTATGAACATGCCCCCGGCCTTGGAAGCAGTGGCTTTCAATGGTCTTCCGCCGGTGTATCAGTGTCGACCACATCTTGGAGAAGAGGACAAATCTTGGCGAATGCGCGCCTCACTACGCCCGATGACGTCTGTATATCGGCCACCCGGGATATGCCATCCTTTCCTGGGATCGTGCGAAGGACACGACCCAAATGCCACTTCAACGGTGGGAGGTTATTGTCCTTAATAATCACTAAGGAGTTTGGCTTGAGCTCGTCCTTATTCGTCGTCCACTTTGTCCGTACCTGCAGCTCTGAGATGTATTCCTTCGCCCATCGGTTCCAAAAATGTTGGCGAAGTTGTTCCACCTTCTGGTACCGCTGGAGACGACTCGCTGGAACATCACGCAGGTCATCGCAGGCTGGGGCAGTTAGTGGTCGGCCAATTAAGAAATGACCTGGAGTGAGCGGGGAAAAGTCCTGTGGATCGGAAGAAAGAGGGGACAGAGGTCGGGAATTTAATACGGCTTCTATTTGAGCCAGTACTGTGCTGTACTCTTCAAACGTAAGGTGCGCGTTCCCTATCACACGATGGATATGGTATTTACTCGACTTTACTCCCGCCTCCCACAGACCACCAAAATGCGGGGAATAAGGGGGAATAAAATGAAATTTAATGTTTTCACTAGTTGCGAATTCTAAAATATCTAAACTACAAGTATTTAAAAATTTTGAAAATTCCTTCATAAGTCCCACAAAGTTGCGACCGTTATCCGAATAAATTTCTGCAGGTTTACCGCGGCGTGAAATGAATCTTTTTAATGTTAATAAATATGCTTCACTGGAGAGGTCACCGACTAGTTCCAAGTGTATCGCGCGTGTCACGAAGCAAACAAATAAACAGATGTAGCTTTTAATAAGTCTAGCTCCCCTACCCTTGCGGTTCAGAATGAGCACTGGCCCAGCATAGTCCACCCCACACCTAACAAATGGAAGACTAGGTGTAACTCTTTCTCTAGGTAAGTTACCCATCATAGGAGTAAGCGTCTTACCTCTAAAGCGTGTACAGGTAACACAACTGTGTACTACCTGGCGAGCTAAGTTCCTGCCTCCCACAGGCCACCATGATTCGCGTAAATGAAAAAGTAATGCCTGTGGAGCAGCATGGAGAAGCTGAGTGTGCTCATGGCGAAATAATAAAGTAGCAAAATAATGTTTACTTGAAATTAAAATAGGATGTTTTTTACCGTAAATGAATTCATTGGAATTAACTAAACGGCCACCCACGCGCATTAATTTGTAGTCATCTAGGAATAAATTTAATTTAGATAAACAACTTTTATTTTTAATAGTCCTATTTTCAGACAACGCCTTATGTTCAGTCGGATAAGATTCGATTTGGCATAATCGGGTTAATGTTTTATTAGCGTAGTCTAACTCATCCACACTAAGACCGCCTGTACGCTTATTTGTTTTGTATCGACTATTATGAATGAAACGCAACATAAAGGCAGCTGCACGCCTTATACGCTTAAAATGGGAAAACCGATGGAACGGGAACAAAGACAATTCACTATAATCTTTAGCTATGATCGCTGTGACGCATGACTTAATCTCAGGTAACTCGCGATGTTTGAATGAGTCTGAACTTCTGTGATCGTCTATTGAAAAATTAGGGTTGCGAAGGAATTCAGGACCCTCCCACCACAAGGTAGAAGATAGAAGTTCTTCTAAACGAACACCCCGTGATGCTAGGTCAGCGGGATTATTTTCACCACTGACGTGACGCCACAGAACCTCAGGTGTCAGATCATGTATTTCCGCAACTCTATTTTGGACAAACGTTTTAAGTTGGTTCGGCCTCATATATAGCCAGCCTAAGACTATCGTGGAATCGGTCCAAAATACGACGTTATTAAACTTACAGCGTAATGAGTTACGTACCTTGTCATACAGACGAGCTCCTAATAACCCCCCACAAAGTTCAAGACGTGGGATACTTACGGGTTTCAACGGCGCGACCTTTGTTTTTGAAAATAGTAATCTAACCGATACCGTTAGATCAGTGTTAACTGTGCGAACATAAATGCACGCGCCGTACGCCGACTGAGATGCATCGCTAAAAACATGCAGTTCGATATACATAGGCTGCGTACCTATAACATGGCGTGGAATACGTACTGTGTTGAGCGCTTGCAATGATATAACAAACTGGTTCCACGCGCGCGCCGTGCTATCATGTACATTGTCATCCCAACCTAGTTTTAATAACCATAATTGTTGTAAAAGTACTTTGACTACAATTATGACAGGACTTAACAAGCCGAGAGGGTCAAAAATTTGCGAAATGCTTGATAAAATAGACCTCTTAGTAATTGGTTTGTTTTTATCAATATTAATATGTGAGTTAAAATAAAAGTTGTCGTTTGCATTGTGCCAGCTTATACGTAAGGTTTTAGAACTAACATTTTGATCTAAACTTAATGGTTTAAATTGACTAAAACAATGACTGTCATCATCGCGTTTAAAATTAAATATCCATTTTCTGAGTGGAAAACAGCCTGATTGTAACGCTTTCTGGGTTTCATCACATAAATCTAATAATTTAATTTTATCATTTAGACTTTAGGTTTAGACCCGTAATGTAGTCGTCAACGTAAAAGTCCTAGTTTATGGCCCGAGAAACATCAGGATTAGGAGATTCAGACGCTAATTGTTTTAGGCACCTAACACTAAGAAAAGGCGCGGAAGCCGTTCCGTACGTCACAATATTTAATTTATAAATACCTAACGGCTTTGACGGATGATTACGCCACAGAATCATTTGCAAGCTACGCTGACCCTCATCTACTAAGCATTGCCGGTACATCTCTTCCACGTCTGCGCATGCTACGTACTTGTGCTGCCTAAAGCGGAGAAGAATGGCAACGAGATCACCCTGTATAGGAGGGCCAACTAGTTGCAAATCATTAAGTGACTTACCGGAGCTCGATGGTGCGCTTGCATCAAATACCACGCGCAACTTGGTGGTGGTGCTGAGCTCGCGGAACACGCCATGATGCGGCATAAAATAGCACGGGGATTGAAAAGAATCTACCTGTGTCATATGGCCTAGACTAATGTACTCTTGCATAAAATTAACATAAAGACGATTATATTCTGGCGAACGTTGCAATCGTTTTTCTAATGCAAAAAATCGACGTTCTGCCTGGGTATAAGAATCTCCCAAAGTGTCAGGTGACTGACGAAGTGGAATGTGCACGCAGAATCGTCCCTCACTATTGCGTGTAGTGGTGCGAATAAAATGATCCTCGCATGCACGTTCTTCCTCAGTCTGCGCGTCTCTGACCTTAGGCAGCTCCTCAATCTCCTAGAACAGTCGAAGTTGCGTATCTAATGAATTAATAATATTACAATGAATCGGCGTACTTTTGCATGAATAATTAACAATAGGTCCGGAAATAATCCAGCCTAGTTTTGTGTTTTGTAGATATGGACCACTAGACAAACGAATCTTTCCGTCTTCTAACAGATCCCAGAACCTATCTGCACCAATTAAAATGTCGATGGTTTTATATTCTAAAAATTCCGGATCGGCCAGCCGTATGTTGTCTGGAATATAGACTTGCGCGCTTAGTTTACATACAGCAGGCATCGAAGCCGTGATCTTAGATAGAACATAACAATAAATGCGCGTAGAGAATGAATTGTTGGTGTAGGATTTGATATCGATGTTACAAGCTTGCAAACAATGTACTACCGAATCACCTACGCCTCGAACTTCGTTTGTGGACTGTAATAATGGTACTTTTAATAATTGACATAGTGATTTAGAGATGAAACAGCGCTGGCTTCCATTATCAAGGAGCGCACGCGCTTTATGATATGTACCGTTTACATCGGCTACCTCAATTATAGCTGTTGACAATAACACGGATTGCACACCTATAGATCTAGTAGACTGTGTTTGCATGTGTGCCTTGTTTACCTGGATAGGAAGGGCGGATCCCGAGGAGGTTGGTACGGCCGCGAGGAGAGGTGCAAGCGCATCACTCGCATTCGCACTCAACACCTCAGTGTTTGTTGTAGAATGGCATGCGACTGAACTATTTGCGTTATCATTATGTAGTAATGAGTTATGTTTTTGACTACAACGTCTACACGGCCCATACCTACAGTTACTTACCGAGTGTCCCGATTGTAAACAATTCTCACATAAGTTGTGCTCGCGTACAAGTTTAAGCTTTAAATCTAAATCACTATCGATAAACTTTTTGCACGTATACAGTGGGTGATTTGCATTGCATTTTACACATGATAACTTACCGCGTTGTTGTTTATCGTTCGTTTTACTCGGCCCGCTGGATACATTGCAGTGTGATATGTTGCGAGATTTTGTGTGTTGTTTTTGATTATTAGTGTTTTGTGCGTCTTTACAATATGAACGCTGCAATGCCTCCAGCATGTCCGCTCGGTTACGAAGAAAATTAATTAAATCATCCACTGTTAATCGCGTGAGATTGTTATCAATCGGGTTAGGGAACAATGTGCATTTATGAGTCTCCCATTCCCTTTCAGTAACTTTATCTAGCTTCGACACTATAATAAAAATAATCAGAGTATCCCAGGTATCCGTAGGCTCACCTAGGATCTTAAGTGCACGTACATTTTTTAGAAATGTGTCAATTAAGGTTCTGATCAAAGAAGGTGACTCTTTAGTTAATGCGGGTACAGTAAACAAAGCTTTTACGTGATTGTGGACTAAAAGTCTGCAATTATTATATCGGTTGAGCAACAACTCCCATGCAACCTGATAGTTATTAGACGAAAATTCTATGGAATGTATGACTAGTTCGGCATTACCTTTTAGGGACGATTTGAGATAGTGGAACTTTTGAATGTTAGAAATGTCTTTAGAATTATGAACGAGTGAGGTAAATGAGTCTCTGAACTCCAGCCATTGCTCATACGATCCATCAAACGTAGGCATAGATATGGTAGGTAGTTTAATATTAGTATGACTATGACATGACTTGGAGCAGTCGGTAACCTCATCAGCATTGAGCATAAATTCGGCACGAGATATTAAACTATAATAATTATCTTCAAATAATTCTCGCTGATTTAATTGTTCACCTAACTCACTATCGGAAACCCTTTCCTCTATTTTCGTTTGAATGTCGTTAAATTCAGAAAATAAACTAGAACATCCTTGAATTCTTAACTTTAAATCAATGCGTTTTTGATTGGGAAAATGTTGATCATCCTTTATAGACTCTAAATAATTATTAAATTTGGTAAGCCTGCCCTTAATTATACCACGTTTCCTAACCAAATCACGAACTACCTCACTACTTTCTACACCTAGCAAAATGGGAGATTTATCCCGTGATTTAGCGGATTCAATAGGCATTTTGGTGGTCAGTGAAAAGAGGAGTACTCACGGTTTTATGATCCAATCAGACCACACTGATGCTAGCAACGTCACCAGTTTTGTAAGACCGGAAATTGCGATATTCCGAGAATACGATGCAGCAATTCACTGAAATTGAAAGCACAGGCACAATATAGCACCAATAGAACAGGAGGTGATGGAAAAGAGAAGGATTGGCCCCACCGATTTGCGTGTAATTTTCGATGAAACGCCAACAAACTTCAGTTCCAGTGCGCTTGGCCTCCGTTGGTTCGTTTGGCAGCTTATTTCTTCGAAACTCGTCCGAATATATGCGATATTTGCGTTTTCTTCTCAAACCGCCGCGTGCAAAGATCCACGATCCACAGGTCGCTCGTCGACTTTGTTCAATTATCCGGCTCGAAGGACCAAAATGTAGCGGCAGCGGTGAGGGGTTGATGAACCCAAGATGATGGATGAAAGGTGATGATGAGTTTCGAAGATATTGTTGGTTGAGAAATAAAAGATGCGTTAAGTTCACAATCAAAATTGCATGTAATGTCGGTTAAGTAAAATGTACATAGCTCAAGGAGAGGGGGTGCGGGTACAATTATTTAAACTTAACCAATCGCGACCGATAGAAAAAGATATGGCGTTACGTTTAGTTTAATTTCTTATCGCGAGATGTCGAAAGCGTATGGAATATATGTTGATAGAGTGAGAAGTATGAACACCGTCTTTTAAGGGTTACTTTTGGAATAACGTCCGCACCTTATTTAGCTGTATGATTGCAGCAGTTAGCAAGGGATGAAGGTAATGACTTCCCCTTAGCCGCCAGCCGCATACTATCTGATTATTATATGGATGATTTAATGTCTGGTTGTTTTACAGTTACTGAAGGCATCAAGATTTATGAGCAAATGACTGCTTTACTAAATCGTGGAGGTTTTCCCCTCCAAAAATGGTCTAGCAATAGCAGATTTTTAATGAATCATATAGGCAGAGAAGCATCTACGCCAAATTTAGATCTGGAACTCAAGACCGACGAAGTCATGAAAATACTAGGCCTCAGCTGGAATAGAGAAGTAGATACATTCCAATGCACTGTCAAGCTTCCTCCAATAGAAGCTTCAGTAACAAAAAGAAGTGTTATTTTAGACATTGCTCGTTTATTTGACCCTTTAGGATGGTTAGCACCAGCCATTACAACAGCCAAGGTGTTTATTCAGCGACTTTGGCTTTCTGGCATTGAATGGGATGAACAGCTTCCATCTACTTTATACAAGGACTGGATGAAATTTCGTAACGGACTTCAAAGGCTTTCGGAAGTTCGCATACCCAGATGGATCAATTCAAGTCCAGATGATAAATGCCTCGAATTGCACGGATTTTCGGATGCATCAAATGTCGCGTATGCTGCCGTCGTTTATGCACGTATTATAGATTGTGAAGGAAGAATTTATATTAATCTAATAACTTCAAAGACTAGAGTAGCACCAATCAAGCAAGTATCATTACCACGTCTAGAGTTGCGTGGTGCACTTTTACTTGCTAAACTCATGAAGGAAGTAGCGCCAACGCTTAACATTCGCAAAGAATACCTTCATGCCTGGACTGATTCGACAATCGTCTTAGCTTGGCTTAGTCATCACCCTAGTCGATGGAAGACTTTTATAGCTAATAGAGTTTCAGAAATACTTACCATTTTGGACGCAAACAAGTGGTCGCATGTTGCTTCTAAATGTAATCCAGCTGACTGCGCATCACGTGGTATACAACCTGCAGAATGTGTTGGCAATGAGCTCTGGAACCACGGCCCTCGTTGGCTGCACCTGCAACAGATAAATTATAATAAAGGAGATCTAAAGGATACAAAATTAGAGGAAAATCAAAAATAAAAAGTTATACACTTACCTGTAGTGATGACGGAGACACTTTCCTGGAGAGATTTTCTTCCTTGCGAAGACTAACACGGGTTTGGCTTGGTGTAGAAGATTTTACTTACCTAATCAGTCCAAACCATCCTGGTTGACAGCCAAGGAGTTGCAACATGTAATGCACCTCTGCATCAAGAGGTGTCAAACCCAATATTTTACAGAAGATATCAAGAGTAAAAAGGGAAAATTTTCTACTCTCAATCCCTATAAAGATAGTACAGGAATTTGGCGGATTGGTGGACGCTTAGATAGAGCTGTTTTATCAACAAATCAAAAAAATCCCATTTTGATTCCACGCCAATCTCATTTAGCTAAATTAATAATCGCAGATGCGCACGAAAGGACCCTACATGGAGGTCCTCAATTGATGATTAATTATATACATTCCATGTATTGGATTGTGAACTTAAGAAACTTAGTAAAATCTTATGTTCACCGATGTGTAAAGTGTCTACGCTATTCTTCAAATATTGTTAATCCCATGATGGGATAATTACCATCAGCCAGAGTGACAGCAAGTAGACCATTCAGTCAGAGTGGTCTAGACTACGCCGGTCCCATAGCGGTAAGGACAGCGAAGGGACGAGGTTGTCGTTCCACCAAAGCTTATATCTGCCTGTTCATTTGTATGGCGACACGAGCGGTGCATCTTGAAGTCGTAAGTGATTTAACGTCAAAAACATTTATAGCAGCGTTCAAATGGTTCGTCGCCCGTCGCGGACATTGTGCAAGTGTATGGAGCGATAACGCTACTACATTTGTGGGGGCTGACCGAGAACTCAAGGCTTTAGTTGCTGCGGAAAATTCTAATGTAGCTGCAGATATCGCTGATTGGTTTTCTACAAATAGCACAATTTGGCACAGAATTCCACCCCACAGTCCTAATTTTGGGGGATTGTGGGAAGCTGGGATCAAGTCGACCAAAAACCACCTCAAACGTGTTATTAATGATACAACGTTGACGTTTGAAGAACTCACCACCGTGTTGGCTCAAATTGAGGCATGTATCAATTCGGGACTAATATCACGTGGTGGTGACGGTTTTGAGGATCCATTTCCTTTGACTCCGGGTCATTTCCTGGTTGGAGAACCATTGATACTCGTTCCAGGCGCCAATTTTGAGACGTCTAACGTCTCCTCGCTAAGGCGTTGGCAATACACGCAACGTATGGTACAGGACTTCTGGAGACGTTGGTCTCGTGAATACCTTACCCAGTTCTTTCAACGATATAAGTGGAAGGAACGTATTTGTAATTTCAGAAAGTATCTAATTGAATATATATTTCGTGGAAAGCCGGTATCTAAACCACTCCGTTATTTCTATATTATATAAAGACATTGAAGTTCTAACTATTCGCCAATTTTTAATTAAAAGTATTGTTCTAAAATCACACTCCTGCCAAAGATGTTCTTGTTGTTGTGTGAATCAAAGCTACACTTAATGGGAAGTCGTGTCTAATTCTGGCAGTTTGGATACTTGAAGGAAAACATCGTTAAGATATCTTTTGTTAGCACGTCATTGCGATAGATTACTTGCATTAATGATATTTTAATGCTACTTAGATATTACTTATTTTAATAATTAATTATGCTCTCAAACCTTATTAGTGAATCTGATATTTCACATCCTCCGCCTTCATCAACAAACTAACAGATCTAACGTCATTTGTGACTTGTTTGAGTGGGGTCAACGTATCGCTATCTTTGACTGACATAATTATATACTAAGAAATGTACTATCATGTCAGAGTATCAATCCGAATTACTATTTTACTCTACCAATAATTTAAATATTTCAAAAGGACAAATTGTAACATAAATATTCATGTTTCGTTTGAGCTGAAAATTAAGATATATTTCTATAAGATCAAATAACGCCAGTTTTTTGCAATTTTCGTCCAACTTCAAGTAATTTTATAGGCTAAAGTAAATATTAACAATTTTAAGTTTTTTCCACGGAGTGATTGTTCAAAAATAATCAACTGTGTTCAATTTTATATAGCAAGTTTCATAGTAAGTATATTCATAATTTATTATTTATTTACAAGCTTAAATGGCTAAGCTAGATCATAAAGTGTAGAAAAGTGAAATAAAAAATTATATGAGTCAGCAGGCTTTTGGATCTTCGTTCCAGAGGCTCTAGTAACTAAGTTATCGTAGCAGTTGCTCATAGCTATCAAATTTTATTTCAAATGTCAATTCCAAAATTGAAACTTCAAAAACTTTAAGAGATATGTACTGCTCGTTCGCCTGCGCAAGCACGTGTTTTTTTCGGAGTTATCTTGTTTATTTTAATAGTTTACTAGTTCTTCTGGTAATTAAATCAATTTAGAAAATGACCTATTTCCCTTTTGTGGTTTTATTTGGCGTATAAGTGTTAACGAGGCAGTAATTTTTTGACTTTGTGACTCTACATTCACGAGATAGGTATCATCTTGGTTATTTATTCTTGTTGTCTTTACAATAATTTTGTTAAGCTATCGTTTTGTTGTACTACCTTGGATACTTAATATTTATATTGGGTGATAAATAAAGAAAAAGTGTTTTTTCGTTAAATTAGATTTTTTTGCTAACAATAAAACAAATGAATTGCAGATTAACTCTGTATCAATATTATTGGAATGCATATTGACTTGTTTTATTTACTATATCCGAATGACTGCTGTATAATGTTATATGTCTGATGGATGTCAAATAAATATTAACTGAAAGTCAACAAAACTGTTTTATATTTTTATTATAAAAAAATGGCAATATGAAATTTTACCGATATCGATTATTAAACTCAATAATATAGGTATATACCTATAATACGTCCAGTTCAATTGCAAGCTCATGAACTATAATAGATTTTCAAATTTAAAAAGGAAGTCAATATTGCAACAACAATCATATCAGCCTTGGACGTCTATCATCTAAGTCCACCCGTGATTATGAATGCTGTAAAGTATTCGAAACGTCGGGATAGTAGTAAAATTAAGTAAACGCGATAGATTCCGTAAACGAAGTTTTATTTCAAAACAGGTTTTAAATATTACGTTTTAGTTGGCAAATAGTGCCCGGGAGGATTCCACAAATTTTAAGGTTACGCAAAGTTATGTGAGTTATTCGTTTGGCTAATGAAACTACTCGTAATGTGTCCCGTAATGTGTTCGGCTGGAAACGACAGTAGTTTGTAATTGTGTGAATCCTCAAAATCTTTGGATTGTATTTTTCCTTAAGTAAAAAAGTGGCAATGGACAGGCCACATCACTCAACAAACCTACAACCTTTGGAGAAGAAAAGTTCTCGAGTGGCAACCGCGTATCGGAAGGCGCAGTGTAGGACGGTCTCCCCCCAGGTGGATCGCTGAAGTGGTCAAAGTCGCGAGCAGTTGTTAGATGCAGGCGGCCTTCTCTTGGGGAGGCCTATGTCCAACAGTGGATGATGAAAGGCTGATGGATGGATGGATGGGAAACGTTATATTCATGAACACATAGTTATACCTACAATTAATATTAAAATAGAATATAATAATTTAATCACTTTTCGCGGCCTTTCGTTTTAATTGTCATGCACAAACCTAAAAGGTTTATGTGCCACTATATTATAGTAGCTTTTTTTCGGTTTTATAAATAAATAAAAAAAAAATTTGTAATCTATTTCCCTGCCCATATTCAACTTCACTTTACTGTCGTGGAAATGATTTAAAAATATACTGAAATAGTACTTCTGTACTCCTGTTATTATTTAAATATTTCTTTGAATTGAGCTGGCTCTAAAATAATTAAAATGATAAATAGTGTATAACGATTATCATGTATGAATGGAATGTTTGCAAAGTTATGTCCAAGGTCCAAGGTTGTACGTCTATCATCTAAGTCCACCCGTGATCATGAATGCTGTAAAGTATTCGAAACGTCGGGATAGGAGTAAAATCAAGTAAACGCGATAGATTCCGTAAACGTAGTTTTATTTCAAAATGTGTAACATTCGCGTAAATATCAGAAAGTATTATGTAATTCAAATAATGTCTAGTGATATTATTCATTTTATTGAAACGTATCCAGGTACGTTCTGTTCACTTTATATTTTTGCCCGTGGGACTTACATACGACTTCGACGACGACAGACTTAAGTAATAGTTGTGCGTCAACCTTCGATCATAAATACTAACAAGATACAGTGTCCCGAACAAAATCAAGCTAAAAACTGTCCGTGTGAATATATACTTCTACAGCTACATCTGTTTAGTAACGAACTAAGACAAAGGTTTTAAAACAGTTAAGTTCAACCTAATTACAATCATGGCACTTAGTAATAAAGTCACAAATCTTTAAAATATTATCTTACATTTACGGTTTCACAAAAAATGAGCAAAGCAATAATTTATTACTGCCACTTAAAAGTGAAAAAAACAAATAACATTTGGTTTTTTCACTTTTAAGTAATCACTGTGAAATCAGGCTTAAATAGCAACAAATAGTACTTTTTGAACTAAATAAAATAAGAGTGCGCTCTTATTTACCGAAACATATTTTTCGGGTCGACGCGAAATCTATTGAATTTTCGATCAAAGGCGTCATAAGGATTTTGATTCCCAGAAAATTACCAAAAGCATTCATTTATTAATTACAATTTACTGTTCTTTGTGTAACTTAAAAACTGTTGGGTTTAAAAAACCGAATTTCATAATGTTTTAAAAATAAAATACGAGGTATTGTGACCACAACAGAGTTTTACATCTAAAAAGGTGCCCGTATTAAATTCTGTTGAATATGTCCACATTGTGGCCGCTTTATGCATTTTAATTTTTTTTTGCCGGCCATGTGTGTGATTCCGTATCTAATTTATCCGTAATATTGTGTAATCTATACTATTATAAAGCTGTAAACAGAGCTGTGTCTGTATAATTTAAGATATTTGAGAAAAAGTGACTGTATTAGGCTATATAGGCGTGTCTAAAACACAAAACATTTTTTTTAGATTTTTTGTCGGTTTGTCTGTTTATCTGTTTGTTCGTTCGCGCATCACGCATAAACTACTGAACGGATTTTGATGCAACTTTTTTATTTGATATCTCTTGATTAGACTTAAAAACTGGTATACATTTTTCCCTGCTATTATATCGGGAACCTGAGATTTAATCCAAAAACTAGCTTTTGGCTGTGGCGGAGCCATGGGCAAAGGCTAGTTTTAAAATAAAAGTAAAAATATATTTTTTCAGATTAGCTTTAGCCAATATTAGTCTGATTGGAATTATCTGATTTGTATGCAAGAATTTCATAAACCAAAAATAAGAAAAATGAGAATATAATTTATTAAAATATTTAATTATCATTAAATAAGCATTATTATACAGAAAATCATTATCAGATACCATTAGTAAGAACCCGCTCCGGTTGTCATGTACCTATTGACATATGAGAATGAAGAGCCAACTCCATCTAGGATAATCTGTGTAAATGGTTAGTCTCTATGACTGTCACGGGGACTAATATTCAGTAGGAAGATTTTATAATATTTGCAGGATCCAATAGGAAAATTCTATATTGTGAAGTGAAATATTGTACACGGAACCCTAAAGATCCAAATATTTTTTTAAACGAATCTCGTAATATGTGTGGACGGTTTCAGGGACATTTTAATTATTTGTTGGCTTGTTTCTGTGCTGATGAGCGCCCTGGGGAATGTGCGATAAACATGTTGCTTGTGAAAATGAATTAAAGTTGGGATTTGGTCACCGTAATATATAAACATGATTTTGCAGAGGAAATACATACAATTATAATATTTTAGACAGTTTTTATTTTTAAATTGTTATTTTTTTAAATCTACGTGTGGTGACAGACTAAAAATACAAGTGTCACCACCCCATTCTTTCCAACGGGTGTCGTACGAGGCGACTAAGGGAAGTAAGCAATTATCACCCATTGAATGACTGGTGGTAGGGCTGAGTACCAAGTGGGAGTACTCACTTGCTATCGGGCCCAAGCGGGTTGGTACCACGATGAATACACACATCGGTGTGTTTTGATTGGAGCAGGAGATAGCCGTTTATTCTTTGATTTTATATCTGTGAAATAAAATAGTGTGCAGTTGCTTGACAATACTCTCGGTATAGTTGAGTCTATGAGTGACGGTTACCGTTTACCATCAGGTGGCTCGTATGCCACAATACGCAATAAGAAAAAGAACACGTTTTGATTTAGAGGCGTTGCAGAGATGTAACTATTAATGGTGGTAGAGCCTTGCTTATCCCATGCATGAATGGGGTGGGGCCAGTGGCGTAACTACAGGGTGGCAGCACTGGCAAAATGCCACGGGCCCCCAACCCGACGGGGCCGGGGCCCCCAACCCGACGGGGCCGGGGCCCCCGACCCGTGAGGCAAGCTTAGAATTAATTTTAACACCAAACTCTTCTGGAGCCTCTCTCCAGAAGCCAGCCAACCAGAAGCAAGCCAGCCTGAAGAAATCTCGGAGAATCTCGGAGTAAATAAAATAAAGTCTAAAGGCGGAGAGATTCTTACACAAACTCAAGATGTGTTAAGCCGATAGAGTGAATATTTTGGAGATATGTATGCGGATGTCCGGGGTGATGCTGGTGTCACATGTCAGATGTGATGATGATAAGATCAGCACTCGGTACCGGCATCCTCTATTGACATTACTATGGACGAAGTTGAATGGGCGATTAGAAGTTTGAAAAATGGTATATGATGAATAATTGTGGATTTGGAGAAACAAAAGGTACAAAAGAATTTTTTTTTCTTTACTAATGGTGGCAGACGGGCCCTGGCCCACCTGTTGGTAAGATGGTATAATTTCTCCCAAGGTTGAATGAAATGAATGTGGCAGTTCAGTTGGCGGCTTAGTGGTTAATTCATTGCTATATGCAATGTGGTGCTATTAGCAGAATCAGTGACTGGCCTGCAAACTAGTCGACGTAATGACAGAAGATTGTAAAAAAAGGGGCAGGCCTACGTATGTATGTTTTTTTTTTATCCTTATTAGTCTAGTCTGCGATCAATCATTTTAGACTACAAGACAAGTTGTATGAAGATGATGTTTGGCAAGATAGGGTCATTCTCCTAGCTCCCCCTATTCAGTTCAGCACGTTGACTCTCTTGAGTCCTGCAGGAGCGAGTGGGATAGTGGGTTCGGGTGAATCACCAATCTGTACTTGTAGTTGGTTGAATAGTGCTTTGCCTCTTCCAGTACAGTTGACGTTTCTAGGTAGTCGTGGATTTCTGAATTACGCCTAAACCAAGGTGCAGAAAACACAACTTTAGGGATGTTATTTTGAGCTCTTTGGAGGCACATAATATTGGACTTGCTAGCTGAAGCCCATAGCGGAATCCTGTATGTCTATATCGGTTTTATTATGTAACAATATACTTACTCTGAGTTTGTTACTTAATGATAGAGTTGACTGTCTACCCAAGAGCCAGAGTAGATTTATAAAACGAAAGTTTATTTCTAGACGTTTTATCTTCATGTAGTCCTTCCTTGTCATCCTATGATCCAGGTGGAATGTGAGCAAAACTAAAATAATGATCTTTGAAAGAGGAGAAGCCAAAACAGATGTTAAATTAACAGCGTGCTAGTACAAGTGGATGAATATGTATATCTTGAATGTGGATTGGTCCGACGGTAAAAGGAAGGTACACCTCTGATATATAGAGAAGAGGACATGCGGGAAATAGAGTGAACGGAGCCATTAGACAGCTTCTTGGCAGCTACCGCCTCAGCCAGAAGGCATGTGTTACAATTCACCACACAGTGCTTGTTCCAACACTATTAATGGAAGCGAGAGTTGGGTATGCAGAAAGGAGCATGAGAGCGAAATTAATGCGGTTTGAAATGGGATCTCTGCGAAAAATATGTGGAGTTAGACTGACTGGCTGCATTCGTAACGAAGACGTAAGAGACCGAATAGATCTGAAAAAGAATATTGGTGTAAATATGCGAAAGGGAATGCTCCGATGGCTCGAACATGTACAAATAATGCCGGAATAGCGATTGGTGAAGATATACAATGCGAAAGTGGAAGGTACAGGCTGAGACCGAGACTGACTTACCTAGACCAAATCGGTCATGTATTAAAGAAAGGTGGAGTCAGGAGTCTCCGAAACTGACGAGCATGTATGAAGAGAATTGTGAATGCTGACGAAAGTGAGAGATGTAGATATGCAAGAATAAAGCCTTTTTATGGAAACTGCCTTGTCTCCGCCTACCCCGCAGTGCAGGGGAAATGGCATGATGATAAGTAAAGTATTGAGAAACTATATGAGCCAAGACAGGCTATGTAACTTGGCTATCTTGTTTATTGAAAATTTTATGGCCTGGTTTTTAAAACTTTGATAATTGATACTTTTGCGGAACAGAAGCTCGGAGAAAAGATGATATGTGGTTAATATTAAAATACTATGCCGTGTGGGGCCGGCACCAAGAATAGCTTCACCCCGTCTCTTCCTATGAGAGTCGTAAAAGCCGACTAAGGGATTACCGGGGGACTGGGCAGCAGCGTTCTCCTGTGTACTAAAAACATCCACTGCTATCGCCAACCCGCCTGCCAAGCGTGGCGATTATGGTAAAACCCCATTTTGGGGAGGCTTATGTCCAGCAGTGGACGATAAAAGGCTGATGGATGGATGGATTAAAATACTATTTCATTAAAATTATCTAATACCTATGTTTTTAAAACTAAAATGTATGTATTAGATATTTACAATATTAGTAATACTATTGGGTAAGTAATTAAAAGATTTATTAAAATTAAATTACAAAGCAACGATATTTAATGGAAGGGCCCCGTCCAATGAATTTGCCACGGGCCTCAGAAGGTACAGTTACGCCACTGGGTGGGGCAACTTGACCAGGGAAGTATGATCCTCTCACAGATTAGCGTAAAACAATGGAAGGTACTCCTACTGTTGTGTTTCGTATGGTGAGTGAGAGTGACGGAGGCTTAAACCTTAGCTGGCACGGTAAATTTTAAAATGAGTGGTAAATTATCCAATTTCTTCGTATTATCCTTCCTCTCCAAGTTCTATCCTTGGAGTTGACGACCTGCGAGTGATGCCTCTGGTGTTGCTAGCATCTATAGGTTGCAGTAACCCCTTATGATTAGGTGAGCCTTATGCTTGATCACCACCGTCTAGCATAAAACTAGCATAAATACTTGCGACTTCATCAAAAGCAATATTTAGCTGTAATTCTGAATAGATAGTAAAGTTAAACAATACATCATTTATACTATCCAACAAAATTTCAGCTTTTACAGCTGGATATAAATCTGCCAAAGACTACACCGCAACAAGCAGTCTTAAATAAATTAAAGTGGACAATAATCACAGTTCAATGTTCTGACCCTTGGTTAAGGTAACCACAGCTTTACTATGAGTAGGTATGGAAAATTGCTCAGTCTCTGAGTGTAGTTTATGTTTGTTTAGTGGATGTTTGTGAAAAAAAAGTTTCTAATAATGTTGCTTTCCTAAATTATATTACTAGTCGAGCGAAATTCCGCAGTTCGATATTTATCGAATCCAATTTAATATATCGACACATCCCAGGAGTTCTTCTTAGATGATTTTAAATATGAAATTTAAGAGAAGCGGCACATTACACGACCTTGGGTTTATATTTCGTCATTAGCCGGCACGGTAAGTTTTAAAATGAGTCATCATGGAATTTGATTAAGGAATAAGGAAGATCTCGTGGACCGAGAGAAAAATATGCTACAGATATAAAATATAATATATATGGTTATACTTCCTTACTTACTTACTTATCATCACGCCATTTCCCTTGCGGGGTAGGCAGAGAGAACAGACTGCCAAGAGGCTTTATTCTTGCATGCATTTCTCGCTTCCTCAACATTCATAATTCTCTTCATACACGCTCGCTGGTTTCGGAGAATCCTGACTCCACCTTCCTTCAATACATGACTGATTTGGTCTAGGTAGGTGAGTCTCGGTCTCCCCCTGTACCTACATCCTTCCACTTTCGCATCTTTACCCCAATACTCTCTTTCATACCTTTTTTTTCTTTTGTTTAGGCGGGAAAAAAATGTTCCTAACCGCACACCCCATCGTTCGGGGCAACGAACAGGATAGTGTGGGGCCTGCACCCACTAAAGAAGCCCACCGTGTGTCTCTCCGCCTTTATTGGCGGGCCACTGGAACTGTGTTACATTCCTTCGGTGGTCCGCCGGCGGCTTACTTCGGGTACCCTCTACTGAGCAACGCATCCACAGAGGAGCGTCGCACCTTCGCGGGAGGCCTTGCGGGTGGCGGACGTTCCCGGTCCATCCAACCGCAGCCTCAGCTAGGGCGGCATGAGGCGCAAGTACCTGCGCCTGCGCCGCCCCGGTTTCTGGCGGTGGCTTGGGTCAGCGGAAGAATCCTCCTCCCTAGCCCTCTCCGCCGCTTCCTTCCGCGAGATAACCTCCTCGCAGAGGGCAACGACCGCGGCCCAATTCCTGTCGCTGCCAAGCATCGCTCTGACGACGCTCGGCAGCGAGAGGTCCCCCCTATTTCCGCGACAAGTTCACGGCGCTGCTCAGCCCAAGCCGGGCATGTCATGTCCCACAGGAGCGGCCCAAGAACCGAACCCTGCGGGACACCGCACACTCTCTTTCATACCTACTATATAAAATATATAAATATAACATTAAAAATGTGTTTAAGAGTTGGTTTTGTTAGCTAGTTTTTGCACGCCTCGTAAGCGACGCGTTGAGGTGGGTACTATTCCTGTTTTATACAGAACTGATTTTTCAAACTTAAAATGTCTATTTATCATATATTGCACTTGTAAAATTATATTATACACAAACATATCAAGAAAAAAACACAATTTTTGACACTCATGATATTTTTTATGCCATTTTTTTTATTTAAACTAGTTAAAAAACTGTTTAAAAAAATTCTGTATTGGACGTTCGTTTGTTGTAGGTAATGTATGTTAACACGATAACAACCGAAATACTTTACTAATCGAGTCTTTTTTTTCGTTCTAACTTGAAGTAATACACTTCGAAAAGAGCCCTATTACTTTTCACGGTCTGATTCGATGTGGTTTAATTGTTATATAAACAAAAACATTCTGAATATTTACGCTCGACGCGACACTAAAACCAGCGCCTTTCATGAGAACTATTTCTATAGACCAATATAGAAGCACTTCTTAAAATTAGCGCTAGATGGCGTATAAGACATGAAACCCACATTAGTACTTTTAAAATTAGCGCTATCTATGTGATTTATTGAACACTACTTAGTAAGACCAATACATTATTAGTTACTTATCAAATAATCAATTTTATTGTGAAATGAAAAATGAAGATTATGAGGCGTGCAGTTTTGGATTTTCCCATGTATTTTATATTGCGTGGGTGGCAAACAAACGTACGGTCCACTGGATGGTAAGCGGTTACCGTAGCCTATAGGCGCTTGCAACAGCAAAAGCATCACTCACACGTTGCGATCTCCTAGAAAAGTGATAGGAAAGATATTAAGTAGAGTATGGAAAGGATGAAGACGATAGGGAGAGGGTTTGGGCCTCCAGCGCTCTCACTCACCATACGAAACGCAACGGTAGGCGTAACTAGCGTTGTTTCATGCTGTTTTTTTGTGAGTGGGTGGTACTTTCCTGATCGAGCCGGCCTGTTCATGCTGGGATAAGGTGGCCACGTTTATTGTAAGTATATAAAAAGACTTAGTTTCCTAGTATCCTAGTTATCCCCAAAAATACTCGGTCTAACAATTTCATTATGCTCGCAATTCTTGTAGTAAAATTATTTTCTCATTCGTTTTAAAACTTTAGAAACAGTGAGTTTAATCTCAAGACTTTGGAAGCAAGTTTTAACTAAATTTTAAACTCCCTACAGAATATTCGATTTACGACACCGGACTGCGTTAACTTAGCACTTAACTCCAACTTAGCCTCTCTTAACCTTATCTAAATCTTAAGTTATCTTGAATTATGGTCCACCCTATGCAGCGTTAATTTTGGACTTGTACCAGTTTATTTGTGTAAAATTGTGAAAATGATATATTGGATATTAAAGCGTGCTGTCTGGGAAGTTTTCTGATAACTGTGTTTGAAATTAACTGATGAAGTTTATATTTAAGTTTCTATATAGAATAGATTATATATTACCACACCTTAGATTTACCACATCTTAGATTATATCACTTTATCATCATCATCATCACTCGCGCGTCGACATCTCCAAAAAAGGGATAGAAAATATATTAAGAAGAGGATAGGAAGGATGAAGACTATATGGAGGGGGTATGGGCCTCCGGAGCTCTCACTCACCATACAAAATACAACGGCAGGAGTAACTACCGTTGTTTTACACAGATTTTTTGTGAGAGGGTGGTACTTCCTCGATCGAGCCCGATAAGTAAGGCTCTATTAGAAAAATGTATCCATCCATCCATCCATCAGCCTTTCAACGTCCACTGCTGGACATAGGCCTCCCCAAGAGAACGCCACAACGAGCGGTCCTGTCATGGGGGATAATGCCGTAATCGCCACGCTTGGCAGGCGGATTGGCGATTGCAGTGGATGTTGTTAATACTCGAGGGAGTGCTGCTGCCCACTCCCCTGGTATTCCTCAGTCGGCTCTTACGGCTCCCGTGGGTAGAGAGGGGTGGGACAATTCTAAAGCCGGCCCCACACGGCAAAAAAATGTATAACTTTATACAAATGAACAAGACATTGCGACATACAAAAGAATTTAATTAGAAATAAATACGTAGTTTTGCATAACTACCATTAAATACCATTTAAAATGTCATCAGTGTAACCACACTTATCTTCTATGTACTATTATAAAACTGTAACAGAGCTGTGTCTGTACATTTAATATATTTAAAATGTCATCAGTGTAACCACACTTATCTTCTATGTACTATTATAAAACTGTAACAGAGCTGTGTCTGTACATTTAATATATTTAAAATGTCATCAGTGTAACCACACTTATCTTCTATGTACTATTATAAAACTGTAACAGAGCTGTGTCTGTACATTTAATATATTTAAAAAATAAGACTTAGGCTATATAGGCGTGTCTTAACACAAAACGTTTTGTTTTAGATTTTTTTTTATATTTGTTTGTTTGTTTTTGTCTATTTGTTTGTTTGTTTGTTCGCGCATCACACAAAAACTATTGAATGGATTTTGAAACAACTTTTTTAGTTGGTAGCTCTTGATTAGACTTAAAAACTGGCAAGAATTTTATCCCGCTACTATATCGGGAACCTGAGATATAGCCTAAAACTAGCTTTTGGCTGCGGCGAAGCCACGGGCAAAGGCTAATATTTAATATTTTAAAATGTAAAAGTGACATATAAAATTACATATCGCTTTTGTGGTTTGTTTACATTTTGTCTCAATGCTTCCTGTATAGAGTGTGCCTCTTTGAAATAACTTAAAATACACAAATTTGAAATAACATAAATCCGAATGAGTATGACAATATTTCGATATTTGTCTGTCAATTACAGTAGATATTATGGCACTATATAAATACCTAAAGGGTAGATTCTATAGCTAGATTATTACTAAAGTACAAGTAAATCATCAATCTTTAATAATATAATAATAATATTTTATTAAGCCAATAAACTATACAGTCTGCAGCATTATAAGGTCAGGGCTCCTGACTCCCAAACTAGGAACAAATCTTGTCTCTCAGGAATCAGGGATTCTTCAGTTCTTAAACTCATTTAAGAATAATAATAAATTCATTAAACAAGAATATAAAACTACAAAAAATACACTCCTAGTTAAGTGATAAGAATAGATAATCATCGATCAATCATCAAGAAATCTGATGAAGATGATTCTTTATTTGCCTATGCAAATAAAGAATCATTGGCCCCAAGGAGGTGATTTCTTAGCTTACTTACTTTATTAGATTCTGTAATGTTTTTGGTGATCCAATTTCTTTTTTAATTTTCAGTTATAATTTAGGATTTACTCTACAAATGTAAAAACTAAGAATGATGTTTTCAAAGTATCTTAGCCCTACAATCTCGTAATTTCGACATTTTGTTAACAGCGCAAGAAACAAACTCGGGAAGTGTTATAACAGTCATGTTTTACATTCTCAACAAGTGTTAGATGTTGGATCTAGTACCATCTGCTTGTAAACTTGGAACTCGTAAATCTTGTAGGCCCACCCTCGGGACGCTTCTGACCTTATACAATATCGTAAAGTATTACTTACAAAGAAGGATGTTCTGGAAAATTTATCGGGTTTCCCTAAATGTTTATTTATTGTTAACTTGTTTATACGACCATAGATTATTTAGCACTTGGGATTTTGTCTAAGGAACATTTACCTATATCACTTTCGTTAAATGATGCAAGATTTTTCTCAAATGTGTTAATTGTTTTGGTAGTCATGGCGTTGGTATTATCTCCGAATACTTATATAACCTACTAGAAGTATATTATATTTCTAATACTTCTCTATGTGGTGAATAAGAATATAACAAATCTATCATCATCCCATTATTTCCCGTGGGTGTCGTACGAGAAGATTATGGAAAATAAGCAATTATCACCAAATGCATTACTGGTGACAGGGTTGGAGATCAAGTGGGAATATTTCATCGTTATTTTTAATGAGCGGTGCGGTACCACCGTCTCCCATGTGATCGACTGTGAAACACTTCGTTATGTCTTGATGGTGGCGGGAAAGGCGTCAATTCATTCATTTTCCTTACGTGAACTGAAATGGTGAGCAACGTGGCAGTATCTTGGTGAGCTGTGCACTGGCAGACTAAGGGAGGGGCAAAGGCGGTCCATCCCGGGCCTCTGGCTTAGGGAGGCCTTCGAATAGCGAGTTCTTTTAAAAATGTTAACCAAACTTCAGTTCTTGCCTGACCTGGCATTGAATAACCGATACGGATGACAAGTAAATCTGTTTTACAAAACGACAAGTACCTATCTGCACGACTGAGCGTCGTTTTCATCTAATTGCTTAAAATTTTATGATGTCTCATCTATAAAACTAAAATTGACAGTGATGGCCCATTCATCCATTCATCCTTCAGCAATTCAACGTCCATTACTGTCAACATTTGTCGAAATGTCAATGATGAAAATAGCTTAAGAAATATATTACTATTTTTGTTTGTTTCATTGAGCAGGAATCTCAATAGAATTTCTAAAAGGAACATCTCAGACCTATCGTTAATATAGTTCCAATGTAGTATTGTATTACTTACCGTACTGTGGAGTGTTGATTTACGAGTCTCTGTTATTTCTTTCATTGTCTAATGATGTATTTTTTATTGATTATTGAAAGACATAAAATAATTTCATTTGTCTTTCATTAATGAACACGCATTGTTTTTTTTTTTATTTATTTATTGGTAAAAAAAAGTACAAGTAAAAAATTACAGTTTTACTCATCGTCGGTTACTAACGTAAAGTTACATTTTATAATATTATGATTTAATAAAAAAGCTCATTAAAAACTAACACATAGATTGTATTTATAACTTAGACAAAAAATAATGTTTTAATTTACATTTAATATTTTGTTCTGCTATACTATCCCGAATGAGGGTAGGCAAAGAATTAATAAGCCGCGGGACAAGGTAAGCCCTCGTCCTTTCTCCGTAGCAATTCTTTGCCTTTACAGTAACCAGTTTTTTTGAGCTGCTCGACAGAATATACAGAATGATCTATTTCTTGTTGTAGCTTTTTGTTAAAAAATTGTACTTTTAAAATGCAGAAGTCTACTTTATCATGTACGGGTAAAATTTTACAATATTGGAACATTTTGTGGACGTCCGTGAACTGAGATCTAAGTTTCGTTGTAACTATTAACTTCAATATTCTGGTCTGTAGTTTATATATAGCATCAAGATACGTTTTATAGGTCCTACCATAGCTCAAAAGCCCGTAATTAACTACAGAATCAAAAAAGGCATTATATAATAAAATTCTCGTTTTAAATGGCAGACGGTTTTTAATAATATGAAATTGGGCCAGTATTGCTCGCAATTTTCCGCAAATTCGGTCAATATGTGGACCCCAATTAAATTTATTATCAATTAATAGTCCTAGGTACAAGTGGGTATCGATAAAATCTATGCTTGGACATTTATTGTCACAGTTTATTGGATTCCTGTGTAAGCAAGTATGAATATGGGCTAATAATTTGAGGTTGCAGTTCTTTACCTTTAGATAGGATGACTTAATATGCATCGCCTTTGTTTTCTGGGCGTTTATCACTAATCCTATATCATGACACCACATACTGAGACGATCGAAGTCTTCTTGTAAATTTACATACATTTTGTTTATATCTTTGCCAGTAATTAACAAATAAGTATCATCTGCAAATTGATAAGTATGACAATTTTGAAATATTGCGTTCATATCATTTACGTACGCCAAAAAACGTAACGGACCACACACTGATCCCTGTGCTGTTCCATGGGTAATAGAAACAGGGTGACTGAGGCTCCCTGCTATTTGGACACGGTACTTTCTCTTTTTTAAGTAGTCTGCACACCAGTCGTACATCTGTCCTCTTATTCCTGAGATTTCTAACCTTGACAATAGCGTAGTATGATCCAAGGTATCAAATGCACGAGAAAAATCCACAAATACAGCCAAAACATGTTCTTTGTTATTAAGAGCATTGTTTATAAAGTCAGTGGAGTTTGACAGAAGCAAGGTAGTGATTTTTTTTGGTTGGAAACCATATTGTGACGTACTAATTATAGAATTTTTGTCGTAAAAGTTACGTATCTGTTCACATATATATTTTTCAACGATTTTATCGATAGAGGATAATAGTGTAATAGGTCTAAAATTGTTAACGTTATTTCTATCACCTTTTTTGTATATTGGTCTGACGCATCCCATTTTTAGGTCCTCCGCATACTGTCCAGTCTTCATACTAACATTTATTAAATTACTAATGGTGACTGCTATCTTTTGACTAATGGATTGTATATCCTTTATATTGTCTAATCCTGGAGCCTTTTTGCTATTCAGTGAGTTAATAAGTTTTTCAATTGCTTCTGATGTAGCTTTTTTAAATCTCATATTAAGATTGCTGAGTTCATTCCAGTGGTTTGGGAGTAGGGGTATTTTACAATTGGGTAAGATATTTTTGATATTTCTATAGGCGAAATCTTCTGAGATCTAAAAGCATCAAGGACGACTTTATCAATCGTTTGCGTTATGCTACCACACAGTGAGCTTATTATATGACATAGCTTCCTAGGGTTACTATAATTTGCTAAGATAAGATTTTTATTGTAGTTATTTCTATTAAATTTATCACTTTGTGTGCTATGTTCCTTAAATTAATATATTTTAATCTAAGCATATTATTTTCTGTATCTTTGCGCCACTTCTTAAAGCTTTTATCTCTCAATTTACATAGCTTAGTTATGTTCTCATTTACCCAAGGGTAGTCTTTTTGACTTATATTTTTATTTCGTACAACTATTTCTGAGTTTTTTGATGCACTGCTAAAAGCTGTTTTAAGATAATTATAAATAGCGTCCGTAGTATTCAGTTGACTCGATTCGTTCCAGTCTATATTATTTAATTCATTAAACATTTTTATTTTATTTTGAACACATTTAAAACGCGACTCATCCTGTATAGAACGCACGAGCGTGCTACTAGTCAAACAAACAAGGGTAATGCGGTGGTGAGTGGTCCGCTGGAACAGTGTCGATTGCCGCCGAGTACGGAACTAACGTGTTTGCTTTTGTGAATATATGATCTATACACGATTTAGTAACTATGTTCTTACGTTTTACACGCCTCATAACCAAAGCGTTGTGGTGTGTTCTACTCTCGGTTGACACGGCACAGCTGATTTTTCAAACATAAAATGTCTCTATTTATCATATATAGCACTTGTAAAATAATATCTACACACTTAAAGAACAAACCAGTTAAAAAACTGTTTAAAAAAAATCTGGCTTGGACGTCCGTGAGTTGTAGGTAATGTATGTTAACACGATAACGACCAAAATACTTAATTAATCAAGTCTTTTTTTTTCGTTTACGAATTATTAAAAGACTAAGACTAGACAGCTTGTGTTTGGCAAAGCCCGTCTTCACTTCGGGTTACGTGGTTGCTGGACTCAAGAAGGAGTAATCATCATTAAAACCTCGGACGGAATACGTCACAGAATCACATCTGTGGCCGAACTTGAACCACTCTTAAAGAAATATCCCGGGACATCAGTGCAAGCTACCACTAAACCTGTTTGATTGTCATGGTTAGTGCGATATCAACAATATACTGGTGAGAATTGTAGCTACACGTTATATTTGTATTTCATTTAATAATAACGCACTTTGCTCATCATGATTTTATCAGTTAGTGTCTACATAGAGCAACGCGGACCCCGGCGAACCGGAGGGAAGAAGTCATAACGTTTTACTCCAATACAAAATTTTATGTCATTTTTTGCGTGGGGAAATTTCGTCACGTACACTTTCACACAAAAACAATCAGTCTATCACTACGAAACGCACACATAACATTTAAAACAATACACTAGCAATTTCACACACACATAAATAAATTATGTATCACAATCGATAGAATCGAGAACTCTGTTAGGGTCAGGATGAAGGTTTGAAAAGTTATACAAATGTAATAATATATCCATTATAATACAAATAGGAGTTTATTTACAAATTAGCAAACAAACTTGTTAATATGATATTATCTTGAAATTGTCTGAACATATGATAGTTCCTTGTGGGAATCTAGGTAACTTTGTTATTACAAAATTTCTTCCATTCATTCCATAAACTCGGACCTTTAGGGTACCTGCAATAAATAAATAAAATAAAAAATCAATATGGTTGAAGTTCACATTTTGTAAGTAATTTAAATTGATTGTTGATGCAATTTATTATTAAACTATATTGTAATAAAGCTCACAATATATAATATATTAAATAAATCGGAAAACATCATTTCAAAAATGATTATATGTATAGTGTATTTTTCTTAACTTGTCCTAAGACGTAAACAAACCGTACTGGGTACGAAAATCATGAGTTTTGGCATCAATCCGAAACTTTACCTAAGTTATGAGCGTCTTGATTATTACACTTGATTGTCTTGATTATTTCATATTAACTATTAAAACCACAATTATTTTCATAAAATGTTTAAAATATCAGAATCCATTTCAACAGATAAAAAATGATCATCTCTATTTGACATTTCTAAATCCTAGATTGTCTTTGGATCGTTGGGATGCGAGAAGCGAGTGAATGATTCTGACCAGTGAGTGAACTGTAACTATCATTTATAGAGCATTATAAAATTATTATTATAAAATTAACCTGACTAATAACTCAGATTTTATTTTTATTGTACTGTTATAGTAATGTAGTATTGAAATTATTTGGATAACAAATCCCAAAGATAGACTAAAACTATTATTTGACAAATAATTTTTTTAGCCGGCCAACTGGCGGGAACTTCCCATCACGTCTCATGCTCGGACCAATAATACACTGGACGGCTTAGCTTTAATATTATTTTTTTTTGTATTTATTCGTGACTATGGATACAGAGTCCTTCAGTCGCAATATTAAAAATTAATACACTAGAAAAAACTTAACTAGATTAAATCTAAGCTCTATGAATTAACTACATACTTTTTATATTGTTTTACTTTAAACAAATTTATATAGTTTCTACAGTACTTTTAATAAATCTTGATGTGTGACACTATCTACAAACTCATTTCCTTGTATGCCACTGTGTGAGGGAACCCATACAAATTCTACATGTTTAGTTTGTATTATAATATGTAACAATTCTATAATTTTATATACAAGGTAATTAAGCTTATATGTGAAATTATTATTACATAAGGTTGTTAATACACTTTTCGAATCACTAACTATTAATATATTTACATTCTTTACTGAGTTATTTACATAATTTAAAGCTAAAATAAAATAATATCTTATAGCATAGCTCTCTGCTGTAAAGATACTGCAATTATTTCCTAACTTAATACATTTAGTTATATTTTGCTGTGGGTCATAATAAGCTGCTGTAACATTGTCCTCACTTTTAGAGCCATCTGTATAAATTACATAAAAATTGAACTTATTGTTTAATAATTCTAGGAAATCAAATTTATTACTAATTGAATTTAAATTACAGTTATTTTTAAAATATTTTATTAAACAGTTGTATGGGCACTTATAAATTGGCCAATTATTATTTACATAAATATGTTTTGTATGATTTTTAACATGTGTCATTATGGTTGATATTTCAGGTAAAGTTCCAGAAACTAGAGTGTTAGCTGTGATATTAAACGTTTGAACTACTTGAGAAATTTCAACATTTGAAAGTGATATTTTTTTCAAAATGTGGTCATTATTAGAAGCTAACTCCTTCAGGCAAAATCTTTCAGCTATCTGCAATCGACGCAGTATTAATGGAGGTATGCAATTCTCTACTTCCATAGAATTAATTGGAGTAGAGCACATAGCTCCACTAATAATTCTTAAGCCAATATTTTGTATTACATCAAGTTTTCTTAGTAATGTAGTACTAGCATTCATATATGCTAAGCTGCTATAGTTAAAATGACTTCTGACTATGCTCTTATATAGCATGTGTAGTGTTTTAGGGTCAGAACCCCAAAAAGTTCTTGCTAAGCATCTTAAATCGTTAATACTTTTCATGGCATTATGATATATATGATTTATATGTTTGTCAAATTTTAATTTATCATCTAATATAATCCCTAAAAACTTAGGTTAGTGAACAATCGGAATTGTTTCACCATTATAAACAATATTGACATTTGACTGAACATATGCATTTTTACTAACTACTAAAACTGAGCTTTTCTCAGAACTAATTTCTAATTTTAATATATTTTTATAATAGTTATGTAATTGGAGCAGTGAGTATTTATATTATTTACAGCTACATCTAGGTTTTGGCTTTCACTATACAACAAAAGGTCATCAGCAAATTGTAAGATCTTGACTTGTGAGTTAATTACAAAGTCAAGAATTTGAGATGTATACAAATTATATAGTAAAGGTGACAAAGTCGAACCTTGCTTATACCTTTATCAACTTTTCTTGAACCATGTAACTTATTATTGTATTTAACGTATAAAGTCCGGTTATATAGAAAGTTCAGTATCCATTTTAACGTTTTACTGGGTAAACCTAGATCAAATAGAACATGAATAAGGCATTTAATATCAACATTATCAAAAGTACCTTTTACATCTAAAAACACACAAACAAAATTTGTATGACTAAGTTTTGCTTTTTTTAAGTCTGTTAAAAGAGAAACAAAGCTTTCAGAGCTACTTCTCCCTTTTCTAAAACCAAATTGTATATTAGGTATCTTATTTTGTGTTTCAGCAAAGTAATCTAAACGCAACTTAAGCATGTCTTCAAACAATTTACCTAAACAAGAAGATAAAGAGATGGGTCTATAAGATGAAGCAATATTTATAGGCTTATTTGGTTTCAAAATTGGTATAACACATTGGGTTTTCCAAGATTCAGGTATGACTGATATTTTCCAGAGTTGATTATATATATGTAACAGTATTTTTTGAGCATTAGGATGTAAATTCTTTATTAGTTTATATGGAATGTTGTCCATTCCTGGAGCTGTATCTTTTCTGCTCTTTAGTGAGATACAAAACTCATTAAATGTGAAGGGCTTATTAAGGGGATCATCAGAATCATCCAACCTACCTGTAATTTCATTTAAACTTTTCATGTCCACATTAGATGAAGCTGTTAGTTTATCAAAAAAACCCGTTACCCATTCTTCATTAGTATATGTATTTTGGGTATTTCCTAATCTTTTAAACCTTTTTATATAATTCCATATTCTAGAAACGTGGTTGTGGCGGTGTTGTTCTATTAAAACTAGTACACAGCTCATGCCAAGAATTAATTCTTTGTTCTTTTAAAGTTTTTTTTTTAAAGCATCAAGTTTTTTGTAACTAATAAAGTTAGGAATACTAGGTGAATGTTTATAAATTTTTAGAGCATCTTTGGCCTTTTGGACAACCTCATCATATGTTTTGTTCCACGAGGGTGCTGGTTTTCTTAGTAATCTTGGCTTATGGTTTGTATTGTGTTTTGGAGTTGTTTCATTTCTAATGTTTTCCAAAATGTTTACAAAACTTTTATATAATTCAAGTGGCTCTATATTAATATTATTTAAATGAGAAAAACAGTTTTCAGATAGGATGTTAAATTTAGACCAATTTGTTTTATTATAATTATATTTATTCTCCACAGGTCGAATTTTATACATTGATGGTTTCACATTGATATCTACAAGGGTTGGGTAATGATAACTGCCCATTGGATCAACTACCATCAGCTACGGCTACGGCTATTCGCCCTAAATGTGGCAAAACTTAAATGAAGATTGCAATATAATTTTTATCACTATCTAAATAAATCACTAATTGATTAATACATTAATATCGATCACTTATTATTCTGATTAATATTGAGCATTCATAATTATTATTATTGAGCATTCGTATAAGACATGAAACTCACATTAGTACTTTTTGAAATTAGCGCTATCTATGTGATTTATTGAAAACTACTTAGTAAAACCAATACATTATTAGTTACTTATCAAATAAACAATTTTATTGTGAAAAATGAAGATTATGAGGCGTGCAGTTTTGGATTTTCCAAAGTATTTCTATTCTCGTGTAGTCTGTTACGCCACACGTTAAACCGTACTCAGATAGCATATCGAGATATATTGTTTTGATCTTTGCCGGATTAACCACGTAGCAAGAGTAGCAAATGCTACGGGCCCAGCGATTTGGGGGGCCCCGCGCTTCAACGCCTGTCTGACCGTAAAAAAAAATACTTTGGATAATCCAAAAGTGCACGCCTCATAATCTTCATTTTTCACAATAAAATTATAATAATACTTAGTCTTACTAAGTAGTTTTCAATAAATCACATAGATAACGCTAATTTAAAAAAGTACTATGGTTTTCATGTCTTATACGCCATCTAGCGCAAATTTTAAGAAGTACTTCTATATTGGTCTATAGAAATAGTTCGGTCGTTACCTATCTTGTTAACATACATTACCTGTTGTAGGTAATGTATGTTAACACATGACCACACATGGACGTCCAAGACAGAACTTTTTTAAACAGTTTTTTAACTACCTAGTTTAAATAACAAAAATGGCATCAAAAATATCATGAGTGTTAAAAATAGTATTTTTTCTTGATTTGTGTGTGAATATATTATTTTACAAGTGCAATATATAATAATTAGAGACATTTTAATTTTGAAAAATCTGCTGTTCTGCATGAAACGAGAGTAGTAACCACCTCAACGCTTCGCTTATGAGGCGTGCAATAAGTTTAGATAAGCGTAAAATATCTTGCATGCCTTATACGCGAAACGCTTAGGCTATGCTTTAATCCCGCCTGAATATCTAAACCTCGATTTCGTCACGTTAAACCGTAGGTATAGGTATAGGTTGTGTATGTTAAATCGTAGGTTTAGGTTTGAGTTTGATTATTCGTATGTAACTTTGATTGTACTTAATAAATATTTAAAATAATATACGTTTGAACTATTTTATTACCCAAAGTTAAAAAAAACCAACCATTTTTGATCTATATTTTTTAGCAGTTGACATGCTCAGCTACTTTTTGAAGTACAAATTATTTGTGAACGAGGAAAAATAGATTTTTTGTACAGGCGGGAAACGACTCCCGCAAATAATTTGTACATTAAAAAGCCAACCAATTTGATTTGTAAAAGTCATAAAAAGAATATAGGGAGTTTATTTCAAAAATTAGTAACATTACACGCACACAGATATACGTGTTCCTAACCTACATAGCTGCTCCAGGTTGTCACGCACACACATTTTCGGTTTTATCTCTAATCTGAGTTTAATACCATAAACTTGAGAACCTAAATCAAAACCGAGGGCCTCTTGGCCGAATTTTAATAAAAACCGAGGGCCTCTTGGCCGAATTTGCTACAGGCCCCGCGCTGGCTTAATCCGGCACTGGTTGATTGAAGATTGTGATTTAAGATCGATGTTTATATCACTCAATAGGATAATTGTAGCAGTAGTTGGAATATTCGTTAGTGTATTTTGAAGTTCTCTAATAAATAAAGCTTTATTTGATGATGGTGGTCTGTAAATTGTACAATTATATATATGGTATTATGTTGAGGAATTCTTATCATGCCTACTACAGATTCAAATGTATATGTTTTCATAATTATCGGAGTGAATTTAAGATACTTTCGGATATATATTATTATACCACCTCCCTTCCGATCAGTACGTAGCTGTGTGTGCATTATGTATCCTCTAATTTGGAAAAGTTGTGAGATTTCTTCAGAGATTGCGGCCTCAGATATAGCTATGATATTAATACGTTGATGTGAACTTTCTATTACTTGAATTAATTTCGTAAAATTTTTGAGCATCGATCTTATATTTACATGTAAACTTGACAAAGAGATGTTTTTTGTAGGTATGTAGCTAAAGAATGAGTTTACATTAGTGCAGTCAAATAATTCTGTATTTATAGATAAATCATTATGAAAGGCATCGAATTTTAATACCAGATTTTAGGCACATTTAACAAAGGTATTTTTTTTTAGTTTTATTAAAGTATTAAAATTATTCATCACTATTACAAGTACCAACAAGTGTGTCGATGTCGATAATGATAATGAGGATGGAGCGAATAATAGTATCTTTCTTATCACCGTCCTTCTTTTTTACGTATATTTGCCTGATTTACACCATACATACTTGAAAGACCCGTTGGGTTGTTTTAAACGATGCTTCGCCTGGTACAGAAGTGTTTTCATATTTCGAGTTAATGCTTCCCTCACGTAAATCTTCTATGTTGCTTGCTCTGTCTGAACTTTGGGTAAAATCTCGCCTACTGTAAGTAATCTTTTGATTTAGCAGCGGTGATTCATTGGGCGCAACTATACTTGTTATTAAATTCTACTAGAACATAACCAGATTTTTCAGAGCGCCCTGATACCTGCCGTACATCATGGACAGTGTTACTTTCAACTTCTAGTTTAGTGGCTATAGCATTTATCACTTCCATAGTCTTTGAGCTTGGAGTAACCGCTAAACCAGCGATTTTATATATATATATTTCAATTAAGTTACATAAGCTCTTTTGTTCTATTTCATCCATTCTTTGCTCCATGACAGAGAAGCGGAGTTTCATATTTTTTTTTGCATGTAGTTACTCACTGTTTCTATTTTCAAGTTGTTTTATTTCAGCGTTTTGATTCCGAATAATATCTTCAATGCTTGAGACTTGTTCACCAATAAACTCTAATGATTGTTGAAAACCCATAAGTTCTTGGCGCCCAATAATATAGGCATAGGCACAAGGTCTGGTGAGGTCTAAACCCATTTAATTGTGTTTTTATGTATTTTCGTTCAAAAGGTACGTACTGTGTTTTTTTCTTTCTATCACCCGCAAACTATTTGCTTATAGCTTGCTTGTGCAGTGTAAAGTGGCATAAAATTAGCTGTTTTTTTTACTCAGCATTCTTGTGTCCATACCAGTACGCGCGCGTGGCAACACGTGTTCGGTCAACCTTCGCTATAATCTAACTACTTTTTAAATACTTTCGACTGCTAAGATTACTTTTTATACATGCCTATAAGCTAATTTATTGCCTTTTGGACGAACCTTTTCATATTTTTTTCTCTTAAGTGTGTGTCTTGTTGATCGCGTATTCCTGCACCGCGTAGTTAATGGCGTACCCTATTAAATTTTCACATTTGAACAAGGCTGAATTACTATACGAGCTTAAAATACGAGACTGTGACTCGCCAACTAATACGGTGCAAGAATTACGTGAGCAAATCGCTAAACTCTCGCTTAACCTGCCTGCGGATGAAATTATTTCTTCATGCCTAGCGCCGTTAGAGGATATTTCCGTGGCTAAAAATTCTTTGTTCCGTGCTACTAATAATATTAAAGCATTACAGTCTAACTTCGATAAAAATCTTTTTTCGAGAACCGAATCTATTTTAAATCACGTTTTTCATAGATTATCTCGCATCGACCCCACTACTCCGGAGCCCGGGATGCGACACTGGCCCCACGTTGAGCGCCAGTGTCGCATCTAACCTACCTAGCTGGTGGTAGAAACCTAACACATCTAGGTAATGACCATGCGGTAACTTTACGGGTGTAGATTGAGAAGAAAACTACAAAAGAACAATATAACTAACAGCGTATATTATAGGAACCACTAGTAATTAACAAAATTTATACACTAAAATCTCAAGGTGTGGGTTCTAGGCACAAGATGAGGTGAAGTAGCGGAACGATCTATGGCTACTCAACTTAAGTGTCGGTGACCGATGCGTAGTAAGAGGGCTGCAGCGGGCATGCCGCGGTATATAAATGCCCGCGCGGAGTGAGGTTTGAGGTCCGGGCGGTGTATGCGTAGGAGGGCTTCGCTGGCGTGACGTATGACGTCACAACTTTAATAATTTTCCTAATTTCCGCTGTAATATTTTCCGTGAGTTTCATCATATTAACTAGTACCATACCAATAGTATCGTCAGAGTCCTCATCTGGGATAAAATAAGACGAACGTCTACTGGTATGCTGCAGACAATTGTCACAACACCATTCCAATCCATCAGTGGCCCTCAATGCTACTAACTGTTTCGCAGATAGTTTGGCACACTCGCTTGTAGCGTGAACTAAATTTCCACATCTGCTACACTCCAAACCAGGTGTTTTATTTGTTATATTATTTTTATATTTTATACACTTCTTTTTAGCAAAGTGGGTATATGTATTTTTTACGCTAACAACTAACACAAGTGTTCGCTAAATCAACCGACGATGAACTGGGAAAATCTCCAAGAAGAGAATCAAAATTAGAAATCAACCTTAAATGTATCTAGTATCCAATATTGCTAACTAGAAGATGTGTTTTAAATAAATTTGGGCTTGGATGATACAATTAGTACATATTCACTTTAACATGTCTTTTTTTATTTTAACGCTAAAAGTAGTGTATACTCAGTACTGGGTTAATCAGTTAGTTTAAACTTTACGCGTTTACTATTATTCTCTGTATCCTAGAAACAAAGTTTAAATTATCTAAACATGCTTCTTGTAACACGTACTTCGTCAGTCAAGTAAAGACTCTGTTTAATTTAAGGACAAATATGTGTAGGATGTGGAGCTGTACAAACAAAGCTGAAACACAAATGTTTGCGCTACGATCAACGAATAAAACCGTGTCGAAATGCGGTATACAAAGGGGTTTCATACTGTTTGAAAACGCAACGACATAAGCGGAGAATTTTTATTTTACACACAAGCATACGTCTGATGTTTAGCAGTTACCGCAGTCTAAAGACGCTAAAGCACCAGGGGTATTACTCATCAGTTGCAATATTAGTAAAAAAGATACGATGTGGAGAGGGAGAAACACTTATTTGATCCTCCATCCATTCATCCATCCATCGAGGGAGTGCTACTGCCCACTCCCCCGGTATTGCCTCAGTCGGCTCTTATGACTCCCATTACAATTCTAAAGCCGGCCCACACGGCGAATCTGGTCCTCTAGCGCTCTTAAAATTTACAGGTCTTATATTTTATTAATAGTAGCAGTGAAGGCAGTGGCCAGCTGAATGGTAATTAGTAAGCTGTTTCAAAACAACAGCCTTTTTAAATTTCAACTCAAGTGGGATATAACTACTGGTACTACAATCATCTATAAATCGATTTCCTCCTCCCCGTTCGTAAAAAATAATAAATATCTATAGTTAGATGAATTATCAAGAAGCCCAATCCTAGTGGAGTTAATGTACTTCGGCTTATCAGTCTACCTTGTTTATCTAAGATCTCAGAGAGTGTGAGAGTGGTTTGAAACCAATTCACGGAATTCTTAGAACATTGTAATACTTTACCTGCCGGACAATCTGGGTGTACTGCCACGGCCTTAATAGATGTGCTTAATAACATCTTAGGAGAGGTCAGGGATCAGGGTACGGAAACCTTGCTTACTCTTCTTAATTTTTCCTGCGTTTTTGACTCTATACATATATATTGCCCTCTAGTAGAGCGCCGTGAGGCGTAAAAATTGAAAAATCTTGGTATCCAGGGCCAGTCAATGAATATTCATAAAAACTATTGGAGTGCATTGTTAAAAGCTCTAATAAAAAAATTGTGCGATCTTGATTACAACAATTTATAACAACAATTTGCTGAAAAATGAGAAAGACAAGGGAAAAAGAAGGTTTAGAGCAAAGATTTGAATTTTATACCTAAAATAATATTTGCACAGTAACTTTAACATAACAAAGCATCACGCCTGTATTTCCCGAATGGGTAGGCAGAGGTGTATTACACACCCATGGTTCGCCAGCAATGTTTAAGTCCCACATAATAGGCGGCGAACCTATTGCTGTCTACCGGGCATTTCCTAACTTTGGGCTGCTACTGAGAATTTTTCTTTTTAGTAACTTTAATGTTAATTTATTCATATTTGCATAAAATATCGAGTCAAAACAAAAAAAAAATCAGCATATTTTAAAATGCGATATTATTCTTCTTCACTATCTTTCGACCTCTGACTGTACCAGTTATCGGACAATATTTGGTATTCCTTTTTTTTAAAGCATATTATTGTATTAGATCCAAATTTGCTGGAAAATACAATATTATCCTTATAATGGTTTATTAGTCTCATTTTTATTGTTTTATCACCGGGAATATGATCAGTTGTTAAAATACTTTTCAATTCTGTCAGTGAAAACGGGCAGTCATCGTTTTCTTCAACATATTTAAAAATCTGCTCCATTGCTGCGTCTACTTGGATTTTTACTAGATGATTTTTTTTCTCCGTCTGGGTTTGTTTTATGGTAGTTCTTCAATGTTCGTAACAATCCGCATCATATTTAGCTCCTTGAGCCATTAAATCTAAAACGCCTACAATTATTTTATGAAACTTGCGACAATATTCACTTTTTTCTCGACTTATTAAATTTAAAATTGTTTTCTTAAAATCAGAAGTTTTGACAATTTGGACTTTCTTCTTTTCTTCATTTCATCTGCTTCTTTTTCACATAAAAGACACCTACTTTTCAAATCAAAGTCAGTTGAATCAGCCTTCCGAAGCTTTTTCTTTGTTGGATGCTTTCCACTCTCCTGAAAGCTGTGTGTGTTTTTTTTAAATAAGCACCAATACATCCTTTATTGATATATTTTATCTGCATACTAAATGCACGTAGACTATTTTTGTCTGTATACTGAATGCACGTAGACTAATTCGCGAGCATTTAAATACTGAGACAGTCCATCCGCTCTTTCAGCAGAATCAGATTTCAGCGTTGATATTCCTCTTATTACTCTTATAATTTCTCCTAGTTCAGAGCTTCATTGAGAACTAGATCCGATTTTGTTACAAGTGAGGCAATCATTACTTTTATTGTTTTCATCACTATTCGATGGTTCACACATTTTGATACTAGGTTGTTACAACAAGTATTAGCAATATTAATAACTAACGTTTATATCATGAATAATTAAGTAATATTATTGAATTTTATTATAACATTCTAACTTTTAGCCTTAATTAATTATATATAATATATGATTGGGCATTCACAATTTTTTTATAAGCGTGCAATATAAATAAAAAGCAAATACTTATTATTTGAAAGTTTGAAAAAGAGAATTGTTTTGTCATGATGTAAATGTTCAATAATTAACTTTTGTCGTATTAAGTAGCACAGTTATAAATATACATAGATAGCAAATAAATAAAAATTAGAAATATTATTATTCAAAACGCATAAAAATAGCTACGTTTTAGCCTCGCTAGTTGCCACGTATTCTAACAGAATAATTTTACTCAAGGAGTGTACTAATCTGTTAAGGACCGCCAACAGCTACTGTTATTCCTTCTATAATTCGCCCCACCCCTCACACCTTTATACCTGCGGTCCCTTGAGACCCAAAGACAAGTTTGTAATAGTTCTCCTTTTCAAAATATAACTTTAAACTAATAAAAATAAAATAAAGCTGAAAAATTAATATATATTTTTTTTAAATAATTAAAAAATCATGCCGTGTGGGGCCGGCTTTAGAATTGTTCCACCCCACTCCACCCATGGGAGTCGTAAGAGCCGACTGAGGGAATTCCGGGGGATTGGGCAGCAGCACTCATTCGAGTATTAACAACATCCACTGCGATCGCCAACCCGCCTGCCAAGCGTGACAATTACGGCACTATCCCCAATTCTTGGGGAGGCCTATGTCCAGCAGTGGACTTTAAAATGGATGGAAAAAATTAAGATCGTTTTTTTTTTTTAAATTTTTTTATAAATTGTTAAAACACACTTCAAAAGTTTATATAAAGATTCATTGACTGGCCCTGTATAATCTTACGGCGATCCACTACTCCTTTTATCTAAGCATCTCAGAATATCTAGACAGAGCGAAGAAAATTCTTTGACATGTATGAGCGAGAACACAAGATACAATTTACTGGTGCAAAAAACAGACAAAGCCATAGATTTTTGTCTTTGTCGCCGTGGCCAGTTTTCGGTATTGTCACGATGTCAAAATGCTTTGTCTGTCACGATCCAACTGATATTATTTAATATTAATACAAAGTAAGATTTTCATTATTTTATTTATATGATGATGAAGCAATGATTGATTTAATTAAATTTTAATGTTAATTTGTGGTAATGAGTGTTTTGAGAAAAGACTACGTGATAATAGTGCTTGTAAAATAGTGTACTATGCTACAAAAGCCACAGCGAGCAAAAAAATACAGGTATAACATTTCATTCATATGTAGTCGAAAATGAAATAATTTAATGATTGAATGCTATAAAGTGATATAAAATGGGCTTTTTTACTCGAAACTAATAATTGCTACTAAGATACACTCGCAAAACACGTTTTCTAGCTAAATTTCTATTACTGAGAATTGTTTCGGTGTTGCCTTATTGCGAATTTAATTTGCCCAGTTTTCATTTTATTAATAAATTTATATGTCATTTATGAGATGATGATAAAAAATTACCATTTTAGGTTTTCCTCTAATCCAGATGCGAGATCGAAATGGGTGGATGCTACGGGAAAACGAGGCAACCCACGAAATACCCAAAATATGCTTCACGATATTTTGTTGATTTTTCATTAAACATAATAAGAAAATAGTAACGTTGGCAGCAAAATCATTGCCAGTGAATATGTTCATGTAAGTATAGCTTTTAAAGTCTTTGTACTTCAAATTTGTAAGTAAATCTCGATTCTAGATTATGACTACCGCTGTAGTCATAATCTAGAATTCAGAGAAACTAATTTGCTCTCTCTTGTGACACCTGTCTGGGATTTAAGGGTTTCGAAATAAAACCCAAGAGTAAAACAAAATTAAATAAGATATATTTACACCCCAAATGGTAGGTGGCAACACAAATTTATAAGGTCGTGGTATTCGTACTATAGCTAACTTCACCACTTATAGTACTTTCTCTCCCGTGGGACCAGCCATGAAGCGCATCGTTGCGTTTTGGTCGTAGCAGGAGATAGCCGTTTATTCTTTCATTATATATCGGTGAAATGAAATGGTGAGTAGCAGCTTGACAATACTCTCAGTATAGTTGAGTCCATGAGCGACGGTTGACATTTACCATCAGATGGGCCGTGGCTCATCTGCCACTAAATGCAATAAAAAAAAGTTCTTATTCAATTAATTAAATCAGCGCTGGAAGGATGATAATTCTTTACTTATTTGACCCAGAAAAGAAAGAATTTAATTGTATTCTTGTGTACCTACTATTATTTTATTAAATATAACTTATTATTATTTACCAGATGAGATATCGAACAGAACGGCAATTTCTGGAGAAGCAATACTTATCTTGCATCAAGGCTCAAAGTCTTGGTATTTCTCTACGTGATCGAATTTTTGTTACGGAGGTAGAACGTGAATATCCGACATAGCCCACCGAGTTTGGATGCTGAAGTGGCAATGGGCAGGCCATATCGCTCGACGAACTGACAACCGTTGGGGAAAAAGGTTATCGAGTGGCGACAACGTATCGGACAGCGTAGCGTAACATGCCCAGAGGGACCAAATATTTGGTCAAAGCGGCAGGGAGCCATTGGATGCAGTCAGCATAAGCCCGCTAGTTTTGGTATTCTCTTTGGGGAGGCCAATGTCCAGCAGTGAACGTTTAAAGACTGATGGTTGGATGAATAGAAGGGTTGGCAGATTTACTTTTAAATAATAATATTGATGAACGTTGCGATTTTCAATAAAATATTTGTTACGAAGGGTTTCTTATTTACGACCTAGTTACAGACCTCATTCTAACTATCGTTTAATTTACCCAAATATGGTTAAACATTTGTCAACCTGGCAACATTTAAAAAAAATATTGCCGTTTCAAGTGCGGCCACGCCGTTACTCCGTCTAGTAGTTCTTAGTCTGAGCTAAGCATGCATTTTATGATTGTGACTCAGATTTAGGGCATTTGTTTGATAGCTATCTAAGTAATCGTCAATAATTGGTTTACTTGTGGCTTGCGGATAGCATGCATCTCACATCTTCACTTAGCTCTGTTCTTTTTTTTTTTTGTTTTATTTAGTGGCAGACGAGCCACGGCCCATCTGATGATAAATGGTAACCGTCGCTCATGGACTCAACTATCCATCCATCCATCAGCCTTTTAAAGTCCACTGCTGGACATAGGCCTCCCCAAGAATGGGGGATAGTGCCGTAATCGCCACGCTTGGCAGGCGGGTAGGCGATCGCAGTGGATGTTGTTAATACTCGAAGGAGTGCTGCTGCCCACACCCTCGGTATTCCCTCAGTCGGCTCTTACGACTCCCATGGGTGGAGAGGGGTGGGACAATTCTAAAGCCGGCCCCACACGGCAAAGCTGGCCCCACACGGCAAACTCAACTATACCTCTCGGTATTGTTGTCAAGCCGCTGCTCACCATTTCATTTCACAAATATGAAAACAAAAAATTAACGGCTATCTCCTGCTACAGCCAAAACGCAACGATTTGCTTCATGGCCGGTCACACGGGAGATGGTGGTACCAACACGCTCGGGCCCTATACCAAGTGAGTACTTCCACTTGGTACCCAACCCTACCACCTGTAACATGGTTCCAGTGGGCCGCCAATATAGGCGGAGAGACGGTACACGGCGGGTTTATTTAACGGGCGAGGGCTCCACACTACCCTGTTCGTTACCCCGAGCAACGGGGTGTGCGGTTAGGTACAGTTTTCCACCTTAACAAAAAAAAAGTGCGTTTTTCGATTTGACAACTACCCTCTATTATTTGCATGCGATAGCAAAATATTTTTGCTTTCTTTGCCTCTTTATTTCTATTGGGGATTAAATTCCTCTTGATATACTCGATCTTACCACCTGACTGTCCTATATAACATATATTAAGTATATTATATATGTTATAACTAACTATATATTTTTGTCCATTTGGTGCCGGACTAAGAATACAAGTGTTACCACCCCATTCTTTCCCACGGGTATCGTACTAGGCGACTAAGGGAAGTAAGCAATTATCACCCATTGCATTACTGGTGGTAGGGCTGGGTACCAAGTTGTAGACCTCACTATCGAGCCTGAGCGGGTTGGTACCGCCATCTCCTGTGTGGTATGCTCCTCCGGCCATGAACCACATCAGTGTGTTTTGGATGTTGCAGGAGATAATCGTTATAATAAGGAGATCACCTTTTCTGTACAGCGTAGTTTTTTTTTGTAAAGCAGTTTTTTGTGTACCTGTATATATGATAGATAGTACTTACGTTTGCTTGTATAGTCAACGGTAAGCAAACAAATTTTAGTGACTAAAAACTATTCAGTTCGTACCCTTTTTATTTTGTTAAGGCGGGAAAAAAAATGTTCCTAACTGCACACACCGTCGTTTGGAGCAACGAACAGGGTAGTGTGGGGCCCTCACCCACTAAATAAATCCGCCGTGTGTGCCGTCTCTCCACTTTTATTGGCGGGCCACTGGAACTATGTTACATTACTGCAGTGGTCCGCCGGCGGCTTACCCTTTCAGGATTCAGATCGTACCCTAAAAATGTATTAAGAATGAAAGTGAATGCATTGTTTTGAGTTACAGAACTAAAAAGAGCATTTTGTAGTTAAATATTTAACTTTTCATATATAACTATACAATTTGTTTCAGCGTTATATTAGAGATTCAAAAGCAACAGACTTAAATTTTATGTACGAGATTATCATAAAGTTTATACGAGATCGTATGTACCATACTCGTTCGTGTTATCTAATATTACCTTCTTTGTTTCAAACTCTTATATCTGTGTAGACTATGCAAATAACACGTGAAAACAGGGTATTTTGTAGAAACCACAGTTCCCTTGGCAGTGGTTTAGCACTTTATGTTAGCAAAATGCATAGTTTAACGTGTTCAAGCATATGTTCATGAATGTCTAATAATTGATAAGGCATTTCAAAATATCTACATAGTTTCTGCCGGCAACTTCGATTGCGTTGCCCAAATTTGGTTCAAATTCAAATATATTTATTTGTGAACACAGGTTTAATAAAGGTGGACATTTTGTTATGCAGACCAAATATATCCATATATGGCATACAAATATCTTAGAGTTAATTATATAATTATTATACTAGCATTATTGTGCAAATTATAATTTGTGAATAAGGAAAAAGAGTATTTTAGTACGTTTTTGATCTATATTTTTTAGCATTTGACATGCTCCGCCACTTTTAAAGTATAAATTATTTGAGAATAAGGAAAAAGAGATTTTTTGTACTAGCGGGAATCGAACCCGCGTCTTTTCCAATCCGGGGAAGTGCTCTAAGCCACTGAGCTATAGTACAGGTACTTCGGCCATCCCAATCTCCTTATTACATTTGTCTTTACGACCAGCGCCATCTATCGGAAGCATTTACATGCATTAAACCGATATAGTAAGTTTAATTTTGCAATTAAAATTCATACTATTTGATGGCGCGATTTTTTAAACATTTTTGTTCCTTATTCTCAAATAATTTATACTTTAAAAGTGGCGGAGCATGTCAAATGCTAAAAAATATAGATCAAAAATGTTTAAAAAATCGCGCCATCAAATAGTATGAATTTTAATTGCAAAATTAAACTTACTATATCGGTTTAATGCATGTAAATGCTTCCGATAGATGGCGCTGGTCGTAAAGACAAATGTATTAAGGAGATTGGGATGGCCGAAGTACCTGTACTATAGCTCAGTGGCTTAGAGCACTTCCCCGGATTGGAAAAGACGCGGGTTCGATTCCCGCTAGTACAAAAAATCTCTTTTTCCTTATTCTCAAATAATTTATACTTTATTTTAGTACGTGTCAAGTGCTAAAATATAGATGAAAAAGCATTATTGTGATTAAAAAAAAAAAACAATTTAAATTCAATACTATACAGATTATTAGATAAATAATTATAATAAATAATTATAGTTAATGATATAATATCAAGTCCTGTGAAATTTGTTTTATAAATTATTATCATTAATCCTGCAAACAATATTACCTCTTATCGACTAGAAATTGTTTAATATTATTTTTGAAACATTTTATTTGATATTTTTTAATATTTATTCGGTATTTTGTAATAGATTTCGGGTGTCATACAAAATTTATTTTTCCCAAATGTAAATAATATATATGTAATAATAAAGGTTCTTGCATAGGGCATGTGAATGATTTTGTTATGCTACAGAGGTGGCAAAAAAGTATACAGCCCAATAGTAAGCGGATAACTACCGTTAGTGTAGGGTCACACTTATAAATACCAATAATGTTTAGATGATGATGCTTATAAACGTACTCAGATTTAGTATTAAGAGTGCTGTACACTTACTTATAGCTAAATACATAAAATATATGAATTTCCTTCTGCGGAGAAGCAATAAAATGTTTATGTTTCTTTCTTTTCTGTTAAATATATTTTATATTATACTTATTATTTGTGAGCCCGCTCGCAGAAACAATCTCTTTTTCCACATTTCACAAATTATTTGTTCTTTAAAGTAGATGAGCATGTCAAGTGCTAAAATACAGATCAAAATATCGCAAAACCTATGCATGAGGGATGTTTATTTTATTTTCGTGCACAAGGTCGTGGGTTCGATTCCCACTCATGACAATTATTTGTGTGATGAACACAGATACTTGTACTGCGTCTGGGTTTTTTCTATTTATCATATGTAAGTATTTACAAAAAAAAGTAATATATGTATTATATCCGTAATCTGGTACCCATAGTACAAGCGTTAAGCTTAGTTTGGGACCAGAGGTCGAGGTGTTAAAAATGTCCGTGAATATTTATTATTACTTAATAATATAGTATATATATATATATTTATGTGTGTCTAATGTATTATATTAGTGTTTCTTCACTGCCCCAAGGTTATCTGGTAGAAAATGCCTTTAGCATTAAGTCCGCCTTTGCATACAAATTGCATAAAGTGTAAAATTTTTTTTTCGGTTGGCTTGTGAGTCTAGCTTATTGGCATACGGTCGAAATGTCTTATACTTTAAGAGCAGTTTCATGCCCAGCCAGTAGCTAGTAGGACAGTAATTGGTTAAGAAAAAGAAACATTTAATTTAACAAACAGAAAAAGAAAACAAAATGCCTTCTCCAAACAATCTTTTGTCTACAATTCCCAAAGGAATTTACGGTCTATAGAATGTTAGACATTTTTAAGGCTGCACACTTCGCTGGTTATCCAAGGGTTCACTAGTCGGGTTATAGTGAAAACTTTTGTACGAAATACGAATTTGCTAGCTGTGAATACGTTTCTAGTCAACTGGAATACACTGAGTGTATGAGATGGCTTTCAGTTCGTATATATTACCTTTCTCAGACCAGATCTCGAATTCATAAAAGATACGAGTAAACATAGTAATAAGTTTGAATGTTCAGATCAACAACATTTCGTATATAAAATGTATTTGAATGAAATAAAGATTTGTAGTCTCAGACCTGCCTCATCGTAGTATTTACTTTAAGAATTCAGTAGTTAAATAATGATTAGAATTTTTATAAAGTAAAACGTTTACGTTATAATTATCCACAAAATGAGAGAAGTTTACAAAGGTCTGTGAGTCCGAAATAAAACTACTTTTACACGAACCATTGTGTATAGTTAATTTTCTATGAGCATGACATTTTCGAATCGGTGTACTTATGTACTTATTTACAAAAAAGATAAAGGGTTAACATAATTTTTGAAGTCGGTTAAAAATGAATAATGAATTTCAAAGTTAATGTTACCATAAATGGGCTGCATAACTCTTCCCGTGCACTCAAAAAGTATCGTGTCGGAACATAAGATATAATATTTACAAGATACAGTATCATTCCGGTAAATTTGAAAACATGAAATTTTGCCGTCGGAATATTAAATGGCTTGCATGTTCTTAAAGTTACCTGATCAGAATAATGCATGTGAATACAACCTATAGTGGCGAAGGCGTCTCGCAGACAGTAGGGGTTTGAAGTTAAAATTGACATTGGGTTCTAGCGAGCTAGTAGTTAAGAACTAAAGACTTTCTCCTTTGCTTGTAGCATAAAGATACGCGTCCATTTATCCGCGCCGTACGCAACGCAGGGACGCATTTTTGTTCGCTTTGCATGAATTTGTTTAGCACTGCGTTCACTCTTCCGCAAGCACGCGCCGCAGTCAGGCATATATTAGCTATCTGGTTAAATGCGGATGACGTCATCAGCATTTTCGAAAAATGCGGATAATTCCTTAAATGCGGCGTAATTCGCATTTTTCGCTTAGGTTTACTTAGGGTTGTCGTTGTTCTTATATCCAGATGGTTCTTTTTTAATTGATTTATCTCAATGACATAGTACATATTGTAAGATTCAATGTATTCGCCAAACTTTAACGTTTATTGGTGAGACGCGCCCATAAACTTAATAATTAGTTTAAAATCCAGGCCATGAGTCTGCTACCTTTTGACCGCCAGGGGACACAGGGGGACTATATAAAGGAAAGCGGGTCGTAATTGTCATATTATTTTAAATTTAAAGACATTTTATTGTAATTTTATTATGAGAAATGACGAAAAATAACAAGAAACAAACAAATAAAAAAAAAAAGCAAATTTACTTTTATGCTTGGTATCATAATGGTGTTTCGCGTTATAAGTACTCTTTTTGTATAGCAAAGGTTTTAGTGGCATATTAAGCTGGTTTCCCATTACAATTAAGTAACATAACAATTTAAACATTATAAGAAAGGAGAATGAGATTTCTGAGCCTTTTTTTTTGTTAAGGCGGGAAGAAATGTTCCTAACCGCACACCCCGTCGTTCGGGGCACAGGGTAGTGTGGGGCCCTCACCCACTAAATAAACCCGCCGTGTGCCGTCTCTACGCCTTATTGGCAGGCACTGGAACTATGTTACATTCCTTCAGTGGTGGGATTTTTGGGCCTGTAGTTAACAAGTTGGCAAAATTGGCAATATTTTTCTAATATAAAATTCAAAAAACTAGCTCATTTTGCAATCTAGAAACCAAAAAAATATTAAAAGAGAAATGATGAAAGAAATCGATTAGGTACTTTAGTCGATTCATAATAGAATTAATGCTCATTTGGATGGATACATAAAATTAAAACTAAATGTTTAGTTTCATTTTTAATCATTTATTCAAAAATAATGAATTAATAAAAAAAAAAAAATGTTAGGAAAAATAATATAGAACATTTTTATATCAGTATATCGATTGATATACTAAATTGATACACAAGTGAAATCCTCTTTTTTGAATGCTACCACGGCAACACTACATTTGACAGTTTAGTTCTTTTATAATTTTTAAAAATAGCTATAAAATAAAACAAGTCAAAAGTGGGATCGATTTTGGAAGATCGCCTTTTTAAAATCTATTTTTTTGGGTATCCAACCTTATTTAAAAATTAATACAAAAATCAATCTTTCGCCAGAAGAATCGCCAACCCTAAACCATACAAACTAGACATATACCATCTAGTGTTGCCATTGACATGACAATTGCCGTATTATACGGTATTTGGTGCCATTTGAAAAAAACACGGTACAAGGCATTATAATCGTCAATCAGGGGACCCTCACGAAATGCATTAAGTCGCGGGATACAGCTACTCAATAACGTAATTTAATATAACCTATAGCACCACTGGACTTCACACTTTAGTTGATTATTGAATTCACATCGCTAGTATGATAAGTTAATAATGGACATGGCACTAGTGGAGAATTCCCCGGAAGATTAGATGTTCTTCAATCGATCGATTTTGTTCTTTCATACGTACTTACGATATTCATTCTACTGTTACGAGACTTACAAGCATGAACGAAAATAGCGAAAGAAGATTGTAATATAATATGCAGAGGAAAAACAGTGACACCTAACAGCCTACTACCCCTAAAATCTGTCTGTTAATCTGAAATATTTTTATGAATTTTGTATGGATATTACATATTTGTATTTTATATCCTTCTTATATATTTGTATTTAATATCCTTTAATCATTATAACTATAAGAACGATATCTAATTGTGTGTTTAAGTCTACATTGTGATTGAATTTGTATGATACACGGCAATTTTTCAGGTTTTACCACAAAACACGGCAGCCAATTTTTAATTAATGGCAACCTCATCAGCAAAACTTTGACATTAGCAAAATCGGATGCAATGGACGCACCCTTTTGACAAATGCGTTCAATGCGATGCGTACGGCGCGTGCGTGCGGACTAATGGACGTCCACCATAATATTAACATACTACTATTTAAAATCTAATATCTTTAAACTAGCAATCTTGTATATAATAAATATATAGGTAATCTGAATCTTGGAAACTCTCCAACTCCAACGATTTTCATGAAATTTAGTAGGGTGTTTTGGGGGCGATAAATCGACCTAGTTAGATTTAATTTTTAAAAAACGTCGTTTTATCCGTTTTTTCAGGCAATGAAAAAATAACCAGTTCATATTCTTTTATTATTAAGTCAGTATAATCGAAAAATATTTATTTCATCATTATGTAATTTGAATCTAAATATAATTTCCAAAAAACACGATTTACCAACAAAAATAAAAAATACCGTGCAAAGCTCGGTCATCCAGGTACTGGTATTTAAGTTATAATAACTATGATCTTCGAGCTTTAATATCACTAAACGTCTCTTACCACAAATCACTGGTACAATATGGGCACGTGGCACTCCTTTAGAAAATTATGGTTTAATAAAAATTGAACGAAAATATTTAAATGCTAGGGTTAAAATATTTTATCACTTTAATCGATAGGTCTTGGTCCGAGTAAAAAGCGGCCAGGAATTTCAAGCATTTTAGTGATGTGGGTGCTTTGGTATACATTTACTTTTCATAAGGATTATTATATCTATATCAAATATGCAAACTGCGTGTGGTATGCACGTGGTATGTGAAGGATTTTTAAAAATTTAATAGAATAATTAGTAAACATTTTATAAATCTTGCACCACGATAATGTCAATTTTCATATAGCTAGAAAGACAGATGAACTTTTGAATGTAAAAAACAATTATTTTCATCACCAAAAGAGGCTGTTGAAGAGTGTGAAAACCATGTTTTCAAGGTTACCACAGAGGAGTAGCATAGATGTTTATAAAATTGGTTTATTCTATGAAAAAGTGCATTTACACTAATGGAGAATACTTTCAGAAACAATAAACTCATTGAAAAAAACAATTTATTTGGGAAAGCGCAAAAAGAAGAGAGATTTACTGCGAACAGCATTGGAGCCTGTGTCCCATTCAATCCGGGGACGTGCTCTAGACCACTAAGATGTCGCAGTCACCTAATAACACCCAATCTACGAAACGTAGACATTTGTTTTAGACGTCTTTAAGAAACACGCCATCTATCGAATGTATTGGCATACATTTTGATTCCGATATGGTAAGGTTAATTATTACAAGAGTATGACTTAATTAATTGTTAGATAGGTACCTAAGTCGCCCTAAGCTATTAAAGTCTATAAGTCACAAAGCTAAGCTTTACTTTTAGACTGCAACAGTAATAACACGAACAGAAGTAATAAAATATGGGTTCGTTACTTACGACATGTTAGTTTGTACCAATACTATGTCTTTTACGTCCACCATATTGGATTACCGCAGGCAAAAGTTGCTGACGTACTCACGTCACAGCTTCCGATGCCAACGAATTTTTATGCCGAAATACCGAATTTATGTGCCTTGTTTAGTTTACTCGGATTTATAACGTTTTTACTGTAAGTGTATAACACGTGCAGTGGCGATTGAATGTTTTATTTTATATTTGAGACGCAAAATTCGGTAGATATTGAACGTAAAAAAGTTACGATCAAAGTCTTGCCTTCTTTTGTGTAGATATTAAAAAAGGTTTCTCATAATACGACGATAAATGATTGAATCTGAATATTCGATAGAAGTTTTCGATAGAATAGGCTGTATGAAATTTCGAATCTTTTCCTATTAAAAAGTAAAAACTAAAATTGTGGTATATCTCCCTGTATCTGCTGTCTATGGTGAGTGAGAGCGCCGAAGGCCCATATACAGGCTATAACAAAAATCCTGTTGGAAATTACGACTGCGTTATGGCTATCAATAATATCCAATTGTTACAATACAAGTAATTTTGGAAAACATGCAATTAAAAAAAATCATATTAAATATTAATTCATTATTATTTGTAAAGTGAAAGGGATTTATTACCTCTGACATTCTGCGTGCAGTATTGTAGATAGGTGACCTACACGCGCGTCTCCCTTTGTGTTTGGGTCGGCGCGCCGCTAGTATTTCAGCGAACCAACTATGCCTACACCAAAGGTCATGAACTCATGTGAACTCATCAAGTTCATCACTCAGCTCTTCTCGCAAGAAATGAAGTTAGTTGCTACTCATGGTCTGTTCTAGAAAACAAGGGATCTCAAAATCTTGTCACCCATAATTCCCGCCGAAACATTTATCTTCCATCGAAGTTGGAAGCGACTGGGTTTTATGACATGAGAGTTAATGTTAGCCCATTCGTGTTCATTGTGTGCATTAAACATTCATATTTTAAGGAGCACGGATCAGTGAATAGTACCCGGCTTTATCTTGTTGAACTTTATCTACGTGATCTTCCCTAAAATAGGCAAAATTTGTTTTTCGATATTTTCGTCAAGCAGTCTTGGGCTCCCGTGTTAGCATGATGTTGTTCACAACCTGCCAGTGTGTTGTACACGTGTAAATGCTGAAATGCCATCGCTGATGGTAATGCGATGTTCCGTGGAATATTGAAGAGTTCATCATAAATTCTGCGCGTCTCTGCCCAAATGCAGTCACACTATCCGAGACACATCAACATATTAAAATACTTCTCGTTGGAATACATCATCTCATGAAACATAAGTCACTTACGGCAGATAATTACGTGAAATGCGAACGTCCGTTCGGAAGCAATCAGCGCGGGAGACTAAGGGGTAAGGGGCGGCTTTTAAAAGGAATAGGTACAAATACGCGCGTGCGACAGGCGGTGGCATGGTTTGATAATTTCCCAATATTTGTTTAAAAGCGTGCCGCCACGACGGCTGGACCGACAAGCACTTGTACATATAAGGTCGTAATAACATTTTTTTTTTGTGTGGGTTTTATAAATAATTTGATTGCTAACTGTAACTGGCCACTATTTTGTTTTATTTAAATTATAGTTAAATATATATGAAACACCTATATGATTTTTTATTTATTTTAACACAAAAAAAAATTGTAGAATTTTGCCTGTCTGTTTATTCGGATATCACGTAAAAACTACAGAACTAATTTTGATGAAAATTTTTTGTTTGATCGCTCTTGATTAGACTTAAAACTGGTATACCTACACTTTATCCCAGTCTTATATCGGGAACCTCAGCTATAAGTAATATTTCCAAAAAAAAAATCCCATATATGTGCAATTTACACACGGCAGAAATGAAACTTCTGAAAAGTAGCCTACGAGAGATTGAGATGGATATAGAGTATTAGGAGTATTAGGATAAAATATGTAAGGTTTATTATTTCTTACCAAGCTTAAAATTACCTCTCATTAATTAAATTTAATGGAGCATTAAAATTAATTAAAATTTTGTTTTCTGCAACGATATAATAGTTGATTAATGTTTAAGGTTGTCTTTAAACTTTAATGGACTTTTCTGCAACTGACTGTTAATCCTATATATTCATATTATTATGTTTGTTTCTTTATCGTGACGCATTTTAGTTTCATCGAGTTTCAAATCACAACGATTCTAAAGAAGTTTCACTTCAATAATGTGTAGGCTTAGAATAATGTGTAGGTACCTATAATCTGTGGTTTCATATTCATTATTGTCGACTTCGAAGTACCACTGTATGCGTATTCATTGTGTATAATATGAGCCTCCATTAAATGCTCTCAATACGATCCATCGCCCCGCATATATCATTTATTCATGAAAATAAAGGACAAATTTTCTTTTTCATAACGTTGTGTACTTATCAAAGATGTCAGTGTCACCTGGGATGGCAAGATGTTAATAAAGGGGACAGTTTTGAATATCCGGCCAACATCTGCCTACGACACAAACCCTTACTTTAATATTACCTGTATTTATTAATACTTCAACCTCCTTACAAGTACTACAAAGATTGATACTGGCTTTTGCCCGTAATTACGTCATAAGAACTTGTTTAAATAAATAGCCTAATAGGTATTTTTTTTCTCAAATATCTTTATTGTACAGACATAGCTCTGTTAAAGCTATATAAGAGATACTCTATCTATATAGATAGAGATATGAATAATATTCTATAGGTATTTATTCCATCCATCATCCATTCACCGTCCACTGCTGGACATAGGCCTTCCCAAGAGTATGGCACAACGAGCGGTCCTGCGCCGACCGCATCCAACGCCTACCCTTTAGAACCTTTTTTTCGATGGCCTGCCTATTGTCACTTGAATTTGCCAACCCGGCGGGCTATGTCAGTCACTCTCGTTCTCCTACGGATCTCCGTACTACGGATTCGATCACGTAGGGAAATACCAAGCATATCTACGCGAGATATCTAAAATGTATTAATAGGTATTTATTATTAACACTATTTTAGATATCTCGCATAGCTATAACTAAGATTAAAAAAGATATAGATGAATCAAAGCATATGACGGCTTCAAAATGAAATAAAAAGGGGCCAATAATATTAATATAAATAATAAGGCCTAGACCCCTATTGTTAAGGTGAGTAAAAATGTACGTAACACGCCCCATATTTTGGGGTAAACGCACACTGTAGTAGGTGGAAGCTTCTCATCAAATAAATAATTGCACCGTGCGCCGTCTTTCCGTCTATATTGGCCGACCACTGGAACTGTGTAACGTTACTTCAGTGGTCCAGAATTACAGGTTAATTTATGTGGCTAAATATGTACGATTATTTCATAATATGTCCAATATAAAGCTGGGCAGATCGATGACAGCAAACTATTTATCAATTTGTCCAACTATTATAGTTCACTTGACAATATCGAGATATGACTGGGTGCAGCGTAATGTAGTTTGTTTGTCGTGCTGTTTGTGTTCTGTCACTTGTGAGTTTACGTGCGAGAGAGATGGCTTCACAAGAAAAAAACAGTTAGTTGTAGAAAAAATTACTTTCCAATAGAATTATGAGTTTCAGTTACAGGTTTTAAGTGAGTCACGTTTATTTAATGATCAATGTCAAAAAAACATTCATTATCCGACCGGATTGTTCATGTAAGATTACTATATTTTATTTCTTTGTACTTTGGGCACCTTATAGAATCAATTTTCCTAAGCACGGTCGGGCAAATTGTTAAACAATATGCCCGGTATTGCACAGGCAAATCAAGAAATGTCGGCATATCTTGAAGTACCCACGTAAATCCCGATCAGCCCAGTTTAACGATTAGCCTACGATATCTGTAGACAAATTGATATCTACCAATTTAGGTATTAATGATGTACGCACTTCCCGTCAAATATTGAATCGTTTTCTTAAAAATATTCAATATTCCTCTTTTGAACTTATTTTCTTTTATTTGATAAGTATGAGATGTTATTTTGTAGAAATTAAATGATTAGACCATACTAATGCACGATAAAATGTATTGATATTTGTTACACAGAATTGCCGCCGCTTGCCGTGTGGGGCTGGCTTTAGAATTGTCCCACCCCTCTCCACCCATGGGAGTCGTAAGAGCTGACTGAGGGAATACCAGGGGAGTGGGCAGCAGCACTCCCTCGAGTATTAACAACATCCACTGCGATCGCCAACCCGCCTGCCAAGCGTGGCGATTACGGCACTATCCCCCATATGAGCGAAACACATGTTGTGGCGTTGTCTTGGGGAGGCCTATGTCCAACAGTGGACGTCAAAAGGCTGATGGATGGATGGACACAGAATAGCTTAATAGATTTGCATGAAATTTGGTACACAGATTGTTTCTAACCCGGCTTAACCTAGACACAGAATACTTTTCATTCCGGAAAATAATATGACTAGCCGATGGTTATATTAAATGTAGGTATAATAACTTTTAAACTCATTCACTCCTCTCAGATTTAATCAGGTAATAAATTAATATACGAAAATCTTAATTAACTTAGACTAAGAACTGCTTGTGTCCTTTAATTTTTTCTCAAATTCGGAATATTGATTTAACCAGGCAAGAGGGTCGCCACGTGACATTATTAATTTACAAGGCAATGTAGCAGTGGATAAGGGGTGGCTGGTAGAGGTTATTTTGGTAACAGATTATGTTATGTAATATTTTGACTTTCAAGAAAGAGTACGTAATAATAAGCCGATATCGAGTAATAGTGTGTCAAGATCTTTAATTTTTTTTCTTAATTTAAATAATATGTAAATAATAATTGTAATATACTCGTATAATCCAACCGTTCTGTAGCTACGCAGACAGACGAAATTCTCAAAAGCCTTCACAAATTTTAACATTAATTTATTAGCTTGATATGTAGTATCTATTTATATACATATTGTATCAAATTCATGGAAGCTTTTATATTAAGATGTCCAGTAATAGATAATTTTAAATTTTATTGACTATTATAGTAAGTATATGAAACAATTGCAACAGTTTCATAACTTTCACCTACGCGTAATATTTCGCACAAGATTACTAAAACTTAAAAATCTGAACTATACAAAGTATTTTCTTAGATTTTGGATTACTTAAGTTTATTATCTCCCTTATTTCAGACATAAGTTATAAAAAAATATTTTCATTTTAGCGGTGAGTAATATTTTTTTGTCTAATTTTAGCTGTGATCACTGCAGTTTTTTACTAGAGAATATTCAAAATAGCCTCTCACAGCTATTTCAACTATCTAATGGTTACTTTTATAATTACAATTGCTTCTAGCAGAAGACGTATTTATTACGTATGGTCTAATTGTCAATCATTATAATAGTTTAAGTCAAATTGTTCATATAATGACCGATTATATCCTGCCTCAATTGTTCTGGTTTTTATTAGAGCGGAATTTCTAGAACAGTATTACATAATATAGCGTTATTTAATCAGGAATATATAAATATATCTACAGTATTTCCCTTAGAAATGACACTTTACCTGCAATTTAACGAAATACGCTTCACCGCGCGTCATGATGACGTTTATGCTGTAATTCAATATGGCGTCCGTCGAGGCGTCCCGGCCGCGGGCGAGACATAACCTCAAAATCGCATCAACTCACATTTGATTACTGGAAAATTAACCCGACGTGGCTGTTATATGCCCCGGGGTTTTGGTCTAGAAGATTAGCTTTGGCAGATGAAAATACTGTTAATATTCAAATATTTTACCAAAATAATGTGTATTTATCGAAATTGATGTTTGGCGACAATTTTTTAGCATTTTATCTGTTTATTTTTTTTAGGCAAAAACTACTAAATGGATTTTGATAAAATTTTTTGATTAGACTTACAAAACTGCTAAACATTTTATTGCGCTACTGTATTATATTGAGATATAACCTAAAAAAATGCTTCTGGCTGCAAGAGAGCCACCGGCAAAGGCTTACTGCTCTACTTAAATAAAATATATAATGTATGTATGAACATAAATATGTTTAGTGCAATTATTATAAATTATATTTTACTTTCAAATAAAATGAGCAACTACCCACTTTATTTATTACTAGATTCTACCTGCAACTGCGTCCGCGTGGATTCTAGAATATAAATACATCATTATGGCACATGGTTATCTCTATGTAAACATTACTATTCCACGCGACTTTTATTATTGTAAGTTCGATTCCCACTCAGGAATATTATTTGTGTGAAGAACACAGATATTTGTATTACGTCTGGGTGTTTTCTATCTATCATATTTACAAAAAAAAAGTAGTATATATATTATATCCGTAATCTGGTACCCATAGCACAAGCATTAAGCTAAGTTTGGGACCAGAGGACGTTATGTGAAAAATGTCCGGGAATATTTATTTATTCATATTTCGCAAAAAGTCATATTTTCTGGGCTCCAGAATTTATGTATGCAAAATTTAATGATGATTAGTTTAGTAGTTACACCGTGAAAACGTAACAAACAAACTCATTTTCGCATTTATAATATTAGAAAGAATATCTTTAGAAAACCGCAGAACAGCTACTTCAAATAACAAAGACGTAGAACAAAAATCTACAATGTCTTATATGACTGATAAGACAATCCCCTCACAACTACTTAGATAAGCACTTCAAAAATTGACGGCAAGTCCATCAGTGTTAACAATACTGTACCAAAAAGACAAACAACTAATCAACTCACTAATAAAATACTATGTTTCTGTCCCAGGAGAGCGACCAGGGTCGATGCCGTCCACAAATTGGTTCTCGTTAACATTTAGACGCGATTCTCGAATTCGTAGCCCTATAACAAGGCTTGACCTCGGGAAGTTTAGCAAGCGAACAAAATGGCCGGACATGCTTCAATTAGTGGCCGTCGTTCATGTTCGAAGATCCTTATCGATCAGTAGATGAGCAATTAATTTAATTGGTACATTGCTTGTTACACGAATTCTTAATTGTTTACTAGAGGAGGTTGAACTTTAATCTCATGGCAACAACGTAGCAACCGATTTTTTAAATATTTAAAATTTTGCTTGCGTTCTTTTTACAAAATTATTATTTAACGTACAATGTTCGTAAGTAATCTATCCTCTTCTATCTATATACATATAATTGCTTGAACCGACGGACTGACGATCAACGCAGAGCCTAAACCACTGGGGCTGCAAACTTGAAATTTTGGTAGTATCAACTACCAAAATCCACTAAGAAAGGATTTTTGAAAATGTTACCCTTAAGAGGGTAAAATAAAGTATAAACGGTTGTATGGAACTCTGTCAGGTTGAAAGTAAGAAGCACAAAATTTGATATATCTGTTTCTGATCAACAATAAATGTACATGTATAATGGAATTTAAAAAAAAATATTACCAAGTTTGTTATTTACTACCAAAGGGTTGAAAGTTTGTTTGGAAAGTTCGTCATTTTTAAACTAAGAAGCACCAAATTTCATATACCTACCTGTTTCTGGTTAAAAATAAATGAACACGTATATCAGCGATTTTATAATTTTTACCCCTAAGAGGGTGAATTGGGGGTCGAAAGTTTGCATAAAATGTTTGGTATTGTTAAAAGAAGAAGCATGAAATTCAATGTTGAATGTATCTTATATAAAGTTTAAGTAACAAACTTTATTAACTAAGTGCAACCTGCGACTTCGTTCACATGGAATTTAGTATTAATTTTTTTTGCAGTAACCTATCTATTTTTCTAAAATAATATTATCTTAAGTTACTCCTTGCAAGATCTGCTATACGCCAGTGAAAGTCCCTTCAAAATTGGTCCAGCCGTTATAGATATTAGCCGAAACAACAGTCAAACAGAAACTTTAAAAATTGTATTTTGTACTCTCCTAAGCATTTAGTAAAAAGCTGTTATTTAAACATTATAAACAGACATTTCAATTTTATTTATTTGGAAAGATAAGTTTTTATTGTTTAAAATCATAGTTTTCATTTTAAATAAGTATATGCTCGGTAGATGGAATTATACACTTGTTCTGAATCGGGCTATTGTTTCGTTATACCACTTATTATTATTATATGACGAGATAACGTTAAATACACCATAGGTTGTACGTAAGCGACCCCTGAAGGAATGTCATACAGTTCCAGTGGTCTGCCAATACAGGCGGAGAGACGGCACACGGCGGTTTTACTTAGTGGATGAGGGCCCGACACTATCCAGTCCGTTGCCCCGAACAACGGGGTATGTGGTTAGATACCCGCCTTAACAAAAAATAAGGTTTTACGTAAGCGTCCTCCTTCTGCCTCTGATTGAAATGGTAAATATAAATCTTTTCCTTCATTGGTGACGGAGCTTGCCTGTAAAGGGCAATACAATCTTGTGTTATACAAGCTCAAGTCTTGGCTAGACAGGTGTGGGAAGAGATAGTTGCTCATGTAGCCACTCACTAAGATCAATTTTCTATTATGTCTCATGATACTGACGGTACTAACTTTAATAGTCCTGATGAATACTTTATTGATATGCCAGTATTTCATATGTATGGAGGTTTATATGAGTTAGTAGCAGCCGGACAAACACATGCGATATTGTAATCTATCACAATTATGAGAAATTTTGCATAGAAGGGAACCCCGTAAAAAGGCTTCGGCTTAGTTCAATACAAAACTAATCCCAATGACATTATGATATATATTTTCCTTAGGATAGATCTGTTATATCCGATCTCCAATCAGACATCTCTGATATAGTGCATATTTTTAAGGAGAATTCGCGCAAGATTTACTAATGCTACTGGAAAGAAGCAGCTCAAAAAACTAACACTAAATATAAAAAGGAGTTCACAGAGCTGCGGTAATTAATTCGGATTGGAAGGGATGCAGGTTAGAATCCCACTCGCAGTAAAACCTCTCTTTTTCCACTTTCACAAATAATTTGTTCTTTAAAGTAGCTGAGCATGTCAAGTGCTAAATATACAGAAAAAAATATTTTACGAAAATGATAAATTCGTTTTGTAGAGCACAATGAGTTAAGGATCATACGTTATTGAAACGCTCTTAAATTTAAAGAAGTGCATGGTATATAGTTAGTGACTGTGTTTCTCACCGGAAACTAACTCTTAAAATTGTATCACCAGTAATGTTATTAATAAATTTTAATCTCCTAAACTGTGCAATGGAACTAGGTTACAAATCAAAGCTCTTTATAAATAAGTCGTAGGAGCCGGTTATTACCGAACGTGGTCAAGGAAATTTTATTTCTTTCAACGAAAACTGTTAATTCCATCAGAGTACCCTGAAGAAATTAAAATAATATTAAAGAATACAGATCCCTCTTAATGTGTGCTTTGCCATAACAATTAACAAGTCCCTATACCAGTCACTGAAAATGACTGGCATTGATTTAAGTAAGGACTGCTTTTCACATGGAGAGATTTATGTTACATGCTCAAGAGTGAGTTTTAGACGCAAAAGGAAACACTGCAAACGTCGTTTACAAAGAGGTACTTAATATAGTAATTAGACCTAAAACTTTGATGATTACTAATAGTTTTATTTCATTAGAGATAGTATTGTTTAAAAAAATCGTTCCTATTTTAATACTCATTTATTTGCGCGAGCGAAGCCGCGAGAAACAGCTAGTTATCTATATGTCCTTTCGAAATTTGCAGACCATTTTGCAACCACTTTCTGCATACTTAGACCTATGCAATTTTGTATGCTTACTTACAAATTGGAGATTTAATTTCTGATCAAGCTGATATTGGGCATGCATTTCTACCCCTAGTGGAAATACATGAAAATAAAAAATATTAGCGAGAGTAGATAGCGAATTTCAAAATGGCCGCTCAATAAATTGGGAAAAATAATTTCGATCAAGCTGATATTGTACATGCATGTTCAGTATTTTTTATTTGTTAAGGTGCTAAAATATGTACTTAACCGCACACCCTGTCCTTCAGGGCAATAAATAGGATCCTCACACTTTAAATAGACCCAACTGTATTGACGGACAAACGAATGCACGTTCAGTTCAACACATAATACACGAAAATTACAAAATAATGGGCGCTATATGGATTATTTAGGACTAATTCGGGTTAAGCTAATACTGGACGTATGTGCCTATTCAGTATTGATTCAAGGTAAGTAAAAAGCAGAAAGTCTGGACGCTTCTAACGATAACTTATTTGTGCTTTAATGAGTAGTTTGAATGTTATGCGAGATTAGATGAAAATACATACATACAAATAATAATCATAACCCCGGCTTAGCCGTAGCCGATTAAATAGACGATACGGATTAAAATACTCGTACATTATTTCGCTAGATCATTATTTGCAGCTAGAATCATTCGGTGCCATCGAATAACATCACTCATAAGGAGTTTAAAGCCACTATGACTATTACTAATGACCATTTAACAAGCAAAATTGTGTAACCCATATATTTGTCAGCAGCATGAGTTCAGTAGCTCGAACGACCGGCGAGGTGTAGCATAAATGGGTGACCAAAAACTAGTACCTATTTGTGAACAAGTGATCTCTTTAACTTTGTAAGGCACGTAAAGTAGGGGGTGCCGGCTATCGAATAACATCCTGGTAATGGTTACAAATTCATAATCATATAAGAAAACCCTGAGACCTAGCCCCGAGACCTGAAAAAAATTCTGACTTCAGTCTTGTTTTCTGAGTACCAGTTGTTCCAAAGTTAAGATCATGATGAGTATGGGTTATCGAGTGTTTATCTGATAGGAATGAGAAGGTCCTACTCATCGCAAGAGGAAGAGGGACTAACGTAGAGTACCTAGTGAAAAATCCGTCCGTGTGGTGACAGACTAAGAATACAAGTGTCACCATCCCATCTTTTCCCGCGGGTATCGTATAAGGTGTCTAAGGGAAGTAAGCAGTTATCACCCATTGCATTGCACTGGTGGTAGGGCTGGCTACTAAGTGACTACTCACTTGCTATCAGTCCCGAACGGGTCGGAACTTATGTCTCCTGTGTGACCGGTCAAGAAGAACGTCAGTGTGTTTTGAGTATAGCTGAAGATAGCCGTTTATTCTTTCATTTCATATCTGAGAAATGAAATGGTGCGCAGTGGCTTGACAATACTCTCGGTATACACACTTACCACAAGGTGGGCCGTGGCTCGTATGCCATCTTTAGCAATAAAAAAAAGCCAGTTTATAACTGGAGAAAATATCACAACGGTCGTAGGGTTGGGTACCAAGGTCTTATTTGTTGACAGACCCGATTGTATACATTCACCGCCATCTTCTCTATTTTGCCTTATTTATTTTTAGAGAATTTCGGTATCGTCTGCAATGAAAATAAAACTATAAATAAAATCTACTAGTGCAAATGACAAGAAATAACGTACGTATACGTGCTTTTGCAGTTTATAACAACCGTTATTTATTAGACAAATACATTTTGTCTCGTATTTTCGCCCTGTGTTAAACATCAAACGCGACGCTGACGAGTTGTGTGTCTGAACTTTTAATAGATGCTCACTTCCAACTGCCTGAACTATGCATACCGCTTGTCAGTTAATGAGTTAAGGAATAACTTCGAAAAAGGCTGTGGGAATTTTCTCAAACTTGGAAGTTGGTTTAGACAACTTCAAAACTTGTTTAGTGCGGGTAACTGAATGTTCAGTAAACTTATGTAAACCTTTACAATTTACTTAAAGGTTATGGTCAAAAAGAATTGTTATTCTAGGAAAAACTATGGATTATATCTGTTGTAATGAGAATTTACAAGCATTATAGACTAGAGAAATAATTATTTTTAAAGTACAAATTATTATTTGTGAATGAGGAAAAAGAGAACTTTAGTACGAGCGGGAACATTTGAATTAAATGTGATGAGGAAATTGGGTATGACCGCAAGGGAGTACGATAGCTCAGTAGATTAGAGCACTTTCCCGGAAAGGAAGGGACGCAGGTTTGATTCCCGCTCGTACTAAAGTTCTCTTTTTCCTCATTCACAAAGAATAATTTGTACTTTAAAAATAGCTGAGCATTTCAAGTGCTCAAAATATAGATCAAAACTAACTATTTGTGAAAAGAGAGCTTTACTGCGAGCGGGATTCGAACCTGCGTCCTTTCCAATCCAGACAAGTGCTCTGAACCGCCAAGCCATTGCACTCCTATTTTTTTTGAGCCACGGCCCATCTGATGGTAAATGGTAACCGTCGCTCATGGACTCAACTATACCGAGAGTATTGTCAAGCCGCTGCTCACCATTTCATTTCACCGATATAAAATGAAAGAATAAACGGCTATCTCCTGCTACAGCCAAAACGCAACTATGTGCTTCATGGCCGGTCACACGGGAGATGGTGGTACCAACCCGCTCGGGCCCGATACCAAGTGAGTACTCCCACTTGGTACCCAGCCCTACCACCAGTCATGCAATGGATGATAATTGCTTACTTCCCTTAGTCGCCTCATACGACACCCGCGAGAAAGAATGGGGTGGTGACACTTGTATTCTTAGTCCGTCACCACACGGACCTAATCCTAATCTCCACTTCACAAGCGTGAAGTCTCCACTTCACATCGTGACTCCTAATTTCCATTTCACAATTGCTTTTAGATGTCTTTACGACTCACGCCATTATAGACTAGAGTTTTAAGTAACTGTGTAATCACTCAAACGTCCCCACCAGCTGATGATGTTCATGAAATGTTATATGTATCTACTAAATGCTATAAAGTGGAAAATGTGATATCCAAAATAACAGTCAAGAGCAGGATTTGAACATGCATCTCCTAAATACTGTCCAGATGCTTTGCCAATTCAGCCATCGTGACAATTGCTCGTGACTGCTAATTTCGATAACACATTCATACAACGCCTTGGGCGACGCCTGCGCCATCTGTCGGAAGTATTTTCATACTTTGTGTTTAATGGCTAAGCATGTCAAATGCTAAAAATATATATGTGAAGAAATAAAACCACTCCTACAGTAACTTTAGTATATTTTCATAATTTCTTCAACTTACCAGGTAACCAGATATAATTATACTTTATACTTATGTACTATAATTACTGTCTCCTTAATACATTATAACAGCTAGATTAACACACGTCTGAACTCAAATGCGCGGCCCGGCCGAATAATCACTTTTAGAAACAGTCGGTCTTAACAGCTGTTTTATTTTTAAATTCATTACTAAAATTATGATATTTCCGGTAGAAAACAGGAAGTAACAATGTTGCAATTTTATTTTTAAATTAATTACTAAGATCATGACATATATAAAAATAGGTATCTAAATACTATGTTAGTTTCATCATGTTCTTGGCTCTTATTGTTTTGGCTTTCCTGTCGACCCAGATTTGACATGTAGGTATCTACATTTTAACCCACAACACTCAACACGGGGGGTTTGTATCTAAACTACTATTTTATTTGTAGGTAAAAAATAGCTAATCTCGTTGCCGGTCTAAGCTCTACTCAAGTAGTAATTTGGGCCTTTCAATGACACTATGAGCATGGCTACCTCTAAACTATTTATAAGCAAACTGCTTGCGTACCTATAGAGGTACCACATATAGAGGAAATGTTTATCTCTTTGAAATCAATAAACTTTAGAATTACTGAACCGTTTCCAAAAGTTCTTTCAGTTATAGAAAGGTACATTATTTATCTATACAAATAACTAAAATTTAGGTGTCTGGTTGTAATGTCTAAATATGTAACAGCTTATTACCTACTAAAATATATGAAAGTATATACATAAATTAGGTACCTATAAAAATACCGATTTTTTAAGTTTTTGTCTGTCTACAGACTTGTCTGTCTACAGACTTGTCTACAATCTGTTTGCTCCGGATTATCTCCGAAATGGCGGAACGGATTTAGGCGGGACTTTCACTCCTAGATAACTGACGTTATTAGGAGTAAGTTTAGGCTATTTTTATCAGATAATTAGATTGCCGCACAAAAAAAGAAAATGACTTAAAAAATCTACGCAAACAAAGTGGCTGTTGGCAGCTAGTGAGTAATATAAGGTATATCTATAACATCACGCTTTAACATACAAGAGCGGAGAAAACGCGCGATACAATTTGTTGGAACTAAAAACAAGTAGGTACATTAGAGATTTTGATACTTTAATAATATGTATATCTATACTAATAAATGGAGAGCCGGTTTTTTTGTTCGGTTATACTGCAAGAACTACTAAACCGATCGGAATAATACTTATGCCATAAGATGCAGTGTGTTTCGGAGAAGGTTTTAGTATATGATAATTATGTTGGTGATTACTTATCCAGAACCTATATTTTTTATGTGAAACATCTAATGCAGAGGGAGGGTAAAACCGGCTGTTAGTGTGGCGACGATTTTACCTAATAATAGGAATCCTATCCGAAATTGATTTTTCATCGACAATACTAAGACGCGAGCGATGCCGCTTGGATTGTACTAGTATTGTATATAGGCATGTATAAACACGCACATAAATACATTTACAAATAATTTGACGATGTCAGTCTCATTTTCAGGCCATTACAACGCATCAGACGCGCGTAACGAGTTCGCAATATGGCGTCCTAATGATCATGTTTTACATACAAATTAATAACATGACAAGTCTGTAATTGTAATTACACCGGTGTGACTGCATTTGCCGTACTTGTTTGAAGATTCGATGATAAATACTTTAGGAAGTATCTTTTATGGTGCTATTCGAGTTAAGTATAAAATGTTAATACGTTAGGAAATATCTTATGGAGTGATATTTCAGTTGTGAAATGTTACGTGTGTATAGTTTTAGGATGTTAACGTATTGTGTATTTTGATCTGCATTTTTAGCACGACATTTTCAGCTACTTTATATAACAAATTATTCGTAAAAATGTAATTTGTTATGTAAAAATGTAATTTGTTATGTAAAAATGTAATTTGTTATGTAAAAATGTAATTTGTTATGTATTATGGTAATATAATTATACCTAAGTATAGATTTAGAAATGAAGTTAGAATTTATGGTGGATATTATTAATATTTTAGATTATATATAGTACTCTCTGTGGTGCAGCGGTAGTCTAAGCGACTGCAGATCGTGAGGTCTCGGGTTCAATCCCCGGGTCGGGCAATGTTATTGAGCTTTTTCGTAAAAAGAAAAATTCTCAGTAGCAGCCCCAAGTTTGAAAATGTGCCTGGTAGACAGCAATAGGCTCGCCCACTATTACGTGGGACTTAACCATAGCTGGCAAATCGTGGGTGTGTAATACACCTCTGCATACCCCTTCGGGAAATAAAGGCGTGGTGTTATGATGCTATATATAAAACGAGATATGATTTTGTTACATTTTTAGTCTCAAGGTAAAAAACTGTAAATAAAACATTTATCTACATAAATAAAATGTTAGAGGTCTGCTGTTGGGCGCGCATCGCGGAAATACTACTGGATACAATTAAGTTTTATTTTGCTTGTAAAAAAAACTAGTTTTTCAGGTTTCCTATATAGATAGTAGCTGAATAAAACGTTTACCAATTTTTAAGCTAACTCAAAATTCATTCACTAGTTTTTGCGAGATAAGCAAACTAAATATCATGTATTAGATTCAGAGACACCTACATAGCGTAAAACAATTATTTTTTATTTAGATATTTTTATATATATTTTTAGCATTTGACATGCTTAGCACTATACATTAAACACAAAGTGAAAAATGTGAAATCGAAAATAACAGTCAGGAGCAGGATTTGAACCTGCATCTTCTGGATACCGTCCAGATGCTTTACCAATTCAGCCATCCTGACAATTGCTCCTGACTGCTAACCTCGATAACACATCATACTTAAGGTCTTTGGGTGACGCCTGCGCCATCTGTCGGTAGTATTTTCATACATTATACCGACCAGGTAAACTTAATTTTACAATTAAGATTTTACCTAATAATGACGCAAACCCTTTAAATATTTAGATATTTTTATATATATTTTGAGCATTTGACATGCTTAGCACTATACATTAAACACAAAGTGAAAATGTGAAATCGAAAATAACAGTCACGAGCAGGATTTGAACCTGCATCTCCTGGATACCGTCCAGATGCTTTGCCAATTCAGCAATCGTGACAATTGCTCCTGACTGCTAATTTCGATAACACATTCATACTTAACGTCTTTGGGTGACTACTGCGCCATCTGTCGGAAGTATTTCCATACATTATACCGACCAGGTAAACTTAATTTAACAATTAAAATTTTTACATAATAATGATGGTTGAATTGGCAAAGCATCTGGACGGTATCCAGGAGATGCAGGTTCAAATCCTGCTCGTGACTGTTATTTTCGATTTCACATTTTTCACTTTGTGTTTAATGTATAGTGTGGTCTTCTTCTAGAGAAGGTATTTAGGTTCGTGTCTGTTACATAATAATATTAATTAAATTCTAACAGATCCTTAATTTGAAGGGTGTGACCCTTTGTATTTAATTAAACAATTACAGGAAGTTTTGATAGAGCTATCTCAATCACTCCCCTACTGCAAACAAAAACGTCTGCAGGTAGAGTGGGTACAATGTATATTCAATTACGAGCTACTAGCCTCTAGCTTCACACGACTTGGACTGCTTTAGAGTTGAATTTAAAAAAGTATCCAAATATTTGTTCGAGTCTTATATAATTCTTGTTAAACGTCCTCTCGTTATCTATAGACGAATTATACTTCCTAGTTAGATGCTTTTGTCAACAGATGGCGTTAAAAACAATTAAATAAATTGCAACAGCTGGTTTTAGACCCCCCCCCCCCCTCTGCATTAGATGTTTTCACATCGAAAAGTATTATATAAAAATACGTAATATTTTATGCTATAAAACAAAATACCACTCCATAACACAGCGCCGTGCATTTTTAGTGTTCTTTACTATAAATAAATATTCACAGACAATTTTCACACAATGTCCTCTGGTCCCAAACTAAGCTTAACGCTTGTGCTATGGGTACCAGATTACAGATTTAATACATATATTACTTGTTTTTTTGTAAATGCATACATATATTAGATAGAAAACACCCAGACGCAGTAGAAATATCTGTGTTCGTCACACAAATAATTGTCCTGAGTGGGAATCGAACCCACGACCTCGTGCACGGAAGTCGGTTACACTACCGACTACGCCACGAGGCTATCGGTAATTTTAAGATAAATTAATATCAACCTCAAATGCTAAACATAATATAATACTATCTCCGTTCCATTCGGTCCGTCGTGGGTAAAAAAATCGATGTGTTTGTGGTTGTAAATATACCTATTATCCATGAACCAAAGGTATAAATTCCTTCAGCAGTTTTTACGTCGCTAAGTAATAATCAATCAAACATACAAATTTTCTCATTTAATTATGATACCTATTAGTAAGTCTATAAAGCACGAGAGCCGTCCGGATGGTGCCCAAGGGTCGTGCATAAATTATACAATTGCTGGCATTGTTACAGCCCCAAGGACGAGGTATATTTCAATAAAATAAATGTTACGGAAAATCAATTGTGTATACCGATTCAAAACTAGTATAATACTTTATACTATACTGAATCGCATACTATAATCCTTTATTAATATAAGCACGTGTTTTGTATGTACGAGTATATAACGGCCTTAAATACTTTACAATTAAGCATGCCTATATCCAGTCTGGCAGAAATACCGCAGATCATTTATGAAAATTGCCAAGAGTATATAATAATATATTTATACCAGTCTCTGCCCGCGGCTCAGCCGCAGCCAAAAGCTAGTTTTTTTGAATATATCTCAGGTTATTTTCAGGTCAGGTTATTTTCAATTTCACATTTTTCACTTTGTGTTTAATGTATAGTGCTAAGCATGTCAAATGCTCAAAATATATATAAAAATATCTAAATATTTAAAGGGTTTGCGTCATTATTAGGTAAAATCTTAATTGTAAAATTAAGTTTACCTGGTCGGTATAATGTATGAAAATACTTCCGACAAATGGCGCAGGCGTCATCCAAAGACGTTAAGTATGATGTGTTATCGAAATTAGCAGTCAGGAGCAATTGTCAGGATGGCTGAATTGGTAAAAGCATCTGGACGGTATCCAGAAGATGCAGGTTCAAATCCTGCTCCTGACTGTTATTTTCGATTTCACATTTTTCACTTTGTGTTTAATGTATAGTGCTAAGCATGTCAAATGCTAAAAATATATATAAAAATATCTAAATATATCTCAGGTTTTTGATATAGTAGTGGGATAAAATGTATACCATTTGTTAAGTCTAATCAAGAGCTATCAAACAAAACAAGTTTCATCAAAAACCGTTCAGCAGTTTTTGCGTGATGCGCGAACAAACAAATAGACACACAGATAAACAGACAACAAATCTAAGAATATCGTTTTGTGTTTAGACACTCCTATATAGCCTAATTCAGACATTTTTTCTCAAATATCTTAAATGTACAACTCTGTTACAGCTTTATAATAGTATAGATTAATAATAAGAGATAACAGAGAAATCTATAAGATATTATAGTAGAATCTAAGATTAGATAATAATTATCTATACAAGGAAAAGAAAGCCTGCAATTAGACTAATCTTCCATCTTTTTCTTTCAGGGTCCGAAGGCTAATAGAGGTTTTTTGGAGGTGGTAGAAGGAGCATTAATTGGATGTACGCAACTGCAATGATGAACATTTTGATCTGTATTTTAGCACATGACATGCTCAGCTATTTTTAAAGAACAAATTATTTGTGAATGTGGAAAAAGATAATGGCAATCGGCCAGTGCGATGGGTTAGCGGTTAGAGCACTTCCCCAGATTGGACGCTGGTTTGGATCCCGCTTGCACTAAAGTTATCTTTTCCCACATTCACAAATAATTTGTTCTTTAAATGCACTGATGAATTTACGGATGAGTACAATCGATAATCACATGGAAACCCGAAACGAAGGCATCCAATTACGCAATAAAAAGCCTGTTATAAAATTCTCACATTTTTGGGAATTATCAAGTCCAATTAAATCTGAAACAAAGTCAAACTGACAAGGAAAATGGGTGTGCAAATTAGACTTTTATATGGCATCACCAATATCCGACAATTTGGGCCTGTAAAAACTTTTCAGTACTTTCTCTTAATGAACTAACAAAATGGCTTCGCGATACACAATGGCTTAATCAAACCGCATTGAGATAAGGGAAACAAAAGACCTTTTTAGTACATCGTGAGGGATGAACTTTTAGCGATTTAGTATTTTTTTATTCCATCAGCCTTTCGAAGTCCACTGCTGGGCATGGGCCTCCCCAAGAGAACGCCACAACATTTGTTTCGCTCATATGGGGGATAGTGCCGTAATCGCCACGTTTGGCAAGTGGGTTGGCGATCGCAGTGGATGTTGTTAATACTCGAGGGAGTGCTGCTGCCCACTCCCCCGGTATTCCCTCAGTCGGCTCTTACGACTCCCATGGGTGGAGATGGGTTGGAAAATTGTGACATTTTTATCCTCATCCCATTCTTATCCCACTATTGGCCATAGATTACTTTCAGAGTAAGTAATTTAGACCTAAGCTATTATGTGAGTCTAGTCTTTTTTTTATAGTATACTACATGGGTGGCAAACAAGCATACGGCCCACCTGATGGTAAGCACCTGATAGTAACGCCATCTCCTAGGAAAGGGAGTGGATAGGCAGTGTAATAAAGAGAAGATAAGCAGGATCTAAAGAACGGATAAAAAGAGAATAAGGAGAGGATAGAGAGGGGATGGGCCTCCGGCGCTCTCACTTACCATTCGTTGTTTCACGCTGATCTTTTGTGAGAGGGTGGTACTTCCCCGATCGAGCCGGCCCATTCGTGCTGGGATAAGCGAGGCTTAACCACTAGAAAACTTCTTGTCTTTAACTTGGACCACAGCTCAAGACCTCCAAAAGCCATAATAAAAAGCGACAGGATAAAATGATTTATGGGATAACTAGATAAAGCGAGTGCCACATTTCGAGTCGCTCAACGAGATAAGACAATAATAATAGATTTGTTACTTTTGTCAATTGGTTGAGACGTGGCGCGTTGGCAAAAACGCTGGCCCGTCAAGACAACTCGGCGAGAGTGACAGCTGGTAGTGTAATAGTTTGTTGTACGGAAACTGACATCTGATGAAGTCGTAGACAGACTAGACAGAGGATATTATAGACACGTTTTCAGCGTATGCGGTGTAAAGATAGCAATAGTTTGACATATGATAACCAGAATAATTTTAAAAGATAATCATGATTAAAACTTTATAGTCTAAAAATGTACTACCTGTTTTGTTTTCTCACGGGTGTCGTATGAGGCGACTAAGGGAAGTAAGCAATTATCATCCATTGCATGGTAGGGTTGTGTACCAAGTGGAAGTACTCACTTGCAAAGAGTATATACTAAAGACTCACTTGGTATCGGGACCGAGCGGGTTGGTACCACCATCTCCCGTGTGACCGGCCATGAAGCACATCGTTGCGTTTTGGCTGTAGCAGGAGATAGCCTTTTATATTTCATTTCATATCTGTGAAATGAATTGGTGAGCAGTGGCTTGACAATACTCTCGGTATAGTTGAGTCCATGGGCGACGGTTATCATTTATCATCAGATGGACCGTGGCTCGTCTGCCACAACATGCAATAAAAGAAAAGCCGGATATAAGAATAACAGGATAAAAGAAATTGTAGTAATGCCTATATTTTGCTTAAAATGTATTAGAACATGTAACATTAGCGTGATTATTAACGTGATTAATGAACGATTTTCACATACCGACGATGGGAATGGTTGATGATTTATACATGCGTCTCACTCACTCTTGCTAAGACCTAACATCCTTTTCTTCATCCTTAGCATTAAAATAGTAGCGAGTCTATAGTATACTTAGTCTATCGATGAAGTCCTGAGTATTTGTAGACACAAAATGTGCTTTCAGTAACTGAAAGGCAGGGAATATAATTTAGCAATCAGTATAATAAGATTTCTTTCTTCATATTTTTTGTTCCTACGTGGGTGGCAATCAAGCATCCGGTCCACCTGATGGTAAGCGGTTATAGTAGCCTATAGACGCTAGTAACATCAGAGGTATCATTAGCACGTCTCCTTCTCCAGACAAAGGGATAGGAGTTGGAGCGGAAGGATGATAAAGAAAGGATAGACATCTAATGAAGTACTGAGTGTTTGTATACACAAAAGTGCTACGTTAGTGAAAGACAGATAAATTATTTTTAATCTATATCGTGCAAAAAATCTCTTTTTCCTTATTCACAAATAATTTGTACTTTAAAAAGTGACGAAGCATGTCAAATGCTAAAAAATATTGATCAAATTGTTTAAAAAATCGCGCCATCAAATAGTAGGTATGAATTTTAATTGCAAAATGAAATGTACTATATTGGTTTAATGCATGTAAAAGCATTCCGATAGATGGCGTTGGCTGTTAAGACAAATGTGATAAGGAGATTGGGATGATCAAAAGATCTGTACGATAGCTCAGTGGCTTAGAGCACTTCCCCGGATTGGTAAAGACGCGGGTCCGAATCCCGCTCGTACAAAAAATCTCTTTTTCCTTATTTATAAATAATTGGTACTTTAAACAGATAAATTACTCAATTTAGTAGTATAATAAGAGATAGGTAGTAGAGAGACTGGTGGTAGAGCTGGGTGCCAAGTGGGAGTACTCACTTGGTATCGAGCCCGAGCGGGTTGGTACAACAATCTCCCGTGTGACCGGCCATGAAGCACATTGTTGCGTTTTGGCTGTAGCAGGAAATAGCCGTTAATTCTTTCATTTCATGAGAAATGAAATGGTGCGCAGCGGCTTGACTATACTCTCGGTATATCTGAGTCCATGAGTGACGGTTACTACTTACCATCAGGTGGGCCGTGTTTCGTCTGCCACTACAAGAAATGAAAAAAAAATGGAATTCAAGAATTAAGTAACTTAATTCGAAATACTATAGTCAGAACTTTTTTTCTCGATTCTGAGCGGTAGTTTCGTTCACAATAGGGGAAGCTCTTGGTGAGAAAATTACATTTTTTTCTAACAAAGAAAATGGAAATATAAATAGAAGGTTTTTTGTATGATGTTGTTACTTCACGCCTATTTGTGTTTACGAGTCTTGAGAGTATAGCGAGTGTTCAGTAGTATTGGCAAGCGTTTTTCTGTATTCTTTGCAAGTACTAGTAAATGGCTTTTGTTGTATTGTGCATTGAAACGACGGCGGGGCCTATAAATAACTTTTAGTGCATTTTATTTAACAACTTGCATAGCACGCGAAAAGTATGTTGAAGCTTTAAGTAAATTGTTTGAAGACCCGTACTACCATGATAGCAAAAACATGGATATATAAATGCTATTTTGGAAAATGTATGGATACTATACATGTAAAATGGATTTTAAAAGATTTTCATATTAAGCCATTTGTATATTTATACATTCATTCGGCCGAAGTTCGGTTTAAAATGCCGAACATTCGGTATTAAAAAAGGTAAGAATTCTACTAAAATTTAGAGATATCTGTCATAGCTATAAAATAAGTCACATATACCAATACTATAGAATAGAGTAATTTAAGGATGGTCAATTTGTAAGTACGTTAAACTATTTAGATATTTTTATATATATTTTTAGCATTTGACATGCTTAGCACTATACATTAAACACAAAGGCAGCGTCACCCAAAGACGTTAAGTATGATGTGTTATCGAAATTAGCAGTCAGGAGCAATTGTCAGGATGGCTGAATTGGTAAAGCATCTGGACGGTATCCAGAAGATGCAGGTTCAAATCCTGCTCCTGACTGTTATTTTCGATTTCACATTTTTCACTTTGTATTTAATGTACGTTAAACTATATAAATATAGATAAATTAAATTACTAATGAATTAGTTTTTTTCACAATCCAGGAATCTACAAATCAATAAACCCAATAATAGACTAATGTGTGAATGACTGCACAGATGGAGGAGTGAATTAGATACCAGCCTCCCGCCCGAGTGTTGTGGATTCGATTCCCACACAGCACAACTCTTTGTGTGATCCACAAATGGTTATTCTGAGTCTGTGTATACTTTGTGTCCGTGAAGTTGTATAGTTTGTAAATTCCCCTGCGATACAAGGATTATTCCTTAGACTAGAGCAAGGAGTCGTCGTCTGAAAAAAAAATAAAAAATACTATGACACCTTACACTGACTGTTTTTTTATTATACACAAATATTAATATATCGGGTCTTAATCGCGTATATAATGTTGAGGTTAAATACCTTAATTTCCCGACGTTTCGACCGTATTGCATCGGCCGTGGTCACGGGTTGACTGGTGTAGTTCAGCGTTGCCTCCGTGAAGCGCGAGTTTTTACCGTATATTAAAGGAGTAACGGACAAAGTTGGAACAGTACTACAGAAATACTCCATTAAGACTGTATATAGTCCGCATTCCAAAGTATCACATCACCTACGTACTCCAAAAGATATAATCCCTCTGCAGACACCTGGCGTTTACAAAGTGGATTGCAGCTGTGGTAGTTCTTATATCGGACAAACCAAACGTACAATTGCGGAAAGGGTTAAAGAACATATCGCGGCTGTAAAACACCGACATACACAAAAGTCAGCTATAGCGGAACACTTGCTGGAGGCGGGATCCAACCACTGGATTGAACTGCATAAACCACAGGTCCTCTCCACCAACCGTCACTATTACTCCAGGATGGCGCGGGAAGCGGTTGAAATCAAAAAACATGCTAATTTCAACCGAGAAGATGGATACCGTTTGTCAACATCATGGAATCCTGTCATCAGTAAGTGTACATATCGCCGAACAAACATTACGCGCCAGTGTGAGGATGTCGTTAGTGTGGTGTGTCGAAGTACCGACAGTTTTGGAAATCAAGATATAAACGAGGCGAGGGTAGTTACAGACACTCGCGCTTCACGGAGGCAACGCTGAACTACACCAGTCAACCCGTGACCACGGCCGATGCAATACGGTCGAAACGTCGGGAAATTAAGGTATTCAACCTCAACATTATATACGCGATTAAGACCCGATATATTAATTGTGTATAATGTGTACAAATCGCGAAAGTTTAAAAATGTTTTTTTATTGTTTTACGACGTTGTCTTTCATAAAAATACACACAGAACGCGACTTGTTACTCCCGAGAAAGCACATAATGAAGTTCGGTTGGCGGTTCGGATTTAATAAATCATTTATTTTTATAACGTTTTCTCTATAGTGGTATTACATACCCGTGAGTGCACTTGAAATATACGTAAAAGAAAATATCAGCAATTTTTCGCTCGTAAATAATTACGCCTAATTAAAGGGCTTAATGTTGGCATTAAGTCCCTTACTTTACTGGTACTGTGCGTGTATTAAGTATCGTACACCCACATATAGATTCTATTTATATAGGTATCGTAATAATAAGGAAAAACGGTCTTAGAAATCATAAAGCGGCTATTTTAGATCAGACCTATGTCACACATATTAATAACTAGCCTTTGAGCACTTTCGGTTCAGAGACATTCGCATAGCCTTTTTGTGTATTATATAACCTAACCTAACCGCACACCCCGTGGTACAGGGCAATAAACAGGGCAATGTGAGCCCACCCATTAAATAAGCCCGCCATGTGCCGTCTCTTTGCCTATATTGGCGGATAACTGGAACTGTTTGCCATTACTTCAATGGTGATACCCAATGCAGTCATTTTTTCTCAAACATCTTCAATGTATAGATACAGCTCTGTTAAAGCTTTATAGTACAGGTTGACGATAAGATATGTATTGTGCTTTATAGATACCTATATCAATTAACATAAAAATTATTTGCAATATAAAGCGTTCATTTTACGCCTTCGCTCACGCAAATCGAAATAAAAGTTTGTCTGAAGTTTGATAAATTGTCAAAGTTGATATTGGCCACCTCAAAAAAAAAAGACATTGGTGACAAATTGATTAAATTGATTAAGTAGTTGATCCATAGTTGATTAGTTTGGTTAATCTTACAGACAACCTAATAAAACCAATTGTAGCCGAGGAAATTAATGGCAAGAAAGCCAGAGGCCACTCAGGTCTGATCAGGTGACCAAATTCAACATCTTTATTGTCCGTTGAGTCAGTTCCTTTTGCTGAAAATAAATGGCGTAACATCGTGTGCGAAAAGTCAATTATTTAATGCGTCACGGTCTCCAGCGTCGGGAATCGATACAAGTAAAACAAAGTATTACATCTAGAAATAACGTTAGCATATTTGTTTGACTAACTTACTACATTACCAATACTTATATTTATGTACTACAAGTTGGCCCGCTCAACTTCGTTTCATCTACACTTTAACAGCGATTATAAATCCTATAATATATTTATAAGATATAATGTAATTTTAGTTACAAAGATTATATTAAATTGTAATAAATTGGCAATTTAAAAAAGTGGCCCATGAGTTTCTTGCCGGGTTCTTCTCATGAAAGGCTTTACTACGGAATCCGGCCGCTTGTGGCGATTGCAATCGCCACTTTGTTATTGCGGTTGCACTCGCCTCAGGCGCTCGTGTTAATTATTTTAATTATTAGTGTATTATTGACGATTTTAAGTGCTACTTAATAGGCCTATGAAATAAAGATATTTTTGAATTTGAATTTGAATTTGAAAAATCAATCTGAATCAAATCGTCTAAGGTTTGGATTTAGACATGGCCCAATGAATGAATTAAACTTAAAAAGAATGTAGCTGTCATTTTGTCGTCTATTACCCAAATACCCATACAAAATTACCAATATTGCATTTTATTTTTTTATACTTACTTTTTTGTAGGAATTTCCCTTTTTTAAAAAAATACTACCCCTGTTTGAGTGAACAAAACAAAAGAATAGTTATTCAAATTGGTCAAGCCAGTTTTGAATTTTAGCGAGACTAACGAACAGCAATTGATTTTTATATAGGTACAAGATAGCTGCGGTTTGCTCGCTATCCATCATAGCAACTAGATCACCATGCGACTGGGCGTCAAGCCCGACTGCCTTGTTTCTGAGACTGTAGTTTCTCTTTTACGATTCCTCCGCGCCTACTACCGCCTACGCTAGGAGACAATCGTTAATAATGTTGCCATTTTATTTTCAAAGTAATTACTAAAATTATGACAATCCCCCTCCACCTATGGGAGTCGTAAGAGCCGATTGAGGGAATATCGGAGAAGTGGGCAGCAGTACTCCCTCGAGTATTAACAACATCCACTGCGCTCGCCAACCCGCCTGCCAAGCGTGGCGATTACGGCACTATCCCCCATATGAGCGAAACACATGTTGTGGCGTTCTCTTGGGGAGGCCATGTCCAGCAGTGGACGTCGAAAGGCTGATGGATGGATGGATAGATGACAATCATTTTTAAGCTATTTTATTTTTAAGTTATTAAAATTATGACGCAAGGAAGAGAAGGATAGATATTTTCCGTTATAATTATGATTTCTATGGATACGCACGTCGGTCCAGCCATGCTACACGTTTATTTATCCTCGTTTGGGTCAGTTGATCCGCGTAGATCAGCGTTGGTAATCCACCATTAGTGGCCAGCTTACGTATTCCTACTTTTATCTTGTTATATGCTTGTGAATATTAAAGGCCCTTACGAGGGCTTATTTATACAAATAATACGAAATTACATTTATCTATACCTACATATAATATAATTGTAACAGGTCGATGGCTGTACATTGAAAAACTCAGACTAGTAGGTTATTATTAGAACAACAGGAGCTAAAATAACAATGTATTGTACACGCATCACACAATAACTATTGAACGAATATTGCAGATTTTTTTTGTTAATACGTCACTAATGGTTTTGTGCAGAAATTGCTGTCCCATTTATCCGATATAAAACCCCTATATATTTTTTCAGGGTGTTATGGTAAATTTCATAATGATCGCTTGAGCATCAATGACATAAAAGTGTGACAAATAAATAAATAAAGTCACTTTCTCTTTTATAATATTGTACTAAGGATGCATGGATAAAGATGGTTTTATAGCATTTATGCGAAAAAAATATTAGGGTTTTAACTACAAGTAATAATTTGGTGTGGTAGAACCTTGCTGAGTTACAACACCAAGGATGAATTATGGATGAATCGGTCTGAGAAGCGAAATACACCTACAGAGCATTACTCTATGAAAGAACATTACTCTACTCTACAGAATAATAGCGTAAAGTAATTAAACACAAAGTGAAAAATGTGAAATCGAAAATAACAGTCACGAGCAGGATTTGAACCTGCATCTCCTGATACCGTCCAGATGCTTTGCCAATTCAGCCATCGTGACCCTTGCTCCTGACTGCTAATTTCGATAACAGACAGCACATTCATACTTAACGTCTTTGGGTGACGCCGCGCCATCTGTCGGAAGCACTTTCATACATTATACCGACCAGGTAAACTTAATTTTACAATTAAGATTTTACCTAATAATAATTAAGATTTTACCTAATAATGACGCAAACCCTATAAATTTTTAGATATTTTTATATATATGTTTAGCATTTGACATGCTTAGCAACATACATTAAACACATAGTGAAAAATGTGAAATCGAAAATAACAGTCACGAGCAGGATTTGAACCTGTATCTCCTGGATACCGTCCAGATGCTTTGCCAATTCAGCCATCGTGATCCTTGCTCCTGACTGCTAATTTCGATAATTTCGATAACTTTGTGTTTAATGTATGTTGCTAAGCATGTCAAATGCTAAAAATATATATAAAAATATCTAAAAAAGCGTAAAGTAATGTTATACTTTATTCATTTTAGCGTGCGAAAAGATGTAACAAAATTAATTCTCAAAGAGTCAATATTCACTCATATTTTAAACCACGAATACATCAAAACTAATTTTTCAAACATTAAAGAGCGTTCTTTTTATGTTTTTTTTTAACTTAAGGTACAAATCATAATTTGTGAATAAGGAAAAAGAGTATTTTAGTACAGGCGGGAACTAAAATACTCTTTTTCCTTATTCACAAATTATGATTTGTACTTTAGGAGTAGCGGAGCATGTCAAGTGCTAAATTATAGATCAAAATGTTTTTTTTAACTTCCCGCTAAGTAAATTGAAAATTTTCAAAAGTTGGGAATTTATTGGTTTTTCGAAAAACGAGTTTTCAACGGATGTTGACGTTTTGAGGTCCTAGGAAGCTTCCCCGAATGTTATTGTTTTTTTCAGATGTGTTTTTTTTTGAATAACTTTTAAACGGTTTTACCGATCGATTCCATAAACTAATCAGCTGTTAACATCAAAATTAATGTGTACCTATCGATCACTTTCTTGACTGAATATTTTCCTTGTCTTGTTGTCTGAACATCCTGAGCAAGGCACCGCTTCATGTTGCTGTTTTTAATTATTAATTTTTAACTTCCCGCTAAGAAAATAGAAAATTTTCAAAAGTTGGGATGTTATTGGTTTTACCCCGTTTTTCTTAGCGGGAAGTTGCAGGGATGGCCCGTTAAACCGTTTTCCAGATTTTTTTATCTCACAACTGCCTGTATAGTATATAGACATAATTATTTTAACTCTGCCATTTAGTTAGATAAGTTAGACAGAAGTCAAAACCTTTTTACCACTTTTCAGCCTTATTTTCATCTCTTAGTCTTTTCTAGATTTTATTGAGTTCTGAACGCGCAAGTTATGCTTTTGGTATTGCTAGCATTTATAACCGTTGATCACCAGGTAGGCTGCATGCTTGTTTCCCACGTCAATTCGTTCCGCCGGCGGCGACCAGGGGTGAGGATCTAACGTAACCTCCCACCGCCTTGATGATGACAGAGCATGGCCAGTAGGTTATCCGCCTGGGGCATTGGAGTAGAATGCTACAAGATGACTCTCCGGTGCAACCTACTAATAAGTGTGGAAGGGGCCGTAATTTAAATGGGTATTCAGGGCGCAATATAGATCCAAGCTCCAGGTGAGTCCCACATACTCTTCGTCTGTCACGGGCGGGGGGATGCGTAAGTTAATTTCCACTGCGATAACAAAATAGGCTGCATGCTTGTTTGCCTCTTTATAATAAAAAATAAGATTAAATAAAACGAAAAAAAAAAAAAAAAAAAATAGTATCAACAGTATTGCGCGTACAAGAACACACGTACTGCATTTATACCCTACTACGAAAGTACTCTCACTTTTACGAAATTACATCGACAGGCTCAACGTTATATTTATTCCCACATCAACAATATAGCCAGCCCTGGTTCGCTCGTATAACTCACTAAATATACACCAGACATAAAGTTTATTGTTACTTCTTACTTACAGATGAGATACACTTCGGCCAGCGATCCTCATTGGCTCAAGAACACTATAAACTCCAATTTTGGTAAAATATAAAATACCTACCTATGTTCTATTTAATCAAAAAACAGCGATCTAATATAGAGAGATCAGTATGATTATGATCATAAGTAATTGTGAGGTTTGTCTGTATATTTTGTACAATGTAAATCATTTAAGACGTTTCATGTCTTGGTATATGATTATGGGATATATTAGTTCTAGGTGGTACCTATATTAAAAATACTGTTCCAACTCTAATTTAAAATCTTTAATATATGTCCATCCATCAGCCTTTAAACGCCACTGCTGGACATAGCCCTCCCCAAGAGGAGGCTACAACGAGCGGTCCCGTCATGGGGGATAATGCCGTAATCGCCACGCTTGGCAGGCGGGTTGGCGATCGCAGTGGATGTTGTTAATACTCGAGGGAATGCTGCTGCCCACTCCCCCTGACACTGATACTGACAGAAATTTCAACAAAGATCAATAGTAAAACTATTCAAGGATTTAATACTTAATCTAAGATTAACTTGATCTACAATTTATTGAGTAAAATTAAAATTAAGTCCCAAATTTTCATCGTTGATTGGAGTCAAACAGCTTTGTATTTGATTACCTATCAAGTTTCAGTTAAAATAATTTTTATTTGAAGGTTAACTTCATCTTTCATATAATTAAGTTGGCTAATATTACACGCTATGTTTTCTCGCCAAGAGTCTGCATTGTTTAACAAACGATTCTTTTATCTTTCACGATCTACAAAGAATACACAGATTCCTTTTTTAACTTTGCAGTTTAGATTACAAACTTTTTAACTTTTTTATAACCAGGAATTAAAACGAAATGCATTTTACTTACATAATGATCTTGTACCTGGTAAGAATTTTACTGTTTTTAAGACAACCAACCTTTTTCTTTACTGGAAGCTTAAAATATTAGGAATTGAAAAACAAAAACACTATTCTAAAAAAAATTGTTTCGTCTTTAGAGACGCCTAAATATACTTGTAATTTTTCCCCAAATATTTTAAATGTACAGACATAACTAATACTACAGCTCTATTATAGTAAGTAATACTCTGCTACCGGCAATTATAACATTCGCGTGAATTTTTTAGTTAATTTATTTTATTATGTGGAAGCTGAATTATTTTTTCAAAATAAAAGCAGCTGTATTTCTCTCTTATGGCATCAGCTATTTGCCAGTTAGATAAGCGGGAGCAAAGAGACAAACAGACAGATAGACAAAAACTTTACAATACAGTATATAGGTATACTTTTATATGCATTATTAAGACATTACAAACAGACACTTCAAGTTATTTGTATATAAAAATGAGTAAGTACCTACGTCTTATTGAACTATTCGTTCTTTGACTGCTTACCCGTTCTTAAAGTGTTAGTGGTGCTGAAGCGATCAAAATGCCGCTTTGCAGCTCTTAGACTCTGGAATGTTCTAGTGTTGGATCGTTTCACGCTTTTACGTTTGCGATACTGAAAAGAGTCGCTGCGGTACAATGAGTTGGTAAGGTGAGGATATATTGAAAAGAGCGAGCGAGTTCGATTAAATTTCAAAATTTTCCTGTAAACGAACTCAAATTGTAAAAATGTGAAATCGAAATTGATAGCCACGAGCAGGATTTGAATTTGCGTCCGCCCGATCCAGACGCTATGCCAATGAAGGCATCGTGACGTTTGCTCGAGATTATCAAAGGAGGTCGTAATCCGTGTGCAGGTGTCGTACAAGGCGACTAAGGGATGGAGGCAATTATCACCCATTGCATTACTGGTGGTAGGGCTGGGTACCAAGTGAAAGTACTCACTTGCTATCGGACCTGAACGGTTCGGTAACAGCGTCTCCTGTGTGACCGGTCATGAAGCCCGTCAGTGTGTTTTGCCTGTAGCAGAAGACAGTCGCTTTTTCTTTCATTTCATATCTAAGAAATGAAATGGTGCGCAGCGGCTTGACAATTCTCTCGGTATGTTTGAGTCCATGGGCGACGGTTACCAACCATCAGGGGAGCCGTGGCTCATCTACCATCATTAGCAATAAAAAAAATCTTTTGGAGCGCGTGCAGTTCGAGCGATCGACAAGGTTTCACTCTGCTGGCAATAAGATGGTTAAACCAAAAAAGATATCTATTTTTTTTTAAGACTACATCCTGCATTGCGGAATAATCCTTGTATCGCGGGGGATTTTACAAACATACAATTTCACGGACACAAAGTACACCTAAACTCAGAAACCATTTGTGAATCACACAAAGAGTTTTTTTTTCTCTTTATTTTAATCGGGTCTTTTGAACACAGTTCATGCCAGACCCACCATGAACTAAAGTTAAAACGCAAAGAGTTGTCCTGTGTCAACTCTTTGCGTTTTAACCTTAGTTCATGATACGTGACATGAAACGCATAATACTCGGGTGGGAGGCCAGTATCTAAACCATTCCGCCATCTGTGCAGTCATGCAGTTATAGCTATAATGCGTAGTGCTGTATATGCTGAAATCATTATCCACTTTCAGCTTCGTAATCTGGTGGTAAGAGCCCTGCTTATTCCAGCATGAATGGGCCAGCTCGATCAGGGAAGTACCACTCTCTCACAGAAGATCAGTGTGTAATAATGGTTGTTACTCCTACCGTTATTTTGTATGGTGAGTGAGAGTGCCTGAGGCCCAAATCCCCTCCCTATCCTGTCCTTATTATCCTTCCTATCCACCTCCTATAACTTTCTTTGGAGATAGCGACACGTAAGTTTTGCCTGTGCGTCTATAGTCTAGGATAACTGCTTACCATCAGGTAGGCCGTATGCTTGTTCACCATCCATGTAGAATAAATAAAATCAAAGCATTCATGAGGACTGCCGACGGAAGTGAAAACTTAAAACTTTAAACCATCCATCCATCAGCCTTTCAACGTCCACTGCTGGATATAGGCCTTCCCAAGAGAACGCCACAACGAGCGGTCCCGTCATGGGCGATAATGCTGTAATCGCCACGCTAGGTAGGCGGGCAGTTAAAACTTGTAAATCAAAATTATTCATTTATTCATAAAAAATATATATTATTTAAATTATTACTTTCTTCATTCACAGCTGACCCAGCGCAATAAGTTATACTAATAGGAACAAATATAGTGTTATCGTTAACACGTCACGTGACCAAAGCGTTCGGTGACGATGGCGCGAATTCCATGATCTTTGTTCATCCCAAAAAGTGCTCAAAGCCCCTAAAGAAGTTTGGATTTCAAAAATAAAAAAATTAACACACCTTTATATCCTACTAAGCACACACCCCTATAATCTTATGCATACCGTAGTGTGGGCTCTATGTCTAGCTGAAACAGACCCATTCAGTTTGTAAACATGTCGAGCCTCTGCAATAGTGCATACGAGTCGCCTAGATTTTATGTTCCATATTGTGTAAAACGACCGGATGCAACGTCAAAATGTTTTTATTTGGCATACGGCCAATCGAAGTTGTTGGTACTTTTTTAGGTATTTATCCATCACAAAATATTGGCTTGCTGTGCTTACTACCGTAGCTCATAGATACTATCAATACGAAAATCGCCTAGTGAAGAAGTGGAATGGAAATTCACAAAGGTTCGCTCTCACTCACCGTAGGAAACGCATCATTGTCATTATAGTTAATTTACACCGATATTCTTTGGGAGGGTAGTACTTAGTCAACCCTACTTTCATAAAATATTAAATATTCACGGACATTTTTCACACAACGTCCTCTGGTCCCAAACTAAGCTTAACGCTTGTGCTATGAGTACCAGATTACGGATATAATACATATATTACTTTTTTTTTGTAAATACATACATATAATAAATAGAAAACACCCAAACGTAGTACAAATATCTGTGTTCATGACCTGAGTGGGAATCGAACCCACGACCTCGTGCGTGGAAGTCGGTTACACTACAGACTACGCCACGAGGCCCGTCAAATTCCAAACCTGAACTTTGTTTAAGTGGTAGAGCCTTGAACAATAGAAAAGAAAGTGGCACAGCCGGCAACATATCTATATCAACTGATGCATAAAAAAATATCTATTTAAGCCACATCAGTGTCGTTTGCACGAGTTTTTTCAGGACCAGGTCAAGTAATTAGATATCTAATGGAAAAAAGATAATGAAACCGAAGTAAGTGTCTCAGGGGTTATTTTCACATGGTAGTAATAAGCAGGTTATATAACTATATCTCTTAAAATATCATTTAACTTAATAATTAAGCACAAAGAATACAAAAAATATTATATTACCTACTTTATTATATCCACCAAATAGTAAAATCAGTATGTATTCGTAAAAGTAATCGTTGCATCGTGCTATTGGTTAGATCTAGTCCATAGAGTACTAATATATAGTACTAATAAGGTAAACCCGTACCAGTACATTATTCGGTTTGTCCATCCATCCATCAGCCTTTCATCGTCCACTGCTGGACATAGGCCTCCCCAAAATGGGGGTTTTATCATAATTGCCACGCTTGGCAGACGGCTTGGCGATCGCAGTGGATGTTTTTAGTACACAGGGGATGCTCCTGCCCGGTCCCCTGGTAATCCCTTAGTCGGCTTTTACGACTCCCATAGGATGAGAAGGGGTGGAGCTATTCTTGGCGCTGGCCCCACACGGCTATTCGGATTCTACTTTACATTATTTGGCCTGAACTATTACGGTACGAAATGTAAAGTATCCGATTAAGTAAAAGCCTAGTGCCTAGTTCTTATATAATTTATTGAAAAAATATTCGGTCGGTTCGGTTGACGAATAATTTGTATGTACATCATACAAATTATTCGTCAATCATCAATTAATATTGGATTGACGACTAAAAACTATGACGCTAAATAATTTACGTGACGTTTTTTTAAGTGGTTTTTTTTTGTAAATTAGTTTTTGTTATAAGTGGTTAGCTAAAATCTTATGAGTGCTGTGCACGCGAAATTCTTAAACCATTCCGAATACTTGTAAAAATAAAATTTTCTTGATGTTTGTAATTAGAGGGTTTTAATGATGTCCCAAATGTTTGGAGCGTTTTTACATTTGTCTAATAATGAGACTAGAAAAAAATCATAACTGTGTTTTAATCGCTACCGCCTGTCATTTGTTGCATATTATAGTAAAAACCGTAAATATTGAATGTGCTTCTTACATCTGGTGCGACGCAGCTGCGACCTTCAATCCATACATGCACTCTTTAGTGCAAAGCAACGTGGTTTACTGTTCGTATCAGTTGTGTTTGAAAATAAAATATTTTAAAACATTTCATAGTATAACTAGCCTTCGTCTGTGGCTCCACTGCAGACAAAAGCTAGTTTTTAGTTTATATTTCAGGTGCCTAATCCCCTAGTTTTTGTGTGATGTGCGAACAAACAAGCAAATAAAAATACAAAAAATCTAGAATAAAATGTTTTCGGTATAGAGACACACTCTAATACAATCATTTGTTCAATGTACAGACACAGCTCTGTTACACCTTTAGTACAGAGCTGTAAAACAGTACAGATTGCCACGTGACATCGGATAAAGTACGCGATATAGCACATCATAAGCAAGCTATAGCATTTTAAAGGAGAAAGAGCTGGTGTGGTTTATGGCTAGAGTTCAGGCTAGTAGGACCCAAACGTACGGTCAGTGCTTGTCAGTCAAGCAGCCGTGAAGAATTGCTGTATATTCCATGAATAAATTCTTTATATATCTCTACCCATAGCAAAATCTAAGCGATATTTTTACTGTGTATCTTGTGAATTCTTACAATAAACAGACATAACTAGCGACTACTAGCAACCATCAGATTGTAGATTATCTCATAGATTCCATCATCATACGAGGAAATTAACATTTCTTAATTAAACGAATATCGAAGATCAATTATTATAATACTATTAGTATGTATAAAATGAATGTTCTGAATTTCTGATGCTCGTCAGTAAAAGAAAATCTAAATTGAGCAAGGATTACCTAAGCATTTCTCTAATCTTGATGAAGTTTAGAAATACGTATTCTATGATCTTATCTAACGGTCAAAAAAGAATAAAATTTAATTGTTCCTGCAATTCTAATTGAACAATGATGTGACATCAGTTTATATTGTATCTTATTATAATAATAAGTATTCCCCAAATAACATTCTCGAAAGTAACACATGACCTATAATAATTGTATAGTTGATTTAGTAGCAATATACTCGTAGAGCAACAATGCGAGCAAAATATTTTTGACGTGGAAAGTTATAGCCACGTAGGGTACTACGGCATGACTCTATATTATAGTTGACTCTGAGAAGCAGTAGCGTTATGTTTGTGTAGTATTTTTATAGGTGATACAGAGATACAGGTTCACAATATAAACTTCGTGGTACGTATTTTACATTTTGTATATATTTTTTTAACATTTGGGTGTCACCCAAAGAATGTGTTCAAATCAGCAGTCCCGAGCAATTGTCACGATGGCTGAGTTGGCAAAGCTTCTGGGACGTATTCTAGGAGATGCAAGTTCAATTCCTCGTGACTGTATTTCCTTTTTCACTTTTACGAACTTTGTTTGAATTCGTGGTGTTTATCAAAGTTCAAAAATCTTAGTATAGTCTTAACAATCAAATTAAGTATATAGACTGCATAATTTTGTGGAGTAAGTAAGAGAAGCGATATATATGATTGGTTCTCATACAAATATTTTATGCGTTCTAAACATTGCTTTATTTGAATTTATGCTTACTTAATGTTAATTAATTGTACGTTCGCTAGTGCTAGTCATTAAAAAAAAATTGTAATAATGTGAGAATTTTAATTTCTTTATTTAATATTATCTTAGAATTATTTGATTTTTTAATCCGTTAGATAATTATATAACAAATTTTGCCCGTGACTTCGTCCGCGCGGGTTTGGTCTCCTCTTAAGTCAATCTAGTGCACATTCATTATTTCATTGCAAAAATATCAATTCTACAGGAACCATTCATTTTTTTGGGATCCGAACTCTGTGAAGCCAGCAAACCGGCACTGGACCAGCATGGTGGATTACGGCCTAAATCCCTCTCACAATGGGAAGAGATCCATGCGTAGTAGTAGAATAGTAAAACGATTAAAAAAAACATAATGTTGTTCAATATCATAAGCTACGTATTCAAGAGTGGAAAAACACTTGAGAAAAATTAATAGATACCTTTCGACGTATTCATTAAATATAAATAAAGAACATATCTATATAGAGTTTTGCCTTAAAGTATTTAAAACGTCAAAACCAACACTTACTCTAAGGATGAGAACGCCGGATATAAAAGCCGGTAAAAGCGCAATAAAATCCTTCAAAATAGTTTTATTTCAGTTAATGTTTACATTTACTTTAACATCAAAAAGAATTATAAAACAATTGTTTGTTATATAATTTTATTGTACCTACTTTTATAATATGTTTTACGTCTTCAATAAAATGAGAACCTACTCAATTCGATTTAATATTTTTTTTATGCCTACAGCCTTAGAATAATTACACCTAGAACGATAGTTCCCTTCAAAGTGGTCCGTTAAAAGTGAGGCAATAATATAATCTATGTGTGCATAAGGTACTTGCATTTACGCTTGACGAAACGCACACAGTGAAAAAATAATGTTGATAATACATTAAATTTTCCCTAAAAATAGGGAAGTTGAAACTATTTCACACTTATAGTTGTGATTACATTACAAATTAGATTACACCTTTTATTTATTTGGAACTCATCAATTCTTACTGCTCAATTGATGACAAAGGCCATAGATCCCATACAGAAATATAAGTGCAATTCGTTTACCGAAACTACTTGGTCGTTACCCGTTTTGTTTACATCCTAAACAGTGTAACGTACCTATTTACCAGAATACACGAATATTGCCGGCATGATGCACTAAAAAGAGTGAAATAAAAATAATCAGAAGGAAACCTAAAACCAAATCAACACATAAAATTACATATTATTATTATAAGTAAGTGACGCGGAAGTACGCGAACTTGTTGTTTTTTGTCTCAGTTTCCTTATTAATCCAATTTAATTTAATCAAAAAGAAGAAACCGGCCAAGTGCTAGTCGGACTCGCGCACGAATGTTTCCGTACCATTGACTAGGTATACTATCTCCGTTCTTTAGATAGGTACAGCCTGGTGACAGACAGACGGACAGACAGAGCCAAAACGAGTAAAGAAACACGTTTGTGTATGGGAGGCCCCCTTAAATATTTGTTTTATTTTAATTTAATTATTTATTTTTAAAGTGAATATACATATAACTAAATATTCTGTGAATATTTCAAGCGTCTACCTGTTGCCGTTATCAACAGCGAGCATAAAGGGGCAAAAAAAAAATCACGTTTGTTGTAAGGGAGCCCCCCTTAAATATTATATTTTTTTGTTTATAGTATTTGTTGTTATAACAGCATCAGAAATACATCATTTGTGAAAATTTCAACTGTCTAGCTATCGCCATTCTTGAGATACAACCTGGTAACAGACGGACGGACAGACAGACGTTGTATGGGAGCCCCCCTTAAATATTATTATTTTTTGTTTTTAGTATTTGTTGTTATAGCGGCAACAGAAATACATCATTTGTGAAAATTTCAACTGTCTAGTTATCGCCGTTCTTGAGATACAACCTGGTGACAGACGGACGGACAGATAGTGAAGTCTTAGTAATAGGGTCCCGTTTTGACCCTTCGGGTACGGAACCCTAAAAAATTGCGCCTTTAATTGCCTAATTGAGACGTGTTTCACTTTTAATTAAACAACAAAATGTGGGAGAATATTTCCCCGTGTCGGCAACATTTTCATAAACTGTGCCATGACAAATTATTGAAATTTATTTTTCATTTTGATGCATGTTTTACGTAAAAATATAAGTTTAGACGCATTAATTACCCGTGAAATGTAATGTTACTATCTTTCTTGTGCTTTTCCGATGTACTGTGACATCCGTTGACTGCACTAACCGTCATTTTTAATAAAAATTTCGGGTGTAGTTGTCGATACGACACGACCTTGAGCACTGACGGGCTGAGTAATGAACTTAGCCAATATGGCTAGGTTTGAGTTGCCTCACTTTACCGAGGCGGACTCGGTTTCTAGGTGTAATTATTCTAAGCCTACAGCTTCTTTGTTTATGATCCGATTTAAATAATTATTTTTTAAGAAGACCTTAAGCTTAAGAGTGGTCTTATATTAATTTCATTCACAGCAGACCTTGGAGTTCTTAGAGACATAGGCGTGCTTAGATTCAAATAGGAAATATCTATATGGTGATATTAGTCGGTTTATGACGTCCAAACCACTCCTTGGTTTTGGTAGGTACCTATTGGTCAAGGGTGTTCTGGATTAGACGTCTACTATAAAGGCACAATAGATCTCTTAATAAATAACACAAATATAGAAATTGAGTTATTACGAGTATTATACTATCTAAGCGCTCATTTACTAAAAATATGAGGGAAAATAATTATTCAACAAAAATAATAAAGACTACACACGACTTATCCTAGCATCTATGGGCCGTCTTATCCTCTCCTTATTATTCTTCCTATTCCCTCCTTAGTATCCTACTCAGCATCCCCTTATATCCTTCCTTTCCACTTCCTATACCTTTCTTATCTCCAATAGTGATGCCTCTGGTGTTGCTAGCGTCTATAGGCTACGGCAACCGCTTACCATTAGGTAGGCCGTTTGCTTTTTCACGCTGATCTTTCACTAGAAATATATAGAGTACAGTATGGGCTAGGGATTTTGTTGCAACAAAAAACATTTCACCAGTTTACATACTGAAATTGTATTTGTACAACTCCCTAGCGTCTCTCGGGACCAAGGGTGGATGCATACCTATATTTCTCTAGCAGAACCCTAGAGTGTTTTCTATAAGCTTCAGACTCCATCATGAAACCCTATTAAGTATAATAATAACGTGATTTTGTGCTTTATATGGGAAAAAAAGAGTAATCCCTCTGTAGCGAAGGATATAAAACATATAACAGACACAAAGTACACTCAGGCTCATGACAACAAAACCTTAACAACCGCAAACTTTTTCCGTATGGTGACGGACAGAGAATACAAGTGTCACCACCCCCTTCTTTCCCACGGGTGTCATACGAGGCTAAAAGAAGTAAGCAATTATCACCCATTGCATTACTGGTGGCGTCCTACCTGTCATGACTTACGGGGCCGAGACGTGGACACTCACAGTGGGACTAGTCCACAAATTGAAAGTCGCGCAGCGGGCTATGGAGCGGGCTATGCTCGGCGTCTCTTTGAAGGATAAAATTCGTAATGAGGTAATCCGACAAAGAACCAAAGTTACCGACATAGCTCGCAGGCTCAGTAAGCTGAAGTGGCAATGGGCTGGTCACATCTGCAGAAGGACCGACGGCCGATGGAGCAAACGTGTCCTAGAGTGGAGACCGCGACTTGGTAAGCGTAAGGTAGGACGGCCCCCAGCTAGGTGGACCGACGACCTCAAAAAGGTCGCTGGGACAGACTGGATGCGGAATGCGGAGGACCGTGTGAAATGGCGCGTGTTAGGAGAGGCCTATGTCTAGCAGTGGACTGCAATAGGCTAATTGATTGATTACTAGTGGTAGGGCTGCGTCCCAAGTGGCAGAAATCACTCACTATCGGGCCCGAGCTGGTTAGTACCAACATCTCCTGTGTGACCGGCCATGAAGCATATCGGTGTATTTTGGTTGCCGCAGGAGATAGCCGTAAATTCTGTTATTTCATATACCTATGTGAAAAGAAATGGTGAGCAGTGGCTTGACAATACTCTCAATATAATTGAGTCCATGAGCGACGGTCACTATTTACCATTTACCGTAGCTCGTCTGCCGCCATAAGCAATAAAAAAAAATTATAATCTTCTGTGAGTATCGAACCCGCGACACTATGAATATAAACCATTGCGTCACCTGTGCACCAGTATATAAAACTATTTTTCCAAGATTAAAATTAACCTGCGTCCGCACCATATAGGCTTCGCACTATATTTTGGAAACATTTTTGTAGTTATTACAAAGGCGTCACAAAAAAATAAACAAACTCACTTTCAAATAATATTAGTAAAGATAATATTTTACACTTACTGTGGAGTCTATATGACTACATTTTGAATATAATTGCATAACTCCAAAGCACATTAATTAAATTAATGCAAAAATGGTTGTCTCACAGAAACTATCCATTTTTACAGAATAAAAAGTAGCATTTATCCTTTTCTAGATTTCAGTCTATACGTTTGCAAAATTTGATGAGAATTGGTTAAGTAGTTATTACGTGAAAAGGTAACAATCAAACAAGCGCACTTTCGCAGTTATAATAATAGTAAGTATATTGTTATCGTTTTAATTTTTTTGTAAATCAAGCACTCTTCAGACAGTAATATTTCAGTGTTAGAAAAATCCGTTTCTTTATTTGTACTTCGATACAGTAGAGTACCGAGTTTTACTAAATTTTCTAATAGAAATTCTGCCAGCCAGAGCTTGCTAACAATTTCAACTTTAATCTCGAACGACAAAAACTCAGACCTTTTTTACATACGATATTTCTTCTCGCGCAAAAATCAAATTTTAAACTTTCCGCAAACTTTACGGATTCCTTTATATTCCCCCTTAACAATTTGTTACATTTCCACCTTATGCAGAGATTGTCCTCTTTAGTTGAGTATACGAATATATTGGAAAAGTTAAGGAGAATATGTACGGGCACAAGTTGCATTCGTTCGTATTGTCGCATTGAAGTGGAGAATCGTCAAAGTTAAATTGGAGATCACTATCGCACAACTAGGATTTGAATCTGAGATTTTATCCGTAAGTGGGTATCACTTTTATCCTAAAATACCATGACTATATACAATGTTTATGGAGAATTACTAGAGTTCTGAGCCCTCGTCATCTGATCCACTAATAATTTTCTCGAAGGAGCTATAACAATTCTGTTGAGTTATAAGTCGACAACTAAGTTGTTTTTAGTCCAAGTCAACAAGCCGTCGAGAAAGTCTTTCAGGTTTTCTTACAATATTTTCCTTTACTGGCAGTTCTTTTTTAAGTTAAAAAGGAATAATTGTGTTGGGTCGTGGGCGCTTTACAAACTTTCAATAATGTACACAAATTACACCCAGACTCAGAACAACCATTTGTGGGTCACACAAATAACTATCTTGTGTGGAAATCGAATTACGGGAGGTTAGTAAGGTCGGTATGTCCGTCATCTGTACAAATTCACTCATAATTTCCAAAAATCTCAATAAATTAGCCAGTGTTGTGCCAGAATCTCAGCCTGATGATCAAAGTCCATTCCACTGTCATGGCAATCGTTAATTTAACCACTAGGCATCATAACTGATAACTGCATCACACATTATAGCATGTAATGACAACTGTATGACATAAACTCACGTTTAGAATTGATTCCTTTGATCTGGGTTTCAGATGTATTCTATGCTCTTCATTATACATTGACCCCCTTACTAATAAAAATTGTATAAGCTCCGAATAGTTATTCAGTGTTTTGTTCCGTTCTTTCAACGTCAAACTGTCATATTAGTGACAAAGATAAAACACTGAATAACTATTCAGAGGTTATACAACGTTTATTAGGGCCACTTGCGCGAAAATTTTGAGATAACTAAATACCTTTGCGTTTACCAACCTAGGTTACATGAATAACTATCTAATTCAAAATTTATCTTTCACGTAAGAAAATTCATCCAAGTTTTACTAACCTTATTCTGCTTACATCCCAGGCAAATCCAAAAGGAATGAATGATGAACGACACCAGTATTCTTCTCTCATTCACATAACAGTTACTTGCATAAGTCTTTGTTTAATGTCAGATTTGAATTCAAGCCACGTGTTTTTGGTAGTATAAGTTGAAGAGCGATTATGTCATTATGTCAAATTGTTGTTTGTTTACTATCTCGAGCTTAATCTCGAGTGTATTTTATGACAATATATCTGTATTATTTTGTGAAATATGAAGGAAATCTTACATACGTGGCCCTATTTTTACTAGTTGTAGCAGTTTACTTCTTTGATATAATAACCAAATATAGGTAAACATGTTATTGAAAATAAATAAGAAACTGCTGGTGCTATCCTGAACTGACCGGACCCTGTAGATAAGTGGCATCATAGATGATGTACTATATATAACGAAGTGGCGTAAACGCTAGTAGTACAGAATAAAATAGAAAAATAGAAGAATTATTGTAATAATCAATGTATGGGATTAGCATAAGATTACGACGACATAATAAGTATATCCCGTTGTCTAGAGGAGCTGAACACACATGAACACATCATCAGAAACCAAAAAGTCACTCATCAGGACAATAAAAATAAACGATGCAATATTATTATGTTGTTGTTTTTTAAATACAAAACACAAACTAGCATAGTCTCACAATTTTACGTAATAAACCCAGAAATAGACATTTAACTCTCCAACTTTGGCGGGTTTAATAGTTAATTATTTTACGCATGGTATAGTGTTGATGGATGGATGGCTAGTGTTAACTCTTAGAAGTGCAAACAAAAATAATTATTTAGCCCTGCGTTAGCAGTACGCCCGGAGTTATATACAATAACTCTGAAACGCGCAAGTGGGCCTTAGTAAGGCAGTGTGTGTACACTGTGAATTACGAGTCTCTACTTAAAATACGTCCGGTAATGTAATTGTAACAGTGTAAAGAAAGAAGAAAGAAAGAAAGAAAATACTTTTATTTACACAGTCTCGATACACAATTAGCATTTCAGTTATTACATTTTGTTTTTAACTAGACCACTAGTGATTTGGCAGTTGCATGTCGTGACTGTGTCAACCAGGTCCCCACTCAGCTTAATGCTGTGTTGCAATGAAAAAAAATACAACACAGCGCTGATTTTCAGTTTGAACCTCACGGGTAACTCACGGACTTGCTCACATGTATATGATTAATAATTTTTATAATTCTATATCTTAACGACTAGTACTATATTTTACAACTAAACCCAATATTGACTTAATACAGTCTAAAATACCAATGCTACATCCATCGCACATATTATAATGGCAACTTCTACATCAGAGATAAAAATAAATAAAATGTTGCTGTTAGTGAAATATGAAGGGGTTTTCAGCTGGAAGTTAATATGGAAGCTAATATTATATAGAGATAAAAATGCGTAAATTATACGTTAGTGTTTATTTAATTAATTTAATTAGATTAGATTTTAGATTTATTTAGATATTTGTTCATTGAGTAGCTGCTTTTTTAGGGTAGTTTTAAATGCGACTTTAGTTTTCAGGGTTCTAATAGGTGGATTTAATCCATTCCAACAATGTGTAGTGGCATACTTAAAACATCCCCTAAAGAAATGGTTGTGATATCATTCGGACAGTGTGACTGCAGTGATCCTTTCTCCAGTTTAACTTTCTGTATAAATAGTCTGGTTTTTTGAATCTTATTATATTGAATATTAAACTCGCTAAATGTAGTTGTCTTCACTCAGCCATCTTCAATACATTATTCTGGTTCAGATAAGGTGTGATGTGATTTCGTCGAGGAATATCAAAACAATATCGGGTGCACGCATTTTGCATACGCTGTATTAGGCGCTGTGTACGCCATAGCAGACATGGGCCGTATACTATATCGCAATAGTTAAATTTTAACAACACTTCTACAACATACTACTAGTGTACAGACAACTCTGTTATAGGTTTATAGTAGTATAAACAAAAAAAATATCATCCTAAGGTTGGTAAGTATACTCGTAACCGAAGCACCAAAATTACTACCGATTTTCAAGCGCCTTCAAAAAATTGCCATTTCCATCAAAACGTCATCACTTGCAAAGGGAAGGTTGGGGAGATAATTATCAATTAGTTAATGGAATGTTTGGAATGTTTGCAGAGAACTCCTAGTCGCTAAGAGGCAGGATGCAAGAGGGGCGAAATGGAAGGCCCCACGTTGATACTGTCTTAAAATGGATTAGTTCTCGAGTGAAGTATATTTTTATTATGGAGTACACAATCCAATTTTCTTTAGTTAAACACTAAAATATTTTAAAAAGATAATATTATGTGCAAACATTCCTACGAATGCGCTGCAGCAGTACTGCAAATTGGATGTCAAGTTATTTGAGTTATTACTTAAAAGATTTTTAATGTCAAGTTTATTAGAACTTGATTTTTTTTTAAAGCAACGTTTCCAAGATTTTTATTTCTTTTCCTCTTTGTATTTTATAGAATAAAATATCATTGTTCCAGGATTCGAAACACTTTTCGTTATATTCGTATTTCGTTTTATGTTCAACATTTATAATAACATAAAAACTATTAGCTGCATACTTCCATAATTGTAGTTCGTAAAATAAGACAACGGGAAATAGTTATTCTTAATGCAGATAGAGTAAACATATTTATAGTCCATTGAAATGTTACATTTTTTAGGCCTTACCTTGCGTTTTTTAGAGGACGCAATTTTATTTTTTTAATGTGTAGGGGGGGTCAGCATAAAGCTAAAATCAAGTTTGTGGGGTCGCCACCCTGGTCCCACGGCCGCCATCTTGAAAATAGGGGTTGAAACGGTTTTTACGATATATCTCTTAAACTATTTATCTGATAAAAAAAATTGTTACCATTTTTTGTTGCAAATTAAATTCTCTATAACTTTGGTCGAGTAACTTTTTGTCGTAGAACTATAAATAAAAAAGTTATAAGCGAAAATGTTCAGAAATCCGAGAAAAAAATTATATTTTTCGATAAAACTTTTTTTTTCTTTCATTTAACGAAAATATGATATCAGACCATTTTTGTAGCCATCAAAAAAATAAAATTGCGTCCTCTAAGAAACGCAACCCCAAATGTAACTTTTCAATGGACTATTAGGATAATATTATATATTCAAATGTCATGGCCACTGGCGTAATAGTTAAAAATATATTTATCTGATTTCGCAGTGTCTCACTTGTGATAAACTACTTTATGCTCGCATACCTGTGGCTAAGCCTAAAGCTAGTGACTAATTCAAAAATTTCATATTCTGGCACAATAATTATCTCTAGACAAAATATTTATCCCAAAGTAGGCCTCTTTTTTCGGAGATGCAATAGTAACTTATGTCTTTTTATGTATTTTGGACTATATTTATGCCAAAATTTGTGATGATCTATTAAGTACTTACGGCGTTAAGAGATAATAATCAAACTCACTTTCATGTTTATAACATAAGTAGTGATCGTGAAATATTTTGAATATATAATAAATTAGTGAGGTATACACCTTTCTTTTTGTTAAGGCTGGAAAAATGTACCTAACCACCCCATCGTTTGGGGCAACGAACAGGGTAGTGTGAGGCCCTCACTCACTAAATAAACCCGCTGTGTGCCGTCTCGCCGTCTGTACTGAGATCTCTAGAACTGTGTGTTATTACTTCAATGGTAGGCGAAATATAAATCAGCCAACTCAGACTAAGAAATAAAAGAAAGAAACTGCATTGTCAACTTTAAAATACGAAAACTTCAATAAAAACAATAATAAAACAAGAAATATCTACGACTATCTTACAGATTGAGAAATTTAACAAAAATAACATGAAATCCTCAAAAAGATTTAGGAACAGCACTCTTGTATCAGTAAGTTTGTCAATAATAAAAAAAAAAATCAAGGTAGTAGGACTGCCGACAGAAGTGAAAACTTAAAACTATAAACAAACAGTTGTTATTTTTGGATATCCAAATTAATTGTTTGATCTTAAATTAAAACATGTAAATGAAAATTATACATTCGTTCAGTAAAAAAAAATTAAAATACTTTGGAAAATCCAAAAGTGCACGCCTCATAATCTTCTTTTTTCACAGTAAAATTGATTATTTGATAAGTAACTAATAATGTATTGGTCTTACTAAGTAATTTTCAATCAATCACATAGATAGCGCTAATTTCATGGTTTTCATGTCTTATACGTCATCTAGCGCTAATTTGAAGAAGTACTTCGATATTGGTCTATAGAAATAGTTCTCACACTTCTCACGAAATAAGGATAGCGCTGGTTTTAGTGTCAAGTCCAGCGTAAATATTCACATTTTTTTTGTTTATTTAATAACAATTAAACCACATTGAATTAGACCGTGAAAAGTGATAGGGCTCTATTCGTAGTTGTACTGTATTGTAAAAGAAAAAAAAAATACTCGATTAGTAAAGTATTTCGGTCGTTATCGTGTTAACATAGGTATATTACCTACAACAAACGGACGTCCAAGGCCGAACTTTTTTAAACAGTTTTATAACTAGTTTAAATAACAAAAATGGCATCAAAAATATCATGAGTGTTAAAAATAGTGTTTTTTCTTGATATGTGTGTGTATATATTATTTTACAAGTACAATATATGATAAATAGAGACATTTTAAGTTTGAAAAATCAGTTGTTCTGCATGAAACGAGAGCAAAAAAATGATTTCTTCATTGCACAGCAAGCCCAGCGCAATAAGTTATACTAATAGGAACAGATATAGTGTTATCGTTAACACGTCAGGTGAGCATGTCGATGACGGCTTACATGAATTTACTCCCTATCCAAACCTTCCTATATAAGATTTCACTTTAAAAATCGCGGATAAAAACCGATCAAAGATGAAACGTCACTTTTCAAAGTAAAATATTTGCATTATCTGTACTCTATAATTCGGTATCATAAAAATGCCTTATTGCAACTTTGAAAATTATGTCTTGTGTAGGTTTACTTGCATGTTAGCTATGTAATTTATAATTTCATACAAACACCTTATAGACATTGCGCCATTCAAATGTAAAGTATTGAAAAAACAGCCATATATCTGCATGAATAGTAAGTACCAAATTTATACCATTTACAGTATTTTGATATATTTTTAAGCATTTGATATGCCATATAAATTAACACAAAGTGTGAAAACGTGAACCGGCATCTCCTAGATACCGTCCAGATGCTTTGCAGTCCCGAGCAATTGTCACAATTGCTGAATTGGCAAATACGACGGACTATTTACTAGGATCGTGTCTTTAACACTGTTGGTGAGCTCTAACAAAAAGATTTTACACAAAACCTGTCTAAAATTAGTTTATTCCTTTGACGCGAGCAAAGCCACGGTTAATGTCCTAGTATAATATATTTAACATCATATTATGTTGTAAGAAATAAATGAAATTGTTATGAATTCTACCTCTAAAGTATAAAAGATAATTTATACTTTAGGAATGCGTGTAACGATTTCATTAACATTAATTCCCAGCGGCGTATGAAAATTAATTAAGACTGAGGTATTTTAATTGCAAATCTGTTATTCGGATATTGTAAATTACATAAGATCTGTAAATTGCAGATAAAAGTGGTTAAATATACGACTCTTGAAAGCTTTATGTAACATCACAATAATCTTACTTTATTTTGTCAACAGTAAAACAATAGCCAAAATAAATTATTATTAAAGCTAGAGGAAAATTAAATTCGTATTATGATTTAATTAATAATAATTGATTAATAACCAATAACAATCGTTATTAATTAAATCAATACGAGTAATATTATAAATACTAGTTTCTCCCCGCGACTTCGTCTGCGTGAACTACAGGATTAGATCAATACAAAAGCTAGGTTTTGGGTTATATCTCAGGTTTCTGATATAGTAGCGGGATAAAATTTATACCAGTTTTTAAGTCTAATTAAGAGCTATCAAATAAAAAAGTTTTATCAATATCTGTTTAGTAGTTTTTGAGTGATGCGTGAACGAACAGCCAGATAAACAGACAAAAAATCTAAAAAAATTGTTTTGTGTTTAGACACGCCTATATAGCCTAATATATAGTCATTTTTCTCAAATATCTTAAATGTACAGACGCAGCTCTTTTACTGCTTTATACCTATAGATAATTAGTTAGTATTTACGTCACATTACGAGACATTTTGGTAGATATATATTTCCTTTCCTTATACTCGTAATACGTGGGTGGCGTACAAGCATACTCAGCCCACCTGATGGTAACCATTTTCTGTAGCCATAGACGCTAGCAACAGCTGAGGCATCAATCGCGCGTTGCCATCTCCAAGGAAAGGGATAGCATGTGGATGGGAAAGATAATAAGGAGAGGATAGGGAGGGGGTTTGGGCATCTGGCGCTCTCACTCACCATATGAAACACGATAGTACGAGTAACTAGCGTTGTTACTATGCTGATGTTTTGTGGGCGGGTGTTAAATCCTTGATCGAGCCGGCTCATTCATGCTGGGATAAGCAAGGTTCTACCATTAGAGAGATTTGCTTTTCTGCATTTTGGACTACTATATGTATGCAAAATTTTATGATGATCAGTCAAGTAGTTACACCTTAACAATACGTTTGAATTTTGTAGTAGTTTTCCAGCATTGAGCTTTGCAATATTTATGAAGGAGACCTCGCCTATAAGACGTTATTTTGCGATGTTATATTTACATTCATTGGGACGGTTCGAAGCGACTCCGAGAATGCAACGTGGAGATTTATTTCAATTTATTGCGTTTATTGTTGATGGAATAACGAATTTCTTATAGTTATAAGTAGGTATATCATTCGAAGTGGTGCTCGTTAAAATGTAAAGTTATTTTTTATACGGGTATAAATGCATTAGAAAATATTTCATGTAAGTATTGTGGTTGAATTGTATATTATTCGATTAACGGACTTCAAAACGGGGGTTTGATAGCGCTTACCTGGCTTTCATGTCATTATCTACTCGATTTTCCAGGACAAAGTGTGAAAAACGTAGGTTCAAATAACGCTGGTGACTATTATTTTTTATTTCACATTTGCGCACTTTGTATTTTGGTGAACATGTAAAGTACTTCCATCCATCCATCAGTCTTTTAACGTCCACTGCAGGACATAGGCCTCCCCAAGAATGGGGGATAGTGCCGTAATCGCCACGCTTGGCAGGCGGGTTGGCGATCGCAGTGGATGTTGTTAATACTCGAAGGAGTGCTGCTGCCCACTTCCCCGGTATTCCCTCAGTCGGCTCTTATTACTCCCATGGGTGGAGAGGGGTGGGACAATTCTAAAGCCGGCCCCACACGGCGAAAAAAGTAAAGTACTTAAAATATAGATATACATATAAAAATAATAGCCCTTGCCCGTGGCTCCGTCCCATCCAAACGATAGGTTTTATATAGGTTTATATCTCTGGTACTCAATATATTAGCAGCATAAATGTACACCAGTTTTTAAGTTTAATCAATAGCTATCAAATAAAAAAAGTTGCATCAAAATTTGTTCAGTAGTTTTTGAGTGATGCGCAAACGAACAAACAAACAAAAAATCTAAAAAAAAATGTGTGTTCAGACACGCCTAATCCTAATAGGTAAGTGGGCACAGACATTTTTTCTCAAATATCTTAAATATACAGACACAGCTCTGTTACAGCTTTATAATAGTTAATCATGATTTTAAAAGTTTTCACTTAATTCCCATTTATTTTCGTAAACATTCTTTGGCTTACGAAGTGGTAGTACCGACCTACTCGATCGGTAACAAAAATTCTTATAATAAATCGTTTTTGACTTTGAATTTGGAAGACGATTAGTATTACGAGTATCTACCACTTATCTCTCCTCTGTCAGAGCAGACTCAAACACCATTAATGTCTTAAAAATAAATTTACTTTTTGCTATATTATAAATTGTTCAGCTTAGATAATTTGAAAGAAAAGGTGCTCAGCTTGTGACAGGCTTATGCATACAAATTACAAATTAATGTTTTCGTAGATAAGTTATTATTATTACAATTATATTTAAAATATTTATGTGTTAGTATTTAATTTTTATTATTATTTTAGTGATCGTTATGCGTATAGAGACGTTTAATAACTTTATTAAGATGTTATTTTTTACCTTTATTAAGATGCATGTCTTAATGATAAAGTTAAAAGCTTAGCATTGTTCCTCTATTTTAGTGATTATTTTTGTTGGTTGCCTTGTCAACTATAAATGATGGAATAGCTGATAATTTTTTTATTTTTTATTGCGTTTGGTGGCAGATGAGCTGCGGCACCTGATGGTAAATGGTAACTGTCGCTCATGGATTCAACTATACCGACATTATTATCAAGCCACCGCTTAACATTTCATTTCACAGATATGAAATTGGCCACAAAGAGCACCTACAAAATTAAAGAATTAATGGCTATCTCCTGCTACATCTATAAACACTGACGTTCTTCATGGCCGGTCACACAGGAGATGGTACCACCAGTAATGCAATGGGTGATAATTGCTTACTTCCCTTAATCGCCTCGTACGACACCCGTGTGAATAAATGGGGTGGTGACGATTGTATTCTTAGTCCATTACCACACGGAAAAAGTAATGTATTATTAAGCGTCTGAATTGGTCAACTGGCTAACCACTACTTCCATCTGTACAAAATATATTATTTTGTAATGGGGAAAACAAAAAAGGGTAAAGAAGGATGCAACGCATTAATCATTTAAAAATGTTTTTTGTTTTTGTTTTTGTGACGTTCCAAGTATTAAAACCTTTTTTTGTAAATACAATAAAGATACAGTATTGACAATATACGAAGGTGAATATATGTGACTTGCGCTCACGTGACTGCACTCCACCTAGCGGCATCGACTTTGAAAAATACTTCAGCCGTTTGAGAATGTGCTGCTAGTATTTGGAATGTGTCGTCATATAATTTGATTTTACCGCGTCTCGTATTTTTAAAGTCATTACATTATCTATCGGCAATAATGTTACCAAAAATCTTTTATTTTCAACTTGTAGGCCGCCCTGGATTCGCATTAGTGCAACTTACTATGAAGCAAAATCTGTAGGATGTTTGAAAAATGTATTTTGTTTACTATAACAATTATTTTAAACATACAAATAATATCAAAGTGGGTGAGGGCCCTACATTACCCTGTTCTTAGCCCCGAACGACGGGCTGTGCGGTAGGTACATTTTTTCCCGCCTTAACAAAATAAAATGTTAGGTACTTACTTCTACGAGTATAAACTAGGCATCCGGTTCTTAAATTGTATTCAATGTCGTTTAGTTTTTTTAAGGCAGCTTTATATGCACAAGAATATCTAATTTCAAACCAAATTTTTAATAAATTGGTAAATTCAATATAAGAGTTCTAAAACTATACATTTTCTTCGTTACGAAATATTTTCTTCGCGAGACGTGAAGGCCAGGTCATTATAATACGATATACTCGTAAGACGAACACACATTGATCGATTCTATCGAGTAATTAAGGTCACATCGGCTCCAATTGGCTACCAAACTAACAAATAATCGTAAATTGGGACCCGAGATATAGATATACATACTACGTAAATAAAATCATGCCTGTTTCTCAGAAGGATAGGCAGAGGCAGTGGATGTTGTTAATACTCGAAGGAGTGCTGCTGCCCACTCCCCTGGTATTCCCTCAGTCAGCTCTTACGACTCCCATGGGTGGAGAGGGGTGGGACAATTCTAAAACCGGCCCCACACGGCATAAATCCCCAAATCGGTCATGTGTTGAAGAAAGGTGGAGTCAGGAGTCTTCGAAACCGGCGAGCGTGTATGTAGAGAATAATTATGAATGTTGAGGAAGCGAGAGATGTATGCAAGAATAGAGCCTTTTGGCACTCTGTTCTCTCTGCCTACCCTGCAAGGAAGATGGCGTGATGATAAATAAGTAAGCAACTCATAAATATGTAGAAAGAATCTAATGTTAATTTTACACCAAATATATAAAATATACGTTATTCAATTAAGTTGTTCATTCTACAATGGATTTTTAGTTGGTTCTAATATCTAGATAAAATAGCTTAGCCTCATATTTTCTTTACAGTAGAGATGCATTTTTCAATATTAAACAAAATGGCCACCCTCATATAAAATGGTCGCCCGTCACACTGACGTATATAGCTTAGTATGAATTTATAGGTCAGCTTTGTGAGCTTTAAAGTTCCGAATAGAGTTCCCATTCCATTTTTAGCTTGTGATTTTGAATATTGTTAAAACTATCGAGCATTTTATTAATCCACTTTACGTGTAGAGGCTACCCAATTTTTTTTAAAGGTTTTAATTTATCCTTTTTTGGCCTGACCAATATGTAATATTCATGCCAACTCACAGCTTTTTATTACAAGTTCTAAATAGTGGAAGGACGGACGGACTATTATTTATGTATAGTCAAAATTTAAGCTTGATATTTCTCAATACCGCCTATTTAAGCTATAAACATTAAAGAAAGAGACTGCATTTGAGAAAATCTAGATTTTCTAATATTCTTGTCTTTCCACACTCCAGAAAGATGCCTCATGACGCTTTTGGCACTTCAGAATCGAATGAGCGTGTTAGAGATGCTGGAGCCTAGATGAAGTCTCTCGCCATTTGAAGTTTTAAAGCCACATTTAGCTCCAGCTAATTATCTGATACATTAGTCCGTTGCTAGTTCTTTTCATACATTCCAAAAGGTGTAATTTCTACTTACATAAGCCACCTATAATATCTTCTAAGTACGAACTATTTAAAGAGTTGTGTAAAAAACAAAAAATCTAATTACCGAAAAGACATTATAGTATTCAGGTAAGTCTGCTAATTTTATTAAGCACTTGCCTTGCAATATGATGGCTCTTAACTAGAGTATTCCTCGTGGATTATATCTCGCAGCTCTTTCCGCTGCAGTTATCATAAATTGATTAGTGAAGCAAGCGCTATAGGATGCTCTGGGTTCTTTCTTCCTATACGCTCTCAAGTAGCACAATAAGTAGGTACATAACTCTGAATCGAATACTTGATATATTATAAACCTATTTCAGTCTTCATTTTGTTGCACATGGCTCAAGTTACTACAGAAATAAATCGATTAATGACTTTGATTCTCAGTCCAAGGTTCAGACCTCGTACGGCACACATCTCTGACTCTTCAAGATTTTTTGAAATGATGTGTGTATTTGTTTACAATTTATCACTGCTCGATAAAAGAAAACATCGTGAGGAGGGATTTACTCAACGGCTTGTGAAGTCTACCAACCCGCACTGGGCCAGCGTGGTAGACTATGGCTCAATCCCTCTCACCATAAGAGGAGGCCCGTGCCCAATAGTACATACATAGCATCACGTCACGCCTGTATTCCCCGAAGGGGTAGGCAGAGGTGTATTACACACCCACGATTTGGCAGCTATGTTTAAGTCCCACGTAATAGGGGGCGAGCCTATTGACGTCTACCGGGCACATAACAACAATACATACATGCCCAATAGTGAAACAAAATAAGGGTTGAAAAAAGAAATAGTAAGTTTAACATAACTGCCTCTGTGGTGCAGCGGTAGTGTAAGTGACTGCTGATTATGAGGTCCCGGGTTCGATCGAAAAAAAAAATTCTCAGTAGCTGCCCGGAGTTTGGAATTGTGCCCGGTAGACGTCAATACGTGGGACTTAAACAGCTGGCGAATCATGGGTGTGTAATACACCTCTTCCTACCCCTTCGGTTATACAGGCGTGATGCTATTTTTTTTTACATAAAAAACAGGAAGCCCTCATATTTATGGTTAAATATATCGTGGTATATACTCGTATATATTCATTTATACATTGTGGTTGGAAAAAGCCATATGATGTACCTGATGGTAAACGCTTACCGTATCCTATAGACGCTAGTAACACCAGAGGCATCAGTCGCGCTTCTCCAACACTAAGGAAAGGCTTAGCACACAGAGACGAAGGATAATAAGGAGAGGGGTTTTTGGGCTCCTGGCGCTCTTACTCACCTTACGAAACACAACAGCAGGAGCACCTACTCCTATCTCACGCTGAACCTCTGTGAAAGAGAGGCACTACTTTCTCGAGAGGTCGAGGCTCGAGGGCCTATTCATGCTGAGACAGCAAGTCTCAAACACTAGAAAACAATATGAAAGTGCTTTATACTTCCAATTAAATTTTAAAATATTAACAAAAGTATATATCAAAAATTAAATATATTTATAAAAGTAAAATAATGTAATAGACGGCAATAGACTTGCCTCTTATTACGTGGGGCTTAAACATAACTGGCGAACCGTGGGTGTATAATACACCTCTGCCTACCCCTTCGGGGAATACAGGCGTGATGCTTTGTTATAAAAGTAAAATAACATATTATTGTTAGTTGAATTATAAAAGCACTAGACAATATAAATTACAAAACAATTATATCTTATGTAATGACAGAAATATCGTCACCGATTTAAAGAGACACTCTGGCCTTTATTTAAAAAGCCATTTCTATCACCAGCTAAGAAACCAGAATATCCAAATCCATTTGAAAACAAAAGGAAAAACGCCGAATTTCCTCGAGTGTAACCTTAATAACGTTTTCATGTCTCATCTTTATTCCGTACGTCGAATTTCATTCAGCTAAAAGCTAAGGGAATGTAAAATTACATGGTATCTTTAAGTTTATACGTTTAGGGCAAAGACCTTACGTTATGGGTCATTTTGCGACAATAATGAGTACGTACTCATTTGAGCATTTCGAACGTTATCTCATATAACCAGTGAACGGAAAAAGCATAGAACACTCTGTTGGTGTGACTTTGGAATATGATTTTTATTGAACCCTTTTACTATCGAACTAGCCCCTCATTATGTTCATTGAGCACAGTTCTCCTCTCATAATGAGGGGGTTTTAGGCCGTAGTCCACTACGCTGACTCAGTGGGGTTGAGAGACTTCAAATATATCTTAGGCATGTAGGTTTCCTCACGATCTTTACTTTTGAAAGTACTCGAAAAGTTACAATTGTGTGCTATGTTTGACCTGGGACTGAGGATTTAACTCGGTACCAGTATCGTTACAGTAGTTTTACGACTAGGCTATCAATTTCGAATCCTTGGGTGATAATATATTTAGGAATTTCTTGCATACGTACCTACATTTACACGTGCGAAAGTAAAAAAAAAATGTTCGTAGAATATCCGGTAGGTCTAGCAATGTCTCTTAAGCCCTATTTTTTAGGTCTCTTAATCGACTAGTTAGCAGTTTAACTCGTATTATAAAGTTGTTAAGTTATAAATTCGTATACACGAGCAGCTTCCAACCATCACTTAATTTTATTTTAGCCTGTACGAACCAGATTCATATTTTAACATAATTATCATAAATATTCAAGCACAGTATACTGCTGCAAAAATAATAAAAAAGCGCGAGTATAAAAAGGTCACATGGACATGTGTGTGCTAAAGGATTGAACTAAGACCTCTTTGTCTTCGCAATTGTTATATTTGTTATACCAATTACTATACAATCTGTATTGTATTAATCTGTGTAAAACAATTACATTTCTTGCAAAGAATATAAAGCTTATAACTGTCTTGAATTAAGTGTGATTGACTCAACAACACAATGCATTAGAGTTGAATCAGCAATATGGTGAATAGAAATTATTTCTCAATTTGTAATAAAGTAAATATGTAATAATTATGATGGCTGCAATCCGGCTCGAATGCGTACCGCAGTGCGGGTTAGGGCGTGCCCCAGAGGTGACGCGTACCGACCCGCCCCCGTCGGTACGAACAACGGCAGATGCGGGGATGGTGGCCGCCACCCATCAAGCCTTGTCCAGTTTGGCGAGTCGAGGGGAGCAGAGTGTCGAGTAGGCACGTGGAATGTAAGAGGTGGTGTGGAAGGTAAGTTACACGAGCTGGTAACCGTCATGTCGGACAGACAGCTTGATGTGCTCTGTGTAACAGAGACCAAGCGAAAGGGTAGCGACGCCTGTGATCTTCCTGGTGGTGGGATAGCTCTGTGGTCTGGTGTACCGCAGAGCGATCGGGCCAGCATGGGAGTGGGGGTGTTGCTGTCCGCTCGCTTGGCCTCAGGTGTGAAAGACTACGGAATGTTCGATCCCAGACTTCTATGGGTCCGAATAAAACTAGGCGTCACCAGCCTTCATGGTCGCAGTTTATGCCCCCGTAGGCTCTTCGACGGCATCGGATCTAGAGAAGTTCTGGGATAATGTTAGGGAAGTTCTGGATTTGGCAGAAGCTAGTGAAAACGGACGAGCGAGTGGCTAAGAAGATATACAATGCGAAAGTGCAAGGAGGTACAGGGGGAGACTGAGACTTACCTATTTAGACCAAATCGGTCATGTATTGAAGGAAGGTGGAGTCAGGAGTCTCCGAAACCGGCGAGCGTGTATGAAGAGAGTTATGAATGTTGAGGAAGTGAGAGATGTATGCAAGATTAGAGCCTCTTGGCACTCTGTTCTCTCTGCCTACCCCGCAAGGGAAATGGCGTGATGACAAGTTAGTTAGTATAATTTTGATTCATGTTTTAGTTATTATACAGCAGCACAAAAAAAAGTAACTTTTATGCCAACTACTTTTATTATTAGTACTTAAATATTTTGATCTGTATTTTAGCACTTGACATGCTCATTGCTCAGCATGACATGCTCACCTTGAGACATAATCATCATGTCAAGTGCTAAAATAGAGATCAAAATGTATAAAAATCGCACCATCAAATAGTATGAATTTTAATTGCAAAATTAAACAGATACTATATTGGACTACTATATTTACCGTTTAGGGCCGGCTTTAGAATTGTCCCACCCTGTCTCCACCCATGGGAGTCGTAAGAGCCGACTGAGGGAATTCCGGGGGAGTGGGCAGCAGCACTCCCTCGAGTATTAACAACATCCACTGCGATCGCCAACCCGCCTGCCAAGCGTGGCGATTACGGCATTATCCCCCATGACGGGACTGCACGTTGTGGCGTTCTCTTAGGGGAGGCTTACGTCCAGCAGTGGACGTGGAAAGGCTGATGGATGGATGGATGATATTGGATTAATGCATGTAAATGCATCCGATAGGTAGCGTGGTTTGTAAAGAAAAATGTGATTTTGAGATTGGGAATGGCCGTTTAGTGACCGTCGGTCAGTGCGATGGCTTAGCTGCCTAGAGCACTTCCCCGGCTTGAAAGGGACATAGGTTCGAATCCCGCTCACACTAAACTTATCTTTTTCCACATTCACATATAATTTGTTCTTAATTAGTACTTTAAAAAAGTAAAGCTGCTTACAACACATTTATGATAAAAGCTAACATAACAAAACATGCATTTGAACAAATACCTACAGTTTAATTAAAGTCATTTCTCAAAGAAATTTCTATTATACCGAAAACTGGGCGAATATTTTGTATGCGCAACGAGAGATACCGGACAGGACGCGAGTGTTCAAGATTTACGACCTTTGCAGGACAGTCCCAGACAGCGGACAGTGTTCGGACAAGTCCCGTAAGATTAATTGCATGCCCCACTATTTGGCCACTGTTGATTTTTTGCATTTGTATAACTCCAGCTTGAATTTTAAATTGAAATATACGAACTATATTTTTGCTTTCTTTATTATGACGGGTGGGATTTTCTTTTATTAATGTGGTTTACATTTAATTAAAATCAAGTCTAAACCTAGTCTAGTGGCCTTGCTTGTTTCAGCAAAAATGGGCTGGTTTGATCGTAGAAGTACCACCTTCTCACAGAAGATCATTGGGAATAACGTTAGGTACCTACTCATACTGCCACTGAAGTAATCCAACATAGTACCAGTGGTCAGTCAACATAGGCGGAGAGACGGCACACGGCGGGTTTCTTTAGTGGGTGCGGGCCCCACACTACCCTGTTCGTTGCCCTGAATGACGGGGTGTGCGGTTAGGCACATTTTTTCCCGCCTAAACAAAAAAAAAAGGTATCTACTCATACTGTTTTTTCTTATAGTGAGTTATAGTGACGGACCTCGTGGCGTAGTCGATAGTGTAACCGACTTCCGTGCGGGTTCGATTCCCACTCAGGACAATTATTTGTGTGATGAACACAGATATTTGTACTGCGTCTGGGTGTTTTCTATCTTTTATATGTAAGTATTTACAAAAAAAAAGTAGTATATGTATTATATCCGTAATCTGGTACCCATAGCACAAGCGTTAAGGTTAGTTTGGGACCAGAGGACGTTGTGTTAAATGTCCGTGAATATTTAATTTAATTTTTTAATAGTGGAAGCCTAAACTCCTTTCCATTATCTCCTTATAATCCTTCCCCTTCGTCTCCTATTCCTTTCCTTGGTGATTACGAGGGATGTCTTGGGTATTGCTAACATCTAGGCTACGGTGAATTGTGACAATACAGGTGGAGAGACGGCACAGCGCGAGTTTATTTAGTGGGTGAAGGACCCACAATACACTGTCCGTTACCCTGAAAAACAGGATGTGCGGTTGGGTACATTTTTTGCCGCCTTAGCAAAAAAAAAAGCTACGATGACTACTTAGGCCATCAGGTGAACCGTATGATTGTTTGCTATGCGCGTAGTATAAATTTTAGTTTTTAAGACGACGAAGATTGGGAACCGTAGCCAGAATACTTGGCGCAATTAAAACTCCTCCGACATCTGTCATAATAGTATTTTTATAGCTCCTACTAGCTAAACGTTGTTTTGCCATATAAATTATTTCTACATCGGCAGTAGAAAGGTGAAAATTTAGGGTGGTATGTATTTTTTTAATGCCGAATCATAATAAAATAAAAATAAAAAAAAAATACCAAAAAATATAAAAAAGTATTTAGGGTTGGGTCACCCTTCTCATTTAGGGAAGATGAAATATAGATGTTGGACGATTCTCAGACCTACCCGATATGCACACAAAATTTCATACAAATCAGTCCAGCCGTTTCAGAGGAGTTTCGTAATAAACACCGCGACACGAGAATTTTATATATTAGATTTTTACCTAATGTTTGTAAAAATATAAAATTTTAACTTCTATGCCTTTCGGTTGAGAATGGAGTTAGCGAACTATAGTTAATTATTTAACCACAAACATATCTTATTCAAATTATATTTTGTTATTGGCAACTTATGACTTCTCGAAATTTTTGAAATTATAACTGTTTTGTTCCCGTTAATCGATCGGTTTGGATGGGACTCACTGGCAGATAACTGATGTTACAAGGAGTAACTTATGCTACTTTAATTTTGGAATAATAATTAGGGTTCCGCACAAAGACCACTGAGGTAATGTATCACAGTTCTAGTGGTCCGCCAACATAGGCGGAGAAACGGGACACGGCGGGTTTACTAAGTGGTTACACTAGCCTGTTCGTTGCCCCGAACAACGGGGTATTCGGTTAGGTACATTTTTTCCAGCCTTAACAAAAAAAAAGTGTTCCGCACCAAGAAATAATGTAACTAAATTTCACGCGGACGTAGTCGCGGGTAGTAGCTAATTTGAAAACGATATTGATAAGTACAGAGAGCGGTGAGCCCTTTCCCTAACCCTTTTTGTGTTGTTGTAAGGGACTTCCATGACTGCCTCAGGCAATACAACAAAGTAAATTAGCTGAAATATGACATAAATAACTCATCAAGTATAATCACATGCTTTATTAACTAAGTTCAGACGTATGCACGTGTGTACCATCTATATGTGTGTATATATAAAAGAAAGTCGTGTTAGTTACACTATTTATAATTCGAGAACGGCTGAATCGATTTAGCTGAAAATTGATGGGGAGGTAGTTTAGAACCAAGAGACGGACATAGGATATACTTTTTATCCCGTTCCCGTGGAACGTGACATAAAACGTGGTATAACAAAACGCAACTGGCAGCTAAACGTAATGTTGTCTATGGTTAAGTATGATTGGAAATTTGACAATTTGAAGTTTGATGTGTTTGTTTCGAGTTTCTATTAGCTTATTGTGCCGATATTATCATTAACAATACCATGCCGCGATTAAGACGATCAGATCTTTCCCGAAAAAGCCGTAATGCAACTAGGATTCGAAACATTGCGTATGAAAGGGCTGAAGAAGAATATTATAATATTGAAGTGATAACTTATACATAAAAAGCTGATCTTGGGCACGGATCTCATGGTGAGAGGCATTAGGCCATAATCCACCACGCTAGCCCAATGCGAGTCGGCAGACTTCTTTTTGTTTTTCTTTCACCAGTGAAACATTGTAAAAAAATCTCGCAGTCACAGATGTGTAGCGTACGAGGTCTGGCCCTTCTTAGACTGGGGATCGAATTTGGTACCGCTATCCGCTAGGCTATCACTCTACGGCACATCAATTATCTCAATGTAATAATAGCCAATGGGAACCATTCAATTATCCGGGATAAAAAGTCCTATGTCCTTTTCTGGCTCTAGACGGTATTTACACAAAGCTACGTGAATTAAAAAGTAATAAATTTGAATTAGACGGCTAGATGAAGATTTTGTTGCCTATCCGAATTATTGGGAAAGTACAAAATCGATTAAAGCTTGATAAATCCAGTAAAGTAGCATTATTTTATTAAAGTACATACGCGGTACAGTTGAGTTGGGTACCAAATCGGAATACTCACTGGGTTGTTGTGTGTGGCCCGAACTAGCTGGAAGGTACCACCGTCTTCCGTGCGGGGAACCATGAAACAGATATTTTGTTTCTAGCAGAAGACAAACGTCCATTCACGTATTTCCCATTTGTGAAATGAAATAGTGAGCAGTAGCTTGGCAGTATTTTTAGTATTGCAGAGTATATGGGTAGTAGTTTCCACTTACCATCAGGTAGACTATGTGGCTCATCTACCACTAAGAGTAATAAAAAAGTACATAAATATGTAATGCTGTCGTTTGCGTAAAAAGTACGTTTAACGTTATGGTCTCCAAGATTTGTGTACGAGAAATCCTGCTACGATCAAGATTAATTTGCCCATTTAGCATAAACACTGTCCGCACCAGCTGATTCTTAAATTCAGCTGTTTTGCATAATGCCGATAGTCATTTTAAACGGGAATACGAATTAAAATATGTTTTCATTCTTTCGTTTGATGGAATATATTAATATATTTTGAATGAAATCATTTATAAATAATAATTTATACCAATAAATATAATAAGTCCTTACATATGAAATTGGCGTCATGTATGGAACAAGCAAAATTAAATTATTTTAATTAATGAATCAAAGTTTGTATATATGTACCGTTGTTATCTATGCACTATCGCCATTTAATCGAACTCCTGTTTGTTGGTTTGCTTCACTCCATTCATGCGGTGCCCATTTTTACTAGTTTTTCCACTTTTCCAATTTGTTGCAAGTGAATTAAAATTTATTTATCACTCACACCGCAAACTCTGACGTGGTTTGCGATGGCCGCCTCCACGATCACTTTTAATTCTTCATTGTCAACTAGGCCCTAGTTGTTCCGGCCGTCCACGAGGTTTGTTCTGTAGATTAAAACTTCCAGAACGAAAACGTTGGAACCAAAAACGTACCGTGTTTTCTTTTAAGGTAGCTTCCCCATACACATCATTAATCCTTCGAGCTATTTCTGCGGTACTGGTGCCACAGTGGAACTCGTATTCGTAAATAACCCGTTATTTTAAGTTTTCCATATTGTGAACAGAACGATATCAAAGAAAAACCCAATGGCGCGAAAACAAATGAATCGCTAAAAATTAATATAGATCAAAATGTTAAAAAAAAAACGCCATCAAATAGTATGAATTTTAATTGCAAAATTAAACTTACTATATTGGATGCATGTAAATGCGTTGTTCCGATAGAGGGCGTTGGTCGTTAAGACAAATGTGATAAGGAGATTGGGTATGTCTAAAAGATAGTACTGTAGCTCAGTGGATTAGAGCACTTCCCCGGATAGGAAGAGACGCAGGTTCGATTCCCGCCTGTACTAAAATACTCTTTTTCCTTATTCACAAATTATGATTTGTATTTATTAGATTGTAACCATTCATTAGATAATAGTCATACATTCGAGCCCTTGCATATTTGTGATAAAAATATTAGACTGTCCGTTTTAGAACAATTAGAAATAATTAAAATCAATAGTAACATGTTGTTGAATGAACAAACCAGCTGTAGTTCCCCACTACTAAACTTGTTTTCATATCGCTCGAGCGATACGTCATAACTGTTGTGTAGTGGAAGGGGTATAAAAGCAAGGTACACGAGTAAGCTTCGCTCATTTGTTGCTGAGCGTTCTTGAGAATGCCTCGTTTAGAGGCGAAACACGTGTCGAATTTTTGTTCGGATTTTTGCGGAATATTGCAATATTGTGGTTCTAAGAGTTCTACCGTATCGCATGGTTGTGTCGCGTTGGTGAGTTATTTTGTCATTATTGTGCATGCTACTTTGCTATTATCACATTCTCCTCTATCTGTGAGAGTGCGGATTGGCAATCTTAGGTTATTTTGTGTGTCCAAAGATAACCGGGATTGACAATCCTTGGGTGAGTGGTGGGCTCTCCTCCTAAAATATCCATTCTATAATAGAAGTAATCTTCACAGTTTTAGTATTAATATTAAATCTAAAATATAGAAACAAGTCCTATAATTTAATAGGGGTTCAAGGAAATGGTCTGAACTTTTGTAAATTCTCGTCGAAATGTAATAATGAAATCCTTTAAGTCCAAAGTTTAGTTGAACCGAAAGATATTAACCCAAGAAAAACTAAACAAAATTTATTAAATTTCTCTGTCGCCTTACAATAAATTTATGTATAGCTTTTGGCTTCATTTAACTAAACAAATTCCGTCATAGAACTCATTGTGTTACGGAGAACTTCACTTACATACGAACTTATAAAGTAATCAATTTTTTCCTATCCCTCTCTGACTGTCAGGCACCTTCTATCAGAGTGAGAGGTATTTAGGCTAGGCTTCACAAACCACTGAACGGTGACGGCCCCACACTACCCTGTTCGTTACCCCGAACGACGGGGGTGCGATTAAGAGTATTTATCCCAGGTTTAAAAATAAAAGTGGCTATCACGGCGTCCAGTGGCCTGCCAATACAGGCGGAGAGACGGCGCACGGCGGGTTTATTTAGTGGGTGAGGGCCCCACAGTACCCTGTTCGTTGCCCTGAACGACGGGGTGTGCGGTTAGGTACATTTTTTCTCGCCTTAACAAAACACAAGAAAAGGTTATCACGCCGTCAGAAAACTATTTATGGATAATATTTTTTCGTTAAAATCTAGCTTTACGTCTAAATAGCCACTATATCGTTGTATCAGTACTGTCAACTCCCGTAACTACATGTAGTAACCGATTGATACTGACGCCCATCACGAGAAACATTACTGCAGTATTTACGATATCTCCTGGGTATTTTTATACTCACAAGTTATAAATAGAAAATTTTCGTGACTAAAAATGACAAATTGTTTCCAAAGCTATTTCGAATGTGCATTTTGTGAAAATAAACCCCGAATTGTTCAGTAAACTTTGGCAATTAAAGGGAAACATATCGATATCCGTATTTGAGTGTCGTTGTCATGGGGTTTGTATTTTGGAAAATTTCAATGTATGTAAAGTTTTCAATGTTTTGTACCAGATACTATTGTACTCTTGTTATATTTTAGAAATTGGTTATTTTTGGTTTCTTATATAACATTAATACATAAATACGGTACGGTACACTAATTATCTCTTTTTAGCCGTGTGGGGCCGGCTTTAGAATTGTCCCACCCCTCTCCACCCATGGAAGTTGTAAGAGCCAACTGAGGGAATACCCGGGAAGTGGGCAGCAGGACTCCTTCGAGTATTAACAACATCCACTGCGATCGCCAACCCGCCTGCCAAGCGTGGCGAATACCGCACTATCCCCCATTCTTGGGGAGGCCTATGTCCAGCAGTGGACGTTAAAAGGCTGTTGGATGGATGGATGGATGGAATTATCTCATTGTAAAAATAGTTATCCCACAGGTAGTATCCATTTCTCCGGAATAAAAAGTTGCCTGTGTCCTTTTCTGCGCTCCGTATTATATGATTGCAAAATTTCATGAGGATTCGTTCAGTAGTTACAGTCTGAAAGCGTACAAAATAGCTTACATTATTTCCTAATGTTAGCAATATAGCAGTCTGGAACACTTCCCCTGATTAGAAGGGACGCAGGTTTAAATCCCGCTTGCAGTAAAATTCCCTTTTTCCACATTACACATAATATCGCATAACATGGCTCCTAAAACTGATTGAAAACTGATTTAATTTATAGCATGTATTTTCCTATATATACCTAGTGGAAGGTTCTAAAACTCAATTGAGGGACGTACCTACATTATATAACAAGTTTTAAATTGCCAGATAGTTATTTGTACGGACGTGGGTGCAGGGGAGTCTGTGCGATTTGCGGCGCGCACCAAATTGAGTTTGATACGATTTCTCCGGGCGTCTGCATTTTGCTGAGCGTTGAGATACTAAAAGTTCTCGAGAGCTGTTTACATATTATTTGTTTTTATAATTGCCTTTATTAGCGTAACCCGTTGTCCTAAGTGAGCGACGCGACGTGATGCTACGCGATGCGACGTATTGCGGCTAATACTTTAACCGCTTTGCGTCGCATTCAAATTAGGCGACAACGTAGACCATAACTACATACAACCTCAACCTATTTGATATTTTTGTGTCGCATTGCATCGTGTAGTATTGACGCGTTTGTCGTTCACCTAGGACTACGGGTAATGGCTTGAACAGCTATTTTCTAAGCTAATATAAAGTGTGTTAAAAAGTTTCATCAAAATCCATTCAGTAGTTTTTGCATCATTAGCGAACAAACAGACAATAATCCTAATATAATGAATTGTTTTGTGTTCAGAGACGCCTATAGCTTAATTAAGCCTAAAATAGTTTCTCGAATATCTTAAATGTATAGCAGCTCTGCTACAGCTTCATAATACACGTGGTACAGATTCCTTCGTAATTCAAAGTACCTAATATGCTATGAAAAAGTTAATAAGTGATCTATTACTGAAAATTGCCACGCTGAAGTGGCAATGGGCAGGCCACATCACTCGACAAATCAACAACCGTTGGGGAAGAAACTAAAGGTTCTCGAGTGGCGACAACGTATCGGATGGCGCAGCGTAGGACGGCCCCCTACCAGATGGACCGACGATCTGTTCAAAGTCGCGGGGAGCCGTTGGATGCATTAGGCTCTGGACCGCTCGTTGCGTTGGCGTTCTCTTGGGGAGGCCTATGTCCAGCAATGGACGTTAAAAGGCTGATGGATGAATGGATGGATACTGAAAATTACTAGTTACATACATACCTATATTAAACCTTATTAATTGTATAATCAGTTTAATAAAATCATTAAAGTTTTATTTATCATCTGAAACTAATACTCTCTTTCTTGGTTATATTTTTGTGTTAAGAAAAAACCAATTTATTATAGAAATAATAAAAAAAAGTATTCATAATTGAAGTGGTAAGTATCAAAAAAATAAATCTAAGGTACGTTCGAGAATACAGCTCATAGTAACAAAACGGTGAAAGTGATATTGAAGGGCTTTTACACGATGACTGGCGTTAAGTTGGAATCCAGGCGAAGCCTATGTGCAAGGGAACTCGAAAGGCAAACTGTAAATTGCTTCGATTTTTGAGATTCCAGCGGCGAATGGCTGAGATTGTTTTTTATGTCTGTCTTGTTTAAGTGGCGAACCTATACATTTTTTATTTGGGAGCATTGCACTACAATACTAAAATTATTTGTATAACTAAAACTTATTTATATTTAAGGAATCTACTAGCCTTTGCTTGCGGCTCCGCCGCAATCAAAAGATAGTTTTTAGGATATATCTCAGGTTCCCGATATAGTAGCGGGATAAAATGTATACCAGATTTAAGTCTAATCGAGATCTATCAAATAAAAAAAGTTGCATCATAATCCGTTCCGTAGTTTTTGCGTGATGCGCGAACAAACAAACAGACAAACGGATAAATAGACAAACAAAAATCTAAAAAATTTTTTTTTGTGTTCAGACACGTCTATATAGCCTAAAACAGACATTTTTTCTCAAATAATATCTTAAATGTACAGACACAGCTCTGTTACAATTTTATAATAGTATAGATTTAAAGTAATATATAGTGAATAAAATATTCATATCTGTAAAAGATGTAAATGCTGAATTTACTGCCTTTCAGTATTCAAACAACCTTTACCAATTGAACCGCTAATGAACATTTTCTGTCACCTTCTTATCAAAAACATATACCTAGGTATCCTGAGAAAGGTGGTTTTTTTATTGTTTATAATGACAGACTAGCACCAAAACTCACTGAGGAGCTTCGGCAGACGGAGTATCTGACCCGCTCAGGCCCGGTTACAACTCCTATTTGGTACCCAACCATACCCTCTGTAATGTAATGGGTGATAACGGCTTACTTGCTTTAGTCACTTCGTATGATACCCGCGTGAAGAAATGGAGATTGTCACTTGTTACATCATTTCTTCACTCTGCTTATCTCGTGATTGTCGTAGCAGCCACATACTAGCCAGTAGGAGACTGACGACATTCATCGCATTACTCTCCAGTATTCACCTTGCAACAGACGACAACATTGTGGCAACGTGCACATGAACACACATAACACTCATCTTTTTGATTATGTCGAGAGCTAAAAACAAAAAAGATGGTAAAATGTTAAAATTTAATAAGATTTCTGTCTGTTTATCTAAATTATACCTATGTGTCCAGTATTATTTTTTATTGCTTATAATGGCAGACGAGCCACGGCCCACCTGATGGTAAGTGGTAACCGTCGCTAATGGACTTGACTATACCGAGAGCATTGTCAAGCCGCTGCACACCATTTCGTTTCGCAGATAAGAAATGAAAGAATATACGGCTATAACTGCTGCTAAAGCCATAACACATCGACGTGCTTCGTGACCGGTCACACAGGAGACGGTGGTACCACCCTGTTCGGACCCGATTAGCAAGTGAGTACTCTCTCCTGGTACCCAGCCTTACCACTAGTAAGATACAGCGGGAGGGCGGCTGGCCCACCAACCGACATCCGACATGACATTCTTCGCCCGAACGCATCCCGAGCAACACGCGTATCTTAATTATTGTATAGCAGCACGCGCAATTGTACCTTTTTATATGTACCATTCGATTTCTATCAGTATTTCATTGTTTAAAAGGACAAGCCTAATTTTTTTACGATGTTATCACGTAAAATTACATATCGTCCGTAAACCGACTTTACCGACAACCATATAGTTTTTTTTATCAATTTAAGTACTTTTAAAAATACATCGCGAGTGGTTTGTCTAAAAAATCCAGGCCAGGCTATGATTAATAAAAAATTAAATAAGTATGTACCTATATATAGCAACTATATATAACGACTCAGTTTATAAGGTTAATCAAATGAAGGCTCGTTTAATCTACTAGCCTGTCTGCGACCCAGACATGTTTTGTTTTACTTTTGTTTATCATCCAAGTGTTTCAGCTTTATCGTCGTCTGTATCGGGGATTATTGTCTAGGTCTGGGATATTCCAAGAATAAATTAACATATTATTATATGATTCACTTTTATCAAACTTTAAATCTTTATTAGTTTTTCCTATGATCGTAGTAGATTTTTAGTAAACTATCTATTGTGTTTAACTAAACTATTATATTTAAATTGCACTACATTTTAAAGATATCCTTATATAGGATATATAGAACCACAATAGTCCATTGAAATGTTACATGAGCTTTACATTTTTAGAGGACGCAGTTTTATTTTTGGGATATATGTGGGGGGTCAATAGAAGCTTAACCCCAAGTTTGTGGGGTTGCCGCCCTTGTCCCCCGGCCACCATCTTGGAAAACACATATTTCGCGATATCTCACATGGAAACTATGCGTCCTACAAAAAATTCGAAAGACAACATTTGTAGCAAATTGCTTTGCCTACAAATATGTTAATTTAACTTTTTGCCCTAAATTTAAAATTAAAGAAGTTATAAGCAAAAAAGTGAAAAAATTTATATAAAAATTTTCTTTTTTGCTCTATAACTTCTTTTTATACATTTTACAAAAAAAAAAATACCTCAGACCAATCTTGTAGATGGTCTTTTGAGGAAACTTTTTCTCTATATTTTTTTTTAATTTCAGTAATTTAAAACGCTGTTACAGCGCTCCAAAGTTGACCGGGTTCGTCAATGCTCATGAGAATCCGGTTAAAACGAAATGTTCAACTTAGTTTTATGATCTTTTTTTATTGTAAATACATTCTTAAATTTTTTTTGTTGTTTGTCCTCTATCATAATTTCTATCCACTTTCTCATCTTCTCTCTGTTGTCATTCGTTTCTGTCTCTTCATCCCTATCCTTAGTGTTGTAAGAGTCTATAAGCTGCAATAAAGGCGTTAAAAGAAAGAAGATATTCCCGTTCCGTTTTACATAAAACAACATTTTAAGTAGTATTTTTTTAGTATTTGCTATAATATATTTTTAGAAATTTTCATTTAGAACGAACGATACACATAACAAGGTGCTTCAGGGCAGATTGCATGTTCTGGCCACTACGGCACTGCAATCTGCCTGGCGACGTCTCCTCGTAAAACGTCGGGCTTACCCGATTATATGTACATACGACTAGCGCAACGTATTTTCAATTGCTTGTGATATTTTTTTAAGTTTTCATTCCGTTAAATTTTTTTTTGTAAACTGTTTTGGCAATAAATTGTGGTCCACTATTGGCAATAGATGTCTCTGAATTTACGCTGTAGCGTAAACAGACACTGTATTCCTCTTCCAATCTCTAACTACCGACTTTGAAATCTAATGTCAAAATAAATCATCTAGCGACTGTTTGTGTGATTATCATCGAATAATAATAGCCACATGTGATCTATTTTTAGATACTATTTACCCAAGAAAATAGTATTCTGTTGAGATATTTTCAAGAATTAAGGAATAATTTGCCCGTTGACCTATAAGATAATAATCTTCTGGCTCATAACAACTTAGGATTCCATAATAAATGAATACTAAAAAATCCGACAGATGTTGTTCTGCCAGATCGTTGGCTTGCCTACTATTAGCGGATCCAGGATTTTTTGGAGTGTATAGGGGAAATTTTGTGTCTATAATTACTCGTATGTTCACATATGCAAGAAGCATAGAATACATAATAATAAAATACGTCAAATATCACGAAAATCTTAGAGTATCATACTCTACCTAAAGACGCAGCGCTACCTAAAGAGTCCATTTGTGAAAAGTAATTTATTTTTAGATATTGTTAAGTTGACATAAATCTATATATTTGATAAGGATATATATATTGCTCCCGTGTTCATACAAAAATAATAAAAGTTCTACTTTTAAGGTGCCTCGTGGCGTAGTCGGTAGTGTAACCGACTTCCGTGCACGAGGTCGTGGGTTCGATTCCCATTCAGTACAATTATTTGTGTGATGAACACAGATATTTGTACTGCGTCTGGGTGTTTTCTATGTATTATATGTATGTATTTACAAAAAAAAGTAGTATATGTATTATATCCGTAATCTGGTACCCATAGCACAAGCGTTAAGCTTAGTTTGGGACCAGAGGACGTTGTGTGAAAAATGTCCGTGAATATTTATTTATTATTTATTTTAAGGTAATGTAGTCCATTATGCTTTTGTATCCATCGATTGGTATGTCTTTTAATTTCGGCACTTGCATACGTTGCGAAAGAGAGCTTGACATAAATAATAGCAAATAGAAATTCTGCAGTGTGCAGGCATTGTAAGACTTTTAATTATAACCTATTCTTTGTTGCAGTAAAAAAAGTGTCTACAAATTTACTGCAAAACATTTTCAGCTGAACAGAATAAAATTGTTCTCAGCAAACAAAGATTCATTTATTTTATTATACCGTTCTCTATATAGAAGGTGCGCTGTACTTTTGAAGAGAAACGACAAAAAGTTTTCATCTTACTTTTTGAGTTTACTGTGGTGATGATTAAGGTCCAGCTATCTTAGTCTACAAATATACGACGTAACAAAAACATGATATTGTAGTACTTGAACAAAACGAGAACAGTTTTCTTTTTTATTTTGTGACTAAGTACCTAATCTAGTTTTTATTGTATTATTTTTCATTCTGAGTGACGTATACTGAAGTCCTTGAGAAGATGGATTATTTATCTATTTCACTGATTTTATGCCTTGGGTGTAATAAAATTATTTTCACTTTGATTACTTGATCAGTATCAATTATCCAAATTTATTTTGGTTCCAATGTGGCCAAGTGTGTTGCCAGTAGATAGTAATAGTGGGTGCCCTCGTTTTATTATTTTTCTCGTTTATATATATATATATATATATATATATATATATATATATATATATATATTGTTATTTCGACTTTAGCGTTATCTGATCTATATTATTACTATTAATATAAAGCTCTAACAGCGCTGTATCTGTACATTGAAGATATTTGAGAAAGAATGCATGCATTAGGCAATTTAGGCGTCCCGTGAACACAAAACTGTTTTTATAGAATTTTTATCTATTTGTTCACACATCGCGCAAAAACTTTACGGATTTTCTTGAAACTATTAGATTAGTATCACCATCATTAGTATCACTGGCAAATGATAGTATTATTATAAAACTATATCATAACTATGTCTTTGTAGACAATTCTTAATACTATTATAGAATGGATTTTAGGAGGAGAGCCCACCACTCACCCACGGATTTTCAATCCCGGTTATCTTTGGACAGAATAACCTAAGATTCACTTAGAGTGTCTACTATTTGGAGTAATTCAGTCAAAAACTCCACCATATTTATATGACAAGCTGTCTTGGGTGTCGAGCAGGCGTCAATGTACGCCGCAATTGTCAGTCCAGCGACACAGTACTGCTGCGTTCAGAGGAAGCTTTCGTTATGCTTCTACAAAATGCTGGAATAATATCCCTCCACTTTTAAGAAATTTAAGGTCGCTGCATACCTTTCCACAGCATTTACGAAATTATCTTCTTAAAGCGTAGGTTAATTACGGCAATATAAATTTAAATATAGGTATCTTTTATTTAATGTTATAATAATTGAATTGATTGCTTCATTGCTATAAGTATCTAGAAATACTATAGAAAGTATTTGTGGCCTGGGAATTTTCGTGGCGGAAGACGCCACACGGTGGGTTTCTTTAGTGGGTAAGGGCCTCACACTACCCTGTTCGTTGCCCCGAACGACGGGGTGTGTGGTAAGGTACATGTTTTTCCCGCCTAAACAAATAAAAAGGCTGTCACTGCTATATCACTACAATAATAGAAACACTGACTTTGAATTAATACTCATCCATCCATCCATCAGCCTTTTAACGTCCACTGCTGGACATAGGCCTCCCCAAGAGAACGCCATAACGAGCGGTCCTGTGCCGACCGCATCCAACGGCTCCCCGCAGCTTTGACCAGATCATCGGTCCATCTGGTGGGGGGGCCGTCCTACGCTGCGCCCTCCGATACGTGGTCGCCACTCGAGAACCTTTCGTCCCCAACGGTTATCGGTTCGTCGAGCGATGTGGCCTGCCCATTGCGACTTCAGCATGGCAACCCGGCGGGCTATGTCGGTCACTCTCGTTCTCCTACGAATCTCCGTATTACGGATTCGATCACGTAGGGAAATACCAAGCATAGCCCGCTCCATGGCCCGCTGAGCGACTTTGAGCCTTGGTATGAGGCCAACATTCAGAGACCACGTCTCTGTTCCGTATGTCATCACTGGTAACACACACTGGTCGTAGACCTTCGTTTTCAGACACTGCGGAATATTGAACGAGAAGATCTTCCTTAGCTTCCCGAACACTGCCCAGCCGAGTTGGATTCGTCGATTGACCTCTTTCTCGAAGTTGTGCCTACCTAACTGGACTGTTTGTTCCAGGTAGACATAATGGTCGACAACTTCGAGAAGCGCACTCCCGACTAGGACCGGTGCTGAAATGACATGGACATTAGACATGACTTTCGTCTTGTCCATATTCATTTTGAGACCCACTAGTCGGGAAACCCTGCTGAGATCATTGAGCATGGTACCAAGGTCCTCCAGAGATTCTGCCATGACTACGATGTCGTCGGCATATCGAAGGTGAGTGATGTATTCGCCATTGATGTTGATGCCGAATCCGGTCCAGTCCAAGAGCTTGAAGACATCTTCCAATGCAGCGGTGAAGAGTTTCGGGGACATAACGTCTCTCTGTCTAACACCTCTCTGCAGTTGGATCGGTCCCGTACTCTTGTCCTGAACACGGACTGACATGGTGGCGTTTCTATACAAGCACTTCAGCACTTCGATGTACCGATTGTCAATTTGGCACCGCTGAAGGGACTGCAGCACCGCCCAAGTTTCGATTGAATCGAAGGCTTTCTCATAGTCCACAAACGTCAGACACAGAGGCCGATTGTATTCCTCGGTTTTCTGTATAATCTGGCGTAGTGTGTGAATGTGGTCTATGGTACTATAGCCTTTTCGGAAACCGGCTTGTTCGCGAGGCTGGAAGTCGTCAAGCCTGCGCGTGAGTCGATTTGTAATGACCCTCGAAAACAACTTATAGACGTGGCTCAAGAGCGAGATGGGTCTATAGTTCTTCAAGAGGGTTCTGTCACCTTTCTTGAAGAACAGCACCACCACGTTTCTGGTCCACGACTCTGGAACGTCGCCCTCGAGAACGATGGAATTGAACAGCCTCTGAAGAGCTTTTAAGACCGGCTTTCCGCCTGCTCTCAGAAGCTCTGTGGTGATTCCGTCGTCTCCCGGTGCCTTTCCGTTCTTTAGTTGTTTGATAGCCATTCTGATCTCGCACAGGCTGACGTCCGGGATATCTTCGGTAAAGTGCCGAGTTAGCTTGGATCTGGGGTCTTGGACCAAGCCAACAGCAGGGCTCTGATCTGTACAACTGTCCATAGAACTGCTGGACCTCTCCCAAGATCTCATCTCGAGAAGAAATGATAGTGCCGTTGTTGGTCCTCAGTTTAGTCAACTGACTTTGGCTAACAGACAGATCTCTTGCGAACACTTTTGAGCCTTGGTTCCGCTCTATCGCCTCTTTAATACGGGTAGTATTAAATTGGCGAATATCGTGCCGCACAGCCTTGGAGATCTGTCTGTTTAACCGCCTTAGGCAGGACCAATCGGCTGAGGACTGGACTATCATTTCTTTTCTCCTCTCCATGAGTTTGAGAGTATGGTCCGAGAGTTTACGATTCCTACTGACGCGACGGGCCTTGAAGTAAGTCGACCTGACCGCGTGGACAGTTTGCACGAACCTTCTGTTCATATCGCTCGCTGATTCACACTCACCTAGACATTGGAAGCGATTTTGTAGTTCGAGCTGAAAGCTCTCGGGGTTCTGGTATTGGGCAGGTGTTGGTCGGAGCGTAGACTTCATCAAACGCGACCTCTCGTCTTTTGTTCTAATATTCAAGATGCCCCTGACTAGTCGGTGATCACTCCCAGTTTTAATCCTGCTGATCACTGAGACATCATTGAATATGTGTCGTTTGTCCGACAGGATGAAGTCAATCTCGTTTTTCACTGAACCATCAGGGCTAATCCAGGTCCATTTTCTCTGGGGCTGCTTCCTGAAGAAGGAATTCATCATGAAGAGGCCTTCCTTCTCCAGAAAATCAGCCAGCATCTGGCCCCTGTGGTTCCTCTGCCCAAATCCATAGTGCCCCACCTTCAGCTCATTGTCTGTCCTTTTGCCTAGTTTCGCGTTAAAGTCTCCCATAACCACCGTGAAATAGGTTTTAGACAAGTGGATGGCCTTCGAGATGTCCTCATATAGGGCCTCCACCTCGTCATCGGAGTGTGTCGAGGTCAGTGCGTAAACCTGTATGACCTTCAACGAATACCGTTTGGTTATTCTGAGTATAAGGTACGCTACCCTACTCGACACACTTTCAATCCTCTCCACGTTGCCTACGAGAGACCTGCGAACGATAAACCCGACACCCCCTTGGGACTGGTGGTCGCCCTCCCGGTAGAAGAGCAAGTTCCCGGACTGGAGGATTGTCGTGCCCTCACCCTCTCTTCGGACTTCTGACAACCCTATAATGTCCCAGTGGATCTTGCTCAATTCCTCTTCCAGCTCGGTGATTCTCTCGTCGCTCCGAAGTGTCCGAACGTTGTGCGTTACCAGGGCCAGAGGTCGTTGTTTTTGGTAGCCTATCCGCGATCGGAGATTCTTCGCACCCCCTGCTCCGCCGTTACCGGGCCCGCTACCGTTAGGCCACGGAATAGCGGAGCTGCCGTGACTGAGGGCCGTTTTTTGTTGGGTACTCATTTTTTTTGGGGGATATTGCCGTAATCGCCACGCTTGGCAGGCGGGTTGGCGATCGTAATGGATGTTATTAATACTCGAGGAAGTGCTGCTGCCCACTCCCCCGGTACCTCACTTGTATTTGGCTCATAGCTCTCTATTATACTAAAATGCAATACTTTCTAACATAGATTTGTGATTTCTAATAGAACAAGGTGTTCAACTGCCGATATTTCGTTTGGAAATGTTCATCCGTTAATGACTTTTCCATTTATACTCTCTTAATAATAATATATAGTATAGATAGATAAATTAATATATATATATATATGTGTGTGTATATATAGCCTTAGTAATTAGTACTATGTCTTAGTTCTATATCTTCTGTATAGATTAATAATAATATTAATTTATCTATCTATACTATATATTATTATAAAGAGGTAACGTTTGTGACTTTGTGACGTTGTAAGGGGTAATCTCTGGATCTACTGAACCGATTTTCAAAATTATTTCACTAATAGAAAGCTACGTTATAGTGGAGTCTCATAGGCTCATAGGAATTTCCAAAATTAATTACGCATCTTTACTTAAACTTGAATAATGTAATCCAAGTTGTAAAAAAATTGCTTTCATCGCGTGCGCTGCGGAAACTATTGAGGATAGAACAAAACAATGTACTACAATATTAAATAACGTATCAAAATCTGTAAAAAAGTCCGCAATAGCATATGCCTATCTCTTACGGATAACTCACAATAACTGCTTTTACTGTTAAAATTGTGGATTAAAAATAATTTTTGTGAAGCTTATTTAGCCCATATGGTATTAATTTATATCTTTATAAATATGTTTTTTAGAATAAAAATTCAATTTAAAATATTTGTGCCCTTTACTCTATACAGTTTAAACAAATAACTTCAAAGATATTAGCAAAACAAAAACGTGCGGTGCGCGCCGCCCCGGCCGTTGCGTGGCGATATAGGCAGTATCATACATCAGTCATCAGTATACATCTACTACTTTTGTTTTTGCGCGTGATTTTCGGCAAACACTGCCAGTAATAATAAAAGGAACACGCGCCGATGTCATCAGGATATGCTTAAAATCATCATGCTTATGGAGTTCCGTTGAAACTCTCAATTTACGAACAAACATGAGAGCCCACTTGACTACGATAGTGACTTTCCGCATCTACTGAATCTTGGAGAAGGAAAAATTTTCTGTCCTAAGACCAACAGTAGGGATGACATTAAACTTGACAATCGCATATTGCACAGGTTAGAAGATCTGATAGACGTAATATATCCCGGTCTTGAAAGTTTAATGGAAAGGGATTATCATTGGCTTTGTTCTAGGGCAATAGTCTCACCCAGAAACGATTCAGTGAATGAGATAAATAATATAATTTTAGGAAAAATCCCCGGTCAAGTCAAACACTATAAGTCCATTGGCACGGTGTGTAATATTGAGGACTTACAGTGCACTATCCTTAAGAATTTTTAAATTCTTTGATTCCTTCTGGCTTACCTCCCCACGACCTTATGCTAAAAGTTGGCATTCCTATCATGCTTTTAAAGAACTTGAGACCCCCCAACATGTGTAATGGCACAAGGCTGCTCATAAAAGAGTTGCGGGAGAATATAATCGTGGCGACCATTCTCACAGGGCCAGCAGTGGGACAATTTGCTTATATTCCGCGGATACCCATGATTCCGACTGATTTACCTATACCGTATAAAAGGTTACAGTATCCCGTCAAGGTCTCTTTTGCCCTCACTATTAATAAGTCCCAGGGTCAAACATTTTCTCTGGTGGGCATTGACCTGAGAAAGCACTGTTTTTCCCATGGGAAGTTATATGTTGGCTTATCTCGGGCTGGAACTCCTGAGAGACAATATATTTTAGTACCAAATGATAACATTACTACTAATATAGTATATCGAGAAGTTTTGAACAATTAAAATTAAGTAAACATGATGTAAATAATGTAAATAGTGTATATTAACATCAAGTAATAAAAATAACAACAAAAAACAGTAAAATAAAAAACAAAACATACAAGAACCAATAAGAAAAAAATACAAAAAACAATAAAAAAATCAAAATCCCAAAATAACAAAAAAATCTTCATCATGATAATTTTTATTTATCCCTAACTTTTAACCTGTAGTATTACGCGGGACAAACGGGCCGGGGCAAAAATATTTCTAACGCGGAACGGAGTCCGCGGGCACTGCTAGTTATTTTTATATATATAGGTATATTTTTTTTTTCTCGTTAAGGTCATTCATGTTATTCTTAGATAATATCAAGTGGGAAACCCCACTGTATAACAAATATGTAACTATTTTAACCAACTTTATTTTTGTTAATTTTATTGTATGCATGACTTGGTTGGCATCCGTGTGTCAAAGCTAAGGTTCTGGCAGAAATCCAGCGTCTGGCACTTTAGCCTGGCATAAAGCTAAGCTGGAAACCTTTTTAGCACGGGCGTGAGACATACATTGTTTGTGTTAGACTTAGATTGTATATGTTGTACATTTTTTTATCTCATACTTGTAAGCTAAATAAATTTGTTCTTTCTTACTTTCATGTGTAGGTATAGGTTATATACCCCTGTGGGACATACATTTTTGCATAGAGATCATTAGTGTGACTCAGACGTACCTATTTATATTCTGAAGTTCACACGGACAAAGTTGAAAAGAAAAAATACGGTGTATGTGTGTCTGAGAAATCAACAAATTTTTGTTTTTGAGGATTTTTGTGTTTGTTTGTTAGCGTGTAATACCAACACTACTGAACTGATAACTTTTGTTTGATGGACTTAGGTCTAAGCCTAAAACCGATATACATATATATATATAAATATTACTAGCGCATTACCTGCGGCTCCGTTAGCGTCACAGTGGTTAATCCATTTTGCATAAGATTTGCGTAAAATCCTTTCTCAATGCTTACCCACGGTTCGGATTTAGCCGCAGAAATTTGGGCATTCAGTTATTTTTTATATAGGTATAGATTTAGGTATCGCTATTGTGAAAAACCTAAAACATAACTAAAAAAACTAGCTTTTACGTGCGGAGAAGCAGCGTGCTAATTATTACCAAAAATGCTCTATTGCAAAATTTCTAATAAACACAGGTACAATTAAATTAAGTTAATAATAAATACTAAAAATGTTCTATTCTTATAATTAAATTCACCTGTCTCAAAATTTGAACAGAAATTAAACAACATTTGAGTCTGTTGTGTTTTAACATGCAAACTGTGTGGTCTATATTCTTGACATAATAAATGCAGAATGTTTGAGCGGAGACAAAAGCCACGTGAGAATATGTAACAATTGTTCCTGTGCACAATGCCCGCTTACATTCAACCGACGTAGTTTGAATAGTAGCGTCCTATACTGACATATTAAATGGTAATGTTAATGTATGTATATATAATATCTATACACTAGTACATTCCTCGCGGCTTCACTCGCGTCATAGTATTGTTGATGAAAAACCAATTTCGGATAGCATTCCTATTATTAGGTATAAGAGTCGCCACGCTTACAGCCGGTTTTACCCTCCTTCCGCATTAAATGTTTCACATCAAAAATATAGATTCCGAATAAGTAATCACCGACATATCATTTACTAAAACTTTCTCCCAAACACGCTACCTCTTATGGCGTATTATTCCGATCGGTTCAGTAGTTTTCGCAGTATAACCGAACAAATAACCGGCTCTCCATTTATTAGTATATAGTAGATAGTATAAAGTAGTCACTGCCATGTTTTCTTTTCAATCACGCACTTGAAAGCAGCTTCCGGGGAAGGTTTATAACTATTTAATATTTTTTAAAAGGAGGATTCTAAAGAACAAATTATCTGTGAAATTGTAGAAAAAGAGAATTTTACTCCGAGTGGGCTTTGAACCTGCGTCCCTTCCAATCTGAGTAAGTGCTCTAGACCGCTAAGCCATCGCAGTGATCGACGAACATACTCAATCGCCACATCATATTTGTCTTTACGACCCACGCCACCTATCGAATGCATTCACACGCATTATAGTAAGTTTCATTTTACAATTAATATTCAATTTTTTAAGAAAACTTAAATATTTTTCAATCAAGTTAAGTTGACAAAATACTTGTTAAGATATAGATTAAAATATTGCAATAAGGAGTTGTAATTTTTAAAAAATCTAAAGATAATATTTTGAATAGCCAATTAATTATTGTGAGAGTGCTTTAAAGAAAAGAGATAATTGTAACGAAAGCTTAATTGTAATTTCTGTCTCCACACGTCTCATTTTCCGCTGAGCTCAAGTACTATAATTATAGTTTTATTTTAAATTGGGTATCAGGAAAAATATTATTGTCATTTAAGTGTACACACAAACGAAGTCGCGGCGTTAGCTAGTCTAAAATATACTAGCTTATAATCTACATTTCTTTCAGCTATATGTGACATTAATACCTGTAATTTTAAGTACTTCATAGAACCTATTATACTTTACACATCGTCAAATTAAAACGTTTGTTGGAATTAGGTATATTTTTATTTTTTTCTTTGAAATGTTTTTTTTATGGCCCGTCACGCTGTTTCTTGGTAATCAATGTATTGAGCACGCACATAAGCAGTGTGGGTGGGTTGATGTCATTTGTGGGTCGCGGTTAATTGTTATTCGTGACTTGTATTATCACGAGATTTTTTCTCTCTTTTTGTTGCATACGATAAGGAGTTTGCTAACGATAAATAGTAAGTTTTAATCAGGGATGATGGACTCAGAAGTGCTGCAGAAGTCTATACTTCTAAGTCAATGGCTTTCATAATTAACAATAAGGTGAAAGAAAATTTTACTTATTCAATATAGCAGATATATTTTTTACTGATGCACAATCTTTATAATGTTTTGCACAAGATAACTTATGTGGGTATTGAACCCACAATACTCCGTTCGGGAGATTACTATCTGAATCGGGGAAGTACTACTCTCTCACAGATCAGCGTGTAACAACGGTAAGTACTCTTAGAGTTGTATTTCGTATGGTGAGGGAGAGCGCCGGAGGCCCAAGCCCCTTCCCTATCCTCTCCTTAGTATTCTTTCTATCCTGTCATTGTTAACCTTCTTCTCGACCCCTATACCTTTCCTTGGAGATGGCGACGTGCAAACGATACCTCTGGTATTGCTAGCGTCTATAGGCTACGGTAACCACTAACCATCAGGTAAGCCAAATACTAGTTTGCCACCCATGTAGTATAAAAAAATAATTAAACATTATGAATATATACGTTCGTTTTTACATGTAGACAAATCACATAAAAATATTTAGATATTTTTATATATATTTTTAGCATTTGGCATACTTAGCAACATACATTAAACACAAAGTGAAAATGTGAAATCGAAAATAACAGTCACGAGCAGGATTTGAACCTGCATCTCCTGGAAGCATCTGGACGGTATCCAGGAGATGCAGGTTCAAATCCTGCTCGTGACTGTCGATTTCTCATTTTTCACTTTGTGTTTAACACATAAAAATAATCCGTCGTCCTAGGTGAACGACCAACGCGATAATACGACGCGACGCGATGCGTCACGAAACTATGAAATAGAAGTTGTATGTACTTATGGCCTACGTTATCGCCTAATACGAATGCGACGAAATGCCACGAAGTGCGGATTTATTTTTTGCGCGACATGAAGCGACGAAGTGTGAAGTGACAGCTTGAAGACATGCATTTACATTACATGCTAATGGTTAAAACAATAATGAACTGAGATTGCCGCGTTTGTCGCTCACGAATGACTATAATAAAATAGGATACACATCGCGTAAAGTATTAGTCGCATTACGTCGTGTCTCGTCGCGTCGCTACGGGTCGCCCACCGTCGCTCATCTAGAACAACGGGTAAATTATAAAAAAGTCTGAGTGAGGTTTTACTGAAATTTCTGACGAGAATATAAATAGTGTGGTTAATTATTGTACAGTAGTTAGGTACCTATATAGTAATTTGAGGAAGTCGTGTTTCATTCAATTAGTGTTGCTATGCAACCTTCACGGCTGCTCTCCCTACACTATTAATTTACATTAGGCGTATGTTTGCAGCTATGTAATGTGATCATTTTGTATTTCCTTCTTTGACAGTTATAAAAGTACTAAGACTTTTTATACGCAGTAACTCATAACGTGGTACAGAGACCTGTAGATGTTTATGTCATGCTTTTTTTTTCAATATAGTTAATTTTGCTATTAAAATTCATAATACTTGATGCTGCCATTATTTTAAATATCTTGATCTGTATTTTAGCACTTGACATGCTCAGCTAGTTTAAATATCAAATTATTTGTGAATGTGGAAAAAGATAATTTTACTAGCTTTTGCTCGTAGCTCCGCCGCAAGAAAAGCTGGTTTTTAGGTTATATCTCATGCTCCTGATATAGGTAGTAGAGAGTTAAAAAATATACCAGTTTTAAAATCTTATCAAGATCTTTCAATTTTTTTTTGAAAGATTCATTAAATCCGGTCATTAAAAAAAAGTTTAGTCAAGAAATCCGTTTAGTAATAAACAAACAGAGAAAATTAAAAATAATATATTTTGTGCTCAGAGACGCCTAAACAGCCGTTTTATAACATTATTGTTTTCTAAAATATCCTAAATGTACAGACAAAACTATAAACACAAAGTGTGAAAATGTGAAATCGAAAATGACAGCCACGAGCACGATTTGAACCTGCATCTCCTAGATGCCGTCCGGATGCTTTGCCAATTCAGCCATCGTGGCAATTGCTCATGACTGCTATTTTCGATAACACATTCATACTTAACGTCTTGGGTATAACTGCAAATTCCGTTCATCCTGTCAGAAGGTGGCCCAATAGTGGAACCGAATGATTGGACCAAGCGAAACGCAACAGCATGAAAAATGTACCTTTTCAATAATTATCTCCTATCATTATCATAATCCTGTTTTATCTATTGCATTCCATCCATCAGCCTTTTGAGGTCCACTGCTGGACATAGGCCTCCCCAAGAGAACGCCACAACGAGCGGTCCTGTGCGCTCATATGGGGGGATAGTGCCGTAATCGCCATGCTTGGCAGGCGGGTTGGCGATCGCAGTGGATGTTGTTATACTCGAGGGAGTGCTGCTGCCCACTCCCCCGGTATTCCCTCAGTCGGCTCTTACGACTCCCATGGGTGGACATATTATTTATAGGTGAAATAATGCAATCCCCTTTATTGTATTATTTCACCTTTAAATCCTTTAAATAATATGTTTTTACATAACTGAAAAAATAAATAGTTCTTAACATACATTTTGATCTATATTTTAGCACTTGACATGCTCAGCTACTCTTAAAGTACAAATTATAATTTGTGAATGAGGAAAAACATATTTGTATGTATAAAATAAACTAACGTAATAAAATACCAATCCAACGCCAAATCAAAACGGATCTAGAGAATTTTTGGAAAAACTATACCTGTTTATAATAACTTCTTAAAAGTTTAGGAAGGTATTCATGCCTTATAAAAATTACGCAGAACCAATTAGGTATTCCTAAGTGTATCGGGGAAATCATATTTTGTTTTATGTACGCGTTTGAAGCATGAAAATAATATATTATGATTAAATGGATTTTAGGCATGGCATTACTCTATGCTCTATGGAAAATATACTCACAAGAACCTATTACATACTAGCCTTTACCCTCGGCTTCGCCGCAGCCAAAAGCTAGTTTTTAGGTTACCTCTTCTCTCTTTTTTATTATTATTATTATTACCTCTTGGGTCTCCGATATACTAGTGGGATGAAATGTATACTGTTTACCAGTTTTTAAGTTTAGTCAAGACCTATCTGATAACAAAAGTTAGGTGGGCTTAAAATACGTGAATTATTTTTTGTGTGATGTGCAGACACACAAACATACAAAATTAAAATAAAATTGTTTTGTGTTCAGATACGCTTAAATAGCCTAACGCAGTAATTTTTTCTCAAATATCTTACATATACAGACATAGGTCTCCTCTCTGAGTGAGATCTTAGGTCCACCAAGCCGTCCTAATGCGGGTTGGTAGATTTTACAAGCCATCAAGAAAATCTCTCAGCCACGAAAGCTTCAAGATGATTTCCTTCAACAAGCAGTGATGATTTTTTTTTATTGCGTATGGTGGCACACAAGCCACGTGGTACCTAATGGTAAATGGTAAACATCATTCATGGACTCAACTATTCCGAGGGTATTGTCAAGCCGCTGCTCACCGTTTTATTTCACATATATGAAATGAAAGAATAAACGGCTATCTCATGTTACAACCAAAATCACATCAATGTAATTCATGGCCGGTCACACGGGAGATGGTGGTACCAACCCACTCGGAACCGATAGCAAGCGAGTACTCCCACTTGGTACCCAGCCCTACCACCAGCTGTAATGTAATGGATAATAATTGCTTACGTCCCTTAGTCGCCTCGTATGACACCCGTGGGAAAGAATGGGGTGGTGACACTTATATTCTTCGTTCGTCACCTTACGGCAACGGAATTGTAAACAAATTCGTACAAAATTTCAAAACATAAGAGGTGCCTAGTGTGGTCTTGACCGCAGGCTGACGAGGCCCTCTCTATCCTTTGGCCTTAGAGTCTGAATCACAAAATCGTATCGACATCGTATCGTCTCACTTGTGATTGGTAGAGAAAACGACGCATGATGTCGCATTAATCCTTTAGCCAATCACAGTGATCTTTCAACCAATCACAATGAGACAATGCGATGTTGATACGTTTTTGTGTGTTATATTCTAAGCCCCCTGTACTAAACGAACAACAACACTCAACATGTTATTGATATTTAGATTAAATTAGTTAATACTTCATCCATCCATCAGCCTTTCAACGTCCGCTGCCGGACATAGGCCTCCCCAAGAGGACGCCACAACGAGCGGTCGCGTCATGGGGGATAATGCCGTAATCGCCACGCTTGGCGATCGCAGTGGATGTTGTTAATACTCGAGGGAGTGCTGCTGCCCACTCTCCCGGCATTCCCTCAGTCGGCTCTTACGACTCCTGTGGGTAGAGAGGGGTGGGACAATTCTAAAGCCGGCCCCACACGGCCAGTTAATACTTACCGACTTCTAAATATTCCGCAATATGCTATATTGTGAAATGTACGACGACAAGTTGTAGCAGTTTGTACTAGTGCACACTGGACTCGATCCCTTAGGGAAATCTGTCTGAATGTGTACATTCGCAAACAATGGTGTACAAATTTTAGACATAAATTGAACGTATATTATAGAACTACACTAATAGCATAGTGGGGGTTTAGGGTATGCTAATGTTATGGGTTTGATTTCCACACAAGACAATTTTTTGTAGGGTACAAATTATTTTAGTACGAGCGGGAAGGCTCGTACTAAAGTTCTCTTTTTCCTCATTTACAAACGGTAATTTGTACTCTAAAAGTAGCTGAGCATATCAAGTGCTAAAAACATAGATCAAAATGTTTAAAAAATCACGCCATCAAATAGTATGTATTTTAATTGCAAAATTAAACTTTCTATATTGGATTAACGCATGTATATGCTTTCCGATAAATGGCGTTGTCGTTAAGACAAATGTGATGAGGAAATTGGGTATGACCACCAGGTAGTACGGTAGCTTAGTGGATTAGAACACTTCCCCGGATAGGAAGGGACGCAGGTTCGTTTCCCGCTCGTACTAAAGTTCTTTTTTTCCTCATTCACAAATAATAATTTGTACTCTAAAAGTAGCTGACCATGTCAAGTGCTAAATATATAGATCAAAACGATTTTTTGTGTTACACAAATGTTTGTTCTGAGTCTATATTTGTAGTCTTTTGTGATTTTAGGATTATTCCTTAGTTGTTACACCCATCGTGTTGTATTTTTAATAACAAATAATTTAGCTTTGTGAAGTGAGGGTGAGCCGTCGTACCTGGTAGTAGGTGCTTATTAGTATGCGGCAATTGGCATGATCGGCTCACTAAATAAAACAAATTTTATGGAGATTGAAAAAGAACTTCGAGCGGAATTCTATTCAGCGGCCTGTGGATTGCTTTAACTGTTAAACTACCACAGATTGTACCTGCAGCGGTTAATTTGAATCTCAAATAGTTTGTCCTATTGGTAACGTAGTGCAATTTCAAATCGCACTCATCGGTTTTAACTGATTCACCAGTATTCACACGGAGTGACTGCTTATCTGACTTCCACGACCCAACTAAGGGGATTAATGACAAAAATTGAACTGGGGGGTTAGACGGAATCTTATATCTCACAATAGACATCGTATCGTGATTACTGTGATTGGTTGAGAGATCACCGTGATTGGCCAACGGATTATTGCGACATCACGCGTCGGTTTCTCTACTAATCGCAAGCGAGACGATACGATGTCGATTGTGAGATATGAGATTGCGTCTAACCCCCCTGAGTCGGATTTTTTATTCAGGACCCTGGCGGCCTGTAAATTCCAGGATATTATTTCACAATCGGGACCCACTGCGTAACATGCTATCCACAGCACAGAAGAGATCAGGTGTCTACAAATAGGTTTGATTTTTGCTGCCCATCTGATTACCAGCCGCGCGAAAGTTGCTTAACCTTGCCGATTGTTCAATATGCAAGTGCACAACTAAGCTATGACCTCTTCTAATATAATAGTATATTGAAATATTCAAGGACTATTTTTACTCGAAATAAATAAAAAGATAGGGAAAGTTAAATAACTTACAAGATTCTACCCGTGACTTCGACCGCATGAACAATTGGATCAATCAATCACGTCACTCTAGGGTAAATTAGTTAATTCTATGCAAAAAAAGCTACCAACAGGGACCGTTAATTTTGCCGGAACAAAAAGTAGTTTTTTTTTAACTCTGGAATATAAGTATCAAAATGTTTTGTGACGTGTGGGGCCGGCTTTAGAATTGTCACACCCACTCCACCCATGGAAGTCGTAAGAGCCGACTGAGGGTATACCTGGAGAGTGGGTAGCAGCACTCCCTCGAGTATTAACAACATCCACTGCGATCGCCAACCCGCCTGCCAAGCGTGGCGATTACGGCACTATACCCCTATTCTTGAGGAGGCCTATGTCCAGCAGTGGACTTTAACAGGCTGATGGATGGATGGATGGATGGATGGAAATTTTTGTGATGTTTGGTTATGTAGTTAAGGTGTGAATACAAACAAAAAGTTTTTAGTAAAAATCTTCACTATGCTTCAATATGTGCTATTCAGAGAACAAAGAAAACATGACAGCTTTCAGAATTTCCGGAATCAGATTTCTTGTTGCTTTGTTCATATGAGAGTATAAATGGAAAAGCCATTAACGGATGAACATTTCCAAACGAAATATCGGCAGTTGAACACCTTATTCTATTAGAAATCACAAATCTATGTTACAAAGTATTGCATTTTTTTAGCCAAATACAAGTGAGTTGCTGCTGAGCTGAATAAATATTTCGTAATAGTATTAATTCAAAGTCAGTGTTTCTATTATTGTAGTGATATAGCAGTGATAGCCTTTTTTTTTTGTTTAGGTGGGAAGACATGTACCTTACCACACACCCCGTCGTTCGGGGCAACGAACAGGGTAGTGTGAGGCCCTTACCCACTAAAGAAACCCGCCGTGTGGCGTCTCTCCGCCTTTATTGGTGGGCCACTGGCCACTGGAATTATGTTACATTCCTTCGGTGGAGCAGTGATATCCTAGTGGTCAAATTACGGGCTGTGAATACAGGGGTATTGAGTTCAATTCCTACTCCGAGGTCCTCGTACGGCACACGCTCCTGACTTTGAGGTGATTTTTCGTAGTTATATATGTATTTGTGCACAAGTTATCAGTACTCGGCGAAGGAAAAAGAAGTCGCTCAACCCGCGTTGAGTCGGCGTGGTATGTTACGGGCGATATTCTTTTTTCTATGAGAGGAGATCTGTGTCCAATGACAGGACAGCAAAAGGGATGAGAAAACAAAATATTGTGAAAATATTTTGATTAAGTACCCTTTATAACAATGATTACAAAGTGCGAAAATGTGAAATCGAAAGTAATAGTCGCGAGTAGAATTTCATTTGAACCAGTAAGTAAAAAAAAACTGGCATCGCACCTGTATTCCCCGAAGGCGTAGGCAGAGGTGTATTACACACCCACGGTTCGCCAGCTATGTTTAAGTCCAATATTATTATATCATATACGTCTATTAGATAACCGTTCTAAACGCTTTCCTAACTAAGGTACAACGCAACTAACACATTTTTGTCTTAGTTAAAGCCTGCGCCATCTGTCGGGTGTATTTGTGTAGATACCTAGTATCAACTAATAATTGAATCGATCGTACACTCAAACACACACATATCTATATAATAAAAACCTATCTAATACAGGTTAGCATATTTTTTTGAAATTGTCAAGAAAAGTACAAATTATAATTTGTGAATAAGGAAAAAGAGTATTTTAGTACAGGCGGGAAACGAACCTGCGTCCTTTCCTATCCGGGGAAGTGCTTTAATCCACTGAGCTACAGTACTATCTTTTAGACATACCCAATCTCCTTATCATATTTGTCTTAACGACCAACGCCCTCTATCGGAACGTATTTACATGCATTAATCCAATATAGTAAGTTTAATTTTGCAATTATAATTCATACTATTTGATGGCGTGATTTTTTTAAACATTTGGATCTATATTTTAGCACTTGACATGCTCAGCTACTCTTAAAGTTCCCGTCTGTACTAAAATACTCTTTTTCCTTATTCACAAATTATAATTTGTACTTTAAGAGTAGCTGAGCATGTCAAGTGCTAAAATATAGATCAAAATTGTCAAGAAAATCTTTTAACCATGCATTTTCGGTGTCCCGTCTCCTCAGTAATCTTGCCTTCAACGAACATATACTTATGATCAAAATACTCAAATACTTTCGAAAAGAAGCTACTTTGCTTAATCTCTACTTTAATCTAGATATCAACTCAATATCTCTGAGTAGCCATCGGTAATACCTAGGTCACGTATGGTTGGTCTTGAAAGGCTGCTTTCATCCAATTACGAAGTTCAGACAATACTGTTTGTAATATCGTAATGGTTTTAGTGAAGGCTCAAAATCAAGCGAGAAAGGTAGGTACTTTAGAAACACACAAGCAGTTACATTTATTACCACTAGTAACAAAGAATAAAACAAAATTTAGACACATAATTTCAAGGTGAATATAACAAGCTTAGAAATAAATTAATTTTCTATATTTTAAGATTAATTTTCTAATTTATATTTAATTGTTGCCTGTGTTTGTGAATCACAGAACATTTTTACTCTATGAGTTGTGAATAGAACTACGCTAGAGAGAGCTGGGAAATTAATAAAATTATTATGTTCTTAATTTGAATTATTTTGCTCATAATTTGAATTTGGAAGACGTTTATTTTAAAGCGATATTAGAGATAAACAAGTAAGAATTAGTAATTTCTCTAAGGCCGGATTCGACCAAACTCGAATATATACAAGAATAACTATACCGAGAATAATCTATTCCACGGTGTATAGCTTAACTCATCTCAACTCTTATTTGTCGTATTATAGCGTGGGGAAGTAGCTATCACTGTATAGTTTAAAAGTTTCATTGTTGTTGGTAAAATGTAAAATTGATTTTTCCCGAGTAAGTAGCGATTTATTCTTGGAATAAAATTTATTCTTGTTTGGTCGAATCCGCCCTAAGACGTATTAATATTATAAATGCGAAACATTGTAAAGATGTTTAGATGTTCATATGTTCGTTTATTTGTATATTTGGATATCTGTCTGTCAGTCATGCCTGACCGAACCATCGACTGACGATGAGACATCTAATCCGATTCACTTAAAGGAAACGTTTTATCCTAAAAAAATACTAGTTTGAATACAATAGCTATTGTGGGTGTGGGCAAGTTCAGGTGAGGAGTTACTGTAAGATACACGTAAAGGCCTTGATTTAGAAATCCACATAGACTATGTGGTGGACAGTATGCTAGTAGAACATTTAAGTAGGTGTGCAAATAACGCGGTATTGAGCTCGATCGATGGCGCTCTGTGGTTTAAATACTACTTTAGGCTAAAGAGAAATTGATTAGTAGCCTTTTATTTTGAATTGTTTGATTGACTTATAGGCTAGTCTCAATTAGTTGATATCATCATCAGTGGTAGAGCCTTGCTTATTCCAGCACGAATGGGGCTGCTCGATCGGGGAAGTACCACCCTCTCACTTAAGATCAGCGTGTAAAAATGGTACTTAAAGTTGTGTTTCATATGATGAGTGAGAGCGCCGGAGGACCAAACTCCCTCCCTATCCTCTCCTTATTATCGTTCCTATCCTCTCCTTAGTAACCTACCCTCTCATAATTATTCTTCCTATCCACCTGCTATCCCTTTACTTATAGAAAGCGACGTGTTAATGATGCCTCTGATGTTGCTATCGTCTATAGGCTACGGTAACCGCTTACCATCAGGTGGGCCGTATACTTGGTCGCCACCCATGTAGGTAGCAAAAAAAAAACTTTATATATTTTTATTCTGTGGATAAGGGTACTGATTGCATAATTACTATTGTTATAATAACAACTATATTGTAATCATATTATGTAATTGTTTCTTGTCCCAAATAAAATAAAATAAATAAATCATCTGTACGTATCTATTTAATTAACCTCGTCCTTAACGGTAGGACCGATGCCAATGAATTTTTTTGCGTATATTCAAGTGGATTCAATGATTGTTTAGATTCACAATTGGATGCGGTTGCTGGAGTCACGATTGGGTTTCAATAAACGAGTCTTTTTTCACGTATAAAATAGGCAATTTTTTTAACTGCTTTTAGACCAACGTTGCAACTGCGTTGCAGCTGCTGTGGTCGCGGGACAACAATCGTCCAACGGAATGCAAAAGTCGGGCTAAAGGTATTTATTTATACGTTAAAAAGACCCGTATTTGTTCTTTAAATATCCGCTAGTAGTATCTAAATTGTCTGCAAAGTAAAGTAGTTCTATTAAATAGAGTACGAAATGAAGAAAGACAAAGGTTTCACATTCAGCAAGTGTTTTCACCTGGTAGGTATGCTTTCAAAGTAATTGTATAGCCACAAACATTAGCCTTAGTTAGCAAAACCATTATATAATCCTAACGAACTATGTCGTAGCTTCTTTGTCAGGGAATTTAACTACGTCATACCTTTACAATAACCTAAAAGCATTCAATTCAAAGTAAAGTGAAATCGAAATCCTTTGTACTATAAAAATGTAATGCATGAAATAATACAATGGCGAACGATAGCATTATGTTTAACATGTACAGCTTTTGTCCTATAACGTGTTCGGTCATTGTGTACGTAAATTGATTTATTGAATAAAGTCATTAGCCTGCCCTTTTGTGACGATGGAGACTTTAATAAAACCTTTCTGTTGAATTGCGTGGGAGGTAAACAGCAGAAGTTTCAGTTTTAGCATAATAGCCATGATAATAGCACGCAGATTAATATCGGGTATCTTAACAAGATGGCGTATTGAACTGGATTGAATTTTTTTGTTGAATGTTGTCCCACTTAAGGTAATATTTGTGTGATTAGTTTTTACTTTGTGTCTTTATTTATAAGTAATATTTTTTTACATAAAGCTTGTGAAAAGGGAACGTATACGTGTGAATGTGAAAAAAAAAAACATAATAATGGTCTTTGAAAGAGGAAAAGCCAAAACAGATGTTAGAGTAGCAATAGGCAATGGTGTGCTAGAACAATTTGATGAATAATAATATGTATATCTTGGATGTGGATTCTGTCGGAATAAAAAGTACACCACTGATATGGTGAGAAGAGTAAATGGGGGAAATAGAGTGAACGGAGCGTTGGGTCAACTAGGCAGCCACCACCTCAGCCAGAAAGCACGTGTCACAAAAGAATCTGCTATCATATACGCACACTAGCGTAATAATTCTAATAATGGTTTATTATTTCGTTTGGAAGAGTGATACTCCATCTAGACATATTATTAATCTAAGGGTAGTGTTTACTGCAACCGTTATTAGTTGTACAGGGTAGATCTTCGTTAAACACAGAAATGAATCTAAAATTATATTTTTGGCAATTTCAGCGAAGTTATTATATTATAAAAATAGTTTAGCATGAAGAATTTCATTACCTTTTCCTGTCCATTCGTTGTAAATATTATATCAATTTGAACCGCATATCATTGATTATGCATACAAATATGGAATGAATTGAGATAGCATAGTTTGTATTCTCGTCTTAACTAAAATGTGCCTGTTATTAACATTCAGAGTAAATATATTTCAACACATAATTACATTATATCATATTTTAATATTTTTTGCATTTGACGTGCTTAACCATATAAATTGACACAAAATGCGCCACCCAAAACATTAAAGAGGAATGTGTTATCGAAATTCACAGTCCCGAGCAATTGTCACGATTGCTGAATTGGCAAAGCATCTGAGGCGGTATTCCAGGAGATGCAGCTTTAAATCCTGCTCGTGACTATTATTTTCAATTTCACATTTTCGCACTTTGTGTTAACTTATACGTCATATCATCTTAGATTATATTTGATTGCACAAATGGCGTGCTTCTTAAGACCCAGATCTCTTCGCCTCTTATGCCAAGTGATGTGGTTTCGATTGCGACCCGATGCAAGCCTATGTGCGATTTATAAATAGTTGATCTAACTTTGAGTGTACTTTGTGTGTATATTATATTTGTTATAGTCCCTCGCGACATAGTGAATATTATGAATGAGGGTTATTCGCGTACTGGCACTACTGAATTGTTTGTATAGTAACTGAGTCAGCCTGGCCATGCAATGTCATACATGACACCATTATAATTTATCTATTGAGTAAAATGATTGAAAGGCTTCGCTATACATCGTGTTTTGGAATTCGGAGTAACAACGTTTTACGTGTTTTATTGCTTTAGGAAACAGTGTAGCTCGTCTGTTTACCTGTTGGTAAGTGGTAGCTGCCGTTTATGGACTTAACAATACTAAAAATACTACCAAGCCACTGTTCACCATCTTATTTTAACCAAAACACACCGTGGTGCGTCACAGTCATACGGCAGAGGTGGTACTGACCTGTACGGGCCCGATAACAAGTGAGTACTGCCACTTAGTACCCAGCCCTAGCACTTAGTACCAGTAAGCAATAACTGATAATTGCTTATTTCTCTTGGTCACAGCATGTGACACCCATGGGAAAAAATTGGGAAGTGACATTTTTATTCTTAGTCCATTACCACACAGACAGAAAATCATATAAAGAAGTTTATTGAGGATGCATTTATTTAAAAAGTATTACTTTTATAAATTGTACAAGTAAGGATGGCGAATTTGAGATATCGTTTTCATTTTTGCTCATAAAAAATTTGCTCTAAGGAATAAATATCTAAATAAATAAATCTCTCTCGCTCTAATATTTGATAGGGAATTTTCAGTAGTTTATCTAAAAAAGATAGTTTAGTTTAGGTACAATACTTACTACAATTTTTATTATATCCGACAATATCACTAGAATATTTAAAAACTAGCTCTCAAGCAAATGGTCTTCTAGTATTATAATATCGACATAGTATATCACACTTCCCCGGATAGGAAGGGACGCAGGTTTGATTCCCGTTCGCACTAAAGTTCTCTTTTTCCTACTAAAAATCTCTTTTTCTTATTCAGAAATAATTTATACTTTAAAAAGTAGCTAAATATAGATCTAAAAAGACTAATGTTTTGTTCTAAGATTTATTTGGACCGTGTAGCTCCGATAAGCCGCCCCGTATAAATACTACCAATCAATTAAAATCGGACATATCAGAAATCGACCCTACTGACGTTTGGGATAAAGCTAAAAAGGTTATAATGATTTTCTAGCATATACATGCATATATAGAGAATTAAAACCGAAGCTTAAAAATGTTACCTCATGAATTCATACATATTAATACTTCCATATACCTTTCCGGTTTTTATTGCTGAAGTCGACATTCTATGGCCAAAATGAAATGGGCCGAGTTATACCTGGTTATTTCTATGTTAATTTCTGCCCTTTCCTGTCCCTCAAGCAATTATAATCTTTATAACACTTGGCAATATAACCTTTTTTAGTGCGAACGGGAATCAAACCTGCAACCCTTCCTATCCGGGGAAGTGTTCTAAGCCTCTGAGCTATCGTACTGACCTTAAGCCACACCCAATCTCCTCATCACATTTGTCTTTACGACCAACGCCACCTATCCAATGCATTTACATGAATGAATACAATATATTAAGTTTAATTTTGTAATTAAAGTTCATACTATGTGATGGCGCGATATTTTAAACATTTTGTATCTGTATTTTAAAGACAAAATAAAATAAAAATGTGATGATTCGATTAGGTATGGCCTAAGGTCAGTGCGATAGCTCAGAAGCTTAGAACACTTCCCCGGATAGGAAGGGACGGAGGTTCAATTCCCGCTCGCACTAAAGTTCTCTTTTTCCTCATTCACAAATAATTTGTACTTTAAAGTAGCTGAGCATGTCAAGTGCTAAAATACAGATCAAAAGGAGTGTATTGCTTTAGGGTTTGCGTATACATGTGGTTAAGACTAATTTCCGTTATTCTACCAAAAGTTCTAAATGCCTGAACTGATTTCAATTTATCGGATATCGTTAGAATATTAAAAACTAGCTACATACATGCTAGGTACATAATTTTACATACATAATTTTACTAAAGACGAAAATCTTATGATGTGAAATGAAAATCCCGAGAAAAGACGTCGCATAACTAAAATGCAATGATTTTGTCTCGAAGGAGTTAACCAAGCAAGTCACCTTTTGCTTTTTTTTTTGTTGCTAAGGCGGGAAAATATGTTCCTAACCGCACACTCCGTCGTTTGGCACAACGGACAGGGTAGTGTGGGGCCCTCACCCACTAAAGAAACCCGCTGTGTGCCGACTCTCCACCTTTATTGGCGGGCCACTGGAACCATATTACATTTTTTCAGTGGTGCGCCAAGAGCACCTAGCAACGATTCTCCCTAGAAAACCTGGATTAGAGCGGCTTTATATAAAACCTCGCTAATATTTTCCTTAAATTTATTTTCACTTTTTGTTTTAATTTATTTCATTTTCTTGTCCCAATAAAGAAAATAAAATAAATTAAAACAAAATGTCAAAATAACGAGGGACAGAAGAAAGGTTTAAAAAGACAAATATAAAGAACTAAAATTGAAAACTGCTAAAAATGCATGAAGAATAGGACATTTTGATCTGTATTTTATCAGATTTGCCGTGTGGGGCTAGCTTTAGAATTGTCTAACCTCTCTCCGCCCATGGGAGTCGTAAGAGCCGACTGAGGGAATACCAGGGGAGTAGGCAGCAGCACTCCTTCGAGTATTAACAAACAACATCCAGTGCAATCGCCAACCCGCCTGCCAAGCGTGGCGATTACGGCCCTATCCCCCATTTTGGGGAGGCCTATGTCCAGCAGTGGATGTTAAAAGGCTGATAGGTGGATGGATGGATTTTAGCGAACCTTCCTGCGTCCCTTCCAATCCGGGGAAGTGTTCTAGACCGCTAAGCCATCGCACTGACCGACGGCTATTCCCAATTTCCACTTCCACTCATCACATTTTTGTATTTACGACCTAGACTTTCCCGGACTTTTTCCACATTCACAAATAAAGAATAGGACAGTTAAGGATCCAGAATGTTCTTCTAGTCCTGATGACTGTGTTATCGAAATTAGCAGTCGAGAGCAGTTGTCACGATGGCTGAATTAGCAAAGCATCTGGAAAATGTGTAACATTCGCGTAAATATCAGAAAGTATTATATCCTACCGATCTTTCGATTATCCCAATATCCAGATCACATTTGTCTTACGACCAACGCCATCTATCGGCAAGCATTTATATGCATCCAATATACACTTCCTCGGATTGGAAAAGACGCGGGTTCGTTTCCCGCTCCTACTAAAAATCTCTTTTTCTTATTCAGAAATAATTGATACTTTAAAAAAAAAGTCCGATTTTTATTCTGGATTCAGACAATCTGCTATGACTGTCAGGATTTTATTTGATAGTCGAAAATCCCTGTTTACTCTGCCGTCCAAAACGTTTAAAAAAGAGCTATTCACAAATAGGTGTTACGTTTAATCACCCATTTAATGCTGGTCTAAAGTTGCTTAGGTTTGTCCAACGTTAAAAAATAACTTAAAATAATGTACGAAAGAAGAAATTATATATGAAAGTGGAATAAGAGAGGTTTACTACGAGCAGGATCCGATCCTGTGTCCCATCCAATCCGGGAAAGTGCTCTGGACCGCTAAGCGAGCTAACTCTCCAAATAGCCACTACTCTAACCAAATTTGTCATTTATAAGCACCATTGTTCTACAGTTATTTGGTATATGGAAGTTATACGTATAGTAATTTACATGTTCCCGATAATTAGAATATTTCTAATCAATACGCACAATCAAATCAGCCTCGCGAGAAAACTGCTCATAGTTAGAGGTCATAGATTTGCTACAATTGCCATTGAAATGGCTCCCAGTGACTCAATGATATAAGCTTGCGACGTGATACGCATTAATTGCAAAATTCTGAAAGAAATTCTAATCAGCCACTCATGGAAAATACCGTTTTAATGGCCCATTTAGGTGTAGGTACCTACTCTTTTTCAAGAACAATACTTGAGGCATAATTATCATATTAGCACAAATTATTCGCAATTATAATGAAGTGTTTTAAGCCGAGCAGAGGCGTCAGCAGAATATTGATTTTTCCAAAGTGACAATTATCTGACCTTAATTTGAAGATTCCAAGTCCAGGCCTTAAGATATTTCAGGCTTTTTAATGAATAAGAGAGTAATTTTTAAAAAATAATTATATATTTAAAAAATAATTATATATTTAAAAAATAATTATATATACATAGTTATCAGTAACAGTTGTCCCGTGACCACGACTGCTGCAAGGCGATTGAAACGGGCTAAAGGTACTTGACCTAATTTATACGTGAAAAAAGACCCGGTTATGTTACTTTAAATATGAACTAGCTGACCCGGCAAACGTTGTTTTGCCATATAAATTATTATTTTTAGGTAATTTCTAGTGTAGACAAAAATAACTGATTCATTGTAAGTGTCTAAGGATGTGGTATATGCGTGAAATAGGCATGGAGCGCTGTGAACGATGAGAGAATATAAAAATAACAAACGCCAAATATTATTATTTTTAAGTTATTGTAGGTTATTTCTTAAAATTACATATCACTAATTAATAACGACAGTAACACTAACAAACAATATCAGTCTCAATGCTATAGCGTGAACAATATTTTTTGTTAGCCGCGTGGATGTCGGTTACCGCTGCAAAAAGCCTTCCCAGGAAAGACACGGTCAGCAACATGATTCCCAGGTCAATTCACAGACACCGGACACTAACATCAACGACGCAGTCATTATCCGCAGGCTGCATAGATTGTCTTTATGAGGATGTTAAATTTGTTAATGATAAAAATATTTAAATGTAATTAATACTAAGTTTTCACTTCTGCCAGCAGTCCCGGAGTGAAACCCGTTGTTTTAGGATAGATAACTAAAGCGATTATTGTAGAGCTTCTCTATAAACAATATTTGACGTTAAATTATTTTCAGGTAACAAAATATACTGATAGTCGGGAGCCCCGACCCGTGATAGGGCAACGTAAAGTTGCCCATGCGTAAAACATTCTTTTCGTAAATCCATTCCTACTAATTTGAATGTTTGGCCCTCGGATTTGTTTATCGTTAGTGCAAAAGAAATTTTTACTGGAAATTGGAACCTTTTGAAGGGAATAGGCAAATCAGTAGGAATCATGGGTATTCTTGGTATATGAGCTAATTCACCAGCTGCAGGCTGGTGATAATCTTCGCTACTATTAAATTATCTTTTAGCTCCTTTATAAGAAGTCTCGTGCCATTACACATGTTGGGGGGGCTTAAATTTCTGAGAAGCATTATAGGCATGCCAACTTTTAACGACAGTTCATGAGGTGGTAGCCCAGCGAGGTTCAGAGAATTTAAAAATTCCTGGGGGTAGTGCACTGCGTCCTCGATGTTAGTGACGGTGTCTATGGATTTATAGCACTTTACTTCACCCGGTACTTTCTGCATAATTAATTTTTTTATTTCGTTGACTGTTTCATTCCTGGGAGTAACTATTGCTCTACAACACAGCCAACGAAAATCATTTTGATGTAAGTTTTCGATGTCAGGATATACAGCATCTATCAGACTATCTTAATTATGGACTATTTGGCCTAGAGACTCATCCAAAGTAACTGCATAATCGGTGCCCAAATTTAAAGATGGAAAAATTCCTTCTCCAAGTTTCAGCAGCTGTTGTGGAAAATTGCTATGCGTATTTCCATGTAGATGAGCTCTCATATTGGTGCGCAAATTCAAATGTTGAACAGATGTCCAAAGTTGAGACGATTTTAAACATGCCTTCATAATATCTGCTCGCGTACCTCTGTTGACGACTGGAAGCGTTTGTCGGAAATCTCCAGCAAATACAAAAGTGATACCACCCATGACATTAGCAGAGCTTCGGAGGTCTTTTAAAGTACGGTCTGCGGCCTCCACATGAGCTCTATGAATCATGGTGCATTCATCCCATATTACCAACGACGCGTCTTGCAGTAACTTACCAAGAGGCCCATTTTTCCGAATAGAGCACGTAGACCGTTGATCTAAAGATACGGATATTGGGAGTTTAAACGTAGAGTGAGCAGTTTTTCCTTCGTTCAAGAGAGTTGCAGCAATTCCTGACGAAGCAACTGCAATCGCTATCTTCCCTGATTGCCGTATCTTAGCAAGTATCAAATTTGCAAGAAAAGTCTTTCCGGTACCTCCTAGTGCGTCCAAAAAAAATAATCTCCCCATGTTATCACGCTATCTCGTTCACGCTATCCACAATAGTCTCATAAACATGTCTTTGATCTGGTACTAATTTTGGCACATTGTCATTTACAAACGCTGTTAAATCATTTCTGTTATACTGTTGTACCATTGTGTCAATAGTATTATTCTGGGTACGAACGGGAGAAGGTAATCCAAAATCACTTAAATTTTTGTCGTTTAATTCTAGTAGTTTGTTTTCTATTTCAATTAATCCTTCATTATAAATGACTTTAGTGAATGGTAAAGTGTTATCCTGATTTTGTTGTCTGATACGATGTCTAATATCTTCACAGAACTGATCTTTGAAAGTATCCCATAACCTCAATGGTTCCGATGGTTGAAAAAATAAAAGTATGACTATACGAACAACACCCTTAGTTTTTTTGGACAATGTGATAACGAAGCTTTGCTTAAAGTGTTACCACAATGGTAATCGTTTTCAAGTAAACCTCGGTCACGGCAAGCTGCTTGATACGTCTCTTTGACAATACCGTTTACAGAGTTTTAAGGTATGCAAATGAGGTCGGACCGTGTAAGTGGTGCAGTAGAATCCTAAGATAAAAACACTCTGATTGTGCCATCACAAAGTCTACGGGATACATCCATATGTATCCCGTAGACTCTACCTAAAGCGGCATCTTTTTTTTATCTCCGGATGTCCAACTACATCTTCACCACGCCTCCTTCTAGTGAATTTATTATTTGCCCATATATAGTATTGCGGGACTTCATGATACAGAAGAGTTTTCGCGAATTCATCTTCATTACAGAGAGCAAAAAATGCCAGTAATGTGGTATTGCGTGGGTTTTGGACAACTTGATGAGCTGTCCCTGGTGTAAAATACACCCTTTGACCGTTCTCTAGATGAACGGCCAAATGCACTACAGTAGGATGCCGGTCGTGAATGGGAAACTCAAATAAGCGCCAGACAGCTTCAGATGTGCTTATGTACCTGTCATTTAAATAGTTTTCGATCTCATCGTGTGGGTTTCTAAGGCTAAAAGTGGCCTGATCTGAACCTTTATTTATATACTTACATATATATTTAATGGCTTGGACAGAGTGGCAATACTCGACGTTTATATGAGCGTTAAAAGTCTTACATAGTAGCGGAGAGTATGGAACAATCCACCTATTATCTATCGTCACCATGTTGCCCCTGATTTGCAGTGTAGTGCTCCGACCGCCTTCCTGTATCACGCCTACGATAAACTGGATACCCATCCTCTCCGGTCTGGGTATCGTTCATGAAACAGCGAGGGTATTTTTTTGTGCAGACACCGTTCTTCATGCATGGTGCAGCTAAATTATGTTCTCCGCAGGGTCCATGTACCATATTTTTAGTTATAATGTCGTGTAGTACTGGATCAATTTCTTGATCGGGTAGCTCCGCAACTATGACACTGTCGATCTCATCCGGTTGTATTTTAGTTTCTAGCCAGAACAGCAAATGACAATGAGGTAAACCGCGCTTTTGCCACTCCACACTTGCCATATAACATTTTACTTTACCGAATATCTGTTCTTTGACAAATAATTTGATGAATTTCTTCATCTTTAAATGAAATACACGTGAAATTATGTCATGACGGTCGAAAGACCGTTGTCCTGGTAGCAGCTCCGCCTTAATTTCAGGTCATTCGGGGTTACATGTAAAAGTGACAAATAAGTCAGGTCTACCATAATTTCGGACGTACGTCATCGCGTCCTGCGTTTTCTCGTGCATGAAACGCGGCGAACCCGTAAATGACGATGGCAATATGGCATGTTGACCGATATTTGATGGATCAACATTTGCGTCATGATTTAAGGCATCTCTGAGATGAATGTAGTCATCAGCCCTCAGTCTTTGTTGATTCCGAGAAATATAATTTAATCTTTCCGATATCATTTTCGCCATCATGTCAACACAATATTGACTAAATAAGTCTCTGTAATAATCTAACGGATTAAAAGAGTTAGTTCTAAACATTTTAATCTAAATGCATAAAATTGCATACACGAAACAGTTTTATTACGCCCAGAACCCTGCTGAGGGATATTCAAATAATAACCGTCTTCTCCTGTCACAAACATTATAGGATACTGTAGTGGATCATAGGACCGATGTAGCTCAGAAACTCTTTTGAGCTGTCCGTCTCTACCGTGTAAGACTATATCCCTGGGACCTTTGTCTTCATCGACCAAGAGAACGGCTACCTCGTTTACAGTAGGAGCATTATATCTGCCTCTGTGTGCTGTCTGTGGAGTGCGATCTGAATGAATAATTAACTTTAAATTATCTGAGGAGTTGAGTTCTAAGTTTTGTTTAAAACTTCGTATATACACGTTATGATTATTCAGAGCGGTCTGTAATTCGCGAATTAAATCCATTTTTAAGGTTGGTGCGATGCTTGATCGCAACGATAACTGGTCTGCATCCGAAATAAAATATATTTGCAAGAACTGTGGGGTTTGGCCTGATGGTGGTAAAAGGCTACCAATGAGATGATACACCTGTCCTTCAATTTTAAAAGTGGGCATAAAATTACCTTCCCTGATTTCTTTTGCGCCAAAAGAAGTCATTTGAAAAAGACTATTGTATTTACGTATATTTGTTAAAAATGACCAGATAATGGATGGTTATTAGTTAAAAGATTTTTATTGGTTGTGGCGGCTCCTGAAGGTTAGGAAGACAAACTTTACCTGAAGCACAGCACATACGATTAGGTTCGTCCGCCCATTTCTTGGCAGAGCAGTTAGAGCAGATCTTATTCATGACTCAGATTTGGACGGACGCTTGTTGTGCATAATCGACCTGCGGATCATATCTGAAAGCCAGTCTGTTGCTGCTAGCTAAAATTCGATTGCGAACTCTATTTGTGGCCAACTGCTGTCTCTCTGCCTGAGCTCTAAGTCGCTGCAAACGCTCGACACTCGACTCTCTTTCGCGCAACTGAGAGGTCCTTATATTTTGTTCATGAAGACGTTGGGAACGCTCCAGCCTCGACTCTCGTGCACGTAACTCAGAGGTTCTCAGATTTTGTTGTGCAAGGCGTTGCGAAAGTTCGACACTCGACTTTCGTGCGCGTACCTGAGAGTTTCTCTGATTTTGTTCAGCAAGGCGTTGTGAACGTTCAGGTGAAGATTCTCCCATACGACGTATTCTTGCTGCCCGTGCTTGAGAACTATATTTAGAAAGTTGAGACCTGGCTCTCTTAGGCATTTTCAAGTGTTTAAGAAAATGCTAATAGCGTGTAATATTCTAGCTCTGAAAAGAACTGTTGTTTAGCCCTGAAAAGAACTGTTGGTTAGCCCTGAAAAGAACTGTTGGTTACCCCTGAAAAAACTGTTGGTTAGCCCTGAAAAGAACTGTTGATTAGCTCTAAGAAGAACTGTTGTTTAGCTCTGAGAAGAACTTTTGCGTAGGTGTAGTTTTAAGAAAGAAATCTAAAAAAAATCGCGCGGAAATTATTAGACTTCGCGCACGACCGTTGTGTAGGGAGCCGACCTCGCGTCTGAGCCGCACGGGTACCTTACTCATAGATCTAAACTCCCCTCCCGCATGTGCACCCCCGCCTTGGTGACGCTCACTTCGCAACGGGCCGTGCAGCAGAAATCGTAATATTTTAATTTCGCCATAACTTCAAAACCAAATGTCCAATTTTAATTATTCACAGACCAAATCTTATCTACATAAACTGTACTTAATGATGAAATAATTTACTTTGATAAGCTTTAATAGCATGAGTAAAACAAATGCGTTTAAATGCAGTCCAAAAAAAATTCAAGATTTTTATATAAAAAAATGGTTGTTGGGCCTCACTCGACAGAGATAGTGTGCCGCGTACTTTTTGTAGATATTTATAAGATCTAGAATTAATTAGAACATTTTATGGTTCTATCTTTTATAGTTTAGGCAGCGTACGCAAAATAAGTAACTTTTCTGGTTGATTTTTTACACCTTGTGTCCGAAAAAACCCAAATATATTACGGAACCCTATTTTTTTCCAAAATAAAATTTTGCGTATGTTACTCGTGGATAATGTAGCTTTCGAATGGTGAAAGAATTTTTAAAAACGGTCCAGTAGTTTTTGAGCCTATTCATTACAACCAAACAAAGTTTTCCTCTTTATAATAAATATTATTAGTGTAGATAAGAGAGTATTTGTTGTTAATCAATTCTACGTAAGAAGTTTTTATAGATAACTAGCCTTTGCCCACGACTCCACCACAGCCAAAACCTAGTTTTAGGTGATATTTCAGGTTTCCGTTGAAGAAGTGGGATAAAATGTATACCAATTTTTAAATCTACTCGAGAGCTATCAAATAAAAAATGTTGCATCAAAATCTGTTTAGTTGTTTTTGCGTGAAGCGCGAACGAACAAACAGACAGAAATCTGAAAAAAATGTTTTTTGTTCAGATATAGGCGATATGGCCTAATACAGACATTTTTTTCTGAAACATCTTAAATGCACAGATACAGCTCTGTTAGAGCTTTATAATAGTTAAGAAAATAAACCTCGCCTACGGAAGCCTATTAAAACTATTTATGTGTAAAAATACTTGCCTTCTAACCTTAACCCTTAATTGGGTGCGTTGGGTGCCATACACCCCAACGCAAGTTTCCAGGCTAATAACGCGCTGATCTTCTAGGTAGCCTCGTAAGTACGTTTGACGTTTACAATTTAGTCGCGCATGCAATGGTGTTAGAATTCAAATTCTGTTTGCGTGGATCAAATTCCGGGTCCGGTGAGCCTGAGCGGGTTGATACCACCACCTCCCGTGTGACCAGCCGTGAAGCACGTCGTTGCCTTTTGGCTGTAGCAGGAGATAGCCGTTTATTCTTTCATTTCATATCGGTGAAATGAAATGGTGGGCAGCGCCTTGACAATACTCTCGGTATAGTTGAGTCCATGAGCGACGGTTACCATTTACCATCAGATGGCCCGTGGCTTATCTACCACTACACCACTACACAAAAAAAATAAAAAAAATGGATTAATTCTTCATGTCAAACTTCTGCTCGTTGATAAAGACATAAATAAGTAGAAGTTAATATACTCTCTCTACTTCGTCTTAGTATATCAGTGGGCAAAACTTATCCCTGTCGCAATCTTGACCAACAACTTAACCCTATCGATCGATAGCACAACTAAAGCTCCTTATAAGTTATTCCAAGGGACTCTTTGCGGATAACTGGCCGTTCTATCCCTAATCATGGCATATTTATGCAGCGTGATAGTGTATAACGGACGGCTGACGGCCTTAGGACGTTGGACCCTTATTAAATATTTATAAAGAAGCTACTGAAAAGTCCAGGGTTTTATAGTTTTCAGGACAAAGAAATTTCTGATTATACTTCTTGGTGTACTTTATTAAAAAAATAAAAAGGCAGTCTAAAATTATGTTGGAGAGAGAGCATCTGTTGTGCTATTTTAATTGCCTCGGTGGTGTAGTGGTAGTGTGAGCGGCTACTGATCATGAGGTTTTGGGATCGATCCCCGGGTTGGACAGCGTTAATAGCCCTATAAATATTTAGATATTTTTTTTATATTTTTAGCATTTGACATGCTTAGCCATATAAATCAACACAAAGTGTGACGTCACCCAAGACGTTAAGTATGAATGTCTTATCGAAATTAGCAGTCAGGAGCAATTGTTACGATGGCTGAATTGGCAAAGCATCTGGATGGTATTCAGGAGATGCAGGTTCAAATCCTGCTCGTGACTGTTATTTTCGATTTCACATTTTCACACTTTGTGTTGATTTATTTATGTATCATATTGAATAAGCTTTCAACACTTCCTCCTCACATTCTCAAAGAGGATGAAAACATAATATTGCTCAACGTGTCCAAACGTAATGCTACGAGTTACCTTAAAATGGACTGAACTTCGTAATTTAAATTTCACACAACTAAACTGTCACATTCTTGTCTGATGACAACATATTTTTGAATTTCGATTTTATTACGGAGATATTTTATAATAACTGCCAAACTAATTCTAAATTTGAGAAACTTGTCAACTTATTGCAGACTTCCCCGACTATATTTATTTATTTTATGGCTTCTGCTTGGCTGAGTTTTGGGTCAAGTTAATTTATTTGTCTCTATATTATTGCTTAGGCTGCGACACCTTCTAGAAATATTTTATTGAACGGATATTTCCGTCCGATTAACGAATGATATTTTTATGAGTGTGTCGTAAGAACGGTTTGAATTATTTTTGATGTTGAGAGATGTTACTTTTTTATTAGATTGATTAATATTTAAAATTTTATTCACTTTTTTGAAATGGTAGGTATAATATGCCGGTAGGAAAATACACGACACTAGGTACGGAAAATCGGTCGTCTTAATCACAACACCATCTGTGCAATCAAATAGTAAATTAATGTAAGAAATTGTTAGTGTCAGATAACTATTTGTAAGTAGCTTGCGATTGTATTCTGCGGGTATTGTATGTGTTGACAATGAAATCTGACAATACAGCTTCGAGATTACGAATACTTTTGTCCATGTGGTGACGGATTAAGAATACAAGTGTCACCTACCCATTCTTGCCCACGGGTGTCGTATGAGGCGACTAAGGGAAGTAAGCAATTATCATCCATTGCACGACTGGTGGTAGGGCTGGGTACCAAGTGGGAGTACTCATTTGGTATCCGGCCCGAGCGGGTTGATACCACCATCTCCCGTGTGACCGGCCATGAAGCACATCGTTGCGTTTTAGTTGTAGCAGGAGATAGCTGTTCATATTTTATTTCATCTGTGAAATGAATTGGTGTGCAGCGGCTTGACAATAATCTCGGTATAGTCGAGTCCATGGGCGACGGTTACCATTTACCATCAGATGGACCGGGGCACGTCTGCCACTACATGCAATAAAAAAAAATAAAAAAATGTAAGTTTATTTTACAGCTTGGTTTATTATACCTATTCATTACACCTACAGCATGATTTTCATTAATTGTAAGATGAATTCGTTCAATGTTAGGATCAAAAATACAAGGGTATCTCCTTCAATCCCCAGGCCAAACCGAGACCTCTTAAAACACGTATTTTTTCAGAATAGCACGTTTTTTTTCACAGTTGCCCTCCAAAATATCATGTGCATGTCTTAGAGATTTCTGAAATGGTTCTGCTAACCATTTTGGGTTTACGAGATGGACTGTGGTCTAAACTTAAACTTTTCGGGACTATTCCCAACAGTGGGACATCCTCTGAAAAAATATCGCGGCTTTAAAAATATTAGCGATATTTTTCAAATTAAAAACAAAAGTAAAAATGCTTTAGTAAATTATTAAAACATGAACAGATTGTTAAGCCATTTACTTGTAAACTATTTCAAGTCTTTAACATTAAAAATAATTGGAGTGTCCTGTACTAGGTATTCTTGAGAGACACTTGAAACTAGAAAGCACGCTCCAGCTTCTGTCATTTCATTACCAGTAGCCCAAATAAACATCTAATTCTTTCCTGCGCACCTCTGCAAGCACATCCATCTCTTTTGCGCAAATGATCCCGTCTCCTTTCAGCGCGATTCGGGCTTGGAACACTTTATGTCGAGCTCCTAGTTTTGTCCGCGAGCTCGCGGAGTGTGAATGTGTGCACTGTCGGTCGATCTTCTATCGACACGATAGAGGCGTGTTTTCACCGGGTTATCAATGAAAATTTTATGAAAACTCCGCTCTGACGACAGCTCGCTTCAACACTAGAACTTAAAGAGTGTATCAATTAAACTTTTTTGTGATATTAAGATTTGTGTGTATAATGTGAAGGTGTTGGAAATACGGTGAGTGCAACGTTTTCAGTGTCAATTCCTTCCAGGTAGACACCACGGCTAATTTACCTAGTTTTGCTTAGATTTATTTTTATACTGTCCAGTAGTAATTTTAATGATAAATTTAAAAGGTGGGAAATGGTAATTACCATGCAAATACTTATGAAAACCAGGTGCAATGGAAAGTGTTTTTTCTAAAACCTCTACATTATGTCCCAAGGCTTATGATATACCTACGGATTATTACTACTGCGGATTATTTACATTGCACCTATCGCTGTCTTGTTTTTAGAATCAACTTCTCAATAACAGTTGTTTTAGCTATTTATTTAGTGTTAGCGTAGAACAACTACGGATTGTTGTAGATTCGTAGCAATCTATTCGTAGCAAATATGCGATATACAGGTAAAATATATGCCATTTTTTGTAGAGATATAATTAGCTTTTTAATTAATCTTTTACGTGTAGCAGATAATGCGTGATTTGAGATTGACAGGTGGTATGCAATTTAAATTTCTTTTCGTAAATGTGTTTAATATTATTATTAATTTAACTTTAAAATACTTTCAACATATTTTTTTGTTTAATTCTAATTGCTTAGGCTTATAAGAAAATGTGTTGTTTCCCAACCAACGTCGGCGTTTCCTTCCGAGTACTTACGCGTTTTCAAAGTGGGCCATTTAGTTTCTTAACCCTCATAAGATAAAATGTAATCCTAAATGCTTTCTTTTTTGCTTTATTATTAATCTAAGGTAATACATACATTTTTACTGCGGTAATTTATTTAATTATCTAAGTGTCTATCAGAATAAAAAAGATACGTCCATATTTTTTAAATTATTTTCTTATGCAACTCTGCAAGAAATAATTCTGTGTTGGATGGTTTTATAGGGAACCGATGCTCTAAAACATTGTTTTTTTTAGCGTATAGGCAATTGACCCACCTGTCAGTAAGGGTAAACACCACTCATGAACTCATTTCAGTACAAAGATTACATACACAATGCAAGACCAGTCTCTAGTAGATCACACAAATAATTTTGTAATAGGTAGAAATCCAACCTAAAATACTCTCGCGGCTTGTAGAGCTAGATCTGATAATATGAAATTTGTAATAGGCATGTCATAATACTATATGTTTAATTATTTGGACAACCAGTAATTACATTGTTTTTTTAACACTATAAAATATTTGCGTCAGTGCGGTGATGGACTAAGAATACAAGTGTCACCACCCAATTCTTTCCCACGGGTGTCGTATGAGGCGACTAAGGGAAGTAAGCAATTGTCATCCATTCCATGACTGGTGGTAGGGCTGGGTACCAAGTGGGAGTACTCACTTGGTATCCGGCTCGAGCGGGTTGGTACCACTCATCTCCCGTGTGACCGGCCATGAAGCATATCGTTGCGTTTTGGCTGTAGCAGGAGATAGCCGTTTATTCTTTCATTTCATATCGGTGAAATGAAATGGTGAGCAGCTGTTTGATAATACTCGGTATAGTTGAGTCCATGAGCGACGGTTACCATTTACCATGAGATTGGCCTTAGCAACATAAAAAAAATACATGCAATAAAAAAAATATAGAATATTATAAACATAAATTCACAACTTTTTAATGTGTGATGCACCGAAAGCTTTACCACTACAAGGTATTTAAGGAAGAGAAAGGAAAAAAAGAAAAGTTCTCTCTCATTCTAAGAGGAGAACCGTCTCTTTCAACGGTGACTGTAATCGATTATGCAAAAAAGTTACATGTTCTCCGGGTGTGATTTAAAGAGAGTAATAAAATCGCCAATTAGTAGCGTGAATTTCCTTATATTAGGGATGTAACTTCAAAGTTAAAGAAACATATTAATAATTCTCATTTCCTTATCTCAAAGAAAATTCTAACAATCATATAATTCAACATCCTTAAGCGATTGTTCGTGGCTCCGTGAAAGATCTTCAAAGAACTCGCGATATTGTTTCGTTTTTATTCATACAAATATTATATTTGCGAGAGTGGTCGTTTAAAAACGAGTATTTCAAAGACGCCTAGAATATTATTAAGTATAACATAATTTTTTGATTCGTAAAGGAAAAGGAAATACTGATAAATATAAAAAGAAAGGAAGTTTTTTATTTAAAAAGACGACACCCTGCTCTGAGGAATAATACTTGTATCGCGGGGGACTTACAAACACACAATTTCGCACACAAAGTACACCCAGACTCAGAACAACCATTCGTGAATCACACAAAGAGTTCTCCTGTGTGGGAATCGAACCCACAACACTCGGGCGGGAGGCCGGTATCTAAACCAATCCACCATCTGTGCAGTCATATTAGACGATGACCTTATCGGTGTGACTCTCTTGATGGTAGTATGCGATTTTGAAGCTATATTTCTTTTGGCGCGTTTGGAAAAACAAATCACAATGTATATTTTAGCGTGTCACGAAGTTACGCATGTAGATGGTTTGTTATGCTTTCACGCTGCAACTACTAAAACAATTATCGTGAAATTATGTATACATATAGTCTAAATCTTAGATAAGGCTATAAGGCTTAACGTTTTATTCTGGAAAATGGCAGTTCCTGTGCTGTGTATTAAAGTGACTTATTTATATTCTGAATTCCACTAGGGCCGAATCTAATAATAAATAAATTATAATAAAAAAAATAAAAAAAACGCTTAATTCTAAATAAAAAATAGAAAATAATGTATCCCACACATTTTTATGCTTTACGTACTTTATAGCGTGTTCTTTTAGTTTTTTAAACTATAATTTATCATCTTCTTTTTTATTCTCAAAACAACATAAACAGAAGTATCTATTTAAAATACCCTATTGTTTTTTTTATCTCAGGTGTGACGATAGTATCGATTTATAATAAAAAAATGGACATACTTCTTAAATTATTATACTGTCATCAGTCCTTGATAAGTGTGCAAAGTTTCAATATAATCTGACATTTTAAAGTGGATCAAAATTACGTTCAAAGATGCCATTATATACCAGTACAGGTGACGCTTTTGTAAGCATGTTAATAAAATACAAACATGATTTAGTAGTTGACGTCACATAGAGTGTAATAGTTTTACTAACGATCTTTTATGCCTGGTGTTTTAGGTTTAAGTCTCATTCAAATTTAAATAGTTGTTAAAATATTAGGACTAATTTTAGGCATTACTAGTCTCTGCCTGCGGCTCCGCCGCAGCCAAAAGCTAGTTTTAGGTTATTTCTCAGGTTACCGATACAGTAGCGGGATAAAATGTATATCAGTTTTTAAGTTTAATCAAGAGCTATCAAATAGAAAAGTTGCATCAAAAACCGTTCAGTAATTTTTGCGTGTTGCGCAAACGAATAAACAAACAAACAAAAAAAAACAATGTTATGTGTTCAGACACGCCTATATATAGCCTAAAACAGTTTTTTTTCTCAAATGTCTTAAATGTAGAGACACAGCTCTGTTATACAGCTTTATAATAGTTAGGATTTGTATGTTTATAAAGTTAATGCTGACATAGTGATTGCGTCTTATTACGGAGTGTTGTTTGAAGAAGTTCTGTAATTTGTAATCGTCATACATATTTACTAACAACTCGACCGAATTGAAAAGTCTCCCAAATATTCTCCAACCAAGAATTTTAACGCTGTATGTATATTGTATAATTATGTTTTAACAAAACACGTCACAAACATATCTGTTGTCATTTGTGTTGAATGAATGTTTCGTTCGGGGTTGCGGTCGCCATTTTGTGTTACGTGAAACGTTTTAAAAGGCTTTATAGTCGTTATCAATTTGTTGGTTTAATATTAAGCTTAACACAGCCTGGTGCTATGTGCTTTGTTTTAATACCAATGTCTTTCAGGTTTCGACTTTGGTTTTGAAATTGAGTGTTTTGTGAGATTGCCACCACCCTTGCGAGTTTATATTGTTTTTCACAATAAATTTTCTCATAACCTTTATGGCAGAATCAAAATCCGTTCAGCAGACTTTGCTTGGGTGTACAACAGACTGACAGACAAAATTTTTAAGAATTCTTGTTTTGGCTTCTATTGCTTTAGTAAAAATAGTCTTTATACAGGTCTAATTCTCAATAATATTAATTTCTTAAATATCTCACCAGATATGTCTGAATACGATGAAAACATTTTTCGGAAAATCAAATAAATATAAAGCAATAAAAATCATTTCAAATTCAATTTCTCGTCTCTATAAATAAAAAATGGATCGTTATATGTGTTGCTAATACTCGAGAAGGGCTGGACCAATTCGGCTCATAATCTTTGTGGTCAAAGGAAGGTTCTTATGATGATACAAATTGGAAACATTTCCCGGATAAACATGAAAATCACATTTTTCTATTCTTTATTCAAACCGTTCCTAGCTGGACAATTCAAAGAATTAAATCAATCAAACACTTCAATCAAAAAAAGTGTACCAAACAAGGTTAATAGTTTTATTCTTGAAAACATTAATAGTTTCTATGGGATAGCATTTTTGCATAGATAGCTTAATGTGCCGTATTTATATTCTAAAATCCACGCAGACATAGTCGCAGGAAGAATATAATCTATAATTATTAAATTACTGTGTCAAGTAAGATTCAATTCCGAACGAAAAAATAATATTTTAACAAGCGCATTGACGTCCACATGACGTTGACATTTAATGAATTATTCACAATACAGTTATCAGAATATCAACTTGAAATTATGAGAGCGGTTCAAAAATGAATGCATGCAAATAACGCGCGCATACTCCAGTCACATTGAACTGGAAATAAGGCTTGCATAAATAACACACATCATTGAGAACTGTTATAGACATTAAATGTTTTTTAATTATATTTTATTTCTAACGACAGCGTTACATATTATCGCGGCTAGTTGTTTCCGCATAACTCTGTTAGTTTACGCAGGACATTCAATAAAACTCTCTCTAGAATGCCTCCCAATATCTTCAACAATCATTGTCATAATTCAGACAATTTACACAAAACTTAATTAGTTATACCCTTACACCCTTTTTAATTAGTTAAGCCAAACATCTCAATTGATTAATTTTCTAGAGGTATGAAGCCTTGCTTGTTCTAGTATGAATAGTAAATACGGGTAGTATACACACTATACAGAAGATCAGTGTGAAATAAAAATACTCCTAATGTGTGTTCGTATGGTGGGTAAGAGCGCCGCAGCCCCAAACTCTCTCCTTTCCAATGTAGTTATATTGTATAGTGTAATACAAGCCTTTGAAAATATCTACACGGTTTAGAATAAGTTAGTCGAAAAACAGATGTGGACAGTTACAGTCAGTTGTTTTTAATAATGCGTTTGGTCGCAGACGAGCCGCGGCATATCTAATGGTAAAGTTAGTTTTTTGTACCTATGCATTTCTTGATTTCTGACTAAATTATTTTCTTGTTACGTAATTTTTAGATGACTTTTTTACTTTCATAGTCGGGTTACGGTATTTAAACTTTATTTTTTATTGTATACTTTTCCGTTTTAACGCTTGATAAACGTTATGACAATGTAAATCCATATCTTGTGAGCATTATGCGGTACTGAGTTCGTAGAATGAAGGGATTCTCTGAAAGAGCCAAAATTTCCTAGTAAAACCCACGCTAAAAACTGTTGTTGAAGCCGGTTAAAATGTAGCCTATTACCCGGGCCATAATAAGGAATCTATTAGTTTAGGCGCTACGAAGGAACATACATAAATACAAACATACATATACATACATATAGACTGCTAAAATCATAACCCTTACTTTTGGCTTCGCCATAGTCGAGCGAAAATAAAAATAATATTGGAAAGGCCAAGCCACAAATATTTTAACATCATTAAGTACATAACCGCACCAAGAAAGCCGTAGCACAGTGAACAATTTAATTTAATAAAGGGGAATAGCGGCAATTACACCAATTGTCTGGAAACGCGCAATTTGCCCATAATGTTGGTACTTAGGAGAACAGTCCACATTTATTATTTACTAGTTAATACCCGCGACTTTGTCCTTCAGAATGGAGTCAATATATTATAATATTGGTCGTGATAACAATACAATTTTTTTATATTTGCACTTTTATTTGTTCACTGCCTCTGTGGTGCAGCGGTAGTGTAAGCGACTGCTGATCATGAGGTCTCGGGTTCGATCCCCGGATCGGGCAATGTTATTGAGCTTTTTCGTAAAAAGAAAAATTCTCAGTAGTAGCCCGGAGTTTTAAAATGTTCTTGGTAGACGGCAACAGCCTCGTTTTTACTTGGGACTTAAACATAGCTAGCGAATGGTGGGCGTGTAATACACCTCTGCCTACCTCTTCGGCGAATACAGGCGTGATGCAATGTCCATGTTTATTTGTTAGTGCATATACCAAATTTTGCTAAATGAATTTTAAGTGTAATTTTCATGGAAGATATTGAATTTAATTACTTTAGAATGCCAAAGAAAAACGTTACGCGTGACCATAAATGTTGTAAAGCATTCAAAACTTCGGGACAGTAGAAAATCAAGTAAACACTATAGATTCCGTAAGTTCGGTAGTTTTATTTTATAAAATAATACAATCTAGTAGTCTTCTAGATTGTATTATTCTTCGGTCCGTGTGGTGACGGACTAAGAATACAAGGTGTCACCACCCCATTCTTTCCCACGGGTGTCGTATGAGGCGACTAAGGGAAGTAAGCAATTATCATCCATTGCATGACTGGTGGTAGGGCTGCGTACCAAGTGGGAGTACTCATTTGGTATCGGGCCCGAGGGGTTGGTACCACCATCTCCCGTATGAGCGGCCATGAAGCACATCGTTGCGTTTTGGCTGTAGCAGGAGATAGCCGTTTATTCTTTCATTTCATATCGGTGAAATGAAATAGCGAGCAGCGGCTTGACAATATTCTCGGTATAGTTGAGTACATGAGCGACGGTTACCATCAGATGGGCCGTGGCTAGTCTGCCACTACATGCAATAAAAAAAATCGTGAATTATAAGAATCTAAAAAGCCTATAAGCTCTAAGTTTGCCATATAAATTCCACGAAAACAATTTCATAGGATTTAACTTGAGTTAGTAAATCTATAACAATAAAAGTATCGAGCACAAAGTCACAAGAAAGTACTTCTAGACTGTAGTCAATATAATTTATGACTTGAATTGATACTTTTTACTTTCATTTGGGGAATCAAGTAGTTTATAAAGTATTATTTATTACGGTATTATTATTAGCCTACGCTTTCTAACAAGAAGACTACGTTGTTACCCAAGACATTAAGAAGGAATCCATCCATCCATCCATCCATCCATCAGCCTTTCAACGTCCACTGCTGGACATAGGCCTCCCCAAGAGAACGCCACAACGAGCGGTCCCGGCATGGGGGATAATGCCGTAATCGCCACGCTTGGCAGGCGGGTTGGCGATCGCAGTGGATGTTGTTAATACTCGAGGGAGAGCTGCTGCCCACTCCCCCGGTATTCCCTCAGTCGGCTCTTACGACTCCCGTGGGTTGAGAAGGGAAGGAATGTGTTATCGAAATTCGCAGTTCCGAGCAATATTCACAATGGCTGAATTGGCAAAGCATCTGGGATGGTTTTCCAGATACATTAAATGATATATAAAATCATCTAAATATCTACAGTATTATAAAATGGAAACAGAGCAATATCTCTACATTCAAAATATTTCAGAAAAGGTAAATATATTTGGCGTCTCTGAATTTTTTTGTCTGTTTCCTTACACATCACGCACAAACTACTGAATTGATTTTGATGACTCTTTTTTTAACATTTTGATCTGTATTTAAGCACTTGACATGCTCAGCTGCTTTAAAGAACAAATTATTTGTGAAATGTAGAAAAAGAGAAATTTAGTGCGAGCGGGAATCGAACCTTCCAATCCAGGGAAGTACTTTAAACGCTAAGCCATCGCACTGACCGACTAGATCACGCTAGGCTTTATAGCTCTTGATTAGACTTTAAAACTGGTGTCCGTTTTTACTTTACCTCTTCACCTGAGATATAACTTGAAAAACGGACAAACGCTAGTATGCTATAATTTAATAGATATTATAATGTATTTGGAGCAATCATTACTACATTATTACCCCTTATATGTAAATTAGAAGCCATAATTTAATATGTGTGGCTTGTGAGGATAGTTATATTGGTTTAGGACGAAGAACTAAACGTTTCAAATTAATTTTGATCTGATTTAATATATATATAATATGCTCTGTATTAGATATACATATTATTTAAATCTTTATAGAATATTTTTTTTCTATTGTATATCGTAATGCTTTACAGAAGCTTACAGAATAGTATATCTATAGAAACAATGTTTTTCTATTTTTTTATTATCAAAATTCGCAGTTCCGAGCAGTTGTCACGACGATGGCTGAATTGGCATAGGATTCCAAGAGATGCGGGTTCAAATCCTACGTGTTCATTAATATGGCTGGTTTTGTTCATTAATAAGGCTAAGCTAGACAAATGCTTAAAGAAATATAAAATATCAAATTATAATACTTTTTTTTTCAATAAAACGTAGTCCAAAAACCTGTAACACCATCGCAATGCCATCTATCAAACCTAATTATGAATCTAAACTACCAAAGAACCCAGCCACGTACAAAAAAAAAGTCGTACGTGTGTCGCTGATCTCCTCCTAAACTGCTGGACTGACTTAAATGATTTTTCGTGTGTTTGTGTGAGCCCTTGAATAGTCAGTCAATATTCACTATTGGACCCGATGGCCCTGCAATCGTGTCACTGAAGTATTTTTTAATATTAATATCATAAACTTGTTTGGCCGTGTGGGGCCGGCTATAGAATTGTCCCACCCCTTCTCCACCCATGGGAGTCGTAAGAGCCGACTGAGGGAATACCGGGGGAGCGGGCAGCAGCACTCCCTCGAGTATTAACAACATCCACTGCGACGGGCCTCGTGGCGTAGTCGGTAGTGTAACCGACTTCCGTGCACGAGGTCGTGGGTTCGATTCCCACTCAGGACAATTATTTGTGTGATGAACACATGTATTTGTACTGCATCTGGGTGTTTTCTCTCTATTATATGTATGTATTTACAAAAAAAAAGTAGTATATGTATTTATATCCGTAATCTGGTACCCATAGCACAAGCGTTAAGCTTAGTTTGGGACCAGAGGACGTTGTGCGAAAATGTCCGTGAATATTTATTATTTATTATCTCTTTATTTACATTATATCTTACAACTAAATACATTTTTAAATATAAATACTATGTAAAATAATAAAATATTTAAAAATATAAAAAGTGTGTAGACTAGACCCACCGGTAGCGGGCACAAGGGCCAAATTGCCAGTGGTTAGGGCCCCAGAGACAGGAACTTCCTCACGATGTGTGCTGTGCCCAGAAGTACCGCCTTCTGTATCAAACCCTTGATCCAAATAACCAACGTGAGCCTCTTAAGATGTTGGTCGAGGCTCTTGGCTATGAGTCCGTTATTTATTATTATTATTATTATCTTCAACCCGCCTGCCAAGCGTGGCGATTACGGTACTATCCCCCATATGAGCGTAACAGCAGAGGACCGCTCGTTGTGGCGTTCTCTTGGGGAGGCCTATGTCCAGCAGTGTACGTTGAAAGGCTGATGGATGGATGGATGAAACTTGTTTGCTGAACTCTCAATAACTGTAGTGTTTGGGCACGACGCCAGCCGGCAAGGACAATCAGACCGGCAACGTCTGCGGAGTCCGCTAGTTATATATATACCTATGTAAAGCGATTAATGACGTCACTGAAGTAGTAAAAGTGTCTATGAAGCTTAAACAATCTAATTTGTGAAAATCATAAAAAATAAAACGAAAACTTTTATTCGACGTTAACATTATGGTAACATCTGCCCAAAAAAAAACTGTAAGTTTATTTACACTTTCTTTAGATATATTGTACCTTATCCGTTTAGAGTAAAAGTTTAAACTCGTGTGTCATTGAGATTAGGAATCGGGAAATCTCTTGCGAAAGCTATATAGATAGAGATAAGTTGAGGCTCTCTTTCTTTGGAAGTTTATGCACGTCACGATCCCAGCGAGCTATAAAGCGCTTTACGTTGAAAATTGAAAGTGATTTTAGCTGTGAAAAATATATTATCAGTCCAATGTTTCAGCGCTTGCAACGCTTTCCGCCACTTTTTACATAGAATCAAAAGTTACAAGTGAATTCCAATTAAAGGTAAGTACGTGAGATGAAAATTTCTAATAATTTGCAGAAACCTGCTTTAGATGAGAAAATTTAGGAGCTTAGGTGAAGGCATTAAATGTTAACGAAGAATGGAGAAGAATAACTATTTGATCCATCCTACAAACACAAATATATTATGTCGTAAGTGTGAACTGTGGGTTTTACAGTATAGCGAGAGAGACATAAGTCTAATATTCTTATAGGTCTGGTAAGGTATACCAGACCTATAAGAATATTAGTTGGGTAGTTATTTGTCTATGTAGATACATGTATAGGTACTATAGAAATTGTTACAGGCCAGTGTTGGTATTTATGATTTTTTTTTTATATGAGGGTATATAACCAAAAGGCTACTAAGGGCTATAGGGTGTCTATCTGTATGTTTGTTCGCGCATCATGCAAAAAATACTAAAAGACTTTTAATCAAATTTGATTTAAGTTGGATTTTTGTTTGAAAGCTCTTTATTAGACATAAAAACTGGTATATATTTTATTTCACTAGAATACACGGAATCGGAGATATAACCAAAAAACTAGCTTTTGCTTGCAGCAAATAAGAGAGGATCTGGGTATCCAGCCCTCTCACTCACCATACAAAACGCAATAGTGGAAGTAGGTACATATAGTTGTTTCACGCTGATCTTCTGTGAGAGGGTGGTACTTTCCCGATCGAGCCGTCCCGCTTATGCTGGGATAAGCAAGGAAAAAGAAAAGGGCCACTAAACTATGATCATTAATTCAGAGGTGCCTTGTGAGGTTTCGATCTCAGATCGAAGATCAAACTACACAGACACTACTATCTTTCCTGTTCTGGTTATACCGCTATGCTATCACTGCACTTAAACATACAAGAACATATTTCTACCTTATCTTCCCCCTTCCTTTAAATAGGTACTTCAAAATGACTATCGAATCGAATCGCCTACGTGACGGCAAGATTGATGATCAAATCTCGAGCAACACTTAGGTATGCGATTGAGAATAGCTCGAATTTTTACCTCAATGACCTAGCGCTCGAACGGGTTTATTTCACATAAATAAAAAGCACCCTTTTAGTGGGCTACGTTCTATCTGTAGATTGGAATTTGGGATCTTATCTGTGACGTAATGAATTGGATGAGCTCAATATTCAATATGTTCAGTTAATGCTTCATCGATTCAAATAGATAACAATCGATTCACAGTTCGTATATTCCAAAAAAGTACGCATCGTATTTCGGTGTTAACCAACGCGAGACATTCCTTGCCCAGATTTTTTATATTTATTATTTTCTTGCTCTAGCTTGTAGCTTGTAACACAAAGATATATTTGACAAAATTGGTAAATGTTAATGATTGATTTTTTGTGGCATAACGGCCCTATCTGATGGTAAGCGGTTACACATCATCATCAGAAGTATCACTTATCCGTCGCTAACTCTAAGGAAAGGGATAGCAGGAGAGGAAGGAGGGCTCCAGCATCACAACACAGAAAACTATCATCTTGGAAACCGGTTAATCAATTTTACATTACAGTTACTTCTTATATGAATTTAAACCAGTAACATTTGCTGTTACTGAAACCCACGAACGTATATACTTAAAAATCGAGAATATTAGTAAACAAAAATAAGACAATTCATTACCATAATGAACACGCAAAAATGGCAGGGAAATATGAAGACCGTTAATTAGGAATACCGACACTAATTAATGTAATGTAGATAACCTTTGTTAATATATCAGAAATATAGAAACTACTTAGGGTTGAATATAATATTGCGGTGAAACTTTGGCAAGTTATAATGAGCGCTTTGAAAGTCTCCGGCCATAAAATGCCTCAGAGGTGAAATCGCATTGAAACTAAAAATTTAGCCTTTACAGCAAAGCAATAATATGGAGATGTAAGCTTTTGTACGAATATATGTTTGCGTAATATATAATGATATAACAACACATTTAAAAACAACCCCAGTCACGGCAATTCTGCTATTCCATGGCCTCACGATGGCCCAGTAACGGCGAATCGAAGAATCTCCGATACAAACGACACAGGACCATTCGCTCTGGCGCTTTCTTAATGAGACCTATGGTCACCAATAGGCGCCGATAGGCTGATAGATAGATGATAGATATAATTGTATAATGTATAGAAAATAGAGTCGCCACGAGAGCACCACAAACAAACTGCACTACAGTTCGGCAGGAGATTTGTTATGTTAAATATGTGTATTTCTAAAAATTTTAATACAATAATGTTTTGCTTAAAAGTACGGAGCGGCTTTGAAAAATTATTTATTTTGATTGGTTAGAATATTCTTTATTTATCAGATTTATTCAGTCGTTTCAGCGTGCTTGAGGGAGCTATATAAAACATTAACATTCACAATTATATGCTTACTAATAAAGACCACTGCAGCTGATAGTGAGGTCTCGGGTTCGATCCCCAGGTCGGACAGTGTTATTGAGCTTTTTCGTAAAAAGAACAATTCTCAGAAGCAGCAAGCAGTCCAGAGTTTAGAATTATGCCCGGTCAGCAATAGGCTCCCCCTCTATTACGTGGGACTGAAACATAGCTGGCAAACCGTAGGTTATACACCTCTGCCTACCCCTTCGGGGAATAGAGGTGTGATGCTATGTTTTTTTTTATTAAAGGTGTTTATACAATGTTTATTAGTAAGGGGGTTATAATATTAGTGACATTATACTGGTATACGACCAGGACAACGTTAGTACGGTTAAAACGTATTTACTCGTAAATTATACCTCCGTCATTTCAAGTTATACGAGATTTTGCATTGAGTTTAAATATAAGTTAAACAAATTATCCGAGGCAAAAAGCGATAGAAAACCTTTTATATTCTTGATGAAATTCCTCCTTCTAATTAATACTCTTCAATAAAACCAACTGAATTATCGTAACATTTGCTCAGACCTATAATTTGTATTTATTTTAGAAATTATTGTATACCTACAATTTAAAAAAAAACAATATTCACTTATTTCAGGTGAGTCAGTACTAAAAAAGGTATGCTCAAACTACGGCACAGTTGTTAACCTATTTCAAACACTCCATATTTCTGCGGGAACTCAGCGACCGTCGAGGGTAAATCCTCGCTGCTCAACTACGCGTACCAGACCCTGTTAAAATACATATGAATTTTTTGTCCGACTGTAAAGCAGAGGGCAAAAGAAAAATCTTTTAGCCTTGCAGGTTTCCTTACAATTTTTTCCGTAACCTCTAACCTAATCTATAATGCTTGGGCTTATATATTTAAATTTTGTAATAAAATATCCAAAATATTTAAACTATTAAACTGAAATTAAAAATAACTCCACGTTTTCTCTACTACACAATACATTTATCAAGAATTTCCATACTACTCTCTGTAAAGATAAAAAATCCAAACACAATATTATGTGTCACATATTTTTTTTAGGCTCAGGAAAGTACGCTTACAGCCAAGTGATCTCGCTCAATATTTGTGTCCACCCTAAAATAGACTTGAAATAGGTCATCAAACGTTGACAAGCGGAGACTGTGGGTTTCAGAACGACCAACATAGATTTATCAATTTTTAAAATTCGATTCAATATTTTTTCTTGTTTCAAACAACGATTACTAGTTTTGTTGTGGTTAGTTTAAAAAAAAAATATGAGTGCAGTATGCTGTAGTGGTAAAACCATGGATTGCAACGACAGTGGTAATGTGTTTGGTGTGGTGGTGGCCTTCTTCACGGTCACGGTCCCCTCCATAGTACGAGGGAGTTAGGCCATAGTCCACCACGTTGACCTAGTTGTGACAGACTTCATAGAGAAAATCTCTCAAGCATGCAAGTTTTCTTCACTGAACTGTGATATGTTGTAAACCAAATTTACATTATAATGGTGTCGTGCGAGGTCTGGATCTCGGACTGGATATCGAACACGATACCATAGGCTTTGCAGTCCTTGGTTTTACCGCTAGGCTATTAATGGACACTCACCTCTAGTTTTTCGATATTATGTGTATGTATTTATTCTGAAAGTAACTATATCCAGCAGAAGTTGCTTTACCCGAACGATGGCTTGCCTGTTATTAGCAGTCCCAAATTTTTTTCAATTAAATTTTCGATTGTTTGAGTAAATGTATAAATCATAAAAGAATAATCAAAAATAATTATAAAATCAATAAAAAAACCTAGTCACGTGGAGCTATCTACCGAGTCCAATACGACACTGAAATGTCAACCTTGACGTAATGACGTTTCGGTTCATTTTGACGGCCGGGCGCAAGCGATTTTACAACTTTTTTTTACAAGGATACAGTTTATATTGGCTTGACTAATTTTAGCTATAACCTAGAATACAGGCTAATAAAATTTAAAAAGACATTGACCTCTAGTAAAACTTTAAGCGGGAATAATTTTAGCGGCGCGGGTCCCTTTTTTTTTGTGTGGCCTTAGCGTGCGCGCGGCCTGGAACTGAGAGGTAGACCAATATAGAAGTACTTCTTAAAATTAGCGCTAGATGGCGTATAAGACATGAAACCCACATTAGTACTTTTTGAAATTAGCGCTATCTATGTGATTTATTGAAAACTACTTAGTTACTTATCAAATAATCAATTTTATTGTGAAAAATGAAGATTATGAGGCGTGCAGTTTTGGATTTTCCAAAGTATTTATACTTTTTTTCAGAATGAAAACACGTGGTGTTAAAAATAAATACCTACGCTGTGATTCGGCGGTTCCGTGGCACGTAATAATCATGTTTGCCGGGACAACATCTCAAATAAACGCGTATTTCTGTGTCAGTATGTCAATTTCCAAGACAAGCTCCCTTTTTGAATATTTTTCGAAGAAGAAAGAGTATGGTGTTTGCTTTTACGCTTCAAAGATCTGAGGAAAAACATATTGGGTGGGCCTTTGCTTTTACAGTTGTAGGTACATAGCTACCTACTGATGGTGTAAGAATTTTGTTGGTATTTAGTAGGTATTATGGTGGTTATATAATTTAGTACAAACAATTCTTCACTATATTAGTACATACAGTACGTACAAACATATATATTTATAATCTATTATATTTAGGTTGGCTTAGAAGGAATAAAAGCAGAAACATAGATTTTGTTCAATACAAAACCGTACTTATATAACAAACGAAAAAAGTAAACAATACTTATCGTTCAAGAAAAGAATCTTTGAGTTACACATCAGTAAGTTTCTAAACGTTCCGTTCTGAAATACAGTTCTACTGGTGAAATAATTTATTCATGGGCCCACTTTCCACTGAATGAATTGCTCCAACGCGTGGTTTGTGTCTTTGAGTTACGTCTTACAAATAGAGTCTGGAAAATACCTGGCTGTTTGTGTGGTTTTCGATTTTTGAATTGTAGAAACGTGTAAAGGAAGCCAGTTATTTAATTTTACTAAATGGTGTTGCTAGTTCCCGATAATTGTTAACCATTCATGCAAGGATTTAATGTGAAAGAGTTATTGTTTCTTGAGCTTTATATAAGTAGTGTAGTTTTACGGTTTGTATTCTGTTTTTACGTCCCTATTGCTATAGGTTCAATTCCTACACAAGACAGGTGTTAGTGAGATTCCCTATTAATTATTCGTTGAGTTGTTGTGTAGATACTTTAAAATGACTGTTAATCTTATAACGGGTGCAGTCTTTTTTAGATAACCCACGAGCCGTGAAATATTAATTTGAATATAGAGGAATTTAGCGCAAAAAAGTTATTTTGCAATGTTGTTTATTTTTATTGGGCACCATATAAATTAAAATATAATGAACTAAATGCAATTTTTTTTTTTGTGTTAAATTTAATATTTTAAATGCAACATACAAGCTTAGAATAGTTAGTCTTGTTAAAATTATTGTTAAGTAACTTTGACCCGTAGCTTGGATGTATAATATAACTATCTTTAAACTGTACTCCGTGGCAACTACGTGCTTGCTTGGTCGAGATTAGAGTAAGTTGGACTGACTTTTAACTTCAGTAGAACATTTTAGATAAGAAATTAAGTAAGAATTATATGAGTATACTTCATTGAATACTAGTATTATTATTTAATTTAGCAGTATGCTTAACAAACGATTAGATATAAGTATAAATACTAATTATATCAGTATTATTGTATAATACATGAATCGGTATTAATATAATGTATAGGAGTATAGTATCAGTATTAAAAATAAAAAAAAAACAGCAGCCATTTAAATACATATGTATTTCAGGTTGTCTTAATAACAAAAAAGACGATTTCTTTAAATATTTTATGAAGAGAAGCTTTCAATCCACTCCTGAATGATTCGTATCTCACATCTGTCACCGATCACTAATGTCTCATATCCCCGAGATATTTTCGCGGCTCTCAAATTGTATCTAACTCTTTGATATAAATGTCATTCTATTTTCAAATAAAAGTCTGCCAAAATGATTCGTTTATTATAATATAACCAAAATGATTTGTTTATTATAATAACCGGATTAGTTAGAAAGGAAATCAGTTTTAATAATAAAATGAGAACGGTTATTAATCGATTGATCTCAAATTGTAACGTTATTTATAGAGTCATTAATAAGATACTGGATAGTTTTTATTTCCGTCACTGGATTTCTTATGTTTTCACGTGGATATCTTAATATATAAAATTCTCGTGTCACAGTGATTGTCTCCATTTTGCTCGGAAACGGCTTGACCGATTCTTATGAAATTTTATGTGTATATTCAGTATGTCTGAAAATAGGATGTAAATTATTTTTCATACCTATGTGATAAGGGTGGTCCACCCCAAACATTTATTTTTTATTTTTAGGACCAAATTTTTTATTTTTTTTTATGATTCCGCATAATAGTAAGTTAGTTATTTATTTCTACGCTAGAAATTCCCTAAAAATTCTCTAAAAATAATTTATATGGCAAAACAACGTTTGCCGGGTCAGCAAGTAATATATAATTATATACCGTTTTCCTTATTATTAATGCCACGTAATCATCAAAATAATGAATTTAATAAGCCTACCAATGTTTTTACTATGCTAAAACGAATTAAAGAACCCAACAAGACATTAATGATGAGCGCAAGAATTCAGTTCCAAAAACTTTAAAAGATGATGGTAAGCGGTTTTCACTACAAATAGATAGAAGTTTGAGTGGCTTTTAGGCCTCTGGCACTCTCAATCGCCAAACGAAATATAACAGTAGAAGTAACTACTATTATCACGCTCTCCTGTGACAGGATGGTACTTACCCGATCGAATCAGCACAATCGTGCTGAGACAAGCAAGTCTCTACCACTACACCAGCTGTATTTGCATTCCTTAGTCCTTTATTTTTGTTATGGCGGGAAAAAAATGTACCTAACTGCACACCCTATCATTCGGGGCAACGAACAGGGTAGTGTGGGGCCCTCACACACAAAATAACTCCGCCTGTGTTGGCGGGCCATCGGAATTATGTTACATTCCTTCAGTGGTTTATTCCTTAGTACTATCATACCATTGTCACATTATACAAACCTCATTTGCATCAAATGCTTTATTCAGCATCTAAGCAGTAACAACGGAACGGTAACTAAAATTATCAGCAACGCTCATTAAATTCTACTGGGTCAACGAGCCAAGAGGGGTCAGTTTGGAACTACAACTTGTTATAGATGCTCCAGTTCCAACTTACGCAGGCTCTGCTGTTCTCAGTTTGAATATTCAACAGAAATAAGGCTCATTTCACAGACGGGTAGCTGAAGCGGGCGTGGATGTATAAAGCCGCTGCTAAAATTAACAGTAGTGTCGCTAGCTTCCTAAATCATTATCCATCAGCCTTTCGATGTCCACTGCTGGACATAGGCCTCCCCAAGAGGGGTAATCGCAACGCTTGGCAGGCGGGTTGGCGATCGCAGTGGATGTCGGTAATACTCGAGAGAGTGCTGCTGCCCACTCCCCCGGTAGTAATAATACATTAATGAGAAGTGTATTTCCAAAAGAGCCTATTACTCTGCAATAAGTTCTTATCTCCATATTCTAAACAATTTTCAATGATATTATGGTGTTGTAGATCAGATTATTTATGAGAATTGTTTACAATAAATCGTCCTGTTCAGCGTCATATAGTCTTAGATGGTACGAGTAGAGCTTGCTTAATTCGGGATGAATGGACCGGCACGATCGGGGAAGTGTCACCCTCTCACAAAAGATTAGCGTGAAACAACGGTTAGCACTCCTAGCATTGTGTTTCGTATGGTGAGTGAGAGCGCTAGAGGCCCAAACCCCCTCCCTATCCTCTCCTTATCCCTTCCTATCCTCTCCTTAGTATCTTACGTATCCTGTCTTTATCCTTCCTATCCTTTTCCTTGGAAACGGCGACGCGCGAGTGATCCCTCTGGTGTTGCTAACGTGACTACGGTACCCGCTTATGATTAGGTGGGCCGTATGTCTAATTGCAACCCACGTAGTAAAAAGTCTGTTCAATCTATGTATCCAGTCAGGACAAAAAAAAAATCTTTTTCGAAAGTGACTCCATATTTGATCACGCCCCCGCAACCGCTTTAGACACCCACCTTCTTAACGCAGTACTCTTTTGTTGGAAATCGAGTTGCTCTGTATGTATGAACAAAAACTCAAAAGCTACCGAACAGATTTTCATGTGGATTACTCCAACAGATAGTTATAGAGTAGTTCATGAAAAGTTTAGGTGTATAATTCATTAAGAATTTGTGTATTTTTTTAAGACAACATCTAGCGTCTATAGGCCACGGTAACTGCTTACCATCGGGTGGAGCGTATACTTGTTTGCTACCGATATACTCGTAGTTTAAAAGAGAAACCTTTTACCCTATGTTACAACGGCGTTGCAGGCTAGACGTGGTAGCCGTTTTATTAGTAAAATGTTATTTTTGAAGATGTTAAGAAAAATTGACTGACTGAGAGCTTTAACTCCTATTTCAATATATTAAAAACTAGCTACTGCACGCATCTTCGCTGGCGTAGAATTCAATATTGGGTCAACCCTTACTAAAATTGGAACTGCAAAAATACGTTTTTTGTGTTGCAAATATTTGTTTGTTAATCTTTCCCGTCGGTATCACTGAATCGATTATAGTGAAACTTAGAACATAGGCTAGTTTTTATCGTATCTAGTAGTAACGTATTTTGTTTTTTTTAAGTTGGGCAAAAATTTCCTACCGCACACCCGGCTGCCCGGTGAGACAACGGGGTAGTGTGGGGCTCTCACCCACTAAAAACCCACCGTGCGCCCTCACCCGCCCTTGCTACTTGCTTGCTTGGTGCGCGTCGTATCGACTGCGATCCGCAGCCCTTTCGGACACCCTCTCTTGTGCGACTTCTCCCGCAGTTGGGCGTCACACCTTCGCGGTAGGCTTCCACGGACGGCAAGGCAATCTTTATTATTTGACCCTATTTTGACATTAATACGTCATTCCGTAGATCTATATGAAAAAGTAGCTATCCCAGATGAACACTTCATTTGCCGGGATAAATAACCTATTTTCTTTTCGGTATTCTAAATTATAGGCAAAATTTCATTATCAACGGTGTAACAGTTACAGTGCGAAATCATAAAAAACGAACAAAATCCATTTCACATTTATTACATTATTAAGGAAGTAAGGACGGCTACAGAAATAATATTGACAGGCTAAATTACATTTAGTAAATTATTCATTCGGTAACACGACCCGACATATAACCGATAAATAACCTATTTTCTTTTCGGTATTCTAAATTATAGGCAAAATTTCATTATCAACGGTGTAGCAGTTACAGTGCGAAATCATAAAAAACGAACAAAATCCATTTCACATTTATTACATTATTAAGGAAGTAAGGACGGCTACAGAAATAATATTGACAGGCTAAATTACATTTAGTAAATTATTCATTCGGTAACACGACCCGACTACCGCTGCACGTTGGGAAATCAAATTATTTTCCTCTAATAAACATGACGGGCTTTCGCCATTGGCAGGTAGTTTGCATGGCTCCTAAATCAATTTGATAGAAGATGTGGGTCAGACAGCGCATTCGTGAAAAGGGAAATATAAATTCACAATAGTAAATTACTACGAAACATATTGTTTAATACACAACAAGGTTGGCAAACAAGCCTACGACCTAGGTACCTAATGGTAAGTGGATACCGTAGACTATACCAATAAAATGGGCCGTGTGGGGCTGTCTTTAGAATTGTCCCACCCCTATCTACCCACGGGAGTCGTAAGAGCCGACTGAGGGAAAACCGCGGGAGTGGGCAGCAGCACTCCCTCGAGTATTAACAGTATCCACTGCAATCGCCAACCCGCCTGCGAAGTGTGGCGATTACGGCATTATCTCGCTCTTTGTGGCGTTCTCTTGGGGAAGCCTATGTCCAGCAGTGGACGTTGAAAGGCTGATGGATGGATGGATACCAATAGAAAGTATTTCTTAATTGCTGACTGTAATTATAGAACGGCTAAATTTACGAGGAAAATTTACCACACACCGACGAATTCTTAAACCTGCCTATCTAACACACACCATAACCAAAGATTGCCAAATCGCATATCTCACAGATAAAGAAGAATGTGATAATAAAAAGGTAGCTCTCTTTACTATCCTTCCTATATATCTCCTTATTATCCTTACTATGCTTTCCCTAATATCCTTTCTTATCCTCTAATTATTATCATTCCTCTCCACCCCTTAACCCCTGGAGATGGCGACGCGCTAATGATGCATCTAATGTTAGTACCGTCAAAAGGTCACAGGAACCGCTTAACTTCAGGGATGCTTGTTTGCCATCCACGTGGTAAAAAAAGGAAAAGGGATCACGGTATTCATTTCATATCTGTGAAATAAAATGGTGGGCAGCGGCTTGACAATACACCCGGTATAGTTGAGTCCATGAGCGATGGTTACCATTTACCATCTGGTGGGCCGTGACTCGTCTGCCACCATATGCAATAAAAATAAATTATATGTGTTTCGCCTCTCCACGGGGCATCCTCAGGACCGAGCGCAATGAATGAGCTCATCCGTGAGTTTTTTAAACACATACGCTATTACCACATTCCCCTCTATCTGTGAGGAGTGCGGATTGTCATCTTTGGTTATTGTGTGTGTGTCTAAGATAACCGGGATTAACAATCTGTGGGTGTGTGGTGGGTTCTTCTCCTAAATATCCATTATATAATAACAATGGAGTTCTGCCAAGTGTCACCTCATTCAATTAATTGCTTACTGAAAGTAATTCTACTAAAGACAAGAGGATATTATCATGTTTATTAACAGATGGCTATCAATGTAAATTTAACTCAGAACGTTACTAAATATTTCGTATCCTTTGAGAAATCTTCAAGCGAAATAGTTAGATCGTCTTTCAAGAAAATACCAGTTAATATATCTAGATCAAATTATTGAGAGCGTACCTTTGTAACTCGAGGTATAGGGCAGAAATGTGATATAGCGTATCGATCACGGCTTTGTTCCGGTGACAAAGGCTCTTTAATAAAAGTGTACTACTATAATATTATAAAGCTGTAACAGAGCTATGTCTGTACATTTAAGATATTTGAGAAAAAATAATGTATTAAGCTATTTAGACGTAACTGCCTGTAGTACAGCGGTAGTGTGAGCGTTTGCTGATCATGAGGCCTCTGGATCGATCCCCCGGTCGGGCAATGTTATTGAGCTTTTTCGCATAAAGAAAAATTCTCAATAACAGCCCGGAGTTTGGAAATGTGTCCGGTAGACAGCAATAGGCTCACCCCCTATTACGTGGGACTGAAATATAGCTGGCGAACCGTGGGTGTGTAATACACCTCTGCCTCTCCTTCGGAGAATACAGGCGTGATGCTATGTATAGATGTCTCCGAAAACAAAATAGTTTTTTTTAGAATTTTTGTCTGTTTGTTTGATCGGATATCAAGCAAAAACTACCGAACGGATTTAGTTAAACCTTTTTACGTAGACCTCTTGATTAGATTTAAAAGTGCTATACAATTTATCCCACTATTAAATCTGGACCCTGAAATTATAACCTAAAAGCTAGCTTTTGGCTACAGCAAAGTTACTGGTAGACAGAGATTAGCTTGGAGCGAAATTTACTGGCTTTACTCAAATAACCTGAAAGCATATCAGTATATCACAATGTATGGATATTTCAAACAGAAATAAAACTATTATTAAGTAATAAGTATTATGTAAATCGGGTGTCAGGAAAAACGTTATCCTCATTTAAAGGAGGCCGAAACCCTTCACCTATCCTCTCTTTATTATCCTTCCTATCCTCTCCTTAGTATCCTACTTATCCTCTCTTTTTATCTTTCCTATCCACCTCCTATCCCTTTCCTTGGAGATGGTGAGGCGCGAGTGATGCCTCTGGTGTTGCTAGCGTCTATAGGCTATGGTAACCGCTTACCATCATCAGGTGAGCCGGTATGCTTGCTTGCCACCTTCGCAGTACAAAAAAATATATTTTTGGGTGACAATTAATTTATTCATAGAAACATACACATCTTATATAGCTCTAAACTTTCCAAGCAGCTTATTCTTGTGAAATTACTTTATCAAATTTCACAATTAACATTTTAAAGAGACCACGGGTTGACTTGCGTAAATTAACAAGCCAACAGTTTTGGAAGACTGTGAATTATTAAAACTTCATTAGAAGCTGCGTGGTAACGAAATTTTGTACTATAACTGTATAACTTTGGATTGCTTCGGGTTTGCCCCTTTAAATCCGTGTCGAATTTCATTTTGCTCTTGTTCAAGTGTGGTGTTCGTTGGAATTTAAATGTATTTTATATGCCTACTGAAATAAATAGAGCGTGAAAATTAACAATGCTTATCATTATCTTCAACTAATTACAGTCAGTAACTGTAGATAGACAATATTATACATATATCTGGCAGAAACTTCCTGAAGTGGACCTACATCGTACATTTATCGGCACGTTTGGGCAATAATGGACCGTGTTGTGCAGAAATGACCTAACACACATAAAAGTTATGCTGATTTGAACCTGAGCTGAAATTTTACACGCATATGTATGTCACGTGACAATGCAATATTATGATTACAAGGAGCTGATCTGATGATGCAGCTGGGAGGTGGACATAGGAACTCTATAATGAAACGGCGCAACCTCATCGAGTTTGGGTTTGTTTGATTCGTCTTGATGAGTACAATGTCTTTAGATGATATTCAAGGTCTGATGATGGAGCTGGTGGACGCAGTAACTCTGTAATGAAACGACCCAAACCCATCGAGTTTATACTCGTTTGATTCGTCTTAAGGTGTACTTTGTCAAGTTATGATCATTTTATTTCTACAAAATAATGTCGATGTTTTCACATCTGGTAGACGTCCTGCGACGTCTAGTTTTGTCCAGATTGTTGGTTGGATCATTTCTGCACAACACGGTGCTATTTTCGATGGGTAACATCTTAAGTGTTGGGCGTCACAGACAAGCTGTGTGCGTGAAATTCTTTACACCGTCATTCAGATTATGCCATCTATCGAAACAATTCGCACTAAATACTCCGTACATAAAATTAATTTGTAACATTTTGATCTATTTTTTGGCATTGAGATGCTCAGCTACTCTTAAAGTACAAATTATAATTTGTGAATAAGGAAAAAGAGTAGTATTTCATTACGAGCGGGAATCGGACCTGCGTCCCTTCCTTTCCGGGGAAGTGCTCTAATCCATTGAGCTATCGTACCATTTCTAGAAATACCAAATTTCCTCATCATATTTGTCTTAACGACCAACGCCATCTATCGGCAATGCATTTACATGCATTCATCCAATGTAGTAAGTTTAATTTTGCAATTAAAATTCATACTATTTGATGGCGTGATTTTTCAAACATTCGTACAAGGCGACTAAGCGAAGCCAGCAATTATCACCCATTATTGATGGTAGAATTGGGTACTAAAACTAATAAACTTGTTACTGATGCAATATAAAATATTATTTATGCATGTAGGTATTGAATATATAAGCATACAAAACGTACGGTACATATCGATCTGTAAATAATATATTGTTTTTGTTTTAGTATAATACTAGGTATTGTACATTTATTCTTAATTGTTATTTACGACGTTTAACAAAATAGAGTGACTCACCGGTGACTAGGTTCAATGAACTTCTCATAACAGTAATAACACTGAAAAACTCCAATCCGATCGGACATAAAACAATAACATAATCGAGTTACAGGTCTCTGGAGAGCCGTGGGTTGAAAAACAACAGCAGGGAAACTTGAGACAACTTGGGCAAAAGTTCAACATCCCATCCTCCTCAGAGGGGGTGGAATGGGATAATAACTATCGGAGCAATAGCCAATATAACGTTACTGGATAAACAGTCACTGAGGTGATAACGATTTTCCTTTTTGGGCGATAGCGATCTTGTTAGACAATACATTGAACCGCTTTTTTGTACTTTATGCAGCCACAAATAGATAAGAAGTAATAGAAAAATAGTTTATTTAAATGTGTGAATCGACAGTCTATGTGTCATGGGTTCAAATCTCGCTCGTATTTATCTTATTAGATGTTCAATTTTTAATTCACCAAGCCGATCATATGCATTGTGCTTAAAAAAATAACGACATATATTGGAGGTCCTTGCACAAATTACTTTTTTGAAGAATTACTTAGAACTTAATATTGCTATAAAACATTAATTAATTCCACTTTTTGTAGTCTATTTCAGTGAAAATTTATTCATTATTTATTTGTAAATTTATTTTATAACTATTCGCAAGATAAAATATAGGTATAGTTAGATAGTTATATATTATTGCTTATGTACATATATCTATAACATTATTTTGGTTGGAATATAAACTCGCAAAGGCAGAAAACAATTTAAACAGTCACCATTTTCAATTGGATAATTTGAAGATTTTATGATTTATGATAGTATGGTTTGTCAAAAGTCCTCATAAGCTTTCGACACTTTCTAAATATTTCGTAAGCTAAACATGAAGCTAATCAAAAGAGCTCTGTCACCATTAGCACCAAAGTGATTACTTAACGAAGCTCCTAAAAAAGCCTTCAACAAGTAAGTGACTCTGGAAGCGAGCGAGAAAACTCTTTGTCATGTTAAAACGCCACACAAAATATAAGAGGGAAAATGTTTTCCAGTTACGCTTCATAAGGTAGGCCTTAGACGAACTTTAGTAAGCTACAGGCTTAATCTATTGTCTTACACGCATCTTAGGCACCAATTTTAAAGTATAATTTTGAGATGAGTGTTGGTAGTAGATCAACTTATCCTTTTTTTTATATAATCCTCGTAAATCGTTAACATCCAACGGTAGTCCGGCTTACTACACTTGTATTCTTAGTCCGTCACCACACGGCTTTATCCGCGTGGTGACGGACTAAGAATACAAGTGTCACCACCCCATTCTTTCACACGGGTGTCGTATGAGGCAACTAAGGGAAGTAAGCAATTATCATCCATTGCATGACTGGTGGTAGGGCTGTGTAACCGTTTATTCTTTCATGTTGATGAAATGAAATGGTGAGCAGCGGCTTGACAATACTCTCAGTATAGTTGAGTCCATGAGCGACGGTTACCATTTACCATCAGATGGGCCGGGGCTCGTATGCCACTAAAAACAATAAAACCCAACGTGCTGTGGCTTATCCAGAATTTAATATACCTACATTATGCATATGTAACTTTTGGTACCACGTAATTCAAGCCTTTTTTTATTGAAAGTAGAAGCTACTAATTATTACCGACTTCATATCTCAATTTCTCCCTTCAATTCGTTCCCGTTTATATCTAGGATTTCGCGGTAAGAAGTAGCATTATGTCGTTAGACTAATGAGCTAGTAGTTTATAAAAACGTAGTCACAATGCTATGTTATTATCGTCTATACTAACGTCTATTGGAAGACGTATCCGCCATCTATCGGATTTATATACATTTAGAAAGTATGTGCTAGAAATCAAGGCACGCTCAATCGGGTCAATTTGAAGTAGGCATATAATGAAGATGTAAGTAGTTTTTGAGTTTTACCTCTGTCAATAAATTTAAAAAGCTTTGAAGATATAACTGATACACAAGTTCTTGGAAAATTTAATAGTTTGTGACACAGGGAGAAATTAATTTTAGTTGTTTTGACTCCATCAATAATTCGCTCTGTTTACGTAGGTACATTGAAATGCTTTTATGTAATTATTATTCGTTCTTGGTATTTGGAAACTTGAACGTGTTTATATTATTTTATGGTGACACTTTGGAACAATCAATTGAGATGATTTTTGAAATAAAACCTTTTTATATTCTTACTACTTTATAGCAATCATATTGATAGCAGTTAAAGCTCTGTAGGGGGCCTATAGACTAACGCCGTTGTTCGATTGGATAAAAACATTCAAACAACATATCGATAGCTTTTTTTATTGCTAATGATGGCAGACGAGCCACGGCCCAACTGATGGTAAGTGGTAACCGTCGCTCATGGACTCAACTATACCGAGAGTATTATCAAGCCGTTGCTCACCATTTCATTTCTCAGATATGAAATGAAAGAATAAACGGCTATCTTCTGCTACAGCCAAAACACTCTGACGTGCTTCATGAACGGACACAGGAGACGGTAGTACTAACGCATTCGGGCGCGAGATAGCAAGTGAGTACTCTCACTTGCTATCACCCAACCCTACCACCAGTAATGCAATGGGTGATAATTGCTTACTTCCCTTAGTCGTTTTGTACGACACCCGCGGGAAAGGATGGGATGGTGACACTTGTATTCTTAGTCTGTCACCACACGGAATAAGTTTAAATCTAGTCCAAAATATCAAGATTAACCTTAATGTTATCTGCAATATACAGACACACAAATTGTAAATAGTTATAAACTGCTAAAACAGTAAAACAACGCCAACTCTCTATTAAATTAAGTCCTTAAACCGCCTTCGGAAAACTATAAACGCGAACTAGTACACCCCAATAAATTAAATCCCCTAGTCCGTTAAACAGTAAGCAGCTTTCATTGTATTCAATAAAATACTTTATAACTGCTCACAAAATTTATTCATATCACGCAGCTTGAATTCAATAGGAAGCTATAAAATATATCAAGAGGTAATTATATGTTATAGATTTTGGGGTTCAGTGAAAATTTTCACGCTAGAATTGACTGCGTCTCTGATGTCGTCGATATCTTTAAGAAGTGGGTTCACGTTTAATATCAGTTAAACTGCGAAAACTTTATTCATGTGTGCATTTAAGGCTACATCCTTCGTTATAAATCACCCGTGCGTTGATGAACTAAGAATACAAGTGTCACAATACCGGCCACACCAACGGGTATTGTACAGAGCGAATAACAAACAAACAGACAAACAGAAAAAATCTAAAAAAAATCGTTGTGTGTTTAGACACCCCTATATAGCCTATTACAGTCATTTTTTCTCAAATATCTTAAATGTACAGACATAGTTATATTACAGCGTTGTAATAGTATAGATTACAAGAGAAAACTAGGGGAAGTAAGCAATTGGTGGTAGAGAGTATTCACTTGTTATCAGGCCCGAGCAGGTCAGTCCCACCATCTCCCATGTGACTGACTATGAAACACATGATTGTAGCGAGAGATAGCCGTACATTCTTTCATTTCACATTTGCTAAATGAAATAGTGAGCTGCAGCTTGACAGTACTCTTACTCGTAATAGGTATAGTTGAGATAACCTCCACCTTCCTTTAATACATGACCGATTTGGTCTAGGTAGGCGAGTGTCGGTCTCCCCCTGTCCCTACATCCTTCCACTTTCACATTGTATATCTTCTTTCCACATGTCCGAACCATCGCAGCATTCCCTTTCGCATCTTTACACTAATACTCTCTTTTAAACCTACTTTCTCTCTAACGTCGTCGTTATTTTTTATACATGTCTTTTCCACAAAATAACAGAAATTCTTCAGGTTTTCTTATTAACAACCTTTAATCATTTAGATTCTAATCTATAATATAATTTAAAGAAAGAAAAAAGGAGATTATTCTCGTTTTGGATCACACTTATTAGGATAGTCTATTTATTAGCCGTAATATCTATTATCTAGTAGCTCCCTAGTGGAATAATTCACAATTAGTCTGAAGACAAGTTACCTAACTTTTGCCCATATAAGTTTTGCTACTTCGGCTAACGGGAGCTTCGGGAACATACGCAGATATATTGATTAGATCTATTTGCGATTGTTAGTAGTTCCTAATAAAAATTATATAGTAGATACTAGTTCAGCTTCACCGGTAGGAGGTTCAGAAGGTATACACAAACAAAGTAATTTTATGAATCAATTTTGTGAAAATTGAAAAGATATCTGCGAGTGGGAATATAACCTTTTTTGTATTTGTGCTGATAAAATTGGCCAAGTATTTGAAGTGCTTAATAAATAAACAAAGGCAACAAGATAAACTGGTTTAACTATGACATGCCTGGTTATTTCATTCTTTCATTACATATCCACGAAATAAAACAGTGAGCAGCGGCTTGCCAGTACCTACTCTCAGTATAGTCGAGTCCATTAGTGGGTTACACTTACATCGGATTGGCCTTGGCTCATCAGCGCATTATGTATGTTTCTTCTATTCACCCCTGTCAGCTATCATTGCAACATTAAAATTTTTCCTGCACATATGACAGACTGATGTCTTCACATAATCCATCCATCTTTTCTTCGGACATCCTCTCCCAGAATTTCCATCCACATTTGATTTTATTACCATTTTTGCTACGTGCCTTTTGTCCCTCCACTTAACGTGTCCAAACTTACGCTCATATGCGACTATGTGCAATAAAATAAAAAGGAAATAAAATTGAATACTAATAATGTATACAATGAATTAGTATGTAATTCAAACAACAGAAGATGATGTCAGAATTCTGTGAAAATTATGATTTGATAATAAACTTGATTGCCTTTACAGAATACATTATATTTATTTGACATCTCATTTGATAGATTACTTGCTACCGTCTCGTTTTGAACGTGAGACGCTTAGTAAAATTTAAAAATAAAGGGAAATCCGCTGACGTGGCATGACGTCAGCATACATTCTCTTTGTTGTATTGGCAAAAAAAGGCGGGACCCATCTCGGACAGCGCCCTAAGGACCATCCGCCGGATATTTATGATGGTTCAACATACTCGTATATTATTAAGAAACCGCAACTTTTGCTGAACTAGCTCAGTTTGTTCGTATGCAATTTGATTTCATTAGCTATTATTTCTAATAATTTATACCTGTAGATCAAACAAATGTGTCTGGCCTTTAAATTAACCTGAGAAAATAACAAAAAACTACAGTGCACCGTTGTTACTTAAAATTTGAGTAAGAAAATACGTAGCTATTAAATGGCTTTCTCGATAGATGAATTCATTACATTACAGTGTAGGTATATAATGATTATTCACAGTCGACTGTTCCTTAATTTGTTACAGTATAAATATGTTAGTATCTTGGCTCTCAATATTTATTTTAATACTTACTTATCATCACGCCATCTCCCTTGCGGGGTAGGCAGAGAGAACAGAGTGCCAAAAGGCTCTATTCTTACATACATCTCTCGCTTCCTCAACATCCATAATTATCTTCATAAACGCTCGCCGGTTTCAGAGACTCCTGATACCACATTTCTTCAACACATGAACGATTTGGTTTTTTTTTTGCATTTATTGGCAGACGAGCCACGGCCCATCTGATGGTAAATGGTAACCGTCGCTCGTGGACTCAACTATACAGAGAGTATTGTCAAGCCGCTGCTCACCATTTCATTTCACCGATATGAAATGAAAGAATAAACGGCTATCTCCTGCTACAGCCAAAACGCAACGATGTGCTTCATGGCCGGTCACACGGCAGATGGTGGTACCAACCCGCTCGGGCCCGATACCAAGTGAGTAATCCCACCTGGTACCCAGTCCTACCACCAGTCATGCAATGGATGATAATTGATTTGGTTTTTTTTTTTTTTTTGCATTTATTGGCAGACGAGCCACGGCCCATCTGATGGTAAATGGTAACCGTCGCTCGTGGATTCAACTATACCGAGAGTATTGTCAAGCCGCTGCTCAACATTTCATTTCACCGATATGAAATGAAAGAATAAACGGCTATCTCCTGCTACAGCCAAAACGCAACGATGTGCTTCATGGCCGGTCACACGGCAGATGGTGGTACCAACCCGCTCGGGCCCGATACCAAGTGAGTACTCCCACCTGGTACCCAGCCCTACCACCAGTCATGCAATGGATGATAATTGCTTACTTCCCTTAGTCGCCTCATACGACACGCGTGGGAAAAAATGGAGTGGTGACACTTGTATTCTTAGTCCGTCACCACACGGTTAGATTTTTGGTGAGTCTCGGTCTACCTCTATACCTACATCGTTCCATTTACGCATTGTATATCTTCTGCCGTGTGGGACCGGCTTTAGAATTATCTTACCCCTCTCCACCCATGGGAGTCGTAAGAGCCGACTGAGGAAATACCGGGGGAGTTGGCAGCAGCACTCCCTCGAATATTAACAACATCCACTGCGATCGCCAACCCGCCTGCCAAGCGTGGCGATTACGGCACTATCCCCCATATGAGCGAAACACATGTTGTGGCGTTCTCTTGTGGAGGCCTATGTCCAGCAGTGGACTTCAAAAGGCTGATGTATGGATATCTTCTTAAACAGTCGCTTATCCGGCATTCTTTCCACATGTCCGAACTATCGGACAACTCCCTTTCGCATCTTTACACCAATAAATACTCTTTCATACCTACTCGCTCTCTTACGTCGTCGTTACGAATGCGCTTCACTCCACAAATTCTCCGCAGAGATCGCATTTCGACCGCATATTTTTTATATAATATTTATAATTTATATCCCACATATATCAAAGCTGTTACAAAAGAAAAATCTAAGGAGCTAAATTTCTAACATTGCTTCTTGGAAGTGCGTCAAAAGTCCCATTTAGTCTCACCGATATTGCACCTCAAAGGGAACAGAAATAGACAGGTCATTCACCTGCCTCACAGACAATCTCACTAATTTCATTCATTGGCATGTCATAAATCGTACAAACGGGATTATTCAATTTTATTTACAAATACTTATTGATTTAGACAGTGTGATGATACTTACAGACATGATTTGTTTTTTGAAGTGAATATATCACTTGAATAAGAAGTTGTCTTGCTTAAATGAGAACTATAATTTTTACAGCATTTATTTTGAATAGAGATACTTCTTTTGAGATATTTACTTTCATCCGTGTTATGGGAGAACATTAAATATAGATGAATCATGAATCGATTATATCCATTGCAAGATAATACCTACAATAGTACGAATAGTAGTCAGTACAAGATTTTGGTATCATAGCTTGTGGTTAATAATTAACTATTTGTTTTGATTTCTGTATAGCAACTAGCGTTTTTGGGATTAAGTTTTATTTTTTGTCATTACCGATTCGGAATAATGAGGGGCGTGATTTAAAATTTCTATTTTAACAATAATTTATACGCTTTTGCAGATCAAATCCTCATAAAACATTATATCTGTTTCAGGTACACCAGTGAAATGTTGTGACATCAGTAAACTATGTCTTAGTGAAGTGCAAGTGTCGATATCGTAATGCGGTCGTTACTAGTGTTGTTGCTCGCGATCGCTGCGGTGACCGCAGATGCGGATGTGTGCAATCCGGACAAAATGACAGTGTACCGGATGGTTCTGCATACATATTGGACCAGAGAGAAATTCCCGAAGCATTACCCGGATTGGAGACCCCCGGCGCAATGGTCGAAGGTGTATGGTGAGTTATTTTATATTTATTTTAAAGAGATAAACTGTTATAAGACCATGATATATACTGGCAAATCATTTCTATCAATCATGATTTCGGATAAAAGTTTCAAAGAAGAAATAATTTAAAATATTTATAAATAAATAAATACATAATAATAATAACAGAAGGCGGTACTTCTGGACACGGCACGCATCGTGAGGAAGTTCCTGTCTCTGGAACCCTAACCACTGGCAGTTTGGTCCTTGTACTCGCTGCCGGTGGGTCTACGCACTTTTTATATTTTTAAATATTATGTTATTTTTTATAATATATTTATATTTAAAAATGTATTAAGTGGAAAAAGAATTGTAAATAAAGGAATAATAATAAACGTTTATTTCTCACCATAGCACAATACAATTATAAATAGGTACACATTATAAAAAGTATTTTACAATAAAATTGATACTATGGCGGGTTGATACCTGAACTAGGAAGGTTCCTTTGTCTCAGGTTATCAACCCTCCACCCCTTGTAAGTGGTCTTTTATATCTAATTTAGGTAAGCATTACATTTTTTTTATTACAAATATTTAGTGGGTAGGATACAATAACGACGCTAACAATCATAAAATCGACCGTCCTTAGCAAGAGTTTGGAGTGGCACAAGTTAAAAGATGACAGCGGTGACAATCGCTATTGCAGTTGTTATAAAATACATTATACAAAATAACAAACTGGAGGTAAGCAGTAATTAATAGTCACGGGAAAACTGGAGCTGAGTGCATCACCTACTTTCACGACTTGACTTCTATTGGACAAGTAGTCGCGGAACCAATGGAGGCAATCCCACATATCCCTAAGTCTTCCAATTTCAGTAGAAGTATAGGAATAGAAACGGTATCGAATGCCTTTTTGAGATTTATGAAGATAGCTACACATTTGTCTCTTCTGTCTAGAGCTGTTGTGACTGTTTGTGTAAGGCTAACAACAGCGTCTTCTGTGTTTTTACCCGAACGAAATCCATACTGGTTATCGGCTAAGAGATGTTTAGTTTCCAAAAGCTAGTTAGGCGGATGTTAATTACCTTTTCAATAATCTTGCTGATTATACTGAGTAATGAAATCGGACGATAGTTTGATACCACATTCGAGAATTATATATAGGAACAACAACAGCCTGTTTGAAAATACTAGGGAAAATCCCAGCCGAAATACTACGATTGCAAAGGTGAGCTATTATGATACATAAAGTAGCGTGGGATTTTTTAAGGATAGTACTGGTAATGCAATCTATATCTGGTGCACTTTGTATTTTGAGATTGCGAATAATTTTATCTATTTCTATGTTGTCTGTAGGGTATAGGCAAATTGAATCGACGTTTTTGGTGGAAGATATATTTTTCAGTAGCTGATCCTCATTCGTGTTTAGTTTGGTCAGTATATCTGTTGAGAGTTGTTTACCAATTGACGTGAAAAAAGAGTTGACTTGGTCAAGGGATTGGTCTGGAGATGGTAAAAGGTTTAGTAAGGCAGTTGATTGGGCATTTTTACTTTTCATATTACATAGCTCCTTAACTATTTCCCAGGTACCCTTGTTATTTTTATAATTCTGGCTAAATTTGTTTTTGTAATAGTTGCATTTCATGGATTTTACTGTCTGGTTGGTAATATTACGTTATTTAATATAGGTTTCTTTTATTTTATGATCATCAGGGTTTTTTTCACAAGAAGGTGTAATCGGTTTCTCTTTTGGAAGCATTTTACCATACCTATTGTAATCCATGGTTTAATAGGTCTTTTACTCTTGGTGAATGTAACTGTGGTTGTATTAGTAGCTATGAAATCTTGTATTGTTTCAATGAGTAATCTCGCTGCTTGTTCAGGATCTTCAGTCGATAAGTATTGATTCCAATCATGTGTTTTGATTGCATTTTGAATGGATTCATAGTTGATTTTGGTTCTGGTCATTGAGCAATCATTTACAGAGTATTGTGTATGAGAGGTGGACAATGACAGGAAGAGTGGATAGTGGTCGGTGATATCAGATAGCAAAACATAGCTTTTAAATTGCCCTACAAGTTTGCACATAAAATGTTCTAAACAGGTATGCCCACGTGTAGCAATATCAATAGCATTTTTTAGGCCATGTGAACCCATGATTTCAAGATAATCCCTTGTATGTGGGTTATTGGTGTCAAGTGTATTGATGTTTATATCTCCAGTAAGCACAATGTTTCTAGATCTGGTTGTCAGTAATAATGTATCCTGTGAGTCAAGAAAGCTACCTGGATTATTAAATGCGCATGGGCGATAGATACCGAAAACAGTTATATTACCGACTTTGGCAGCAAGACAATTTGCTTCCTTTAATTAAATTTCCTGAACTGTAGCTGTGATGGCATCATTAATACTTTTGATGTTCATAGAAATAATATTTAGGTTATTTTTACTTTTTAACGCGAACTTGTCGAGATCGTCTACTAAGTTATTTGGGTCTTCTATGAACGTACAAGAAGGGGAACAAGCTCTATCGACTTCTTCAAATAATTTTAAGCTATTCATTTCCTTGTCTAGTTGTAAGAATTGATTCTAGAAAGTAAGGTTTCTGAACTCTTTTATATATTGCGGAAAGGGCTAAAAAATATTTTGGATGCAGTAGAGGTTAGAGTGTGCTTTTTGTAAGTATTAGTGTTTGACAGTCTTGTGTGTTTTGTGTATGTATTTGTTGTTAGTAAAACAATATTTGTATAGTTAGTAATTATGTAATTTGTGTGTAGTTTTTTACTGTGTAGTAGTAAATAAAACATTTTAAATTTGGTGATTTCAAAAAGCTCGAAGGCAGTTTGTAAGCATAGTAACATAGGCAAAATAATTGCATATTTAAATAGTCACTTAGTATTCAAATCTTGGAATTGAGCTTCATTTTTGATTAATATATATGGTTCACCTTGTCTTTTCCGCAAGTATACTAGACCGTTTGAAATCCAGCAGTAGTCGTATCCCATTCTTTTACGAAACTCACGGGCGAGGAAATGAAGGCGTGCTGCATGCGGTGTTAGATCGTCAGAAATGTATACCTCAGTTTTTGGCCCATCCAGACCCATGTGTGAAGAGTTTAATTGTTCTGTCTTGTATCGGACTGAGTTGGCTTTATGGTTTTTAGTTGCTGTAAGGATTTTTCCTTTTAGAAGTGCAGAAGATAACTCTGCTACTATTGCCGAGTAGTTCTGGTCTGGCTTGAATGGCATACAATAAACATCATGTATATCGCATTCCTCTATCTTAATGCCAAGCGCGTTGGAAAGTGTTTTTACCATACAAAATAATTTTTCTTTCGTTGTGGTTTTCCGTTTTGGAACATTTGGAATTTGTAGGCTGGTTTTACGTGACAATCTTTCTAGCGTTTCACATTTACCCTCGATAACTGCCACTTGCGATTTTAGTTTGCGCTTGTCTTCCAAAATGTGTTGAACATCTTCTAATTTATCAGTGACAAATTGAATTGACTTCTCAATATCTAAATTCTTATTATGCGTGATATTATTTTGAGTCTTGATATCTGCAATGTTTTTTTCTAGTACATCCAACCGTGAATTCTGGTCAGATTGAAATGCACATAGCATTGAGCGCATTTCTTTTCGTATGATTGTCCTTAGATCATGTGGTTCAGTGCACTTGCCTGTCACCTCATCTGCAACCCGTCGTCGTCTTTTGTCTCTTTGTGTGACTTGTACAGTTTCGTCTAAAGAAGCGACATAAGGTGCTACCTTGTCAACATCGGTTTCCGACATGCTATAGGACTTGTTTAATGGCGGCGAGCGATGTAGGTTGGGCATTTCTTTAATTAATGTTGACATGGATGAACGAGGAACGAGTCTGTTTCTTTTTCCCGCAATCGCTTGCAGATTGGACCAAACATCAAAAAGTGACTTGCACTCACCAAGAAGCGTACTCGTAGCGCGGCGTGTGCAGTGTAGCTCGCGGAACTGATGCCGTCTCTTTCTGTTATACAACGCGCACTAGCTAGCCGCGTATGGTCGCCTGGTACTTTGTCGATACTTTACGTTGAATTAAATATTTAAAGAAGAGGAAATAACTGACATAGGATCACACGTCTATACGCTTACGCGGTCCGGGAGGGAGAACCAAAAAATAATAACATATAAACATTCATGGACATTTTCACACAACGTCCTCTGGTCTCAAACTAAGCTTAACGCTTGTGCTATGGGTACCAGATTATGGATATAATACATATATTACTTTGTTTTTTTTTAATACATACATATAATAGATAGAAAATACCCAGGCGCAGTACAAATATCTATGTTCATCACACAAATAATTGTCCTGAGTGGGAATCGAACCTCGTGCACGAAAGTCGGTTATACTACCGACTACGCCACGAGGTTTAGATATATGGTATTTAGATGCGAAATAATATTATACCTATAACAGCAACCCGGGCGACTTCACACAGATAACTGAGTATAGGTACACACCTATTTTTGCCGTGGCGCAGTGAATTGATATCTATCAGCCTGATGCTACAACACACTTCGTTTATTACTCAAGTTTTCGATACGTAACGTACCTATCTACATAAGCAATTTACATCTACATACAAACTCAGATATGAACAAACATAAGGCTATTCATATTTGTTTGTGACGCTATGACAACTATTGTTTTCAAAGAACTCAAAAATTACGCTAATCTATAAAGCTGTAACAGAACTGTGTCTGTACATTTAAGATATTGGACAAAAAATACTGTATTAGGCTATATAGGCGTGTCTGAACACAAAACTATTTTTTTTTAGATTTTTTGTATGTTTGTCTGTTTGTTCGTAAGCGCATCACGAAAAAACCTTTTTTATTTGATAGCTCGCTTGATTAGAATCAATAACTGGTATACATTTTATCCCGCTACTATACCGGGAACCTGAGATATAACGCATAAACTAGCTTTTAGCTGCGGTCGAGCCGCTATACTTATAGTAAAGATAAATATTACAGCACGCGCTATTGCAATTATTTTGTTTGGTATGAAACAACTACGCGTCGCTTATTTTCGAATTGATCTGAATCACTCAAGACTTGTATCTCCAATTAGAAAGTTATAAAAAGTTTAATGTATTCTCAAATATGAAAAAGACATATAGAATGTTAATAAATTTGTTATTTAATGAATGTTTAACAATATTAGACGTAATAATGTGCTCTTAATCAACCACTACAAAAAGTTCTATAATGAAGATGTTTCTTCCTACATCAGTTATAATATAACAGCTTTCACCCCTCACTCCTTCAATTTACGATATTTTGAGGTATGTTTAAAAGGGTGGTCCAAGCACTACTTAAGTAATGAAAATGGGACTTCAATAATGAATTCAAGAGGTCTAAGTCTTGAAGGAGCTGGGAATTGAGTTCCAATTCACACGTATTCACTTAAATAGTTGAAAGTTTATACCTATGTGAATTGAACTTTCATTAAATTTAGAAAATATGTAGGTTATGGCGAACAAGCATACGGGCTACCTGATGGTAAGCGGTTACCGTTGCCTATAGGGTTTAAATATACTTTATTTATCAAAGAACATACACTGTTCACTTAAAGATAAATACTTGATTACTCAGTAAGTATTACATATTAAGCGTTCAATCATACGCATCCAACAGATAATCTTTCAGTTTTCTTTTAAGTAGTTTTCTTTGCATGGTTGAAGAGTCCTTACTAGTTATTGGCAATTTATTATATAACATAACGCCCTGGAATGTTATGTTCTTTTTGCCGTATTGGGTTCTTATAGTTGGTACATCTAATTTTTTTATTTATTTATAGTATTTTAGGAAAACTAACAGCTAGGTAACACAATTAATTATATATCTAAGCATATGCAACTGAGGTGCATATGTATGAAGGCCAATTGTAAGTTTCCGCAGATAGGAACAATAAAAAAAATAAAAAATAGTTTAAGATAGTGGAGGACAAAAGATAAAGAAATTAAAATAAAAGATACACTCGAAGCAAAACAGAAAAGAAAGTACACATAAATTACATAAGTTACGAATAAGTTAATTAATATTAAATACAATTGAAATAAGTGTTGCTCAGTAAACTTTTAAGCTTATTTACAGAAATTTTGAATAAATCTATATCAAAGTTTGTCTTATTTAAATTGTTAAACAAAGTAGAAGCTCTTAAAATAAATGAATTCTGCCTATAGTTTGTTCTAACAAGGGGAACATAAATAACATTTGGTTTCCTCAGTGCAGCTGTATGTGTACGCAGTCCTATTTTTTCAAGTAGTTCAGGACAGTCAACAGTACCATTTGCAATACTTAAAAGGAAAGACAAGTCAGCTATTTCCCTTCGCTTATAAAGCGGAAGAAAATTAAAAATTAAATTATTTTTATTTCTTGTGTTGTACGTGTGAGTTTTTTGTTTAAATAGGATTTGTGTATGTATAGCAGTTGTAAGTATTTTTCTTATTAAAATGCAAGTATGGTATGTGTATAATTGTTGTAGATTTAGTAATTTTGTTTTTTTATATATTTGTTCTGTGGGTGTCGAGTATTCGAAGTTAAATAGGACTTTAATGAATTTATTTTGTGTTCTTTGTAGCTGAAGTTGTTTTGGGTTTTATATAGACTTTCCCACATTTAATTTAATAACATTACTTTGTGTGTCTGGATTAGGAAAATATGATGATCTTTAATGTACATAGTATATTAGGTACCGAAGAAAATTAAATACGAATTATTCTGTACCCTGTAAAATTGCAATGAGTTATTACACTGTTCCATACAGTGCGATCGAACTAATAAAAATATGCAGCTAACTACGTTTCCAGTAGCATTGTGTCAACTGAGTGCGATGTATTCCAAGAAACGGCAGTTACTAACTAATGCAAATAATTATATGAGTCATATTATGATCGATGATGTAGTCACACTTGCAATTGTAATTGTTGTATTGTATTTAATTTAAGTTGACCACGTTAAATCAAAGTTTATATAATCAAGGTTATATTGAAACACATGTATTAAAATATCAGCTGATTATATTTAATTTTATATGCATCAATTTATTGGTCATTATTTCTATCCACTTCCAGCATACACACAAAATTGCCAGCAAATTTTTAGGTATTTTGTGCTTCAGACTGTTACTTCTTATTACAACTCAAATGTTTACCTTAGCTAAAGGCGCTATAATGAAATCACAGAGCTACCTACAGTAAGTTCCCTTGGGACTATGATCTGCCTTATTGAAATCTAAAATGCTTTCAAAATAGCTATTTGTCCCGTAGATCGTATTCTGATTATAGAATATAAACATTTAAAGGCAGACTGTCACTTTAATATAATAATAAATGCTACATATCCATATATTATATCAAAGAGAATAATATAATTACGACATAAAAAATGAATCAAAGGTGTTGATTTATTAGTTATACCTACAATAAAAATACTCATGCTTCCAAACGACATAAATAAATCACACCTAACAAGGTGCGACAGAAAATAACATCTATGCAAGATAACATGTTTAATTGACATGGAAATATGAGCACAATATATACGAGTAGAAGCAATATAATTGATGACAGGGATATATTCAAAAAGTTGCAAAGACTATTAATTTTTACACAAAATACGTTGTAGTTGAGCAATCCACCAGATATAGAACTGGGCTATAGACAATCACGAAAAACGAGCCAAATATAACATTATTATGATTAGAAAGGGGCTTGTCGATGAAAGAAGTAGGTATAGTTGACATGTTTACTTGTTTCATAATATTACAAGAGTGTTAATCTAAATAATTATACTTATTTATGAAAGATGATTATTTTTTGATGATTTATTTATGAGAGTTATATGCAAGAATAGAGCCACTTGGCACTTTTTTCTCTCTGCCTATCCCGCAAGGAAAATGGCGTTATGATAAGTAGTAGTAGTATTATACCTATTTAAAAAGTTTAAGTATAGGTATCATAAAATTTGTTTATAATAAGTATTATTATGTTATGTTTTATAAGTTGTTTTTACCATATCCAATGCAGTATTTACTAACTTTTTTGAGCATAAAATATTAGTATCTGCAGTAACTGTATATAGAACAAATTATTTTTTAATGTGGAATAAGAGAACTTTAGTGCGAGCGGGAATCGAACCTGCGTCCCTTCCATGCTCTAACCGCTAAGCCATCGCAGTGCCGATGGCCCTATCTACCCTACTTTACGACCACGCCACCTATCGGATGCATTTACATGCATTAATTCAATATAGTAAGTTTAATTTTGCAATTAGAATTAATACTATTTGATGGTGCGATTTTTTAAACATTTTGATCTGTATTTTAGCACTGGACATGCTCAGCAACAACTTTAAAGTACAAATTATTTTTGAATGTGGAGAAAGAGAACTTTAGTGCGAGAGGGTATGAACCTGCGTCCCTGCCAACTGTATAATATACTTATAACATTATTGTTGTAGATAATTAGAAGTAACTGCCTTCCCCACTGAAGTAATGTAACATAGTTCCAGTGGTCCGCCAATAAAGGCGGAGAGACGGCACACGGCGGGCTTATTTAGTGGGTGAGGGCCCCACACTACCCTGTTCGTTACCCTGAACGACAGGGTGTGCGGTTAGGAACACTTTTTCCAGCCTTAACAATAAACAGGTAGTGCAGTGGCAGTGTGAGCGCATACTGATTATGAGGTGTCGAGCTCGATACCAAGGTCTCTAGTGATATTGGGCTTTTTCGTAAAATAAAAATTCTCAGTAGCAGCCGGAGTTTGGAAATGTGTCCGGTAGAAGGCAATAGGCTCCCTATTACATGGGGCTTAAACATAGTTGGCGAACTGTGGGTGTATAATACCCCTCTGCCCTTGGTGGATACAAGTGTGAGAGTAGGTATGTTTTTTTATGTAAAAGATAAATAAAAACTTTTTTTCTATTTGGATATTTAAGAAACATCTGCTATTTTTTCTTTAACATTTATTTTTAATAGATATACTAGCGTTTAAGTAGACCACTTGATTTACAAGAAGTTAATACAGATGCTCGTCACACACGTAGCTATGATAAAATATAAAAATAAATCGTAGTGAGGTATATTACGATATAATGTTGTATAAAAATTTTTGAGTGACGCGGTCACTCGAAAATTTGCAGCTATACCTAATACATACCTATTTCTATAAAGTCACTAACTTATACCGTATTATTGATGTGAAACATCTAATGCGGAGGGAGGGTAAAATCGGCTGTTAGCGTGGTGACGCTTTTCAAATCAAATCAACTTGTCCCGTTCAAATCTTGCAAGTTAAATTTGACACACTTCCCGGTTTCCGATTGAGCTAAAATTTTACACGCATGTGTATATCGCGTGACAATGCAATATTATGATGACATGGAGCTGATTTGATGATGGAGCTGGAAGGTGGACACAAGAACTCTATAATGAAACGACGCAACCCCATCGAGTTTGGACTCGTTTGATTCGTCTTGATGAGTACTTTGTCTTTAGATGATATCCAGGGTCTGATGATGGAGCTGGAAGCTGGCCATGCGAGACTCTGTAATTAAATGGCGCAACTCCATCGTTTTAGGGCTCGTTTGAAATGTCTTGACTAGTACTCCAGTCCTAGATGATATCCAGGGTCTGATGATGGAGCTGAAAGCTGGCCACAGTAACTCTGTAATGAAACGACGCAACCCCATCGAGTTTGGAATCGTTTGATTCGTCTTGACGAGTACTTTGTCTTTAGATGGTATCCAGGGTCTGATTATGGAGATAGAAGGTGGTCATAGGAACTCTGTTATAAAACGACATAATTCCAGCGAGTTTGGGCTCGAATGATTCGTCTTGACGTATACTTTGTCTCTAGATAGTATCCAAGGTCTGATGATGGAGCTGGAAGGTTGCCACAGTAACTCTGTAATGAAACGACGCAACCCAATCGAGTTTATATTCGTTTGATTCGTCTTGAGAAGTACTTTGTCAAGTTATAATCATTTTATTTCTACAATGTGGATTCAGTCGGGATGGAAGATACACCACTGATGTAGAAGGAAAAGTGAATACGGAAAATAGAGTGAACGGAGCATTGGGACAATTTCTCGGCAGTCATCACCTCAGCCAGAGGGCACGTGTCGCAATACACAACGCAGTGCTTGTCCCAATGTTATTATATGGAAGCGAGAGTTGGGTATGCAAAAAGGAGCATGAGAGTAACATCAATGCGGTCGAAATGCGATCTCTGCGTAAAATCTGTGGAGTGAGGCTGATTGACCGCATTCGTAACGACGACGTAAGAGGAGACGAGTAGGTATGAAAGAGAGTATTGGTGTAAAGATGCTAAAGGGAATGCTCCGATGGTTCGGACATGTGGAAAGAATGCCGGATGAGCGACTGGTTAAGAAGATATTTATTATGCGAAAGTGGAAGGATGTAGGTACAGGGGGAGACCGAGGCTCACTTACCTAGACCAAATTGGTTATGTATTGATGGAAGGTGGAGTCAGGAGTCTCCGAAACCGGTGAGCGTGTATGCAGAGAGTTATGAATGTCGAGGAAGCGAGAGATGTATGCAAGAATAGAGCCTCTTGGCACTCTGTTCTCTTTGCCTACCCCGCAAGGAAATTTTAGATATTTTTATATATAATATGTATTTTTACGATTTGACATGCTTAGCACTATACATTAAACACTTTTCACTATGTGTTTAATCTACTAAATAATTTCGATGTTTTCACATTTGGTAGACGTTCCACGACGCCTAGTTTTTTTTTATATTACATTTTATATTATAATATGATATATTAATATATATTATAGCTACATGTGTGACGGACTTAATCAATAGATTATTACAATGCTTTTTTGCGCTCCTTTGTTAGTGATGGTAGAAACAGAGCTAGGGAAAAGCCTTCGCCAAAACTTTATTGGGGTCAGCTGCCAATCTGTTCGGTTTAGCTGATCTTGAAGTGACTGCCTGCGTGAACTGATCGTCAAAACAAGATCGGGAACATATTTTATTCAGAATTTTGACTACCTTTGTCCGTGTGGTGACGGACTAAGAATACAAGTGTCACCACCCCATTCTTTTCCATGGGTGTCGTATAAGGTGGCTAAGGGAAGTAAGCAATTATCATCCATTGCATAACTGGTGGTAAGGCTGGGTACCAAGTGGGAGTACTCACTTGGTATCGGGCCCGAGCCGGTAGGTACCACCATCTCCCGTGTGACCGGCCCTGAAGCAAATCTTTGCGTTTTGGCTGTAGCAGGAGATAGCCGTTTATATTTTATTTCATATCTGTGATATAGTATATACTTGAAGTATATACTTTAATTATATACTATATCTATTTTTACGTGCCTTCTGCATTTCAGAAGTGATCAGGCATCAAATTAGCTATCTGTCTGATGTTGCCCGAGCAAAAGTTTCTAAGTCTTGAAGATCGTTCAAGAGAAATGTGCACGACTGAGTTTCGACCTCCTCTGACGAATGGTAGATAACAATGTTTTTAATGACGTTGTGTCACTGAGGAATTATCATTTTGTTGAAATTTATTTGATTAATAAACCCACCTCACCTAAAGCTTTCGAAGTCGAAGTGTATAATACAATATTTTTATAATAAAATTATAAGGGTCTTTAAGTTAGTACTGCCGCATCAAAGTTTGCCTTAGTTTGGACAAAGGGAGGTAAATATATTTTACATAATCTCGTAGATACGTGAGCATATAAACTTTGTTTTGTAATATTTAAATTAGATAAAACAAATTTAGGATTGTCCCTAGAAACAATGAAGTTATGAAAATAATATATTACCCAACAGAGTGTTATTTAGGTCCCTTCAGTAGGTACCTAGTACCTATGAAGTTTTTGTCTATCTGTTAGAGGCACTCTGAAATCACTAAAACAATTTTAACCTGATTTGCAACGGCAGGTAGAATTGGGCTTCGGAGGACCACTAAAGTAATGTCACACAGTTCCAGTGGTCCGGCAGTACAGGCGGAGAGACGACACACGGTGGGTTTATTTAGTGGATGAGGGCTCCATACTACTCTGTTCGTTGCCACAAGGGTGTGGAGTTAGGTTAATTTTTTTTCCACCTTAACAAAAATAAAGGAATTGGTTTGGAGTATAATATAGGCATTTTTTCATTTACCTAAATCTGATGTCACGAAAAACCTTATGCTCATAATATTCATAAATATAAAGGCAAGGGCATCAAGTAGTTCATAATAATACTGTAGAATACACCTTTGAAGTAATATACGAGAAATACTTAACATTTCATCCCAAAACCATTTAACATTGAAAATCGCTTCTCTAAATTAAATTTTGGTGAAGATAAAAACGTGGTAGCTCACTAATCTCTGGCGGGGATGACCAAAATCATTTTCGGTAGGAAAAATAAATCGTTCGCGTTTGATTTATATCTTTTACGCACAATTTAATGTCCTTTTAGAGGCAGCTATCGATATAAGGGTTCCATAATTCTTGAATGGACTAGGTGAAATATATTATCCTTATAATCCTTACTAATATTATAAATGCGAAAGTGAGTTTGTTTGAACGCTGTAACTACTGAACCAATCATCATGGTTTTTTTAGATAGATATTGTAGCACCATAGCATCGCGCCTGTATTCTCCGAAGGGGTAGGCAGAGGTGTATTACACACCCACGGTTTGGCAGCTATGTTTAAGTCCCACGTAATAGGGGGCGAGCCTATTGCTACCTTTGTCTACCGGGAAAATTTCCAAACTCCGGGCTGCTACTGAAAATTTTTATTTTTACGAAAAAGACCAATAACATTGCCCGATCCAGGGATCAAACCCGACCAAAGATAAAAAAAAATCCAATTAAATTAAAATTTCATATCTATTACTCTTTGACGTTAGCGATATAACGGAGGTATTTGTTATACGATAATTTTACACATTTTTGTTTCCCCCTAAACCTAATGCTGAAGTTCATGCAAGAAAAGCCGCGTACAGAAGATAGTTCTTTATATTTCTGCAAGGTGCCGACTGCCGAGGGTTTATGTATAACAGATAAAATTAAATTCTGAAACCAATTTTTGGTGAAATGTTCATTCATAATATAATTGACTGCTAAGAAATCTTTTTCAATAATGGATTAAATCAGACTTAAATTGTAAATTTTATCTATACTAATATATTAAATCTGAAGAGTTCGTTTGCTTGAACGGGCTAATCTCTGGAAGTACTAAACAGATTTGTTTATATTTGCTTATATACTGTACTCACAAAGGCTGTCTAGTATTACAATGTAACCGTTTTCAATTGGCGACTAAATGCAGGCATTGACCATATAATTATATTATACTCGTAAGTCTGCTGTCTTCAACCGTTGTCTTTAATGTCCTTAGTTTTACCATTACATAAACACTGTACATACCTTTTTTTTTTGTTAAGGCGGGAAAAATGTTCCAAACCGCACACCCCGTCGTTCGAGGCAACGAACAGGGTGGTGTGGGGCCTGCACCCACTAAAGAAACCCGCCGGGTGCCGTCTCTCCGCCTTTATTGGCGGGCCACTGGAACTATGTTACATTCCTTCGGTGGTAACACTCTTGGAAATAGTTCAGAGAACGGAGAATAAATAAAAATTTTATCTTGAAAATGTAGGAATACTTGTAAAGTAAAACTATTAAAATAAATTTAGGTCACGTCGTTATTAAATTATACGACCTACCTATGAATCCTAGTTGAAACATTCGGCGTGCGAGAGCTGAGATAGATCCTAGCTTGACAACACTTAGAATACTTGTAACCCCGATAAATGTCACGATATGTCCACTTTTATCAATTAATATTATAATTACCCATTTCATAATGAATTTCATCACTAGATGACACTTTCTAAAACTGCACACATTTTTCATTCTATTGGGACCTTCTGAAACCCATGCCGACTATGTCACAGGTAGAAGATAGCATTGCTTAAGTGTTAGTAATAGTTAATTAGCAACACGTCTCATTAAAAAATGGTAGAAATATATTTAGAAGTCTTAGTAAAAATTGTCTAGTGCTTAAAATAACGAGATATGTAACGGTGGCGCTCATTATTCACGCTTGGCAAGCTCCCACATGTGTCGCTACTAATGATACATAATAGATCGGCAGATAGATGCAGAGGTAAATATATCACAATTTCTGGGACTTCAATCCTATTAAAACTCAACGTAAAAACTAAATTTTAGAGGTACAATGCCTTGTATGTTTACAAAACAAAAGATGGCGATACACGAGTATCTATCATTTTTTAATTTCACATTGTGATCTGGTAAATGACCGAGAATGTCAAATGCTTAAAATATAATATACTCTCGTATATACAAAAATAACAATATAATTTATAGTAGTATATAAAGAAAATATTCATTCGTTTAACGGAGTGTATAATATAGACTAATTAAACATTAATCAAATTAGTTCAACCACAATCCATGCATCGCGCAGATAAGAGATATTTTATGTTTGGGAATATGTAAATCAGATATGAAATGAAATCAGCTAAATAATAAGCAGCAAGCAGTGGTATAACCAATGACTACAAAGCCAACGGTATCGAGTTCGATCCCCAGGTCACGCACACCTCAGACTTTTGAGATTTTTCGGCAATATGTGTGTTTTTGTTCACGGAAACCTGCGTATGCCTGAGAGATTTTCTCGATGGCTTGTGAAGTCTGCTAACCCGCATTGGGTCTGACTATGGCGTCAATCCCTCTCATTGTGAGAGTAGACCCGTGCCCAATAGTATGAAAGTAGATAGGTCGATAAAACTCACAAGTTCTATAACAAAGTAGAATATAATACTTTCTAACATTTACGCGATTTTTACACATTTTGAAATAAAACTACGTTTACGGAATCTATCGCGTTTACTTGATTCTTATACTATCTCGACGTTTCGAATACTTTACAGCATTCATGATCACGGGTGGACTTAGATGGTAGATGTCCAAAGCTGAAATGTGTAAAAAAAAACAACATATGAGCTTTGGACATCTACCATCTAAGTCCACGTAAACGTAGTTTTATTTCAAAGTAGAATATAATATTTTTGTTAAGTTATTAGTAGGAAAAATTCTAAATTTTACTTATGTGACATACTGTGTTCTCTCTATTAATAGTACGATTTGGCACACGACTTCGTCCATTTCAAAGTTGGTTCTAAAAATATAAATGCCTCTCCCATTCCCTATGGACCTCCCTAGACCGCTGAGCCATGTATTTAGTTCACATAATAATTTGTTGAGATGATAAAAAACTTCCCTTTAAAATCGTTTCTAACTGTTGTTTTAGTTGGTATACTGCTATAAACCTGTTAGTTAGATTGTGATTGTGACACACTGCGCAGACCACTGAAGAAAATAGATGATGGTACCATTGGTTCGTCGAGTACTTACTGGTGGGTAAGGGCGCACAGCGGGTTTTAGTGGGTGAGATCCCGCCTAAAAAATCTTTTTTAAAACCCACTTTGTGCAGAAACGTGTTTTGAGAGGTGTGCGATGGTCAAGCCACCATGCCGACTACTAAGGTGAATTACAAAGGCGTACCACCGTTGGTTTGCTGTGTGCCTATGGGCAGAATAAGGCGGGTTATTTAGTACTTCAAGGTACCGATATTCCAGTTGTCTCTCCAGGCAGCGACATGTGCGGTCAGATACATCATTTCAAACAAAAAAACAAGGATCAAAACTAGCTTGTGGTGAAATATTTGTTTACTTTATATATGTTTTAAAATTTTAGTATTTATTTACTAAATTTTATTAATTGTTGTATATAAAGCAGTAGTCCCGGAAGTATAATGAAGCTCTAACCATTTCCTGAATTCCATTAAAACGAACCACATTCGCGTTTTTATAATCTCAACAACCATTGTTTATTTGTCGCACAATTACAACCTTTTGAAATGATGTTTATTTGGGTCAACGTGCGATCTTATTTATTCGTAGAACTAGCGAACTAGCGTAATAAATATTGGAAGTTTGCGAGTCTAATCGACTAATAGCATTGATGTTTTTTTAGATAATACCTACCCAACGACAATAAAGGCAAGACATATAAAATAGACTGACAAAGTATCGGTAATTCCATCCATCCATCCATCAGCCTTTCAACTTCCACTGCTGGACATAGGCCTCCCCAAGAGATGGCGTACTCTCAACGAGCGGTCCCGTCATGGGGGATAAAGCCGTAATCGCCACGCTTGGCAGGCGGGTTGGCGATCGCAGTGGATGTTGTTAATACTCGAGGGAGTGCTGCTGCCCACTCCCCCGGTATTCCCTCAATCGGCTCTTACGACTCCCATGGGTAGAGAGGGGTAGGACAATTCTAAAGCCGGCCCCACACGGCCTACCGGTAATTCATATATCCTTTATTCAATTTATATATTAGGGGTCTTCGCTAGAGCCGATGGAACACTGAAGCAATGTAACACGGTTCTAGTGGTTCACCAATATAGGCGGAGAGACGGCACACGACGGGTTTATTTAGTGGGTGAGGGCTCCACACTAGCCTATTCGTAACCCCGAAAGACAGGGAGTGCGATTAGATACAAATTTCCCCGCCTTAACAAAAAATAAGTTCTCCACTAAAACTAAGCATTTTGCAAAAATTTGGTTTTTATATTCATAAATTATCACTGCAGAGGAACATCGTGAAGACATCTTCATGAATGAGAATTTTTCTTGACAGCTTGTGCAGCACTGGGGCTACATGGTGGACTACAACCTAAGTCTCTCTTTCTAAGAATTAGAGAAGATCCATTTACAAGATTGATCCATGCCCCAGAGTGGAACAGTAATGATTGCACAGACGGCGGAGTGGTTTATTACCTGCCTCCCGCTTGAGTGTTGTGGGTTCGATTACCACACAGGACAACTCTTTGTGTGATACACAAATGGTTGTTCGATCTGGGTGTACTTTGTGTCCGTGAAATCGTAGGCTTGTAAAGTCCCCCGCGATACCAGGATTGTCTTTAGTGAAGGGTGTTGTCTTTAAAAAAAATATGGGTTCAGTGATTATTCTAGCAACTTACAAAATTAAGGTTTACCAATCCCTGTCAGTAATCCATCCATCAAACTTTCAACGTTCACTGCTGGACATAGGCCTCCCCAAGAGAAAGCTACAACTAGCGGTCCCGTCATGGGGGATAATGCCGTAATCGCCACGCTTGGCAGGCGGGTTTGCGATCGCAGTGGATGTTGTTAATACTCGAGGGAGTGCTGCTGCCCACTCCCCCAGTATTCCCTCAGTCGGCTCTTACTACTCCCGTGGGTAGAGATGGGTGGGAAAATTCTAAAGCTGGCCCCAGACGGCGCTAGTAAAGATAGTCCAGAGAATGAAATTATACTGTTTAGTTATGCTAACATTACACGCTAAAAATCCATAATAATCTAGACAATTATAAATGCCAACAAACAACATGAAATAATTGTATTATAAACGCATGAACAACCCAAATAAATCCTTGAGCTGACTACTCAATTAATTCGGCCACTACAGTCCAGTAATTCTGAAAAAAATAACAAAATAAGGTAAATTTCGGTCAAGCGAGGCAAAACAAAACCATTAGTTTAAGGCGGGTCTGCCCTTAATGGATATCGTTAGGTCAATGTGTACAACGTTATAACGTATGTGCAAACAAGGCAGTGTTTCAATAGAGGGATATTGAACTATTGCGAGCGTGGTTAGTGAATATTCTGTGCATACATACTTGTAGATACAGTTTAAAATTGGTAGCTTTTTTTTATACTACGGGAATGGCAAACAAGCATACGACCCATCTGCAAGTACCGTAGCGTTGGTAACGATTAGCTTATAGACGCTAGCAACACCAGAGTCGTCACTCGCGCGTCGCCAACTCCACAGAAAGGGATAAGGGGTGGAGAGGAAGAATAATAAGATGTATATATCTTGTGTGTGAGGGTGACACTTTCCTAACTGCCCCATTCGTGCCGGGACATGCAAGGCTCTATATTGTAAAGTTTTTATAAAAGTACTGGTTTTAACGTTTAACTGAAATACGTTTAAGTGAAATAATTAAAATATTTATTAGTATTTATCTTCCATCACATGTAAGTCATCATTATGACGCAAGCAAAATTAATAATGCCTTATGATTCCTCACTTCTCTTCATCTGTATGGCCTTTAGAATTGGTTCCAAGGGGGAAATGAAAAATGTGTTAGTTATTAAATGATTTAAAAATAATGCGGTAAATAATTACGTTTTAAAGAACAAATTATATGTGAAAGTGGAAAAAGAGAACTTTACTGCAAGCAGGATTCGAACCTGCGTCCCTTGCAATTCGGGGAAGTGCTCTAGACCGCTAAGCCATCGCAGTCATCGTTCTCTTTTTCCACTTTCATAAATAATTTGTTCTTTAAAGTAGCTGTAGTTAAGTAGCCTAGCATGTCACACTTGACAAACTAAAATACAGATAAAAATAATTACCTTTTATTAGAGTAAATTAGCTGCAGTATAAAACAGTGCCATTTTAGTGATTAGGTACTTTTTAAATCACCTGGTTTTAAGAAGTGACCTATATTTTTATAAACTAACCGCGTGGCAAATATTATTCATTTCCATTTAGCCGTTTTCCCGTGATTAGTTAACCAACATCAAAATATATAACATACTGTTACAATTATAAAGCTGTAACAGAGCTATGTCTGTACATTTAAGATATTTGAGAAAAAAATGCTGTATTAGGCTATATAGACGTGTCTAAACACAAAAGGATTTTTTTTTAGATTTTTTGTCTGTTGTGATTTTTATGTAACTTATATTGGATAGCTCTCGATTAGACTTAAAAACTAGTATACAACTATATCAGGAACCTGAGATATATCCCAAAAACTAGCAAGGCTAGTAATATGAATAGAATTGTACAGCTAGCTATTAGCTTTTTAATATATATTCCAGTTTCAGAACATAAATGCTTCCCATACACTGCGATAATCTCACAAATTGAAATTTAATCCTGGGCTGCAAAATTTTATTATTATTGAATTGGGTAGTGTTGTATTCAGCAAAAAGGTTTTATAGGTTTTTTTATGTGCCGCGGTCACGGTAGACCTTTCTCGTCACTTTCTCCCATGAGTGTCATAAAATAAGGTTCAGGGTAATAAGACGCTGAGTTTAGGTTACGCCTTCGTTTGATTCTACCTAGGTATATACGAGTAATAATGTAATGTAATACTTTACTGATATTTGAATATTACACATCCTTATCCGTAATTGATACTTCCTTGAACTGCCTCAGTGGTGCAGCGGTAGTTCGATCGACTGCTGATCATGAGGTCTGGGATTCGATCGGTCGGCAGTATTATTGAGCTTTCTCGTAAAAAGAAAAATTCTCAGTAGAGCCCGGAGTTTGGAATTGTGCCCGGTAGACGGCTGTAGGCTCGCCCCCTATTACGTGGGACTTAAACATAGCTGGTGAACCGTGTGTGTGTAATACACATCTGCCTACCCTTTGGGGAATACAAGCGTGATGCTATGTATGTTTTATCCTTAATTGATTCTTGATACTAGAATATGCCGCCGACTCCGTCCGTATGGACTGCAGTAAATAAATACGTTACTTTAAAGTAGGTACATTAATTATCTCTTTGCAAAAATAGTTATCCCACAGGAACTATACATTTTTTTCGGGATATACAGTACCCCAAAATCACTTTCTACGCTCCAAACTATATCTGTGCAAAATTTTGTGATGATTGGTTCAGCAGTTATTTAGTGAAAGTGACAAAAAAACTTTTATTATTAGTTTGATTTTTTTTGAGACTATGGTGTGTGTTTTGTGCGGTATTTTATCATTTATTACTTTGTTTGAATGTCCTATAATTGTATCTGGAGCCCAGAAAAGGGTGGCTTCTTTTTATCCCCGAAAATGAATGGTTTTATAAATTAATATTCAAAACATTAAAGTAATAATCAAATGACATATATTGGTGAATGATTTGAAATCGTAAGTAGGCTTACCTATAATTTTAGACTGACAGTTTTTCTATACACGTACTTAATATTATGCGTATTTGTTTACGAATTATCACTATCTGATGGAGGAATAAACCATGGTGGCAAACAAGCATTCGGCGCACCTGATTGTAAGCCAGTACCATGACACATAAATGCTAGTAACATTAGAAGTACCTATACCGTGTGGGGCCGGGTTTAGAATTGTCTCACCTCTCTCCACGCATGGGAGTTGTAAGAGCCGACTGAGGGAATACCCGGGGAGTAGACAGCAGCACTCCCTCAAGTATTAACAACATCCACTGCGATCGCCAAACCGCCTGCCAAGCGTGGCGATTACGGCAATATCCCCTCTTGGGGAGGCCTATGTCCAGCAGTGGACGTCGAAAGGCTGATGATGGACTACCACTCGCGCGAAATCTTGCATACCTTAAAGATATTCTCGACAGCTTGAATTAAGACACTGGCAAAAAGCAATAAGCCTGTGTGGGGCATTACGCATTAAAACACTCTGTTTTCGAAAGGACGCTCAAGCGCAAAGCGTACATTTGTGATAAAGAGCCCGGGCCGAACGTAAGTCTTATACAAGCAACAGCAACTGCAAGATTACAATAATAAATCTCTGTCGATCTAATTTCAAAATTATCAATGTACTATCAGAATTATCCACATGACTAATGTCGATAGAAATACACCTGTCTTTTAACAACATATAGAACACGCACACATACAAATACAATAATAATGTAGTTATATACTGCACTGTTTATCAACTGGGTGCTCTTGCCAACTGGCAACCGAGTTCATTACACCAATATCACAGTATGAATCATACGTTACGAACACTTACGATACGTTGAATAGTAGAATTGGCTTGACTAATTTAATAACATAAAGGATATCGAAGCGTAAAGGTTATTTTAGTCGACCTTCGGAATTTATATTTAACTTCTAAGTTGATAGCGAATACCACATTATTTAACGTCAATATAAGAATACCCGAACATTATTATCCTATATAAATACCTACATAACTAAATAAGAAACTTAACAAAAGTAACATGGAAATAACATGGAATCATTGAAAATATTTAGAAATGCAGGACTCTCGTATCGGCAATTTTATTAATAGTAAAATGGCGGATATAACCCGATCGATAATAAAACGTCACTTTTCAATGTAAAAATTTTACAATAGGTATTAAAATGTATTCCAATTTTAAGAAGCGTGTGCTTGTTACTATTATACTATAATATATTTAATATAATTATATTGTATCTATAATAGAGATGGGCCGAATGTGATTTTAACCGAATACGAATTTCGGCCGAATATTCGGTAATTATACAAAATTCGGCCGTAGTTCAGCCGAACTTCGGTGTGTGCTTTCTCGGGAGTAACTTGTCGTGTTCCGAGTGTATTTTTTCATGAAATACAACGTCGTTAAACAATAAAAAAAAGTCAGTGCAAGGGTGTACACATTATTTCAAATTATTGGGTTTATTGATTTATAGACTCCTGGATTTCGAAAAAAACTATTCATTTATAATTATATTTTAATTTATCTATAATAATTATAGTTTAACGTACCTACAACTGATCATTATTTAATTATTCTAGAGTATTGGTATATGTGACTTATTTCACAGCTATGACAGATTTGATTTCTCTTAATTTTATTAGAAACCTCACCTTTTTATTATACAGAATGTTCGGCATTTAAGACCGAACTTCGGCCGAATGCCGAAGTTCGGTTCAAGCCACCTAAATTTGGTTAAACCGAATGTAAAACGAATTTCGGCCCATCCCTAATCTATATACAAATAAGGAAATTCATTATAGACATTGTGGACTTACAAATCAATTATACGTAGATGAAAGGAATGCAATATGTTGTTTTTTTTTATTGCCTATATTGGCAGACGAGCCACGGCCCATCTGATGGTAAATGGTAACCGTTGCTCATGGACTCAACTATACCGAGAGCATTGTCAAGCCGCTGATCACCATTTCATTTCACCGATATGAAATTAAAGAATAAACGGCTATCTCCTGCTACAGCCAAAACGCAACGATGCGCTTCATGGCCGGTCACACGGCAGATGGTGGTACTAACCTCCTCGGGCCCGATACCAAGTGAGTACTCCCGCTTCGTACCCAGCCCTACCACCAGCCATGCAATGGATGATTATTGCTTACTTCCCTTAGTCGCCTCATACGACACCCGTGGGAAAGAATGGGGTGGTGACACTTGTATTCTTAGTCCGTCACCACGCGGATTGATGGTTCTGGTGGCCCGCCAATAAAGGCGGAGGGACAGTACACGGCGGGTTTCTTTAGTGGGTGAGGGCCCCACACTACCCTGTTCGTTGCCCCAAACGATGGGGTGTGCGGTTAGGAACATTTTTTCTCGCCTTAACAAAAGAAAAGGTCCTACTGCATGAATAGCACCAATAAATACCTACAATGTAAATTGTTATTAAAATATTTCTTCCACAATTATTTTTATATAAAAGTTCGTTTCGTACCTATACATATTTATAACGTTTTGGCTGTAGAAGAAGATAGCTGTTTATTCTTTCGATTCATCATCAAACAAATAAAATGGTGCGTAGCGGCTTGACTATACTCTCGGTATAGTTGAGTCCATAAGCGATGATTACCACTTACCATCAGGGGCTTGGCTGCCATCATAAGCAATAAAAAAAATATATAAAATATTTTTAAATATAAAAGTGACAAAATAAAATTATTGTTTTTATAGTTTGTTTACGTTTTGTCTCAAGGAGCCTTGAATAGAGCATAGACAGTACATATATTATAGTGGGCATAACCCACTTTTAAACACACACCCAAACGAGTTGTTTCGAGAATATTGATGCTTAGATATCTGTCCTTCAATAACGCCTAAGAGACTAAGCGGATTTACATGAAATTTGGGATGTAGGTATATAAATGAGATATTGGATTAACATATAGGATACTTCTTATCGCGATAAATTTAATTCGTGTAGAATAGCTACTTTTGAATTATTTTTTTATACGAAATTTCGTATGATAACTTAAAGCTTGGACCTCATTTAGGAAATTCTAAGGAATATGCCTTAACGATTTTGTGGACCAAATTTTGAAGTTGACGCAGATAAAGTCACAGGCATTTCTAGCTCATGTATATATAATAATAAAAGTCAAACAGCCATTAATGCCCAGGATTAATACACAGCTTGAAGAAAATACTGTATACTATTTATCAACGCCAAAATTTTACAACAGTTGCACGAGCAATAAAAACAGTGACGGAATAAAAATAATTTCACATTCATTTTTAAGTAAATAAAACTGAGTAATGTGCCAGAATAAAACAATAATTCTTAAATAAATGAATATTATCACATAAATTATTATGAAACGTTTTAAATGCCCGCATTATAATCTCACTCAAAATATTCAGCATCCATTTATGTCTTATGAAATACTTTTACAAATTCAATCCTTGAAGAGTTCGTTGACTCAAAATTATTACCGGATTACATAATATATCAGAAGGCACACTCAGCCAAATTGTCGATGTAAGATCGAACCATAAGCGGTATTGCCACTATAATTTAAAGTACGACTGTATTCTTAGATGGCGTTTTTTAGAACTGCTGTAAGCTTAATGTCTATCAGTGTATATTATGTACGTCTCAAGTGTCAAATATCTGACAGTGCCATCTGTAATAACTATGATAAGACTGGCACAGCCACCCCAGCCTCCTCTTGAGCTAAATTTCACACAGTATTTCATGTGCTGTACTATTCTGAGTTGTAGTAAATTATGTGGATACTAGTCAATTTCTTCGTGCACTTCTTGTTTTCAAATGTTACACACTTGCTAACTAAACTATGGCATGGCCTAAGTTTTCTATTTATGGCTTTTAAGAGGGTTCCTGGTATTCAATTTCAGTGCTAATATTTTGTCTTGATATTTTATAAACATTTAAAATGACACCTACTAGAACAAATTTATTTATCTTTTTTCTATTTTAACAAGTTTTACCAAATAGTCTTTTTCACTGATTAGAAAAGCTATTTTTCATCCCAGTTTTAATTTTATGACGTTAGATGGCGCTCATTTAATTAGTGATTTATTATTGCTGGGTCTCTAAAGGTCATAACGTGATAATCAATAAACTAAAGCCTTTCTCAAAATTTGGACCATCAATAGTAAAAAGAATGTTTCTAATCCGCTTAAAAGCAACAAAGATTAGCGCGCTTAAACGAACAAACTCTTCAGCTTTAATATTAAAGTACTTATCGAAATGATGTGTCCGGAAGTCATCGAGTTTCGACTAGGATTTGGATTCAATTACCTCTGTGATTCTTTAGATGTTATTTGTACAATCGAATCAGTTGAAAATGATCGCAAACACAATTTATTTATTCTGTGAAATGATACTGAACTCAAGTGAAGCGTACATACTTCTGAAGAAATTGATTTCGTGTTGGTAGGTAATACATATTGTTAGTTTAGTATTTAATTCCTCGGAGAATTATTTTATTTCATTGCCAAGTACTTAAAGTAATATGTTTATATACACACATACATAGCGTGGGAAGAAAAATTATTCGTTTTGAAGCATTGTTGAAGTACGTAGGTACTTAGTAATGAAACTGCGTAAAAACTGAATCCATGTTTATTTGCGATTTCCTTCAAATTGGGAGCAATGTTGTTTTCTCAATATTCTTTTTTTTTATTCACTCTTTTGGATCATCCACTATTCAAAAGCTTAAAAGCTGATTAAAGCAAATTCTCATTGATGTCAAAAAAATTTGCAATTTTAAAGTGATTAAAAAAAAGATTAGTTTTTGTGATATATTTCTTTCTTTTTTTATTATTTTCATCTCTTCGTACACCTTGTCGTTTAGGGCAACGAACAGGGTTGCCGCTATGTGCCGTCTCACCGCCTGTTTGGGCAGACCACTGATACTATGTGACATTAGTTCAGTGGTTCGCCGGCGGCTTACCCTTTCCGGTAACGGTACTGTGGGGCCCTCTTCCTCTCACCAGGGTCGTGTGGGTGTTGGCAGACCACTGGAATTTGTCAATGATTATGATGTTAGTCATTCATAGCTGCTTGTTGTCACCTCCTTCTATCGCATAAGTATCGTGATACAAAATAACTAAAACTGCGCAGACAATATTACTGCGTATGAAAGGAACCTTGAATCGTGGACATCTATGGACAAAGTAGGGCAATTTTATAACCTTAGGCAGGACATCAGACATTATCGGCATATGCGGCGTAGGGCGGCCTCCCACTAAATAATCTGACAAACTCTGAAAATCACTGTGAGCCATTGGATGCAGACATAGAACATCGTTGAATGGCTATCTGGGGGAGGCCTTTACCCATTCGTAGATGATGAAAAGCTAGTGGCTGTATTTTTATAGCTTAGGTAGCAGACGAGCTACGGTCCATGGATGGTAAGTGGTAAATGCTGCTCATGGACTCAACAATCAACAAAGAATACCTACTGCCGAGCTACTGCCCATCATTTCATTTTGTAGATTTAAAATGATTGAATGCACGGCTATCGCCTCCAATCAAAACACTTACAGGTATTATTTAAATAAACACAAAGTGTGAAATTGTGAAATCGAAAATAACAGTCACGAGCAGGATTTGAACCTGCATCTCCTGGATACCGTCCAGATGCTTTGCCAACTTTGTTTTGTACAATTGCTCCTGACTGTTAATATCGATAACACATTCATTCTTAACGTCTCGGGTGATTTCACATTTTCTCACTTTGTATTTATTTATATGACTAAAACATGTCAAATGCTAAAAAAGTATATATAATAATAATAATAAAGCATTTTATTTCATGCAAAAAAGATTACATGTTGGTTTTATATAGTATTAGATTAACCTACATAGTATTGTACCACTTATAACTACTATATTATTATTGTTTATTAGGGCTTACCTTACGTGCTCTGCAAGAACCCCTCTCCGGGTGAAGGCCTCCTCCAAAGAATTCCAGCGCTCTCTGTCTTGGGCTACACTTAGCCAGGATTGGCCAGTGATCTTGATGATCCCGTCTTGCCATCTCATATTTGGTCGATGGACCCGGACCATTCCGATATAGATTTGGTCCATCTCGCGTCTTGCAGACGTGCTACATGTCCCGCCCATTTCCATTTCAGTTCCAGAGCATGTTTTAGAATGTCAGTCGCTGTTGGTTTTTTGTCTAATTATAGTATGTCTTATTTTTTGTACTTTTCTTATATTGAGCATACTGTGTTCCATTGCCCGCTGGCATGTGGTTATCTTATTTTTTATTCTTTTAGTATATTTCCACGTCTGGCAGGCATATGTTAAGATTGGTAAGAGACATGTCTTCATTATTTTAGTTTTAATTCGTACTGGCATATTACTTTTAAATATTTCTTTTAGGCTCCAATATTTATTCCAGGTAAGTTGTATACGTCGCTCTATTTCTAAATCATTACTTTTACTTTCAAAGCTAATTAACTTGCCTAAATATATGTATTTATCTGTATAGCTAAGGGTTTTGTTGTCAACTGAAATTGGTCTTCTCTCTATGCCATTTGTTATTAACATTGTTTTTGTGAGATTGATTTCTAAGCCTATTTTTTTACTAGCGTCATTTAATGAGTGTAACATAAGCTGTAATTGTATGCTAGACTCTGATAAGAGCACCACATCGTCTACAAAACGGTGATGACTCAGATATTTTCCGTCAATATTTAAGCCCATTTTCTTCCCATCTAGCTTTTTTATTACACATTCCAGGACAGCAATGAACAGTAACGGGGACGTGGGGTCACCCTGTCTGACACCTCTCTCGATAGCAAAGCTTGGCCCGATTTTTTCTAATTTTACTGTACCTGTGCTGTTGCTATAAATTTTTTTGATCACCTGTATATACTCTTTATTCACTCCCTGTTCTTCTAATGCATTCCAAATACTTATGTGTGACACAGTGTCAAAAGCTTTTTTGTAACCTATGAAAGCAATATGTAGAGTTCTCTGTTTTTCTTGGTATTTTTCAATTAGTAGGTTCAAAGTATGGATGTGATCGATAGTAAAAAAACTCTTTCTAAACCCTGCTTGTTCAATGGGTTGTGCAGGTTCCAGTATCAACTTCATTCTTTTATTTATAAGAGAGGAGAAAATCTTATATATACATGGTAATAAGCTAATCGGTCTGTAGATTGCAATCTCGTATGGATTACCCTTTTTGTAAATTAAAATTATGTTTGACTCAGATCATTGTTTAGGTATACTAGCTGATTCTAGTATGCGGTTGAACAGGTGAGTTAGCGGTATAGATAGTAATGTATGGGCTGTTTTTATTGCTTCGTTTGTGATGTGGTCTGGACCAGGGCTTTTTTCAATTTTTAAATCTTTTATTGTTTCAATCACCTCTTTTACATCGAATGGTATTCTACTGACTATTGTTCTTTCACTCTTAGAATTTGCGTTACTGTTATTAATATCTTCGTGATTTTTGTCGCTGTAGAGAGTTTTATAGAATTCTGTCGCTATATTTATAATGTCCTTGCGGTTGTTTAGTGTTTTATTTGTTTTATTTAGACCTTCTATCCATGTTTTACTTGTGCTTAGTTCTTTAAAAGCCTTTTTTGAATTTCCAGTTTGTTCTAGATGTTTTTCTATTGTATTAATTCTGTATTTTGCGTAATCATATTTTATGCATTTACTTATTAACTTTTATAGAGCCGACATTTCATTATTCATAGACCGCGTTTTATGTTTAGTTTTTTGTAGTACTTGTCTACGCAACATAAGTGCTCTAGTATTTTCAGATAATATTTTATGAGTTCTGCGTGTGTTTTCCTTTGGTTTTCGTGCATTTTGAAGGCTCTGGGTGATGGAATCTACTATTTTATTGTAGTACATTTGCACTGAATTGTGTTCCTGAAAATTTAATAGATCTGGTAAGTATGAAAAGATGTTCTCTCTGTATTTATTTATTTCGTCGTCGCACCCCAATGTATTTTTAACGGTTCTATATCCTTTTCTATTTCTTTTCAGCTTTGTCAAGGTTAATGTTGCTCTCACCGGTTGATGGTCTGAGGAATAGTTGAGGTTTAGTACCTCAATATTTTGTATCACGTCTGGTTTGTTCGATAAAAAAAGTATATAAACATATCTAAATATTTCTAGGGCTGCGTTATTATTTGGTAAAAATCTTAATTGTAAAATTAAGTTTACCTGGTCGGTATAATGTATATAGCCGTGTGAGGCCGGCTTTAGAATTATCCCACCCCTCTCAACCCTTGGGAGTCGTAAGAACCAGCTGAGGGAATTCCGGGGAAGTGGGCAGCACCACTCCTTCGAGTATTAACAACATCCACTGCGATCGCCAACCCGCCTGCCAAGCGTGGCGATTACGGCACTATCCCCCATTCTTAGGGAGGCATATGTCCAGCAGTGGACGTTAAAAGGCTGATGGATGGATGGATAATGTATAAAAATACTTCCAGATGGCGCAGGCGTCACCCAAGACGTTAAGAATGAATGTGTTATCGAAATTAGCAGTCAGGAGCAATTGTCACGATGGCTGACTAAAAGAACAATAAAACTAAATCTAAGCAGTATCCAACTAGTAGCCAACCTTTTCTTTTAGTTAGGGCGGGAAAAAATGTACCTAACCGTATGCGGGGTATGCCCCGTCGTTCGGGGAAACGAACAGGTTACTGCCGTGTGCCGTCTCTCTGCCTGTTATGGCAAACCATTGGAACTATGTGACATTACTTCAGTGTTCCGCCGGCGGCTTACCCTTTCGGGTACCCCGTACTGAGCGACGCTTCCGCACATGGAGCATCGCTAGGCCTTGCAGGTGATAAATACTTGGTACCCTGCCCTACCACCAGTAATGTAATGGGTGATAATTGCATACTTCCCTTATTAGTACGACATACTCTTTCATGCAAGTTTAAGTCCAACAGTAGAATATGTGTGAGCTATAAAGGAAAAAAATTACGGCAAATACCTCTATAAAAAGTTAAAATTCATAAATAAAATATTAACTTTCCGTAACAGAAAACCGGTTTAGTACCGTGAAGAAGTGAACGTTAAAAAACTCCGGAAAATATTTTTTTACAAGGAAACTGTTTGTGAAGTCATTTGTTACTCTTTTTATAACGTTCGCAGTTTATCTGAGATTTAATAAAAGTTCATTAAGCACAGCGTACCGTGAAATACAAGCTATTGTTAACATTTTCTCGAATAAATTGTAATATTTCGTAGGTTAAAGTTCGGTTTTGTGTTTATGAGGCGTATAGTATGGTACAAAATCGTATATTGTAGAAAATTTTCTGTATATAAACGGAGTTTAAAACTGGCAGATAGGCAAAACACTCATCTAATTACGTTGGGACACGATAATACCTAGAAACGGAGTTACCGGTAATGAAGGCCCAAACCTATCAGAGAGTTGTGTACTTTACAGTGACCTTATACTATTTATATTTTAAATGGATTCATTAATATTTCAATTTCAAAGAGGACCTTAGGCCCAATAGTAGGACAGAAAAAGCTTTGATAAAAATACTTATTTTTGATGTGCAAACTTTTGTAGGTACGTTTGACAATTTTTAGATGAGTAAAATTTCACAAATAATTTGTTCTTTAAAGTAACTGAGCATGTCAAGTGCTAAAATATAGATCAAAATGCTTATTATACCTACATATATTTTGATCTGTATTTTAGCACTTGAGATGATCAACTACTTTAAAGAACAATTATATACTTCAAAATGCCTATGTTTTACTTAACAGAAATTACGATTATGGTAATTGTTATTCATGGTCTTTGTAAAATTGTCAATCAAGACGCTACTAGCGCTTAAGTCTCTTAGACTAACATTTGCTAAGGCGAGAGGTGGAGGCATTTCTTAAATAATTACTAACGTCCTCATTTTCCTTCACAGGTGTCTCTCACGACCGCACCTACACGCTGTATCACCTGGGCCAACGTGTATCACCTTCAGTCCGACAATTCGCCGAGACTGGTCGATCAGATGCACTTGGATTAGCGCCGGGAACACTTGATGTGTTCGGTGCACCCGCAGTTGGACAGGGTGCGGGTAGAACTGAAGCGGAATTTTTCGTTGATGGGAATCATTCAAGGGTAAGCATCTGCCTGATAATACATACTGCAGTATTATGGAGTATATGCTGGAAAGCCAAAATTTTGCTTGAAAGAATATTGCCATCCTTCTATATTGAGTAACGTGGATTCATTCGTGCGATTCATAGTTATGTAATTACCTTTTTTAAACTACGCGGGTGGCAAATCTGCATGCCCATCTTATGGTAAGCAGTTACCATAGTTTATAGATGCAAATAGTGACACCAGAGGCATTACTCGCCCATTGCCAAAAAACAGGTGGAAGGATAATAAGGAGAGGATAGAGAGGAAATTTAATCCTCCGACACTCTCACTCACCATACTAAACACAACAGTAGAAGTACGATGTTTTACGCCTTCTGTGAGAGGTTGGTACTTCCACGATCGAGCCAGCCCATTCATGCTGGGATAAGCAAGGCTCCACCATTACATAAATATTCGTAAGCTTTCTATAATCTCCTACTATTGGGCGTTCTAAAATATACAACGTCAACATAAATTAAGCTGAGCGCAGACACTTTAGTAGTACCAAAAAGTGATTTTAATGTAAAATAATCCTAAACGGATTAAGCCAGAAAATGTTTATGTTTTCTTTCGGAAAAATGTAGAGAAAATATGAAATTAATATTATATACTGTGATAGTAGGTATATATATTTTAATTATCGTCAACACACAAATTATTCCGTACTACGAGTAATTATTTTAAAAATCTTTCGCTGGATGCCGCTGTCATAAGCGTTGCATTGAACAGGATACAGGATTTTCTGAAAGTACAATATGTATTTTAGGATTACTTAGACATATTTTCTTGGAAATTAACTCTTCACTTCAAGAATACTTTAAATAAATACTTAAAACTACTCAGAAATGTAAAAAGTTATACAAAATTCCTACTAATATTATAAAAGCGAGAGTGAGTTGGTTTGTTTATTACGCTATAACTACTGAACTAATCCGTGCCGTGTGGGGGTGACTTTAGAATTGTCCCACCCCTCTCCACCCATGGGAGTCGTAAGAGCCGACTGAGGGAATACCGGGGGATTGGGCAGCAGCACTCCCTCGAGTATTAACAACATTGACTGCGATCGCCAACCCACCTGCCAAGCGTGGCGATTACGGTACTATCATGCCTGAAATCCGCATTACGCAACGTGCGGTCAGGCGGGAGCTGCTGCTACTGGACGTCCATAAGTCGAGTGGGCCGGATGGCATTCCTGCGGTGGTTCTTCGAACGTGCGCCCCTGAGTTGACCCCCGTCCTTACGCGCCTGTTCCGCCTTTCATACAGTACCGGCAGGATTCCTACTTCGTGGAAGGTAGCCCATATTCACCCTATTCCCAAAAGGGGTGATCGGTCGGACCCGTCGAATTACAGGCCAATCGCGATATCATCCCTGCTCTCCAGGGTACTGGAGAGAGTTATCAACCGCCGACTTCTGCAGTACCTTGAGGATCACCAGCTGATCAGTGATCGCCAATACGGCTTTCGTCAAGGTCAATCTGCTGGTGATCTTCTCGTGTACCTCACTCATCGCTGGGCAGAGGCCTTGGAGGGTGGGGGTTAAGCTTTGGTGTTCAGCCTGGACATCGCGAAGGCATTCGATAGGGTCTGGCATAGGGCCCTTCTATCGAAGCTACCATCATATGGAATCCCCGAGGGGCTCAGCAAATGGATCGCCGGCTTCCTCCATGGTCGCAGCATTAAAGTCGTTGTAGACGGATGCTGCTCTGATACCATGGATTAATGCTGGCGTTCCTCAAGGCTCGGTGCTCTCCCCAACGCTGTTCATCCTGCATATTAATGAGTTGCTCTCAATAGAGAGTATGCATTGCTATGCGGATGACAGTACGGGTGATGCGCGATATACCGGCCATCAGAAAGTCTCTCGGAACATGCTGGAGGAGAGGCGGATCCAACTTATGTCTGAAGTCGAGTGCTCTCTAGGGCGGGCCTTGGAATGGGGGGAAAACCACTTAGTTCAATTCAACCCTACGAAGACACAGGTTTGCGCGTTCACTGCAAAGAAGGACGCATTTGTCGTGACGCCCCAGTCTCAAGGGGTAACTCTCCCGGTCTCCGAGAGTATTGGGATCCTTGGCATCGACATATCTAGTAAAGTCCAGTTCGGGAGTCATTTGGAGGACAAAGCCAAATTGGCGAGCAAGAAACTGGGCGTCCTGAACAGAGCCAAGCGGTACTTCACACCGAGGCAGCGACTTGTGCTGTATAAAGCGCAAGTCCGCCCTCACGTGGAGTACTGCTCACATCTCTGGGCAGGCGCACCAAAATACCAGCTCAACCCACTTGACTCCCTGCAAAGACGCGCTGTTCGTATTGTCGATGATCCCAATCTCACGGATGAGCTGGAGTCGTTGGGGCGGCGGAGAGACTTTGGGGCTCTCTGTGTGCTCTATCTACTCTTCAACGGGGAGTGCTCTGAGGAACTGTTTGAGGTGGTACGAACATCGCCGTTTTACCACCGGACCACGAGACGCCGTACTAGGGTTCATCCACACCACCTGGAAACGATCTCGTCCAAGACGGTTCGTTTTCAGCGTGTTTTTCTACCACGTACGTGTAAGATCTGGAATGAACTTCCTGCTGTGGTGTTTCCCCAGCGTTAGGACTTGTCCCTCGTTAAACTAGGTTTGAGAAGAGTACTTTACTCACGGTAGGCGGCGACTTGGCTGTGCCCCTGGTGTTGCCATAGTCCATTGTCGGCGGTTACTACTTACCATCAGGTAGGCCGTTTGCTCGTCTGCCACCGTCGGCAATAAAAAAAAAATATCCCCCATATGAGCGAAATACATGTCGTGGCGTTGTCTTGGGGAGGCCTATGTCCAGCAGTGGACGTCGAAAGGCTGATGGATGGACTGAACTAATCGTCGTAAAATATTGCATACTATAATTTGGAGTCTAGAAAAGGATATAGGCTACTTCCCATCGCCTCATCACTTCTTATCCCTTACCTTAGAGATGGTGACGCGTGAGTGATGCCTCTGGTGTTACTAGCGTCTATAGGCTACGTAACCGCTTACCATCATGTACAGCTGTATGCTTGTTTACCACCCCGTACCGTAGTATACAAAAATATTACTTACCTAGCTGTAGCGTATAATCTACTAACAATAATAAAGACCAGAAAAGACCAACTAACTACACTTGCGTAAATATTTATCAAAATTAGGCACTGAATAAAAAAGTGTTGCCGGGATTCGTTGAAATAAACTAGGTCTGCCAAATCGTTTATCAAAATAAGTGCAAAGCCCTCTGAAGGGCGGTGATTTGTCAGACAAGCCTTTGTGCTATTTCGGTTACGTTTTGCAATATACCTAGCTCAAATTTTTATACGGAAATTCGTGTACTCAATTTTATTACTGACCTGTATGAGGCCTCTGAAAAGCCTCTTTTCTTAATGTCAAGAAAATGTGTGAGTGTAATTTTTTACTTATGTATGTGGAGTTTTCTTTGTGTTACTTTTTTATAAAAACAGGCTGACGGCCCACTTGCTGGTAAGCGTTTACCATAGGCTATAGATGCTAGCAAGCAACACCAGAAGCATCAATCACGCATTGCTAACCACAAGTATCTTCTATAATCCAAAAAGATGAAGGATGATAAAGAAGAGGAGGAAGGGAGATGAGAAGCTAGGCACTGAAAATACGGATTGGGCCTCCGGCGCTCTAACCTACCATACGTAACAACGTTGTTTTTCGTATGCTGAGTGAGACCGCCGGAGGCCAAATTCCCCTCCGTATCCTCTCCTTGTTATCCTTCCTACCTTCTCCTTAGTATCCTACCTGTCTTCTCCTTAGTATCCTACCTATCTTCTCTTTAGTATCCTGCCTATCTTCTCCTTAGTGTTCTACCTATCTTCTCCTTAGTATCCTACCTATCTTCTCCTTAGTATCCTACCTATCTTCTCCTTAGTATCCATCCTATCTTCTCCTTAGTTTCCTACCTATGTTCTCCTTAGTATCCTACCTATCTTCTCTTTAGTGTTCTACCTATCTTCTCCTTGGAGTTTACCTGTCTTCTCCTTAGTATACTACCTATGTTTGCCTTAGTATCCTACCTATCTTCTCCTTAGTATCCTACCTATCTTCTCCTTAGTATCCTACCTATCTTTTCCTTAGTGTTCTACCTATCTTCTCCTTAGTATCCTACCTATCTTCTCCGTAGTGTCGTGTAGGGGGGGACCTCTCGCTGCCGAGCGTCGTCAAAGCGATGCTCGGCAGCGACAGGAATTGGGCTGCGGTCGCTGCCTTCTGCGAGGAGGTTATCTCGCGGAAGCGGACGCGCCCTCTGGCGAGGGAGGAGGATTCTTCCGCTGGCCCAAACCAACGCCAGCGACCGGGGCGGCGCAGGCACAGATACTTGCGCCTCATGCCGCTCTAGCTGGGGCTGCGGGTGGATGGACCCCCGCAAGGCCTCCCGCGAAGGTGCGACGCTCCGTGTACGAATGTGTCGCTTAGTAGAGGGTACCCGAAAGGGTAAGCCGCCGGCAGACCACCGAAGGAATGTAACACAGTTCCAGTGGCCCGCCAACAAAGGTGGATAGACGGCAAACGGTGGGTTTCTTTAGTGGGTGCAGGCCCCACACTACCCTGGTCTTTGCCCCGAACGACATTAGGAACATTTTTTCCCGCATTAACAAAAAAAAAGGATTTGCGTCATTATTAGGTAAAAATCTTAATTGTAAAATTAAGTTTACCTGGTCGGTATAATGTATAAAAATACTTCCGACAGATGGCACAGGCGTCACCCAAAGACGTTAAGTATGAATGTTCTTAGGTTCAGACTCAGACTTATTATTTTTCTTTACACTATAGACACTGACAGACACACTCTTATGAGAATGTGCTGCCCTCTGGTGCACTAAAGTTAGATTTTTATTCTATATCTAATAAATGTGTTGTCGAAATTAGCAGTCAGGAGCAATTGTCACGATGGCTGAATTGGCAAAGCAGCTGGTTGGTATCCAGGAGATGCAGGTTCAAATCCTGCTCGTGACTGTTATTTTCGATTTCACATTTTTCACTTTGTGTTTAATGAACCTATAATTTTAATAATATATTAAGTATTTCAGTGTGATATCTGATGTTAAAAATACAACCAAAGAAGTAACTTTAACAGTTAAAATGACAGTAATGGTTAGCCTTGTGTTTCCCAATCTGAATATGCTGGACCGGATAAGTACACTCTTTTTTATACTACCTGGGTGGCAAACAGGCATACGGCCCAGCTGATAGTAAGTAGTTACCGAAGCCTAGATAGCCAGCTAGCAACATCAGAATCATCAGTCACGCGTTGTCATTCCAAGAGAAGATATAGGAGGTGGAGAGGAAAGATAATAAGGAGAGGATAGGTAGAACACTAAGGAGAACATAGGTAGGATACTAAGGAGAAGATAGGGCACTCACGTGTTGACGGAGCCTCTGTTTAATAGACAGAGGCCCGTCGATGCCGCCCACTCAACAACCGCCACCCCGCGAGCATTGATCACAGGGGACCCCCACGCCGTAAATTTGGCATTGAAATCCCCTGCGACCAGGACGTGTCTAGGGTCCAGTCGCCGTATCGAGGTCTCTAGGCTGTTAAGCAAGACCCCGAAATCTGCCAGTCTTCGGTTGGGGGAGAAGTATACGCCATACAGCGTAACTCCCCCCAGTCGGCCGCGACGTATCCCGTGCCCTTGTCTCTGGTCGACAAGGACGGGGAACGAAGCGCCGTGGAGCTGACGATTGCCACAGAGCCATCGCGGCTGCCCGCCCAATTAGGGCGGTCAGAAACGCAATAAGGCTCCGCAGCTACGGCTATACCAATCAACCACTCCACCATGGTTTGCAGAAGAAGATCCTGCGCCCTGGCGAAGTGGTTGAGATTCGCCTGGAGGAGAAGAGCGTAACGGTTGAACGTTAGGCCGTTAGTATATCCTCCTACAACCGGGACGGTGGCGAAGCCGCACTAGGGGGGGCAGCCTGGGCCGATTGGCTGGTCCCCCCCGTTTTTGGGCCTGTGGTGGCTGGAGGTCTACACCCCTCCCGCCCTGTGTAGTGCTTCGCAGGTCTATTGCCTGCAGCACACGCGGGACAGTGAGGGGGGGCGGTACAGGTTGCCGCCTTATGCCCTGCCTGACCGCAGCGGAAACAAAGGCCGCCGCAATCAAAGCAGTTAGTGCACGTCGGTCGGGTGTGTCCAACCGCCATGCAATTATAGCACCTCGCAGGTCGGGGCTCCAGCACGGTAACCCGCGCCTGGTCCAGTCCTAATGGAGCCCACTCCCACGGCATCCGAGCATCCGGTTTTCGAGGCAATGGCCTCCCGGACATCGTCAGCCGTCACCGAGTCGTCCAGACCGGAAACGCGCAGTTCAGCGCATTTCACCGAACTGGCGATGTGGACTCCACTGCCCTCACCAAACCGACCTCGCAGCCTCGTGGCTATTGTATCGGCCATTTTGTGACCTTCCACCCCAGGAAACTCGAAGATTTAAACCCCTGTTCGGGCTTGGTGGGTCCAAGCGGCAACGCCTCCGAGGTCGGAGACGTCGATCTCCACCCGGGCCTTCCTAAAAATGGCCTGATAGGTCAGGCCCACTTCCGCCTCCAGCAGGATGGTGATCACCACCGCTGCCGTTTTCGGCATCTGAAGCTTACGCGGCTTCTTTTGGGAGACAGGCTTGCCCCCCGGCGCTGCAGGTTCCACGGCTTGGGCAGCAGCCTCAGCCGCAGATCCCTTCTTCTTTTTACCCCGGGATTTCTTCCTCCCGCCGTCCACAGTCTGTCGTCCGTCGCAGGGTGCAGAGTCGGACGTGGCGGGTGGTGGGATTTGGGAATCCCGGGGTACGTTTGCTGGGGCCCGTGAGGGCTGGCCAGCACGTGAAAGGGGAGGGATTTGCTCCTTGGGCTGGCCCTTGGAGCGCTGACCAGCGTTCTGCGCCGTCTTTGGCTTAGTACCCTGGGGGGCAATTTTGCCCTGCCCCTTGGGCGGCGTAGCAGCCGCGGCCGCGGAATAAGTACCCACGCGGCCACCCTGACAGGGCAGCAGCGTTGGGGCCGAAGGCGGCGCGGCCTTCCTATCCACGGCCAGAGCTGGACGGAGTCTTGGTTCCGGCGGCACCCTAGTGCTCAAGGAGTCGAAGCGCGGGTCATAGATGGCATTAATGCGATCAATGACTTGGCGCATCTGCTTCTCTGTTAGGAGACCAGGGGCCGGAGGCTCCGCACCCGGCGTTAGGGCAGAGGTTTCCGGCCCGGTCTTGGCGAGGCTTGGCTTGGTTCGCCGGCCGGCGAGCTCCTTAGGGGGCTCTGCCACCTCCGCCTCGAGGAGCCTGCAGTGACAGGGCGCCTCCAGCCTCCCGGTCCCCCCCGGCATCGAGTACCGCCGGAGAGACTCCATTGCCCCGAATGCTACTTTGGTAGCATTGTTAAGGGCCTCCGCGAGGTTGCCCTGAAGGTTCCGCGACCCATTAGCCACCGTAAAAACGATGGCCAGGGCATTGGAAACCCTCTGGGCAATCTGGCCCATCGTGGGCAGACCATCCGTGTCCAGAGGCTCCTCATAGAGCCTCGATGTGAGGAGGGTTACCCTCTCCTCCACCGAAAGCCCCAATGCCAAATCCTTTAATATAGCCTCATCCGCCAGGGCTGAGGCTCATGTCATCATGCGGCTGTTGGCGCCTCGGCCTCTCTTTGACGGCCTTCCCAGCCTTTCCGGTGGGGGCATCTCGGTGGAGCTGCCCTCCGACTCCGACGCATCCCCTTCTAGCGCAATTGAGCGCTTCAGGAGTCGTGAGGGCCGCTTCAACGAGCCAGCCATCCCCGCCTGAGACCCCGATGGGTTTAGGCCGAGCGAGCTTGCGGCCGTTACACCGCCGCCCCCGCCTTCAGCCTCCATTACATCAGTGGCAGAGCCACTGTCCACTGTTGGACTACCCGCAGGAGTGCTTTTCCTCCCCCGGTCCTCCTCTTCCTTTCAATCTCCTTCTGTTTTTCTTTCTTGTTGTTGAGTGCTCCCCCCATATACACGGAGCAGACAGAGCCGATTTTGACACTCGGCTCTGTGAGGGATTCCCCAAATGCGTTGCACCCGGGACCCTCCTGGGGACTTGTTGTATTTTTTTTCTTCACCATGGTTTTTAAGTTTTACATCCTTCGACGTATCACCCTCGCGACTGAGCGGGGAGCCATGCATCCCCTGGCCGGGCGGCAAAGCACGGGATTAGGGTAATTTTTTATAGGGGTTTTCTTCCCCGCGGTCCGAAGACCCCTGGTCCTGTCCGTTCAGGATTACGGGTTGGGCCAAACGGTGGTCTGAGTCAGACCGTGCCCACTGCTCGCAAAGCAAGCAAGGTGAGCCCGTCGCCCCTCAGGCTAAAAAGCCCCGTCTCCGTCTCCCAGGGCCGGGGGGGCCACTATGGCCCCGCTGGTCCTCCACGGCAGACATTCGGCCCACTGCAAGCAGTGAGCCCGCCGCCACTCAGGCTGAAAGCCCCGCCTCCGGGGACAGGGGGGTCGCTGTGACCCCGCTGTCCCCACCCCAGGGTCGGGGGGGGCACTGTGGCCCCGCTGACCCTCCACGGCGGACGTACGGCCTATCCACTGTGCCCTCTGCTAATCAGAGGGTCACGCGGAGACCCGTCCCCTGCCGGGATTCAGCCGCCGGCACTAGAGTGCCGACGTTGCCCGGGGTGCACCAACGCGGAGGTATCCGGCTGAATTGGCAAAGCATCTGGACTGTATCCAGGAGATGCAGGTTCAAATCCTGCTCGTGACTGTTATTTTCGATTTCACATTTTTCACTTTGTGTTTAATGTATAGTGCTAAGCATGTCAAATGCTAAAAATATATATAAAAATATCTAAATATTTGTAGATTTTGCGTCATTATTAGGTAGGTAGGTAAATCTTAATTGTAAAATTAAGTTTACCTGGTCGGTATAATGTATGAAAATACTTCCGACAGATGGCACAGGCGTCACCCAAAGTCGTTAAGTATGAATGTGTTATCGAAATTAGCAGTCAGGAGCAATTGTCACGATGGCTGAATTGGCCAAGCATCTGGACGGTATCCAAGAGATGCAGGTTCAAATCCTGCTTGTGACTGTAATTTTCTATTTCACGTTTTTCACTTTGTGTTTAATCTATAGTGCTAAGCATGTCAAATGCTAAAAATATACATAAAAATATCTAAATAATTTTAGGTTCTTTCGATTACATTCAACTACATTACTTGACTAGAGGAAGCAGTTTCATTCAAATTCCAATAAACAATAGCCAACAATATCGTATTTCATCACTAATGAATGAATGCAGAACAAATACCAATTACGATTGAATATAAATAAAAGTAACGAAAACTCAAAACAAGTAATAAAGAGTTTATTCAATCGAGAGTCGAATTCATTTTATTGCCGACGTAATTTCAATTCTTTAGCCTTTAATCGGGATGTTTAATCGATTGACGAATCGAATTATGTATTAAAATTGCTTTTGTTTCGTTGTTTAATTTTATATTAGTAAAGTATATTGGGTATTATTAATTACTACATTAAATTATAATTATTATAGGGTTAAGTTTATGAGATCATTACCTAGCCTTCGTTAAACCAGCATAAACGGGCCAGCGAGTCAAAGAAGCTACCACCCTCTCATAGAAGACAAGTACTGATTACTTATTATAGTTTTTAACTGCCTCGGTGGTGCAACGGTAGTGTGAGCGACTGCTAGTCACGAGATTTCGGGTTCGATCCCCGGGTCGGGCAGTGTCATTGAGCTTTTTCGTAAAAATAAAAAATCTCAGTAGCAGCCTGGAGATGGAAATGTGTCCGGAAAAGGCTCGCCCCCTATTACGTGGAACTTAAACATAGTTCTCGAACCGTGGGTGTGTAATACACCTCTGCTTACCTCTTCAGGGATACAGGCGTGATGCTATGTTTATTATGTCCAAATTCATATTTTTTATATTCAAATGTTTCATCCAATGTTTTTTAATGAAATTGTTAAGAGCCAAAAGTAATACATTTGATTAATTTTGACATAATTGAAGTCCAAAAAAGTATTTTGAAAAATATGAAAAGTAAGTAATAATGAAAACAGTATCAAAATCCATTGTGTCGTTTAGAGGAAGTAGCTCAGAAACATAAAGACGCTTGAAGCGTTTTTTTTTCTATATTATTATAGCCGTGTGGGGCCGGCTTTAGAATTGTCCCACCCCTCTCTAGCCACGGGAGTCGTAAGAGCCAACTAAGGGAATACCGGGGGAGTGGGCAGCAGCGCTCCCTCGAGTATTAACAACATCCACTGCGATCGCCAACCCGCCTGCCAAGCGTGGCGATTATGGCATTATCCCCCGTGACGGGACCGCTCGTTGTGCCGTGCTCTTGGGGAGGCCTATGTCCAGCAGTGGACATTGAAAGGCTGATGGATGATGGATGGATGGATTACTATTTTTTGTAGATAAATTATTTACTTATAAACGAGGGCGGTGTTTTAAAACGAGACGAAAACTTACCCAATTACCTATAACCTTATAAAATTACAGAAATTCCAAACACTGAACATACATAACATCATTTAAATAAGCTTTTAAATTGAAATGTAGTGCTTTTTACGTGAATTAAGATAATTGAGGAAATGAATAGCGACGCGTTCTACGTGAGATGATTACGTCACTCGTGCCTCGTTCACTTCGCGCCAGCGCTCCGTTCAAGTTACGTGTTGAAACACGTACGCTTCACGGTTAATATTAGTGGAGCTAGCAAATATGGACTATTATAATGTAGTCTGCAGAATAGATTTAGTAATTTCAACAAAGTTTAAAAACCAAGATATGCTCTGCGGTTTTTAGGCTTACTTTTGTAATAAAAATATAAGTATTCTTGGCCATTTACACTTATCTGCTAATTTATGTCAATTCTTTTTAAACAGCTAAAGGATTTTGTAATTTACTTTGGGGAAAATTTATACAAACAAATTGCCTAATTTGATAATAATTGTATCGCCCAAATACATTGTTTGCATTATATACTCTCTGAGGTATTTTTCTTTACATCTTTTTTAGTCCCACTATTAGGTACGAGTCTCCTCCCAGCGTGAAGGTTTTAAGTACACTATACTGACCCAGTATGGGTTGTCAGGATTCACAAGCCATCGAGAAAATCTCTAAAAAAAAAAAAAAAAGTGTCGAAAAGTGATCACCAAAAAACATTTTTTGCACACATTATATAGAGCACAGAAAATGAATAGTTCTAGCGGGATACCTTTTTTACATAGAGATAATTAATCTGCTGTAGATTTATGTATTTATAATCTACGCGGACGGAGTCGCGGGGAGAATAAAGATTAAGATATTTTAAGAAAAAAAAAGCGAGTGTGTTCTAAACCACACGGCTGAAGTAAAACTTAACAATAAATATTGTAAGGCGTGATTAACACATAAATCAAAAAGGTGTATAAAAGGCGCAGGCGCGCCCACGAGTTCTGAACTCTAACTAGCACTTTTTGCAGACGATACAGCAATTTATTATTCAGGGGTTAACCCTCTCACAGTACATAGGAAACTCCAATCCGCGGCCACTGCCCTCAGTACGTGGTTTAGCAAGTGAAGAATAGAGATCAATCCCGAGAAGAGCCAGGCAGTCATGTTTCATAGGAGACTCGCCCGACTGTATCCCCCGGAGGAGATCAAACACACTAGCATCTTTGGTAAACCTATACCTTAGAGCAGGCGAGCCAAGTACTTGGCCGAAAAGGAGGTCGTTCTGGCAGTCTCGCTCGACATAGAGAACGCCTTCAACAGTCTCCCTTACGAGACGTTAAAGGAGGCACTCCAGTTTCATGGAGTGCCTCCATATTTCCGGAGGCTGTTTGAGGCGTACCTCGAGGGGGGGCACGTACTCTGGGAGGGGGGCGACAGGCGCCTATACCACCATTGGGTGAAGCGCGGCGTTCCACAGGGACCCGTCCTGTGCCCGATCCTGCGGAACGTCGGGTTTGACTGGGTCCTGCGGAGCCGGCTCATATATCGGTCATAAGGCGGTACCGTACGGTGTCATGGGCCGCGGCGACACTGCTGGCAGGCGACCCGCCTTGGCATCTCCAGGCCGAGGCGCTGGCAGAGGCCTACTGGTTCCGTGCTGTGGTGCGGGCCAGGGGCGAGGAAGTCTCCGTAAGGAATCTGGGCAAAGCACACGAAGTGGCCCGAAGGGCAATGATCCGATGGTGGAAGGAAGACTTGGAATCCCCCGGAGCAGGACGGGGGACTGTAGAGGTGGTTGCGCCGCACCTCCATTGCTGGTTAAATCGAAGGCACGGCAGCCTCAGCTTTAGGCTGACGCAGGTACTTACCGGACATGGGTGCTTCGGTAAGTACCTGCACCGTATTGGCAGAGAAGGGGCCTACGGATGTCATGAGTGTGGCGCTTAAGTCGATAACGCGCATCACGCTCTGAAGGAATGCCCTGCATGGGGGCCTTAGCGCCGCGTCCTGTCGGCGGTAATTGGTAGAGACCTGTCGCTGCCAGCTGTAATTTTCCAGATGCTTGGCAGTGACAGGTGCTGGTCATCCATGGCCTCCTTCTTTGAGGCTATATATTTCACGGAAGGAGGCCGCGGAGTGGGAACGCGAGGCGTCAGCTCACGCTGAGTCACTCCGCCGGCGGCGGCCAGGGGGCAGGAAGCATCGCTACGCCAACCTCCTCATGACGACAGGGCGTGGCCACCTGGCCATCCGCCTGGGGCGTCGGAGTAGAATATCATAAGACGACCCTCCGGCGCCCCGCTAATAGACGTGGAAGGGGCCGCTGTAGTTTTAGTGGGTATTCCGGGTGCAACTAAGATCTACGCTCGGTGAGTCCTACATACCCCTCCGTCTGTCACTGATGGAGGGGATGCGTAAATGCATTTCCACAGCGTTAACAATAATAAAAAATAGTAGTGCCGTAATCGCCACGCTTGGCAGGCGGGTTGGCGATCGCAGTGGATGTTGTTAGTACTCGAGGGAGTGCTGCTGCCTACGGTTCATACGCAATGTCCTCCACATAGACTTGCAATTGTCTACCATCAAGCAATTTATGAAACGGTGTTCCCGTAGTTTCTTTGACTCCGCCATTACTCACGCCAACCCTCTAGTGGTTGAGGCGGCTAGGTACAAACTGTCTTGTATATCGCGCGTACGCAGACCGCGACATAGCCTCGACGAAGTCGACGACGAAATAACGCACGCTCAGAACAGAGCATACACAGCTCGCACAGCTACAACAAGTAATCCACGGTTTCGTCCCCGTCGACGGAGGCGAAAGACGTGTCACGGTCAAATCATAAACGTGGGAAATCCCACTTTGCCATCAACGGCCCGAGCCAAGGTCCTTACCCCACAGGGGGTGCCCTCGGGTAGCGTTGTTTAAATGTTGGGTTGAGAGCCCTCTGCACTCACTAATTGTCCGGATAAGGGGTTGTCATAACCATCTGAGGCTAACAACCAACGTCACACAAAAAAAAATCCTACGAGTTCATTCGATCGGCGTCACTCGGAGCGGTAAAATCGTTGCAGTGCTGTGAGATTTATAATTTCCATTTTATTAATTCTGTACTCGTTACAATTACAATTAGCTACGTCAAAATATGATCGTTATTTTGTTCCATTTATAATTAATATTTTTAGGTTATAATTGAGTTGTGTAGAATCTTAATTGATATCCATTATAAAACGGTGTCGTCTTGATCTTTTTATAATTATTTGTGGACATAGCTAAATATATATATGTTATTAATAATATTAATATCTATTAATAATGAGAAAGAGAGGAAGAAAATGTGTGCTCGAACCTCTCTCTCTTTCTATCTTTCCATCCATCCATCCATCAGCCTTTCGACGTCCACTGCTGGACATAGGCCTCCCCAAATTGGGGGTATACTGCCGTAATCGCCACGCTTGGCAGGCGGGTTGGCGATCGCAGTAGATGTTGTTAATACTCGAGGGAGTGCTGCTGCCCACTTCTCCCGATATTCCCTCAGTCGGCTCTTACGACTCCCATGGGTGGAGAGGGTTTGGACAATTCTAAAGCCGGCCCCACACGGTCTATCTTTACTAACTTATATCTCCCTCTCAACTTCCGTTCGCCTTGCCCGATCACACTTTTTGTAACACTCACGTCACGCATTCACCAGCTTGCTCCCCAAGTCAAGCGTGCGTAAAGAAGTATTGACTTCAAAAATGACCGTGTTAACTAAGGGAACGACTAAGGGAACGACTAAGGGTGCGACTAAGGGAAGGAAGCAATTATCATCAATTGCATGACTGGTGATAGGGCTGGGTACCAAGTGGGAGTACTCACTTGGTATCGGACCCAAGCGGGTTGGTACCACCATCTCTCGTGTGATCGGCCATGAAGCACATCGTTGCGTTTTGGCTGTAGCAGGAGATAGCAATCATAAGAATCTTTCATTTCATATGTGGTGGTTTGCCGGTGGTTTTCCGTGTGGTGCTTGCACCAAGAATAGCTCCACCCCGTCTCTTCCTATAAGAGTCGTAAAAGCCGACTGAGGGATTACCGGGGGACCGGGCAGCAGCGTTCCCCTGTGTACTTAAAACATCCACTGCGATCGCCAACCCGCCTGCCAAGCGTGGCGATTATGGTAAAACCCCCATTTTGGGGAGGCCTGTGTCCAGCAGTGGACGATGAAAGGCTGATGGATGGATGGATATCGGTGAAATGAAATGGTGAGCAGCGGCTTGACAATACTCTCGGTATAGTTGAGTCCATGAGCGACGGTTACCATTTACCATCAGATGGGCCGTGGCTAGTCTGCCAATACATGCAATAAAAAAACGGCTTCCTGCCTGCGTTGGGCCAGCGTGGTGGACTATAGCCTAATCCTTCTCACCATGAGAAGAGAACTGTGCCCAGTAGTGAGACAGAAAAAGGGTTGAAAAAAGTACAACAAAATATGACGAGGCTGCAGACCGTTGTTAGGAGCAGTATGGCATTAGGACTTAATTCTTTATAAGAGAACAAATCCTACTGGAATGACATAAACTATAGTATCATTAGAGTTATTTGCCATATAAATTTTAAAACAATACGTACTAAACGGGCAACAACGAAGTGACACGCAGTAAGAACTCTCATTAATTAAAATTACACTGCTCTTTAAAAAGGTACCTCCGTTTAAACTTAATTACCTCCTTTTAATTTATACAATTTTCATTGCGCCATTATTTTCGTGAAGTGACCCAGATATTTTATCGAACTCTTTATATTGTTTCTTGGATGTTCGCGTAAATTTCTTAATCTGAACATGACCTACGAAAATACATGGTACTATTTTCTTTAATTCATAAGTAGCTTGATGGACTTCTTGCAGTCTAACCTTTATTCTACGCCATTTTTATTCTGCTTTTTCTTTTTCCTAGCCTCTGGGCTTAAAGTGATTTTAAATAATCAACAGATTCCTCAAGTATTGAGTTGTTAAATGCTAAACGATTTATTCAATGATAGTTCCGAGATAAGCGCGCTAACCAAAACATCTATCCATCCATCCATCCATCAGCCTTTTAACGTCCACTGCTGGACATAGGCCTCCCCAAGAGAACGCCACAACGAGCAGTCCTGTGCTGACCGCATCCAACGGCTCCCCGCAGCTTTGACCAGATCATCGGTCCATCTGGTGGGGGGCCGTCCTACGCTGCGCCGTCCGATACGTGGTCGCCACTCGAGAACCTTTCGTCCCCAACGGTTATCGGTTCGTCAAGCGATGTGGCCTGCCCATTGCCACTTCAGCATGGCAACCCGGCGGGCTATGTCGGTCACTCTCGTTCTCCTACGGATCTCCGTATTACGGATTCGATCACGTAGGGAAATACCAAGCATAGCCCGCTCCATGGCCCGCTGAGTGACTTTGAGCCTTGATATGAGGCCAACATTCAGAGACCACGTCTCTGTTCCGTATGTCATCACTGGTAACACACACTGGTCGTAGACCTTCGTTTTCAGACACTGCGGAATATTGGACGAGAAGATCTTCCTTAGCCTTTATTCCAAAACATCTATTTAACTTTAATTTATTAATACTTCCTGATATGTGCGCGAATGTTACACATTATAAAATAAAACTACGTTTACGGAATCTAACGCGTTTACTTGATTTTCTATTATCCCGACGTTTCGAATACTTTACAGCATTCATTATCACGGGTGGACTTAGATGTTAGACGTCCAAGGCTGATGTGAATTACATATTCACATCAGCCAATCCTGCTCCTGACTGTTATTTTCGATTTCACATTTTTCACTTTGTGTTTAATGTATAGTGCTAAGCATGTCAAATGCTAAAAATATATATAAAAAATATCTAAATATTTAAAGGGTTTGCGTCATTATTAGGTAAAATCTTAATTGTAAAATTAAGTTTACCTGGTCGGTATAATGTATGAAAATACTCCCGACAGATGGCGCAGGCGTCACCCAAAGACGTTAAGTATGATGTGTTATCGAAATTAGCAGTCAGGAGCAATTGTCAGGATGGCTGAATTGGTAAAGCATCTGGACGGTATCCAGAAGATGCAGGTTCAAATCCTGCTCCTGACTGTTATTTTCGATTTCACATTTTTCACTTTGTGTTTAATGTATAGTGCTAAGCATGTCAAATGCTAAAAATATATATAAAAAATATCTAAATATTTAAAGGGTTTGCGTCATTATTAGGTAAAATCTTAATTGTAAAATTAAGTTTACCTGGTCGGTATAATGTATGAAAATACTCCCGACAGATGGCGCAGGCGTCACCCAAAGACGTTAAGTATGATGTGTTATCGAAATTAGCAGTCAGGAGCAATTGTCAGGATGGCTGAATTGGTAAAGCATCTGGACGGTATCCAGAAGATGCAGGTTCAAATCCTGCTCCTGACTGTTATTTTCGATTTCACATTTTTCACTTTGTGTTTAATGTATAGTGCTAAGCATGTCAAATGCTAAAAATATATATAAAAAAAAAAAATCTAAATATTTAAAGGGTTTGCGTCATTATTAGGTAAAATCTTAATTGTAAAATTAAGTTTACCTGGTCGGTATAATGTATGAAAATACTCCCGACAGATGGCGCAGGCGTCACCCAAAGACGTTAAGTATGATGTGTTATCGAAATTAGCAGTCAGGAGCAATTGTCAGGATGGCTGAATTGGTAAAGCATCTGGACGGTATCCAGAAGATGCAGGTTCAAATCCTGCTCCTGACTGTTATTTTCGATTTCACATTTTTCACTTTGTGTTTAATGTATAGTGCTAAGCATGTCAAATGCTAAAAATATATATAAAAAATATCTAAATATTAAAATGCTTATTTGCCGTTTCTCTAGATTCTCTCTCCAGATATAAATGGTTAATTTTGCAAGAAAAAAGGAAATAATCTGGATATAACTAAGATATCTTTTAAGTCACACATTTTGAAAACGTTAAGATCGGATATATACATATAAATACTTTCGAAGTTCATCGCGGACAAACACAGTTAAAGGGAATCTTTATATTTATAGATTTAAACAGTAAAGATTTTGATGGAAGTACCTACTTAGTTACCTAATAGTATTACCAACAAAAAAGTCGATTTAACAGCTGTAGTTGTACTAGTTTGAAACTTACTAAGAACATCTTACGCAAAGACGTCAGTAGCAGTAAATATTCGCCTGTCTGAGACACCGTGCGAGAAATTGCTTCATTAAATCTTTATTAACTACTCATCTTTTATAGCTTTAATCGTGAACGAAATAATTCCTAGAAATATAATAATAAAGATTTTTGTCACGGCGCGGCGACCAGTGTCATCAAAATATTATGAGATTAATTGATGTAATATTTCAAGCATAGACTAGAAATCAATTAAATTAATTAGACTTAACATTCTAATAGCGTTTTAATTAGCTTCAAATTTAATATAGACTTAATTATAATGCTTTTTTTTTGTTAGGGCAAAAGCAAATGTGACTTACCGCACACCCCGCTGTTCAGGGCAACAGGGTAGTGTGGGGCCTCAACCACTAAATAAACCCACCGTTGTATAGGCGGACTAATGGAACTATGTTACATTACTTCAGTGGTGACTGATATATAATGTAATACCTATACTATAAAATATATTATATTTAACAAGACTTTTTTTTTGTGACCGGTGATAGACAAATCTATCTGATGGTAAGAGGTAACCTAACTGTGACCATACTACTATGAGATGCCTACCGTAAAGCATATATGCAATACAAAGCACAAAGTAAAAATTAGAAAGAGATCTTCAGTTGTTTGACTAAGACAACGACCTGCACTAGGGAACAATTCCTCTCTCCCGAAGGACTTTACAAACATGCATTAACGGACAGAACACACAGAACAATAATTAATTAGTCACACAAAGAATGTGGTATCGAGCTCACAAAATACAGCGAGAGTTCTCTTCCCGAGGCGAGGTTTTTTATGAATTACACCCGCTGTTTTGATGAAGAGTTTACCTAATTTAGCTATGTTTAAACAACGAAAAGTCAGCTACTTTCCTCAAGTGGTAGTACGGGTAAGCAATTTTGGCTCAATCAGCCTACAGGTGGATTAAATTTTAATAAAATTCGATCTTATTGCATTTTTTGTTACTTCCTATTAAAACTCACGAGGATGTTAGGGTAGCTAATCGATGCTTTGACCATCATAATATAATATCTGTGAACAGGTATCAATAATGGCGCGCATGATCCCGTCACCCGATTGGTTCATAGGAGTGGACGGTCACGATCTATGTGTTGATGGCAATTGGGTTGACAGCATTACACTTGAGGTGAGCTCATAACAAAATCATAATTAATTTTTTTTTTAAACTTAATTGTGGCTACGGCAACAAGACCTGCGATCTTAGTGATTAAAGCATAAAGATTTTTGAAGTACCTAGCAAGTTTCAGATCACACATGTATAAATCTAATTTTCTGTTATAAAATTATTTATTTTAGACAATAAAATACCTATATATGTTTATTTAATAACATACGTAGGACACACCCCTATTCTATTGTACGGGTAAAATTATTTGACTTGGGTAATAGTACTAAACACATTTTGACTAAGTATCCAGACATATTTGAAGAAAAAAAGACATGATCTCACGTGAGGTAAATATGCTAGTTTTAGTCTCGAACCCTAAACGAGTTCGATCCTGTCAGGCTGTAGTTTCCAACCCAGGTTAATGATTGGTTTCTTTCGTTGAAGTTAAATTGGCAATAGCTATAAGATGTTTGAATCTGTGGTCATGCATTGTTAAGTAGAAATAAGCAGATACATAAAATGAGCAGATATGGATTTAATTCCCATTATCTTTAGATAGTGTGGATCATGAGGTCTCGGGTTCAATCCCCGGGTTGGTCAGTGTCATTGAAATTTTTCGTAAAAAGAAAAATTTTCAGTAGCAGCCCGGAGTTTGGACATGTGCCCGGTAGACGGCAATAAGCTTGCCCCCTTACGTGGGACTTAAACATAGGTAACGAATCGTGGGTGTGTAATACACCTCTGCCTATCCCTTCAAGGAACACAGGCATGATGCTATATTTATGTTTTTTTATTATCTTTTATGAGATTATCGACTACACTCTTTAAATTAAACTTTAACAAAAAATTATTTAATCTTAGGTGGATCCTCTAGATGCGGGAACAGACAACGGGTTCACATTCACAGCGCCAAACTGGCCCACAGCGCCTCAGGGCATAGCCTACCGCATCACATCAAAATATCCTTCTCACCCAGCCGGATCATTTTTTTATCCGCACTTGAGAAAATTGCCACCGATAGCTACGTTCCAATTTATAAAGGTAACTAAACTGCAGGTAACATAAATTTTTTGATGCTTGACGAGGAGTTATCGGATATACAGACACACAGACGCGGAAAGCGACTTTGTTTTGTATTAGATACTTACGTGATATTAGATATTATGAAATACTAGTGGCCCGGTCCTGCTTTGCATAAGAGCAATGCACTAATAACATGCATGTATTATGGATAAAAACCTTTCGAAAGAAATAATGTATCTGATGGTGAAAACCACATTAAAATATGTGGCGTGGTTTAGGAGGAGTTAGAGGATATACAGACATGGAAAGTGACTTTGTTTTATATTAGGGGAAGGAAAAGTAATTATTTAGGAGGTTTCAAACCCATAGATACTCTAAAATTTAAATTTTGTACTATGCTTTTACCACTGTTAGGTATTAGTATTGCGGTGTGGGCCGGCTTTAGAATTGTCCCACCCTCTCTTCCCACGGGAGTCGTAAGAGCCGACTGAGAGAATACCGGGGTAGTGGGCAGCAGCACTCCCTCGAGTATTAACAACATCCACTGCGATCGCCAACCCGCCTGCCAAGCATGGCATTATCCCCCATTCCTTGGGGAGGCCTATGTCCAGCAGTGGACGTTAAAAGGCTGATGGGTGGATGGACTATGCTTTTATATATAAAAATAATAATTAATATTATTTAACTGCCTCGGTGGTGTAGCGGTAGTGTATGCGACTGCTAATCATGAGGTCCAGGGTTCGATCCCCAGGTCGGGCAATGTTATTGAGCTTTGTCCTAAAAAGAAAAATTCTCAGTAGCAGCCCGGAGTTTGGAAATGTGCACGGTAGACCTCAATAGGCTCGCCCCCTATTACGTGGGACTTAAACATAGCTGGCGAGTCGTGGGTGTGTAATACACCTCAATAATTAATCATTTACAGCTGTTATAGCAAATTAAATACTTTCAAAATGCAATCGACCAATTTAATTAAGTTGGTATCACTTTTCAACCTAATCAGAACATAGATAGGGTAAACTGTAGTATTGTTGGTTTCTGTAGTAAGGGGGTCCTTAGTCATTGGCACTTTGGATTTTAAATGCAAATATTAAGAACTGGTATCGCAAAAAACATCTGTTCTATTTTTTTTCATAATCTGCAATAGTACGAGTAACATTGTTTGCAGACAAAAGTAGGTTTTATAATATTATAGCTGGCAGCACTAAAGAAAATAAATATATACCGGCGCCATGCAGAACTGTTAAAACATCACTTTCTAATAAGGGGTCATCAATTAACGACTGTAACATAGATTATTTATTATTATGCTTAGTTTTTAGGTAAATAATGGCAAAGAGTGCTTTCTCTGACCAATTTTCTGTTATAATCTTACTTTATTAGGTGCCAATGACTGATTTCTACGTGTAATTACTTAAGGTGCCAATGACTGTAATTTCAAATATTATTTGCTTCTTTTTTTGTTTTTCTATTAAAAATCTCTAATTAAATTGATTAGTGCATTTTCATTTGAAAATATACATACCAGAGAACCCTTTATCAATGTTTGCTGACTTTTCAAACACCTATCAATTTAAAAAATATATATATCAATCTTAAATATGCTTAGAGTGCCAATCATTATACAATTTACCCTAGATACAATTTCATTAAGACATATTCGAAAAAAAAATTAACTATATTGTATGCTTATATAGCAGGACATAGTGATACTTCAATATAGGAGGACATGGGAATACTTCAATTGAATGTTCATCTTTTTTTCACCTATGCCCACAGTAAAATGATTTGATTTAATTTGATTTAGATAAGCTCCGATAAAGTCGCTTTAGTTGGGTTTGATTCTACTATGCCGAACGTTATGGATACTAAATTGACAAATTCCAATATATTAGTAGCACAACACAAATAATACTAGAATTATGCATCATACATTTAAAAAAAAATTTCAACACAATTATCATTTTGAAATAAAACTACGTTTACGGAATCTATCGCGTTTACTTGATTTTTCTACTATCCAGACGCTTTAAGCACTAAATAAAAACAAAAATTTTACAGTTTAAAGAGGAGTATTATACTCATTTTAATATACAAACATATATTATAGTCTCATACATTGTAAGCATAACAAATTTTAAGTAGATAATTAAATTGTGTTTCTAAACGAATATTAGGTGGGTTAAAATAAATAAACCAAAATTTTTGTAAAAATCATATACTGTGGGTAGATGAAATCGTTGAAATAACATATCAGCCTTGGACGTCTATCATCTAAGTCCACCCGTGATCATGAATGCTGTAAAGTATTCGAAACGTCAGGATAGTAGAAAAATCAAGTAAACACGATAGATTCCGTAAATATAGTTTTATTTGAAAATGTGTAACACTCGCGTAAATATCAGAAAGTATTACACAATCATCATCTATGTTTACAGGCATTGATATATTCGAACGTCGATAATTTTCTTCTGATATAGATCGAACATCAATATTTTTGACAGTTGAATGCCTTAATGCTTTGCTAATATCGATTGTCTAAATATAGACGTTATTGGCATTTCTATATTTCCGTCCGTAGTAGTGATATATTAATGGCCTAAGTTAATATCACTCAAACATGAAGGATATTATGTATATAGATATATTTTTATTTATATTATGATATATGTACGCACTATTAATAATAACGACTTGTTTATCAAAGATAGCCCATTACTTCAATCAATTTGGATGTTTACACATTATTTAAATTACTACATATATTTACTATCAATTCGTCAAACCCATGTCATAAGCATATGAGTAAATAAACTATACTTACGAGTATGGTTAGTAACTACAGAGCTAATGGGATGCCATACACAACTACCTTTTTTTTGTTAAGGCGGGATAAATTTACCTTATAACCACAATCCCCGTCATTCGGGGTAACGAACAGGGTAGTGTGGGGGCCTCACCCACCAAATAAACCCGCCGTGTGGCACCTCTCCGCCTTTTTTGGCGGTCCACTGGAAATATGTTACAATACTTCAGTGGTCCGCTGGCGATTCACCCTTTCGGGTACCCTTTAACACATAACTACCTAATGCCCAAGGTATATTTTTAGTATGTTTGCACACTACATTATACCCTTCCAATTTAGATGTTTGACCCTAACGTAGGATAATCCTAAGTGATATTTTGAATGTATCAGTGAGTTTATAAGTAATCTCGTATTTTAAATGTGAGATTCCGAACGTTTTAGTTGATTATGATTTTATGTATTTAGATATTTTTATATACATTTTTTAGCATTTGACATGCTTAGCACTATACATTAAACACAAAGTGAAAAATGTGAAATCGACAATAACAGTCACGAGCAGGATTTGAACCTGCATCTCCTGGATACCGTCCAGATGCTTTGCCAATTCAGCCATCGTGACACTTGCTCCTGACTGCTAATTTCGATAACAAATTCATACTTAACGTCTTTGGGTGACGCCTGCACCATCTGTCGGAAGTATTTTCATACATTATACCGACGTGTATCAAATCCTGCTCGTGACTGTTATTTTCGATTTCACATTTTTTACTTTGTGTTTAATGTATTGTAAACGCGGGCTATTTTCCGCAACTCGACGTCGTATGTGCGCCTATTTTGCGTGAGTGTTTAATGTATAGTGCTAAGCATGTCAAATGCTAAAAAATATATATAAAAATATCTAAATATTTATAGGGTTTGCGTCATTATTAGGTAAAATCTTAATTGTAAAATTAAGTTTACCTGGTCGGTATAATGTATGAAAATACTTCCGACAGATGGTGCAGGCGTCACCCAAAGACGTTAAGTATGAATGTCTTATCGAAATTAGCAGTCAGGAGCAAGTGTCACGATGGCTGAATTGGCAAAGCATCTGGACGGTATCCAGGAGATGCAGGTTCAAATCCTGCTCGTGACTGTTATTTTCGATTTCACATTTTTCACTTTGTGTTTAATATGATTTTATGTTCAACTATTAATTATTATTATTTGTTCTTTAAAATCATCATCTCCCTAGTCTGGGAAATCTTTTTGTAGGGGTCGGCTTCTGATCTGATCGGTTTTAGCTGATCAATCAGTACCTATAATACACGGAGCGACTGCTTATCTGAGCTCTACGACCTAACTAACCTAACTAGTGACATTAGAATAAGACCGGAGTCAGATTTTTGTATTTGTTGATGATATCATACTGCCTCTGTGCAGCTGTAGTGTGAACGACTGGTGATCATGAGGTCTCGGGTTCGATCCCCAGGTCGGGCAGTGTTATTGAGATTTTTTTTTTTTTTGTAAAAAGAAAAATTCTCAGTAACAGCCCGGAGTTTGGAAATGTACCCGGTAGACGACAATAGGCTCGCTCCCTATTTTACGTGAGACTTAAACATAGCTGCCGAACCGTGGGTGTGTATAACAACTCTGCCTAGCCCTTCGGGGTATACAGGCCTGATGCTATGTTAGCAAATAATCCAAACACGTTACTTTTTTATACTAGTTACGGGAATACGAACTGGCAGAAGTATTCCACCGCACCAGCGATGATAGACAATACGACGTTATTCAACTCGACAAATCGAATCACAACAGCATAGACGTGTTAGATGGAAACAGGGCGTTGTCCATTGCTGAAGAAGTGGAGAGGGCGGAACAGGCTCCTACGATATACTCCGAGGGATCGATGACAACGGTTGATGGAGCGTATTCATATTATTCATTGTAAGTAAAATAATTAAATGAGTGATATTATTGTGGTGAAGAACTAATACTGTACTGTTATCCCTTTTATTCCTTTGTCGTAGAATTAATCATACAATGTGAATGAATTAATGAACGACGAATGGGGAAGTAGAAAAATCGACTTTTGACTCGACTCGGAACTCTCTGAACATATAGCGATTACTGGCTCATTACGAAGGAGGTGTATTGCATTTTAATTATTTAGAAGTAACCGAATGAATAACATTAGGATTATGAGATGATATATAATTATGTAGACTTAACATAGATAACGATTCCTATTGAAAACCATGAAATGCAATTGTAACGAGATGTGTTTCTTTTGATTCAAAAAATATTAAAATATACACCTACGACTCTTCTTAATGAATGAGTAGAATAGTTACCTATCTGTTTTCAGTTTAATTCATTAGGTATGTGCCGACACTGTGATAAAACTGCCAAGCCAGATTAAAAGAATTCGGTTACTAAATCATTGATTTTTATAGGACGAACACGACATCGAGTACGACCGAAGAGCCTCGTTCGGCAAATGAGCTTCCGACATCAGCCCCTGCCGCAAGCGAACGATCGGCTCTTCGAAGCTTGGCGCGTAGGTACAGAGCAAGACGACGACGCAAGCTCCGCGGAGACAGTACCGTCCCCGCCGAGCGGAGGAAGCGAAAAAGAACTAGTGAGTGAATACTCTTGTCTTTGTACTAAAAGCAGTGGTAAGCAAGCATAAGCTCTGCTCATGGTAGTTGCCGTACTTTATATACATTTCAATTAAGTTAACTAATCTCTAAAATTGACGGGCCTCGTGGCGTAGTCGGTAGTGTAACCGACTTCCGTGCACGAGGTCGTGGGTTCGATTCCCACTCAGGACAATTATTTGTGTGATGAACACAGATATTTGTACTGCGTGTGGGTGTTTTCTATCTTTTAGGTATATGTATGTATTTACAAAATAATATATATGTATTATATCCATAATCTGGCACCCATAGCACAAGTGTCAAGCTTAGTTTGGGACCAGAGGACATTTCACACAACTGTGTGAAATGTCTGTGAATATTTATTATTATTATTAATTAATTGTATAAATAAAGCACACAATATATAGAATTCTAATAATACAGTTTTAAGAATACATATTATTATATTAAATTTGCTTATTAATATGGACTACAATAATGCGGAAATCAGTCAACAGTAACCTAAACCTATTCTGTTGCCATGCAAAGCCCTTTATTTTTCTGTTACTTTTTTGATTGCGTGCTCACGCGTGCGTGTATTTGTGTATGTGTGTGTGTGTGTGTGTGTGTGTGTGTGAATGCGCGTATGTGTGCGTGTATGTATTTTTTTTATTATAGAGCTTTACATGGCAGGAGAATAGGTTACTATATAGTCCACATTAATTAGCAAAGTTTCCATATCATAAGTAGCTGGTGGCTAGTAATTAACCGAAATCGTTATTGTTCTTGAAATTTGCACGACTAAGACCACACATTAGCAAGCATGAAAATAAGACCAAGGCTCAGCCTTTGTTGTTTATTATTAATATATTATAGTGTATTTATCAACCCATATGTTCCTTCTTTAGGTTTTTGTATAAACAGCTAAGAGAAAGATATAGCCTCAATTAAATATGGAACCATATTATGGTTATGCGGACGGATCTCACAGAGTGACCTCCTTAGTTAATCAAGACCATTAATTTTATTAATTCAGCGCCCTGTTGCCTTGACAACCCTTGTTTTCTTTTATAAAACCTAAGTAGTTGTGGCACTTAGGTATATTTTCAGATCATTAAACATGTGAGAGATGTCAGGTTTACCCGCCATAATCATTTGTAATACGGAAAAGGGTAGCAAGTAGTTATCAGAATTTCCATTGTGAGTTTGTCGTTGTCATTCAAGTAGATGAATGGGTCAACCTACTAATGTGACTATTATTCGTGTAGTTCGATTTGACATTATACAAAACACAATTATATATAATACAATCTTATTAATATGTATCTTGGCGACTCACATAACTTATAGTTAAATATTACACCATCCATCCATCAGCCTTTAAAGTTCACTGGTGGACATAGGCCTCTCCAAGGAGTGCTGCTGCCCACTCCCTCGGTATTCCCTCAGTCGGTTCTTACGACTCCCATGGGTGAAGAGGGGTGGGACAATTCTAAAGCCGGCCCCACACGGCGAAATATAACACTATATCATTATATTATTATTAAAATAAGGAAAACGGGTAGTCATCTACCCGTATATTATCATTAATATTATTATTATTTTATAAATAGTTTTCATTTGGTGGTTAAAATTAGATCTAATCTGTGTAGATGCCCGGTAATTAATAGGTAACCTTAAAATGGTTTTTTGTAGAACTTATGGGCGTTTAGAAAAAAAATACAAACAAAATATAATATTTATAAGTGGTAAGATATGTTTTTTTTAAAAAACAGACTCCTAATTCCTTATTTTAAAAACTTGTGTGCTACCGCTACATTTATATTGTTTTTTTTTTCTATTATTATACGCTAACTAATAAATGGAAAGTAAATAATATTGACACAAAATGTGAAATAGAAAATAAAATTCACTGGAAGCTGGAACCTCTCCCGGAAGCTGAATTGGCAAAGCATATGGGACGGTATCCCAGCAGATGCAGGTTCAAATCCTGCTCAAGTTTGTTATTTTCGATTTCAGATTTTCACACTTTTTAAAATATGCAAGCATGTCAATGCTCAAAAAATATATAAAAATATCAAATATAAGTAGGTAAACAGTATAGTAGCTATTCGTTATGGCTACTCATACTGTTTACTTATATTATTTAGTAAAAAAAATAGACAACTTAACATTTCATTGAAAAATTTTCAATTTTGTTTTTTGTCAATGTTTAAACATCTTGAATGTAAAAAAAAAGTATGAAAACACGATTGACCAATAATTTTGAAACAATTATTTACGATTATTTTATTTATTTATTTAATGGTCCAAAGCAACTGTCACGATGATACTATGAGAGTGGTAAACAAGGTTGAGGTAAACAAGGTTGATAACGATTGCCGAAGCCTACAGACGCTAGCAACATCAGAGGCATCACTACGCGTCACCAAACCCAGGGAATGGTATAGGATAGTTAAAGGATTGAGAGGAAGGATAAAGGAGACGAGGACATGGACGATAAGAATATTAACCCATTCCGTGCCAGCAACGCACCCGTATGCGTTTCAGCTTTTTCTTGTTGTGTGCCTGCAACGCACCGGTATGCGTTTGGTTAAGGTTTGAATAAAGTTCAAGTTAATCATAATACGTTCACGAAATGTTGCGATTTTTTAATACTACCGCAAGTAATATAATATTTCTCATATAGAAACACTTAAATAGTCCATAGAGAAATTATACTTTTAAACTGACAGCAGTTTGTGTGTGAGTGATTTTAGCTGTGAATTAAGACGAAAGTTTTTACTGTTATTTATGTGTTAACAATTAAGTAAACATTTAATAAGTTTACCTGGTCGGTATAATGTATGAAAATAGTTCTGACAGATGATGCAGGCGTCATCCAAAAACGTTAAGTATGAATGTGCTATCGAAATTAGCAGTCAAGAGCAAGGGTCACGACGGCTGAATTGGCAAAGCATCTGGACGGTATCCAGGAGATGCAGGTTCGGATCCTGCTCGTGACTGTTATTTTCGATTTCACATTTTTCACTTTGTGTTTAATGTATCTTGCTAAGCATGTCAAATGCTAAAAATATAGGTATATAAAAATATCTTAATAAAAAATCTTATCTTAATTTTATGCAAAATAGCATTCGGAATCACAGCGGCTCGACTTAAGAGAGTAAAAACTTTAACGAGTAACTGGTAGTACTAATATGAAATTATACGCAAAACGTCCATCACACTTTCGGTTGCTTTGGGATGTTAGGGTATCTAAACGACATTTTCCAGGAGCCTATCCAAACCTTACCTGTTTGTAGTGTGAATCCTGTTTGTTAACAAATATCTAATTCTCTGGCGAAATTATGATATGAAATATTAAGAACGAGTTTTTTGTAACTCCGTTCTTTGGATGCCATGGATGAAACTAACCAAACTGGAGGTATGTGCTGAGGAGCTGAATGATAGGGGATGGCAAACATGCATTGTACCTCACATATCAACTTCAGAGCGCTGGACTCACCCCGTCTCATCAAAAGTCTTAACATACCTTTCCAGAACCCCAGTCTCGTAGGAACATTATGGATAAAAATACAAAATAAAAATATTGGAATTTGAAATTAATAAAAATTATAATGAACCTTTGGTCCAAGATCACAGTTATTTATTATTAACAACCTCGACTGTATTAAAAAGTACTCTGACACACAAATAATCAGTTCCAAAGATTCGATACTAAAAAATTAAAATGTGTGTACTTATGTACACGCGTTAGAAGTTATACTTCTTTGGCGTATGGAAAAAAAATAACTAAAATGCAGTAGTGATTAACGATAAATATTAAAATTAATCAAAAAGATTTTATTTAAATAAAAAAGGTTTTATTAACGTAAAAATATGACACAGTAAAAATATACAATCATTTATCATTAAGGCAATGAATCAAATATATTAATAAATATTTCAAATAAACTATTTTACATTCGTAGATTCTTCTCGTAGTGACTGAATAGGCACGTGAGTAACAAGAGGTTAGTGGTAGCTAAAATATGATATAAATGGTCTCGTTGAAACTGTAGATAAGTATCTTGTGAATACACCATCAATAGTAGTGCCATGCCGTGTTGTTGAAACTGAAGAGTCATTATTAATTAATAGATTAAAATCGTCATTAAAAAAATAATTGAAATATCAATAAATCAAATTTTAACAAATAGTTAAGATCAAAGATAAAATAAACATTCAGCATTTAAGGTTAATATAAACAAGTATAGAAAATTTATTATTTTTTTTTAATTTATGCATAAAATTTGTTAATATACCAGAAATAAAACAAAACGAAAAAAAAATATTTTTTAGATAATAATGTAATAATTTTTAATTAACTGATGACTGATGTAAATAAATTATACATACCGACAATTAACCTCAAATCTATAAATGCACTCAAAACAGTTTATTCAAATCAGTTTTATCACTAATATTCAATATATATAGATATACTAATAAATAATAAATTATTAGTATCACCGTCGTATATGAAATTGATTTAATAAAAACACCAAAATAATATTTATTTATTCACACTGTTTAATTGTACTCTTACGAAACACGTGTTCTAAATATAAAAATACTAGAATAAACAACTTGAACATAGTTATCAATTTTCATGCATGCCACCTAGAACTAACTTCACGATGTAGAATTTAGGTGTCGGTGTGCGCGCGCATCGTAAAAATTCACTCTCATAATTTTTCTCTATCGCGCCAAAAGAAGTACAACTTCAAAATAAAAAACAAATTATGTAATGTTAAAAAAACTTTTCAGACAAGATCCTTTTACAAAAACTAAACTAAAAAGTAAAAATTAAATTTAACTTCGTACGCCTCCTGATGACCAAAATAATCCCTATGTTAGGGATTATTTTGAATCTAGAATATACTTACTATGTATATATTAGCCGTCTCTATTATTTTGTTTTTTTCTTTTTAGTTCAGTTTTTGTTTTTTTTACTTTAAATTTCTTCGTAAGCAATTAATTTATACCAGAGTAAAATACATAATGATGTTTCAAAGATGGATGCGGCTACAAAATTAAGAAAAGTCGTCCAAGATATCTTTATTTCATAAGCATTTTTGTATAAAGTCATCCTTGAATTTCACATATTTATTTAGATAGTGTCTAATTTTTTACCTTTTCCAGGGCTACTAGACTGCCGGGTATCAGAATGGGGTGCATGGAGTTCTTGCCGCAGTGACGGTGGTTGTGTTGGCTCAGCGATTCGCGTACGACGAATAATACGACGTCAGCGGCCCGGTGGCGCTCCGTGTCCCCCTACGGCACTCTCGAGATGGTGTGCAACGAATTGCACAGCACAATCCCATGAAGACTGGCGAAACAACCTTACGTGAAATATTACTCCAAATTTTATTTCACTTCGTATGTTGGAGACAATTGTATAAATTATTTGGTATTGGAATCACTTTGCCTTAACCAAACATCTTGCTCTTAATATATTCTATAGACGATATATTTTACATCCTGCCTCGTTTCGTTGAGTTTACTTACCTAGATACAATTACAGCTGATAGTATAATTGAAGTAGTACTTTGTGCTAGTATCAGTAATTTAATTTCGGTTAAGATAAATAAAACAAAATCTAAACATAATTGTGAGAAATTCCATTCCAAATACTGTAACTATTCAAATACAAATTCAGAGCTATCTTTATTTCATAGGCTTATTATATAGCACTTAAAATCGTAAAAGTTTATTGGGAACTAATATAAGCGCCTGAGGCAAGTGGATTCGCAGTACTAATGTGGCGATTGCAATAAGCCAGATTCCGTATAAGGCTCCCATGAGAATATTATTGACAGTATACAGATTCTCTTTCTCGTCCTGCTTGTAAGGTTTTGTTAATTAGTTCCATATTTTCGATGAATGATTTGTATCTACAATATCATGTAGGTATAGTGACCACCCGAAGATTCGGTATCGGTTTTGATTTGATTGTTTCGATCAGTTTCAGTCATAGTAACGGTTTCAACAAAATCTAAATGTTTGGCCTCTCCAACAAGACCTTCTGTACTGTTGGCTGAAGATGCAGTTTTGGTTTCGACTGGAAATCTGTTTTAATCGGACTCTATTTGTGTATAATTATGGCTTATTATATTATCATGAAGTAGTGATATTTATGATAATTAATCACAATATTATGACCAATATTGGCTCCAATATACGAAGCCATAGTGCGTACGAATCTACCTAAGTTACGTTTTTTTTCCAAAATATTTACTCAACTATTTATAAATTTATTTTAGCATCTGTGTCTGTCCGTCCAAAGATTTCTTTTTTCTTTAACCATTTCGCATTTGTTTCCTTTTGGTATGTAAATTGGTGTGTAAAATAAAATAAAAAATGTTGTAAAAAATAAAAAGAATAAAAAGTGACTATCAGTTGGAAATAAATTAATTTTGATTCATTATCGCTGTACCTATTGAAGCTTGGATTTTGCTTGTCATTTAACTAAGAACTTAGATTAAGAAATTGAGGTTTATGATCAAACTCATATTATCCATTAGAACTATGCTTGTAATAGTAGTATTAAATTATTTCAGAGTTATTTATTCAACTTTTGCTCTAGTACAAAATAATGTCGTGTCTTGACCCACTGCTGTTATAAATAACAAATAAAATTATTTTTATTTTCTACATATTTTAATGTTATTAATTATTCGATATAATTTTGTACTGATACATTATGGGATGTAATAGTAGTTAAAAAATACATATCGTTTACTTAAGTATTTAAATTCGTGAATTCAAAAAACATGTAGAGCCTTCTTTCTAGTATAACCTGGATCCAAAGATGCTACTTTTATTTTTTCATACAAATAGGTGTATCACCCAAAAAAAAACAAATAATTAGACTTCTTTATCCATTCACATTTTTTTTTTCAAAATATGCAAAATTTAATGCCATCTGAAGTAAGCAAAGATTTTCTCAACAAAGTAAAAATATCCACTAGTCGAAAATATTTGGTCAACCAAAAAATTTATTTAGTCACCCCCAAAAAGGTTGTACACATAAAGCAACAACACATAACTGGGACATAATAGTGATAATCGAAGTCTATTTATTTGTATAAATATTATAAGTAAAAATAACTATTTAAGATAATTTAATTAGATAAGATAATGATAGAGAATCACAAAGCCTTCTGTGAGACTATGAATTTTATTTCAGATTGTATTTAAAATTTAATGTTAAAGTACAGTGCTTAGTAGGTGTTGTATAGTGCCATTTAAAAGCGAAGTGGGCGTAATAATTTTTAACAAAGCACGTCGATTAAATTCGTTAAGAGAATACTAAACTTGTGGGACGCTTGCTTTTAGAAATTACTAGCCTGATGTAAACGTTGGTTTTAGGTTATATTTCAAGTTTCAAATAAGTAGCAGAATAAATCGTATACCAGTTTCATCTCAAGAGCTTTTAGTATATTTTTCTATATGTCGTGTTCGGAGACGTAATTTTTTTCTCAAATATCTTAAATGTACAGACACATTTGATCTGTATTTTATCACGTCACATGCTTAGCTACTTTAAAGAACAAATAGTGCTTAGCTTAGCGGTTAGAGCACTTTCCCGGATTGGAAGGGACGCTGGTTCGATTCCCGCTCGCACTAAGGTTCTCTTTTTCCACATTTCGCAAACAATTTGTACAGGCATAGCTCTGTAACAGCTTTATCTGTACAGATATTTATAAATGTTCTAATTTCAAAAAAAACTCAATAATTTTGCCAAAGAACTAAAGATTTATAATATTTTCCATTTTGTATTGAAGTATTTTTAGAGGTCAACTCACACACAGAATAAATAGTGTCTGTCTCTAAAATACCACTTTATAGTTAAGTGGAATAAAATGTGATTAGTACTAGTCAAAAGCGGTATTAAGACTAGTATCTAGACTGATACGATACTAAATTTCATGAACAATCTTTATATGATTCTGTTTATTTATTTTTCCTTTTCATATAAATTTAACAAGTAAATTTCATCTATTTCAACAATATATCGTGTGAGTTGATCTTGTGTTTAAAATAATCGTCATAGATCTAATTATTAAGAACTATAGTGTTAATTGTAAAATAGAGCAAAAATTAAGCTGCAGTGTTAATCTTAGCATAATACTTATTGGAGTACGTGTATTTTTTACGATGTAAATTATTCTGATTTCAGTAATAAAACATCTCAAATAAAAGATAACTTGTTTTATTTCAGTTTTATGACGTCTGATAGCATAAGATATGGGCGTTTTGAATGGGTCAATCTTCTGACTTATGGCATAGAATTCCCAAACAACATTTCGCAGTTGGTCGTAAAATAAAGTAGTCTGTGAAACTCACATCACAATATAACATATTGGAGTGGTGCAGATATTTTGCAACGTTTTCAGTAATTGAGATATATTGTTAAGGATGAACTGAAATATGTTGTAATAAATACAATGTAATGCACACCTGCAGTGAATTGGTAGTATGTAGCGGGAATATGTCTGTGTACTACATAAATTACAATACGCAGATGATTTAAAAAAAATGCTTTTACAAAAAAGATTATGTAATAAAAATAACAATATTTCATAACAATTTAAATGGTTCTATTTTTGTAGTTTTTAAATTTGGGTTAGAGGTGATTGTTACGCTTTTTTTATTGCTTATCTACCGTGATGTTGGTAATATGGGCACACATCTATGAGAAATGTATCTGTCTTTGGTTTAAATACATAATATTAGTACTCTATGCGTTTGTTATAGAGACTAAATTAAATTGGAAAAGCTTCCACGCTCTGCAACCACAGTTGCACAAAGCAAAGCTCACGCTTTTTTCTTTGCAACTGTGGTTGCACGAAGATAGTAAACAAGCTATGGGTCACCTGATGACAAGTAGGAGTCTCTGCTCATAGACTCAGCAAAACTATTAATACTGTCAAGCCACTGCTCAACATTTCATTTCTCAGATGGGCAATTATGAATACATAGTTTTCTCTCGCTACAACCAACACCCACCGAGGTGCTTCCGTTCCTATGAACTACAATGCCTACTACTCCAAGTGGGCGAAGGGTTAAGTTCTGCTAGCATACTATAAGTATGGGGAACAAGCATAAAACCCACCTGGTGGTAAGCGGTAGAAACGAGTAACACACCAAGGACATCATCAGTGCGTTATCAACTCTAGGGTAAAAGTTTATGTGGTGAGGAAGAATAATAATAAGGTGATGATGAGGGGGTTTGGGCATCCTGCACACTCACCAACGAAACACTAAAGCAGAATCAACCGTTGCTTTACAATGATATATTGTAGGTACTTCAATGGTCAAGCCGGTTCATGAAAGTAATAGCCTTGACACGTAAGAAATGACATATGTTATATGGCTTACGGAGATGATAGTATAGTCGCTCCTTTGATATAATTATTATTGTATAACTAGCTCACCCGGCGAACTTCGTACCGACATATTTTTTTTGTGAATATTTTGCAACGAAAATTATTAAAGTACCTACTAATATCGCTATTAAAAAATAGGGGTTGGCAGTAGAAGAGTGAAAATTTAGGGTTGTATGTATTTTTTAATGTCGAAACATATAAAAATAAAATAAAATTTTTGTCCAAAAAACCACCCTTATCAGTTAGTGGTATGAATAATAGTTTAGGTGTTTACATCCTATTCTAAGACCTACTGAATATATATAAAAAAAAACATAAGAATCGGTCAAGCCGTTTCGGAGGAGAATGGCGACAAACACTATTACGAGAATTTCAATATATTAGAAAATAAATAAGTATTACTTATAATAAAGATTATAATGATGGTCTATCTTCCTTACTAAATTATATAGATGAGAAAGTGAGTTTGTTTGTTTGTAAAGCTTTCACGCCATAACTACTGAACCAATGATCATGAACTGCTTTAATCCGTGTGGTGACAGACTAAGAATATAAGTGTCACCACCCCATTCTATCCCACGGGTGTCGTACAAGCGACTAAGGGAAGTAAGCAATTAGCATCCCTTGCATTTGTGGTAGGGCTGGGTACCGAGTGGGAGTACTCACACCCTTTGGGCCCGAGCGGGTTGGTACTACCATCTCCTGTATGACCAGTCATGAAGCACATCGGTGTGTTTTGGTTGTAGCAGGAGATAGCCATTAATTCTTTTATTTCATATCTGTGAAATGAAATTTAATGGTGAGCAGTGGCCACTACTCGGTGGACAATACTCTTGGTATAGTTGAGTCCATGAGCGACGGTTACCACTTACCATCAGGTGGGCCGTGGCTCGTCTGCCATCATAAGCAATAAAAAAAGAACACACACACACACACATAGCATCACGCCTGTATTCCCCGAAGGGGTAGGCAGAGGTGTATTACACACCCACAACTCGCCAGCTATGTTTAAGTCCCACGTAATAGGGGGCGAGCCTATTGACGTCTACCGGGCACATTTCCAAACTCCGGGCTGCTACAGAGAATTTTTTTTTTTTTTACGAAATATCTCTATAACACTGCCCGACCTGGAGATCGAACCCGAGACCTCATGATCAGCAGTCGCTTACACTACCGCTGCACCTTAGAGCAGAGCTAAATAAAGAATATTTTTCATTAGAGAAAATGATTTCAAATATAGAAAATCCTTCGTACATATTGATCTAAACTTTTCATATAAAATTCCAGCTTATATTCCCTTGCGTTACTGGCGAAAAAAAAATCATTTTTGATGTGGAAATTGTAACAAAAATACGTAGCATTTTATTCCTCGGAGTGGAGAATCCATTAAAAGTTGGAAGGTTAATGTTGTGTTAGAATGGGGCAATTATCCTTCACAAATGAAGACACTTTTTTTAAACGGCACATTTTATAAGGATGAGTGAGTGAGTTTGAGTTATTTACGTGGGGTTGGATAAGCCAGCTTAAAATGTCCTTATTAGGTATTTTACATGAGTAATTAAAATAAACTCACGCGTTTATCTCTGAAGGGTTAAGCAGAAAACATGTGACCTATAGGTAATTACCGTGCACGGTTCAAGGCTTTGTGTAGCTACTATAGAGCTGTTAACGTTTTTTTGCATGCCTCAGGAATCGAACCCAACAAGCCACTCATAAAAAGTAACAATCTTAAAACAAAGAAAATTTTGGACACATTTCGCCCTAAAACTCTGAATTTTATCACAGAAACCAGCTGATGTACGGCGTCTTCGTTGCGTGGAAACTTAAACGAGGACAACTTTTTCCTGATATTTGATTTGAATAAAAACCTATATTTTATATTGAGTTTAAATAAATAAAAACCACATTTAAATTTATTCAGTAATTTCAGAGATATGCTCTAACAAATAGACATACAAAAAATTTACTTACCATACTTATCACAGCATGAATGGACCGGCTCGATTAGTGAAGAACCAGGTAGGTAATCCTACCATTGTGTACCGTATCGTGATTGCGAGCGCTGTAGGCCCAAACCAATACGACAATACTCTCGTTATAGTTGAGTCCATGGGCGACGGTTACCATTTACCATCAGATGGACCGTGGCTCGTATGCCACTACATGCAAAAAAAATATTCCTTGTTTATCCTCCATACTCTGCTTGTTATCCTCACCATTGCCACCCACGTAATATACCTGTCATGAATTGTCTTCTCTTCATTTTTGGCACATTTCTTTTTATTTTATTTTTTTTGATTGTATGTAGTAACAGACGAGCCACGGCCCATCTGATGGTAAATGGTAACCGTCGCTAATGGACTCAACTATACCGAGAGTATTGTCAAGCCGCTGTTCACCATTTCATTTCACAAATATGAAATTAAAGAATGCTATCTCCTGCTACAGCCAAAACGCAACGATGTGTTTCATGGCCGGTCACACGGGAGATGGGGGGCTCGGGCCCGATACCAAGTGAGTACCTACTCCCACTTGGTACCCAGTCCTACCACCAGTCATGCAATGGATGATAATTGCTTACTTCCCTTAGCCGCCTCATACGACACCCGAGGGAAAGGCTAACCCGGGGTCCTTGTAAGCTTACAGAAAATCATAAAGGGAATATTATAGCGCTTACGTACGTCGTCATGTACGTAACGTACGTACGAAATCGTCGAGTCATTTTGGGTAATTTTAAATCATACTCTGGTAACACTCGTGGTTTATGACACTTCGTTTTGGCATGGTTTTGTTTGTATTTGTTTGCATAAGCGCATGTGATTACAAGTTTGGCATGGTTTTATATGGCTTCACTGGATTGTTCTTTGTCTATATTTTTTAGTTAGTCTGAGCATACATACCGTGACAGTTCAATTCGTTATTATAACATTTGCCTTTACTTTCGGAAGTTTATTTACGTATATTATATATCTTAAAGGTATAGGTACCTACATCCCGCTAATTAACTAGACTGAAGCAGGTACCTATATATACCGGTTTAACTTTGCGCTGACTGTTCACTCTATTGATTTATGTCAGAAACTTGTGCAGACTATCTCATAACAAGAGTTAAAGCGATTTACAGATACTACGGTTTACGTTGAATACTCAAAATAGTATGAATTGACCACACTCACATTTTCCCACGGGTGTTGTATGAGACGACTAAGGGAAGTAAGCAATTATCATCCATTGCGTGACTGGTGATAGGGCTGGGTACCAAGTGGGAGTACTCACTTGGTATCAAAACAAAGGTTAAACAAAGGCAGCCTCGGACTATGCTCATACTTCAATATCTGATCGAATGGAGTCACCTTGTTGAATGTATTCTTTTTATATTTATTAAGTAATCAGTTGACATTGTTTTATTTACAAAGTTTTAATATCAATAACATTGTCATTTATATGATGATTTTTATTTTAGTTTTCCTAGTGACCCAATCAGATGATAAAGCTTGCTCTAAATTATTTATAAATATATATTCTTTTTTTTAATTAAAAGGTGAGTGAATTCTTAGGGTACAACAAGTATTTTATAAGATGATTGTTTAAATTGTTGAATTTATGGCTTTTATGCTTCAATAATGAATGTTGAAATATTGTATTATGTATAAATTATGGTCCAACAAACTAATAGATTTAAAAGATTTTGGTGGTCTATGTTTATAGTGAAGATGATTATACTGTATATAATAAAACCGAGGAGATAATAAGACGAGAACAGCGCATATGTGGTCAAAAAAACACAACCAAGACATATTTGTGTTCCCTAGTTTTAAAATGTACACCTATCCTTACTTGCTAATCGTACTCACCTATCCTCACTAATATTATAAATCTGAAAGTGGGTTGTCTGTTTATTTTTTACGACTTCACACCGTAACTATAGGGTTTTTCAATAAGAACTTTGTTTTTTAAATCAAAATAAAACAATAAATTTATATGATAATGGTTCAAATTTTTATTGTATTACAATAAGTAAGGTTTATTAATGACAAATAATATCTGATAAATATCCACCACGACCACGGTTACAGCCACCGAAACAATGAATTTATTGCAAACTAAATTTGCCGATCGCATAATTTCACGAAATTCAGCTGTTAAGTGGCCAGCTCGAACATGATGTGACTTAACACTGCTGGATTATTTTTTGTGGGGTTATGTTAAAAGCAGAGTGTATGCGAAGCCAATCAAATCTATTGCAGCCTTAAAACTCAAAATATGTGAAGTGATTAACGAAATAAACCCACTATTTTCTCAAAAAGTGATTAAAAACTGATGAAAGGCTCGATATTTGTAAGCGTGTGTATGTACTTTAGAAAACTTAAAAATGCAAAATGCAAATCTATCCAGTCAATGATGCGTGACCTCTATCAATTTATTTAATAACTAGCCTTTGTCCGCTTCTCCGCGCAGCAGCCAACAGCTAGTTTTATATTATATCTCAGGTTCCCGATATAGTAGCGGGATAAAATTTATACTAGTTTTTAAGTCTAAATCAAAAGCTACCAAATAAAAAAAACATCAAAATTCGTTCAGTAGTTTATGCGTGATGCGCGAACGAACAAACAGACACACAAAGAATGCAAAGATAACAGACAAAGAGATAAAAAAAATATTTTGTGTTTAGACACGCCTATATAGCCTAATACAGTCTTTTTTTCTCAAATATCTTAAATGTACAGACACAGCTCTGTTACAACTTTATATATGTATGGATAATTTATCCAATTCTGGAGTTCACGCGGACGAGTGGCATTAAGATTCTAGTCTAGTTATCTGCCTATGTACTTGGGTGTGAACACTAAGTCTTAGAAAAAATCAGTTCGCAACAGTACTAGTGCCCAGCTAGAAGTTTTAACGAGTTAATCCACTAGAGCCATTTCACTCTAAAAGTTCAAATTCACACTTTAACATCTGTTATATAAAGTCGAGGGTCTATTAAACGTGTTAGTGCGAATAGTAAGTTTTGCCCTGTTAAATAGTACACACCAAGAAGAGTTCGTTACGCAGATAGAATCTTTAATTTCCTATGCTAGAGCCAATGTCAAGAGTTTTACAAAAGGTCTCCTGTATCAAGAGTCATTTTGAATTGTGAATAAATTAGCTTTAAAAAGGGTGCACGCTTTTGTTTTTGGAATACAGAATTTGAAACGACATGACGTGTACAATGTGTGTGTAATAATAAAGTAGGTATAGTTTTTTGAAATAAAATATATAAGGTTTCTAACCTTTGAAGGCTGGAAATTGAAAGTAATTTGATTTTATTAATGAATTGGTTGAACAAAAGTAAGCTTTCTACGTAATACAAATAAAAATACATAGGTTCGTAAGTTTTAGTGATTAAAGAAACTGTGTTTAATATTTCAAGCTTATTAGATTCGTATTTTATTTCATTACTAGACATTATAAAATAAATCTATTCAAAAATTATTCCCATATCAGGGGACTAGTCTAGTCACTAGCTTTAGAGTTTCTGTTACTTAACAGTGTATTCGAAATAATCTCGATAGTTTTAATTTCGATTAAACATAATAATATGTTATTATTTTTATATATTTTTGAATGAATATATGTTCCGGAATCACTTCTTGTAACATGAGTGTGGGCAGGTAGAATACCATAAATGGCACCAGGATTTAGGTAGCGTTCACCATCAATATTTAGTTTATTTTTGCTATATTTATATCGCCCATGATTACTATGGTTTCAATCGAAGATAGTGTGTGTAGAATTTTATCCAAGGATGACAGAAAGGGAAATTTATTATTATTCAAGGGTTGATCGGTACACTGAAACTATTGCTAATTTTTTCAAGGGTTGCTACCAGACAGTTCCCATCTTGAAACTGAGTTTCGTTTGTCGTAAAGTTAAGGTTTTGTTTATAATAAAAAACTACCCGATCGTTTTATATTAGAATTGTAGCGGAAGGAAGGAAAGGATGGGGTGGTGATACTTGTATTTTTAATCCGTCACCACACGGACAATACTTTAAAGAGACTAGGAATGGCCGTCGGTCACTGCGATGGCTTAGCGGTCTAGAGCACTTCCCTGGATTGCCAGGTTCGAATCCCGCTCGCAATAATGTTCTCTTTTTCCACATTCACAAATAAAGAATTATCTCGTCACAATCTATTTGTAGTTTTGTTAGTAAAATTTGTAATACTGTTATTTTTGTTTATACTAGGAACTAATATTTCGAGTAAGGATTAGAAATCGCTTTGAAGATCCTGAGACAGTCTGACAATATTCAGCCATAACCTATATTGATTAGGTTTCCATTGCATTTTTGCTCACTATTCTGATTTAACTTAAGCAACTTTTGATTAACACTTTTGTCTATGACGTACTGACACACGGTACTACTCACGACCTACTTCACCCTAAAAAAAAGTAAACTGTCAAACAGGATTAAACTTCAAACTGGTCAACTCGAGTTTTAAATTTTGTGGTGATCAAAACTTGTTCTGCATTGAGTGCAAAAGATAAGAGGCGATAAAGGAACGGAAGTCGCTTCCTGTGCCCGATCGAACGTTATTCATGGCTTGGCTACTGTAACGAAAACTTCCGCCGCGGAGATACATGACGAAACTTCGCAGAAATTGCCTCCATAGGGTGGCAAGATATTGAGGTGAGAGTCGGGACCTCCGCGAGCGCACATATTTATATTAGCTGGTGCACCTCGGGAAACGTCAGTACTTGTGCCGGTGGACGGAATTCTGACAGACGATGGTTCTCCGGGTATCCCTTGATAAGCATAGAACACAGTGGATAGGCTGGACGTCCGCCGTCGAAGGTTAGCCGGGTGCCCCTCCTCCCGGCTCTGGGAATGGGTTGACGAATCAACGTAGTCACAGTGACCTCCTAAATGATAGCGATGGTAATCACCATCCAGAGATGAAGCTCCAAGATGTCTGAGACGTTGGTTAAAAGGCTCAGAGGTCTATTTACAGAGAGGAGTGGAGTCAGCGTCACCAACTGGTAAAGTGCGCTGAACTGCAAATTTTCTGACTGGATGACAGCGCGTGGCTGAAGACGGGCTCCTTTCGCACCGGTCCCAACCGTATCGGTGTCATCTGGGCGAGTTGGGCCGGTGGTTGAGAAGGGGGAGAACCGACAAGACAATGAGCCCAAGCTACATCTCCTGAGTTGCCATAGCTCGTCGGAGGGCACGGCTTGTGACGCCCCGGGTTGGTCTTTGGACCGTAGGGATGCTGCAGCCGGTGCTAGAGGAGTGTACAAGGCGAAGGCATGGAGTCCTTACGTTCTGAATAGTGCAGGTGCTGTCTAGACTAGACCCTTTTTAATAAATACCTTAGTATAGTATAATACCCTAATATGTATCGATAAAAATTCGTAACATAACACTACATACGGCATGCGGTTTTTTTGCAACACAAGTCTTGCGTATTATCAGTGATGCGGAAACGCGAGCGATTAAGTCTAGTTGATAATCTTGCATTAGTTAGTTGATCCCGACACACGTACGTGCTAGAACCAGGATAAAATAACTGCTATTTTTCTCTCCATTTATTTCCAGATTCTATGTTTGAACAACATTAGGACCTTACTTAATATCAATCTCTGTTACAAGTAATTGTATTTATTTTAATTAGAGGAATTTATATTAAAGACGACAACTTCACCAAGTCTACAGCGTCTTGTAATTGGAATGCTTATCACCAATTGTCAGTGAAATGGTATTTAGTTTATGTAAACAAAGGGGTCCCGATCTCCAAGGACCCTCTAAAATCCTGTAATACCATCTACTGTCCTTATTTAATACATAAACAATATCAGCCTTTTACTTTGAATGCAGTCCTCTTAGCTAGTCAGCTGTGATTTATGTAATGATCTCATGTTTTTTATATACCTACTACAATAGTAACAATCAAGAATACGGCCTACTTGATATGTAATTACCGTAGCCTACTCTCACTCATCATATGAAAGACAAGCAAGGCTAGAGTGGTAGACCACTACTTAGTGTTTGTTGTAGGTTTAATTAGTTTATCGACATCGTAAGAAATGGAACAGCATGATAGCTGAGCGGAAAAACTAAGGACTGCAAAAACAGTGGTATCGAGTTGGATCCTGAGTCCAAGGTTCAGATTTCATACAACACAAATCTTTAACTTTTCCTCTATTTTCGAAATTATACGTGTCCATCCATCCATCCATCAGCCTTTCATCGTCCACTGCTGGACATAGGCCTCCCCAAAATGGGGGTTTTACCATAATCGCCACGCTTGGCAGGCGGGTTGACGATCGCAGTGGATGTTTTTAGTACACAGGGGAACGCTGCTGCCCGTTTCCCTGGTAATCCCTTAGTCGGCTTTTACGACTCCCATAGGAAGAGACAGGGTTACAATTATACGTGTATTTGTTTACAATTTATCACTGAAGGAAAACATCGTTTTCCGTGTGGTGACGGACTAAGAATACAAGTGTCACCACCCCATTCTTTCCCACGGGTGTCGTATGAGGCGACTAAGGAAAGTAAGCAATTATCATCCATTGCATGACTGGTGGTAGGGCTGGGTACCGAGTGGGAGTACTTACTTGGTATTGGAGATGTATCACAACGACTACAATAGATAAATACCTACGTTCACCTCAATCTCTTTATCAAGTGAATGACAGAGGATAGAGAGTTAGTCGAGTCGATTCCAATGCCGATTTGAGCTGATTTCCAAACATAGTAATTGTATACCTGCCCGCTTGGTCCCAATAATAAGTGAGTACTACCAGTTGGTACCCAACCTTACCAAAAGTAATGCATTGAATGATAAAATTACTGACCTTTCTCTTAATAACTGCCTCGGTGGCACAGCGGTAGTGTATGCGATTGCTGATCATGAGATCTCGGGTTCGATCCCAGGGTCGGGCGTTATTGAGCTTTTTCCTAAAAAAAAAACATGCGGGGCAGTCTTTGGGGACTTTCGATAGAAGTAAAACTAAGTAACTTGTGAATAAGTATTATTAATTGGTCATTAACACTTCTTACTTACAAACCGAAAATAATTCAAAAATACTTTGGAAAATCCAAAAATGCACGCCTTGATGGCAATAGGCTCGCCCCCTATTATGTGGGACCTAAACATAGCTTGCGAACCGTGGGTAGTGTAATACACTTCTGCCTACTCCTTCGGGGATACAGGCGTGATGCTATGTTTTTTTCTGTTTTCTCTTAGTCGCCTCGGAGCAAATAATGGAGTAGTGACACTTGTATTCTTAGTTTGCAGTAACACGATTTTTAAAGTTTATTCAACATATTATGTTAAAACATTTCCATTAAACTACACTTATCGTAGTAATATATATATAGTAAATAAAACAACCCCTCTAAATAAACTGCGATTATTATCCCGATTAAATTTATGGTTGCCCTACTAAAAGGATGTTCTAATGTTTGTTTAGTATTATAATTGCTTAAAATCAATCACGCAAAGAAAATATTCCATTGAATTGATCGTTATCTCAAGATTTGATCGTCGATTCAAAATCAATACAATTACAGACAGGATGACAAGAAGATATATGTGTAAGTATTACAAATTAATCACGTTCCCGGTATTCAAAAGAATACAAAAGTAATATAAATTCGCAATTATTTAAAATTTTATGGTATATTTATTCATTAAGTATTAGAATCTTGCTTCTACCAGCTCGACCGAAGAAGTACCACTTTCTAAGACAAAATCGCGGTGAAGCAACGATAGGTACATCAAAATCTCAAAACTTTTGTTTAAATATATTTCCATCCATCCATCAGCCTTTCGACGTCCACTGCTGGACATAGGCCTCCCCAAGACAACGCCACAACATGTGTTTCGCTCATATGGGGGATAGTGCCGTAATCGCCACGCTTGGCAGGCGGGTTGGCGATCACAGTGGATGTTGTTAATACTGGGGGGAGAGCTGCTGCCCACTCCCCTGGTATTCCCTCAGTCGGCTCTTACGACTCCCATGGATGGAGAGGGATGGGGCAATTCTAAAGCCGGCCCCACATGGGGCACACATTTATATTTATTGAATTTTTAATTTAAAAAATGCAAATATCATAATCATTAAAAGCTAAGACATGTTGTCGTGTGGGGCCGGCACCAAGAATAGCTCCACCCCGTCTCTTCCTATGGGAGTCGTAAAAGCCGACTAAGGGATTTTTTTTTTGGGATTTGACAAGCGTGGCGATTATGGTAAAACCCCATTTTGGGAAGACCTATGTCTAGCAGTGGACGATGAAAGGCTGGTGAATGGATGGAAGGCATGTTTTTATTATATTAGCTTATAAAGACATCACTTGACATAGAAATCTTTTGGAGGAGTTTGACTGGAATAAATTTTTGGGAGATATTCTTACGGTATTTTTAGAAAGAATTCTGTTAATTTGTTTAAGTTTAGGTAACAATTTTTAAACCCTTTTTACTAAAGGGTACACGAAGAAAGTGACTTCTACACGAATATATACTATCATTTTTATTGCAAGCCAATGCGAGTCATTTAGACTAGTTTTTAATGTACTCCTTATATTGTGTTTCTATCCTGTATAATAAACATATATAATATAGGGTTATATTTTTTTTTGTTAGAAAGACACCCTGCACTAGGGAATAATTCAAGTATCGTGGGGACTTTACAAACATACAATGTCAAGGACACAAAATACACTCAGGGTCGGGACAACCGCTTGTGGATCAAACAAAGAGTAGGTAATCTTATGTGTTGGAATCGAACCCACAATACTCCGCCATAGATGCAGTCGTCACTCAGATTGGAGTCTTACCTCTACCATTTAGTCTCCAGTTTTAACTAATCTATACTATTATACATTAGTTAAAACAGAAAAACCCCGGTACAAAAAAAAGGTAGAAATAAACCGGCAACGTAAGAATGACACCTAAGCCTTAGTGAAAGAGAAGCGCGATAGAGCTAATATGATTGCAGAAGAAAGGCTGACCAAAAACTTCGAGAGCAACACCAAACTTTTCTGGAGGGAGGTGAAGAAATCTTGGAGTGGTTGGTCAGCTTTCAGAATGAATAAAATAAGGTCTAAAGGTGGAGACATTCTTACGCAAACACAAGATGTGTTAAGCCGATGGAGTGAATATTTTGGAGATATGTATGCGGATGTTCAGGGTGATGCCGGTGCCACATGTGGTCTAACAGAGAAGTTTAAAAAATGGTAAGGCAGCGGGTATTGATATGGTGTCTGCTGAGATGATCAAGCTTGGAGGCTCGTGTGCCCGGGAATCCTTCCTGATGCTTCTCAATTTATGTTGGAGCTCAGAAATGGTTTCCAAGGACTGGAGAAGCGCAGTCATCGTGCCCTTGTTTAAAAACAAGGGTTTACGTTATGACTGTACAAACTACAGAGCCATAAGCTTGACCAGTTTGGCAGCCAAAGTGTATGGAAAGATTATTGAAAGGAGAATGAGGATGGTGTCTGATGAATTTTTGTGTGAGGTACAAGGAGGTTTCAGGTGTGGAAGAGTATGCATGGCTCAAGTGTTTTCTCTGCACAACATTGTGGAGAAGCATCTGGCTGTAGGCCAGAAGGTTTTCTGCAATTTTGTGGATTTGCAGAAAGCATTTGACACTGTTGTACGAAAGGAACTTTGGGACATTTTGCCGAGATGGTTTTAACGGTAGAATGCTACAAGCGGTGCAGTCCAACTACATGGACTGCAGAGCTTGTGTGCGGCTGGATGATGGAATGTCACCCTGGTTTGATGTCAATATCGGCGTTAGCAGGGCTGCGTTCTATCAGCCAGACTGTTTATCATATATCTGGATAAATGTCTACAAAGGTTGAATGAAATGAATGTGGGAGTTCAGATGGGCGACTCAGAGGTTAACTCTCTGCTATATGCAGATGATGCGGTCCTATTATAGTCTGCGACTGACCTGCAAGCCCTAGTCGACGTAATGGCAGAAGATTGTAAGAAAAGGGGCCTACGTGTGAATGTGAGCAAAACCAAAATAATGGTTTTTGAAAGAGAAGAAGCCAGAACAGATGTTAGAGGTAGCAATAGGAAATGGTGTGTTAGAACATGTCGATGAATTTGTACCTATATCTTGGATGTGGATTCAGTCGGGATGAAAGGTATACCGCTGATGTAGTGAGAAGAGTGAATGCGGGAAATAGAATGAACGGAGCATTGGGACAACTTCTCGGCAGCCACCACCTCAGCCAGAAGGCACATGTCACAATACACAACGCAGTGCTTGTCCCAACGTTATTATATGGAAGCGAGAGTTGGGTATGCAAAAAGGAGCATGAGAGTAAAATCAATGCGGTCGTAATGCGATCTCTGCGGAGAATCTGTGTCCAGTCAGCCTCACTGACTGCATTCGTAACAACGACGTAAGAGAGTGAGTAGGTATGAAACAGAGTATTGGTGGAAAGATGCGAAAGGGAATGCTCCGATGGTTCGGACATGTGGAAAGAATGCCGGACGAGCGACTGGTTAAGAAGATATACAATGCGAAAGTGGAAGGATGTAGGTACAGGGGGAGACTGAGACCTAGACCAAATCAGTCATGTATTGAAGGAAGGTGGAGTCAGAAGTCTCCGAAACCGGCGAGCGTGTATAAAGAGAGTTATGAATGTTGAGGAAGCGAGAGATGTATGCAAGAATAGAGCCTCTTGGTACTCTGTTCTCTCTGCCTACCCCGCAAGGGAAATGGCGTGATTGTAAGTAAGTATACTATTATAAAGCTGTAACAGAGCTATGTCTGTACATTTAAGATATTTGAGAAAAAATTACAGAATTAGGCTATATAGGCGGGACAAAACACAACGCGATTTTTTTTAGATTTTTTGTCTGTTTATCTGTTTGTTTGTTCGCGCATCACGCAAAAACTACTGAACGTATTTTGATGCAACTTTTTTTCTTTAATAACTCTTGATTAGACTTAACAACTGGTATATATTTTATCCCGCAACTATATCGGAAACCTGAGATATAACCCAAAATCTAGCTTTTGGCTGCGGCGGAGCCGCGGGCAAATACTAATCCATAAATAAAAATAATCAATTAGAAGCAATTAATACATATATATTTTTAACATATTTTCCATATTTAGATATTTTTATATATATTTTTAGCATTTGACATGCTTAGCACTATACATTAAACACAAAGTGAAAAATGTGAAATCGAAAATAACAGTCAGGAGCAGGATTTGAACCTGCATCTTCTGGATACCGTCCAGATGCTGAATTGGTAAAGCAGGTTCAAATCCTGCTCCAGGTGGTCAGGTGCTGAATTGGTAAAGCATCTGGACGGTATCCAGAAGATGCAGGTTCAAATCCTGCTCCTGACTGTTATTTTCGATTTCACATTTTTCACTTTGTGTTTAATATATTTTCCATAGTTTGTATTCACATTCACATTTATTACATACCTATTTTGTTTTGAAACAGTAATTTAAATTATTGTACCTATATTCAGAATTAACTACTAAACTATTAATGCACTGTATAATTTATCCGTGCTAATAAGCATATATCCATCCACTGCACATAACTATAAACTAAAACTGCTAACAATTATTCTAGATCTAGGATTCCGACCTAAGGAGTCGGGTTCTAATAAGTTATGGCTTTGAGAAATATAATCTTATTTCCTTGTCTCCTTCATAATTAAGGGGCCCTTCTCCACATTTATATGTATAAGTAAGCATAAGAACCTTCATGTCACTTCGCCCCAGATAAGAAATGCAAATCCGCTTATAAAATACACACACTCTGTTCTGAATGAAAGTGAGCGCTCTGTGACAAACTTTTGAAGTTTACTTTATAACGCTTTTATAAATCAAAAGTAGTAACGCTATAAATTTTGACAGATAAGGGACTGAATTCTAGACTAGGTATACCAACATGGCATCACATATTATTTTTGACCCTCTCCCAGAATTTTTTGTGACATACGTAATGCACTTTAACAGTATGCAAAAGTGGTAGGACTAACCTACCTAGACCAAATCGGTCATGTATTGATGTCAGGAGTATTCGAAACCGGCGAGCGTGTATGAAGAGAATTATGAATGTTGAAAAAGCGAGAGATGTATGCAAGAATAGAGTCTTTTGGTAGTCTGTTCTTTCTGCCTACTCTGCAAGGGAGATGGCGTGATGATAAGTAAGTAAGCAACAGTATGACAGACAGGATCAGTATCAGTATTAAAATAGATGACCATATTCGTGTACAAAAACAAAATCTCCCCATCCTTTCCGATCGAACACAATCGCCTTTATCCCCAAAAAACGTCAAGCAACGGTATAATGGCTATATTTCCCTTCTCTTATACTTAATTCAAATACTTATAACTGCTAAAAAGATTACTATATAATCCTTACTATTTCATATACACTCATTGGGCATAGACCGCTATAACTTCTCAATTAGATTAATATCATCTTAGGACTGGCACACAGTGGACGTTTGTAGCTGGACAGTCAAACAATATAAAATAGAATTTTAAGGGTTAACTTCCTTAGAAAATTGTTCAGTTTAATATGGAACAGAGTATAGGGGTGTTATCTACGCGCAATTTGAGGGGCGCTACCTAATGCAATAACACTGCGGAAGGGAGCAATAGCGGAGAACTGTCAGATATGAATTATTAGAAAACCGAATATGGCGCTCGTACCAACAAATATGGTTTCTATTAGTATACGGCAAATGTACCTACACTAGCTATACATAACCCGTGGTTTTTAAGAACGTTTAATATTCAAAATAACGAATGGTTAAATGTGGGAATCTAAAGAACAAATTATTTATGAAATGTGGAAAAAGAGATTTATTGCGAGCAGGATTCGAACGTGCGTCCTATCCACTCCGAACCGCTAAGCTATTGCAGTCACCTAATCTTTTATTATTTCCTTCAATACCTGTGTTTGCCTTCATACAATATGGCTTCTAAATACCTCTCATTATGAAATATTTGCAAAGCGTTGGCATATCTCACATACTCGAGATAATTGTGTGTCTAGTTAAATATGCAAATTTACCCATTTGCAGCTTGCAGCTTGATTACGTCATTACCAGCATTATGACGTCATCAACCTTCAATTACACACAGTGTATTTAAGTGCGTCTAAGAAATTAGAGCAGTTGAGACCTAGAGTACGATATACAATGATAGTCTATTAGTACAAGTCGTAGGTTGGTATATAAGGACTATTATAATGTCATGTGGTATCGAGTTCATTCCAAAGCAAATGATATTCGAAACCTTGAGATTGAACTTGATATCTGTCTAGATCACAAGGGTTTGATTGCTGAATATTGAAACACTACCTACTTTTCCGGTTCCGTGTGGTGACGGACTAAGAATACAAGTGTCACCCCATTCTTTCCCACGGGTGTCGTGCGAGGCGACTAAGGGAAGTAAGCATAGCGGTTTATTATTTCATTTCATATCTATGAGATAAAATGGTGAGCATAGCTTGACAGTACTCCTGATATAGTTGACTCCATGAGCAACGGTTACCATTTACCATCAGGTGGGCCGTGGCTCGTCGGCCAAAAGACGCTATAAAAAATCTTAATTTTAAAATTTGCTGTTTATACTTTATTATTATATCAGGTATATCTATATATATATATATATATATATATATATATATAAGCGATTTACCACTCACTGACTCATCACGATATCTCCGAAACCATAGGTCCGATTGACTTGAAATTTTGCATAGATGCTGCTTTCACGACGTAGACTAGACGCTCACTAAGAAGGAAGGATTTTACGAAACTCCTATCCAAAAAATTTATATATTTTTATCTACTATCGTTTTCAGACTTCTACACTCATTATCACATTAACACAATATACATGTGATAATAAATGTCAACCGTTGCTATGGTAACCATCTATGTGATTATTAAAGTACAATAACATTATGCTAAAAGTCGATTATTAACAAAATAATGTTAGTTATGTTTATGATTTAAAGAGTATTTGGCATTAGTTTAATAGTTTTTTTAAAGACTTATTTTAGATATTCAGATTTCTATAATATTTCAATAGGCATTAGTTTAATCGTTTTTTTAAAGACTTATTTATTACAGATTACAAATTATTTGTGAATGTGCAAAAATGAGAATTTTAGTGCGAGCGGGATTCGAACTGCGTCCCTTCCAATCCGGGAAAGTGCTCTAAGTCGCTAAGCTATCGCACTGACCAATGGCCATACCCAATCTCCACATCACAATTTTCTTTACGACCCACGCCACCTATCAGATGCAACGTATTTTGACCAGATCGGAGACGTTCTTAAGGAAGTTCAGGTTCCATCCATCAGCCTTTTAAAGTCCACTGCTGGACATAAGCCTCCCCAAGAATGGGGGATAGTGCCGTAATCGCCACGCTTGGCAGGCGGGTTGGCGATCGCAGTAGATGTTGTTAATACTCGAGGAAGTGCTGCTGCCCACTCTCCCGGTATTCCCTCAGTCGGCTTTTACGACTTCCATGGGTGGAGAGGTGTGGGACAATTCTAAAGCCGGCTCCACACGGCACACAGTTCAGGTTAAGAGTACTAGAAACCAACGAGCATCCATAAAATGCCGTAATCGCCACGCTTGGCAGGCGGGTTGGCGATTGCAGTGGATGATGTGTGATGATTTTTTGGTGTGGCAACACCGGGCTAACAGCTGTTTTGTAAGTTGCTCCAATAGTTTTAATAATTATTTTATATAAATATTTGATATTATTGTGTTATTACACTTTATTATGTAACCTAAAGTGATAATTAACCATTAGAATACTAGTTTTAACACCACTTTTACGAAACTTAGATTTATTTTTAGTCCGCAAATAAGTGTCAGAAGTTTTTACCGGTGTTTTGTGCATTTGTGCCTTTGAAAATTCACACACACACAAGGTACCTAATTTTTACTCTAATTTTGTTTATAATTAATGTATATAGATTGGTAGGGTAATTGACATTAAATACTTACTAAAACTTATAACAACCCTAACCACAACCTTGCTTAAAAAGTGTAAACACATAAATAAATTTGATAGAAGTAATTGCACTGATATTTTTGTAATTTTATCAGTCTTTTGCTGTTTAATATTGTAAAATGATTACCCGTAGAGCTTTGGCTCGCCAAGAGGAGACTAAACTCCAATTGGCTTTGAGCGAGTTAAAGGCAGCAAAGGAGTTATGTAGTGAATTGAATAAAGAACGTGATATCAGCGAAAGGGAGCTGTTAGAATTATTGAATGTAAATAAAAATTTAAAATCTGAAATGGCAAAACTTCATGCAGACTGCAATGAAGTCATTCATGCCCGGGACAAACTCCAACTGTTTGTAGACGGATTTCAAGAATGTAGCATTGAGTATGAAAGTGCTCCTCGTCGGATAAGTACATTGGAACATGAATTACAGGAAGCACACTCCCTTATATCACAAATGGAAATGGATAAATATAACGCAACTGCTTCAATGAACCAAAGCTTATTCGATGAATTGGTTGGCACTGCCCCGGGCATGGTGTCAGTTGTTCCAAATGCCTCATCTATTCCCCTTGACAAATTAATTCAATCTTGTAATGAGGAGGCAATTAGCTGTAAAAAGAATAAAGTTCATAGATTTAAAAGATTCATAAAAATTTATAACTATATAAAAAAAAACCAAAAACTTGTGAAAAAGCATAGATTCTTTATTAAAAATGTTAAATTGAACAGAGAAAGATTGCATTTAATTGACAAGCTTGATTTTTATGTGTCCAAACTAAAAAATAAAACTTTAAAGTACAATGAAGACATTCGTGAATTCCAGACAAAAATAAATTGTCTTCAAGAAAAGTTAGAAGTTATGACAAATAAATATTCTAGCTCAGAAAAACTTATAAAGGAGTATATATTGGCAATGAATGAACTAGTAATGGATAAAGATAGTCAATATGACAAAGATTGTTTAATTAGTTTAAGTAATCGGCTGTCTCTGGGTTGTTCAGGGCCAGTGTGTACTTCTAGGGAGTCTCAGCAACCACATTTAAATATAGTAAGCACAACTAGTTCCACTAACAGTTCCCTGGTGCCTTCTGTCGATTTCCCTAGCTCTCTATGTAAAACTCAAGACAATAATATTGTGATATTTAGTGATGACAGTGGCAAAAATTTGGGTGCTCTTCTGTCAGATAAGGGACACTCAGTTATCAATCACTGTATGCCGGGACAATCATATCACAATATTATGCTAAAAATATTTGATTATAATTTTGTCCCGGATAATATACTTTTAATATTTATAGGAAATAGGGAGAATGTGAGCAAGAGACAGTTATTGCAATATAGTAAGAAACTTTCTAATCTAAATGTAAAGAAAATAGTTATGTTCACATTTCCCTATAAAAGAAAATTGACGAAGTTGGAAAATGAATATACTTACACTTTGAATATGACATTGGATAATATAAAAACTCAATGCAATTATGTTATTAGTGATAAAATGCATGTCATTGACATTAACAATTATGTTAATAAGCGTTATCATTATTTGACAGAAGATAGATATTATCTTTGTAAATATTTTAAACAACAGGTAGCTGCTTCGCTATCATATTTTTTTTATACATCAGCCAAGAACTTGGCTAACAACTTTGCTTCTATTGAGCAATCTAATGTTGACATTTGTAATTTAAATGATGACATTTATAGTAATAAAAATAATGACATTTCATATACTAATTTAAATTACAATACGAGACAATAGAGATATCCTCTTGCTTAAAAAATAGTTTATCAAGTAATTATAATTTAATAAAGACAAAAGAGACACCCTCTTGCTTTAGTAATAATAAGAAATTAAAGACAATCAACCTGGTACATCAGAATATTCAAGGTATCCTTGGTAAAGAATCTGAAATAGAATTATTTATTAATGATTGTGTTGTAGATATTCTTTGTATTACAGAACATTGGCTGAAAAATAATCAATACATGTTCAATTTTCCCAATCACCAGGTTGCTTGCTCATTCAACAGAGGCATTAGTATACGGGGTGGTGCCCTAATTATTATAGATAATAAAATGAAATATAAAGTACGTAATGATATAGTCAGCCTCTCTGTTGAACGGGTTATTGAAATTGCTTGTATTGAGTCTGAGCAGTTCATTGTCGCATGTGTTGACCCCCATGTTCACCATATGATGATTTTGAAAGACACTTAGAGGACATTTTATTTAAAACCTCTAGTTCAAATAAAACAATTGTGATCTGTGGAGATTTTAATATAAATTTACTTGAAAATAGTACTATCTCTCAAAAATTTATAACTATTATGAAATCTTATAACATGTACTATGTTTTTTTGGAACCTACTAGGATTACTTCTTTGAGCGCAACTTGTATAGATAAACTAATTACTAATGCAAAACCAATCAATCAATCTATCATAAATAAACTAGAATCTGATCATTGTGGACAACTGGTGGTATTTCCTGGAACTAGTAGGGTCCATAAAGAAAAAGTTACCTTTGTTCCAATGAATTCTAGCCGCTTAGAGCTTTTTAAATGTAATATATCTGAGAAAGTACCGCGGTTGCCTTTTCATGACAACCCTAACGATTTGTATACTGCTTTATTCCAGTTGATCAATAATGAATTCAACAAGAAGTTTAAACCTAAAACTGTAACTATTGGCGCTCACGCGGGCTTTAGTCAATGGGCAACCTGTGGTATTTATAAAAGCAGACTGAGGTTGTATGAACTTTATAACGAAAAATCATATAATCATAACCCAATATTTTTAGAATATGTAAAAAAATATTCCAACACGTTCAAACGAGCCTTTTACTGTGCTAAATCACTATATTTGAAAAATAAAATCAAAGAATCCGGCGATATTATTAAAATGACTTGGAAGGTGATAAACAGTGAAACCGGTCGAGAAACAGTGCGCAAGAGGGACTTTAACTTGAAAATAGATGACAAAAATGTAAGAGCGAATCAAGAAGTGGCAACGGCATTTGAAAATTACTTTACTAATATTCCTGTTTTAACAACAAAACATCTGACGTTGTCTCCTACTGCAGCCGAATCACTCCTTAGGCAATGTGTACCGATATGTAATACTTCCTTTAAATTTTCGGATGTCAATGTAAACAGTGTTATAAATAACTTTAAAAGTCTCAATATTAAAAAAACGGCGGATTTATGGGGTATGTCTGTTAAGTTAGTTAACTCAATCATTCATATTATTGCTCCCCAATTGACATCTGTATTTAACGGTTGTTTTGTTAATGGTGTATTCCCCGACCTTCTGAAGTTTAGTAGAGTAATTCCTTTGTTTAAATCTGGTAGTACCTCAGAACTTAATAATTTTCGTCCAATTTCTGTACTATCGACACTAAGTAAAGTATTTGAGAAGCTTATTCTCAAACAAACGATTAATCATTTTGACAATCATAAAATTTTCCATAAAAATCAGTTCGGCTTCACAAAGAATCGCTCTACTACTGATGCAGGTATAGAATTGTTAAAAACCATATTTAGAGCCTGGGAAGATTCGCATGATGCGTTAGGCGTATTTTGCGATTTGTCTAAGGCATTTGACTGTGTACATCATGAAACCCTCATTAAAAAGTTATACCATTACGGAATCAGGAACAGGGCTCTCGAGCTTTTGACTTCTTATTTGAGCAATAGAATTCAAAGGGTCGATGTTAATGGTACGTTATCGCTTGGGTCTGTCATGACAATGGGTGTGCCACAGGGGTCTATTTTAGGGCCATTTCTGTTTCTAGTCTATATTAATGACCTACCATACTACGTAGGAGATAATCGAAGTATTGTGTTGTTCGCAGATGATACATCTTTATTATTTAAACTAAGAAGGTAACTGCTTAATTATGACGATGTGAACAACGCACTATCTAAAGTTGTTCATTGGTTCAATACTAATAACCTAGTTTTAAGTGAAAATAAAACTAAATGTATAAAATTTACCACACCCAATGTAAGGCATGTAGAAACCAATGTACAATTGAATGGCGTTAAACTGGACCTTGTGGAGTCCACGGTTTTCCTAGGTATCACTATAGATAACAAACTCCAATGGGGCCCCCATATTAAAAAATTGTAAGGTAGGTTAAGCTCCGCGGCATATGCGGTAAAAAAAATTAGATTATTGACTGATGTTGAAACGGCTAGAATAGTTTATTTCAGTTATTTTCATAGTATTATGTCCTATGGCATACTGCTATGGGGATGTTCCGCCGATTTAAATTCCATATTTGTACTTCAGAAAAGGGCTGTTCGTGCAATGTATAATCTGGGCCCGAGAGTTTCCCTTAGACAGAAATTCAAAGAAATGAATATTCTAACTGTTGTGTCTCAATTTATATACGAAAATCTGTTGTATGTCAAGAAAAACATCGGATGTTTTGATAAGTATAGCGATGTTCATCACATTAATACTAGGAATCAAGGCAATCTTATTGCACACAGTACTCGTCTCCACAGAATTAGTAGATCTTTTATGGGGCAATGTATATGCTTTTACAATAAGATTCCTGAAAATGTCCGAAACATGCCACTAAATAAGTTTAAGAAAGCCATAAAAATTAGACTTTGTAATCAAGGTTATTACACTGTTTCGGATTATCTTGAGGACAAAACAAAATGGGCTTGAGCTGCTCCTCATTCATTATTTTTCAAAATTGTTTTGTATGATATGATGTCATTTTAGTTATAAAGATTATATTAAATTGTAATAAATTGGCAATTTAAAAAAGTGGCCCATGAGTTTCTTGCCGGGTTCTTCTCATGAAAGGCTTTACTTCGGAATCCGGCTGCTTGTGGCGATTGCAATCGCCACTTTGTTATTGCGGATGCACTCGCCTCAGGCGCTCGTGTTGATTATTAGTGTATTCTTGACGATTTTAAGTGCTATTTAATAGGCCTATGAAATAAAGATATTTTTGAATTTGAATTTTAATTTGAATTTGATGTTGTTAATACTCGAGGGAGTGCTGCTGCCCACTCCCCCGGTATTCCCTCAGTCGGCTCTTACGACTCCCGTGGGTAGAGAGGGGTGGGACAATTCTAAAGCCGGCCCCACACGGCCTAACATAAATTATACCTATATACATAATATATAAATTGTAATTTTAATTATAATATAATTGTATAGAATGGATTGCAATATAAGATAGGATAACATAAATAATTATATTCTAATTCATAATAATAACAAATACAAGAACAAAAAAATAACCAAAGTCATCACGGCTTAGAGTGTATAAGCCTAAAACTTACTTTAAATTTAGATAACTGATTTGAAAAAACATCAATTTCATGCTGTTTCATGTAGTATAACCTTCAACGTAAGATTCAGATTTGGCAGTATGAATACATTATAATTGCTTACGATCCTGTTTAACGGAGAGTAATGACCTAAATTTGATCTAGCGGTATATGTCACAAAAGGCTTGTATTTTTTACAGTATCTAGGCTGACTTCTGGGTACACAAATATTTAATTTAGATAGTAGATAGGGACTGTCTATGTGATTGTTTACTAGCTTAAAGAGAAAGAAACCGTCCAACAGTTTTCTGCGAGAATACGAGTAAAGATATTCCAGATGGAAATATCTAAGACGATCATCATATGACGGTAATTGTTTAGCCAAACGACAGTCGTATGTCAAATACCAGAGGAATCGTTTTTGATCGCTCTCCAAACGTTTGCTATAAACGTCATAGTGAGGGTTCCAAACGACACTGCAGTACTCTAAAGTGCTGCGCACAAGGGCATTGTAATAGTGATCCTCGTAGTGGGTTTCTTAAAAACCTTACAATTGCGTAACACAAAACCCAAGGGAAACCTGCTTCTTTTATTTTATTATATGATTAACTGTGTCCCGCAGTTTCATTCGCCTTTTCGCCCGACGCTAAATCCTAGAGCTAACTCTAGGATTAAGCGAATCGATATAGCGAACTATATTAAGTTAATTTTTACGAAAATTATGATATGCTATTAAACGCCAAATTTTCCAAATGCGACTGCCAACGACAAAGATTTAAACAAAAAAATAATGTCTCAATGTACAATTTATATATAAAATCAATTTGCATACAGTAAAACTGAACACTATAAACTTACTTTAGTACTTTATCATTTTTAATTCATCTGTAAATGTACCCAAGAATGTAGTTGACATATTTCAAGGATCCCCCGAGTTGATGTTGTTCTAGAGACTGATTAATTTTAGAGGACCCCTTATCAAATTTAAGATGGTATATGAGACAGTATGAAGAGGCAGGTATACGGATAATGGTCGAGATAAGACCTAGTGGTTATGGGATTGAGGGGTTGACGGGTAACCTAATCTTGACGTAAATTGCTTTAATTGTGAGGTTTACAAGCTATTGAATTATAACACCGGCTATAGAGTGAATTCTTGGAAATCCATATATGTATTATTATGATATTGATTATACATTTTTAAAGTTAAAAAATATGCTAATATCTCTTAGGATTTAAATGCAATTTTCTGTTGACTTTTGCTACTAGGTAATATTTTTAACACATTATTGTTCCACTACTGGGCATGAGAAGGATTCAGAGTCTGTAGTCCACACTACACTGGTCGGGTGTGCGTTGGCAGACTTAATTAGGTTTTTTAAGTTGACATGTAGGTATTTAATTGCGGTTGGTATGAACATGGATTTCAGTATGATTAAAGATGAATTTTATATACGGTATATATTTATATATTCCTCAATGTTATGCTATTTGAAAAATATTAAAAAGTAGACTAAGGCCAATTATATTATTATCGCAATAAAAAACGAGTATTGCAAGAAACAGGTTTTATAAATTTGACGATGTAATTTAGCATGTTATTTGAAGTATTCTGGAATTTTAGCTTACATTCTAAATTTAAATGTATGCAATTTTAATGGATGAGCGACTGGTTAAGGAGATATACAATGCGAAAATGGAAGGATGTAGGTACAGGGAGAGACCGAGACTTACCTACCTAGACCAAATCGGTCATGTATTGAAGGAAGGTGGAGTCAGGAGTCTCCGAAACCAGCGAGCGTGTATGAAGAGAGTTATGAATGTTGGGGAAGCGAAAGATGTATGCAAGAATAGAGCCTCTTGGCACTCTGTTCTCTCCGCCTACCCCGCAAGGGAAATGGCGTGATGATAAGAATAGTATAGTATAGTAATATTGTCTTTTATGTATAAATAGAATGTTTATCGAAAAAAAAGGTTGTTCGATTGTCATAGTAACTTCACCTGCCACCAGAGATAGTTTAAAACTAAATTCAAAAGGTAATATTTGCATCTTATTAAACTTTTCAGTTTCTTATTAAATTCACTAACAGCTTCACTAGAAATCAAAATCGCAAACATTTAAAAACATAACTCAAGCAGGTGGTCTTGCCAGCCTTTGTAAATAAACAACGAACTTAAAACTCTTTATAGACTGCAGTTGAGAACGTACTTTTATAACCGAGGAAATCATAAACAAGGCTCTGTCATTCTTGGCCACAAATCAAAAGCGGCTTACCTACCTTTAAACGAAGACTGCTACATTTTACCTCCCTGAAACAATATTTTCAACCTTACCTCATTTATAATAAGAGTTAACTTTGGAATTTAAATTTAAATAACAAGTTTGTCCTCGTTTTTGAGACTTGCCTACGACTGTCTGTCATATACTTGTTTATTAACTATTGTTTTTGTGTTTATATGCTCAATTGTTTATCATGTGATCCATTGACATTATATATGAAAATGTTAGTGAAAAATAGATTGTCGTAGTTTAATATCAGCTACTTAATAGAACAAATTATTGTGAAAAAAAAAATTGGTAATCTGAATTGAACCAGGGATGTTAAGAATATGAAATTTCAGTTCTAGATACGGATACGGATGTAGGAATAATATTATATCGGTTTTAGATACGGTTACGAATATGAAATTATTCCGGATTATCCGCTAGTTTCGGTTACCAACATTAGATTTTTAAAGAATTATAACAGTAAAATACATATTTAGATATTTTTATATATATTTTTAGCATTTGACATGCTTAGCACTATACATTAAACACAAAGTGAAGTTAAATACATTAAATACAAAGTGAAGTTTCACTTTGTGTTTAAAGTAAAATACATAGTCTCTACATGTTAAATTGTAATGTGATCCCACAATTACTAACTAGTTGTGAGTAAGCAATAGAAACAGGGGACGCATGTTACGCAACGGTGCAACAGGCGGACCATGACGCCATTTGACACCAATATATTGCATAGCAATCGGCGCCGACATGAGGTGCCGAATCAGCACAACGTGATACGACATCGCGCCACCTTTGTTTCGCAATCGCTTCCTTTGTGTAACTTTAGACCTAATAAAATTGTATAATGCATTCTTGGCTCATACTTCGACCATTTATCACCTATTTGTAATTTCTTATATTTTAATTAAATTTATATTAAGTAAATTGGTTTTTTTTGCATCCTCCGGCTCCAGTAAACGTAATTGGCGCAGTCGGTAGGATACTCGCGGGCCGGTTCGCGAGCGTAATTGCTAAAATTTAAATTAGGATAACGCGATTCGCGAGTCACCCGGGTGGCTTTCAAGCACCATCAACGAGTATCCAGAATCTACGGAAGCTGCAGCCAGAGGCGTATCTAGACTTCGATACCGCAGAGGGGACCAAAAATCTTCATGTAAGTACTCTAGAATAATTCTTGAGTTGCTATCCTTTTATTTTATCTGTCATTATTAACTTTCCAAGATTTTCCATCCCAGGCAATCACGGAAACCTAGGCTAGATAGACATTTAAGATCAGAGCTTTTAGATTCAGTTAGGAATCTTGCTTCTATAGAAGAAATTACTTTAGATTGTAGTGTAGCAACCATGTCGAGATTAGATGAGGTATTTAAGGCCTTGCGCATGGTACCCGAATTTGACGAGAATACTAATGTGCTTACTAGATTTATAAAATTATGTGACCAACTAGTTTTAACATATGTGCAGCCAGGGGACGAATTTACGAACTTAGCTTTATTAAACGGCATCCTTAATAAGGTAACAGGGCCCGCCGCTAGATTAATTAATACCAACGGTATCCCTGAGAACTGGGCAGGCATTCGCAATGCTTTAGTTAATAATTTTTCTGACCAACGCGATGAGACCTCGCTTTACAACGACATGGCGCTTTTAACACAGGGATCCTCTACACCCCTGGAATTTTACGAAACATGCCAAAATTTATTCGGCACTATTATGACTTACGTAAGTTTACATGAGACGGTACCAACCACTATAGAGTCCAAACGTAGCCTGTACAAAAAATTAACATTACAATCATACTTACGGGGCCTTCACGACCCTCTTGGGTCTCGTATTAGATGCATGCGTCCGGAAACTATTGAAAAAGCCCTGGAATTTGTTCAGGAAGAAATTAATACCTTGTACTTACAACAGCGTAATGACCGCATGCCAGATAGGAAACCCCATTTCAACTCATTTAAATTCAATAGCCCTACTACTCAGTTTGCACCTATGTCTAAGCCTTTTAATTTTAATATGCCTGGTCCCTCACGACCGAGTCCCATGATGGTACCTCAACGCCCTCCAGCTCCATGGAGACCTAACACATATCAGCCACAACATACTCAAGAAACACGTACACAGCAAATGTTCAGTGCGCGACCACAGAATTACAATCCCCACAATAATTCATTTAGGTTTCAACCTCCTAAAGGGCCAAACCAGAATAACACACCAAAACCAATGAGCGGCGTTTCACATTTTGTACAGAGACCGATGCCACTTCGTGGACACGATTGGTCTAGGCAGGGAAACCCGCCTCCGTCTAATTACTTTAAATCACGAGAGATGAATTTTAATGAGTGCTACGACTATACTTACCAATACGAACCTTACGATAACTCTGAATTAAAATTAAAGCATCTTTAATTCCCCCGCAAATTATCTCAAACTGTAACATAAATGAATGTATTACTAATATTAAGAACAGCCGTGGTTACTTAGAGGTCTTTAATACAACATCAAACGATATAATTTTTTCTATGAACGAACCAGTTAAAGCACAAATATTTAATATTGAATATACAAGAACTGATCATTCGCAATCATCACGCGCTAAAGAAGTTTTATCTCGTTTACGCACCGACCACTTAAATGAGGAAGAGAAGGTTAACTTAACATCCTTAGTATCACAATATGCCGACGTATTTTACATAGAAAAAATTATAAGGCGAATTATAAGATTTATTATAGGCGAATCACTTACCTTTACTAATCAGATAAAACACCATATACGCACCACAGATGAAATACCTGTATACACTAAAACTTACCGATACCCATTTATACACCGCCAAGAAGTTCGTAGTCAAATTTCTAAGATGTTAGAGCAGGGTATTATCCGCCCTTCAGAATCCGCATGGAGCTCACCTATTTGGGTGGTTCCTAAGAAAGCTGACGCGTCCGGTAAAGTAAAATGGCGAATAGTTGTAGATTTTAGGAAGCTTAACGAGAAAACCATAGACGATAAGTACCCCATACCCAACATAACTGATGTATTAGATAAATTAGGTAAATGTAACTATTTCACAACCCTTGATTTGGCTAGCGGCTTTTATCAGGTCGAAATGAACCCTAGTGACATTCCGAAAACAGCATTTAACGTAGAACATGGCCACTTTGAGTTCCTTCGCATGCCGATGGGACTTAAAAATTCTCCATCTACATTTCAGAGAGTGATGGATAATGTCCTGAGAGGCCTTCAAAATTCAATATGCCTCGTATATCTTGATGACATTATAGTTTTTAGTACATCTTTGCAGGAACATATTATTAACCTTGAAAAAGTATTTAAAAGACTTAGAGAATCCAATTTTAAGATACAAATGGATAAATCGGAATTCTTAAAACTTGAGACTGCTTACCTTGGCCATATTATCAGTAAAGATGGTGTTAAACCGAACCCTGAGAAAATCGCAGCCATACAAAAATTCCCGATTCCCAAAACAACCACAGAGATAAAACGATTTTTAGGACTATTAGGCTACTACCGTAAATTTATTCCAGATTTTGCAAAAATTACCAAACCAATGACACAATGCCTAAAGAAAGGTTCTAAGATAAACTTTAATGAAGTTAATTATGTAAATTGTTTCGAGAAATGTAAAACTTTATTAACTAACGATCCCATATTGCAATATCCAAATTTCGATAAAGAGTTCTTACTCACTACCGACGCATCTAACTTAGCCATAGGAGCGGTTCTCTCACAAGGTCCAATTGGCTCGGATAAACCCATAGCTTACGCTTCACGTACGTTGAATACCAGCGAAATAAACTATAGCACAATTGAGAAAGAACTCCTAGCCATAGTTTGGGCTACAAAGTATTTCAGGCCATACCTCTTTGGGCGAACCTTCAAAATTATTACTGATCACAAACCACTTCAATGGATCATGAATTTGAAAGAGCCGAACTCTAGATTAACTCGTTGGAGGCTTAAACTAAGTGAATACAATTATACAGTAATTTATAAACAAAGCAAAAGTAACACAAATGCTGATGCCTTATCGCGCATAGAAATTAATAATGAAGAAACTAGTTCCATAGCAGTAAATGTATCCGAAAACCCACACTCTTCACCAAACTCAACCACACTTACAGTTCATACCAGCGCTGAGAATCCCATACTAGAAATTCCAATATCAGATGAACCTCTTAACAAATTTCACCGCCAAATATGTTTCGTTGTTGTAGGAGACATTAAGAAACGCCCAGTCGTTTCTAAGCCATTTGAGACTCATACGAAAACAGTTATACAACTATCAGAATCAAATCTCGAAGATGATGTTGTCAATGCAGTTAAAGAATATATAAATCCTAAGGTTAAAACAGGTTTAATCATCCATCCTCCTTTGCTCATGTACAAAATAATACCCATTATTCAAAATAAATTTAAAAGTTCTGCCTTGAATTTAGTCTTAACGAAAAAGGAAGTAGAGAACATTAAGGAATATTTAAGACAGCAAGATATCATAAGAAATTACCATGAAGGTAAAACAAACCATCGTGGTATCAATGAATGTTTTCTCGCGTTAAATTACCGATTTTATTGGCCTCGAATGAAAGATGATATTACCAAATATATTAACGAATGTAGTATTTGCGGTCAGGCAAAGTACGACCGTAACCCCATTAGAAAAAAGTTTTCTATAGTTCCACCTGCCACCAAACCCTTCGAAATTGTACATCTTGATCTTTTTACAGCGCAGAATGAAAAATTCCTTACCTTAGTTGATGCCTTCTCTAAATATGCTCAAGCATATCATCTCCGAGATGGTACAGCTTTAAGTGTCGTTCAAGCTCTTTTAACGTTTTGCACCCATCATGGCGTCCCGTTTACCATTGTTACAGACCAAGGCCCTGAGTTCACTAATGCACTATTTTCTGAGTTCCTAGGACTTCATAAAATTCAGCACCACAAAATACTAGCACACTCCCCTAATGACAATGGCATAGTCGAACGTTACCACTCCACTATTCTGGAACATCTAAGAATTCTGAAACTCGAAAAGCGTAACGAATCAGTCATAAATCTCATGCCCTATGCAGTTTTAGGTTATAATAATTCTATACATAGTTTTACAAAATGCAGACCCATTGATTTAATCACAGGTCATTTTGACCCTCGCGACACTTTAGACATTAGTTTGTCTGAGCATTTGCTACAACAATACCTGCAAGATCATAAGAAAAGAATAACCCAAGTTTACGATTTAATTAATGAAACCTCCTTGCATGACCGAACTGAGCTAACTGAAAATAGAAATAAAGATCGTGAACCTGAAAAGCAATATGCCCCAGACCAACAAGTGTTTATTCGTAACCCCCTTGCTAGCAGACAGAAACTGGCTCCTCGCTACACTCAGGATACTGTGTTAGCAGACCTCCCCATACACATCTACACCAAAAAGAAACGCGGCCCTGTCGCTAAATCACGTCTTAAAAGAACACCTAACACCGGTACATTGTTACAGGACACTACTGCGACTGACGCTCCTGGTCCATCTGATTCAGGCCGAGGACATATCACTTGACTCCCTTGAAAACGGACCGGGCTTACTACCTTTTAAACTGGGACCAGCAAAAGTAATATCCCACTACCATTCTTTTCTTCTCTTTATAAATATCGAAGATATTCAATCTAAAGTAGATTTAGTAAAAATGCAATTTAATAATTTTAGTCCTTTTAATAATAAAACGTCATCACTTTTTGAACCCCATTTTAATTATCTCAGTAATAAATTAGATAAGATTTCATTGCAACTAGAAAGTTTTGAACCAAGTCGCAATAAACGTGGTCTCATAGATGGATTGGGCTCAGTTATCAAAAGTATTTCAGGAAATTTAGATTATACAGATGCTATTAAATATAACAATGCCATCCAAGTTCTACAAGGGAATGAAGATAAATTGCAATCAGAATTTCTAAATCATATAAGCTTAACAAAAAAATGGATGTTTGAATACTCTAACATACTAAATAATATAAGTTTAAATCAAAAGCTTATTGCTGATAAAATAAAATCCCTAATAAACGAAGACAATGTCAGAAATGTTGACTTAGTCAGCTATGCTCATTTAGCCCAGTATCTACTTATCTTAAATGATAATGTTGAGACTTTATCTGATGAATTATATAGAATAGAACTTATGTTAGCTTTTATACGTGCGTCAAGCACAATGCATTCTATGGTTAGTTTAGTTAATCTTAGAAGTATGTTAAGCAAATTAAAGTTACTATACTCTAAAGATGAAATAATCGATATTGATCTTAGAGAGTATTATAATATTTTTAAACTAGGTTCATACTATAGTAATAAAAATATAGTTATAGTGATAAAGTTTCCGATTGCATTACCTAGAACCTACACCTTATATAAACTTTCCATAGTACCTAATAAATACAGCCTAGCCCTCTTGCCTACCTCACCTTACATAGCAATTCAGGGATCATATTCTGTGTACATAGAGACAGAATGTCCGAAGGTCAATGCCTGGTACCTCTGCGAAGAAAAGGTTAACTATAAAATTCAAGACAAGCCAGATTGTACCCACGATTTAATCACGCAACAGAATACCAGCTCCTGCATTCTTACACCCGTCAGCCTGGAAAAAGAAGCAGTAGAACAATTAGATGAGAAATATTATACTCTCAGCTTCCCAACACCAACAAAAACCCAGTTATCCTGCGGTCAAGAACAATATAAGACAGTCCAAGGCAGTTATCTAGCCACAATACCTCAAAGTTGTTTTATTAAGACTCCAGAATTCACAATAGCCAACACTAATAACCGGATCAAAGGACATATAGTTAAGATAATACAATCACCTCTAACCGACATCGATACGCCGAAGAAGGGAGAATCACTAGTAAAATTAAATTCCATCCATCTCGAAAATTTATACAGCAGCCATCAGAAGATATCCGTATAGCCTCCAGCACAACTCACCCACGCTAACGTCGAGAGTATCTACCACACTACCATACCTATATATCTCATACTATTAGGTGCGGGTGCACTAGCAATTACATTAATATGCCGACGATATTATAACAGAAAGGAGCATAAGAATGATAACCATACGCAACCAGAAATTGATCAGGAAATGTACGCCCAAATTGAGACCAGAAGAAACTTTCGACAGGACGAAGTTAAAATTAACCCCAATCAATTAGCAGCAACATTGTCTACTTCGTTCAACAAATAGTTGCTGTTCTTCGGGGGGAGGTGTTACGCAACGGTGCAACAGGCGGACCATGACGCCATTTGACACCAATATATTGCATAGCAATCGGCGCCGACATGAGGTGCCGAATCAGCACAACGTGATACGACATCGCGCCACCTTTGTTTCGCAATCGCTTCCTTTGTGTAACTTTAGACCTAATAAAATTGTATAATGCATTCTTGGCTCATACTTCGACCATTTATCACCTATTTGTAATCTCTTATATTTTAATTAAATTTATATTAAGTAAATTGGTTTTTTTTGCATCCTCCGGCTCCAGTAAACGTAATTCGCATGCGGCTTGTGTATCGGCTCAGCCGGGTAAAACAAAAACCTGTCATAATATAGTAGTTAACAACAAAAACCTGTCATAATTAGTTAGTACTGTAGTATTATTTAACTCTGCCCCTATAAAACTACTAACAGACGTTCCGATTTGGCTGGTTCCGACCATAATTAGGCCGGCCAACCATTCCGACACTGCTATAGACGTTCCGACAGTCGGCTGTACAACCGTCTAGAGATGCAAGAAGAACCAAAAAGTATCGATATAATAATATATCGCATCGATATTTTTTTAAATATTGATATCGGTTTCGATATATCGAATAAAACTATATGGTGTCTGTAAAGTCGGTTTACGGACGATAATTTTACGTGATAACGTCATGTACGTTGTCTTAATTTCACAAACAATGCATCAGTTGACATACATTTTTCGGACCGTGAGACTTTTTCGTGCGTGCAGCCGTCCCGTCCGTTATCACGTCAAAAAAAATATCGATATATCGGTGATTTTTCTTTTCACTTTGCAATGAGGATAATCCTTGCTATGAGGAATATCCATGCTAAATATATATATATAAAAATATCTAAAATATTTAAAGGGTTTGCGTCATTATAAGGTAAAATCTTAATTGTAAAATTAAGTTTACCTGGTCGGTATAATGTATGAAAATACTTCCGACAAATGGCGCAGGCGTCACCCAAAGACGTTAAGTATAATGTGTTATCGAAATTAGCAGTCAGGAGCAATTGTCAGGATGGCTGAATTGGTAAAGCATCTGGACGGTATCCAGAAGATGCAGGTTCAAATCCTGCTCCTGACTGTTATTTTCGATTTCACATTTTTCACTTTGTGTTTAATGTATAGTGCTAAGCATGTCAAATGCTAAAAATATATATAAAAATATCTAAAATATTTAAAGGGTTTGCGTCATTATTAGGTAAAATCTTAATTGTAAAATTAAGTTTACCTGGTCGGTATAATGTATGAAAATACTTCCGACAAAAGGCGCAGGCGTCACCCAAAGACGTTAAGTATGATGTGTTATCGAAATTAGCAGTCAGGAGCAATTGTCAGGATGGCTGAATTGGTAAAGCATCTGGACGGTATCCAGAAGATGCAGGTTCAAATCCTGCTCCTGACTGTTATTTCCGATTTCACATTTTTCACTTTGTGTTTAAAATATCCCTGATTAACCGGATTAAATACAAAAAATAGCAAACAATTCTCAGGAAAATAAAGCAACTACAATTTGACAGTGGCCTTCCCGCCGATAGCGCCATCTGCGCCCAGCTTTGCCCGTGGATCCCCATTACCTTTAAAATTATGACTAATTATCTGTTTTGTTTGATACAGTTTACAAAATCTAAATACAGTTAGTGTGCATAACGATATATATAAACGGCTACTATTTATTTGTTTAAAAGAAGCAAGCCGTGACAATTATTATCAGTATTGTTTAATACGGTTTACGATTCATACAGATTTGAAAACCCTATCATATAATAAATATTTAATAGTATAAAATAATAAATAACGGAACTGCCTTAATATTTATATTAAATTCCCCAATATTTTGTTTTACAAACAAATTACATACGATATATCGGAAATTTCAATATATTGTACGATATTATCACAAAGTATCGATAGAACACTACGATATATAATATCGACAAAAATATCGATATTTTTTGTTCGCCCTATCTGACAGGCATTTGGTTGGAAAATGCAGGACGGCCGGCTTGGGGGTAGTCCATTAATCATTGATCTTTTTTAACATTTTATGACATCCTCCTTCGCCCTGGTCATACGTGGTGAGGTTTAAGACTAACCCCCTCCCCCCAATATCACGTGTATTTTCTTAGTATCTTAAAAAATTCAGAATGTTATCTTTTATTTCAGGTAAGTATATAATCTAATAAGCTTACACGCCGCTTCTCGGTTAAGAAATCGCACATTCAAAGAAACCCACACAACAACACGCCATTCCCACCTTGTGATATAGATAGCCAAATCGGAACGTCGGTTAGTAGTCTAAATCATTTTTGTAAAGTAAATAAATAGGTACCTATAATACTTTCTGATATTTACGCGAATGTTACACATTTTGAAATAAAACTACGTTTACGGAATCTATCGCGTTTACTTGATTTTACTACTATCCCGACGTTTCGAATACTTTACAGCATTCATGATCACGGGTGGACTTAGATGATAGACGTCCAAGGTTGATATGTTATTTCAACGGTTTCATCTACCCACAGTATATGATTTTACAAAATTTTTTGCTTTATTTATTTTAACCCACCTAATATTCGTTTAGAAACACAGTGAAAATATCTACTTCAAATGCTTATGCTTACAATGTATGAGACTTTAAATTAGTATATTAATTAAAAATAAAAATATTCCGTAACCCCAACAACACCTTGAGTCATACAGTGTATCGAAAGAAAACCCATACTGATAAGTACCTGAATGGAGAGTCTCACCACCATCCTTCACAGTTGGCTACCGTGTCTAAATCTTTGTTTCAGAGAGCACAAGGAATCTTTGATGAAGAACACCTGGCTGGAGAGTTGCAGCATGTAAAGAAAGTTTTACATGCAAATAAGCAGCAGGTTCCACGCCGCCGTCACAGAAACCGAGTGAAGCCACCCACAGTTGAGCGCCTCCCTGCAGTCCTGCCCTATGTTAAAGGAGTTACTGACAAGATTGGCTACATTCTTAAAAAAGCTTCAATTAAAACCTACTATAAGCCACTCAAAAGAATTAGTCAATTTTTACCACCAGTCAAGTGCCATATACCCTTACAGGATGCAGGAGTATACAAGCTGGATTGTGATTGTGGTCTCTCCTACATTGGGCAAACAAAGAGATCCATAACAACTCGGATCAAAGAACACATAGCTGATGTGATGTGCACAGTCGCTATACAAAGTCTGCAATTTGTGAGCACACACAGGACCACACCCGCCATTACATTAGGTTTGACAAACCTCAAATCCTCGCAAAAGAACATCGATATCGCCCTAGAATGATACGTGAGGCTATTGAAATTAAGAAACATCCCAATTTCAATAGAGAAGACGGCTGGGTCTTACCATCAAGCTGGAATCCTGTGATAGGCCTCACCAAACAGAATACAAGAAGGCACACCACAAGATTGCAAGACACAGTTAGCGCTTATTGTGTAGATAAAACCCAAAGTAGTGATTAGCCTTCGCATTTTGTAAAAAAAAATAAAAAATTAAAATTTAAACCTTATTAGATCTCAGTAATTCCGTACAAAATTTAATAATCCATAACAGTTGTTGCCTACTGAGTTTTCTGGCCGGATCTTTCTCAGTTAGGCCGCGTTCCGATCCGGTGGTAGCTTCTTAGTCTTAGTTTTTGGCAAAATCAATATATTTAATAATATAAACTAATAACCAAGATTGTCTTCTTACTGGTAGTAATTGGTAGTTTGTGGTAGAATTTTTGAGCACTAAATAAAAAAAAATAAAAAAAAAAATTTACAATTTAAAGAGGAGTATTATACTCATTTTAATATACTAATTTAAAGTCTCATACATTGTAAGCATAAACATTTGAAGTAGATATTTTCACTGTGTTTCTAAACGAATATTAGGTGGGTTAAAATAAATAAAGCAAAAAATTTTGTAAAATCATATAGTGTGGGTTGATGAAACCGTTGAAATAACATATCAACCTTGGACGTCTATCATCTAAGTCCACCCGTGATCATGAATGCTGTAAAGTATTCGAAACGTCGGGATAGTAGTTAAATCAAGTAAACGCGATAGATTCCGAAAACGTAGTTTTATTTCAAAATAGGTACCTATATTATTATAAACCTGTAATAGAGGAATTTACGGGATTTACTTATACTTATACTGTGTAAATTTTTACTTACGAGTTTCCGATATTTTGGCACTGTTGCAAGCGCCATGATCACGGAGCAACTGAAGTCTTTGTGGGTGGGAATAGTTTTTATTATTCTGTGGTTAGAAATATCTGTCTACCCGCTTTCTCACTCGTTTATGACCCGCAACACTATCGTTGGAACCACTACCACTGGTCTTAGTCACGTATCGAGCCGTGCACACAACACTTACGGTGTCGACCCTGCCCCCTGAGGCAGAATATCATATTTCACGTGTCGACCGTATCGAGATCACTGTGATTAGTTGAAAAACCGACGCATGATGTCACAATAATCCGTTAGCCAATCACGGTAATCGTACAAGCGAGACGATACGATCGACATGTGAGATATGAGATTCTGCCTAACCCCAGGGGGGTTTCTGGGGTGTTTTTCTTCTTCTTTGTACATAGACAAATCACAGGACGATTTAAGATATTTGAGAAACAAAATATTGTGTTATATATAGGTGTACCTGAACACAAAAAAAAATATGTTGATTTTTAGATGTTTGGGTGATCATTACTCAATCACGCAAAAATATCTCAACATATTTGGATGAAAACTTCACCGATAGTTTTATACCGCACACCCCGTTGCTCGGTGCAACGAACAGGGTTAACTGTGCCGTCTCTCCGACTGTATTGCTGGACCACTGGAACTGTGTTACATTACTTTAGTGGTGGAAAACCGTCCTAGATGCTTTGCCAATTCGGCCATCATGACACCTGGGCCCGTAGAATGTAACTCACTAAATCGTATCGACATCGTATCCTCTCGCTTGTGATTGGTAGAGAAACCGATGCGTGATGTCGCAATAATAAACATAGCATCACGCCTGTATACCCCAAAGGGGTAGGCAGAGGTGTATTACACACCCATGATTCATCAGCTATGTTTAAGTCCCACGTAATAGTGGGCGAGCCTATTGCTGTCTACTGGACACATTCCCAAACTCCGGGCTGCTACTTAGAGTTTTTCTTTTTACGAAAAAGCTCAATAACATTTCCCGACCCGGGGATCGAACTCAGGTTCATGGATTCAGGACCTCATGATCAGCAGTCGCACACACTACCACTGCCCCACCGAGGCAGTTCGCAATAATGTCTCGGTCAATCACGGTGATCTCTCAACCAATCACAATGACACGATGTCATGCCGGTATGATCGAGTGAGATACAGTCTAAACCCCCTGGTGGAGACTACGAATCTCGATAACACATTCTTTCTCTTTTATATAACGAGAGATACTCTAGAGATAGAGATCTACTGATCACAATTCCAGGTTAAACTTGTTGGAGATCGTAAACTTATGCCACAGGGCAAGTAACAACAATTGAGCAGAAGAAAATGGCAATTTATACATACTAAAATATTGCGATCACAACAACAACTACAGAGAATCAACAATTTTCAACTGAGCTACCAATTTAACAATGACCTAATTATCAGGCTGCCTGACTTTGTTCATGATATTATTGAATTGTTTCAGTGCAACTGATATTTAATATCCAATTAGTGCGGAGTTAATTAATTCTGTGAATTGTTTTATATTAGGAATTATAAATCTATACTATTATAAAGCTGTAACAGAGCTGTGTCTGTACACTTAAGATATGTGAGAAAAAAATACTGTATTAGGCTATAAAGGCGTGTAAAACAAAACAATTTTTTTAGATTTTTTATCTATTGGTTCGTTCGCGCATCATGCAAAAACTACTAAACGGCTTTTGATGCAACTTTTTTATTTAATAGCTCTCGATTAGACTTAAAAACTGATATATATTTTATCCAGCTATTATATAGGGAACCTGAGATATAACCTAAAAACTGGCTTTTGGCTGCAGCGGGCAACGGCTAGTCTATTTATACTATTATAAAACTGTAACAGAGCTGTGTCTGTAAATTTAAGATATTTGAGAAAAAATGTCTGTAATAGACTATATAGGCGTGTCTAAACACAAAACTATTTTTTTTTATTTTTTGTCTGTTTGTCTGTTAATCTGTTTGTCTGTTTGTTTGTTCGCGCATCACGCAATAACTACTGAACGGATTTTAATGCGACTTTTTTATTTGATAGACCTCGATTAGACTTAAAAACTGGTATACATTTTATCCCGCTACTATAACGGGAACCAGAGATATTACAAAAAAAAGAATTTTCAAGTTACCGTTGTAAGATGTTTTGCTGTACCTATCTAGGTATTGGTACTTATAATGGAACAACCTTTTCTTATAAGCAATACGAAAGTCTTACTTACTTAGCTTATTATTCCAAATACGTACTTAAAATAGCGGTTCAATAAAAAAAGAACAAACTGCCCTAAAATCACGTTAATTCCCCAAGTAGTATTTCATTTAGATCAGATTAACATAAATAAAGTAGCCTATTTTGTTTAATATTATCAAGTTCCTGATTACAGAAACCGGATAAAACGAATACCAGTTTTTAAGTCTAAATCAATCAAAAAAGAAATGTGGTATTAAAATTGGTTCAGCGAGTTTAGACACGTCTAAATAGTCTAATATAGTAGTTTTTCTATTTTTTTATTGCGTATGGTGTCAGACCAGCTACAGCCCAAATGATGGTACCTACTCTATTATTAATGTGTAATGTGTCCGTGTGGTGATGGATTAAGATTACAAGTGTCACCACCCCATTATTTCCCACGGGTGTCATATGGGGCGACTAAGGGAAGTAAGCAATTATCATCCATTGCATGACTGGTGGTAGGGCTGGGTACCAAGTGGGAGTACTCACTTGGTATCGGGCCCGAGCGGGTTGATACCACCATCTCCCGTGTGAACGGCCATGAAGCACATCGTTGCATTTTGGCTGTAGCAGGAGATAGCCGTTTTTTCTTTCATTTTATATCGGTGAAATGAAATGGTGAGCAGCGGCTTGATAATACTCTCGGTATAGTTGAGTCCATGAGCGACGTTTACCATTAGAAGGGCCGTGGCTCGACTGCCACTACATGCAATAAAAAAAATCTCTGTTATATGCAACCGAAAGTTACATAAAAATAAAATTATTATATATATTATGGTTACGTTTGAATTTCAGACTTTATCGCAAAAATTCCAGTCAAATTCATGCGAAACTGGTAAGTTAATAGGTATATTATACTAAGACTGCACAACATAATATGTCAATACCCCATTTTTTACGCGTGTACAAATCAACACATGACCTACATATAAAATTAAGAAAGAACTCACAAGCAACACTACTTACTGATTGTATTTTATATCTCATTTCTGATTATATCTCAAGTGCGCGATATCGTAGCGGGTTAAATGTGTTCCAATTTTTAAGTCTTGGAATAAAAAGTTTTCGCTCCGTTTAGTAGGTTTTAAAAAATCTAAAAAAGAATGAGCTTAGAGACGCTGACTTAGTCTATTTCAGTCATTGATGTATAAAAAAAAGATATCAATGATTACAGAATTTTTTCTCAAATATCTTAGACATTTTCAGTTAGTTTAGACATTTCAGTTCTGTTACAGTTTTTTAATAGCATATACGAGTATTTCTTCATCCAAGAACAAAATGTTTATACTGAATTACGAAATATTTCTACGAAAATGTGAATAAATTGTGTGCTACATCCATAAAAGTACACAGATAAATAACTTGTACAAAATATTCATACAACAATTTTACCAGGTAAGTTAAACAACTTGTTGTAAAGTTATTGCTAACAAATTTATGAGTAACAAGGAAAAACATTTCGAAATCCAAACAAATTAGGGTGAAAACCATAAAAATTACCAACGTGTCACGCGATGTGGTCACGTGGGCCCTCAATGTGCTCAATTAGACTGGCCGTATGAAAGAGAGGGCCCAGACCTATTTGTTCCGTTCCGGTAAGCAATTAACGAGCCACGTGGCGATACATTATGCACTAAGTAAGATGGCATCCGACGCTTTGTGAACACTGAATTTGGGTCAACCACAAAGTCGACAGAAATAGAGCCTTTGAAATGTTTACGTTGGGAGCTAGTAATTTTCATGTTGATTTTTCAATAGAAAAGAATAAAAGAGTCATTGTATTGCTGTTCATATTTAATTGTATGGCTACTAACGGCACATAAATTTTCAAGCCAATTAGTCTTAACTAAATTACGATACCTATTAGAACAAATCATTTGTAAAAATCTAAAAAGACATTTTTATTGCGAGCAGGATTCGTACCTGTGTCCCTCATTATATATTGCTAAATCTACAGTATAAAATCAATTTTTTTAATATTTCTGTATCGACATATAAAGTTGGTTTAAGAAACAAAAATTGCCTCTCATAATTTTATAATCAAAAATACTAACGCTCGCGTCAAATTGAGTAACCTAAAAAAAAATCATCCCTTTGTTGATAGACCAATACTATTCGTAGCAATTTTTACAATAATATATCAGAAATTGGTAAAAAAGTGTATACATTTTATCAATTCATATGGTCTGTATACACTGTAGTAAACCCGTAGGATTGTTTTTCTGTTTGAATGTATATTACTTTCATATTTCATCTTCGATTGGTCGGCTTCAGGAAATTTGTTCTTGTGTATTGTTTCTGAAATACTTTGTTATGTGAGCAACTTTCTCCAATATAGTCGTCGTTTTGACGTTGTTCTTGAAGCCTACTTTTACCGTGCTTCTTTTTTTTTCCATCGTAAAGAAATGTTTTGTTTTGGGTTTATTAAGGTTCAATTCATTTCAGGCTTATTTTGATTATACAACCTGTTACTCCTCGGGGAGTAAAATGTATATAGGAAATAGTAAAGTACGCTGACCTTTATAAGCAGTCTAGAAAATATCCCACACATTCAACAGTATATTTTCCTTCACCAGGCTCTGAATTGTGACTAATTAAATGGAATCTAAACTCAAAGTGTGAAACGTGAAATAGAAAATAACAGTTACGAGCAGGTTCAAACTGCATCTCCTGGAAATCCCTCCAGATACATTGCCAATTCAGCTAGCCAAGTTAAAATTCTATAATCGCTAACGCTATAAAACACTATTGAAATGTATCGGAATTTGATATCTCTGACGTTAAGTTACGTGACTTGGCTCCACAGGTCAGATTAATTATTATAATTAAGATTTAGTAACATATTGTAAGGGACAACCGAACACTATTTTACTGAGGCTACACATAGCACACATTTGAACAGTTCGCAGTTACGTCAATATGTTAGTTTTAAGCAATCATTTTAAATAGTGTTAAAACAATCCGCGTAGCACTCAAACGTAATCAATAAAAAATCATCGTTAAATCATTCTCTCATCTTAGTATAATAATTACGAGTATAGAATTTGATTGAAAAACAAATTAAAGTTCTAAATACGAAATGATGTATCACTATGTCAGCAGCTGACGTTGTAACATTGAAAAAAGAAAACGTTCCAAATACGAAATCGAGTGTTGCTATGACGAAATAATTAACTGCTATACGTTTAATGCAGTCGCGAATGTTGTTACCGAGTACCTACTTCAAAGACTGAAGAACACAACAAACGGCTTTGTAAGCGCTGTAAAGCAGCTCTTGTGTTAATCGTACGTAAGAGGACTTCAGTCTAGTGTCGTCAGTACTTGGATGTAGAACCTCTATGTATAGCTATTATTTGCAATTTTAACTGCTCCCTGCTAGAGAAAAAAAAAGCGTTTTATTATTATAGCCAGATACAGATTCGAAAGAAACGCTTTGACGTCTATTTCCATCTTGTTTAATCTGTCCCTTTTTGGTGCTTTACATTGCTAGGTCGTTGATCAATTTTCGTTGCGGTACGTGACTATTATTGTAATTCGGATTTAGTATGCAGGGCGGCTGTTGACCTAAATATACAATGGCGTCCAATATCCAAAAATCAATATATTTACGAATACCACCATATAACATTATTTCGATGATGCCACACAATATTTTTAAGGATATAAAGGTAAATTATTTGTGAATGTGGAAAAAGAGAACTTTAGTGCGAGCGGGATTTGAACCTGCGTCCCTTCCAATCCGGTTAATTGCTTTAACCGCTAAGCCATCGCACTGACCTATGGTCATTCCCAATTTCCACATCACAGTTGTTTTTAGAACCTACGCTGCCTATCGGATGCATTTACATGTATTAATCCATTATAGTAAGTTTTTTTTTTAATTACATACAATTTGATGGCGCGGTTTTTTAATTTAAAAAGTTTCAAATCCCGCTCTCACTAAAGTTCTCTTTTTCCACATTCACAAATAATTTGTTCTTTAAAAGTAGCTGACCATGTCAAGTGCTAAAATACAGATCAAAATATTTATAAAGGTAGCTAGCCATCTCTAATCTAAATACGTCACCCTCAGGCGCAAAAATAGTCTCAATAAAAATAGCCATATCATAGGAACCATCAATTTTACCGGGTCAATAAAAAAACCGTGTGGGGCCGGCTTTAGAATTATCCCACCCCTCTCTACCCACGGGAGTCGTAAGAGCCGACTGAGGAAATACCAGGGGAGTGGGCAGCAGCACTTCCTCGAGTATTAACAACATCCACTGCGATCGCCAACCCGCCTACCAAGCGTGGCGATTACGGCATCATCCCTCATGACGGAACCGCTCGTTGTGGCGTTCTCTCGGGGAAGCCTATTTCCAGCAGTGGACGTTGAAAGGCTGATGGATGGATGGATGGAATAAAAAAACCTATGTTCTTTTGAGACTGCATATATAAATGAATATCTATGCCAAATTTTAGATTTTTAAAGAAACAAATTCACTTTCATATTTTATAATATTAGTAAGGTTTTAATAATTGCTGATTATTTTTTCAACCCATTAAATGGCCAAAGCGTAATTTCGGTCGTAGGAGCCAGTATCAACAGACACTAGCCATGTACGCAGGAGATATTATAGTGCACGAATGTTTGCACAAACACAAATGTGCATTCTCTGTTCCCTTACTCTCATAGTACGAGGGGATGACATTTTGAGATGACCGGAGAGAGAACAGGCATAGAACCAATGACATTACTTACTTACTGAGGCTGCTATTGAGAGTTTTTTGATGGAAAAACCTTACAACTTTTTGTTGGCCTGACCGCAGAAACGAGCCCAAGAACTCGTGATCTATGGTACCATACACTACGCCCAGACCACCGAGCCAACAACTCATTACAATCCCACTATTAAGCACGGGTCTCCTGTCACAGTGAGAGGGATTTTGACCTAGTGCGTGTTTGCCAGACTTAAAATCCGTCGAGAAAATCTCTCAGGCATGCAGGTTTCCGCTCGATGTTTTCCGTCACCGAGTAGTGGTCATTTGTAAACAAATACACATTGCTTTTGCTTTTGTTTCGGTAAATTATTATTTTTATTTATAACATATTAAATGTACCTCTGTTGGACATAATCCTGCAACACAAATAGGAGAGAATAATTTTCATTCCGACAAACTCTCCAAATAATCCGTCCCTTATTATACTTTCATATAATTTTATTCTCTTATAACTTAACGCTTAATTACCTTAATAGGCACATGCCAGTCACAGTTGTTAGCCAATTAACTAATGAAGTGCTGGAGTGGATCTGTCGACGGATTTCTATGACGTCATCTCACTGTAAAAGGGATTAAAGCGGGTAACAGAAATGCGTAAATGCAAGCGAATGTTGAATGAGAGATGCATTAGGCCTGCCTGTTTTTGATGTGATTGAGTAGTTTTCTGAATGTACGTATTCACCGCCTTTGTTGCAGAATTAATTGTTATTATTTAGTCAAATTAGTTTTTGGTTTCAGTTTTATATTTGGCCAAATAAGGCCACTTCAGACTAGGGATCCGTAAAGGTAACGACGAATGGAAGTAGATCGTTAAGTGATCTGCTGACACAAAGAATAAGGCCAGCAGATTCTACTTAGAGGTCTGCTGACAGGGCCCTTGATAGCTTTGTATGGAGGATGTGGTTAGTTCACAATGTTGAATCAACAAATTTTGTAAGCCGTTTTATTAGCCCTTTAATCCATAGTTTCCCGCTGGCATAAACAGCTATGAATACTGATATGAAGAGGCGAGTGAGAGAAAGAGAGAGTACTTTAAAATATTCAAATATATAGATTTATCATAGAATAGTGTAATTCCTTTGGATTGCAGAGAACAGATAGCAGTCGCTCAGTAGTAATACTGATATCGATTTATATTTTAAGTTTATGTTTTAAAACATTTGATATATAGATAACTGCCTGCCTGGTAGAAATTACTTTTAGTAATAAGGCCGCCCGTTGTACTACATAATGTAAGATTTGTTTCTGTACTTCTCTACTATAGTATTGGTGTACATAAAGTATATAATAAATAACTAGCTGACCCGGTGAACATCGTAGCGCCTCCGTATCAATACATTTTGTTTTAACTTATTAGCTAAAATAAGTTCCATTCATTATACAAAATCAACAAACTAAATGAATGACCGAAGTCGTGTGACCTACCAAGTGTGAAGCACCGCGCATCTTTTTTATTTGTACTATGAGATGAGGTGAGAGACTTGTACTATGATGATGGGTGGAAAACAAGCATATATGGCACCCATCCATCAGCCTTTTAAAGTCCACTGCTAGACAAGCCTCCCCAAGAATTGGGGATAGTGCCGTAATCGCCACGCTTGGCAGGCAGGTTGGCGATCGCAGTGGATGTTGTTAATACTCGAAGGAGTGCTGCTGCCCACTCCCCCGATATTCCCTCAGTCGGCTCTTATGACTCCCATGGGTGGAGAGGGGTGGGAAAATTCTAAAGCCGGCTCCACACGGCATGTGGCGCCCACCTGATGGTAAGTGTTTACTGTAGCCTATAGACTCACAACACTAAAGGCATTCCTAACGCGTCGCCAACTTCAAGCTAAGGGTTAGGAGTTGGAGAGGAAGGACAACAAGAAGAGGATGAGGAAGAGCTCTTACGCATCATACGAAACGTAACAATAGGAGGTACTCTTGTTTCACGCTGATCTTCTGTGAGAGGGTTAGGTGGTGGAGATTGTAGAGGGAGATAACAGTATCAGAAGTATTCTTAGTATAGTTGAATCCATGAGCGCCGCACATTTACCACTTATTATTAGGTTTACTATTTATTAGGTGGGTCGTGGTTAGTCTGATACCATAAGTAATAAAAATATGCAAAAAAAAATATGATCAGAGATAATATTTTAAACTTTGACTGCGACATGGCTTGTAATCTGGCAAGTAACAAGGACTGTCCATGTCGTAGTACAATACTGGCGCTTAATGAGAGCAGTTGTTATATGAACGAGTGTTTTAAAGACGTTCACTCTAAAGTTATCGATATTTCTGCATAACACTTATTGTGTTTATTTAACATCTGATAACTTAAATTAACGAATATATAAATATTGCTCAGATGTATGCGTCAGAATATTTCAAATAATTAATCAGGTCGAGCGAAAAACTAATTGTTTCATGCACTTTTCATATACTTAAGTATAACTATGTTATTTAATTATCAATTATGTGGTCACTATAATTAAAGATTTTATTGACGGGATGTAAGGGATTATTTGTATAAAAATGCCTTGTGGAAATATTTTATAATACTTTATGCTATAGCTAGAGCACAATAATAGTCATCCTACAACAATCATGCATTTTTCTATAGACAGCCTACGTGTCTTCTTTGTACCATACTCGTTTCCAGACTACATGTAATAAAATTAAATTCATGATTGATAAATTAAGTAAGGCTTCAAGACGTAAAAACCAAATAACTTTAATATTTATAATAATAGTAAGGATTAAAAAAAAAACTAGACGTCGCGGGACGTCTACCAGATGTGAATACCTCGAAATTATTTTGTAGATATAAAATGATCATAGCTTGACAAAGTACTCCTCAAGACGAATCAAACGTGTCCAAACTCGATGGGGTTGCGTCATTTCATTATAGAGTTACTGTGGCGACCTTCCAGCTTCATCATCAGCCCCTGAAGGCCATATAGAGGCAAAGTATTCGTCAAGACAAATCATACGAGCCCAAACTCAATGGGGTTGCTCCGTTTCATTATAGAGTTCCTATGTCCACCTTCCAGCTCCATCATCAGGTCAGCTCCATCATAATATTGCATTGTCACGCGATATACATGTGAAATTTAAGTGATTAATAAAACTTTTATTTTGAAAAACATTATATAAATGTTTTAATTACTCACTTGTTTTTTATTGTTATACTAGTACATTCCCCGCGGCTTCGCTCACATCATAGTATTGCCGATGAAAAATAAATTTAGTATAGGATTCCTATTATTAGGTATAAGCGACACCACGCTAACTGCTGGTTTTACTCTCCCACCGCATTTGATGTATCACATCAAAAATATTGGTTCCAGATAAGTAATCACCAACACATCATATACTAAAATCTTCTCCAAAACACGCTGCATCTTATGTTAAAAGTATTATTCCGATCGGGTTAGTGGTTTTTGCAGTATAACCGAACAAAAAAACCAGCTCTCCATTTATTAGTAAATATGTACTCAATTTCGAAGTCCATGTAATTAAAGTTGTGGGCAAAAGATAGATTGAACTTTCACCTTAAAGTGATAACAAATAAAATAACAATTTTTATAATCTGTATTCTGAGAAAGATAAAATTTGTTATTCAAAATAATTTTTGGTGTAAAATCTAATACATTTTAATATCTGCCAAGGTTGTTTGGTAAAGAACTTTTTAACTTTTTAGGTTTCTGGAGTGTAAAAAATTATCGATAAAATGTTAAGCACGAATTTCAATAGGTACTTATTATGCCGGGAATTTGTTTCAAATAACCTTGTAAATAAAGTAATACCTACAACGTATTTTAATACGTACTAGCATTTGTCCGCGGCTCCGCCGGAGCCAAAAGCTGGTTTTTAGTTTATATCTCGGGTTCCCGATATGTTGGCGGGATAAAATGTATCCATCCATCAGCCTTACAATGTCCACTGCTGGATAGGCCTCCCCAAATTAATTATCGCCACGTAATCGCCACGCTTGGCAGACGGGTTGGCAGTAGTGGATGTTGTTAATACTCGAGGGAGTGCTGCTACCCACTCCCCCCGATATTCCCTCAGTCGCTTCTTATGACTCCCATGGGTTGGGAGGGGAGCTACAATTCTAAAGTCAGCCCCACACGGCGGTAAAATGTATACCAGTTTTAAGTTTAATCAAGAGCTATCAAATAAAAAAAGTTGCATCAAAATTCGTTCAGTAGTTTTTGCGTGATGCGCAAACGAGCAAACAGACAAACAATCTAAAAAAAATTGTTTTGTGTTCAGACACGCCTAACAGTAATTTTTTCTCAAATTTCTTGAATATACAGACATAGCTGTGTTAGTTTTATAATAGTATAGAATATTTGTACAAATACAGCTGTCGGTATCAGTTTTCCTTGACAATATTATATTAATTGATATGTTATGTCTTTTATAAAGTAAGTGTGTAATGATTGTGGCTAGGTGTTTGTTCGCCTAAATGTAAATCTACAGCAACTCTCAGGAATGGAGCAGGTGCATATTTCTGAGTTGTTGTCTGCGCCCTACGTGGAACTGCAGTATACTTTAGCTCAATGCTAATTGAAGGCCATTCATAGTTGAACACGTTCTGTTAGTACTAATAACTCGTCTGAACCCACGTAATAAAAAAAAAAGCATTCGGGAATGGTAACATTTTTTATGCTTCAAAAACTATATATTGTATGTAGCCCCACACTGCCTCGTTATGTCCCCGGGCAGCGGGGTGTGTAGTAGGACAATTTTACCCGCCTTAAAAATAAAGAACTGTATATAATCTGTGGGGTGATCATAGTCCGGAGCGTGCTCGTCGCGATCCCTGCCAGCCTGTAATCCACAGGCTGCAATCCGGCTCGAATGTGTACCGCAGTGCGGGTTAGGGCGTGCCCCAGAGGCGACGCGTACCGACGCGCCCCCGCCGGTACGAACAACGGCAGATTCGGCGATGGGGGCCGCCACCCATCACGCCTTGCCCAGTTTGGCGAGTCGAGGGAATCAGAGTGTCGAGTAGGCACGTGGTATGTAAGAGGTGGGGTGGAAGGTAAGTTACACGAGCTGGTAACCGTCATGTCGGACAGACGGCTTGATGTGATCTGTGTAAAAGAGACCAAGCGAAAGGGTAACGACGTCTGTGATCTTCCTGGTGGCGGGTTAGCTTTGTGGTCTGGTGTACCGCAGAGCGATCGGGCCAGCATGGGAGTGGGGGTGTTGCTGTCCGCTCGCTTGGCCTCAGGTGTGAAAGACTTCGGAATGTTCGATCCCAAACTTCTATGGGTCCAAATAAAACTAGGTGTCACCAGGGTCTTCATGGTCGCAGCTTATGCTGCCGTAGGCTCTTCGGTGGCATCGGATCTAGAGAAGTTTTGGGATAATGTTAGGGAAGTTCTGGATTTGACAGAAGCTAGAGTACGCGTGATCGTATGCGGAGACTTGAATGGATGGGTTGGGACCAAGCGTCCAGACTTCGAGGACGTGCTTGGTTCATTTGGTGATAAGAAAGTGAATGATGAAGGTAGGCTCATTGCGGATGTATTTATGGAGAGAAACCTTATTGTGTCAAACACATTTTTTCAACATAAGGACATCCATATGTATACATGGAGAAGGAATGAACAGAGAAGTATGATAGATTTAATTCTAGTAGACAGTCGCCTCCGAAGTAAAATTCTGGATACAAGAGCCTACAGGGGTCCCACTGTCGACACGGACCACTAACTCGTTATTGCGAGATTTAGTGGTCTGTTCAGAAAGTGGAGACACTGGCGAGAGCGTGTCCACTTCGGAGGGCTAGAAAGAATAAAGATTGAAAAGGTGCAAGAAGAGAGAGTAAGAGCAAAGTATGTAGAGGGTGTCCGTGAACGGCTGACTATGGCAAGTCAGCCGGGATCTGACATAGAAGAATGCTGGATAGCATTGAAAGATAGTATGGTAGATACAGCGAAAGAAGTATGTGGATGCTCAAAGAAGCATAGGAAAGTGGAAGGTGATGCATGGGGGGGATACGGAAGTAGCAGCTTCCGTAGACCAAAAGAAGAAAGCGTGGCTGCTGTGTATCTTCTTTGATCCTGAGTGCAAGTATGAAATAACAGAAGAAAAAAATATACCGGCAACGTAAGAATGACACCAAAGCCTTAGTGAAAGACAAGCGTGATAGAGCAAATATGATTGCAGAAGAAAGGCTGACCAAAAACTTCGAGAGTAACACCAAACTTTTTTGGAGGGAGGTGAAGAAATCTCGGAGTGGTTGGTTGGCTTTCAGAATTAATAAAATAAGGTTAAAAAGGTGGAGAAATTCTTACGCAAACACAAGATGTGTTAAGCCGATGGAGTGAATATTTTGGAGATATGTATGCGGATGTTCAGGGTGATGCTGGTGCCACATGTGGTCTAACAGATCAGCATTCAGTTTCGGCATCCTCTGATGACATTAGTATGGATGAAGTTGAATGGGCGATTAGAAATTTGAAAAATGGTAAGGCAGCGGGTATTGATATTGTGTCTGCTGAGATGATCAAGCTTGGAGGCTCGTGTGTCTGGGAATCCTTCCTGATGCTTTTCAATTTATGTTGGAGCTCAGGGATGGTTGTCAAGGACTGGAGAAGCGCAGTCATCGTGCCCTTGTTTAAAAAGACGGGTTCACGTTATGACTGTGCAAACTACAGGGCCATAAGCTTGACCAGTTTGGCAGCCAAAGTGTATGCTAAGATTATTGAAAGGAGAATGAGCATGGTGTCTGATGAATTTTTGTGTGAGGCACAAGGAGTTTTCAGGTGGACGAGGATGCATGGCTCAAGTGTTTTCTCTGCGCAACATTGTGGAGAAGCATCTGGCTTTAGGCCAGAGGGTTTTCTGCAGTTTTTTGGATTTGGAGAAAGCATTTGACACTGTTGTACGAAAGGAACTTTGGGACATTTTGCCTGAGTATGGTATTAACGGTAGACTGCTACAAGCGGTGCAGTCCAACTACATGGACTGCAGAGCTTGTGTGCGGCTGGATGATGGAATGTCACCCTGGTTTGATGTCAATATCGGCGTTAAACAGGGCTGCGTTCTATAAGCCAGACTGTTTATCATATATCTGGATAAATGTCTACAAAGGTTGAATGAAATGAATGTGGGAGTTCAGATGGGCGACTCAGTGGTTAACTCGCTGCTATATGCAGACGATGCGGTCCTATTAGTGCAGTCTGCGACTGACCTGCAAATCTTAGTCGACGTAATGGCAGAAGATTGTAAGAAAAGGGGCCTACGTGTGAATGTGAGCAAAACCAAAGTAATGGTTTTTGAAAGAGAAGAAGCCAGAACAGATGTAAGAGTAGCAATAGGAAATGGTGTGCTAGAACAAGAGGATGAATTTGTATATCTTGGATGTGGATTCAGTCGGGATGGAAGTTACACCACTGATGTAGAAAGAAGAGTGAATGCGGGAAATAGAGTGAACGAAGCATTGGGACAACTTCTCGGCAGCCATCACCTCAGCCAGAAGGCACGTGTCGCAATACACAACGCAGTGCTTGTCCCAACGTTATTATATGGAAGCGAGAGTTGGTATGTAAAAAGGAGCATGAGAGTAAAATCAATGCGGTCGAAATGCGATCTCTGCGGAGAATCTGTGGAGTGAGGCTGACTGACCGCATTCGTAACAGTGACGTAAGAGAGCGTGTAGGTATGAAAGAGAGTATTGGTGTAAAGATGCGAAAGGGAATGCTCCGATGGTTCGGACATGTGGAAAGAATGCCGGACGAGCGACTGGCTAAGAAGATATACAATGTGAAAGTGGAAGGATGTAGGCACAGGGGGAGACCGAGACTTACCTACCTAGACCAAATTGGTCATGTATTGAAGGAAGGTGGAGTCAGGAGTCTCCGAAACTGGTGAGCGTGTATGAAGAGAGTTATGAATTTTGAGGAAGCAAGAGATGTATGCAAGAATAGAGCCTCTTGGCACTCTGTTCTCTCTGCCTACCCCGCAAGGGAAATGGCGTGATGATAAGTTAGTTAGTTAATCTGTATTCCACTTTGTATTCTCACGTCTGTGAATACGTGTGTAATTCCAATAGATGTATATTTGGGAAAAGACAACGCTTTTTTTTCTATTATTCTATCTCATTCTCTGTTACGCTAAATCCTATAGATGTTTAAGTTTGTCTCATTTTAGAGTCGCTTTTTTGTTTCATAGATTTCCAAATTATAACGCTAAAGAAGTTTTCATTTCAAAAACATAGCAACAGTACTTCTCGTTACAAATGAGCATTATACTATTAAGTATACCTAATATCTAGTTTAGATCTCAAATTATAGCTATTATTTTGTGTTCAGATAATAAATAATATTACTCTGAATAAAACTACGCACAAGCCAAACAAACGCGTTATGTATTTTGATCATATTTCAAGTTAAAGTATTATCTCGCGATTCTCTCCAGCCCGCATAACAAACCTCATACTTTATCCACACTCGGTTTCACTTAGTCAGGTAAAGATTTGTTCATTATATATTCATTATCGCTGGGGGAGAGTTGCCTCTCCACGAAATTCATACACGTATATTTATCACTTTCAGATAAATGAGCATTTGGGTGTTCCGTAGTTCGTTGGTTTCTCTCCCTATTGTAGTTCAGGAGACGGGGTCCGTGGTTTTTGTAAGTCGTAATATATAATTTGTGTCGAAGACAATCAAGACATCTAAAAGCAATTATGAAGTGGAGATTGGAAATCACCGTCGTTGATTGCGATGGCTTAGTGATCTAGTGCACTTCCTTGGACTGGCAAGGACGCAGATTCAAATCCCGCTCGCAGTAAACCTCTCTTTTTCTACTTGCATAAATAATTTATTCAACAATTTATTAATTTTTGAATTCTTGCGATGTTGGGTGTTGAGAATGATAACTGTAGCATTTTTCTATTTATGAGTAGTCCTTGGTAGTCACTTTCATCAGTTACCGTAGTCGTTGACTCGTGATCAAATCTATATATTATATAATATTTTTCGTGTCACGATTATAAAACTACCATTAGATTTTGGTCTTTAAAAATAATTAAATTCTTATGATCCCAAAATTTCTTAAAACTTGTTTGTAGTGGATATGGTCAAATCAATGCACATAAAAAAATCGCAATTATATTGTATTTGTCGTAGCCACATCATAGAATTGGTCACTTTGTGATGTAGCCGACCATTTCATGAAATGGTTCTTTATCATGAAATACATAATCATGATATAACCTAGCCAGATTAATGAATAACTCAGCATAGTTACATTATTCACCATTAGAGGAGCCGTTATTTTTTTGTTTTGTAATGCATCTTTGATGTCATGAAATAAAAACATTACTCATATGGTTAAATGTGAATTGACATACTCAATATCAAATCATAGAAAAGAATGGGTCACTTAAAAAAGCGACCGATTCTATGTTTTGACTACCCTATATTCACTTGAGCAAAGTCACTGGGAATTCCTAGCTTAATATTAAACAAAATTACGAGAATTATTTATTCCGGTCTCCCTTACTACAACGCTTGTGAGACAACATCTATCAGGAGTGCGGCGTGTACTGCAAGCTATCAGTCAACGGGCCCCGATTTGAAACTAGATAACACAAATAAATTGGAGAGGAATTGGTCTAGGATATTGCAAGTTTCAGTTATTTTATTACAATTTTGACGTTTTGCATCAAGATGGATAGAAATTAAGTTAAATGTACTGCTGGTAAAAGATACTCTGAGTTTAATAAGACATTTTTGATCTATATTTTTTAGCACTTGACATGCTCTGCTACTTTTTAAAGTACAAATTATTTGTGAATAAGGAAAAAGAGATTTTTTGTACGAGCAGGAATCGAACCCGCATCTTTTCCAATCCGGGTAAGTGCTCTAAACCACTGAGCTATCGTACAGACCTATTTGCTCATCCCAATTTCCTCATCACATTTGTCTTTACGACCAACGCCATCTATCGGAATGCATTTACATGCATCAATATAATATAGTAAGTTTTGCAATTAAAATTCATACTATTAGATGGCGCGATTTTTTTTAGCAGAGCTCTAAGCCACGCACTTCCCCGGATTGGAAAAGCCACGGGTTCGATTACCGCTCGTACAAAAAATCTCTTTTTCCTTATTCACATATAATTTGTATTTCATTAGACATTTTTAAATGACATTAAGTAGTACAAAGCAACTAAATGCGTTTCAGACAAACCTAATTTTGTTTTGTATGGGATTCTAAAACAATTCTTGAAGGTTGTATTCCATCCATCAGCCTTTAAGTCCACTGCTGGACATAGGCCTCCCCAATAATGGGGGATAGTGCCGTAATCGCCACGCTTGGCAGGCGGGTTGGCGATCGCAGTGGATGTTGTTAATACTCGAGGGAGTGCTGCTGCCCACTCCCCGGGCATTTCCTCAGTCGGCTCTTACGACTCCCATGGGTGGAGAGGGGTGAGACAATTCTAAAGCCGGCCCCACACGGCATAAGCACGGGAAGGTTGTATTATTTTTTATCAATTTATAAACCTCGATTACTTTAAATATTATGATCTGTATTTTAGCACTAACTGCGCAGCTACTTTCAAGAACTAATTATTTGTGAAAATGTAGAAAAATAGAATTCTAATGCGAGCGGGATTCGAACCTGCGTCTCTTTCAATCCGGGGAAGTGCTCTAGACTGCTAAGCCATTGCAGTGACCGACGGCCATACCAAATCTCCACATCACATTTGTCTTTTATGTCCCTCGCCACCTTTGAAAATTTTTGATAGCAAAGTGCGCAATGTGGACATGATTTTTCTTATAAAAGTACTATAAATAAATACACCTAATTTGATAAGCAGACCTGCTTATATACTTATCTATGATGGGCAAATATTTATACAGACATTTACTTTTGTTAATGATAAAGGATTCGCTTCATTATTATATCATCGCACCCCTTACACCACCCCAACATTAATTATTAATTTATTTAAATTGCTATGTCCATTGATATGTCTACTGCAATTAATCAGAATTTAAATTGTTTTGATACTTAAATACTTTTATGGTGGTAATACGGTTGGGTTGCGATTAAGGTGCAGCTTTTTCTCTTTTGTAAATAAATTCACTACCTTAACTTAAAGAAACGATGGTTATGTTAATATATATGTTATCTTCCACACTGAAAACGTAGAATCAGTACAGTATATTTATCTTCTTTTCATAAAGAGCTTGTTACATCAGAGAGAGACTAGAGTAAAGATTAGTGGAATTTTATAATTAAGAGTCTGATTATGCCAGTGGTGTAGCGGTAGTGTATGCGACTACTAATCATAAGGTCTCGGGTTCAATCCCCGGGTCGGGCAATGTTCTTGAGCTTTTTCCTAAAAAGAAAAATTCTCAGTAGCAGCCCGGAGTTTGGAAATGTGCCCAGTAGACGTCAATAGGCTCGCCCCCTATTACGTGGGACATAAACATAACTGGCGAATCGTGGGTGTGTAATACACTTCTACCTACCCCTTCGGGGAATACAGGCGTGATGCTATGTTGTTCAATAGTCAGGATTATCTGATCGGAACTTATACAATGCAAATAAATATGATAGATTAGGTAAGTAGGTATCGCCCAATAGATCACCTCGAGTGTCTACTATGTGTATGCTTAGCGTAAAGCATAAAATATTATCCTTTATTATATTATGTATTATATTTCTATCTATATAGTCACGATGGGTTGTTAAAAACTCTCTCTTACCCAGTGTAATGCACAGAAGAGGGTTATAATATAATATTATGTACATTGACTGCCTCTGTGGTGCAGCGGTAGTGTGAGCGACTGCCGATGACGAGGTCTCGGATTCGATCCCCGGGTCGGGTAGTGTGTAATTAAAATTGAGCTTTTTCGTAAAAGAAAAATTCTCAGTAGGAGCTCGGAGTGTGAAAATGTGCCCGGTAGACGGCAATAGGCTCACCCCCTATTACGTGGGACTTAAACGTAGCTGGCGACTCGTGGGTGTGTAATACACCTCTGCCTACCTCTTCGGGGAATACAGGTGTGAAGCTATGTATTATGTACATACATACATAAGAATTTACTTTTTTCATTGTTTCTCAGTGATATTTAAAAGAACTAAATGCCTCTTCTTCCTCAGAATACCCCAACAGGTAATTTATTAACACTTAACTCCCTCAGATTTAACAGCTTGGTTACATCATTTGTCATAATTAAAATTTATTATTCCAACTTTGTACGCATGGTTATTATAACTCACGAATAAATGAAGATTTAAAGTACACTCTTGTATGGATCATTCATTACCTTCAACATTGAAACATATTCATGCAAATTCCATATTAGAGGTAGTAAATAAACGTTACGTGTTTATACTTTGCGCAAAACAAAGGCGTTGTATAATTACGGTACTAGACTATTACAAGAATTATATATTGTCGCTACTTTATTTTGCAGAGGTGTACAGCCCATGCTTGCTGTGTGGGGCTGGCTTTAGAATTGTCCCACCCCTCTCTACCCACGGGAGTCGTAAGAGCTGACTGAGGGAATGCCGGGGAGTGGGCAGCAGCACTCCCTCGAGTATTGACAACATCCGCTACGATCGCCAACCCGCCTGCCAAGCGTGGCGATTACGGCATTATCCCCCATGGCGGGACCGCTCGTTGTGGCGCTCTCTTGGGGAGGCCTGTGTCCAGCAGTTGACATTGAAGGGCTTATAGATGGTACAGCCAATTTTTTAGAGCTGTACGTCAGAATTATTTCTCTATCTCCCATTTTATAAACAGGAATCCACGTGACACGCATTAATTCAGCCAAAACACTTGTTTTTATTTATTTTTAATACTTGTTTAGCTGATAAGGCTGAATTAGTTTAAGCCGAGTATCCCCAATCCAATTCTGTACCAGGTTATGAGTATATCTACCGCCTGATATGTATTTATTCAGCTCGAGGGAAGAACTTCCATTGATTAATAAAGAAGTAAATTTTATTGCAAATCGATATCTAGGGTTGCCGATATAGTAGCAAAATGAAACGTATAACGGGGTAATTTTTTTTTATTGCCTGTAGTGGCAGATGAGCCACGGCCCATCTGATGGTAAATGGTAACCATTACTCATGGACTTAACGAAAACGAGAGTATTGTCAAGCCACTGCTCACAATTTCATTTCACAGATATGAAATGAAAGAATAAACGGCTATCTCCTGCTACAGCCAAAACACAACGATGTGCTTCAGGGCCTATCACACGGGAGATTGTGGTACCAACCCGCTCGGGCCTCATACCACGTGAGTACTCCCACTTGGTACCCAGCGCTACTACCAGTCATGCAATGGATGATAATTGCTTTTTCCCTTAGTCGCCTCATACACAGTAAAAATATACTGTGCCTCATACGAAACCCGTGGGAAAGAATGGGGTGGTGATACTTGTAGGTTTAGTCCGTCTCCACACGGACAAATTATATTTTTGTATCAAACAAAAAAGTTTTTGTGTGATGTGCGAACAAACAAATCAATTCTAAAATAATGGTTTGGATTCAGAGACTTCTAAAATTAAATAGCTTACTTCAGTAATTTTTCTAAAATATCTCAAATAATTAAATATTCACGGACATTTCACACAACGTCCTCTGGTCCCAAACTATGCTTAACGCTTGTGCTATGGGTACTAGATTACGGATATAATACATATATTACTTTTTTTTGTAAATACATACATATATAATAAAATATGATAGAAAACACCCAGACGCAGTACAAATATCTGTGTTCATCACACAAATAATTATCCTGAGTGGAAATCGAACCCATGACCTCGTGCACGGAAGTCGGTTACGCTACCGACTACATTTCGAGGCCCGTCATCAAATGTACATACAGAAGTTCTTTTACAGCTTTATACTTACTAACCGCTCGATCGCTTCGTGCAACCACAGTTGCAAAGAAAAAAGCGTGAGCTTTGCTTTGTGCAACTGTGGTTACAGAGCGTGGAAGCTTTTTCTATTTAATTTAGTCTCTATAACAAACGCATAGAGTACTAATATTGAAATAGATCGACATATATAGTCTGGAGCCCAGAAAAGTACATATGCTACTTTTTATCCCGCAAAAATGGATAGTTTTTGTGAGATAGCATTTCTACATAGAGATAATAATAATTTAAGGTGGCGTAACATGGTGTAATTCTCGTCTTCTTGAGTTCTATTCTGAAGTACACGCCGTCAAATTCGCGGCCATAATAATTAGATTACTACTACTACTACAAACTATAATAGCACATAATGTCAACGCGAGCCTTTCATAAATTACTCCCATTCTCCTCCCATTATATACAGTTAATAGAGATTCTGACATTCAAACAGCTAATAATGTCTTTTTGAACGTCAAACTTTCCTCACAACTGACTGAAAACTTCGTAATGATGCCACTGTGAATGTGAATGCCAGAGAACGGACACACAAATCCCCATTGATTCCATGCGCGCTCCAGTTTTTTATTCTTTGCAAAACTTGCTTTCATCATTAACTATAGCACACACGAAAGTCTACCCTATATTTATTGAATTATGGTTAATTTTACAGAGATTTCTCTCGGTAAATCTCAGGTGTTTACCGTGAAAAGAAATGATAATGAACTCCTTTCAGTTTCCTGTATAGATGTCGTCTCTTTGAAAGTTGAATACGAATGAATTAAAAGCTTTTTGGATTCGTGCTGACATGTCCTGTGTGTTTAGAGTGTATTCATATATCAGGATGCATAAACTAAAGCTAAAGTAATAATAATAGACAAAAAAAAAAAAAATTGGTGGTTGGGTAAAATAATAATAGGTGGTCACATGTGGGCTCGTCTTTTTCTCAAGAACAAACTGAAGAATAGAGAAAAATACGAAATAGATAACGCATGAGCATCACCAAGACGCTGAGTATGAATGTGTCAGATTAGAACGAGCTGCTCAGTTTTTGAGCTAAACGCTATTTTGGAAGACACAGGTTTAATCTTTAATTCCTGTTTCCAGTTATCATCTACTATATTGGACATTTTAAGAGATGTTTTACTAATTCGCTCAGCGTAGTTAAGTGTTTTAAAACACATATAAAAATATGAAAATATTATTTTTTCTTTATCTCAATTTAATGTAATAAGTAACTGTCCAGAACGTTGAGTGTCGAATAATATTTATCTAAGTAATTTCCCAACAGAAATATCACTTGTATATTGATATTCTTTGGGAGTAATTATATACTAAAAGTTCCCAATGTCAGTCAAATCCATATTCCTGGAATATAAAAATCTTACTTTACTAGACATGCCTAAGCTAGGGAGTTAGGAAATAGGCTAGAGAGGAAACTTCATAAAAAATATTGTAAGTTTAGGTAAAATCTTTACATGTTTGTATAACTTAGCAGCAATAAAATTATAGCTGTATGCGAATTGATTGTTCTACTTATATACTGGTATTAAATAAAAACTGAACAAACTACAACTTAAATAAACGTGGAATGTTAACGTGTGTTTGTTGTTCCATATTTTCGTATATGAAAACTTTAGAAGAAATACATTTTAATTCACTAAATAAGAAAATACACAATACCATTCTCTAATAGAATATTTGCGTGTGTGTATGTCCTTCTGTCACGTAGCATTCTGAAGTTCGAAACCACCACCTCATCTCTCCTATCCACTTTCTCATGCCTCTCAATTACTCTTCCGTTCTCTGGGGATATCATCATGCAAGTGATGAAACGATTCTGAACTTCAATTTGACTATTATGACTAACCTTCTTCCCTAACACTAGTTTATTTAGCAAGTTTATGTACTAACTAGCCTTTTAAAGCTAGTTTTTCAGTTATATCTTAGGTTACCGATATAGTAGTGGGATAAAATGTATGCCAGTTTTTAAGCCTAATCAAGGCCTTTCAAATAAAAAAAGGTGCATCAAAATCCGTTCAGTAGTTTTTGTGTGATGCGCAAACAAACAAACAGATAAACAGACAAACAGACAAAAATTCCAAAAAAATTGTTTTGTGATTAGACACGCCTATATATATTTAGATATTTTTATATATATTTTTATCATTTGACATGCTTAGCACTATATATTAAACACAAAGTGAAAAATGTGAAATCGAAAATAACATATACGCCTATATAGCCTATTTACAGTATTTTTTTCTCAAATATCTTGAATGCACAGACACGGCTCTGTTACAGTTAGCCTTTGCCACCGGCTTTGCCGCAGCCAAAAGCTAGTTTTTCGGTTATATCTCAGGTTCCCGATATAGTAGCGGGATAAAATGTATACCAGTTTTTAAGTCTAATCAAGGCCTTTCAAATAAAAAAAGATGCATCCAAATCCGTTCCGTAGTTTTTATGTGATGCGCGAACAAACAAACAGACAAAAAATCTAAAAAAATTGTTTTGTGTTAAGACACGCCTATATAGCCTATTAAAGTAATTTTTTTCTCAAATATCTTGAATGTACAGACACAGCTTTGTTACAGTTTTATAATAGTATAGACTATTTGTTACCCGCGACTTCGTCCACGTGGAATTTCATAAAAATAAATTAATCAACCTTCGAAATTTAAGTCTTTTGAATTTAAAGGGAAAATTCAACGACATTATGGGAATTCGTGGTATAGATACCGTCTCACCTTCTCCACATTCGGATATTAAAAGTCCTTTTAAAACATTTCCTTGCAATGACAGATACTACTCGCAATCTCGTACCATTGAAAGTTTCGGTGGGCTTAAACAACGAAGTAGTATGATGGGTACCTACACCAATCTTAAATTCTAGTTTGTGAGGGGGTAGATCAGGCACATTTATAGTAATACTTTCTGATATTTACGCGAATGTTACACATTTTGAAATAAAACTTCGTTTACGGAATCTATCGCGTTTACTTAATTTTACTACTATCCCGACGTTTCGAATACTTTACAGCATTCATGATCACGGGTGGACTTAGAAACTTGGACTTGGCTTTGGACGTCTATCATCTAAGTCCACCCGTGATCATGAATGCTGTAAAGTATTCGAAACGTCGGGATAGTAGTAAAATTAAGTAAACGCGATAGATTCCGTAAACGAAGTTTTATTTCAAAACACATTTATAGTGTTTAAAACTTTTTTTGGATACCTAATTAACAGCTTCATCCACATTGCAATGCAGTTGGAAAGATTATGTTTGTGATTCACCAGGAAGTTTATACACTATTTTCGTAACCTACGTTAAATAATTTAAGCAAATAAATCAAAATTAAGTGTCTGTTTATAATGTTTAAATAACAACTTTTTACTACCCGCATTTTACTACCCTTTCTTATTAACATGCTTTAGCCGTGTGGAGCCGGCTTTAGAATTGTCCCACCCCTCTCTATCCACGGGAGTCGTAAGAGCCGACTGAGGGAATACCGTGAGAGTGGGCAGCAGCACTCCCTCGAGTATTAACAACATCCGTTGCGATCGCCAACCCGCTTGCAAAGCGTGGTGATTACGGCATTATCCCCCATGACGGGACCGCTCCTTGTGGCGTTCTCTTGGGGAGGCCTATGTCCAGCAGTGGACGTTGAAAGGCTGATGGATGGATGGACTACCCACATGTAAAAATATAATAGCAGTGATAGCCTAGCGGTAAAACTAAGGACTGCAAAGACAGTGGTATCGATTTCAATCCTGAGTCCAAGGTTGAGACCTCACCGCACACACCTCTGACTTTTCGAGATTTTGCAATATTATGTGTGTTTGTTTACAATTTATGAGAGCTCGGTGAAGGAAAATATTATCGTGAGGAAATTTGCATACCTCAGAAACTTTCTCGATACCTTGTGAAGTCTGCCAACGCGCATTGGGCCAGAGTGGTGGACTCCCTCTCACCATGAGAAGAGACCCGGCAGATAGCTGGTGTTACAAAAAACAACTTAGGCTACTTTCAATTTGGAAAATAAATTAGAATACTGCGAAAAATCTAAATGTCCATTGGAAAGAGTCGCGGGTAACAGCTAGTCAATTAATTCATCATCGTTATCAGCCTCTCCTGAATTCATAACTGCACATGGGCCACTCCCGATTTCTTCCAGGACACTCTGTCTGCTGCTTGATTTATCCAGGCACGGCATGCAGTCTACCCGTCGCTTAGGTGAGCAACCACGTTGTCTGGTGTTCATCCACGGCGTCCACTCTAGGGCTTTCCATGCCCATCTATCTGTGCTCGTCCGAGCAATATGACCCATATCCAATTTTGCTGCGTGATGGTTTCCACCACATCTCTCACATGTGTTTTCCGGCTAATCCACACATTTATTCTTCAGTCTCGCAAGGAGGTCCATGGCCCTCTGCGCAACTTTGTAGTGATATATTTTTCTCTCAAACAAACATTATATATTATGTTAGTTATACATAGGTATTACAGATACACCTACAAATCCAAATGAATTATTGATTAGTATAGGTGTATAGGTATATTTACATTGTATCTGTATTCATAAAATTAAAATTTACCTTACTCGAATAATATATCAACGCACAACCTAAACCACTGGTCTAATAAGTTTGGCAGGTGTGTTCTTTGCTTACCACTGAATGTACAGTGTGACAACAGTTCAGGCGAAGAGATGGCACACGGCGGGTTTCTTTAGTGGGGCCTCACACTACCCTGTCCGCTGGCCCGAACAACGGGGTTAGCGGTTAATCGCCTTAACAAAAAAAGGTGTGTTTTTTGTAGGTATCTATTTAAGAAACAGTTGCTCCAAATTCCTCCTCGAAGACGGTGAAATGGAGGAATTATTTTTAGCTCTTCCATTAACGCACGCATTAAGCGCACGGCGACGGAGTACCTATTTACCTATTAGTAAGTAGGTAGGATCTGTAGGTGTATCGGTAATACCTGCGTATAACTAACATAATAATGTTTGCTTCTAAAAAAAATATGTCATTTATTGCCTGCAGGCCACGTAGATGAAACTGCAGGCAGAAGCTAGTTGGAATATACCTATTATGTATATTGGATGTATATTCGATTTATATACGTATCTATTTGAATCGGTATTCATTCACAATTTCAAATCTCACAGGCTTTTGTTTTTTTGCTCGGAGCCCTAATTATTTTTCCTAAATTAAAGTAATGTCCGTGTGGTGACGGACTAAGAATACAAGTATCACCTACCCATTCTTACCCACGGGTGTCGCATACGACATGCGCATACGCACACGCGTGGCGACTAAGGGAAGTAAGCAATTATCATCCATTGCATGACTGGTAGTAGGGCTGGGTACCAAATGGGAGCACTCACTTGGTATCAGGCCCGAGCAGGTTGGTACCACCACCTCCCGTGTGACTGGCCATGAAGCACATCGTTGCGTTTTGGCTGTAGCGGGAGCTGTTTATTCTTTCATTTCAAATATCTGTGAAATGAAATGGTGAGCAGCGGCTTGACAATGCTCTCGGTATCGTTGAGTCCATGAGCGTCGGTTACCATTTAACAGCAGATGGGCCATGGCACTAAATGCAATAAAAAAACCTAAGTTACTCCTTATAACAATGCGCAAGCTATCTGCTAGTGAGTCCCGTCCAAATCAGTGTTTCATTCAGGCGATCTTATTAACTCACGATTTCAAGGCTTTTTTTCGCGGTACCGTAATTATTTTTCCAAAAAAAAAGTACAATGAGTTACGCGCTGTAATAACAGCTATCTGCTAGTGAAAGTCCCGTCCAAATCGGGCTAGCCGTTCCAGAGATTAACCGGAACAAACAGTCACACAGACAGACAATAACTTTAAAAATTGGTATATTGTTATAGGTAGCGTATATACTCTTGTATACATTTAGTTAAAACCTGTTATTTAGACACAAATAGACACTTCAATTTTATTATATGTAATAGAAGATATCTGTAACAGAGCTGTGTATATTATGACATTTTAGATATAATTTTTTTTGGCGGCTGTACATTTTTAATCTGTGTGGTGACGGACCACTCCATCCATTCTTTTTCGCGGGTGTCGTGCGAGACCTATGAGGGCAGTTAGCAATTATCACACATTTCATTACTGGTGGTTTGGATACCAAGTGGGAGTACTCACTTGTTATCGGGCCCGAGCGGGTTGGTACCACCTTCTCCCTTTTGAACGGCCATGAAGCAGCCCTAAGTTATATATATTTTATTATTATGTTATTTAATATCCTTAAAATGAAATGGTAGCAGTAGCTTGACAGTAAATTGAGTCCATGAGCAGCCGTTACCACTTACCTACATATTATTTTCTCAGCCCATTATTATACTACTGTTAGGCACGGGTCTCATATCAGAAGGATTTAGCTCGCAGTCCACCACGCTACCCTGTGCAGGTTGGCAGATTACATGAGCTGTCCAAGCCAGCGAGATAATTTTTCAGGCATACAGGTATCATCGCAATGTATTTTTGCACAGATCTATGATAATTTGTAACCAAATACTTTCTTTAAAAAAAAACGATAATCTGATGTCTGACCTCGTACTGGGGATCCAGCTCAATACCATTGTCTATGCAGTCCTTGGTATACCATTAGGCTATATAGTAGGCCGCCTTTGCTCGTCTGCCACCGTTGGCAATAAAAAGAAAAAAAAAGAGAGATATCGCCCTCCCGCCCAATTGTTGTGTGTTTGATTCCGACACAGAACAACTCTTTGTGTGATCAAAAAATTGGTTGTTCTGAGTCTGGGTGTAATTTGTGTCCGTGACATTGTACGTTTGTAAAGTCCCCCACAATACAAAGATTATTCCTTAGAACAGGGGGTAGTATTTAAAAAAATCTGGAAAAGGTTGACCCTAAAGGCCATCCCTGCAACTTCCCGCTAATTTAATACTTAAGCGCTCAAAATTGCACTGACTTTTGAGCTCGAAGAGCTGGAAGAGCTCAAAAGTATAATTTTCGTGTCATTTTGAGCTCTCCGAGCGCAAAGAGATAACTGTTCTTCGAGCTCAAAAGTCTGATAGAGATTTAATAAAACACTATTCGTTGAATTTTCAAATCGCAATAACATTTGAATAAATGAACCGATTTTCTCGTAGTTTACGGCATTCAACGCAATTTTTTGAGCACTTTAAAGAATCTTAAAGCTCGAACTGGTCCGACTGAAAATTTCATAGAAATTATTTTTTGTTTTTTCCAAATTTTTTCGACAATGATATCTCACGAACGAATCAACCGATTTAGACTGGACCGGCGGCGAATGACGTGGTTTTTTAATGTTAAGAGCTAATTAGTTTTTAGAATGGATCGATAAAACCGTTTAAAAGTTACTTAAAAAATACACATTTGAAAAACATTTTTTTGTAGTTTTTTTGAGATTTCTCAATCTACCTGTTCGAATTGGTTAACAGACACATACAGACATCATCGTGGAAACATTCGGGGAAGCTTCCTAGAACCTCAAAATGTCAACATCCGTTGAAAACTCGATTTTCGAAAAACGGGGTAAAACCAATAACTTCCTAACTTTCGAAAATTTTAAATTTTCTTAGCGGGAAGTTAAAAACATGAAATATTTCCATAAACTTGAAGTGGTACTAATAGATTCCAATATCATATAGAATACAACATTAAATTACCCGTTCTTAACAGAATAAATTACAATACACACGTTCTTTTATAGAAGTATCTCTACTATTTAATGCAAAATATAGCACTAGATAGTACTATACCCTCTTTAGCCGTAGATATGATGCTACAGTACGCTCCAATTTTCAGCATCTCGGGTCACTTCCCACGGCGACAGTAAATTAGATCTTGCGGTACAAAATTGACTTAAGATTGATAAAACGACAGAATATTCTCGAGTATAATATCTTGTAAATCTTAACCTAAAGGAAATATTTACAAGAATTTGTATGTATTGTATTGGCTATTGTTCGACTATTAAATCAAGATACGACCATATGTAGTGTATATGAAGTACATAATGGGGCAGATGATACGTTTGAAAGGGTCTAACTGAATACTAAAACTGAACCTGAAATCAGATTTGCCATAATACTCCATTGAGTTTGGTCGCTGTAGCTGTTTTGCTTCATCACAAATTTTAAAAAATCCTTCTATCGGGCACATTATTTCAAATCCTGAGCTGCTGCTACTGAGATTTTTTATTATTACGAAAAAGCTCAATAACGTTGTCCGACTCGGGGATCGAACTCGAGCCCTAACGATCAGCAGTCGCTCACACTACCACTGCATCTCAGAGGCAGTTGGAGTAGGCAAAGTTTATAAATCTTGTAAAATGGATATATTCATGTTTGAGCTACTGATAAAAAATTTGATATTGTATTTACGAAACTGCCTGTCAAACGTGACAAGATTATAACAACTAAAATATGCTCAAATTCAAATTCAAATTCAAAAATATCTTTATTTCATAGGCCTATTAATTAGCACTTAAAATCGTCAAGAATACACTAATAATCAACACGAGCGCCTGAGGCGAGTGCATCCGCAATAACAAAGTGGCGATTGCAATCGCCACAAGCGGCCGGATTCCGAAGTAAAGCCTTTCATGAGAAGAACCCGGCAAGAAACTCATGGGCCACTTTTTTAAATTGCCAATTTATTACAATTTAATATAATCTTTATAACTAAAATGACATTATATCATACAAAACAATTTTGAAAAATAATGAATGAGGAGCAGCTCAAGCCCATTTTGTTTTGTCCTCAAGATAATCCGAAACAGTGTAATAACCTTGATTACATAGTCTAATTTTTATGGCTTTCTTAAACTTATTTAGTGGCATGTTTCGGACATTTTCAGGAATCTTATTGTAAAAGCATATACATTGCCCCATAAAAGATCTACTAATTCTGTGGAGACGAGTACTGTGTGCAATAAGATTGCTTTTGTTCCTAGTATTAATGTGATGAACATCGCTATACTTATCAAAACATCCGATGTTTTTCTTGACATACAACAGATTTTCGTATATAAATTGAGACACAACAGTTAGAATATTCATTTCTTTGAATTTCTGTCTAAGGGAAACTCTCGGGCCCAGATTATAGATTGCACGAACAGCCCTTTTGCTGTCATACACTATATTTATTTACTTATTGCTAACTTGGTTTCCTTTACTGTGCACCATTTATAGCAAAGCGAATTCAGAAACAACCTTGCTTCCATATACTTTTCCTGAAATAACATGATTAGGAATGCACCCTAAACACTTCTTATACTGGTTGAAATTAAGAATCATTGTAAGAGGGTTGTTCTCCTGAATTTTATAAGAGATGCAATCAGTAAAGTGCATTAAAGGTCCAAAACTTTTGAACTTAAATCAGACCGTATCTCAAGTTGGAAATTAATATAGTAATATTTAATGTCCAAACACTTCCGTGTATTAAATTAAATGATAAACTTTGGACATTTATACATGAATAAACAAACTAAGCTAGTATTTTGGCTGCGTCGATCAGGAGAGAAGTGCGTCTCTGCTTGCTGACCGGCCGAAGTGTAGTGTGCTGTGCCAAGGTCGCTGATAAGGCTGTGTGAGTGATGTCAGGATGCCCGTAGTAGCCGTGGATGCTGGCTGGCTGTATGACTCGCTGCTCGAAAGCTTGATGAAGTGATGATGACGTCACGATGACGTAGCTTGCGAAGGCTGCGCTGACGTTCTTGCTCGGGGTCACCAGTTTGGGGGGAGAGGCACAGGGTGTAAAGTTCCTCATCCACCATTGAAAAGGGAGGATACTCTAACCAGACGGGTGTTGTGTCTGGTGGGCTAAGCGAGCGGGAATCGAACCCGCGTCCCTTCCAATCCGGGGAAGTGCTCTAACCCATTGAGCTACCGCATCAACCTTTCGGTCATCCCAATCTCTTCATCACATTTGTCTTTACGACCAACTCCATCCATCGGAATGCATTTATATGCATTAATCCAACATAGTAAGTATAATTTTGCAATTAAATAATATAAATTCTATTTGATGGCATGGTTTTTTAAACATTTTTGATGTATATTTTTTAGAAAAATGGTTTGTGAATGAGAAATTAATAATATGTACTTTAAAAGTAGCTGAGCACGTCAAATGCTAAAAAATATAGATCAAATACGTTTAAAGAATTACTATTGTTTCTAAAACTTATTTCATTTTGTATATTTTTCATTATTGTCTCGTTTCTTTAGTATTTTTCAAATAATAATAATATATTGCCAAAGTATCTTACACGATGTTCACTATTTACCCGTGATCCCACACTAGGCAAGCCTGTCTTGTGGGCGACTACTGTACAATAAATAAAAATAGACTATAAAAAAACGCGTGTTAAAGTCACGTCACGGTGGTTATGGGCAATTTCAACGCTAAACTAGGTATAAGGAGAGATGATGAGCGGAAGGTGGGGCTGAATATTATGGATTTGGGCAGAGTAACCACAGGGCCCAGATACTGTCTAATTTTCTGGAGAAGGAAGGCCTCTTCATGATGAATTCCTACTTCAGGAAACAGCCCCAGTAAAAATGGACCTGGATTAGCCCTGATGGTTCAGTGAAAAATGAGATCGACTTCATCTTAACGGACAAACGACACATACTCAATGATGTCTCAGTGATCAGCAGGATTAAAACTGGGAGTGATCACCGCTTAGTTAGAGGCATATTGAATCTAAATATGAAAGTCTAGAGGTCACGTTTGATGAAGTCTACGCTCCGACAAACACCTGCTCAATACCAGAACCCCGAAAACTTTCAGTTCGAACTACAAAATCGCTTTCAGTGCCTAGACGAGTGCGATTCAGTGAACGATACGAACAACAGGTTCGTGGAAACTGTCCAAGCGGTCGGGCCGATCTTTTTTAAGACCAGTCGCGCCAATAGGACTCAAAAGCTTTCGGACCAAACTCTTAAGCTCATGGCGAGACGGACAGAAATGACGGTGCAGTCTTCGGCTGATTGGTCCAATCAGAGGCGACTAAACAGGCAGATCTCCAAGTCTATGCGACGAGACATTCGTTGATTTAATACCTTGCGTATTAAAGAGGCGATAGAGCGGAACCAAGGTTCCAAAGTGTTCGCAAGAGTTCTGTCTGTTGGGAAAAGCCAGCTGACCAAGCTGAAGACCGATGATGGCTCTGTTGTTTCTTCCAAAGATGAGATATTAAGAGAGGTCTAAGAGTTCTATGGACAGTTATACAGATCCCCGAACCCTGTTGTCAGCTTGGTCAATGAGCCCAGATCCAAGCTAACTCGGCACTATACCGAAGATATCCCGGACGTCAGCCTGTACGAGATCAGATGGCTCTCAAACAATTAAAGGACGGAAAGGCACCGGGAGACGACGGAATTACCATAGAGCTTCTGAGGGTAGATGGAAAGCCGGTCCTTAAAGCCCTCCAGAGGCTATTCAATTCCGTCGTTCTTGGGGGCGACGTTCCCGAGTCGTGGACCAGAATCGTAGTGGTTCTGTTCTTCAAGAAATGTGACCAAACCCTCTTGAAGAATTACAGAACCATCTCACTCTTGAGCCATGTCTATAAGTTGTTCTCGAGGGTCATTACAAATCGACTCGCGCGCAGGCTCGACGACTTCCAGCCTCCCGAACAAGCCGGTTTCCGAAAGGGATATAGTACCATAAACCACATACATACGCTGCGCCAGATTATACAGAAGACCGAGAAGTATAATCGGCCTCTGTGTTGTTACTTGTTAGGTGTTAGACAGGGAGACGTCATGTCCCCGAAACTCTTTACCACTGCATTGAAAGGTGTTTTCAAGCTCTTGGACTGGACCGGATTCGGCATCAACATAAATGGCGAATATATCACTGATCTTCGATTTGCAGATGATATCGTGGTCATGGCAGAATCGCTGGAGGACCTTGGTACCATGCTCAACGACCTCAGCCGTGTCTCCCAACTAGTTGGTCTAAAAATGAACATGGACAAGACGAAAGTTATGTCTAATGTCCATGTCATTTAACATTTGGATGTGTGAATATCCCATCAGCTGGTACGATTTCATCATCTCGGCGCTGTCCAGAGTGTACCAGAAATATAGCGAGGGCTAATAAGCCTGATACACCTATACGGGGACGACCGCAAAACTTAAACAGTCCAACTGATGTGGAGGGACTCGATAATTATATAGTTGAGTCAAAACCAGTCCAGGAGGCTACCGAAGACCTTGTCAGCAACCTAAAACAATTTAGTGAGGAACTACGCTCAGTGCATGTTGAGTTCCAATTGTTTCGTACCGAAATGGCAGAGTTGAGGACTGCATTAAAACTCTGCAACGACCGCATGGATGGGTTAGACATGAGGGTGATAGCTTTGGAACAACAAAAAGTGACCCCCCCTGTAGCGCGTTGGCGGGTCCACATCGATGCGACGAGCGACACCGGGCCAGAGCGACGGCCGCGCCCTCTGGTGGTGCGCTTAGCGCGTCGCCACACTCGCGACGAGCTGTTGCGGAGCGCGCAAGTGCGCCGCACTGCCACCTCAGGGAAGTTGGGGATCAGCGGCACGCCGCGACGGTTCTACGTCAACGAACGTTTACCAAAGTATAATAGGGTGTTATTTCGGAAAGCGCGTGAGGCTGGGGCTCGTCACGGGTGGAGATATGTATGGACAAATCGGGGCATGGTTTTGGCCCGTAAGGAGCCCACTGACCGCGTCTACACTATCCGCTGTGAAGCTGATATATCTCGTTATATTGGAGTCGAAGCGGGCATTACTTGCTAAGTTTTTAGATAAATCTTCTAGTTATTTGCCACAGTTTTTATTATTTGTTTACGTACTGTTATCATATGTAATTTTATTGTGTGGTACGCGTAGCACAGAACTTGTTTTTACTGTGAATAGTGTATACAAACAACTTAAAGCTTGTTATGGAAAGAATGTATTTACAAAATATTATCTATATATTATATATACTATATACATACATTACTACAAAGTATTATTCCGGTGCTCGTTAGTCATTATAATCATTGTACATACAATTAGTGAAGCTTTATCGCTAAGTTACAATTTGTTCTCAGACTACACTTACAATAAACTATATACATGCTTTATATTGCGTGGCATTGCACAGCATTAATATATTATTGTATTCATTTAAACAGTATTATTAATAATCTTTATACTTACGACTATATTTAAACATTAGCATGCGCGCTATATATTATTATATTATACTAATTAAGTTACTATAGTGATTTCTGAAAAGCACATAAAATTAGGTTTTCTTAATGCAGAGTCCTTGGCGACCAGTCATGAGGAATTTGAGCTAGCAATGGTACACCATAATGTTGACATAATGGCGGTAGATGAAACATGGCTGCGGCCGGGAGAAGACGGTCGGGCACCCGTTGTGCCGGGGTACAGGCTCAGGCACGTGCCGAGGCCTACGACTGTCTTCAGGGGACGTGGTGGAGGTGTCGCCTTTTATATAAAGATATATGCGAGTACCAAACGCCATCCTGACCACACTGATGTCGAGCAACTGTGGCTAGCTCTAAGTGTAACAGGAAAAAAGTTATTAATTGGCACAGCCTATCGACCACCGTGGCTAGATACTAACAAGTGCTTAGATGCCATAGTTGATAGCATTAGTGCTTTGGCTCCTTATGAGAATATTATTCTACTCAGAGATTTTAATATATGGATACACGTTGTTCTAAGACCAAAAAATTCACTCAATTCCATAATTGTTGTAACCTTTCTCAAATAGTGAATTCACGAACGCATTTTATAGGCGACAGCGCTACTCTTATCGACGTCATTTGTACGGACGTTCGGTGTCGTGACGTAATAGTAACACATACTCCAGAGTTAGGTCACCATTCCTTCGTCACATTCCATACGTACATTAAAAAAAATAAAGAAACACCTCCTTGTTATATATCGTCTAATTTAATCAATATCACTAGACAAATTTCTCACTGACTTAGAGCTCATCGCTTGGGATAAAATGTGCCTATTACCAGGAGTCGATGAATTGGTCGATATTTTTAGTGAGCGATTTATACGGTTGTTTAATATTCACGCACCTATTAGATATAAGAGTTTCAAAACAAGCCCTAAACTCTGGATTACTGATAACATACGTTTAATGATCAAGTTACGTAATGAAGCTTTGGTTAAATATCGTAAAACAAAATTAGAGAGGCACCACTTATACTATTTAGACCTAAAGAAATTTACCAAAACAGCGTTATATAACGAAAAGAAGGCTTTTTTCGAAAATACATAAATTAAAACAATGATAACCCGAAAGTATTATGGAAACATTTGAAAATACACATTTTACCAGCTTCAAAACAGTATGAGCTGCCCCCACATTTTGATAATCCCAAAAAAATTTATGAAGTTTTTTTGAATGTTCCTGGTAGTAGCAACACCAGTATTTCACAACTATCATTTTTTGAGTGTCACGAACATGGAAAACATAGGTTTTCGTTACAACAGATTGAACAGGAGACTGTGGCTAAAATAATCAAGCGTATAAAAACTAATGCACAAGGAACCGACAGCATTAATTTGGACATGATAATGCTCAAGCTACCTGATTCCTTGCAGGTAATAACTGCGGTAATAACTGCTATGATCAACAGATCTATCAGCACTCAAACCTTTCCTGCTCAGTGGAAAAGCGCAACCATTCGGTCTCTACCAAAGAATACTACGGTTTCGAGAAAAACACAGTGAAATGGTTTGACAGCTATTTGAATGCGAGAACGCAGTTTGTTGAACTGCGTAGAGCAAAATGGTTCCATCAGTACCTCGTCAACGCGGCCAATAACACGCGCACAAATTGATCCTTGTGGTACACCACAAGGATCAATTTTGGAACCGCTCCTTTTCATTTTGTACAGCGCGGATATAATAAATTGTTTTCGAAATTGCAAATTTCATATGTATGCCGATGATATCCAGATGTACCTATCATTTAAGAGCGAAGATACTACATCAGCTGTTCAAAAAATTAATTAAGATTTAAATAGGGTGGTTACATGGTCAGAAAACAGCTCACTGACACTAAATCCATTAAAATCCAAATTTATGATAATGGGCAGTAAAAAGCAGATTACTACCATTCTCGCAAAAAACCCGATAATTAAAATAAAACAAGAGAATATTGAGAGACTGGAAGTGGTGCGCAGTCTTGGGCTGACCATGGAACCTGACCTTCGCTTTGAGATGCATATAAGCCATATTTTGAGACGATGCTTTTATAGGTTGAACGTACTTTATAGGATACGGCAATACCTGACCATCCCAATGCGCAGAAGATTAGTAGAGAGTGTTGTGCTATCTAACTTAAATTAATGTGACGTTGTCTATGGCCCATGTTTACGTGCTAGAACCGAACACCAGGTGCAGCGTATTCAGAATGCGTGTGCTCGTTTTATTTGCAATATACCACGAAGAGCACACGTGACACCATTTCTTAATAAATACAATTTATTTAAAATGTCTGCAAGAAGAAAGCTGCACCTAGCAAGCCTATTATTTGGTGTCATTAAAACAAAGCAGCCTGAGTATTTATTTGATAAATTGAGTTGGAAGTGCCACCATCATATTACATATGAATACAATTCAGCGCGAACTTCAGCGAAACCACTTAGTATGTCGAAGCATCGCACCGCTGCATTCCGTGGAAGCTTCAAATGGGCAGCTACTCACACGTGGAATCATATTCCACCACCCTTGAGAGAACTGAAAACGATTCAAAATTTCAAAAAATCATACAAACAACATCTACTTACTAAACAAAATACATAATTAAAAAAAAAAAAGCTTAAAAACAAAAAACAATAAAGTTGTCATGTATACGGTATGTTATGATTTTATAAAGTTGATTGATACTTGTCATTGTACCGTGTATCTGCCTCGCACTATTATTTCGTCACATTAACTAATAGAATTTTAAATAGATATAGGGGTTCAAAATTTTTTACTGTTGATCATCGAGTTTTAAATCACAGCGGTGCTAAATAGATTTTCAATTCAATAGGTAATAATTAATATTCAATTAATTTTATATTATATTTATATATTACTTCACATATAATTTTTATTCTTTTTTATTTTATTATTTTATTTATACATACCTTAAGATAAGTGGCCAATGGTGATAGTGAATAGTATCCCAATACATAACACATTCCATAAGTATTGTACACAGCTTGCTCACTGCGCAGCAATATAATTGTATGGTGACTGATTGCAAGTGCTTCACACAAACAGAAACTTTTATAGTTATTACTGGCTGACCCAGCAAACGTTGTTTTGCCATATAAATTATTTCTACGTTGGCAGTAGAAGGGTGAAAATTTAGGGGTGTGTATATTTTTAATGCCAATTCATAAAAAAATTAAAAGTAAAAACTTTGTCCAAAAAAAATATAAATATTTATATGTTAGCGGTATGAAAAATAGTTTCACATCCTGTTCTCAGACCTACTGAATATGCACACAAAATTTCATAAGAATCGGCCACCCGTTTCCGAGGAGTATGGCGACAAACACTGTGTGACCTTGTGTCACAGTGTTTGTCATATTTTATATGTTAGATAATCATAATATGTAGCTTATATCTCTATGGAACCTTTACTTTTTTCTTTTTTGTGGGTAGGTTATATTTTTTTTTTTTTTTTTTTAATATTAGTATATATATTTTTTTTATTGTATATATATTAGTTAAGATTTTCAAATAACTACACCGATAACGGGTGTCAAGCCACACTGAGGCTCCACTGAAAACCAGCGCGGCAGTATAAGTTACGTACGGCCGCTTTATGCTGAGGGGAGACCTCATTGGCCCATCAACGGCATACTATCGACAGCTGTTTGTGTTATTTTAAAATTCTTAATTTTTATTGTATGTTCTGTATTTATGTCGTTGTTGGCAACCAATAAAATGTTTTTTTCTTTCTTTTCTTTCTTTCTTTCATTTCAGCACCGGTCCTAGTAGGGAGTGCGCTTCTCGAAGTTGTCGACCACTATGTCTACCTGGGACAAACTGTCCAGTTAGGTAGACACAACTTCGAGAAAGAGGTCGATCGACGAATACAGCTCGGCTGGACAGCCTTCGGGAAGCTGAGGGAGATCTTCTTGTCCAATATTCCACAGTGTCTGAAGACGAAGGTCTACGACCAGTCTGTGTTACCAGTGATGACTTACGGCACAGAGGCGTGGTCTCTGAATGTTGGCCTTATATCAAGGCTTAAATTCACTCAGCGTGCTATGGAGCGGGCTATGCTTGGGATCTCTCTACGTGATAAGATCCGTAATACGGAAATCCGTAGGAGAGCGGGAGTGACCGACATAGCCCGCCGGGTCAGCACGCTGAAGTGGTAATGGGCAAGCCACATCGCTCGACGAACCGACAACCGTTGGGGAAGAAAGGTTCTCGAGTGGCGACCGCGTAATGGACGGCGCAGTGTAGGACGGCCTCCCAGCAGGTGGACCGATGACCTGGTCAAAGTCGCAGGCAGTCGTTGGATGCAGGCGGCACAGGACCGTTCGCTGTGGCGTTCTCTTGGGGAGGCCTATGTCCAGCAGTGGAAGATGAAAGGCTGATGGATGGATGGATGGATGATGTAGTGTTTATGCGTGTGTGAGTGCGTGTATGTGTGTGTGTACATATGTGTGAGTGTGTGTCTATGTGTATAGTATAAAAACAGATAACATAATTATAATACTAAAGAAATATATTTTGAGTGCCATTTACCACAAGTTTAACCAAAAGATTTTCAGTATGGTAGTTCGAGAGAGAAAGGAGCCACTTAACTAAAGCTACAGTTTTTGTCTCCCTTATTGGGTAATGTCTTATGTGACATGCACAAGATATTTTATTATACATATGGTGGTCTTTATATGGACTAAAACGTCTGGCAAAACTGGTACTAATGATGTGAGTTGGCATGAAATGGCAAATAACATATAGGTACCTACATGCATTTTTATATTTGCGATCTAGGCTATCGATTATTTTTATAACTTTAATTAGTGCATGTCAATTTACTACATTGTCATTGTAAAAACAATTACAACAGTTTTATTTAAATTACAATTAATGTAGGTGTAATGTCAGACAGAAATGAAAGAACATTTATAAAATGTTGAACGTTTCAAAGATATCTCTGTCAACGCTCAATAAGCGAATAAAAGGCGCGTCAATTTTTACTCGCTTCGCTTTTATTTTTTATTCGACTTACAATTTCTAATGAAGAGGTGGTGTGATCAATTTAAAAGATCAAAGATTCTTTGTCCGTAATTAATAATTGAATTTTTAAGTTAAGTTAAAATACTACCAGGTTTTGTCAGCTTTTTGCTTTATCTTCTAAACCTACATAAATTCTATTCTAAAATATAAAGCTGTAACAGAGCTGTTTCTGTACATTTAAGGTATTTGAGAAAAAAATACTGTAATAGGCTATATAGGCTTGTCGAGAAACAAAACAATTTTTTTTAGGATTTTTGTCTGTTTATCTGTTTGTTTGTTCGTGCATCACGCAAAAACTACTTAACGGATTTTGATCCAAATTTTTTTATTAGATAGCTCTCGATTAGACTTAAAAACTGGTATACATTTTATCCCGCTACCCGCTACTATATCGGGAACCTGATATATAATTCAAAAGCTAGCTTTTGGCTGCAGCGGAACCGCGGGCAAAGCCTAGTAATTTTTAAAGTAGATAGAACTTCGGTCAGTAACTTCGGCTGCATCATGGTTATCAATGTTGAAATCCATTAGTCATTTAAGAGTATCCTATAAGAACTCATATACCTATAGATAAAAATTTGCATGTAACAACAGTAGTTACTGCCGTTGTGTTTTGTATGGTGAGTGAGAGCGTCAGAGGCCCAAGCCAACTCCTTATCCTTATTATACATCTTATCTTCTCCTTTGTATCCTACTTATCCTCTCCTTATTATCCTTACTATCTACCTCCTATCCCTTTCATTGGCGATGGAGACGCGCGAGTGTTGCCTCTGGTGTTGCTAGCGTCTAAAGGCTACGGTAACCGCTTACCATCAGGTATGGGCCGTATGCTTGTTTGCCACCCACTTAGTACAAAAAATATATATCCAGTGTTTATCTAGGTCATACTTTTATCTGAATGCCGAGTTTCGTTCATACCCATTTACTAGTAGGTGCCTAAGCTGCTTATTTATAATATTTAATTCAGTAAATTTGTCTGCAAATATTTGCGAAATTCGTTGTGTCTGCATATTTTATGCATGTTATATGAAGGCTTAGCTTCGTTTTGTACAAGTAAATATTGTTACCATTTTTATTATTTCTGAGCGTCTCGCTGAAGATCACAAAAAGGATAAATATGATGTAGATTGGGTTATGATAAATGTGTAAAATATTTTTTGGGCCAGCAACTCTAAAGTCGCGGGTTCGAATTTTTATCTATTTCACAATATGTGTTCTAAGAAAAAATCCTACTAAATTCTATACTTAATAGGTATAGAATTTAGTTTTTAGGCAAATTGACATACGCTTGCGTTGTGATGGATAAAATATTTCATCACCCAAATCTTTCCATGAGTATCGTAACATGGTGGCCAGTGTCAACAGACACTATGCAGGAGATATTCGTGCATAGTGCACGAATGTATGCGCGTCACAAGCTTACCGTCTTAGTGCAATGGGATGTCTAACACTATTGGATTGAGATCAGGCACAGAACCGACTGCTTAACATGCTATCTGAGGAACGAGAAAACACCGCCAATTTCTTAACTCCGAGGTGTTATGAATATATTGAAGGAAAAACTCAATATAATAAGTCCTTACATATGAAATTGGCGTTATGTATGGAAAAAGCAAAACATATTTGGTTAAATGAAATTATTTTTATTAATCAACCAATCCATGTATGCAACATTGTTATCTATGCACTTTCGCCATTTTATCGGTAGTTCATTGATTCCTTTGCTGAAAAAATTGTGTGAGCGAGAATCAATAATATCTTTGAAGACGGTTTTGACAGCCTGATTGCAATTGTTTTTTTCCTCTAATTGAGCGACCGTCTGTTGTGCAGGTTGTGGTCTAACGTTGTCCTGAAGCAGGAGTGGGCTAGATTAATTGACCAGTCTCGGTTGTTCAATGGCTAGCTTTTCCATCATGGTTTGCAATTGTTGACAGTACAGATCTACCGTAATCGTTTGGCCAGATCTTAGGAAGCTACACCAGCACTAGTCCATCAGACACTTACCAGTAACTTTTACTGAGTTAACTTTCGCTTGGGGCAGAATTTCGCCATCTCTCCTGGGTTCAACCATTGTGAAGAACATTTCTGATTATCGTTCAGGATCTATTTTTCATCACAAATAACGATACGATTCAAAATCACCTCGTTATTGTGACGGTTAGGTAACGCAACTCAGCACTCGACTCGTGTTTGATGGTTTGATTCACTCAATGCATGCGGTACTCATGTTTCGAGCTCATGCAACGACCACTTTCAATTCTTCATTGTCAACTAGGGTCTCCGGCCGTCGACGGGTTTGTTCTGTAGGTAAAAATTTCCAGAACGAAAATGTTGGAAACAATAACGTACCATGTTTTCTTTTACGGTAGCTTCCCCGTACAGATTATTAATCCTTTCTGCTGTTTCTGTGACACTGGTGCCACAATGGAACTCGTATTCATAAATAACCCGATATTTTAAGTTTTCCATATTGTGAACAGAACGATGTCAAAGAAAAATGAATTGGCGCGAAAATAAATGAATTACTAAATTGGAAATATAGATAGAATAAATTTGAAATAAATTTGAATTTGAACTCTTAAATAAACGCCAGATATTTGAGATCAAAGTGGCCAGTTTGACAAAGCGCCAATTTTATATGTCCATCCATCCATCAGTCTTTCGAAGTCCACTGCTGGACATAGGCCTCCCCAAGAGAACGCCACAACATGTGTTTCGCTTATATGGGGGATAGTAATCGCCACGCTTGGCATGCGGATTGGCGATCAGAGTTGATGTTGTTAATACTCGAGGGAGTGCTGCTGCCCACTCCCCCGGTATTCCCTCAGTCGGCTCTTACGACTCCCATGGGTGGAGAAGGGTGGAATAATTCTAAAGCCGGCTCCACACGGCACACATTTTATATGTAAGGACCTAATATTATACTTTGCTGGGCTGACCCGGGATTCGAATCCCTGACTGTATCAAGGACCTTGCGTATTGCGTTCAGTTTTTATCAGTACCCTGCCAAATTTGCATTTGGTCCTGTTTATTGTATTGGCTGTTTATTGTATATTTTAAATTTCACCATTTTCAATAGAAATTTCCTACATCATACATATTAAGATACACAATGAGATAGGATATATTATATACTAGCCTTTATTGGGTTACATCTCAGGTTCCCGATATAGTAGTGAGATAAAATTTATACGAGTTGTTAAGTCTAATCAAGAGCTATCAAATAAAAAAAGTTGCATCAAAATCCGTTCAGTAGTTTTTGCGTGATGCGCGAAAAAACAAACAGATAAACAGACAAAAAATCTAAAAAAAACGTTTTGTGTTTAGACATGCCTATATAGCCTATTACAGTCAATTTTTCTCAAATATCTTGAATGTACAGACATAGCTCTGTTAAAGCTTTATAATAGTTATAAATAATAAGGAAAAGGGTCAATATTATAAGGGAGGGGGCTGGGCCCCCGGCGCTCTCACTCACCTTACGAAACACAACGGTAGATTTACTTACCGTTGTTTCACGCCGATCTTCTATGAGAGGGTGGTGCTTCCCCGATCGAGCTAACCCATTCATGCTGGGATAAACAAGGCTCTACCATCATTATGTACTCAAGTCGAAAATTAATAACATATAACACTTTCTGATATTTACGCGAATGTTACACATTTTGAAATAAAACTACGTTTACGGAATCGATCGCATTTACTTGATTTTTATACTATCCCGACGTTTCGAATACTTTACAGCGTTCATGATCACGGGTGGACTTACGAGAAAAGCGTTATTATACTGGACACGCAGGGTATCTATAGATCGTTTGGTATATATGACCCATAGATTTCCCGTGTAAAAGCTTTGGCAATACGCCTTAAATAGTGTTACTTTCACATCTTTTGAACAACAGGAAAATATACGGGCCAGCATATTACCACAGACCGCCAAAGCCCTACGCTCATATTGTCTTTAAGGTCTTCGGTAAGAAAATGTCCCAAGTACTTAAATTTATTAACTTTGTTTGTATAGACGTCCAAAGCTGATATGTCATACATGACTCAAGGTGTTGTTAGGGTTACGGATTACCATAACATCTAAGATTGTATGGGTCACCACCATCCTTCACAGTTGGCTACCGTGTATAAATCTTTGCTTCAGAGAGCACAAGGAATCTGTGATGAAGAACACCTGGCTGGAGAGTTGCAGCATGTAAAGAAAGTTTTACATGCAAATAAGCTGCAGGTTCCACGCCGCCGTCACAGAAACCGAGCGAAGCCACCCACAGTTGAGCGCCTCCCTGCAGTCCTGCCCTATATATAAGCCAAGCAAAAGGATTAGTCAATTTTTACCACCAGTCAAGTGCCATATACCCTTACAGGATGCTGGAGTATACAAGCTGGATTGTGATTGTGGTCTCTCCTACATTGGGCAAACAAAGAGATCCATAACAACTCGGATCGAAGAACATATAGCTGATGTGAAGCACCGTCGCTATACAAAGTCTGCAATTTGTGAGCACACACAGGACCACGCCCGCCATTACATTAGGTTTGACAAACCTCAAATCCTCGCAAAAGAACATCGATATCGCCCTAGAATGATACGTGAGGCTATTGAAATTAAGAAACATCCCAATTTCAATAGAGAAGACGGCTGGGTCTTATCATCAAGCTGGAATCCTGTGATAGGCCTCACTAAACAGAATACAAGAAGGCACACCACAAGATTGCAAGACACAGTTAGCGCTTATTGTGTAGATAAAACCCACAGTAGTGATTAGTTTTTGCCTTAAAAAATTTTAAACTTAATTCAGCTCTAAGTAATTCCGTACAAAATTTAATAATCCATAACAGTTGTTGCCTACTGAGTTTTCTGGCCGGATCTTTCTCAGTCAGGCCGCGTTCCGATCCGGTGGTAGCTTTTTAGTCTTAGCTTTTGGGCAAAATCAATATATTTAATAATATAAACTAATAACCAAGATTGTCTTCTTACTGGTAATTGGTAGTTTGTGGTAGAATTTTTGAGCACTAAATTAAAACAAAATTTTATAGTTTAAAGAGGAGTATTATACTCATTTTAATATACTAACTTAAAGTCTCATACATTGTAAGAATAAAAAATTTGAAGTAGATAATTTCACTGTGTTTCTAAACGAATATATTAGGTGGGTTAAAATAAATAAACCAAAAATTTTGTAAAATCATATACTGTGAGTAGATGAAACCGTTGAAATAACATATTGGCGAATTGTTGAAATAACATATTGGCCTTGGACGTCTATCATCTAAGTCCACCCGTGATCATGAATGCTGTAAAGTATTCGAAACGTCGGGATAGTATAAAAATCAAGTAAACGCGACAGATTCCGTAAACGTAGTTTTATTTCAAAAATTAATAACATATTTTTTTAAAGTAAGAAAGAGCTCTTTTCAGAAGTCATGTATAATATGGGTATTTGAAGGATGGAAACACATTCAATGTCTAAATAGCACCTTTAATGTTCCTCTAGTTACGATTAACTTTTAAATAAATGACAAGCTTAATTATTTTTCATCACTCTGGAACTCTACTAATCTAAAAACATAGGCATCTACAAGATTCTCCGCCGATTTCATCCACGTGGACTTCAGGATATAAGTACTAATGTGTATGCTAAATATCATGGTTATTGGTATAAGCGTAACATACATACAAACAAACACAGTTTTCTTATTTAAACACTTTAAGCTATTAGTAAGGCAAACATTTTGGATTATACATACACTTTCTCTTATCTACCGCAGTATATAATTAAATTAAAATAAATATTTTACAGAAGGATTAAATTGGTACGTTAGATACGTTACACAATGCGAACTGTGCAAATCTCAGAATTTGACTGATTAAATCAAGGGACTTACTCATTGAGAAGTGACAACTTTCTTGAAATTCTTAATGCGCAGGGTTGATACCCACGTACCACAGTAATGTAACATAGATCCAGTGGCCCGCCAACACAGGCGGAGAGATGGCACATGGAGGGTTTATTTAGTGGGTGAAGGCCCCTCACTACCCTGTTCGTTGCCCCAAACGACGGGGTGTGCGGTTAGGTTACATTTTTTTCCGCCTTAACAAAAAAAGGGTTGATAAATATTTGTGCAAGAAACTATACAATAAATATGGTTTGAAATGATCTTCTTTCTGTAATTCTTCTTCGCCGCCTCCCATTCCTTTCCCTGGGAATAGATACGCACGATTAATTCATGTGGTATTTTTAGTGTAAAACCAAATAAAAACACCTAAAACCTACTTTACATACAACTAGTGAACATACAATAAGTTAAAGGTATTTTTTTTTTATTATTGTATTCTTATTAGTAAGCAAGCTCGTGGTAGCCCTATCGCTACAAGTAATTACATTTGCCTATGTATTTAAGCACACTTCAGGAAAACGTGCAAACGTCTCTTCTAATTTCAACCCACTCCTCTGGGAGGACTATTTAAATAACCTAAAATTAGATTCCGAATCATCCGGGACTCACTGAATAAATTCATTGGTTGAATATTAATTTGTTGATCTTTGTAACGTAACGTTATATTGATTTGAATCATGCGGCAAGAAGGGAATACGTTTTTAGTGTAATTTTTACAAAATTACTAATAGGTTTATTTTAAGCAGTAACAGCCTTAGAATTAATATGGAAAAGATAGATAAATCGAGTTCTATTTTTTGCTTGCATTAAAATCCTTGACAAAATGTATACGTGATCAAAAATCACATATCGCAGCTGCATGAAGGTGAAAACATCATAATAAAAATATATGTTTGAGAAAACTTCTTGTGAAGCGGCTTGTGAAGTTTGCCATCCAGCATTTCGTCAATTCAGTTGTGTATATGAAGCAGAGGCTCTCGGCCTTGGTGAGACCTGACTTGGCTCACTGGCCGCCGACCCCACTGCCGCTGCCTAATGCTGGAGAGACTTCACAGGGTAGCCTTTTTAAATGCCTCACCAAGTTTGCCCCGAAGGCTCCTCTACCTATTAGCCACCGCAAAAACTACGGCCAAGGCTTCGAAAATCTTCCTTCCTTCTTCTCCGGAGGCTACTCTGGGAGCTTCTGTATGAGAACGGTCATCCGCTTCTCTCCACCGAGAGTCCTGCTCCCAACTTTTCGATTACTGTCTTGTTCCCCCACTCCAATTACACTCCAAAAATATAGGAATTAGTTGCCGCACTCCAATACGTTGGAACCTGCATACCTAAGAGATTTTTTCGACGGTTTGTGAAATCTACCAATTTGAACACGGCCTAAATCCCTCTCACTATGAGAAGATACCCTTGCCTAAAACGGGGCCAGTAAAAAGCGTAAAACAAAAAAAAACTTAAGAAATTTGAGTGACATGTGAGGTCTAAAATTGGGAGTCGGGTTAAGAAAAAAACAAAAAAGGTTTAGTCAAAAAACGTTCCCGAAGTGTTAGTTTTCAGCGGTAGCAACACTATAAAAATGAAATCACAAAAATAATAATTAATTCAAAAATAATATTTAATTAGGATTTTGATGCAAGTTTTTTATTTGATAGCTCTTGATAAGACTTAAAAACTGGTATATGTACTTGTACATTTTATCCCGTTACTATATCGGGAACTAGAGATATAACTTAAAGACTAGCCCTTGGCTGCGGCGAAGCCGCGGACAAAGGCTAGTATTCATCATAAAACAGAATTTTCACTTTGCCACCTTGGTGATTTTGATCCATATACTTTAGAATACTTCATGACCTAAGTACTTGTTTATACTAATGTACACGTATAGAAGAAAATTAAGCGATGTCTAAATATTAAACGCCTCCAAGCTGTTTAGTCGTAAATTGAACATAATTATTTCAGAATAAGTCCTTTTAATAACTTGAATCTGTTAAATAGTTAAATTAATTAATGGACTAAGAGGCGATGAAATTATTTCGCAAAACTGTTCTCTGTGAGAATATTAATGTTCTAAATTATTTATAGTTGTTATGAATGGTTTACTTCTATCTAAATAAATTTGACGTGTAATTTGGAGAATGATTAAATTACCTAAACCTCCTTGGGGATATTAGATTGTATTTATATTCATGTGAGAATGGGATTTTAACAGAGCTGCTAGTGAAGGCGTGCGGCAAATAAGTTTACTGCCAACGTAATAATTAGCTTGGTTCTATTGAATATATGATACAAGAGAAGGAGAAGATATTTTCATATTGAAACTATCGTGAGATTGATACCTATTAGAAATATATCAAAGGAAATAACTCACGTTGAGGATCGATTTAGTCGACCCGGGTTTTGAGCATATTCGACGCTTATCATCAGGGCGAGCGCGCAGTGGTGTCAACGGCGGTAGTGTCCGCCGAGAACTCGAAACCCAGATCGACTAAATCGATCCTCAACGTGAGTTATTTCCGGTGATATATTTCTAATATGAGAAGATATTTGTAAGTAATAATGAAAGCCCTAAAAAATATTTCTAGTTAAGATTTCAATAGTAAGGATTTTAAGATAGTGAAACATCTTATTTGGGCGTTTGATGATGGGTTATTGAGACTGAAATTTGAAGGGCGTTTCACGTTTAAGCACATTTCGTTACGTGAGATAGAAGAAATAGAAATACATAATATAGAGCGAAGATATAAGAAAGCTTACCACCGAAGGAATGTAACATAGTTCCAGTGGCCCGCCAATAATGGTGGAGAGAAGGCACACGGCGAGTTTCTTTAGTGGGTGAAGACTACTACCCTGTTCATTGCCCCGAACGACGGGGTGTGTGGTTAGAAACATTTATTCCCGCCTTAACAAAAAAAAACGTAAAAGAAAGATTTAAATTAAAAAAGTGACTTATGTATAAACAAAGATACAAAGCGATAGATATAAAAGTTTCGTGCATTGTTCACAATGTTGCTATATAATTAGTATTTTATGTTTATATATATTTTTAGCATTTGACATGCTTAGCACTATACATTAAACACAAACTGAAAAATGTGAAATCGAAAATAACAGTCACGAGCAGGATTTGAACCTGCATCTCCTGGATACCGTCCAGATGCTTTGCCAATTCAGCCATCGTGACAATTGCTCCTGACTGCTAATTTCGATAACTCATTCATACTTAACGTCTTCAGGTTGACGCCTGCGCCATCTGTCGGAAGTATTTTCATACATTATGCCAACCAGGTAGGTAAACTTAATTTTACGTTAAACACAAAGTGAAAAATAATTAATTTAAAAAAAAAAAAACTTATTACTTACTCTAATAATACCCCCTTCTATCCTTCTATTATTGCTATCTCATTTTAGCGCTGTTGCCCTGACTTACCCATTGGTTGATAGTTTTTTGTTCTAGAACTTTTCCTATCCATACGCTTGCGATTGGAGTAGCCATAGAACGTTCTCGAACCCTGGCGTACTCTGCTCGCATCCGGGATCGCATGCTGGCCATATATGGTAATAATATTTGGTTTTGGCCTTTGTGGGAGTGGAATCATGCGACCCATTGGCGATAATCTAACTGGGTAGGGGCCTAGGCAACCGCGTGTATTTTAAATTTGCGGATATGGTATCCGGTATCAATTAAATATGCGACTATATAATTTATATAGTAATTTGTTCGGTTACATCGTAACAATACCCCCTCTCCCGGAGAAAGGATTTTACGCAGTAAAATCCGTTGCGGTAAGCGCCTCAGAAGGCTGGAACAGCCAGTTACTGTCTCACATGTATTCATCCACTAACAAACGACCAAACATACAACCCGACAAAGTGTCTGATGAATCTTTGAATCAAAAGACCTCCTTACATACAAGAGTACAACTCTAATATTAGCGAGTTGGACTCCAGAACAGAAACTGCTTGATAGGGATCATCCTTGAAAAAGGAATATGAGCGATGGTACCTAATATTATGACGGTTCGGCAATTGTGAAGTAATATTGGTCTTTGATGAATTTTACTAGAGTCACGGCCCGCTCTAGATGCGCACAACGCGAAGCAACAAAAGGTGAAGGCTTATTAAAGGAGTCACGGCCCACTCCATACGCGCTATAAACGCAACGAAGAAAAAAAACAAATACAAAAATCTCTCAACTATCGTCAAAGTTTCGTGAAGGCTTATTTTTTAACTCTTAAAGACCAAAACACCAGCAAAAACCGAACAAAACAACTCTATCCTAAAAAAAAGGTTAAATGAAATTATATAACAATGTTTTACAATATTAAATTAAATTAAACAAAACAAAATCTAAATTGAACCCTCACAAAACGGTAAACAACAATTAAAATCTCCAACATCAAACAACAAGACAAAACAATCCGATACGAGGTCAACATCCGAGAATGTGTTGTAATAAATTAAGAAAATGATAATAATAACTAAGAAAGAGATGAGTGCAGTTTAAAATCTTTAACAGGCCAATTACCCAAATTATTACCGGTCATGTGTTCCAAGGTATTCACCCTCATCCCCGTATCATAGCTAAACGCTCCCCATTGGTGTTCACCGATGGGGAGCGTTTAGCTATGATGAATTTAGGAGCCAGTTTTTTCGCGAAGTAAGCATCCTTATCGCTTTGGAAATAGCAACGCTTCCATATAATGTCCCCAACTTTGAAGTCGACCGATTTCCGACGCAAGTTGTAGCGTTGTGAGCTTTTAACGTGGCTGTTATACAGAGACAACTGAACTTCGTCAAATATTTTTGCCAGACAACCGAGGTTTTGTGCATAATCATCGCGTGGAGAGAGTACGAGATCCGTTTGATCCACATCTGTGACGTAATACAACCCGCATGGTATGAGTTCTCTACCATACACTAAGAGGGATGGTGTAAATTTGTTTACCTCATTAACGGAGCTGTTCATGGCAAACTGTATTTTTGGTAAGTTAACGTCCCAAGTTCTGTGGTCATCTTCCACGAAAGTGGAGATGGAAGTGATCAGGGTTCTATTGTAACATTCCACAGTGTTGACTTGGGGCGTATATTTAGGCGTGAAATGTACCTTCGGAACCTTGTAATGATCATACAGTTTAGCTAGCTCGCGACTAATGAATTGCACTCAGTTGTCTTGCAAAACAAGCTGGGGTATTCCATGTACGAGGAAAACACCCTCTTCTAACAAAAAACATTTAGAAATGGATACAGCTGTAGCTTTCCGCAAAGGAAACAATAAACAATATTTCGAAAAACAACAACAAACAACTAAAATATAAGCGTTCTGTTTACGCGAAACTGGTAAGGGACATACCAGATCTATCGAGATCAATTGAAAGAGTCTACTACATTCTTTAGGTCTACCCAAAGGGCCTTAGGTACAATGTGTAGGAGATTTATAAGCAGTACAGGTATTGCAAGCTGTAACAAATTTAGCGGGATCGCTATACATTCCTGGCCAATAAAAACGCAATCTAAGCCTGTACGTTTTGAAGGTACCCATGTGGCACGAAGTAGGGTCCGAATGGTTTTCTTTCAGTACCGTTTGCCGATTTTCTTTTGGAACAACCTCCTTCCATTGGAATTCCAAGGTGAGTGCAGTGTATATCAGCTTTGTTCTTCCTCTTCCTCGGCCTGGGTAAAATTTTGAGAGTACGATTCGTCGGTAAACGCCTTCGGAAACATCTCACTTGGGTCGCAGTATTGTGCTTCATTTTGTTCATAATGCGTATCGTATTCCTCCTGGTGTTGATTTGGTTCATTCGAGGTGTAAAATAGTTCTTCAAATTAAAGCTTAGGTGGTTTGTTGATAGACCTCATGGTGACGTCTGAATCCTTCTGTGGTGGATGTATTTGCTGGTGTGGTATGTTTGGTTGTTGTCTAAAATTAGATGAGCTTCTGAAGTTATTCGATCCAGAGGGTCTAAGTTACCCTGTTGCCTATTCTTCCATGGGAGCATGGATTGTAGCCACTGTTGTCTCTGTTCTGCATTCATATTATTACGTTGCGGTACAAAATGTTGGTTAGGAAACCTTTGTTGAAACGGTATAATATTGGAATGAGATGGTTGATTGGACTGTGGTTGTGGTGTATGCCAGATAGGTTTTTGTATTTCTTTTGGTTTGGCTTGTGTCAAAGATGTACTAAAATTATTATTCAAAATCAAATCAAATCATTTATTTATTGTTCTCTCTCACACAGAAACAGTTACATTACAAATCTTAAACTAGGGTACATGTGATACTTTTAATACATTTATATATATATATATTTAAGGTGAAATCTATGTGAGAGACTGGTATCTGCACTAGGAGAACCTGTATTACAGATTATCAGCCTCCCCTGACTCTAGACACTATGGTGCTAAGGTGAAATTATTTTATTTTATTTGAAGTGAGTTTATTGTGAGGAGCACAATAAATGTGTACACTTGTGTGCTGCTGTAGAGTATGTGTTTGTGTATGAGCGTGTGTGTGTATGCGCGTAATGTGTGTGGGTATGTGAGTGTGTGTGTGTGTGTGTGTGCGTGCGTACGTGTGGTTTTATTGTATTTGTGTGTGTGTGTGTGTGTGTGTGTGCGCGCGCGTGTGTGTTTATGTTTTTGTGTGTGTAATGTTAACCTTACGATGGAAACAAGCCAAATAATCTTGGGATCAGAATCTGTTATGAGGGGACATATTATAGTAAATTTTCAGTTTCCTCATAGCTAAGGGACTTCAACCATAACGTGATAGTCTTCTTACATTGAAATTTTGGCAAGGAATGAATATGCAATTTTTCATTTATTTTATTATATAAGTACTTCCCCAAAAAGCCAAAGAATCTTCCTGAAAAAGCTGTGGGTCACTGATTTTTCATCATTGAGCAAACCTTATGTCTCAGTCGCTTGTTGCCCCTTAAGAGATCATATGAAAGCAGCGAATGTTGTCTCAAAACAACGCTTAAAACATACAGTTGGCGTACTGTTAGGACATCTGAGACTTGGTATAGATCCTTTGTAGGGTATAAGAAAGGCAGGAAGTTACTCACTTTTAGAATCGCCCTTTGAGCTCTTTCCACTTTTATAAGATTAGTTTTATAGGCTCCGCCCCATACAGATACACAGTAAGATAATATTGGTTGGCATAGAGATAAGTAAACCATTTTAATAACATCCTTATCGGCAATATGACGTAAGTTTTTAAAGATGAATATTAACTTGTGGGTCCACGATGAAAGAAGGTCTAAATGATAGTTGAAGCTAAGGGTACCATCAATCATAACACCAAGATACTTTATGTGAGAGGCCCGTTCTAGATGATTACAAGTAGTAGAATTACAAGATCGGTTACCTAAACAGGAATGGGCTATGATATTGTAATCGTCAAGTGATTTGGGGGGAATATTTTTGAAAGTGAAAGATATATATTTCGTTTTATCAACATTAAGTGACAGACCATTATTTTTGAGCCACGTTGACACTGCATTGAAACCGACTTGAGCAAAGCCATACGTGTCATCCCAAGTATCCCCATGAAAGACCAGCGCTGTGTCATCAGCAAAGGTTACAATTTTGCCGTTGGTTAATTTAAGATTACACAAATCGTTAATATAGGTTAGGAAGAGCGTGGGACCCATCACGCTGCCCTGCGGCCCACCAAAGACAATCGGTAGATCTGTACCAGTAACTTCACCGATTCTTACTCTTTGATATCTATCATTAAAATATTCTGCGAATAACTTATGTTGAATGCCACGAATACCATTTTTTTCCAGTTTATGTAGTAAGATTGAGACAGAGACCGTATCAAACGCCTTAGCCAAGTCTAGGAATATTGCAATCACTTTCTTCTTTTTGTCAAGTGTATACACAATGTGATCTATTAACTCATGTACAGCATCACTAGTCGAGGTACCTGATCTGAAGCCAAATTGGGATTTTGATAAAAGTTTATTAGTTTCTAGGAAGTTAATCAAACGTTTATTTAAAAGCTTTTCTACTATTTTCGAGATGGTGGGAGGAATATAAATTGGTCTATAGTTATCGATACGGGCTCTGTCTCCACTCTTATGTATAGGAATTATCTCAGCTAGTTTGAATTCCTTTGGAAATACTCCTGTACTAAACATGAGGTTGAAAATGTACGTCAAAGGAGCTACTAGGATGTGGTGGTATCGCTTTAAAATTTACTATGTGACAAACGTGCCTCTTCTTGTCTAGCATTTATTATTACCATTTCCAGGGTAGCTGGATTCGATATGCGTACCCCTGTCGACACATGAAATTCTAAATTATTAACATACTGGTCTATTACCATTTTTTCCTAATACGATTTGTCGCTATGCTTGCCCACAGATTGTAGTATATCTTAGATATCTCTAAGACGTTTGCCAAAAGTTTCAGAGTCTTCGCTTTTATTACGTCGAATGCGGGCAAGCTCCTGCATCACTTTTATTTCGTTGCATGGTTCACCTAACCTACGTATTAACAAGGTTTTAATGGCCTGCCAGGTATCAAGAGACTCTTCGTATGCTATCACGTCAATCGCGGTTCCGCGCAGTCTACTCTTAATTAGACAAATTAATGCTGGATTCGCTCGGGCGGGTGCCTCTAACAACAACATAATATTTTCCACTTCCCTAATGAAAAAGTTGAGTGTTTTAGGGTTGCCATCGTACTTGGGCATTAGGTCCCCAATAAACTTCAAATTAGCCATATCTGCACTACCCATTGCCATTGTTGCAATAATATATAATATAAAAATGAATCGCTAAATGTGTTGGTAAGCGCATAACTCAACAATGCCTGGACCAATTTGGCCAATTCTTTTTTTTAAATGTTTGTTGAAGTTCAAGGATGGTTTTTACGGCGAGAAAAATTCGAATAATTGCTGGAAAAGCCCTAAAAACAGCCCTTTTCTTTTTCCCATAAAAACGTTTTCTAACTAAAACGAGCTTTATTGCTATTGTATAAAGTTCATATTGAATTACAAGCAGTCACTGTTGTTTAAACAATGTAGGTATGTTCCTAACGTCAAAGAGTCAATTTGCACTTTATTACCTCTGTACAAAGTTCAAATTCAATCATATCTATCAAAGCAGTGTGCATTGGAGCACAGATAAACAAAAAAGAAAAAGAAAACGAAATTGAATAGTTCAATTTGGTCGGTTTCACGATATTATTTCATTTGTTTTAATTTAAAAAAAAAAGTTGAAACAACAACAAACTGTCAATGTCAGTGGGTTTTTTTCTTGGATTTTCGGTTACCTCCTACTCTAATGAGCTAATGAGTTTGCTTTTATCAACTGATACACATAACAAATTCGTACCTATATAGTGTTTTGTGCAGTGTTTATTTACCTATGATCGCTAATTATTGCATGTGACAAAATAATCTATAATATAGATATGCCTCCTATTAGACGAAGCAATTTAGGTAGAAGAACCCGAAATGCTACAAACCAAGCTAATTACCGATCTAATCATGCTGCACAAGAACGTAACGGCCGAAATGAACGTGAAAGAATTCGGATATCAAAACGCGTGAAGCGCGAGCGCAACATTCAACTAATAATCGCGCAAGTTTGAATCGAGCTGCTTTCAGGTACGATGTGTCAATTGACTACAGTAACTACCGATGTGTTGTTATTGGTTCGATTAACTCGGTTTGCTCACATTGTAAGGCATTGAAATATAAAAACGAAGCTAATGGATTGTGTTGCGCAAATGGTAAAGTGAAATTGATACCATTGGAACCACCACCAGAGCCATTGTACTCATTGGTTTCAGGAATAGGAACAGATTCGATACACTTTTTGACAAATATCCAACAATATAACAATTGCTTTCAAATGACTTCATTTGGGTCAACAAATGTAGTACGGGAAAATTTTATGCCAACTTTCAAGGTATGTATTTCAAGGTATGTTAATCATAATTATTTTAGCGAAAAATATGTTCTGTCACCTAAATTAAGATGTGTCACTAATCATAATCATCACTTAGTCATCATATTATTTGGTGATTCATTTTTAGCAACACTTTTATTATTTTGAAACACAATATAATTATTTGATGATAGATATTAGTTACAACTAATTAGGAGACAGATATAATTTTTAAGAAATAATATATATTTAAGTTTGATCATTGACAATCCATAAATTTATAACCCACATTGATTATTTATTTTATTTTATAGTGTTTGGTGCAAAAATAATATATTTTTTTAAATTTACAGATACAAGGCCAAATATATCATAGAGCCGGTTTACTGTTACCAGTGTCAGATAGCAACTACAAATTCCTGCAAATTTATTTTATGGGCAATTCAGCACAAGAAATTAATATGCGTTGTGCACATAACAATTTAGTAAAAAGGTCTATTGTAGAACAATTACAAAGTTTATTTCATGAACACAGTCAATTGGTTATATTGTTTAAAACTGCCCTGGATCTGATGCCATCAGATAATCACAAAATTGTAATCAGAGCTGATAAAACACCTGCGGGTCAACATGCAAGACGTTTTAATGCACCAACTATTGATGAAGTTGCTATCGTTGTAGTTGGAGAAAACTTGGAATCCTGTGATATTGTTTTACATCGTCGGAATGATCAATTACAACGTATAAAGGAAACACACCGCTCATATGATGCACTGCAAATCCCGCTATATTTTGGCAAGGTGAAGATGGCTATGATTTCTCAATAAAAATGATAAATCCCATTACAGGTAATTAAAATATTAGTTTAGCTATGGCGATAATATCTTAGTAACTATATTATGTATTTTAATTTTATATTTCAACAATGTTATTAAAACAAAATCTATTTACAGGTTCTGAAACGAACAAAAAAGTCAGTTCAATGAACTATTGTTACCATTCATTTCATTTTGATTTTCATAATGATTCGGGAAAACGAAGACAATCACATATTGAAATGTCGGCGATTATATCACAAATATATTGTTGACATGTATGTCAAAATTGAAACGAAGAGATTAACATTCATCAGGTTGAATCAGAGCTAACTCCGATCTGAAGAGTATATTCACCTTCGAGATGCGATTAATACTGATGGAAATGCACAGAATGTTGGTCGGATGACTATTCTTCCAGCAACATACATCGGAAGCCCTCGACATATGCATGAATATGCTCAAGATGCCATGTCGTATGTTCGTCATTATGGTACAGCAGATTTGTTCATCACATTTACATGCAATCCGCAATGGATAGAAATCAAGCAGGAGTTATTCCCTGGGCAATCACCCATTGATCGTCATGATATAACAGCAAGAGTCTTTAGACAAAAATTGAAATCTTTAATGGATTTCATTGTAAAACATTATGTGTTTGGTGAGACACGCTGCTGGATGTATTCTGTGGAGTGGCAGAAATGAGGATTGCCACATGCACACATTTTGATTTGGTTGGTTGAAAAGATAAGGCCAAATGAAGTTGATGCAGTGATATCAGCAGAAATCCCTAATGTACAAGTAGATCCTGGATTGCATGAGGTAGTTATCAAAAATATGATACATGGTCCCTGTGGAACTCTTAATCCAAATTCACCATGTATGATAGATGGTAAATGTTCAAAACGATATCCACGGACATTAATATCGGAAACAATTACTGGTAATGATGGTTATCCACTGTATCGTCGACGATCGGCAGCAGACAATGGAAGATCAACAATTGTCAAATTAAATCAACAAGATATTGAAATAGATAATCGTTGGATTGTCCCATATTCACACAAAGAGTGTATTTTACAGCACAGAACGCAGCACAAAGAGCTGCTCAGCCACCATCTACTACATTAACCAGTTTTTTCGAGACATGCCAAAACGATGATTTTGCACAAACATTGCTATATTCTGAAATGCCAAAATATTATATTTCGAATCAATCCTCAAGGAGATTTATAAGACGGAAACAAGGGAAACAAGTTCAAGGATACCCAGATGTGTATTCCACCGATGCCATTGGTCGAATTTATTCAGTACATCCAAGCAATGATGAATGTTTTTATTTACGACTGCTATTAGTCAATGTACGTGGCCCAACATCATTCCAACATTTACGAACTGTTGATGGTGAATTGTGTGGATCTTACAGGGAAGCCTGTCAACGTTTGAAATTGCTAGACGCTCATTGGGATCAAACTCTCAATGATGCTGTAATATCATCACACGCTCATCAAATACGAACATTGTTTTCTATAATCATATCTACATGCTTCCCATCAAACCCAATTGATTTGTGGATCAAGTACAAAGATAATATGTGTGATGATATTTTGTATCAAATACGAAATAGAATGGGAAATCCAAATATACAAATCAGTGAAGAAATTTACAACGAAGCATTGATTTCAATTGAGGACATGTGCTTGATGATGTCAATCAAACTATTAATTCAATTAGGCCTGGCCGCGCCCAATCGTCCAATGCATGATGTTTTTAACCAAGAGTTGAATCGACAAAAAATGTATGATCTCAACACTTTAAAAGAATTAATTCAAACGAATCTTCCATTGTTGAATGAACAACAGAAGTATTTATTTGAAAATCTTATGAAAGTAATCAATGATGAAACTGGAGGGATTTACTTCTTAGATGCACCTGGTGGTACAGGAAAAACTTTTTTGATTTCATTAATATTAGCAACGATTCGCTCACAAAATAAAATTGCACTTGCACTCGCTTCGTCGGGAATCGCAGCAACTTTGCTTGAAGGTGGTCAAACAGCCCATTCAGCATTAAAATTGCCATTAAATATGCAAAGCAATGAAACTCCGACCTGCAACATTTGTAAGAACTCTGCAATGGCAAAGGTCTTGCAGCAATGTAAATTAATTATTTGGGATGAATGCACGATGGCACATAAAAAATCTTTGGAGGCTTTAGACAGAACATTAAAAGATATACGGAGCAATCATAACCAATTTGGTGGTGCAATTATTTTATTAGCAGGAGATTTTCGTCAAACATTGCCAGTGATTCTACGATCAACACCAGCTGATGAACTCAATGCATGTCTAAAGTCCTCCAATTTATGGAAACATGTCAAAGTACTTCATTTAAGCAAGAATATGCGTGTCGAGTTACAAAATGACCAATCTGGAAACATTTTCTCAAAACAACTCATTGACATTGGTAATGGCAAACTTCCTATAGACATGTTGACTGGCTGCATTAACATTCCTCAAAGTTTTTGCCAGTTAACTCGATCAAAAGATGAACTTATTCAGAAGGTGTTTCCAGATGTTTCTCAAAATTACAGAAACCATGATTGGTTTAGCGAACGAGCTATATTAGCTGCAAAAAACATAGATGTAAATGAATTAAATTTAAAAATACAAGAACAAATTACAGGCGAATCGAGGATATATAAATCAGTTGATTCGGCTACTAACCAAGATGATGTAGTAAACTATCCACCAGAATTTTTAAACTCGCTGGATTTGCCAGGATTGCCACCTCACAATCTTCAATTAAAGGTTAGATCAGTAGTTATAATGTTGCGAAATATCAACCAACCGCGTCTTTGCAACGGCACACGGTTAGCGATAAAAAAATTAGTAAACAACGTGATAGAAGCAACTATACTGAAAGGAAAGTATAAAGGAGAAGACGTACTCATACCGCGCATCCCAATGATTCCGAATGATGTGCCGTTTGACTTTAAACGACTACAGTTCCCAGTTCAGCTTGCTTTTGCTATGACCATAAACAAGTCCCAGGGGCAATCATTAAGTGTTTGTGGTATTAATCTGGAAAACCCATGTTTCTCACATGGTCAATTGTATGTTGCCTGTTCCCGTGTTGGAAAACCATCAGATTTGTTTGTCTATGCGCCAGATAATCAAACAAAAACATCGTATATCACAAAGCACTACAATGAAAATAAAACTGATTTTTGTTAATAATTATGATTCATATGATTAACAATAAAGAGATTACTTATTTTTAAATGCTTATATATGTTTTATTTAATTATATTTCTTATTCACAACGCCCTATTACCAGAGTGACGGTTCTGTTCAGGAGAATTTTTTGCCCCGACTATAAAATATGTAGGAACAAAAAAATGACACATTACAAATAATTTTGACAGGCTATATTTGGCAGTACGAAGTCTGCCGGGTCAGCTAGTACCTATATAAAAATTCTATAAAAACTACTACTGCCTACCCTTTAAAGAATAGCGCTATGATATAAAGACTTTAATTAATATAGTTATGATACCTATATTACTCAATAGCTGGTAATTTAATACGCGTGAATTGATCGCTCGGTCTCAGTGTTTACCGTGTAAATTTATTGTTATTTAGGTCATACAGTACATTTATAATAATTGAAAATAAAACTTATGTCTATCGCTAATTTAGTATACAGACAACGCACATATGATATTAAATTAATGTTAATAATATACCACAGGAAATATAGCACAGGATACTGGGAAAACGATTCTATACAAACTTACGAACGACGAACTTCTTTTGATATATGAGAAATCAAGAAGGCACATGGATTATTGTACTTGGCCTAATTGCCTAACAAAATTAACATTCTCCTTTATCGACGTTAGATAATGCAATTTCAAATACATAAGAACCCCCTTGTTTCGACGGAACCTCATATCTCACATGTCGATCGTATCGTGATCACTGTGATTAGTTGAAAGATCACCGTGATTGATTATTGCGACATTACGCGTCGATTATTATTATCTTGTTTTGTTTTATTGCTAATGATGGCAGACGAGCAATGGCCCACCTGATGGTGGTGGGTAGTAAGTGATAACCATCGCTCATGGACTCAACTATACTGAAAGTATCGTCAAGGCACTGCGCACCATTTCATTTCTCAGATATGAAATTAAAATATAAATGGCTATCTTCTGCTACAGCCAAAACACAGTGACGTGCTTCATGACTGGTCACACAGGAGACGATGGTGCCGACACGTTCGGTACAGCATAGCAAGTGAGTACTCTCACTTGGTAACTAGCCCTGCCACCAGAAATGTGTGGAAACACCGAACATTTGGACTGTAAATGGTTACCAGAAGATAATTGATTAACTTTTACATCGACAGGGTTGATACCGCTCGCTCAGTAGAGGGTACCCGTAAGGGTAAGCCGCCGACGGACCAATGAAGGAATGTAATATGGTTCCGGTGGCCCGCCAAAATAGGCGTAGAGACGGCACACGGCGGGTTTCTTTAGCGGGTGAGGGTCCCACACTATCCTGTTCGTTGCCCCAAGCGACGGGGTGTGCGGTTAGGAACATTTTTTCCCGCCTAAACAAAACAAAAAAGGGTTGATACCGCGATGTACAGTTAATATATCAATAAAGTAATCTTGCAATATATGTAAGCAATATCGGATAACATCAACGAACGAACGATCTTGTAATCTCAATGGTGTAAATTGAATCTCCACCCGCGTGATACACAAATCGATTTCATAACACGTTTGTATATAAACAAGATATTATGTTTAATCGATTAATTAATCGAACTGATACAATTTTGATGTGATATCGTTATATAATATAATCATTATTAACATAATTACTGTCGCATTAACACACTCAAAGTTGATTGTACTCTGTGAGTGATTATCTTTAGTTAACCAACTTTTAGAAGGTCTTGATTATTAATGGTAACCGGTGAGAATTGAGCCGTATTTAATGTTTACAATGAGCAGTGCTTTGAATGTGCAATTGGTGTTTTAAACTACGCGTCCATTTATCCGCGCCGTACGCAACGCAGTCAGGCATTTTTGTTCGCTCTGTATGAATTTGTCTAGCACTGCGTTTACTATTCCGCAAGCACGCGCCGCAGTCAGGCATATGTTAGCTATCTGGTAAAATGCGGATGACGTCATCAGCATTTTTTAAAAATGCGGATGACGTCATCGGCATTTTTCGCTTAGGTTCACCTAGGGTTGTCGTTGTTCTGATTTCCAGATGGTTTTTTTTGATGTGAAACATCTAATGCGGAGGGAGGATGAAATCGGCTGTTAGCGTGGCGACGCTTTTATTTTACTTGTCCCGTTCAAATCTTGCAACTAAAATTTGACACACTTGTCAGTTTCTGATTGTGTTGAAATTTTACACGCATATGTATATCGCGTGACAATGCAATATTATGATGATATGGATCTGATCTGATGATGGAGCTGGAAGGTGGACATAGGAACTCTATAATGAAACGGCGCAACCCCATCGAGTTTGGGATCGTATGATTCGTCTTGACGAGTACTTTATCTCTAGATTGTATCCAGGGTCTGATGATGAAGCTGGAAGGTGGCCATAGGAACTCTGTTATAAAACGACATAATTCCATCATAATGTATTTATCTCAATAACAGTAGAGTACATATTGTAAGCTTCAATGTACTCGCCAAACCTTAACGTTTATTGGCGAGACGCGCCCATAAACTTAATAATTAGTTTATAATCTAGTCCATGGGTCAGCTGCCAAAAGGCCTTCAGGGGAAACAGGGGGACTATATAAAGGAAAGCATGCCACAATTTTCATATTATTTTAAATTTAAAGACATTTTATTGTAATTTTATTATGAGAAATGACGAAAAATAACAAGAAACAAACAAATAAAAAAAAATGCATATTTAATTTTATGCTTGGTATCATAATGGTGTTTTACGTTATAAGTACTCTTTTTGTATAGCAAGGGTTTATTGGCATATTAAGCTGGTTTCCCATTACAATTAAGTACCATAACAATTTAAACATTATAAGAAAAGAGAATGGGATTTTTGAGCCTTTCTTTTTTTAGTTAAGGCGGGAAAAAATGTTCCTAACCGCACACTACGTCGTTCGGGGCAACGAACAGGGTAGTGTGGGGCCCTCACCCACTAAATAAACCCGCCGTGTGCCGTCTCTACGCCTTATTAGCAGGCCACTGGAACTACGTTACATTCCTTCAGTGGTGGGATTTTTGGGCCTGAAGTTAACAAGTTGAAATATTCTTTAAAACATTGGCAATATGTTTCTAATATAAAATTCAAAAATCTAGCTTATTTTGCAATCTAGAAATCGAAAAATCATTAAAAAAGAAATGATGAAGGAAATCGATTACTTTAGTCGATTTACAATAGAATGAATGCTCATTTGGATTGATAAATAAAATTAAAACTAAATGTTTAGTTTCTTTATTAATCATTTATTCAAAAGAATGAATTAATAAAAAAAATCGAGGAAAAATAATATAGAACATTGTTATATCACTATATCGATTGATATACTAAATTGATACACAAGTGAAATCCTCTTTTTTAACGCTACCACAGCAACACTACCTTTGGCAGTTTAATTTTATCTTTTCCAGCTTTATTAACGTTATTTATTATACTGTTTTGCTTATTTTATTGACCCTTGCTTCGTTACTGGACACTGAGAACTTGCCTACACAATGGTCCTGGCCTTATTATTTTCGAATAATCTATCTGCTTGACGACGGTTCTTTTACTTGAAATTCAAAGACGCTTGTGCCTAGCAGTGGGATAGTTTATTAAATAAGAATCTTAGTGTTATTTGAGTAGATAACACTACTTACCTTCAATACTTACTTAATTATTTGGTAAATGTACCTAAGAAAGGTACTGCCTTTTTCATACTACATGGGTGGCAAACAAGCATATGGCGCAGCTGATAAGTGACCCATCTGGTAAGCGGTTACCACCTGGATCCAAAAATGTATGGAAGCGTTTCCATCTCCATTGAAATTTCATTTTCATGAGGCATTGGCTCATAAGTTTCTTGCCGGGCTCTTCTCAAGAAAAGCCTTACTACGGGATCCGTCCGCTTGTGGCGTTTGTAATCGTGATATTGCGGATCCACTTGCCGCAAGCTCTCGTGTTAGGTTTTAGTAACATTGACAATTTTAAGTGCTACCTATATAATAAGCCTATGAAATAAAGGTATTTTTTAATTTGAATTTAAATTTATGGAGATTAATGACCTCGAGCGGGTTCAGCTGGCGCGTTTCTATAACTTAAGTACAGGAACCGAGCGAGAGAGAAATTAAAAATTAATAGTCACGTAGTCTGATTTGACACCAAGTACTTACGCTTCGATACCGCGTAAGTATTGACAGATTAATTCATGTTGTTCATATTATAATTTTTAAAATAGCTATAAAATAAATCAAGTCAAAAGAAGGATCGATTTTGGAAGAACGCCTTTTTGAACTCTATTTTTTTGGGTATGCAACCTTATTTAATAATTTATGTATCCAGGAGATGCAGGTTCAAATCCTGCTCATGACTGTTATTTTCGATCTTACATTTTTCACTTTGTGTTTAATGTATAGTGCTAAGCATATCAAATGCTAAAAATATATATAAAAATATCTAAATAATTATAGGGTTTGCGTCATTATTAGGTAAAAATCTTAATTGTAAAATTAAGTTTACCTGGTTGTTATAATGTATGAAAATACGTCCGACAGATGGCGCGGCGTCACCCAAATACGTTAAGTATGAATGTGTTATCGAAATTAGCAGTCAGGAACAATTGTCACGATGGCTGAAGTGGCAAAGCATCTGGACGGTATCCAGGAGATGCAAGTTCAAATCCTGCTCGTGACTTTTATTTTCGATTTCACATTTTTCACTTTGTGTTTAATGTTAGTTATACTTAGGTATTACTAATATACCAGCAAATCTTACCTACTTACTAATAGGTAAATACTCCCTCACCGTGCGCTTAATGCGTGCGTTTATTGAAGAGCTAAAAAGAATCATAGAAAATTCAACACTCCATTTCACTTAACTCTTTCTTAAATTGATGCCTACACTAAGCGGGAGCAAGCCAAGGGTAGTGTGGGGCCCTGACCCACTAAATAAACCTGCCGTATGCCGTTTCTCCGCCTGAACTGTGTTATATTTAGTGGTAAGCAAAGAATACATCTGCCAAACTTCTTAGACCAGTGGTTTAGGTTGTACATTGATATAATAATATCATTCGAGTAAGGTATATTTTAATTTTATGAATACAAATAAGAATTTAATATAAACTATGTAAATATACCTATACTAATCAATATTTCATTTGGATCTGTAGGTGTATCTGTAATACCTATGTATTTCTGATACGGTTTGTTTCTGAAAAAATATATCAATTCATAGTTGCGCAAAGGGCTATGGAGAGAGCCATGTACGGGGTCTCCTTGCGCAACTGAAAAATAAATGTGTGGATTAGCCGGAAAACACACGTGAGAGATGTGGTGGAAACCATCCCGCGGCCAAAGTAAACATGCGCAGATCATGTTGCTCGGATGAGCACAGATAGATGGGCTTGAGAAGTCATAGAGTGGAGGCCGTGGACGAACACCAGACAACGTGGTTGCCCACTGATGATGATGAATTAATTGAGTAACTGTGACTCTTTCCAAGTGGCATTTAGATTTTTCGCGGAATTTTAATTTATATTCTAAAATAAAAGTATCCTAAGTTATATAACATCAGCTATCTGCTGGGTCTCCTCTTATGGTAAGAGGGAGTCTACCACGATAGTCCAATCCGGGTTGGCAGACTTCACAAGCTACCGAGAAAATTTCTCAGGCATGCAGGTTTCCTCACAATGTTTTCCTTCACCTAGCTGTAATAATTTGTAAACAAACACACACATATTATCGGAAAATCTCAAAAAGTCCGAGGGGTGAGCGGTGATGTCTCAATCTTGGACTCGGGATTGAATCATTCGAGAAAACCTCGATACCGGCTTTGCGTACCGTTGTGCACCTTTAGGCTGTCACTGGTATTATATTTTTATACACGTTTAGTAAAAAGTTATTATTTAAACATTATAAATAGACACTTCATTTTCGAATTTTCGATTGCGTACCGCAGTGCGGGTTAGGGCGTGCCCTAGAGGCGACGCGTACCGACCTGCCCCCGTCGGTACGAACAATGGCAGATGCGGCGATGGGGGCCGCCACCCATCACGCCTTGCCCAGTTTGGCGAGTCGAGGGGAGCAGAGTGTCGAGTAGGCACGTGGAATGTAAGAGGTGGTGTGGAAGATAAGTTACACGAGCTGGTAACCGCCATCTCGGACAGACAGCTTGAGGACATCAAGCTGTATGTACATAGACCAAATCGGTCATGTATTGAAGGAAGGTGGAGTCAGGAGTCCCCGAAACCGGTGAGCGTCTATGAAGAGAATTGTGAATGTTGAGGAAGCGAGAGATGTATGCAAGAATAGAGCCTCTTGGCACTCTGTTCTCTCTGGCTACCCCGCAAGGGAAATGGTGTGATGATAAGTTGGTTTTCTTAATTTTTATTTACTTGCTTAAATTAATTATTAAACGTAGATAACTAAAGTAGTGTATAAACTTCCTGATGAATCACAAACATATCTTTCCAACAATTCAGTTTGCAATCTGGATGAAGCTATTAATTATCCAATAGAATTATAAATACCATAAATGTGCCTGATCTACCCCGTCATAAACTAGAACCTAAGATTGGCGTACCCATCACATTGCTCCGTAATTTAAACCCACCGAAACTTTGCAAAGGTACTAGATTGCGAGTAGTATCAATATAAGGAAACGTTCTAAAAGGACTTTTAATGCCCGGATGTGGAAAAAGTGAGACGGTATTTACTCGTATACTGCGAATTCCCACAATGACGTCTATATTTTTCCCTTTAAATTCAAGACTTCAATTCAAGGGTTGCTTTATTTATTTTTATGAAATTCTCGCGGACGAAGTCGCGGGTAACAGCTAGTGTTATTAAATATATTGATATTACCAGAAGCTAAAACTAAAAAGCTACTTTTTTGTAGTAATAGATATGTACATATTATGTTTACCACAGAGATTTGTGATCGTGTATGCTAGTGTGTTTAGAAAAAGCGTTACATGTTCTTGTTACATTATTTCTAATAGTACCACTAAGCTCTTGTAGATTCCAATTTTATAAAGCATATCGAGTGCTAATAAATAGGCAATTATGTGGTTTTCTTTTTAATTTATTATATAACATAGGCATAATATTCTAACTAGTAAACAAAATAAGCGTATACTATACATCAACTTTGTCCCTCAGGGAAATCTCGTATCCTAGGCTGCAATGAATACAGAATACGTTTTAATAATACATCGAGTGTAACTACGTTCAATAACTTGACAGTAACTAGTATATCAAATTAGATAGGTATATTAAGACATGAATATATAAGTAATCAGCTTGACGACCTGCGCATGTGAGCATGTAGTTCTCAAGTATATTGAAAACTATTCTCAAGGACCAACGCTCGTATCTATGTACATGTAATAGCGGTTACTTGAGTAAAAGTCAGTCAGTCATCGCTAAATAGTATTCGGATTAATAAGATTAATAGCAAATAAATATTAATAAAAAATATTAAATAGAAACTATACTATTACGTTTATAAAGAGAGCTATGTGTAACTATATATTTAAGATATTTGAGTAAAATTACTATATTAGGCTTTCAGAAAACAATTTTTTTTTAGATCTGGCTGTTTGTTTGCACGTGCGCATCACATAAAAACTACCAGACAAAATGTTTTAGTCCTTGATTCATTAATCAAAAAGCATTTTTGATTTATCTGTCTTCTATATTGAGAATCTATAGTATATTGAGAACCTATATTGAGAATCTATAGTATATTGGAAACCAAAAAACTAGCTTTTTCCTGCGGTGGAGCTGCGGGTAAACCACGATACTTTATGTGATTGTAAGTTTGCATCATAAGATATTTTTCAGTTTCGAATAAGAAAACACAGAAAAACATTTTAAAGTATCTATCCTCTAATTGACCGTGTGGGGCCGGCTTTAGAATTGTCCCACCTCTCTCCACCCATGGGAGTCGTACGAGCCGACTGAGGGAATACCAGAGGAGTGGGCAGCAACACTCCCTCGAATATTAACAACATCCACTGCGATCGCCAACCCGCCTGCCAAGCGTGGCGATTACGGCACTATCCCCATATGAGCGAAACACATGTTGTGGCGTTCTCTTGAGGAGGCCTATGTCCAGCAGTGGACTTCGAAAGGCTGATGGATGGATGGATGGATCCTCTAATTTACAAAGGTACAAACAAGATCCATCCATCAGCCTTTCATCGTCCACTGCTGGATATAGGCCTCCCCAAAATGGGGGTTTTACCATAATCGCCACGCTTGGCAGGCGGGTTGGCGATCGTCTTCTACCTATATTGAGAATATAGGTATATATATAGGTGCGTGTTACGTATACACAAACAAGATACGAAAATAAAATATAAATTCTGTGGTACGACAAAAAGGCCAAGTTGTAGGGTACCAAACTTAAGCCCTCGCCCCTTCTGTGGTACACAATAAGAAGTACTTTCTCGAGTTCCGTTTAATTTTTATGATGAAAAATGACCCTCGTTCGTTTACTAACATTGATTGTTGAGTAAAACATTTGTTCGTCAGACGCTTCGTTTATAAATAATATTTGACTTTTGATGTTTGTATTGGGCATCTTTGAAAACGTCAAAATATTCCAAAAGGTATATTATATCATGGCTTATTGAATTGCTTTTCATGTTTAGGGTTACGGTCGTTAAGTGGTAGAAAATTAAGTTGTTTTAGAATAATATAAATTCTTGTTAAGCGCCCTCATGTTATCCACAGACGAATTAAAATTGTTATTGGTTTATTGATTGACATTATACTTCCTAGTTAGATATTTTTGTCAATATGGTGGCATTAAAAACAATTAAATAAATTGGTGTGACGCCACGCCAACAGCCGGTTTTACCCTCCTTCCGCATTCGATGCTTTCCCATCAAAAGTTTCCCATTAAACAAGAAGATAAAATAAGATCAAAAGTTTCAATCAGCTCTTGTCTCAACAATTACGGTGACATTAATGGATAAAATATGCAGGAAGATGATTTAAAATTCTTTGAACGTTCAAAGAAGAGTACATACGTAGGTGCGTGTTACGTATACCTATAATATCTCTTTACATAAATAATAACTGATTTCGAAGTAACCCGTTCCAGAAAGAACTTTTGAGTTACTTAAAGTTACTATAACTCGAGTTCGTAAAGTTTACGGGTGCACTCGATCGTGCTAAATCTATAGAACTAGAAATGTTTTTGAACTAAGTTTTAGACTGTTTTACGTGAATTGTGTTAATTATAATTTTAGGTATATTACCTACTATATTTAAAGCTCAATTAATTAGCTAACGCTGTTACTGTTTTAAACTTGATTAAATATGCATTTTGTTATTAAATCACATAATGACGAGTCTCGTGGCGTAGTTGGTAGTGTAACCGACTTTCGTGCACGAGGTCGTGAGTTCGATTCCCACTCAGGACAACTATTTGTATTATGAACACAAATATTTATACTGCGTCTGGGTGTTTTTTCTTTTTTATAAATATGTTGCTTGGAGGCTCATGTGTCTGGAAATCCTTCCTGATGCTTCTCAATTTATGTTGAAGCTCAGGAATGGTTCCCAAGGATTGGAAAAGCGCAGTCATCGTGCCCTTGTTTAAAAACAAGGATTCACGTTATGACTGTGCAAACTACAGAGCCATAAGCTTGACCAGTTTGGCAGCCAAAGTGTATGGTAAGATTATTGAAAGGAGAATGAGGATGGTGTCTGATGAATTTTTGTGTGAGGAACAAGGAGGTTTCAGGTGTGGACGAGGATGCATGGATCAAGTGTTTTCTCTGTGCAACATTATGGAGAAGCATCTGGCTGTAGGCCGGAGGGTTTTCGGCAGTTTTGTGGATTTGGAGAAAGCATTTGACACTGTTATACGAAAGGAACTTTGAGACATTTTGCCGGAGTATGGTATTAACGGTAGACTGCTACAAGCGGTGCAGTCTAACTACATGGACTGCAGAGCTTGAATAAAATGGAATGCTCTGATGGTTCGGACATGTGGAAAGAATGCCGGACGAGCGACTGGTTAAGAAGATATACAATGCAAAAGTGGAAGGATGTAGGAACAAAGGGAGACTGAGACTCACCTACCTAGACCAAATCGGTCAGGTATTGAAGGAGGGTGGAGTCAGGAGTCTCCAAAACTGGCGAGCGTGTATGAAAAGAGTTATGAATGTTGAAGAAGCGAGAGATGTATGCAAGAATAGAGCCTCTTGGCACTCTGTTCTCTCTGCATACCCCGCAAGGGAAATGGCGTGATGATAAATTAATTTCATAAAAGCTTTGGCACACAATAAACAATATAACTAATCATAAACATACAAAAACTAAACAAGCAGAGCTATTAAATATTAAATCGAACCCGCATGACTCGACAAACTCTATTAAGAAAACTCTATTAACTTTGCTAATATTGGAAAAATACTAGCTGAGAATATTACTCAAAACTCTATAACAGTAGATATCACTTCCGATAATTTAATTAGCCTCCAAACCTCTTCATTTGTCTTGTTGGAACAGTTTCCAATCATTATCCATTTGGATCAGTATCCAGCAGAGGTTAGAACTACACTGATGAACCTCAAGACTGAAAGTGCTCCAGGATATGATAATAATATATCCACGAAGTTTCTAAAACATGCCAATATATTACTTGTCCCAATAATTACGTATCTTACTAATCTTTGTTTTAATAAGGGCATTTTCCCTACAGCACTAAAGCTCGCAATCACAATCCTGTTTACAAAGGTGGTGATAAAAATGACATTAATAATTACAGGCCCATTTCGGTCCTTCCCACCATCTCTAAGATTGTAGAAAAACTACTAAATAGTCGTCTAATTAACTACCTAAACCAATTTAACATTCTTTCTCAATCGCAGTTTGGATTCAGACAAGGGTTAAGCACAGAGGACTCTGTTGCTGCGGTTACATCGCTAATCGTTAAGAATGTGGATGAAGGCAAAAAATGTCTGGCGGTCTTTCTGGATTTTCAAAAGGCCTTTGATACCGTAGCCGTACCTTTGGTAGCGTGTTAGAACCAACTTTATTCTTGGTGTACATAAATTCCCTTTGTAGTATGGTCCTAGACAATGCACATATATTTTCTTATGCAGATGACACTGCGGTGGTATTTACGGGAAAAATCTGGGAAGATGTGCGTTATAGTGCTGAAAAAGGACTTGCGAGAATTTCCTCTTGGTTAAAAACTCATTTACTAGCTCTAAATACTTCTAAATCTAATTACATTTGTTTTGCGAAATACAACCACACTCAGCCTAAACGTAATATTAAAATTCATACTTGTAATGACCTTCATAATCGATATTGCACATGTACAGAAATACAAAAAGGCACTCATACCAAATATCTTGGAATCATGATTGACCAGCGACTATCTTGGCACTTGCACATGAGTTCTTCATTATGATGAGAATCAGAAAATTATCTTTAAAACATTAAGACACGCTGCTACACCTCAGATCCTTAACCAAATATATGTTTCATTACAGCAATCAATTATTATATACCTATTGCATTTAGGTATATGGGGTGGTTCTACTACAACAAAAATTTTAGATCTGGAGAGAGCGCAAAGATCATTATTAAAGGTGATGTATTTTAAAACTTATATAACTTATATAACTTTATACACTATGTGATCTACTTACAGTACGTAAACTATACATTTTACATATTGTTTTAAAATGCCACAAGTCCCTTACAGACAATCCTAATATATTACTAAAAAGAAGAAAAGCCTCTAGCACCTAATATTACCACACATTCCATCTTCACACACACACCACACACGACTCACTTAACTTACTTTAAAATAATATAATATAGACTTAAAAGAAACTAATACGAGTATTTAGTAATATCAAAACGTAACTAGGTATAATAAAATCTGTAAACAGAACCGAATACGGAGGAGCAGGGTCTCCTAGCACAGGAGACCTCCAAAAACTGTATTTAAATTGTATGTTTAGCTACTGAATAAACATTTTGATTTTTTATTTGATTTTGATAAGTTAGTTAGTTAGCTATAAATATGTTTTTTTTTATTGCATGTAGTGGCAGACGAGCCACGGTCCATCTGATGGTAAATGGTAACCGTCGCCCATGGACTCGTCTATACTGAGAGTATTGTGAAGCCGCTGCTCACCAATTCATTTCACAGATATGAAATGAAATATAAACGGCTATCTCCTACTACAGCCAAAACGCAACGATGTGCTTCATGGCCGGTCACACGGGAGATGGTGGTACCAACCCGCTTGGGCCCGATACCAAGTGAGTACTCCCACTTGGTATCCAGCCCTACCACCTATATGTAAGTATTTACAAAAAAAAAGTAACATATATGTATTACAGCCGTAATCAGCTGGTACCCATAGCACAAGCGTTAAGCTTAGTTTGGCACCAGAGGACGTTGTGGGAAATATCCATGAATATTTATTTATAATATTATTATACTTAAACCTATTGCACGCCTCATAAGCGAAGTGTTAAGGTGGGTTCTCCCGTTTTTCACGGAACAACTGATTTTTTAAACTTAAAATGCCTCTATTTATCATATATTTCACTTGTAAAATAATATCTACACACACATATAAAGAACAAACACTATTTTTAACACTCATGATATTTTTGATGCCATTTTTGTTATTTAAACTAGTTAAAAAACTGTTTGAAAAAAATCTGGCTTAGACGTCCGGAGTTGTAGGTAATGTATGTTAACACGATAACGACCAAAATACTTTACTAATCGAGTCTTTTTTTTTCGTTTACGAGTTATTATGATTAAGAATAGAGCCCTATTATTTTTCACAGTCTGATTCGATGTGGTTTAATTGTTTGAAACACATAGTGAAACATGTGAAATCGAAAATAACAGTCACGAGCAGGATTTGAACCTGCATCTCCTGGATACCGTCCAGATGCTTTGCCAATTCAGCCACCGTGACAATTGCTCCTGACTGCTAATTTCGATAACACATTCATACTTAACGTCTTTGGGTGACGCCTGCGCCATCTGTCGGAAGTATTTTCATACATTATACCGACCAGGTAAACTTAATTTTACAATTAAGATTTTTACCTAATAATGACGCAAACCCTCTAAATATTTAGCTATTTTTATATATATTTTTAACATTTGACATGCTTAGCACTATGCATTAAACACAAAGTGAAAACGTGAAACGTACGTGAACACAAAGTGGTTTAATTGTTATTAAATAAACAAAAAATACTGAATATTTACGCTCGACGTGACACTAAAACCAGCGCCTTTCATGAGAACTACCTTTTTAGGTACGCATAGCCACCGGTGGTGTACTGTCGTCAACGAACGTCGTTCGCCCGGCCGGTGCATTGTTTTTTGTTAAAAGAAAGTTCTTACCTTTGCTTGACGAACTGATGATATTTGTCAAGTACAATAACTATTTTATCCATAACAATAATTAAACACACCAAACACACGTACATAATAACACACCAACGTTATAAAACACGAAAAAAACATATTTTACACTCCATAATTTTTATGACACTGAAATGTCAACGTTGACGTAATGACGTTTCTGGAACTGAGAGGTAGTTTCCAATATAGAAGTACTTCTTAAAATTAGCGCTAGATGGCGTATAAGACATGAACCCACATTAGTACTTTTTGAAATTAGCGCTATCTATGTGATTTATTGAAAACTACTTAGTAAGACCAATACATTATTAGTTACTTATCAAATAATCAATTTTATTGTGAAAAATGAAGATTATGAGGCGTGCAGTTTTGGATTTTCCAACGTATATTTTTTTTATTGTGGATATAATTTTGATATATTCTTATTTAGATATTTTTATATATATTTTTAGCATTTGATATGCTTAGCACTATACATTAAACACAAAGTGAAAAATGTGAAATCGAAAATAACAGTCAGGAGCAGGATTTGAACCTGCATCTTCTGGATACCGTCCAGATGCTTTACCAATTCAGCAGGCGTCACCCAAAGACGTTAAGTATAATGTGTTATCGAAATTAGCAGTCAGGAGCAATTGTCAGGATTGCTGAATTGGTAAAGCATCTGGACGGTATCCAGAAGATGCAGGTTCAAATCCTGCTCCTGACTGTTATTTTCGATTTCACATTTTTCATTTTGTGTTTATTGATATATTCTTGTTTTTAAAAGCTCGATTATCGAATTGTAAATCCGTTTTAGAATAAAAGAGATTTAGGGCATAGTCCATCACGCTGGCCTTATAAGGGTTGCCAGACTTAAGAATCCATCGAAAAGAAATGTGTGCAAGTTGTTGATAATATCTGGAAACATTGTTTCTCTACACCAAGCATTGATACAATTCGTTTACAAATAATAATAATGTGTACTCAACACACATCATTTTAAAAAGTTTGAAGCGTCTAAATTATAATTGAAATTATGTTAATGTAGACGATAAGTACTCTTATTAAGGTCATATTATAATCAGTATATCAGTTTTTAAATAACACAAATAACTGAAATCTAATAAAAAGCTAATTCCAATTTCAATTTTGAATACTTCTCTTTAGTCTAAGCAAACCTTTCTGCGGTAGAACGAAAGGAGTTATTGTGTAAATTAAGGTATGTTACCAATTGCCGGGTCACAACAGTCGTACCCTCATCTTTCGTAGGAGCCATTTTATATAAAGAAACGGACAAAGTTCAAGCGAGAGCAGCCACGCGTAAACATTTACTTGAAAGGTTTATTGATGTTGGTCACCGTAGTTTCGTTTTACAACCAAACAAAGAACGCCTCTTTGTTTGGTTGCTGAAAGAATTTGTGGATTTTGGTCAATGTTTATGTAATAAACTCTAAAACATTGATAGCTCTGTATCCGTGTGGTGACGCAGTTTCCATGGGTGTCGTATGAGGCGACTAAGGGAAGTAAGCAATTATCACCCATTGCATTATTGCATTACTGGTGGTACGGCTGGGTACCAAGTGGAAGTACTTATTCACTTGTGCGAGCGGGTTGGTACCACCATCTCCTGTGTGACCAGCCATGAAGCACATCGGTGTGTTTTGGTTGTAGCAGGAGATAGCCGGTAATGCTTTCATTTCATATATGTGAGATAAAACGGTGGGCAGCGACTTAACAATACTCTCGGTATAGTTGAGTCCATGAGCGACGGTTACCATTTACCATCAGGGAGACCGTGGCTTGTCTGCCATCATAGGCAATAAAAAAATCTCATAAATCCTATTAATATTATAAATGTGAGATGATTAGATGTTTTGATGGTGCCCGTCAATCACGCCTAAACAACTAAGTGGATTTAGATGAAATTCGGTAGATACATAGAGAACCTGAATTAAGAAATAGGATACTCTTAAAAATAGTTCCTATATGACAGCTACTTTAGGGCGCAAATTATTTGTAAAAGGCATCATATAGTATGAAATTTGATTGCAAAATTAAACTTACTATATTGCAATAATGTATGTACGTGCATCCGATAGGTGGCGTGGATCGTAAAGACATCTAAAACAAATGTGAAGTGAAGATTTGGAGTCACCGTTTGTGACTGCAATAGCTTAGCGGTCCAGAGCATTCGCCCGGATTTAATTGAACGCAGGTTCGAATCTTACTCACTTTCACAAATAAAATAAAATAAAATAAAGTACAAAGTGGAAAATGTGAAATCGAAAATAACAGTCACGAGCAGGATTTGAACCTGCATCTCCTGGATACCGTCCAGATGCTTTTGCCAATTCAGCAATCGTGATAATTGCTTCTGACTGCTAATTTCGATAACACATTCATACTTAACGTCTTGGGTGACGCCTGCGCCATCTGTCGTAAGTATGTTCATACATTATACCGACCAGGTAAAGTTAATTTTACTGAATTGGCAAAAGCATCTGGACGGTATCCAGGAGATGCAGGTTCAAATCCTGCTCGTGACTGTTATTTTCGATTGCACATTTTCCACTTTGTGTTTAATGTGTACCTATATGGCTAAGCATGTCGAATGCTAAAAATATCTAAAATATAAAATAAATATTTAGATATTTTTATATATATTTTTAGCATTTGACATGCTTAGCAACATACATTAAATACAAAGTGAAAAATGTGAAATCGAAAATAACAGTCGTGAGCAGGATTTGAACCTGCATCTCCTGGATACCGTCCAGATGCTTTGCCAATTCAGCCATCCTGCTCCTGACTGTTATTTTCGATTTCACATTTTTCACTTTGTGTTTAATGTATGTTGCTAAGCATGTCAAATGCTAAAAATATATATAAAAATATCTAAATATTTAGAGGGTTTGCGTCATTATTAGGTAAAAATCTTAATTGTAAAATTAAGTTTACCTGGTCGGTATAATGTATGAAAATACTTCCGACAGATGGCGCAGGCGTCACCCAAAGACGTTAAGTATGATGTGTTATCGAAATTAGCAGTCAGGAGCGATTGTCAGGATGGCTGAATTGGCAAAGCATCTGGACGGTATCCAGGAGATGCAGGTTCAAATCCTGCTCCTGACTGTTATTTTCGATTTCACATTTTTCACTTTGTGTTTAATATAAAATAAAGTAGATTTAAAGTGACTCACGCTCAGGATCGATTACGTCAACACGGGTTTCGAGCGTATTCGATGCTTATCATTAGAGCGAATGCAAAACATGAGTTACTTGCCGGTATTATAATAATATAGGTATCAAATTATGTTATCTTTATGCACAACCAGCCTTATCAAAGGCAGGCAAGGATAAAAGAAGCCTATGTTCTTTTGTGGACTCTGAATATGTCTATGTAATAATGGTCTGTCAAATAATTATGGCATAAAATCGCAACAAACCAACAAACTCATTTTTGCGTTTAAAATATTAATAAGGACTAGTACAGATGATAAAAATATGGTATCGTTTAGTCGAAACTAAACGTGTTTTGAAATATTTCAATTATATACACATAAATTACAACGTGATATATTGACAACGTAGCCTCTCTCTCATCATCCGACCAGTAAATCAAATAATAAGTACCATACGGATCTTGTGTACCATCTCCTTGAACCACAAATCGATGTGTGTTATTTTTTTTGTAATGTAGCTAGCCATTTGGTATACTACTTACTACTTATGGTTTCATCTATAAAAAAAAACTGTAGAATATTTTCTAGCTAATACCAGAAATCGAAACATAATCTTATGTGCCCAATCAATGTGTTGCAATTATACTATTATAATTATAATGTAAATGAATAAGGATTTCATCTCATAGTATCCAAACTCACATATTTGAAATAAAAAATATTGCAAGCGCACTTAAAATCTTATTTATTGCATCTGTGATAAGAACTCAAACAGTTGATATAAAAAATTGCTAGCGCATTTGAAACCTTATTTATGGTAAACTCCATTTCTCGCTTAGTACTTTTTTTTTTGTTAAGCCGGGAAAGAATGTTTCTAACCGCACACCCAGACGAACAGCGGTAGTGTGGGGCCCGCACCCACCAAATAAACCCGCCGTGTGCCATCTCTCTGCCTTTATTGGCGGGCCAATGGAACTATGTTACATTACTTCAGTGGTCTCTCGCTTAGTACATACTCTTTAAAAAAACGCTTATGTAAATAAAAATTTACGGCTTTATAAGAACATGTTTCCTTTGAGACAGTTACATTTGCATTCATTGCATGGCAATAGTCCGGGTCCCGAATGACACACAATTTGCATGCATATCCTATACTGCAGCATTATTCTGCACACAGTAGGAACACAACGCGTATTAATATTGAATTTTTCAATGAAAAACACTATTTCCAGAATTTTAAAAAGTCTGCTTATAAAATATGTTTAACAAAAATAAACGACATTTTTAAATTCTTACTATTTACTTTGTTTCAACCAACACAATATTTTGTGAAAGTAGATACTGGTTTGAATTGAATAATTATCATTGCATCTTATACTTCATTTACTAAAATTAATTGCAAATACTATTACAAAGTTTTAAAAAAGGAACAAAATAAAAAAGAAAAGAAAGAAGTTAAAATTATTTGTTAACAACGGCAGATACTCCTATCGTAGTGTTACGTATGGTGAGTAAAAACACCGGAGGCCCAAACCCCCCTCCCTATCCTCTCCTTATAGTCCTTCCCATCCTCTTCTTATTGTTTCTCCTTCTCAAATCCTATACCTTTCCTTGGAGCTATCGACGCGCGAGTGATGCCTCTGGTGTTGCGGCGTCTTGCTACGGTATAAGCATTTACCATTAGGTGGGCTGTAAGCCTGTTTGCCATTGCATAGTATAAAAACCACAATGATGTTTTAAAACAAAGCTATTATTGAGTAAGAATTGCTGGGCCGCCAAAAGTGGAAAACGGTTGGGAAATTTTAGTTTAAGCTTTTGTCATTTCTCACAAGAAAACCTTTAATCTAATGGATTCTCACCTCGTGATTCTCAACTCTCTTTCACAATATAGGCCATAATCCACCACGCTTGCTGAATGTGACTTGTGAGATTCTACATTTTTTGTATGTAAAACAAAAAATATGTACATATATTTTTTAGTACTCGCAACCGACGAGCTGAAAGCGCTGATGAAAGTAGATGAAGCGAAAGATGTGTGTCAGGATCGTATCAAGTTGAGAGAAGTGGTCTCTGCCTACCCCTAGGGGAAAAAGGCATGACAATGTGTATATATCTCCTTCTATATTATATAACTCTCGTGTCACGTTGTTGCTCACGATGAACTCCAAACTTATCTAACCGATATTTACGTTTTTTTTATAAATGATATGTGTTTTGCTGGCGTGCCTAAGTAAGGATAGTTTTTATCATGTATTTTATATGGCGGTACGAAGTTCGCCGAGTCAGCTAGTGTATGTATATATTTTATATCTAAACATATATACATAAATATTGTCACGCCTTTTTCCCGTAGGGGTAGACAGGGACCACTTCTCTCCTCTTGCTACGATCCTGACACACATTTTTCGCTTCATTTACTTTCATCGGCACTTTCATGCGTGTTCGTTGGTTACGAGTACTCTTAACCTGGCCATCCTTAAGAACGTCCCCGATCTGGTCAAAATACGTTCGCCTAGGTCGACTCTACTAAATTGCTCATTCACAGTCACCTGGTATATCTGTTTTGTTAATCTTCTTTCATCCATTATCTCCACGTGTCCGAACCACCTAAGCATTCTTTTCTCTATTTTTGTCACTACAACTTCTTTCACACTATTTCTCACTTTTTCACTCACATCAGAGTCACTCCAGCTATGCTTTTCAAACTTCTTATACCTATCCACAACATTTATCATACTCTCATGCTTCTTCTGCCATACCCAACATTCACTACCATACATATCTAAACCTACCATTATAAAAACCCTTAATAAAAAAATATAAACGACATACAAACAACAAACTGATTAAACCGACCGGGTCAGCTAGAGCAAACACAAAACCATTTACAGCCTCAAATTTTTACAACACGTGAATTTTGTGAAAGGAGAAGCATACGTCCCTAATTTTGTACGGTAGAGCAGGCTTCATTTAGAAGGCATTGTGTTCCCCGGATTATATCCCTCGTTCACAATAGTCGATCCCTCTTCGTAATGAGTGGAATTATGACTTTTTGTGCACGAATCATTTCTGAGCTGTGTTTAGGGGGAATTTTGAACCGTACGAAGATGTTGATTGTAGGATTACAATGCCGTACGTTTTGAAGTAAATAGTGCATGAGGATTTTGGAACTAATATCGGGGAAATTTGAGGGTGGAAATTTAAATAAAAATTACAATTTAGAATGTGCCTTAAAGCTTTCAAGTTATGTTATTATTTTCCCAAAGCTTTTTTATACCACTTGGGTGGCAAACAAGGCCCACGGCCTAATGGTAAGTGAGGTAAGCAAGGCTCTGCCACACACATTTACCCAAAATGTGGTGTGTTAAATAAAATACATATTGTGAAGCATAAAAAAAGAGTTGCCAATTAATATACATTTTCCTTAAATTTTCAATCATAATTTATTACGATAAAATTTTTATTACTAAGAAAACTCAAGTTTAGATAAAGGATTATAAATAATAATATAGACAACAATTTATAAGACAGCAGTTTTTTTTTACAAATTCTCCGAAGCAATAGTCACAGCCCACATTTCGTCTACGTGACTTTAGCCCCATGTAATAATGACTGAGCCTCCGTCGTACTAATGAGAATTTCGTGGTGCAAAAAGCTATAATTTTACCTGGCCATAATTAGAATCCTAGATTTCATGGTTATACTTACTTCACATACAGTCAAATATTACTAGTGATTGCGTAAAAAAGTATGTCGAAAACTGGCAAAAATTGTTACATAAATTATGCATTATCAAGTGCTACACACAGGCTGCATTCCGCAGTTAACTTTCAAATGTTTAAAAATTCAAATTACTAATACAAAAATACATGAAAAATACGCATTCTATTCTCGAACGAATTCAAATTTTCAGTTACTAATTCATCGCACTAATCCGTCAGTTTGCTCTGCACTTAAAAGTATTGTGTGTGATGGTTTAATGTAAGTCAGGCAGTTTTAAAGCTTTTCTATCAGGAAATTTTCAGTAACATCACTGAGAAAAAAAGAATGGCGGGAAAACGCTTCTGTTACCTATGTGAGACAAAGGCCCGTCACTAATGCGTCACCGACATTTTCTTATTGTTTGTTGTAGAAAGGCATCAGTGGAAAACTCGTAAACTGACAGCAGATACGAATTTAAGTAATAAGTATCTTTCTTATCTATACTCTAGTTCTACTGCAATTGAGGATTGCTGATCTGTCCTACTACTTAGAAATTGTTAGTAATGTACAAATTGTTTGTGAATGTGGAAAAAGGGAACTTTTAGTGCGAGCGGGAGTCGAACCTGCGTCCCTTCCAATCCGCAGAAGTGCTCTAAGCCGCTGAGCGATCGCACTGGCCTTCGGCCATACCCAGTCTCCACACCCGCTCCCACTATAAGTTTCTTTTTCCACATTCACAACTAATTTGTACTTTAAAGTAGCTAATCATGTCAAGTGCTAAAATACAGATTAAAATTGTTAGTAATATTTTTTTAATTATTTTTTTCTTTACAATGTCAGCACTACATTTTTCTCTATCTACTTCCTTCTATCGCTTGTCGTTTCAGCATTTACTTCTTTATTTTTCATGTCCTCATTCACACAATCCGTCCGCCTTTCCTTAGGCTGCTTTCCGCCCATCCATTCTTTAATGCTAACATTTATTTTGTTAACCTATATAACAATATACACAGATAGCGGAGTATTTTGGATGCAGACCTCCCGCCTGAGTGTTGTGGATTCGATTTCTACACAGGACAACTCTTTGTGTGATCCACAAATGGTTGTTCTGGGTCTGGGTGTACTTTGCGTCCATAAAATTGTTTGTTTGTATAGTCCCCCGCGCTACAATGATTATTCCATAGGGCAGGGTTGCTAAAAAAAAAATCATTTGTCCTCAGCGTATGCCCATACCTTGCTATAAATCTGGTTTACATAATGCCAAATAAACTTTACCTACTGTATTCGATAGCTAAGTAAGTTAAAATAGCATTCATTAATTATTAGTATTTTATAAACAGCATTCAAATGAGTAAGAAACCTCATATTGTATCGTAAAATGCTCAACAAAGCACTCACAAAGCGCAAATGGTTTGCACAAAAATAAACCTATTAAAACGGAATAAAAACTCATCAAAGAGCGCCTCGTTTTAATCGTAACAGAGAGATTGAAAGATGTCCACTGACTTGGCGGAACTTTGTCATTTCTTTCATGCAAAATTACATTTGGGAAGCCCTCTTACGAATAGGAAATTTTAGGGCAAGATCACATTGAGTGTTGAGAATATTAAAAAAGTTTTCTACGTCAAACTTGGATTGTGTTTTTTCAAAGGCTGTTTACTCCTCGAGTTGAGGGCTTTATTTACTTTTCTAGATGAGTTTGGTTTTGGCTTAGTTTTTGGACTTATTGTATTTAAGTTAACGCTGGCCTGTGCCTCAGCTATAAGTTTAAGTGTTTAAGTTTATCTCTGGTTATCGTCTAGGGAGATAAGAGCTTCTGAGTAGTTTTATTGTATTTACTTCTCTAAAGAAAATTGCGTTAGCCAGACTCTAGTGTTTGCTCTTAAACCTGTATTACAATGGTACATTTTTTTTCTTAAGACTTAGAATGTTATATATCATAAAGTACAAATTATAATTTGTGAATAAGGGTAAAGAATATTTTAGTACGAGCGGGAATCGAGCCTGCGTCCCATCCTATCCAGGGAAGTGCTTTAATCCACTGAGCTACCGTACTATTTTTTAGAAATACACTATCTCCTCATTACATTTGTCTTAATGACCAACTCCATCTATCGGAATGCATTTATATGCAATAATCCAATATAATAAGTTTAATTTTGCAAATAAAAATGTGATGAGGAGATTAGGTATATCTAAAAAATAGTACGGTAGCTCAGTGGATTAGAGCACTTCCCCGGATAGGAAGGGACGCAGGTTCGATTCCCGCTCGTACTAAAATACCCTTTTTCCTCATTCACAAATTATAATTTGTACTTTAAGAGTAGCTGAGCATGTCAGGTGCTAAAATATAGATCAAAATATTTAATATGTATATCATGTTAGTTTATAATGTTTCTTTTAATTTTTTTCAAATGCTATATAAGATGACGAAAGTTTTTGAAACTAAATTTCATATTATAAAGAGGTAACGTTTGTGAGTTTGTGACGTTGTAAGGGGTAATCTCTGGATCTACTGAACCGATTTTCAAAATTATTTCACCAATAGAAAGCTACGTTATTGTGAAGTGTCATAAGCTATAATAATTTCCAAAATTAATTACGCATCTTTACTTAAACTTGAATAATGTAATCCAAGTTGTAAAAAAAATTGCTTTCATCGCAAGCGCTGCGGAAACTATTGAGGATAGAACAAAACAATATACTAAAATATTAAAGAACGTATCAAAATCTGTAAAAAAGTCCGCAATAGCATATGCCTATCTCCTACGGATAACTCACAATAACTGTTTTTACTGTTAAAATTGTGATTTAAAAATATTTTTTTATGAAGCTTATTTAGCCCATATGGTATTAATATACATATATCTTTATAAATATGTTTTTAGAACGGAAATTCAATGTAGAATATCTGTGCCCTTTACTCTGTACAGTTTAAACAAATATCTTCAAAGATATTAGCAAAATAAAAACGTGCGGTGTTCGCCGCCCCGGCCGTTTACAAGATACATCCTTAATTATATGGAACGAATGTACCAAGAGTCATAGAGTTCATATTGAAGCCGTGAACCGTACGCTAAAAGACATCAGAAACTCAGACGCTGATATGGGTGGTATTACTTTTGTTTTTGCGGGCGATTTTCGGCAAACGCTGCCAGTAATAACAAAAGGAACACGCGCCGATGTCATCAGGGCATGCATATAAAATCATCATGCTTATGGAGTTCCGTTGAAACGTTGAGGTAGTATAAAAAAAGTAGAAGCAAAATCTGATTTGAATAAAATTATAAAAAAATTCACAATGTCATAAAATAAAATTTAAAAAAAAAACCTGTGACCAATAAAAGAATACTAGTGAATAAAAAAATTGGTTTTGCGTGAAGCTCTAACAAACATACATAAAAGAAATAATAATTTTAAAAACTACATTTTAACATCGTGTCTGCGATTCATTGAGTGGGTAACTTCTTTATACAATTTTCTTCAAAGCAATTTCAAATATTTCTAGGATGAAATAGTTCTTAGGAATTTTCACTAATTAGGCTTTTGGATATTAATATTATAAAACAGAATGGAATTGCAAATTAGTATAGTATAACTTAAATTTAAATTATGGAATATCGTTGTAATTTAATATATGAATACTAAAATGTTTTTAGAAATAAGTACCTATAAAATTTAAAATAGCTTATTCATTGTCAAGACAATTCGTTATTATATGGAATTAGTCGTAAAATTTATATCTGTAAATTAAATTCATATAAAAACTCAAAAATTATTACAAAACGCTCAGACTTACAGCTTGTAAATTATAAATTTTAATATGTATTCCTTTTAACTTTAGTATGTTTTAAAAGTAGTATTTTATAGTCTTCTGTATCTATACTATTATAAAGTTTTAACAGAGCTGTGTCTGTACATTTAAGATATTTGAGAAAAAATATCTGTAATAGGCTATATAGGAGGCGTGTCTAAACACAAAACAATGTTTTTTAGAATTTTTTTCTGTTTGTCTGTTTATCTGTTTGTTTGTTCGCGTATCACGCAAAAACTACTGGCCGGATTTTGATACAGTTTTTTATTTGATAGCTCTTAATTAGACTTAAAAATTGGTATACATTTTATCCCGCTATTATATTGGGAACCTGAGATATAACCTAAAAATTAGTTACTGGCTAGTACTATTAAAAAGCTAAAACAGAGCTGTGTCTCTGCATTTAACATATTTAAGAATAATAATAACTGCATTAGACGTATCGGAACATAATTTTATTTTTTTTAATTTTAGTTAGTTTGTATGTTGCCGTGTGGGGCTGACTTTAGAATTGTCGCACCCCTCTCTACCCACGGGAGTCGTAAGAGCCGACAGAGAATACCGGCGGAATGGGCAGCAGCACTCCCTCTAGTATTAACAACATCCACTGCAATCGCCAACCCGCCAGCCAAGCGTGGCGATTACGGCATTATCCCCCATGACGGGACCGCTCGTTGTGGCGTTCTCTTGGTGAGGCCTATGTCCAGCAGTGGACGTAGAAATGCTGATGGATGGATGGATGGATTGTATGTTTGAACATCACGCCAACACTACTAATCCAATTTATCTCGCCTTTATATCAGAAACCTAAGATATGATGTAAAAACTGATTTATATTGCAACACCGCAAAGGCTTACAGGAGGAGAGTAGGTTTATAAGAGTACTAAGAAGCATCTTATGGCGTAGGTTTTAGGCCCATTATGGTTTTGCGAGAAGAATTGAGAGAACTGGAGGCTCAATGTCCCTCCCTATACCTTTTCCATCTCATATACCTTATCTATACCTTCTATCCCTTTCATTGGAGCTGATAACACCCATATTGCTATATAGCCGCTTAACGGCTACGGGCTTAGTGCTTAATTGAAAAAAAAACTAACTCTAAATAAATAAACTGCCTCTCAGTGGTAGTGCGCACGACTGCTGATCATGAGGTCTCGGGTTCGATCCCCGGGTCGGGTAGTGTTATTGAGCTTTTTCGTAACAAGAAAAATTCTTAGTAGCAGCCTAGAAAATTTGCCCGGTAGGTAGTAATAGACTCGCCCCCTATTACATGTACTTAAACATAGCTGGCGAACCGTAGGTGTGGAATATACCTCTGCCTACCTCTTTGAAGAAAAAAGGCGTGATGCTATGTTTTGTTTAATTAAATACTACGTAATAAATGTTTCTTTTTCCTCTAAGCTCCTATGCGTACAAACCAGCAACAAAGTTTTAAAGTTCATATCATCTACTTTTGAACTAAATATACCACAACGTAGGAGCTGGCTAATGATGGTCTATTTAAAATCAGGGTAGCTTGTTTCAAAACCACATCGCTGGTCACATTGAATCCATTTAGTTAGTTTTTTTGTGGCGTTAGAGGGATTTTCTGTAATTATGCTGCCTTTATGTTAATGTTGCAATTAACGTGTGTGTTCGTAATTTGAATTCCAATTCGTGTGGTTTCGGATGTCATTTATATGAATTCAAGATCTCATAATGCTTATTTACTGCTTTGTATTTATTTTTGTATACTAAGCGGGTTGCAATCAAGTATGCAACCCACCTGACGGTAAGTTGTTACTGTAGCCAACAAGCTAGCAATACCAGAAGCATAAGAGGCATAGAGATTAAGAGGAAGGATAAGAAAATGAGGTTTGGTCTTCCAATACTATAACCCACCATAAGACATACCACAGCAAGAACACCACGTTGTTCCACCGGACCAATAATACAAGGCCACGCAATTTCTAAAATGACGCCACAATGTAAGAAAAGTGATAGTAAAAAAACATTTTAAAAAGAATCTTTTATACTAATAAGAAGTAAAAAATCTTTAAATTGAATCAAACCCATCAATTTATTACATTACACAATTTATATGAAATAAAAACTTGTTGTGAGATTTACTTGTGTAGATATATTTACCTATTTTGTCTATCTACTCTCGAAGTGTCAATCAGATGAAACAAACTGTATTCTAGAGCCAATCAGTTCTATTTTGAAATGTTGGAAATTGCCAATTATAATAAGAATATGTCAAGTTGGCACTAGTGGCAGAGCCCTGCTTGTCCCCACATGAACGGGCTGGCTCGATCAGGGAAGTACCACCTTCTCACAAACGATCAGCTTACAAAAATGGTAGGAGATACTCCTACCATTGTGTTTCATATGGTGAGTGAGACGGTCAGAAGCCCAAACCTAACCTAAGCTCTTCTTATTATTCTTCCTATCCCTTTCTTATTATTCTTCCTATCCTCTCCTTAGTATACTTCCTATCTTCTCCTTATTATCCTTACTTTCCATCTGCCAGCCCTCCCATTGGAGATAGCGACACGCGACTCATTTCTCCGGTGTTACTAGCGTCTATAGGCTATGGCTAACCGCTTACCATAAGGTGGGCCGTATGATTGTTTGCCACTGACGTAGTATTAAAAAAAATACGTTGTGGCTACTTTATGTATAACAAGATTAGATGTTACCCCAAGTCTTTATTTTTTTCATTTAGTTTTTAAATAACTAACACGTTTATAATTTACCTTGATATACAGAGAAATTGTTTTGCTCAATCTGATATGATTAGGCATATTCCATACAAAAATTCGTTGAATATACGTGGGCTTGAATACTCAGCGAAATAAACACAGAGTGTTAATTAATCTGGAAAGCTGAAAGAGGAGAGAGGAAATCCACATCACGCAATTTGAATCGAAATTGGCAAACGCCATAGTAAAGTATGAGTACCACATTTCGGATGTAAAGCACTGGAAGAGCTACCAAAAAAATCTTTTAAAACATAAAGATATCTATACTAAGAACGCTCACGTATAGACGCTAGCGACATCGGATACAAGGTGAATAGTAATAATAAGGAGACGATGAAATAGGGGTTTTGTAATGTCAAATTTACAATAGTACAATTACTACGTGTAATAATCATTCTAAACCCCTACTAATGTTTTCAGTTGGAGTCTTCGCAAAACTCTCCAGCCTGGAAAACGTAACAATTAAATATATACAAATCACAATATTTTTTTGTTTAATAATCCATTATTTCACGCATCAGAAGATCATCCTGTGAGAGGGTGGTACTTCCTCGATCGAGCTGGTACATTCATGCTGCAAAACTTTACGACTAAGAAGAAGACAGACAAGCAAGACTCTACGACTCAGAAGAAGATTTCGACAAAATGTCTGCGACAGCAATATCGCATACTCTCCTCCTGCTCGTAACTAGGTGGATGAAAGCCTAAATTCGTTTCCACTGCGTGAACAAAATTAACTTGTTCTAACTGTGTGTTGTCAAACTAGTTGTTAGGTCACGAAAGACTAATCGACTATGATGATGAATGAATGTGCAAAAATTAAATTAAAAAGAACAAATGTCATTAGAAAATAAAAACAAATTTTATCTTTTTCAGTCTCTCTAGATCTGTGTTAACACCGATGTGATCGATGTCCGCAAATTAGCCACGACACTCGGCCACGCTGAGACCGCCGATTTTTCACGCTCAACTTTTAAAAGGTTCTGCCTTGGTAAACATTTATCATCGTGTTATGTGTTTCTGTCCAAATGATGTATTAAAGTTGTGTATAGCTCAGAAAGTTGGTTCCAAAGGCAATTTATTTACAAGTTAAACCTTTTTAGTGGATGGCAGAAGAACTTGAAGGTCAGAAATGTCAGGATTATACAAAACTATATTCTATAACATTTAGGTAAACAAGCTATCTTACAAAATTTTATTAATATTGTGTTGAAAATTAGCAAAATTATTGAAGTTATGTTATAAGATTAGAGATTATCACACTTAAGACTCGGTTCATCTTACAGAATGAGAGCATATTATTCTGTAAATTAATCTGGCCCTCTTTAATTACCCATTAATTTTGACTGCCTCGGTGGTACAGCGGTAGTGTAAGTGACTGCTGAACATGAGGTCTCGGGTTCGATCCCCAACTCGGACTGTGTTATTGAGCTTTTTCGTAAAAAGAAAAACTCTCAGTAGCAGCCCGGAGTTTGGAAATGTGCCCGGTAGACGGCAATAGGCTCACCCTCTATTACGTGAAACTTAAACATAGCTGGCGAATCGTGGATATGTAATACACCTCTGCCTGCCCCTTCGGGGAATACAAGTGTGATGCTATGTTATGTGTAAATATTTGATTTTAAAACTGCCATGCGCCCTTACTCCACCCACAGCTTAAGTAGACTAGTAATAGTGTATCTCCTCGATAGATAGACTGGTAAATCTATGTCTATAATTATAAAGCGGTAACCAATTACTGTGGCGACTTATTTGCCACTGTTAAAAGCAGAATACAAAGAAAATCTATTATTAATACTACACGAATATTCTCTCGTAATACCAACATTCGTAATGGCATTATTCAGTGATAGTACTCAGGACTCTGCACAATTTGTCGGGTAAGTCTCTTCGTGTACGTACAAGTAACATTAAAGCACATTACTTCAATTAATGTTCACAAATAACCTCTCTACGACAAGGTTCTAATGATCCTTGCTAGCGGGTTGCTGTTAGGTTTTCTACTAGCAATACCATGGAATAATAATATTAAGATTATTTGACCACAATTTATCCCAACGTAAGGGTGATGTAATAGGTTAACCACATACACACTGATAACCTTTGGGGAAGAAAGGTTAGTAAGTCGGTCACCCGCAATGTGGATGGACGACATGATCAAAGCTTGAACTAAGCTATTATCTTTAAACAACGCGATTATTTGATAATTTGAAGCGGTCGTAATGTTATTCGTACAAAAATATTGATGGAAATGGTTCGTTGAGCCGTACGAGTTATTATTGGATGTGCTTTTTTTAAATGCTTTTTTTAAATGCTTTTTTTAATGTTTATTCATGAAATCAGTATTTTTCAACATAATGGAACTATTGGTGTTAGAGCAAGAGAAGATCTTATATACACCGTTTATTTTGTCTCAAATTTGTACAAAATTACAACATTGAACGTGCAACGGCAACAAACAACAGCCTAAAAGTGATTCCTATAACTACAATAAAATATAAGTACAGAATATTGAACGTAGTTAGTCTTACTAAGAATAATGTGCAATTCAAGGGTAGCTTCAAATATCAAAATACAAGTAGCACACCAAACTGCAAAGATGGCGGAGTGGTTTTGATACCGGCATCCCGCCCGAGTGTTGTATCCATTCTTTCCCACGGATATCGTACGAGGCGACTAAGGGAATTAAGCGATTATCACCCATTGTATTAATGGTGGTAGGGCTGGTTATCAAGTGGGAGCACTCACTTGGTATCGGGCCCGAGCGGGTTGGTACCACCATCTCCCGGGTGACCGGCCATGAAGCACATCAGTGTGTTTTGGTTGTAGGAAGAGATAGCCGAAATTCTTTCATTTCATATTTGTGGAATGAAATGGTGAGCAGCGGCTTGACAATACTCCCGGCATAGTTGAGTCCATGAGTGACGGTTACTATTTACTATCTGGTGGGCCATATCTCCTCTGCCACCATACGCAATAAAAAAGGCACCAGCCTGCCACAATACGACCTTAATTATATATATGTTCACAATACTTACCTTAATTATTATTCTTATAAACCTGTGTACTGTGCTTAAAATAAACGATTATTATTATTGTTATTAAATTTGTTGCTCTTACTAGTTATTTTTTTAAATATGTACATTAATTGTATCTAAAAGATCCAAAAAGTGTAAATGTTCGGACCTCGCTTTTAAATACGAGTGTATGATCTCTAGTTTCTGTTTTGCAACATTACAAAATGTAATTCGAAACATAATATTGTTCTATAATATCTACACAGAAGCCACATCAATATGACATACATTTTTAAAATTACTATCATTGGGTATTGAACCAAGAGTCACGTACATAGTTAGCGACATGTCCATCTGTAAAAGGAGTATGGACTGCTCTAGTTTTTCTCAGAAATTCGTAGAAAGATGAAAGGCACAAGACATGATCGAATTTATTATTGCTAAAAATAAATTCAACTATCTTTTTTAACATGATTTAAATTAGTTTCGCCTGTATCTATGTACGAAATTTGAAATTAGATCGAACATTTCACACTTGTCATGGAACTCGGTTCACTTGTGTAGGGATCGGTCGGACCCGTCGCATTACGAGCCAATCGCGATAACATCCTTGCTCTCCAGGGTACTAGAGAGAGTTATCAACCGCCGACTTCTGCAGTATCTTGAGGATCACCAGCTGATCAGCGATCGCCAATACGGCTTTCGTCAAGGTCGATCTGCTGGTGATCTTCTCGTGTACCTCACTCATCGCTGGGAAGAGGACTTGGAGGGTGGGGGTGAAGCTTTGGCGTTCAGCCTGGACATCGCGAAGGCATTCAACAGCGTCTGGCATGGACCCTATGCCAGACCCTTCTATCGAAGCTACCATCATATGGAATCCCCGAGGAACTCCGCAAATGAATCACAGGCTTCCTCCATGGTCGCAGCATCAAAGTCGTTGTAGACGGATGCTGCTCTGATACCATGGAGATTAATGCTGGCGTTCCTCAAGGCTCGCTGCTCTGCCCAACGCTGTTCATCCTGCATATCAATGACTTGCTCTCAATAGAGAGTATGCATTGCTATGCGGATGACAGTACGGGTGATGCGTGATATACCGGCCATCAGAAAGTCCCTCGGAACATGCCGGAGGAGAGGCGGATACAACTTGTGTCTGAAGTCGAGCGCTCTCTAGGGCGGGCCTTGGAATGGGGAGAAAAGAACTTGGTTCAATTCAACCCTACAAAGATACAGGTTTGTGCGTTCACTGCAAAGAAGGACGCATTTGTCGTGACACCCCAGTTCCAAAGGGTAACTCTCCCGGTCTCCGAGAGTATTGGGATCCTTGGCATCGACATATCCAGTAAAATCCAGTTCGGGAGTCATTTGGAGGACAAAGCTAAATTGGCGAGCAAGAAACTGGGCGTCCTGAACAGAGCCCAGCGGTACTTCACACCGAGGCAGCGACTTGTGCTGTATAAAGCACAAGTCCGCCCTCACGTGGAGTACTGTTCACATCTCTGGGCAGACACACCGAAATACCACTCGACCCACTTAACTCCCTGTAAAGACGCGCTGTTCGAATTGTCGATGATCCCAATCTCACGGATGAGCTGGAGTCGTTGGGGCGGCGGAGAGACTTTGGGGCTCTCTGTGTGCTCTATCTACTCTTCAACGGAGAGTGCTCTGAGGAACTGTTTGAGGTGGTACCAACATCGCCGTTTTACCACCGGACCACGAGACGCCGTACTAGGGTTTATCCATACCACCTGGAAACGATCTCGTCCAAGACGGTCCGTTTTGAGCGTTCTTTTCTACCACGTACGTGTAAGATCTGGAATGAACTTCCTGCTGCGGTGTTTCCCCAGCGTTACGACTTGTCCCTCTTCAAACGAGGTTTGAGAAGAGTACTTTACTCACGGTAGGTGGCAACATGGCTGTGCCCCTGGTGTTGCCATAGTCCATGGGCGGCGGTTACTACTTACTGTCAGGTAGGCCGTTTGCACGTCTGCCACCGTTGGCAATAAAAAAAAAACTTTGACAAAACAATAAGATACTATAAGTAGCAGTACTTTTGAGACTGTATAGAAACTGAAAAAGAAAAAATAATTTACTTATAGTATAACAAAAAAATACTCTAATGGCTGGCTAATCGAAATAATATTATAAAAAATAATAATAATTCTAGAAAAAGCATGGGGCACTGTTAATTAATTATAATACATTTCTTAGTTGCCTTTGATCTCAAGCAACCTACACTTTTTACAATCATTATTCTCATAATAATAATTTTCTTTTTTTTGGTGCAAAGTAGACCGTACTTTTTAGTTTTTTAAACAATAATTAATTTAGTTTTACAGCGTAGGAACGCAATAAATATGTTTGGCGAATAATTAGCAGTTACGTGGTTCGTCATTCATCACGTCTCATTCCCACGGGGCTGAAAAGTGGATATCAGAAGGCTGTTTTATGACAAATAACAATCAAAAGTCTCAGTCTACGTCTAAGTGCAACAGGGTTAGTCTATGTATATTTAATGATTAGATGAATGAGATATTTGGCACCAGCCTTCTCCGTATTCACAGGGAAATTTAGTTACTTTACTACTATTACCAAGGTAGTTGTAGGATGGGTTGGCATTGATTTTTTTTTTTAACCTAGTTATAAAACCTTTCTTATCCCGACATGAATGGGGCTCGATCGGGGAAGTACCACCCTCTCACAAAAGATCAGCGTGAACCAACAGCAGTGGGACCTACCGTTGTTGTTCGTATGTTGAGTGAGAATGCCGGAGGCCCTAACCCCCTCCCTGTCCTCTTCTTGTCCTGCCTATCCTCTCCTTAGTAACCTGTCTACCCTCTCCTTGATATACTTCCTATCATTTTCCTAGGAGGTGGCGACGCGCAAGTGGTGTTGCTGGCGTCTATATGGCTGCGTTAACCGCTTACCATCAGGTGGGCCGTTCCTCTCACGTTTCACCTCATTTGCCACCCATATAGTACAAAAAAAAAGTTAAATTCTCATAATGTGTGGCTATTTGTGGTAATAATTTGTAAATCCCCTATTTGATGTATTACTACATCTCTGAAAAAAAATATGTCCAGTCTTGTCAGTAAGATTTGCTCTTTTACGTACATAAATATAATATGCTGTTTTGTTCGACATAGATGATTTACTACCGGATCAAATTGCAGCTGACTTTTTCTATAAGATCCGACCGACTATTGGAAGATCCTCCAAGGTGCCAAGATACTCAGCGTTGTCTTGTTTTACTAAAATTAATTTAATTGTAAATACAAAAAAATAAAAACGCCAAAACTCGTTCCTTGTCCCTCATATGCCCAGATTGTGAAACGAATAGCCGAGGAAATTGTTTGACTTGGCGAATTAAATTGATACACGACGACAAAGGTATTTTACAATTACTGACCTTTGAAGTACAAGGAACCGAATTTAACATGTTTCCCCAATAGAAACTCTATCACTCTATCTGCTTCACGTCTTATAGGATTTCATACCACTACTTGACTAATATTACTTGAAGTACAACTGTCTATATGTATATACTAGTATATAGGTATAAATTTCCCAGTATAACAACCTAAAATGGCTAAGCCAAATCAAAGATATCGTAGGTTTCGTGAATTCTTAAACAAGCGTTTTTGGTTGTAATTACACGGTAATTATTACTAACATAAAACGGCGCAAGAAAATATCGTAAGAAATTTATATTTTTGGCAATGAGAGATTTTTTATTTCGGAATAACTCTAAAACACGAGGAAGCCGGAATAAGTATTAGTTGTATTAAGGAACATCGATTTTTGAAAAATCTAATTTATCGATTGAATATGTGTATCACAAGTAAAATTATTATTTTATACTTTTTAGTAGCCTAACTTTATAATTTTTAACGGTTTTTAATCATATTTTTATTGAAGTCACTCACGTTACGCCACCTAGGTGTACCTACTTACTATAAATTCGAAAAGCATCAGAAACATAAGGATAAACAAAACAAAATCAAAAGTTAAAAGCTAAATGCGTAGAAAAATTATAAACTAAATGTTCAATTGCATCGTATATAGTGTTGTGTATTAAAACTAATATTGCTCAAATATTACACTAGGTTCTGCCCGCAACTCTATCCCCGTACACTTCAGTACTTTAATTATCGTTATGTAAAAATAGCTATCAAAGATTAGTTTTTTTCAGGATGAAGATCATTTTCTAAGCTCTAGGCTATAGGTATGTAAAAAAAGAAAAAAAAAATTTCATGATTATTAGTTAGTGTTAAAGCAATAAAATACAATACAGGTCTCAAAGTAATTCAAGATTATTTAAAATAGGATTTTCTATGTAATAATAAAACTTTTTTAAGCAGAATATTTTATTATCGTATAATCAAGTCGCATTAAAATTGATTTTTATAATTTTGAACTTTGGCTAAACTACAATGACGTACTCGAGAACTGTAATTTAGAAAGTACCTACTAGAGCTTTTCTTTTACAAATGACATATAACATATACAGGACATATTATGTCCGAAGCCAGAACTATTCTTTTTTGCGTAGCCTGGGCGCGCGCGCGGCCCCGAATTGAAAGGATAATAGTAGATTATTTACAAATCTACTTTAAATTCTATTTCAAAGTTATAATGTTACACTTGACGACATATATTCGATTGTGATTTTGAATCTATCTCACTTTTGATCGTATTACGACTGTGATTGGTACTCTTGATGCAAATAGAATCGAGTGACGAAATCGATTTACGAGGGTTTCAACAACGTCATAGTCGTCAGATGTTATCATTTTAGCATATAAAGATATAATTTATACAAACAAATAAAATTAAAGTGTCTCTTTGTAATGTCTAAATTATATATTTTTACTAAATGCATATGAAATTACATACTACAGGTTACCAATGACAAAATACCAGTTTTCGAAGTTTAATCCTCTGGCACTCTCACTCACCATAAAAAACACAACGGACGAAGTACCTACCTGGTTGTTTCACGCTGATTTTTTGCAAGAGGATGGTACTTTCCTGATTAAGCCGGCTGGGATAAGCAAGGCTCTGGTAATGGTAGCACAATTCTGGGATTTCTCATGTAAGCAATTTAAAAATTAATATGCTCAGTTTCGGGTCCGATGCAAGGATTTTTATTTCTTTTGTATGTGAAAATGGCAATGTTAAAAATTCAATACATGGAAACAGGTTGCGAACGGAAAACATATAATTGGATCACATTAGCTTTGTTTTGGGATAAGGAGCGAGGGAATGTTGTATTGCCTGTAGTACTATTATAAAGCTGTAACAGAACTGGAGCAAAAATGAATGTATTAGGCTACGTGGTCTCTGAATCGATAACATTTTATTTTAGAATGTTTGGCTGATTGCCTGTTTGTTTCTTCGCATATCACACAAAAACTACAGACTACGGATTTTAATGTTTTTTTTATTTGATAGTTTTTGATTAGACAAAACTGGTACATTAAGGTGTATCCCGCTACATTTCAGGAATAAACTATAGCCTCAAAACTAGGTAGTTAAATGCTTGTAAATAATATCTGTTGTTTTAGGTTACTTAATGGTACAAAGAGTGTTTAATCAATTTACTAACTTAAACAAAACTAATACTTAGAGTAGAACCGTCACATATATTATACATCCAAACATCCTCAAATGTGTGATACATGGGAGGATGTTTGGATGGTTATTTGTTTGAATATTTGGCAGTGGGATACACCTAAATGATTGAATGGGCCCCTGTATGGTTTAGATCTACAATTGGATAGGTAGCGCTGTATTTGTGTCTCAATCTATATTGAATATTTTATAATAATTAGCTGAACCCGTCAATAGTACTTAGTGCAGTCAATATTCGGGCACAATAATGTCTGCCGAGTCCACTAGTATACCTGTTAAAAGGGTCCTCTTTCTTTTGCTTTCTTGATGACGTATAATTATTTTATACATAAATTATATTCTAACTCACATAATAAAATTTTAAGATTTTAATTAAAAAGACTTCATAAATTCTAGTTTCATAGTATTTTGGGTACGTTGCCGACAGAAGAAAGCAAGGAACATAAACTCTACCCGAGGAAGAAAGTCACTCGAATGAGCTTTAGGTTTATGTTTCGTTCAAGTCACCATAGTAGTTTTTATTTATTTTTATTTAAATAGGATTAGTTTAGTTTGTATCACCTTAGTTTTATAATAATATAATTATTTATCGATAAGAAAGTGACTAACAACAAATTAAAAATATATAATGTTCCGTACAATTGATAATTGATAAGCAATATGGAATTTCTACCACATACACCATCTCGATGCATACACCTATAAAAAGTTGCCATTATAAACAATACTTATAAAGAAATAAAAAATAGACGTCGCGGGATGTCTATCGGATGGGAAAACATCGAGATTATTTTGTAGAAATAATGAGTAGAAATAAAATGATCATTTTCAATGTGTGCTTGCATAAAATATAACATGACATGTGTAAAATAACGAAAATGGACATAAATCGTCATTATCAGGCCCTGGATCTAGAGACAAAGTACTCGTCAAGACAAATCAAACGAGTATGAACTCGATGGGGTTGCGTCGTTTCATTATAGAGTTACTGTGGCCACCTTTCAGCTTCATCATCAGACCCTGGATACCGTCTAGTGACAAAGTATTCGTCAAGACGAATCCAAACTCGATAGGGTTACGCCATTTCATTATAGAGATCCTATGTCCACCTTCCAGCTTCACCATCAGATCAGTTCTATATCATCATAATATTAAATTGTCACGCAATATACATATGCGTGTAAAATTTCAGCTCAATCGGAAACCGGGAAATGTGTAAAGTTTAACTTGCAAGATTTGAACGGGACAAGTAAAATAAAAGCGTCGCCACGCTAACAGCCTGTTTTACCCTCCCATTGCATTAGATGTTTCACATCAATAACAAATTGTGTACACAATTCTTTTCAGCGCCAACAAAACTAGCGGAGCAGGCAGCTGTAAAATTGTCAAAAGAACACAAATGCTGCAAGCATTATTGACGTTAGAGTGCCAGTAACTATGACATACATTGTAGTACTATTCACATTGCTGCTACATAGAGCGATGCACAATGTAACCAAATAACGTGCAAAATCTATCTTCTACTCGTATTACATTATTATTATTTTTTATCTATACTAAGTATTATAAAGCTGTAACAGAACTGTGTCTGTACATTCAAGATATTTGAAATAATGTCTGTATTACGCTATATAGGCGTGTCTAAACACCAAACTATTTTTTTTAGATATTTTATCTGTGTTTGTTTGCCTATTTGTTCGTTCGCGCATCACGCAAAAACTACTGAAGGGATTTCGGTGCAACTTTATTTTTAAGAGCTCTTTATTAGACTTAAAAAATGGTATAGATTGTATCCCGCTATTACTATATCGGGAACCTGAGATATAACCTAATATCTGGCTATTGGCTGCGGGTGAGGGCAAAGGCTAGTACATGTATAAAAGAATAATGGACTGACTGACTGACATATCAAAGCACAGCCCAAACTTCTGGGGTCCTGCCGCGTGTGTAAATTTCTCTAACACTTTGTGAGCACTAAGGAAATATTTTACTCAAATCCTATTCTGACAATGCGCTAGCTAGTCCATATATATAAAACTGCTTGACCGAACTGACGATCAACGAACAACGAAAACTACTAAGACCACAGCTGAAGTTTGGAGTCTAGTTTTATTTCATAACAAAAGCATCCGCTAAGAAAGGATGTTTGAAAATTCCACCTTGGAATTTGGAAGAAGGTGGTAATGGGAGAAGGAACTTATTTCTCAGCATGACACGAAGTGCGAAAAGAGGAACGTCAACTGTATTATACCTGATGAGGGTTATCATATAAAAACTTTCTTAATTTCTGATCGTTATTGAAAACGTAGTATAATTACGAATGTTTTCTGCAACCCTTTTTCTGTCCCAATATTGGGCACGAACTCTCCTCTCATGGTGAAGGGATAGCGCCATAGTGCATCACTGTGTCCCAATGCAAGTTGGCAGACTTCACAAGCCGTCAAGAAAGTCTCACAGGCATGCAGGTTTCTTCACAATGTTTTCCTTCACCGAGCCTTCAATTGCGAAAAATCTCGTAAAGCGAGAGGTGTATGCCGTATGAGGTCTGAACTTTGGATTCGGGATCGAACTCGATACTACTATCTTTGCAGTCCTCGGTTTAGCGGCTATCACTAACCCCCTCCGCCGGCAGACCACTGAAGGAATGTGATATGGTTCCAGTGGTCCGCCAATAACGGCGGAGAGCACACGGCGGGTTTCTACGACGGGGTGTGTGGTTAGGAAAATTTTTTACCGCCTTAACAAAAAAAAATGGCTATCGCTACCCGCTGGCTTGTTACATAATATATCTTGATATTACCTACCTAATTAGTTTCTGTCGGTAAAATAATTCGAGATCAAAATTAAACAAGAAGGCCTTCCAAATTTTAAACCTTTGGAAACAATAGTAATGTGATTAATTGAGTCTTTGGAGACAAATATCTTGACATTAATCGAATGTAAATTATACTTGTAGCAACACTTTGTCTTGAAACTGATTAATTGTGAGTGATTCTTTGTAAATTACGACTGGTAAATATTAGTTTAGTTTTAAGAATAAATGCGTTTACACTTTTATTGTATGTAAAAATTAAATTGAGATTTACATTATATATTTTGTGTTCAGAAGCTTAATAAATATTTTTTAGTATTTATGTTTATTTGTTTGTTCGCATATCACGCATAAACTACTGAACGGATTTGATGGAACTTTTTTTATTCAATAAAATTAATCTTGATTAGACTTAAAAGCTGGTATACGTTTTATCCCGGTACTACATTGGGAACCTGAGATAATATATAGATGGCGCAGATGTCACCCAAGACGTTAAGAATGAATGTGTTATCAAAATTCAGAGTTTTGGGCGGTTTTCACGATTGCTGAATTAGCAAAGCGTCTGGACGGTATTCCAGGAGATGAAGATTCAAATTGTGCCCGCGGCTGTTATTTTCGATTTCACATTTTCACACTTTGTGTTAGTTTATATGGCGCATGTCAAATGATAAAACAATATATAAAAATATAAAAATATGAATGCTCTGAGGTCTATTCATTTTCCTTTGATAAGGTACGTTCTACTTTGATCTAAATATGGATGCCATGATTTTCTGCTAAAAATCCAATTTGAAAAATTCTATTCAAAAGTCGCTTTTTGCTGAAATGACTGGGACGAAAGGAAACAAACTAATAACTAAGAGCGAGATATTATTAGTATTGACTACTCAGACGGTGGAGTCGTTAAGATACCAACCTCCCGCCTTAGTGATGTCGTTTCGATTCCCAGACAGGACAATCTTTGTGTGATCTACAAATGGTAGTTTTTCTGGGTGTAATTTGGGTCCATTAAATTCTGTGAAGCCCAAGCCAAGTCATACAATGATTACAAGGATAATTTTTTTTGTGCAGGGTTTTACCAGTGGTGCAGGCGGATATATGATACACGGCTGGTTTATTTAGTGCATGAGGCTCCTCGCACAACCCTGTTCGTTGTTCTGAATGACGGGATGTCCAGTTAGGTACATTTTTTCCACCTTAACAAAAAAGGTCTTTAAAGAAAGTCTTTAAAGAAATGTAAATACAACACCCTTTTTTACACCAATTTGATTGCATCAATTATTTACTCTCTATTTCATTATTACGCTACGTAGAATGATAGCCTAGCGGTAAAATCAGGCACTGCAAAGATAGTGGTATCGAGTTCGATCCCCAGTCCAAGGTCCAGACCTTGTACGGCACACACCTCTGACTTTCAAAGATTTTTGGAAATTATGTGTCTATTTTTTATTTTTTTATTTAATGAAAGACCACAAACTAGTTATATATAAAAATAAAACAGTGTCTTTACAATAAATAGGTGTATATCTGTTTAAAGTGTGTAAGTATATGAATCAAGAAGCATAATAAATTCATATAAAGGTAGTTTAGTGTATAAATAATTGTGTATAGTAGTACGTATCAGTAAATAATTATGTTTTAGTATCTAGTAGTATTACAATTGGTGAAGTAGTATCATAGTATTGTATGTAGTATAGTATTGTGTGTAGTATTGTATGTAGTATAGTCTTGTATGTGATATAAGAAAGTGTGTATTATAGATTAGGTATAGTGTGTATATTTTAGGTATTAGTGTGCATTTACATTTTTTTATTCATTATGTGCTTAGTTTAACTGTTACCAGTTTCTTGTATGTACGAACGTTCGAAGCAAAGATATCTAGTTCATTAAACATTTTATTATATGTAGACATAAGGCGGTTTATAGGACACCGGGGTCCAGCATTAGTTCGACATTTTGTAATTGAAAAAAGGGTATGAGGGCGCGCAGATCGCATGTGACATCTAGATGGTATTCTGTAATGTATTTTGTTCGTAAGCTCATTACAATCATATTTGTTGTGACATAGATCATACAATATCATTGCTTCCAATTTCGCACGTCTAGACTTTAAATCAGAAATTTTGTATTTACTCAGTAAGTCAACATAAGGTACTCGTTTCTTACTACATTTATAATTTACACATCGTAAGTATTTCTTTTGTACCATTTCGATTTTATTGACATATTTTTCATATGACGGGTCCCAGATAGCTGTGGGCTGACAAGTGATTTAAAAAGGTGTAGGTATGTGGAGGATCACTTGAAATTGGCTCCTGTGCGAAATACAAATCCATACATTTTGTAAGCCTTGTTCACGACGTTCTCTACGTGCATATAGAAATGAAGCTTATTGTCAAATGTGATGCCAAGATCTTTAACAATGTTTACTTTTTCCAGAGGAGTACTGCAAATGTGTAATTACTGATTTTCCTTTTTTTTGTGAAAGTAATTGATTTATATTTATTAAGGCTTAACTCAAGTTTATTTTTATAGCAGTAAGTGGAGAGCCGGCTTAAATCCTGTTGAAATTTAATGTGATCATCAAAGTTACTTATAATACTGTACACTTTTAAATCGTCAGTATATAAAAGGAAGTTACAGTTGAGAAAACATTTATGAATATCATTAATATATATAACGAATAGCAGTGGTCCGATAATGGATCCCTGTGGGACTCCTGAAGTAACAAGTATACATGGAGATTCATGTCCTTTTATAACTACTTTTTGGGTTCTGCTAGAAATATATGATTTGTACCAACGCCAAAGGTTTCCTCTTATACCGTTAAAAGCTATTTTCTCAAGTAGCATTTTATGGTCCACCCTGTCAAATGCCTTACGAAAATCGGTATAGACCGTTCGTTTACAATTTATCACAGTTCGGTGAAGGAAAACATTTTAACGAAACCTTCATGCCTGATAGATTTTCTCTATGGCGTATGAAGCCTGCCAACCCACACTGGGCCAGTGTGATGGACTATAGCCTAATCCTTCTTACCACGAGAGGAGACCCTTGCCCAATAGCGGGACAAAAAATCTATTCTATTTACTTATTTTCATCGACGCTCAAGTAAAACCTTAGCTAACCCAGTAATCCAGGATGAAAAGGGGCAGGTAAGTGTGGCAGTAAGTAGGCAAGTAGCAGGAATATTTCCCTTCCATCACAGATAGTACACCGGTGACCATGAATGATGTAAAGTATTTGCAACGTCAACGCAATAAATTCCGTAAAAGTAGTTACTCTATATTTAGTTGAACAAATTAACGAAGGCCAGACACAAATTATTCAATATCAATCAATGAGATCGAAAATCCACCACCACCATTTAAAAAAAATACATTATTCATTATTATATTATTTCTCCCTAACACAGGGAATCCTAGTAGGGAGACTAGAAATTTTCCTAAGCAAAATGCGATATTATTCTTAGGAACAATAAAGAATCATTGTTATTTGTCATTCAATATGTTATGTTATTGGTCATTCAAAATAATGAAATAAAGAGAAGTGACATCAAAAACATCAATTATTTAAAAAAAAACAGCATTACGCCTGTATTCCGCAGCAGAGGCAGAGGTGTATTACACACCCACGACTCGCCAGCTATGTTTAAGTCCCACGTAATAGGGGGCGAGCCTATTGACGTCTACCGGGCACATTTCCAAATTCCGGGCTGCTACTGAGAATTTTTCTTTTTAGGAAAAAGCTCAATAACATTGCCCGACCCGGGGATCGAACCCGAGACCTCATGATTAGCAGTCGCATACACTACCGCTGCACCACCGAAGCAGTTAAAAATTATTTAAACATAGTATAAAATAGGTTTACAAAATTTACACGTTATGGTTCAAATCGTAAGTTCGTTGGAGAACAAACCAAGTGGGTCCATTGCACCCACACGTAAAATATTGACTCGTAACAAGATTCAGGACGACGGCCTGTGTAGTGAGGCGTAGTACCTACCTAATGTTTCTAATGTCGTGTCTAGTTATCTTAAGGCTAGGTTGTGTATAATTAACCGCTGAAATAATGTCTCTCAGTTCCAGTCGTCCGCCAGTACATGTGGAGAGACGGCATACGGTGGGTTTATTTAGTGGGTGAGGGCTCCACACTACCGAACAATGGGGTGTGTTAAATTCTAAAAGAAATATTTTGGGTTCAAATTAGAGCAAAAATAGTATATTTTCTCAAATATCTCAAACTCAACTTCTGTTACAGCTATAATTAATAGTGGGTAGAAAATACACCAAATAGAAAATATATTTTACCTTCTTCAACAAAAACAAGTAAAGCACACTTACCGTCAAATTCACAACCTCTTAAATTACGGCGAAGGCCGACAACATTGATTGCCCGGCCATTACACTTCGTGTTAATACTTCGGCTTTATCCGTCCTTTCTGTGCAATGTCTTCTTTATTTTCATCCGTGTACAAATTCTCTAGTTATCTGCCGGCTTTCGTAAATTAAACAAAGAAAATATTCCGCCGTGAATTTGTACAATTTTGACAACTTTCGTAACGTACTCGTAAAATTTGATTGGACATATTTGTCAATGTATTGCAACTAATAATAATGTTTCTTAGGTGTTTTATTCTCAAAATGAGAATAAAACACCAACACTACAGTCCACTTCACTAGTCCAATTAAAACATATAGAGAAGAATATTTCTTAGCGTATTCATAATTTTATTCTTCTCCAAGCTTTGTAATTCATAGTTTGGAGAAGACTACATAAATAAAACAGTAGAAATCAGTGTATCGATACATTAATGTATTATTTAAAATATTATAATAGAATAGTAAGGGGAAAGTAAAATCATTGTTTGGTTTTTCTGTCTGTTTGGTTTGTTAGCGCACATCTATAATATTATACAGCTTTAATCGCAGAGTAAAGGTGTCGTTTTATTTTGATAGGATGCCAAGAAAAATACTCATTCAAATATATATAATTCAAAATTGTGGGCAGCAGCTAGTAATTAATTAATTAAATTTGGCCAAAATTAAGAAATCACTTTGCGTTCAAGCATTCTAGCTTTTCCCTCTGTTACGGTACTCCTTTATTTTTTACAAAACACTGCTAATTGGCTATACTAAATACAAGTTAATGAGATCCTTATTAATTTTATTTAATAGTTAAATTCCGTAGCATATTTTATAAGGCATATTTCATTAGAAACAACTGAAGATAATTTACATATTTAAGAATTAAGCCAGCCTACGCTGTCCGCTTCTTCAGAAATATAAATTTAATTAAATTAAGTAAAATTAAATGATGTTAAAATTGTTTCCTCAAAACAGCACAAAGTACTTTCCCATCAAAAGCGACCGTTAACAGAATTATTGAACTTTTGGTAACAAATTAATATTTACAACACTGCCATTAAAATTGGCCGTCGTAAAGCGTAAGTTTGAAATTTGTATTTTACATTTGGAAATACGCCGCAGCTGGGCTGACTTTGCATTTGTCTATTTTTGTTTGCGCATTTTCCGACAATTCAGTTTGTCTTTTGAAGAATAAAATGGAGTTTAGTAATTACTTTGCCATCAACATTCGTAGGAATAAATTTTATATTTTAAAAACTAAACCAATTCAACATAGTTAGTGTATAATATATTTTTAGTCCATCCGTGACTACGAATGCTGTAATATTAGGAAAATGAGTAAACGCGATAAATTCTGTCAACATGCTTATATTCATTCATAACGGGTTAAAAAATATCATATATTTTCATGAAGTGATATTTATTGTATTCTCTTGTAATTAATGTGTTGGTCTTTTTATTAGTCAACTATCCCTATAATTAAAACGAATATTTATTTAAATCAATATCGCAATATTACAAGTCTTTAAATGCTGAATACTTTTGAGCAATGATAGTCAAGTAGTAAGGTTAAGGACAGTGAGTGAGAGCGTCGGAAGCCCAAACTCTTTCCCTATCCTCCCCCTATTATACTTCCTATAAACTCCTACTTATCCTTTCTATCCTATCCTTAGCATACATACTATCCTCTCCTTATTATCCTCTTCATCTTCCTTGGAGATGGCGACACTCGAGTGATGCCTCTGGTGTTGCTAGCATCTATAGGCTACGGTTAACGCTTACCATCAGGTGGGCACTATGCTTGTTTGCTACGCACGAAGTATAGAAAAAAGGTAATCATTTTACCTTATAGTGAAGTAGGTTCTTATATTGTAGTGACCCAATTCTCAGGTTCATGCTTACAAAATCGCGAGCAGCAACGGGTATATATTTAAAAATAACTTACTCTAAGTTGCGATTTTTATGCGACTTTTAATAACCTAAAACTTGCGATTCCTTAAACAATACTACCATAAATATGAATACAACTACGTTATCATCGACAAGCGTCGAATAGAATGTAAGCCCGGGGGGCAACAGTCAATCCAACGTCAGATTATTCACGATGCGGAGATGTGACGTCACAAACATATCACTGACTAGATATTCCATTACGTGAATATGAATCACGCGCGAACTCCGTTTCATTGTATTATTGCAACAATATTTTAATTTAAACACCGTGATATTTATTTCCGGAAAATAAAATTAATTATTGTAATAATTTCGTATACAAACGTATACGTCGTCCATTGTTGCAGGTCCGTCTAAGAGAGCTCCACAACGAGCGTTTCCGTACCGGCGGCGTCGGCAAACAATAGCTTCCTTTGGGTTAAAAAGACAATCCAAAACAAAACTATTTCAATTACCCTCGTTATTCAATAACAATGGACTTTCAATAAGACGAGGCTAACTATTATTATATTATTATCTAGAATAATAACACATATTTTTTTTAAAAACAACACCCTGCACACTAACGAATAATCCTTGTATTGCGGGGGACTTTACAAACATACAATTTCACGGACGCAAAGTACACCCAGACTCAGAACAACCATTTGTGGATCACACAAAGAGTTGTCCTGTTTGGGAATCGAACCCACAACACTCGGGCAGGAAGTCGGTATCTAAACCACTCTGCCATCTGTGTAATATTATACTTGATATCGTTACACATAATGGACATAGAATTAAGTAATGTTAATTTTACTAAGGGGTCATTAAAAGCTCTACATGTACTTATCTCGGAGGAGAAGGGTTAAAAGACATTCTTATATAACATTTCTAAGTCGGAATGTGCATAACAGACTTTTTTATGACAAAATGGCCGTACAGCAATGTCTCGGGAAACAAAAATCGCACAGAAAGTTAAAAGGCTACATTTAACTACTATAAAATATTAACTGCCTCTGTGGTGCAGCAGTAGTGTAAGCGACTGCTGATCATGAGGTCTCGGGTTCGATCCCCGGGTCGGGCAATGTTATTGAGCTTTTTCCTAAAAAGAAAAATTCTCAGTAGCAGCCCGGAATTTGGAAATGTGCCCGGTAGACGTCAATAGGCTCGCCCCCTATTACGTGGGACTTAAACATAGCTGGCGAGTCGTGGGTGTGTAATACACCTCTGCCTCTGCTGCGGAATACAGGCGTGATGCTGTTTTTTTTTAAATAATTGATGTTTTTGACGTCACTTCTTTTTATTTCATTATTTTGAATGACCGATAACATAACATATTGAATGACAAATAACAATGATTCTTTATTGTTCGGGGTCGATCCCCGGGTCGGGCGGTGCTAATGAGCTCTTACGAATACTATTACGAATAAGAAAAAATCTCAGTAGCAGCCCGGAGCTTGGAAATGTGCCCGGTAGACGGCAATAGGATCGCCCCGGGGAGGCCACAAAAAAAAATCTTATGTTTTTAAGTACAAATTATTTGTGAATAAGGAAAAAGAGATTTTTAGTACGAGCGAGAATCGAACCCGCGTCTTTTCCCATCCGGGGAAGTGCTCTAAGCCACTGAGCTATCGTACCGATCTTTCGATCATCCCAATCTCCTCATCACATTTGTCTTTACGACCAACGCCATCTATCGGAATGCATTTTGGCAAAATGCGTTTTGGCTGTAGCAGGAGATAGCCGTTTATTCTTTCATGTCATATATGTGAAAGGAAATAGTGAGCAGCGGCTTGACAATAATACCGAGAGGTATAGTTGAGTCCATGAGCGACGGTTACCATTTACCATCAGATTGGCCGTGGCTCATCTGCCACTTAATGCAATAAAAAAATGCATTTACATGCATTCCAATATAGTAAGTTTAATTTTGCGATTAAAATTCATGCTATTAGATAGCGCGATTTTTTTTAAACATTTTTGATCTATATTTTTTCTTACAGGTAGTTAAGTTGTTTGTTAAGTTTAAGGTAGTTAAATGTACCCAAAATCGTCCTTACGTAAATAATGTATAGGCTCATAATACATTCGTTATTGCCTAATCTAAAATCTTATTTATCACCTAATATAGTCATTTTGAAAGCGTGCTTCGCTTAACCTTATATATATTTACTTGCTTTTTTTGTTTAGGCAGGAAAAAATGTACCTAATTGCACACCCCATCGTTCGGAGCAACAGACAGGGTAGTGAGGGGCCCACACCCACAAAAGAAACCCGCCGTGTGCCGTCTCTCCGCCTTTGTTGGCGCACCACTGATATATCCCCTACCCTATAGCATCTGTAGGGGTTCCACTAAGATATTGACCATAGACAAAAATACTTAAAGGAATTTAACACAAAGAACAAAAACGACGAATAGAAAATAACAGTCACGAGCAGGATTTAAACCTGCATCTAAATTCGCAGTCCCGACCAATTATCACTGTAGCTGAACTGACAAAGCATCTGGGACGATATCCAAGAAACGCAAATTCAAATTCTGCTCGTGACATAAAAGTTTGAGAATCCTGGACTTAATACAATCAACATTCAATAGATCTGCCGGACTTGGTGTTGTATTCGTGTTATATTAGCATTAAGCTGCACTTTGGATATAAGCCCAACGAGCTGTCTGTCAATCTTGAATCGGATTATTACGACATAGATATGTTACGTCACTGGATATGCCTTGAAAGTCAGCAGACGTTCCTTCCAATCAGGTTCTCTTTGACAGTTTTGTTATTTTTTTTCTTTTTGATAGCTCTTGAGTAAACTTAATAATGGTAAGTACAAATTTTATCTCGCTACTATTTAGGCGGGAAAAAATGTACCTAACCGCACACCCCGTCGTTCGGGGTAAAGAACAGGGCAGTGTGGGGCCTTCACCCACTAAAGGAACCCGCCGTGTGCCGTCTTTCCGCCTGTGTTGACGGGCCACTGGTAATGTGTTGGAATACTTTAGTGGTCCGCCGGCGGCTTACCCATTCGGGTACCCTCTCCTGAGCGACGCATCCGCACACGGAGCGTCGCAACTTCGCGGGAGGCCTTGCGGGTGGCGGATGTTCCCCGGTCCATCCACCCGCAGCCTCAGCTAGGGCGGCATGAGGCGCAAGTACTCGCGCCTGCGCCGCCCCAGTCGCTGGTGACGGTTTGGGTCAGCAGAAGAGTCCTCCTCCCTGGCCCTTTCCGCCGCTTCCTTCCGCGAGATGACCTCCTCGCAGAAGGCAGCGACCGCGGCCCAATTCCTGTCGCTGCCGAGCATCGCTCTGACGACGCTCGGCAGCGACAGGTCTCCCCCTGTTGCCGCGACGAGTTCACGGCGCTGCTCAGCCCAAGCCTAGCACGACTCGAGCGTGTGCCGTGCCGTATCCTCGTCGCAGCCGCAATGGTGACAGCCTAGAGTCGCTTCCCTCCTTGCGACTATGCGCAGATATCTGCCGAAATAACCGTGTCCCGACAGCACCTGCACCAGTCGCAAGGTAAGGACTCCGTGCTGTCGCCCCACCCACTCCTCCAGCACGGGCTAGAGCGCCCCTACGGTCTAGAGACCGGCCCGGGGCGTCTCCATCCGCGCCCTCCAACTGGCCATGGCAGCTCGGCGGGCGTCGCCCTGCCACCTGGCCACCTCGCTGGGCAGGAGACGACCGTCCCACGCCTGCTCTTGCGATGCCCGCCAATACACTTTGGCGAGCACCTCCGCCTCCAAGTCCCACAGGGGGATTCCAGCCAATGCGCAGGCCGCCTCGGTCGACACCGCGCGGTATCCGCGTATGAGCCTGGACGCGACGACTCTTTGTGGTCTCTACAGAAGAGCCCTGTTTTGCGCGTCCAGGGACTCCACCCACACAGACTATATGAGAGAGCTGAAATAAGAGGTGATCCATTTCGAGGTTTAAAAAAGTAGGGAACCTCGAAATGGATCACCTCTTTTTACAAAAATAACTAGTGTTTGTCTTCAACGGATCCGAGGGTAAACGGTAGATGTGTTCGGCCTCTTGCCCCAGTGTTGCGGGTTCGATTCCCCACAGAATAACTCTTTGTGTGATCCACAAATGGTTGTTCTGGGTCTGGATGTACTCTGTCCGAGAATTTGTGTGTTTGTAAAGTCCCCCGCGATACAAAGATCGATCGATCGAAGAGAAGATGTTTTTTAGAGCACGATGTAGCCTTTGTAAAAAAAAAATAAGTAGCTAATAAAAGTGTTTAAATTAAAACTATTCCGGATTAAGGAAGCTGAGATGGACCTGTCTGTATATTTATTTAAAATCAAAGACTTATATTTGTACCAAAATGATCGCATTAGTAAATATCTGCATATATTTATAGAAACATATTTATTCGATAAGGTAAATATGTATAGAAAAAATACCTCAACGCATCACCGCGGGTAATGATGCGAGATATCAGCAGTTTACGCACCAGCTACTAGACATCAGTGTTGTAGATTTGGTAAGCGTTCCTCTATGTACATATGTGTACGTGCCTTACCTATATCTAGTTTAACCAGTAATAGCCTAGTAGTAACATCAAGGACTTTGAAGACAGGGATATCAAGTTCAATTCTTTGTCTAAAGAAGAGACCTCGTAAGCCACATGTTTGCTTTTTGGAAATTTTGCATTTGTTATACTATTTCCATTTCTTTATTTTCTCGATGACAGCTCGATGACGAAACTTGAACGAGCGTCTTTGTTACATTATGTATGCATTATTTTATAAAAATATGAAGCTTACGCATGTACAAGGTTATACCAGAGTCGGAGAAACTGATAGGGATGGAGCTATCGACAAACGTAACACGATAACAAACCCGATATTTTTTTACAAAATGTAAGAAACTAAACTACTGCCGGATACTTTTGTACAAATTTATTAACTAATATTATATTTCATTACAAGATATTACACATTTAGATATTTTTATATATATTTTTAGCATTTGACATGCTTAGCACTATACATTAAACATAAAGTGAAAAATGTGAAATCGAAAATAACAGTCAGGAGCAGGATTTGATCCTGCATCTTCTGGATACCGTTCGATTTCACATTTTTCACTTTGTGTTTAATGTATAGTGCTAAGCATGTCAAATGCTAAAAATATATATAAAAATATCTAAATATTTAAAGGGTTTGCGTCATTATTAGGTAAAATCTTAATTGTAAAATTAAGTTTACCTGGTCGGTATAATGTATGAAAATACTTCCGACAGATGGCGCAGGCGTCACCCAAAGACGTTAAGTATGATGTGTTATCGAAATTAGCAGTCAGGAGCAATTGTCAGGATTGCTGAATTGGTAAAGCATCTGGACGGTATCCAGTAGATGCAGGTTCAAATCCTGCCCCTGACTGTTATTTTCGATTTCACATTTTTCACTTTGTGTTTAAGATATTACACGTATTAATTCTTGATTGATAATAACAAAATTTTGAAGCTGTTGTAAAATAAGTAGGTATAGGTAGGTACTCGATAATGAAACGAAATAATTATAACGACAGGTAATCTTTATTTATTTATTTTAATCAAAATCTGATGAATCTTCACCGTCACTCGATGAGCTCTCCCCAACATTTATTATAAGTTCCTGTACTTCTGTATTATCGAATGCCACATGAATTTCCCAATCCGACGCTATAATGTTTTGGGTTCTTCTCACATTTTTTTCCCAGTTTTCGGCAGTTACTTCTGCACATGCATTTTTTAATAAATCTAACATCTTGTTTGCCGTAAAAGGGGGATGGGTATTGTTTCGAGCAGCGTGTCCTTTGATTTGTGCCCATATTAGTTCTATAGCATTGTACTGGCAATGATACGGCGGAAGCGAAGAACCCAATGACCACATTCGGCAGCTATTTCGTCGATAACATAAATTTTAGGGAGGCTTTTTTTCGATTTTAAAATATGGAGTGATATATAGCTTTGCGCAAGTAATAATCATATATATGACGGCGAATAGCGTTAGCGTCGAAGTTGTCAACCGATGTCACACGATGTGGTTGGCGTTTTTTCTTCGGCGTACGAAGCTTATTTGCCTGCATGCCGCTTGTACCGTAAGCTTCGGTAGTAATTTTTGAAACAGTAGGTCCACTAATTCCTAATGCGGCTGCAACACGATCTCGCACTTGCGACAGTGGTAATAGTGGGCCACCATTGTGATACTCTGCTTCAAAGTAATTACGAACCTTGATCACCAGTTCTCTCGCCTGCCTTTTCAGAACAGATCCTTTCGGCATTTTGATATTTGACAGCTGGGCAGCAATCAGCACGGAGGAACACAAAATACACAACGTAACGTATGAATAATGTGAAAAAACTCAGCGAACAGAAATGTAGTGACTAGCACGACCGTCTTGTTGCGAGTGACAGATTAAAACAAACACAAAATGGCGGTGGGCCATTGAGTGTTCCCACGTTGAAAAAATATATTTGAACATATTGATCTATATTTTGCTTTTCTCTTGTGCTCTAGACTCTCTTCTTTTGTTCTCTAGAGCACTTCCCCGGAAAGGAAGGGACGCAGGTTCGGTTCCCGCTCGTATTAAAATACTCTTTTTCCTTATTCACAAATTATAATTTGTACTTTAAAATATATTTGAATGTTTTTGTTATATTTGTCTTTGTTCAAAATATAATAAATGTATGCGATCGATATCATTACTTATTTGGTCACAACACTAAAACTATCAAATTAGAACTGTCATCGAGAAAATAAAGAAATGGAAATAGAATAATTATCTCGAACCGGTGAAGGAAAAAGCTTCCCGAACGCTGCCCAGCCGAGTTGGATTCGTCGATTGACCTCTCGAAGTTGTACCTACCTAACTGGACTTTTGTCCCAGGTAGAAATAATGGTCGACAACTTCGAGAAGCGCACTCCCGCCTAGGACCGGTGCTGAAATGACATGGACATTAGACATGACTTTCGTCTTGTCCATGTTCATTTTGAGACCCACTAGACGGGAAACTCTGCTGAGATCATTGAGCATGGTGCCAAGGTCCTCCAGAGATTCTGCCATGACTACGATGTCATCGGCATATCGAAGGTGAGTGATGTATTCGCCATTGATGTTGATGCCGAATCCGGTCCAGTCCAAGAGCTTGAAGACATCTTCCAATGCAGCGGTGAAGAGTTTCGGGGACATAACGTCTCCCTGTCTAACACCTCTCTGCAGTTGGATCGGTCCCGTACTCTTGTCCTGAACACAGACTGACATGGTGGCGTTTCTATACCAGCACTTCAGCACTTCGATGTACCGATTGTCAATTTGGCACCGCTGAAGGGACTGCAGCACCGCCCAAGTTTCGATCGAATCGAAGGCTTTCTCATATTCCACAAACGCCAGGCACAGAGGCCGATTGTAATCCTCGGTTTTCTGTATAATCTGGCGTAGCGTGTAAATGTAGTCTATGGTACTATAGCCTTTTCGGAAACCGTCTTGTTCGGGAGGCTGGAAGTCGTCAAGCTTGCGCGTGAGTCGATTTGTAATGACCCTCGAAAACAACTTATAGACGTGGCTCCAGAGCGAGATGGGTCTATAGTTCTTCAAGTGGGTTCTGTCACCTTTCTTGAAGAACAGCACCACCACGCTTCTAGTCCACGACTCTGGAACGTCGCCCCCGAGAACGACGGAATTGAACAGCCTCTGAAGAGCTTTTAAGACCGGCTTTCCGCCTGTTCTAAGAAGCTCTGTGGTGATTCCGTCGTCTCCCGGTGCCTTTCCGTTCTTTAGTTGTTTGAGAGCCATTCTGATCTCGTACAGGCTGACGTCTGGGATATGTTCGGTAAAGTGCCGAGTTAGCTTGGATCTGGGGTCTTGGACCAAGCCAACAGCAGGGCTCTGGGATCTGTACAACTGTCCATAGAACTGCTGGACCTCTCCCAAGATCTCATCTCGAGAAGAAAGATAGTGCCGTTGTTGGTCCTCAGTTTAGTCAACTGACTTTGGCCAACAGACAGATCTCTTGCGAACACTTTCGAGCCTTGGTTCCGCTCTATCACCTCTTTAATACGGGTAGTATTAAATTGACGAATATCGTGCCGCACAGCCTTGGAGATCTGTCTGTTTAACCGCCTTAGGCAGGACCAATCGGCTAAGGACTGGACTATCATTTCTTATCTCCTCTCCATGAGCTTGAGAGTATGGTCCTAGAGTTTACGATTCCTACTGACGCGACGAGCCTTGAAGTAAGTCGACCCAACCTCGTGGACAGTTTGCACAAACCTGCTGTTCATATCGTTCGCTGATTCACACTCATCTAGACATTGGAAGCGATTTTGTAGTTCGAGCTGAAAGCTCTCGGGGTTCTGGTATTGGGCAGGTGTTGGTCGGAGCGTAGACTTTATCAAACGCGACCTCTCGACTTTTGTTCTAATATTCAAGATGCCCCTGACTAGTCGGTGATCACTCCCAGTTTTAATCCTGCTGATCACTGAGATATCATTGAATATGTGTCGTTTGCATTTGTCGTTGTTATGCGTAAACCTGTATGACCTTCAACGAATACCGTTTGCTTATTCTGAGTATAAGGTACGCTACCCTACTCGACACACTTTCAATCCTCTCCACGTTGCCTACAAGAGACCTGCGAACGATAAACCCGACACCCCCTTGGGACTAGTGGTCGCCCTCCCGGTGGAAGAGCAAGTTCTCGGACTGGAGGATTGTCGTGCCCTCACCCTCTCTTCGGACTTCTGACAACCCTATAATGTCCCAGTGGATCTTGCTCAATTCCTCTTGCAGCTCGGTGATTCTCTTGTCGGTCCGAAGTGTCCGAACGTTGTGCGTTACCAGGGCCAGAGGTCGTTGTTTATGGTAGCCTATCCACGACCGGAGATTCTTCGCACCCCCTGCTCCGCCGTTACCGGGTCCGCTACCGTTAGGCCACGGAATAGCGGAGCTGCTGTGACCGAGGGCCGTTTTTTGTTGGGTGCTCATTTTTTTGGGGGATATTGCCGTAATCGCCACGCTTGGCAGGCGAGTTGGCAATCGCAGTGGATGTTGTTAATACTCGAGGGAGTGCTGCTGCCCACTCCCCCGGTATTCCCTCAGTCGGCTCTTACGACTCCCATGGGTGGAGGGGGTGGGACAATTCTAAAGCCGGCCCCACACGGCCCAACGGTGTCTTATATTCACCTAATAAAAATGGACGTCAGGTCTAGTGCAAAATTTACAAAAAAAGTGACTACTCAATAGACTACAGTCAATAGACTACAGTCAATAGACAGTTTAGATTAGTACATACAAACTCCAACATTGTAATTTGAAACCTTCAACCATTGGAATAGTTTTGAGTTTTCTTTGCAATAATTTATTAGCTTACGTAGCTTCTACCAATAGGCCGCACCATGATCACCTTATGCAGCTTCTAGTGAATATTATGTGTTGATGATTTATTTTTACATATATTCAAAATTTAGCCGTGTGGGACCGGCTTTAGAACTGTCCCACCCCTCTCCACCCATGGGAGTCGTAAGAGCCGACTAAGGGATAACCGCGGGAGTGGGCAGCAGCACTCCTTTGAGTATTAACAACATCCACTGCGATTTACAACCCGCCTGCCAAGCGTGGCGATTACGGCACTATCCCCCATTCTTGGGGAGGCCTATGTCCAGCAGTAGACGTTAAAAGGCTGATGGATGGATGGATGGGTGGGATTCAAAATTTAAATCAAATTCTTTGTTTTAAGCAAAATACCTAATACTTGAAAATAATAAAACACTGAAAATATTCTTTTTTCACTTTATTTGAGTAGTTTTCGCAATATATTACGGCATATTGAACGTATAGCCAAGTCGGTCGACCAAAAGAGACTGGCGCGCGATTGTTTCTCTTTTGGCGTTTTGTTTCTCTTCTTGTTCAGACACTTTTTAGCGCGTACACGATGTCCATTTGTTGGTAGATCAATGGTGTCTTATTTAGTCGATAAGTCCGGTCTGGATAAGCGTGGTGGACTATGGTGCTACGCTTTCACTCTGAGAAGGAACTTGTGCCAGGACTGTAATGATTGAAAAAAAAATAACAGTAGGTAAATTCCCCTTTAAAAAATTTAGAAATAAGTCTACCAACTTCTAATAGATCTATCGTTTATTTAAAAAAAAAATATCATAAAGGAGCATTTTGAATATAGAACATTGGCAAACATCAGAAACCTACCCTATCCATTGTATCTCGCAATACATCGATCGTTTTTCCTGTTATTGTGTAAATGAGTTCTCGAAGACTGACTGATATATAGAAAATAATGTGGTATTCCCACTTTCCTGTTATTTTCCTGTTTTACGATGCTTTATTTATTGCACATCTATCCATCATATTTTATGGAAAGAAAATTACTGAATTATTTGTTGTGTATTGTGTCTGTATCTGTATTTATATCTGATTAGTTTAATTTTTGTGGTATCCCGAAAATGAATGAATCTAATTTATTTTAAACTATTGGTGCCCACAATTTTATTGGTAATTTAGATTATCTCATCGTGTTCTATCTTTTTATATTTAACGAATACGTACATCTCGCTATCTCGCTCTCTTCCGTCTAGCATCGGACCTCACAACATCTCGTTTCTCTATAGTAATTGCGGGCATCTAATTGTGTATTAAGTTAATAAACGTGATCAAGGAGTGAAACGGTGTTTAATTATATAAAAACTCATCATAGACTGGCGGATTGGTTAAGATACCGGCCTTTCGCCCTAGTTTTGTAAGTTGTTCTGTTCTAAGTCTGGGTGTACTTTGTATCTGTGAATTTGTATATTTGTAAAGTCCCCTGCAATACAAGGATTATTCCTTAGTGCAGATAGCTATGTAGGCCTCTCTCCACCTTGCTGCTACCGACGCCTAAAGTATCGAGCGCCATAATTGAATTGTGTAAAATATCTTTGTACATCAAAATACCAGTACAGAATTAGTGCTTTATATAAATATAAGAACAAAAATTGAGATTTTTTATACCCAGAGAGAGATTCCGGAGAGAATTTTAGTAATTTTATCAATATTAAGTATTTTAATATATAATAATTAAACGAATCATAAGTGTACCACGGCAACGCATGGCCGGGTCTAATAGTAATATATATTAACAAGCGTGGTAGCTTATTGGTCAAGTAGGCTTAGCCAAGTTGCATTCTATGATCGCTAACGCTTATAGAAAACTATTTAAATGTATGGGAATTCGACATCTTTAACCATAGATAAAGAACCTATATTTATCTAAGTCTTTAACAATAACGCTAAGTCACGTAACTTAGCGTTACAGATAAGATAACGTTAGAGATGTCAAATTTCCATACATTTTAATAGTTTTCTATTAGCGTTAGCGATCATAGAATGCAATTTGGCTAGACCCACAGATTAGGAAGGACACAAGTCCATATCCTGCTTACAGTAAAACGCTCTTATTGCAATTTCACAAATAATTATTTATTACATGGAAACACTGAAATTAAATACAAGAATACGCTATTACAAACATTTAATTTTGAAAAGTGTTTCTTAATCTTCTATTACATGGAGATGTCCTAATTGCCACAATTGGATTTTTTCGGGCACGGAGCAGGCGTGGTGGAGCATGGTGGATCCTTTTTACATGGTGTTATAGCTGCAATTTCATTTTATTATATGTACATTTGTAAAAAACAAAAATTCTTAAATTAATTGAACAACATATACACAACCATTTGAATCTTCCTAGACTTATCACATACTAGCCTTTACCCGCCGCTGACAATAGCTAGTTTTGACGTTTCGATATAGTAACAGGATAAAACATATACCTACCATACTTTCTGATGTTTACGCGAATGTTACACATTTTGAAATAAAACTACGTTTACGGAATCTATCGCGTTTACTTGATTTTACTCCTATCCCGACGTTTCGAATACTTTACAGCATTCATGATCACGGGTGGACTTAGATGATAGACGTCCAAGGTTGATATGTTATTTCAACGGTTTATACTGTGGGTAGATGAAACCGATCAAGTAAACGCGATAGATTCCGTAAACGTAGTTTTATTTCAAAATATATACCTACCAGTTTTTACATCTAATCAAGAGCTATCAAACAAACCAAGTTGCAACAAAATCCGTTAAGTGGTTTTCACGTAATGTGCCAATAAGCAAACAGCTAAACAGACAGACATTAAAAAAAAACAGTTTTAAATGTACAGACACAGTTCTGTTACAGCTATATATTCATAGTATAGAATAGAATAGGGTTCCGATCTGTTCAGTTTTGGCTGATCACTGCTATTTACCCTGAGCGACTCTCTCTGATCTCCGCGACCCAACCAGTGAAACACACCTTAGTATAAGATCGGAGTCAAATTTTATTAAGGATATGACAAACTATACGACAATAACGCGATAAAAAGATGCTTTATATGAGATATAATACGCTTTAATAGATAATTAGTAAGCACCGTTCACGCACTGTTACGATTGATCTTTACGGCAGTCAGTAGCTTGTATGGACCCTTAATTTTTTTGTTCCTAACCACACACCCCGTCTTTCGGGGCAACAGGGTATATATCTATACTATTATAAAACTGTAAAAGAGCTGTCTGTACATTTAAGATATTTGAGAAAAAAATACTGGAGTAGGCTATATAGGCGTGTCTAAATACAAAATTATTTTTTTTAGACTTTTGTCTGTTTGTTTATCTGTTTGTCTATTTGTTTGTTCACGCATCACGCAAAAACTACTGAACGGATTTTGATGCAACTTTTTTTATTTGAAAGGCCTTGATTAGACTTAAAAACTGGTATACATTTTATCCCGCTACTATATCGGGAACCTGAGATATAACCGAAAGACTAGCTTTTGGCTGCGGCGAAGCCGCTGGCAAAGGCTAGTTTAAAAATAAAATAATAGCTGACTGACATAATATTATCACCTGGCTAGGACATTATAAATATACGGTTTCTTTTCTGAACTGCCTCTATGGTGCAGTGGTAGTGTAAGCATCATGAGGTCTCGGGTTCGATCCCCGGATCGGGCAGTGTTATTGGGATTTTTAGTAAAAAAAAAACTCAATAGCAGCTTGAAGTCTGGAAATGTGCCCAGTAGACGTCAATAGGCTCGCCCCCTATTACGTGGGACTTATACATAGCTGGCAAATTGTGGGTGTGTAATACGCCTCTGCCTACCCCTTCAGGGAATACAGGCGGGATACTATTTTCTCTTTGATACTGTAGGTGAACACTAACAAAGTATTTTACGCAAATCATACCCAAAGTGGGTTTATCACTATGACGTGAGTAATAGCGGCATCACTAGTAATGTATAAAGCATAAACAATTATTACTTACGGGGACAAGGGCGTGCCTCACTGTGGGATAAAAGATGAAACTGTAAAATAAAAAAGTAATTATTAGAATTTTTTTATATTTACTGCACTTATGATACATTTTTTCGTACTTTTAATTTAATTATATAAATAAATAAATATTCACGGACATTTCACACAACTTCGAAGACTGCCAACTAAAATAGACTGACATTTAAAATATGATATATTTATTATATTACATTTAAATCAGGTGCTTACCATAAAAACTATGAAAGCTAGAACTATGGTGAACTTCATGTTGTTGTTCCAGTAGATGCAACACTTGTATTAATGAAATAATAACGTCTAAGCCGTTTATATATGTTACTCAGAGCGTCAAACTATAATAGTTACATTGATTGTGTTTTTTTATAAGCACAGGTGGTAAATACAAACTTGTTTGTAATAATGACGTGAAATAATTGCGAAGAACCGTGTCATAGTATATGTTAAAGTGTGCGCAAACAAGTGCACTCTCTGTTCCCTCGTGCTCATAGTCAATGGAATTTTGTCATGTCATAACTAGAACCTTAAGTCAATGATTATCACCAGGGGGTTAAATGTATCTCACTTAATCGTATCAACATCGCATCGTGTCATTGTGATTGGTTGAGAGATCACCGTGATTGGCCGAGGGATTATTGTGACATCACACATCCGTTTCTCTACCAATCCCAAGCGAAACAATACGATATCGATACGATTTAGTAAGTTACATTCTACGGGCCCTGGTGTCTTTACAAAGGAACGAGTTGACAGAGGAGGTACCTCCGTCACTAGATTTTGCAGTGTTATTGGATGAAGTAGTTAAGGATCACTCACGCTTATCTGCAAACGGTATGGATGAAGAACTATCTTTTGAGCAAGGAGAAGCTGGCGTCGTAGTAGGTGCGCAGTTGGAAGACGGTATAATATCCTCTGTAATACAAATTATACATGAATATACAAAATAATTATGCAGAGCCTACAATTGTGTTGGTACCTAAGGATCTGGACTTTTTCAGTCAAACTATTCATTCCTACTTAAATGTTGGTATGGAAAAGTTGTGTGAACATAGTTCGTATCTCATGAGTGTTCGAAAAAGCCCTTTTTTATTTAAATATTGTTTTATGTTAATGCTGTACCCGACTGTTATTGGAGCTCTGACTTAACGATGTGTACTTATTGTTATTTTATGTACTGTAATTAATTTAATGAGTTATTTGTGGCACACCATATAAATAAATAAATGTGTTTTAATTTATACATACACAGCATCACGCCTGTATTCCCCGAGGGGGTAGGCAGAGGTGTATTACACACCCACGATTCGACAGCTATGTTTAAGTCCCACGTAATAGGGGCAGGCCTATTGACGTCTACCGGGCACATTTCCAAACTCCAGGCTGCTACTGAGAATGTTTTTTTTTAGGAAAAAGCTCAATAACATTGCCCGACCCGGGAATCGAACCCGAGACCTCATGATTAGCAGTTGCATACACTACCGCTACACCACCGAGACAGTGGTTAATTTATTCTTTAATCTAATTCATTCTAAGGGGAAATGTGTTTGCAAATGGGACATTAAAAATATATTATTATTATAGAAGTACACAGTATTTTATATGATGCACTTTAAAGAGTGTGCGCAGAAACTGCATAACTTAATCCCTCCATGTCATTTCCACCAGTAGACGATTATACGAATAGCGGGCTACGATGCATTTGTCACAGAAATTCGATCTGTCCGAACTAAATGATTCGCATTACAATACTTACAGCATTGGAATGGAATAAGTTGTTATCTGTAGTATTCCCATCCGATTATAAGCACTTGACATGCTCAGCTACTTTAAAGAACAAATTATAAGTGAAAGTAGAATCATCGTTGGGTGACTGTGATAGCTTAGCGGTCCAGAGCACTTCCCCGAATTGGATGGGACGTGGGTTTGAATCCTGCTCGTAGTAACGTTAAGTTTTGCGCATTAATAAACTGAGCTTTATTACTCAATCTCTTCTAATATTTAAATAGCAAAATGAACTTACTTGGCAACATTGAGAAAAAATCTGTAATGAAAACATAGATCTCTTAGTATTATTGTTTTTTTTTAATGCATGTTGGCAGAGAAGTCACGGCAAGTAGTTTTAATAGGTGGCAAACAAGCATACGGCTGACGTAATGGTAAGCGCTTACTGTAGCCTATAGACACTAGCAACACCAGAGATCTCTCACGTTTTTTAAAGCTAATGATGGCAAACGACCCACTACCCACCTGATGGTAAGTGGTAACCGTCACTTATGGACTCAACTATACTGAGAGTATTATCAAGCCACTGACGTGCTTCATTACCGGTTACACAGGAGACGGTGGTACCGACCCGTTCGGGCCCGATAACAAATGAGTACTCTCACTTGGTACCCAGCCCTACCACCAGTAATGCAATGGGTGATAATTGCTTACTTCCGGGCATTTCACAGCTGTCAATGTTTAATCGAAAATAATATTAAAAACACATACCCAAAGTTGGCATGGCCTCGGTTTGAACATCATATGACATCTGAAATTAAAAAATAATTCAATAAACAAAATATAAAAAAGTAACCACCTCCTTGTTTATGTGTGGTTATCTTTTCATTTTACAAAATAAAAATAAAACTTATACAAAGCTCTACTGCGTACCACAATTTTTTTAAACGTCAGTATACTATCATACACAAACCTTACTCCAGCAAACTCTATACTGATAATGTTTTTTGCTATTACCCATTCAATTATATGCAAAAATAGCTATCCCAGCAGGAAGTATCCATTTTCCGGGATATTCCGAATCCCTTACTGGGCTCCGGACTATTCGCATGCAAAATTTCATGAGTAGTTACGTCGTAAAAGAGTAACATACTTACTTTCAAATTTATAATTTACTAGTCTTTCCCAGTACCTCTGCCGTAGACAAAAGCAAAATTTTAGGTTATATATATCTTCGGTTCTGGTTCATAGTAGCAGGGTATAAAGTATAGTCTTATCATAAGTTATCAATTTAAAAAAAAGTTGAATAAAAATCCGTTCAGTAATTTTTTGCGTGATGTGCGAACAAACAAACAGGCAAACAAACTAAAAATTAAAAAAAAAATCGTGTTCAAATACGCCTATATAGCCTAATAGAGTATTTTTCTCAAATATCTGAAATGTACAGAGACAGCTCTGTTGCAGCTTTAAAATAGTTGTGACTAGCCTTTGCCCGCGGCTCCGCTGCAGCTAAAAGCTAGATTTTAGGTTATATCTCAAGTTCCCCTGCGTATTTTCTCAAAAAAAGTATATCTACCCCTCTACATATTATCTATAATAAGTGTATTACGGAAGGTACATTCCCTGAAATATGGAAAAGGGCAAACATAGCACCAGTGCATAAAGCAGCATCCAAACATGATGTCGAAAACTATCGTCCTATATCTGTTCTCTGTACCCTATCAAAGGTCTTCGAAAGACTAGTATATACGGCAATATATCCCATTCTCCATAACGTTATAACAAATCAACAACATGGTTTCGTCCAAAGGAGATCTACCGTCACTAACCTACTGAGCTTTACAAATTGCTTGTTTGATAATATGGATAGGCGAGTGCAAGTGGATGCTGTCTACACGGACTTTCGTAAGGCCTTTGATAAGGTGGATCATGAACTACTACTAAACAAACTTGCATACAACGGTATTCGCGACGACCTACTTCGATGGTTTGCATCATATGTCATGAATAGATCTCAAAGAGTGGTGATTAAAGGTTTTGAATCTTATCCAGTAAATGTAACTTCCGGTGTGCCCCAGGGCTCTATTTTAGGTCCCCTACTTTTCATAGTATCAAATCTCATTTACCAAAAATAAAAATATTATTTCATACCAATATTCACTGAATAATGCTGTTTTGTGCAAAGTTTCGACAGTTAGAGACCTTGGGGTATTATTAGATGCTAAGCTACACCTTGATAAGCATATTGACAAAATTGTCAATAACGCCTATCGCATGTATGGCTATGTCATGAGATCTACTCTAGATTTTAAGCGTACTGACACATACATCCATTTATATAAGGCTCTAGTTAGATCTCAATTAGAATATGCAGTGTTGATATGGAACCCACTCTATCAAAAATATAAAGATAATTTAGAAAGAGTTCAATGCAAGTTTCTTAAAGCAATGCAGTATCGTTGCCGCCATAATATAAATGGCTCCTCTAATTTTCTTGACATTAACCTACCAGCTTTAGAATCAAGGCGTCTATTTCTTGGAACAATGTTCTTATATGACCTGTGCAATAACAGATTAGATTGCCCTGATTTAACTAATCAAATATGTTGACTGTCATCAGACGTGAGGTGCGCCCCCGACCACTATTTGCTGTATTTTCTTGTCACACTAATGCTGGTGTTCGTGCACCCGTACGTCGTATTGTTAATAATTATAACACATATTTCATAGAATTAGATATGTTGACACTATCACAAGGTAATTTTCGAAATTTGCTCTTAGAAAACATAAAATAGATTAAATATTAAAAAATAATTGATGAAATATTTTTGTAAACGATCATTAAAAGTAGAATGCCCGATTTGTAATAATAGGTTTTGTCTAAATTTACTTTTAAATTAATTCACTCCAATTTACAGTTCAAGTGTAAAAATATTTTTTTACTTAAAATGTGGATAACGTTGTGAGTTATGCAATGATATAGCTAACTGTTAAGACTCTAGAATAAGAAAATTGTGTAACTGTTTATTTTCCTTAATAAAATAAAATAAAATAAAAGAAATAAAAAAAAAATATTAGCGGGATAAAATATTTATACCAGTTTTTAAGCCTAATGAAGAGCTTTAAACAAAATGGTTGAATCAAAATCAATTTAGTATTTATAGCGTAATGCGCGAACAAATAAACACACAAATATTTAAAAAAAAAAATTATCTTCAGACAGTCCACTGCTGGACATAGGCCTCCCCAAGAGAACGCCACAACGAGCGGTCCCGTCATGGGGGATAATGCCGTAATCGCCACTTTTGGCAGGCGGGTTGGCGATTGCAGTGGATGTTGTTAATACTCGAGGGAGTGCTGCTGCCCACTCCCCCAGCATTCCCTCAGTCGGCTCTTACGACTCCCGTGGCTAAAGAGGGGTGGGACAATTCTAAAGCCCCACGGCACACATTATTACAAAGACTAAAAAAACTTACCAGGAACAGAAGAACTGTAATAATAATTCCGGCTTTCATTTTTATTTTCTGGTTTTAAACCCGTCATATATTTCCTGTCTCTACAACTTGTTTTAATGAAAAAAATACTTTCTCTGACTTTTATAATGACGACTGTGTAAATATCTAACAAAACAATAAACAGTTATTGTCTTCTGAAATGTTATTTCAGCTGTTTAATAGTGCAACATTGTACCTCACTAATGACACTTACACATGGGCTATTAGAGTGCAATGTGCACTTGTTATACTCGTATTATATTCAATAGAATAGAGGTTATCAACTCTATTCTATTTTTTTTTTTTATTGCGTGTAGTGTCACGGTCCATCTGATGGTAAATGACCCTCGTTCCTGTATGCCCGCGAGACGTAACCACAGACACGCGCTCAGGTTTACGATATGGGACGTGGGGGGCCGCTGTAGCCCCGCTGTCCCCCCTCTCCAGAGCCCAGTGAGCCAGTCTGGCCCCACCGACTGCGACACCTGGTCTATCCGCCGTGCCTTCTGCTGAGTCAGAGGGACACGCGGAGACCCGTCCTGTCCGGAATTTTAGCCGCCGGCGACTGCCGACGTTGCCCGGGGTGCACCACTAGGAGGTAAACTGGCACCACACCCCGGGGGAAGCCACCCTCTTACAAGCAAGCAGCATAAAGCTAGACACTTTTGAAATTTTTAGAACTTAAACTACAAGTAAAAAAAACTTCAAGGTAAAATACGAGATAAGAGAAGATTTTCACATAATTACAACGGAAAATGTTTTTTTTTCTATTGCATGTGGTGGCCGGATATGACGGTAAATGGTAACGCTCGTGTCCCTCATGGACTCAACTATACCGAGAGTATTGTCAAGCCGCTGCTCACCATTACATTTCACAGATATGAAATAAAAAAATTAACGGCTATCTCCTGCTACAACCAAAACGAACTGATGTGCTTCATGATCGGTCACACGGGAGAGATAGTGGTACCAACCCGGTCGGGGCCGATAGCAAATTACCACTTGGTACTGAGCCTTACCACTAGCAATGCAATGAGTGATAATTGCCTTAGTCGTAACGTACGACACCGTGGGAAAGAATGTGGTGGCGACACATGAAAGTATTCTTAGTCCGTCACCACACAGAAATACGGTATATATAAATGAAGCTTAAAGTACTGTTGTGTAGGTACACAGTTTATAATAATTTTTGTATTCTTGTCTGAACATGATTGACTTTCAATGTAAACATATAATCTATTCAATTATAAACTCATAAAAATAAAAAATATAAATAAAAGTAATAAGTAATCGTTTTGTAACGGGCTTATTTTTCTACGATTCGACGTCGTAGGTGCGCGGCTTTTGCGTGACGGGTTGATGGTACTACTCTTGCCAACTCAGCATCACCAGAAAGCCTAGCAGACTCTTGACGTTGCCGACAACTTCTGGAAATGACGTATAGTGCCCGGTATTCTGCCACCCCCGGACATTCAAGAATGGTGTGGGTGGCTGTTTCGTCTGCCTCTATGCAGGCCTTGCAAAGAGAATCGTCTATAATACCTAGATCAGTATTTGTTCCATAGACCATGGCCAGTAATGGCTCCCATTAGGAGCCGTTGCCGAGGCCTCTTCAAACGCAGTCAAAGTAATAATTATTTATTCTACATGAATCTATACTATTATAAAGTTGTAACAGAGCTGTGTCTGTACATTTAAGATATTTGAGAAAAAATGACTATATTAAGCTATATATAGGTACGTGTCTGAACACAAAACAATTGTTTTTAGATTTTTTGTCTGCTTGTCTGTTTATCTATTTGTTTGTTCGCGCATCACGCAAAAACTAAATGGATTTTGATGCAACTTTTTTTTATTTGATAGATCAGGATTAGACTTAAAAACTGGTATACATTTAATCCCGCTACTACCTATATCGGGAACCTGAGATACAACCTAAAAACAAGCTCTTGGTTGCGGCGGAGCCGCAAACAAAGCCTAGTGAGATAATAAAATTAATCATAACAAATTACTTTAATTTGGATATCATGAATATCCAACAAGTTTTGAATAAACACATTCAGGTACCGCCCCTCGGAAATTCTAAACGCTACGCAACGTGCAATCAGGGTAAGTAATTGCACTTCCCCCTCTAGACAAGTAAAACGATACAGGAACGACTTAATAATTAGTTGGGGATAAGGAACTAGATACGGCAATTTAATATCACTTTTTAACAAGGGTAACCCTTGTGTTTTTTTTAAATCACGTTAAATTTGATAAATTTGTGGAGCTTAAAAATTTACATTAAAATGTTGTTTTGATTCAAGTGATAAGATCCGCTATAAAGACGGATCAGTAAAGTAGATACGACATACAACAAACATACACACTATAAGATTGATATATTTTGTATACATACAACAGATTGCCACTTATTAAACGGTCTCCCACTGCCCATGTTTCACCCAATACATAGGCATATACAGCATCATTCAATTCCATAGATTACAACGTGGTACACCTTGTTTTGGAATGAATGAGCCGGCCCCCCGACCACAGAAGTCGGGCGAATCTATTTTTTTTTGAAAGACAACACTTTTTTTTGTTTTAGGTGGACAAAAATGTCGTTCCGCACACCCCGCTGCCCGGGGAGACAACGGGGTAGCGTGGGGCTCTCACCCACTAAAAACCCACCGTGCGCTCTCACCCGCCCTTACTACGGCGGATCACGGGTACCGCGTCGTTTCACCGCGATCCGCAGGCTGCAGCCCCTTCCGGCACCCTCTCTTGTGCGACGCCCCGTGCACTTGGGCGTCACACGTTCGCGGTAGGCTTCCGCGGACGGCAGGGTACTCCCCGACCCCACTGTCCGCAGCCTCGGCTAGGGCGGCATCAGGCACAGGTCAGCGCGCACACGCCACCCCACGCGCCGGCGGCGAATCGGGTCCACGAAGGAGGATTCCTCCCGGGCCCTCTCCGATACCTCCTTCCGCGAGATGACAGCCTCGCAGAAGGCAGCGACCGCGGTGCAGGCCCTGTCATGCCAACCATCGCTCGCGCAACGGCCAGCAGCGACAGGTCCATGCCTATGACGCGCAGGCTGCATCGGTTGAGACCGTGTGGTACCCGCGTATTGCCCTAACCGTAACGACCCTCTGTGGACGCCACAGAAGGGCCCTATTGCGAGTGGCCACGGACTGCCGTACAGTGCCATCGACCGTACTAGAGAGTCGAGAGCCGTAGAGTCGTCGACACGCGAGACTTGGGCCGCCCAAATTCGGCATCAGTCGCCCGAGGGCGGACGCCGTGCCGACGAGCTTTGGCGCAAGACGGCGGAAGTGCTCGTCAAAGTGCCACCGTCCATATTTGATGTGGGCCTGAATTGGGAAGCCCACACCGTTGACCGTTATCGAGGCGCTAGCGGGCGGGCCCGGTCGGCGCCCATGGAAGAGTAGGGCCTCTGACTTTTCAAGGACCCTCCTAAGCCCCAGCGCCTCAATCCGCCTGACCACCTCCGCGGCACCTGAGGTGGACCGCGTTGCCGCCTCCTCGGCTGGCCCCGGGCTGTGACGAACGTATCGTCTGCGTAGCAAATTACGCCCAGCCCGGGGGGAGCCGGCCACGGAGGACCCAGTCGTAGCCGATTTCCCACAGGAGCGGCCCAAGAACCGAACCCTGTGGGACGCCGCACGACATAGCCCTCCTTACAACGTCCCCTTCCCGGTCCACGAGGAGGATACTGCGGCCGTCGAGGTAGTCCACCACCAGCCGCCTTAGGTAGAGGGGCACTTCATGGTACCGGAGTGCCTCGAATACAGGCCGCACGGAGGTCCGCCAGCTCCGGGGAGAAAGACAACACCCTACACTAAGCAATAATCCTTGTATCGCGGGGGACTTTGCAAACATACAATTTCACGGGACACAAAACACACCCAGACTCAAAACAACCATTTGTGGATCACACAAAGAATTTTCCTGTGTGGGAATCGACCCCAACACTCGGGCGGACGGTATCTAAACCACTCCGGCATCTTTTGCAATATTCTCGTATTCTCGTTAAGTAACAGTAGTTACTATTATATCTATACGTCTACTCTGAGTCCTGTGTCCGATCTATATGTATGCAAAATTTCATAAGTATCGGTTAAGTAAAGTACAAATTATAATTTGTGAATAAGGAAAAAGAGTATTTTAGTACGAGCGGGAAACGAACCTGCGTCCCTTCCTTTCCGGGGAAGTGCTCTAATCCATTGAGCTATCGTACCATTTTTAAAATGGTACCATTTTGAGACGCAGGTTCGTTTCCCGCTCGTACTAAAATACTCTTTTTCCTTATTCACAAATTATAATTTGTACTTTAAGAGTAGCTGAGCACGTCAAGTGCTAAAATATAGATCAAAATATCGGTTAAGTAGTTACCGAGCTATAAACAAACAAACAACTGACTGCATATATGGCGGAGTGGTTTTGATATCCGCCTCCCGCCTGAGTGTTGTGGGTTCGATTCCCACACAGGATAACTCTTTATGTGATGTGAGTCTGGGTGTACTTTGTGTCCATTAAATTGTATGCTTGTAAAGTCCCTCGCAATACTAGGATTTTTCCTTCGTGCAGAGAGTCGTCTTTAAAAAAAAAACGCCGTTTCAGCATTTGTACTAGGAATTATCCTGTACCCACTATCAATGGGTCTACTGAAGGCTAATAAATTAGGCATTTTTCCAGCGTCAATTCAAATTCAAAAATATCTAGCCTATTAATTAACACGAGCGCCTGAGGCGAGTTCATCCGCAACAACAAAGTGGCGATTGCAAACGCCACAAGTGGCTGGATTCCGTAGTAAAGCCTTTCATGAGAAGTACCCGGCAAGGCAAGAAACTCATGGGCCACTTTTTTTAAATTTAAAATTATTACAGTTTAATATAATTCTTATAACTAAAATGACATGAAATAAATGCTGAAATCAAGATGACATAGTATATCACAAAAAAACAATTTTGAAAGTTAATGAATGAGGAGCAGGAGCGTCATAGTAGGTAGTTACTAAATATCGCTGCCTTCTGCGAGGAGATCATCTCGCGGAAGGAAGCGGCGGAGAGGGCCAGGGACCAGGATTCTTCCGCTGACTAAGACCGCCGCCAGCGACTGGGGCGGCGCAGGCGTGAGTATTTGCGCCTCATGCCGCCTAGCTGAGGCTGCGGGTGGATGGACCGGGGAACGTCCGCCACCTTCAAGGCCTCCCACGAAGGTGCGACGCTCCGTGTGCGGATACGTCGCTCAGCAGAGGGTACCCGAAAGGGTAAGCCGCCGGCGGGTCACTGAAGTAACACAGTACCAGTGGTCCGTCAACACAGGTGGAGAGACGGCACACGGCGGGTTTCTTTAGTGGGTGTGGGCCCCACACTACCCTATTCGTTGCCCCGAACGACGGGGTGTGCGGTTAGGTAGATTTTTTCCCGCCTAAACAAAAAAAAAGGTAGTTACTAAATATATCACCATATTTTTCATTGTATGGGATAGTAATCTTGATCTTCCGGCCAAGACTTATGAAGGTGCCTCCTGCTGTTAAGCTGCAAACCATGCTTCTTAGCTGTCATAGTTAAGTGTGAGTCCTGCTGTGCCTTTATTATAGCTGGAATAGTTGTTTAAAGTACATTGCAATAATAAATCTTGATAATTAAATCTTATAAAGCGGAATTATAACCAACTGTATTTTACCTGATATATCATCGGTCAAAATTTAAAATAAAAACACCAATCTATAGTAGGTACGTTAATTATTGTGATGCAAAAATATCTGTCCCACGGGAAGTTCCACGACCTGTCCCTTTTTCTGGGATAGAAATAGTCTGTGTTCGTGTTTTCCGAGCTCAAGACTTCTTTTTTTTAATTGCATGTAGTAGCGGACGAGCCAAGGCCCATCTGATGATAAATGGTAACCGTCGCTCATGGACTCAACTATACCGAGAGTATTGTCAAGCCGCTGTTCACCATTTCGTTTCACCGATATGAAATGAAATAATAAACGGCTATCTCCTGCTACAGCCAAAACGCAACGATATGCTTCATGGCCAGTCACACGGGAGAAGTTAAACCAACCCGCTTATTCCTAATAGCTAGTGAGTACTCCGACTTGGTACCCAGTCCGACCACCAGTAATGCAAAGGGTGATAATTGCTTACTTCCCTTAGTCGCCTCACACGACACCCGTGGAAAAGAATGGGGTAGTGGCACTTGTATTCTTACTCAGTGTCTTTTTCTGCGTTTTAGAATATATATGTGCAAAATTTTATGAAGATTATTTCAGTAGTTACAGCGTAAAAGCGTAACAAACAAACTCACATTCGCATTTCTAATATCAATTAGGATATAGTAAGATAGTAAGGATTTTAAATATAGGTAAGGGTAAACATTTGATACCTAATTTGCACAGATGTCGGAGTGGTTTAGATACCGGCCTCCCGCCCGAGTGTTGTGCGTTTGATTTCCACACAGGACAACTCTTTGTGTGATCCACAAATGGTTGTTCGGAGTCTGGTTGTACTTTGTGTCCGTGAAATTGTTGCAAAGCTTTTAAAGTCCCCCGCGATACAAGGATTATTGACAAGTGTAAGGTGTTGTATTTATTAAAAAAAAACAATTACGTTCTGTGGTTTCGAGTGTTTTTTCTATAATAACCTACTTGAGAGCTTGATCAATACGCTTTTCACTTTCTAATTTATGGCTAAAATAGCTTTTTTTTAATATATATTATAATAATATATATTATATTGTGCCGTGTGGAGCCGGCTTTAGAATTGTCCCACCCCTCTCCACCCATGGTAGTCGTAAGAGCCGACTGAGGAAATATCGGGAGGAGTGAGCAGCAGCACTCCCTCGAGTATTAACAACATCCACTGCGATCGCCAACCCGCCTGCCAAGCGTGGCGATTACGGCACTATACCCCCAATTTGGGTAGGCCTATGTCCAGCAGTGGACGTTGAAAGGCTGATGGATGGATAGATTATAATAATCTCTGTACTGTATTACAGGGGACTTCACAAACATACAATTTCATAGACACAAAGTACACCCAGACTCAGACAATTAGTGGATCACACAAAGAATTTTCCTACGTATAAATTAAGGGAGGATTATTTGAGCCAATTTCATACATTCATTCATGTATGTCTAGGTATATGTTAAGCAAAATATGACAAGTATTCGGTATAAGGGCGCCGCGGTCACTGTCGGGCCGGCAATGTGCTTTGATGAAGGAAGTATTCCCGACAAAAGATGCCGTAACGGACGACGACCTGGGTGTACATTATGGAAGTAAGCGATATTTCTCGAGTAAATATACCAGTTATTTATTTGACTTATACGAAATTTCAACGCAAGAATACTAATCCCAAAAATATACAGGAAATATAGTGTCGATAACATAATATAAAAATATTAAATCCAACTGACGGGAGACTACTGTCAAAATAAAATTACCGTCCAGATCAAAATCACAGTTATTTAGATCTTTGTCAAACATTTTCTGACTTTTTTATCACGTTACGATCCACCTGACGGTATGTGGTACGGTGGCTCGTAGACTCAGCAATACTAAGAATACTGCCAAGCCGCTACTCACCATTTCATTTCGTGGATGGAAAATGCATGTGTGATATAAAGTTTATCTACTAATTTTAGGTACATTGGTTTAGGTAATATGTCAACAAATCAATACTATGTCAATAAATCAGTGTTGCAATGTTTTCGGTAGGAACACATATTATACATTGATTTTTGTTACCTATTTACAAAAAATATCACTCGAAACTTTTACGATCGTTTTCTTAATAAGTGCTCGCTGGATTAATATGGAATGCCACGCCTTTGTCGGCATTATTTGAAATTACATTCGCGATTAACCCCACACATGTGCGACTAAGTTAACGCGCAACTAACTAAATGGTTCATTGCGGTGGTTAGGCAAAAAATGCGAAGTGGAGTATTGCCAGTTTTTGTTATTGCAGTCAATTATAACAACACAACATGTGACGAGACAAAGTTAGAAATATTGTATAATGTTATTTTGTTGTTGTTTTTTATAATTACAAAATCTACTTGTATCTGCAATCTATTCTAATATAATCTAAGAACAACTAAATTGAAATTCGTTACAACTAATATATCTATAGTATTATAAAGCTGTAACAGAGCTATGTCTGTACATTTAAGATATTTGAGAAAAAATGACTGAATTAGGCTATATGGGCGTGTATAATACTTTCTGATATTTATGCGAATGTTTTTGTTAATTTAGACGGCTGGGTTTTACCATCAAGCTGGAATCCTGTGATAGGCCTTACCAAACAGAATACAAGAAGGCACACCACAAGATTGCAAGACACAGTTAGGCGCTTATTGTCTACATACAGCAGTGCTTAATTTTTGCTTTTTAAAAAAATTTAATCTTAATTAGTTTTAAGTAATTCCGTACAAAATTTAATAATCCTTAACAGTTGTTGCCTACTGAGTTTTCTGGCTGGATCTATAAACTAATAACCAAGATTGTCTTCTTACTGGTAGTAATTGGTAGTTTGTGGTAGAATTTTTGAGCACTAAATAAAAACAAAAATTTTACAGTTTTAAGGAGGAGTATTATACTCATTTTAATATACTAACTTAAAGTCTCATACATTGTAAGCATAAAAAATTTGAAGTAGATATTTTAATTGTGTTTCTAAACGAATATTAGGTGGGTTAAAAGAAAATAAACCAAAAAAAAATTGTAAAATCATATACTGTGGGTAGATGAGACCGTTGAAATAACATATCAGCCTTGGACGTCTATCATCACAGTCCACCCGTGATCATGAATGCTGTAAAGTATTCGAAACGTCGGGATAGTAGAAAAATCAAGTAAACGCGATAGATTCCGTAAAAGTAGTTTTATTTCAAAATGTGTAACATTCGCGTAAATATCAGAAAGTATTATATAAACCAGTATGGACTGGAAATATCAGAAAAAATACGGCGATTGGAATATCTCAAGACTAAGCGCGAAAGATATGTAACATCCTTGAATTTCTTGAAGAGATGGTCACGACGACCACGATCTCATTCCTACGTGTGTCAAAAATACCACCAGGAAGAACATACGGGAAAGCGCTAAGATATTAAACCAAAAACAAAAACATAGCATTGCGCCTGTATTCCCCGAAGGGGTAGGCAGAGGCGTATTACACACCCACGATTCGCCAGCTATGTTAAAGTCTCACGTAATAGGGGGCGAGCCTATTGACGTCTACCGGGTACATTTCCAAACTCCGGGCTGCTACTGAGAATTGTTGTTTTTAGGAAAAAGCTCAATAACATTGCCCGACCCGGGGATCGGACCCGAGACCTCATGATTAGTACCGCTACACCACCGAGGCAGTTTAAAGTTTAGATATTAAGTAAACCAAGCCAACAAAAAGTTGTTAGTAACGGTTATTCGTCAAAATAGATTCGATTTACACAATATTAACCAACAGATTGGGACAATGTCTAATAAAATTAAGATTGTTTTGACAACAGCTGATTTTAGAAATTGCATCGACAGCTTAAACAAGTGCAAAACACTTTAGTACCTACAACGAATGCAAAAATAAACACCTCATCAAATTTGACAAACTGTTGCAAAAATCAAATGTTTTTACTGGAACGCAACATGGCAACTGTGGAAATGGAACGCGCTCGTCAACCATAGACTCTCGCGCAGATCTAGCTGTCATAATTTGGTCAAAACAGGTACTAAATAAAGGTTTAAATTTTGCTGTAGCGCCAAACCGAATTTACCTATGAGGAAATTATCTGTGCTGTTGAGGACATGCTGGCCAAAAATGGCATGAAACCGGACGACATGGAGGCTTTTCGCCAAGACGTTTCGTCACTGTTACGTCGAAGCAAACGGCTGAAACCAAATTTGTCCAAATCACAATATTTGGCGTTGAAGAACCAACGCAATAGAGCAGACATCGTCATCCTGCGTGCAGATAAAGGTAACGCTACTGTGGTGATGGACACGTCAGATTATAATGCCAAAATTGAACACCTTTTATCGAATGAGTCTACTTATGAAAAGGTCACAATCGACCCGACCTGTACACTAAATAACATGAAATATTACTCAACCAGCACTCCGGAGCATTGAATCTAGATGTAAAAACCCTGATGCCACCTTGCGCAAAGCCACCTAAATTGTATGGGTTGCCTAAGATACACACACCGAACGCACCACTACTACCTTTTTTTTTTTTTTTTTTTTTTTATTTTAGGTGGGCATAAATGTCCTACCGCACACCCCGCTGCCCGGGGAGACAACGGGGTAGTGTGGGGCTCTCACCCTCTAAAAACCCACCGTGCGCCCTCACCCGCCCTTGCTACGGCGGATCACGGGAACCGCGTCGTTTCTCCGCGATCCGCAGGCGGCAGCCCCTTCGGGCACCCTCTCTTGTGCAACGCCCCGCGCACTTGGGCGTCACACCTTCGTGGTAGGCTTCCGCGGACGGCAGGGTACTCCCCGACCCCACCGTCCGCAGCCTCGGCTAGGGCGGCATCAGGCGCAGGTAAGCGCGCGCACGCCGCCCCGCGCGCCGGCGGCGAATCGGGTCCGCGAAGGAGGATTCCTCCCGGGCCCTCTCCGCCGCCTCCTTCCGCGAGATGACAGCCTCGCAGAAGGCGGCGACCGCGGTCCAGGCCCTGTCACTGCCAACCATCGCTCGCGCAACGGCCGGCAGCGACAGGTCCACGCCTATGACTGCAGCGAGTTCCCGGCGCTGCACATCCCAGGCCGGGCACGACTCGAGCGTGTGCTGCGCCGAGTCCTCGCCGCAGTCGCAGTGGTGACAGCCTGGGGTCGTCTCCCTCCTAGCGATCGTGTGCAGGTATTTGCCGAAGCAACCGTGCCCCGACAAAACCTGCACCAACCGGAAGGTGAGGACCCCGTGCTGCCGCCCTGCCCACTCTTCCAAGATCGGCTGGAGCGCCCCCACGGTCCAGAGACCAGCCCGGGGCGTCTCCAGCCGAGACCTCCACTTTAGGACGGTGGCGCGGCGGGCATCTTCCCGCCACGCAGAGATTGCGCTTGGCGAGGGGCGGCTGCCCCCCGCCCGCGCCGTCGACGCCCGCCGATAAACGTCGGCGAGCACTTCCGCCTCCAGATCCCAAGGGGGGGTTCCGGCCAACGCGCAGGCTGCATCGCACGAGACCGTGCGGTACCCGCGTATTGCCCTGACCGCTACGACCTTCTGTGGACGCCACAGAAGGGCCCTATTGCGAGCGGCCAGGGACTCCGCCCACACGGGCGCGCCGTACAGTGCCATTGACCGTACTACCCCCGCGTAGAGTCGTCGACACGCGAGACTCGGTCCGCCCAAATTCGGCATCAGTCGCCCGAGGGCGGACGCCGTGCCGACGAGCTTTGGCGCAAGACGGCGGAAGTGCTCGTCAAAGTGCCACCGTCCATCCAATACCAGGCCCAGGTACTTGATGTGGGCCTGGATTGGAAAGCCCACACCGTTGACCGTTATCGAGGCGCCGGCGGGTGGGCCGCGTCGGGGCCCATGGAAGAGTAGGGCCTCCGACTTTTCAAGGGCCACCCTAAGCCCCAGCGCCTCGATCCGCCTGACCACCTCCGCGGTTCCTGAGGTGGCCAGCGTTGCCGCCTCCTCGAGGGTCCCGCCCCGGGCTGTGACGAGCGTATCGTCTGCGTAGCAAATTACGCCCAGCCCGGGGGGGAGCCGGCCACGGAGGACCCAGTCGTAGCCGATGTCCCACAGGAGCGGCCCTAGAACCGAACCCTGCGGGACGCCGCACGACATAGCCCTCCTTACAACGTCCCCTTCCCGGTCCACGAAGAGGACGCTGCGGCCGTCGAGGTAGTCCGCCACCAGCCGCCTTAGGTAGAGGGGCACTCCATGGTACCGGAGTGCCTCCTTGATGCAGCCGAATGGCAGACTATTGAAGGCGTTGGCGATGTCGAGCGACACCGCCAACAGCACTTCCCTCGAGGTGACGGCCTCCGCAGCCGCGGCCCTCAAGCGCAGGATGGCGTCGACCGTAGACCGACCCGCCCGAAATCCGAACTGGGCATCGGACAGGTCGGGGCCGACCGCACCTAGGTGCCGGACGATGCGGGCAGCGACTACCCGCTCGAGCAGTTTGCCCGACTCGTCCAGCAACACGATGGGCCTGAAGGCCGCGACTGTATTCGGAGATCGTCCCGGCTTCGGCAGGAGCACGAGCTTCCCCTCCTTCCAGCAGTCAGGGAACCGTCCGGACACCAGGCAAGCGTCGAACAGTCCCCTGAGGCGGGGCTCTAGGTGGTCGAGGACCAGGGTCAGCACTCGGGCGGGAACCCCGTCCGGCCCGGGGGCGGCGCTTCTCCGCATACGCGCTGCCGCCGCCCCCATTTCCGTCGTCGTCACGGGCGGTACCTCCCCATCGTCAGCCTCCCGGTCGTCATCTGGCGGAGCCATGACCGGGGGCGTGTGCACCGCCCGTGAAGGGAATAGTCCCTCAACCACCTCAGAGAGGAAGCCCGGCTGGAGGGTCTCCGTAAGGGGGGGGCCCTGGGCGCGGAGCTTGTTAAGCGCCGCGCGGTACGGGCGTCCCCAGGGGTCACGCTCGAGACCCTCCAGCATCTCCTGCCTTTTCGCGTCTTTGGCGCGACAGATGGCCAGCTTTAACGCGGCGCGCGCACTGCTGTACGCCGCAGACAGCCGGCCCTCCCGCTCTTCGTCGCGGATTCGGTGACGTCGGCTGCGGGTGTAGGACCTCCGGGCACGAATACAGGCCGCACGGAGGTCCGCCAGCTCCGGGGACCACCAGTAGACCCCCTTCCGTCGGGGCGGGCGCCGCACGCGGGGCATGGCCGCATCGCAGATCTGCGTAAGCATGCCGCGAATGCGGCCAGCCTCGGCGCCCACGTCTTCCGTCAGGGGGGGAGGCAGCCAAGATTGAAAGATGGCCGCCTCCACCAGCAGCTCCCGGTCGAGCCTACCCACAGCCCATCGCGGAAAAGCGGGAGTTCTGTCCGCCGCGTGACCCCTGCTGGCGCCCTGAATGGTCCGGGAGACCTCTATCTGAATGTATCTGTGGTCAGATAGGGTCTCGACCTCCTCCAGGACTCGCCAGCTCCTTACACGTGCAGCGACACCGGGGCTAGCGAACGAAAGGTCCACTATGGACCCGCCCCCGCGCCGCACGCACGTTAGGACGGACCCTCGGTTTAGCAACACGAGGTCCGCCGCTTCCGCCCACTCTTGGACCGCCGCACCTCGGGCGTCCGTCCTGGGGGACCCCCACGCCGTTGATTTGGCGTTGAAGTCCCCCAGCACCAGCACAGGGCTCGGTGCCATACGCCGTATCGAGGTCTCCAGGCTGTGCAGGAAGACCTCGAAAGCCGCCAGACTACGATTGGGGGAGAAGTACACGCCATACAGGGTGACCCCTCCCCATTCAGCCGCCACATATCCCGTGCCCCTGTCTTTGACTGACAAGGGCGGGGAATGCGGCGCCGCCGACCCGACGACCGCCACGGAGCCATCCCCGCTACCCGCCCAATTGGAGCGATCGGGGACTATGTAGGGCTCCGCGGCTACGGCAACACCGATCGACCGCTCCGCCATGGATTGCAGGAAGAGGTCCTGCGCCCTGGCGGAGCGGCCGAGATTCCCTTGGAGGAGGATAGAGTCGTGGTCCATAAACTAGACCACGACATCCTCCTCCATGCGCTGCGGCGGTCTAGCCGCGCTGGGTTGGGCAGCCGGGGCCGATTGGCTGCCCACCCCCCTCTTAGGGCCTGACTTGGCCGGAGGCCTGCACCCCACCCGCCCCATGCAGTGGTTGGCGGGGCGGTTGCCCGCCGCGCATGCGGGGCAGTGTGGAGTGGCAGTACAGGTCGCCGCCTGGTGCCCTGCCTGACCGCAGCGGAAGCAAAGCCCGCTGCAGTCGAAGCAGTTAGTGCACAGCGGCCGGGTGTGACCGACCGCCATGCACTTGTAGCACCTGGCAGGCCGGGGCTCCAACGCGGTTACCCGCGCGGCGCTCCAGCCCACCAGAAGTCTACCGGCGGCGACCAAATCCTTGGCCGCCGCGACAGGGCACGATACCCAGACGGCACCTACACCACCTGGACCGGGGCGAATGGTGCCCACCCGGACAGCGCTGTTGGGAGATCCGGTTTTCGAGGCAACTGCCTCCCGGATCTCTTCCGCCGTCACGGAATCATCCAGACCCGAAATGCGCAGTTCTGCGCACTTTACGGGTTTGACGACCCGGCCACCACTCTCCTCTGGGAATAGGCCCAGCAGCCTCGCAGCCATCGCGTCAGCCGTCTTGGCGCCCTCCGGCCCTGGGTACTCAAAAACTCGAGCACCTGTCCGGGCTTGACGGGAGCGAGCGGAAACGTCCCCGAGATCGGAGACGTTTATCTCCCGCCGGGCACGCTTCAAGACGGCCTCGTAAGTCAGGCCCCTTTCCTTGGCCTCAGGCAGCAGCGTAATGACAACGGCTGCTGTCTTTGGCACTTTTAATTTGCGCGGCTTCCGCGACCTCTTCTTTTTGGTATTACTACCACCGGGCTCACCCCTCGAAAGTGCAGTAGGCGTCACATCTCGGGCCGCTGCACCCTTGCGCTTACCAGCTGGCTCAGGTGGGAGCCGGGCGTTGAGGGCGCTGATCCGGGGGTCGTAGACCGCTGCGATGCGGTCGATTACCCGGCGAAACAGCTCCTCTGACGCATCGACCGGTGGCGTCGAAGCGCTCGAAGTGGCAGCCGAGGCCTTCGGGACGGCCGCAGGGAGCCCCAGTTCAGCTCTCATATTGGCCATTCCGAGGCGCATTTCTTCAACATTAGCCTCGAGGCGCTGATTTTGCGCACCGAGCTCGGCCACGTCCGCCTCCAGGCGCTCATTACGCGCCACCAGACGCTTCACCACGTCGGACAGCTCCGTGGCGGCATTCTTTAGGCACCTTATGAAGGTGCCTTTTAAATTTCTAGAGCCCGTGGCCACCGTTGTTATGATGGCCACGCTGTCCGTGGCTCTCTCAGCAATTTGGGCCGCTGACGGTGGCCCGTTGTGATCAATTGGGAGGCGGAGCTTGTCTGAGAGAACCGCTAAGCGTTCCTCAGCGGTTTGCTCCGCCTCTATTCTTCTTAGGTTCAGCGTCTCGGCTCTGTTTGCCGAGACAGCACGAGGAACCGGCGTAACTGGTCTATTTGTACCTCGACCCCTTAGTGAGGATGTTATCTTCGGGGGAGGCATCTCCGTCGAGCTCCCATCGGACTCTGACGTGGCGCCCCCCTGAGATAGGGTGCGCTTGCGCCAGAACCGCGATGGGAGCGGCTCCATCACAACCGCGGCCTTTGCCAGCTGCGGTGTCAATATTGTGGCACCTTTACTCTAAACGCCCTCCTCAGCGGCAGATGTCTCGCCGGCTGAGGTGCCAGCCGAGCTGCCCGTCGCCGAGTCGTCCCTAGATGACTGGGACCCAGATTTTTTGCCCTTGCGGGACTTCCGACCGCCACGCGATTTGCGCGCGGCTACATTGGTAGGGGCCGTATTTATAGCCGGACCCCTTACGGCTGAGGCGTCAGGTACATTACCCGACTCCGTCGATGTTTTATTTAAGTTATCAATATCCATTTGATTCCCACGAGTGTGGGAGAAAAGAGGTCCACCCGGGCAGAGCTCCCAATACCCGGGCAAGCGTACATTTGTAACCCAACACAGGGGATCCGCAGGTACCCTGTCTGGGGGTGCGCTCGAGACTGAACTACCCATCAGCCATGCATCTCCTCGCCGCGCGCCAGAACTTGAGATTCGGGGTAATTTTTTATAGAGGTTGTCTTCCTCGCGGTCCGGGCGATTAAGCCAAGACCCTCGTTCCTGTATGCCCGCGAGACGTAACCACAGGCACGCGCTCAGGTTTACGATTTGGGACGGGGGGGGGCCGCTGTGGCCCCACTGTCCCCCCTCTCCAGAGCCCGGTGAGCCAGTCTGGCCCTACCGACTCCGACGCCTGGTCTATCCGCCGTGCCCTCTGCTGAGTCAGAGGGACACGCGGAGACCCGTCCTGTCCGGAATTTTAGCCGCCGGCGTCTGCCGACGTTGCCCGGGGTGCACCACTAGGAGGTAAACCAGACAAATTAGCACCCCACGCACCACTACGACCTAATGTAAGCCAGATCGACTCACCTACTTATAAAGTCGCTCAGTTACTGGCCAAAGTTCTCTCACAACTCCGAGGACACACAGATGCGTTCATAAAAGACTTATACCATTTTGTACTCGCTCTATTACATCACCGTACTTTTTAGATAAGTATATTAAACCAGCAACTTGGCGTTTTGAGAAATATTTCAAACCAAATTTAGCCACTTGACTTATAAAAAAGTTAATTGAAAAATATTGAAGTTCCGCGAAGGCGTTGCAAGGCTTCGCAGGCTAGGTACTGTTGACTTAAGGAAATATAATCTAAGAAATGCGATATTTCAAGCGAAGTTTCCGTTTTAGCGGTTGAGGGGTTGCTCATTTTTGCTATTTTTCTTTATGGAATATAAGCAGATGAAGAAAGAAAATATTGCTACCTTTGTTAACGGAGTTCTAGTCTCACTTAGTACCTACCAGATCCATCTGTGTTACAGTCCTGTTTGTTATAAACATAAATCAGCATTCATTTTATTACACAGCTTAGCTCATACCGACTATTTCTTATTAAGTTTTATTTATAAGATCTTATTAAGTTCTATATTTATCCATCCATCCATCCATCAGCCCTTTAACGTCTACTGCTGGACATAGGCCTCCCCAAGAATGAGGGATAGTGTCGTAATCGCCACGCTTGGCAGGTGGGTTGGCGATCGCAGTGGATGTTGTTAATACTCGAAGGAGTGCTGCTACCCACTCCTCCGGTATTCCCTTAGTCGGCTCTTACGACTCCCATGGGTGGAGAGGGGTGGGACAATTCTAAAGCCGGCCCACACTGCAGTTCTATATTTAACAAAAAAAAATACATATTTAATTAATAAAATACTTTGTTATAACACTAGTATTCCTCAATGCAATACTTTTTACTTTTAGACCCAGACTACCTAGCCGTACCTTTCTTTTTTTGTTAAGGCGGGTAAAGTATACCTAACCGCACACCCATCGTTCGGGGCAAGGAACAGGGTAGTAGGCGTGGCTATACGTGATTGATAATAAGTAGTCAATCGCCCATTGACCTTAGTACATCAGGGCACAGCTAACCAACCCGCAGAGGTCTTAGCCTATTTATACACTTGCAGTTCGGGAGATCAGCAGGGTAACTTTGCTTCTGCTTCGAAAGCCTCAGCAACCGTGCTTGGGAACCAGTGGTTCCTGACTGTCAAATAACATCCTGGCAGTGTTACAGGTTGTCAGATTCCTGAATTAAAAAACTGACTCTGGTTTATTTCTAAGGTCGCCAATTGTCTCCTTAATTGGGTAGTGTAGGGCAACTAGGCAGTCGATCCATTTAAATAGTGGTAGATCTGCTATTAAAACTGAACAGATTGGAAGTCGACCACGAGATACTCTATTATTTCATTTCATATCTGCGAAATGAAATGGTGAGCAGCGGCTTGACAATACTCTTGGTATAGTTGAGTCCATGAGCGATGGTTACCATTTACCATCAGATGGGCCGTGGCCCGTCTGCTATTAAAAATAAAAATTAAAAAATTAAAAAAAACTGCCATAAGGCTAGGGTGAGTAAAAGTGTGAACCAAAAATCCCTGGTACAAGTATCTACATGACACTTCAGACAGATTCGGCAACCAGGGGGGTTAGGCAGAATCTCATATCTCACATGTCGATCGTATCGTGATCACTGTGAATAGTTGAGAGATCACCGTGATTGGCCAACGGATTATTGCGATATCACGCATCGGTTTCTCAACCAGTCACAGTGATGACGATACGATCGACATGTGAGATATGAGATTCTGCCTAACCCCCCAGGTTTGTTTTTCACCTAATAACTACAGAAAATTATTTTTTTTATTGTTGGCGTAATTAGAATAGTAGCGTATCACCTAGTGGTAACCACCGCTTGTTGATTTTAGAAACAAAGGAACCATAGTCTCAAAAAAAAATAGTAGATTATGCCGTCTTCTTTTGTTAAGGCGGGAAATAATGTACTTACGAGTAACTGCACAAACCGTCGTTCGGGGCAACGAACAGGGGGGTTAGGCAGAATCTCATATCTTAAATGTCGATTGTATCGTGATTACTGTGATTGGTTGAGAAATCACCGTGATTGGCCAACGGATTATTGCGACATCACGCGTCAGTTTCTCAACCAATCACAGTGATCACGATACGATGGACATGTGAGGTATGAGATTCTGCCTAACCCCCCTAGGTAGTGTGGGGGCCTCATCAAGCAAGCCAGAGAGGCCCTTCTGATAATCTGCCCCAGACTGTCACTTAAACTACGGCGTTTTGAGAGGCCTCAACTCCAGCTCCTAATGGGAGCCATTACTGGACATGCTCTATGGAACAAACTTTTTTACTCTAGGTGTTACAGACAGCCCTCTTTGCAGAACCTGCATGGATGCAGACAAAACAGCCACCCATGTCATTCTTTAACATGGCACTATACCTTGGGTCTCCGAGGTCTCTACCAGAAGTTGTCGGTAGCGTGAAGGGTATGCTATGCTTTCTGGAGATACTGGGTTGGCAAGAGTAGTGCCCCATCACCTTAAAAAAACGCATTTATGACGTCGAGTTGTGGAAAATTAGCCCGCGTCTACATACATACAACGGTAGGTATATGTACCTACTCCTACCGTTGTGTTTCGTATAGTCAGAGCACCGGAGGCCCAAACCTTGTCCCTATCCTCTCCCTAACATTCTCCCTATCCCTTTCCTTGGAGATGACGTCACGCAAGTAATGCCTCTGGTGTTGCTAGCGTCTATATGCTATGGTAGCCGCTTATCAATAGGAGGGCCATATGCATGTACGCCACCCAAGTAGTACAAAAAAAAAACCCCGTTATTTCAGTAGGTATTTCCACAGTATTTCTCGCCATTAGAGATAAAATCTCCCAACAATAGGGAGTAATATTAGCTGAGATTACCTCCCCAGTTTCGTGTATCAAAGAGTTGATTCAACTTCGGATACAAAAGGAAACTGTAATATTCTTTAGTCAGATCGGGTTGAATAATATCAGGTTCTCTTAAACATGATCGGCATTCGCTACTACTACAGCGATATCGGTACGTTGCGAATTTCGTTAAAATACATGAGATTTATAGAGAATTATACTATGACATTTGGAAATAAGTACTTGCTTCTTACGTTCACATTATATTTCAATAAAATTCGTCACGTGATGAAATCGCTTTTAATATCGAAACTCAGGACCCGAACGCCAACGAATATTTTTTTATGTTATGATATTCAGGCACGAATGAATAAGTTTTTATTAACAGAGTGTTTCAGCAAAATATTACATCAGCACTTACGATGAGGTATGATATCGACTATGAAGATATCAAACGCTTGCTTAAAACTAGCCTTCGGTTATATCTTAGGATCCCGATATAGTTGCGGGATAAAATGTATACCAGTTTTAAGTCTAATCAAGGCCTTTCAAATAAAAGATAATATATCTAAATAATTTTTGGTTATTTGAGGACCAAGTGTCTAAAAAATAAAATCTATAATAGTATCAGTAGTTTTTCCGTAATGCAAGCCCAACAGCAAATCCCTGTCATCTATACCTACTCTTATAAAACTGTAACAGAGCTGTGTCTATGTCTACATTCAAGATATTTGAGAAAAAAATACTGTAATAGCCTATTACTGTCTGTTTGTCTATTTGTATTGTCTGTTTGTCTATTTGTCTGTTTGTTGGCTCATCACGCAAAAACTACTTAACGGTTTTTTATACAACTTTTTGTTAGATAGCTCTTTAGTAGACTTAAAAAATGGTATACATTTTAGACCGTTACTATATCGGTAATTTGAGATATAACCCACAAACTAGCTTTAGGCTGCGGCGGAGCCGCGCGCTAAGGCTTTTAATATACAGTTAAGAAACGACGATTTTTATAAGCAAAAAATAAGCAACGCAGATTAATTCTATTTGTGTATTATATGATGTATTTGTATCTAGTTGTATGAAAAAATACTCTTTGCGTATTACTTACACAGCTGGAAATTACGAATAACCACAATCATCACAGCAAACATAATACACAAATTAATTGCACTCGATACACAATAGTAGAAATAATAATAACATACGCAAATTGTTTTAATAAAGTAAACCATATTATTTAGATATTTTTATATATATTTTTAGCATTTGACATGCTTAGCACTATACATTAAACACAAAGTGAAAAATGTGAAATCGAAAATAACAGTCAGGAGCAGGATTTGAACCTGCATCTTCTGGATACCGTCCAGATGCTTTACCAATTCAGCCATCCTGACAATTGCTCCTGACTGCTAATTTCGACAACACATCATACTTAACGTCTTTGGGTGACGCCTGCGCCATCTGGCGGCAGTATTTTCATACATTATACCGACCAGGTAAACTTAATTTTACAATTAAGATTTAACCTAATAATGACGCAAACCCTTTAAATATTTAGATATTTTTATATATATTTTTAGCATTTGACATGCTTAGCACAATACATTAAACACAAAGTGAAAAATGTGAAATCGAAAATAACAGTCAGGAGCAGGATTTGAACCTGCATCTTCTGGATACCGTCCAGATGCTTTACCAATTCAGCCATCCTGACAATTGCTCCTGACTGCTAATTTCGACAACACATCATACTTAACGTCTTTGGGTGACGCCTGCGCCATCTGGCGGCAGTATTTTCATACATTATACCGACCAGGTAAACTTAATTTTACAATTAAGATTTAACCTAATAATGACGCAAAACCTTTAAATATTTAGATATTTTTATATATATTTTTAGCATTTGACATGCTTAGCACTATACATTAAACACAAAGTGAAAAATGTGAAATCGAAAATAACAGTCAGGAGCAGGATTTGAACCTGCATCTTCTGGATACCGTCCAGATGCTTTACCAATTCAGCCATCCTGACAATTGCTCCTGACTGCTAATTTCGACAACACATCATACTTAACGACTTTGGGTGACCAGATGGCGCAGGCGTTAGCATTTGACATGCTTAGCACTATACATTAAACACAAAGTCTTTGGGTGACGCCTGCGTCACCCAAAGACGTTAAGTATGATGTGTTGAGCAATTGTCAGGATGGCTGAATTGGTAAAGCATCTGGACGGTATCCAGAAGATGCAGGTTCAAATCCTGCTCCTGACTGTTATTTTCGATTTCACATTTTTCACTTTGTGTTTAATGTATAGTGCTAAGCATGTCAAATGCTAAAAATATATATAAAAATATCTAAATATTTAAAGGGTTTGCGTCATTATTAGGTTAAATCTTAATTGTAAAATTAAGTTTACCTGGTCGGTATAATGTATGAAAATACTGCCGCCAGATGGCGCAGGCGTCACCCAAAGACGTTAAGTATGATGTGTTGTCGAAATTAGCAGTCAGGAGCAATTGTCAGGATGGCTGAATTGGTAAAGCATCTGGACGGTATCCAGAAGATGCAGGTTCAAATCCTGCTCCTGACTGTTATTTTCGATTTCACATTTTTCACTTTGTGTTTAATAAACCATATTACATTATTATTATTAACCGACTGCTGATCATGAGGTCTCGGGTACCCGGGCTGGCAGTGTTAATGGACTTTTTTGTAAAAGAAAAATTCTGAGTAGCAGCCCGGAGTTTGGAAACGTACCCCGGTTGACGGCATAGGCTCTATATAGTCGATGTATCGTGGATGTGTGGTACGGCTCTGCCTCTGCCTACACCTTCGGGGATAGAGGCATGAGACTATGTTTTATTTTTTTATTAAACGTTCAAAGTATACTGTGTATATTATTTAATACGTATTTTTATTTTGAGACCGTCTACTTATAGATATTAATATTATACATATTAGATACAACCAAATAAAGTTATTAGGGCGAGCGAAGCGATCCCTAGTACTATTCCACAATCTATTCATATTGTGGTACACGTTACAGAGAAACTATCACACTTTTAGATTTGGGCTTTGACACAGTAATTTCAATTTATTTCTAGATTTTTTATCTATTATAAAACATAGTAAGTATTTTATACACGTAAAAATATAACAATTGTTATTAATTAGAATTTTATTGTATTCCTAACGCCTCATCTATCGAAAATTATAAATTAAGTAGAAAACTTCAAGAGCTCTCGCAAAGCATTTTGCTAGTTTGGTAAATATATCGCACATCAACAGCTAAACAACCACTGAAGTAATGTAACACAATTTTAGTGGTCCGCGAATACAGGCGGAGAGACAGCCACGGTTGGTTTATTTAGTGGGTGAGGGCCCCACACTACCCTATTCGTTGCTCCGAACGACGGGGTATGGGTTAGGTAATTTATTTCCACCTAAACAAAAGAAATGAGGGTGAGAAAGCCCGTTATACAATACTCCTTTCTGGAACGGCTGTGATGGAGGCAGACCCCTGGTAGTGCTAAGTCCATGAGATGTAATTCTCACATACCATCAGGAAGCCCGTGACCCGTTAGTTACCATCAATAATAAAGAAAAGGTTTACGCTCACGAATCAGTTAATAACTTATATAAAAGGGTCTTCATATCTTTAAAATAAAATGGTAAAACAATTACAAATAAACCTGAAAATGTCACTTAGAGCATTCCACAGAAAATATGAACAAATATATATTATTACAGCACCTTCAGAACACTGTTTGCTTCACACACAAAGGGAACAGAAGGAAAATATTAATAAAACCTCTATATATCAAATAAACGGACAGAAAGGGGAATCAACATTAAGTATAACAAACATCAAACAAAAATGTTTTCGTATTACGGGGTAATACGATGAGGTTAGACTGGGGCACACCGAGAGCAATCCGATAATAGCACAGATTTAATATATTATGATTCCAAATATTTACATTTTATAATGGCAATACTTTTCATACTTTACAATATCCTCGATCTTCTTTTCATTATTTCTCGTATCTTAAGCTCTATCTCAGCAGTGTATGTACACAACAAGGCAGTAGATTAGCTTTACCCTTGGTGGTCATTACTTAATAAGCGTTAGATAATCTCGATCATTATGTCGTCGACGATATTTTTATCGTAGCTGTTCTTCATCATTGTGTTCTTGACAGTATTTTTATCGTGCCTACTAAGTAGTCGCAACAATAACACTCGATTTTCCAACGCGACTAGATCGTAACTTTTTTTCGTTTCGTGAATGACAGTTAATTGCGTCGTACTATATTATGTGAACGCCTCCATTTAAATATACAAGCCACGGCGCTTAATACTGCACGAACATCACGACATAGTAGGATCGCGGCCTAAAAATCCTATTAATATTTTTAAATATGAAAATTTGTGAATATGTTTGTTAGTCAATCTTGCTTATGTGACCGAGCGGATTTGGATAAAATTTGGTAAGTACGTAGATAAAACACTGGATTAACATGGAGGATACTTTTTATCCTGAAAAAAATAATAGTTCCCGTTGGATACTTACTTTTGTCATATTATTCTAATAACAAAACAATTTGGTATTCAGATAAATTAGAGCCTGAATAAACACATAAAATATTTTTTACCCTGACAAAGTTGTTCCTGTGGAGTATGCACTAACATCTTTAATGGACCAATAAAAGCTAGTAGGTACACAATAAATGCTTTAAATTTTCGCAAAACACATTTAATCACGAATCATCGTAAATATACTCTGTGTGCCACAAACTTTACATCAGGAGAGCTCGTATCTTTTCTTTGATTTAATATAAGGAGGAGAAATTATAGATCTTCTACCGCGTATTATCTCAGGTACGCATGCCTAGTCAAATATAGACTTAGCTTTATTATTACGAATGGAATTTATTTGTAGCGTAAGTCCTTTATCAATTCGCTTTATTATTTTTGTATGTACTCGTATATTTTGAGTTCTATGGTTGGACATTTTCATACAGAAGTGGCAAGCAGAGGAAAGATATTCACATTTCCTTCATTTAAGTTTCCACGTACTTATTATCTAGGTACCTTTTTTATCTATAGGTAATATGAAAATCTTGTTCATTTTTGATCTGTATTTTAGCGCTGGACTTGCTCAGCTCCTTTAAAGAACACATTATTTATGATGTGAAAAATGAGAAGTAAAACTTCTGCTAACTAACTGCCTCGGTGGAGCAGCAGTAACGTGGGCGATTGCTGATCAAGAGGTCTCGGGTTCGATCCCCGGGTCGGGCAAGTGCTATTAAGCTGTTTCGCAAAAAGAAAAATTCTCAGTAGTAGCCCGGAGTTTGGAAATATGCCCGGTAGCCGTCAATAGGCTCGCCCCCTGTCACGTGGGACTTTAAAAATAGCTGGCGCACCGTGGGTGTGTAGTGCACCTCTGCCTACCCCTTCGAGGAATACAGGCGTGGTGCTGTAGTATGTTTAATCTCGTTGATATTAAAAGTACAAAAAGCGATTTCGCAAAATGTATTACACCTTCTTTCAGCGTTATTTAGGTATCAGGCCCGACAAATGGAAATTAAATTATTAGTTTGGATTAATTCAATATTATCTTATATTTCTATATTCCAATACCTATTATAAAGCTATACAGAAATATGAATACATCTAAGATATTTGACAAAAAGAGACTGTATTAGTCTATTTAGGCGTGTTTGAACACAACATATTGTTCTTTAGTTTCTGTTTTTATCTGTTTGTTTACTTATTCACACATCACGTAAAAGCTACTGAACGGATTTTGATTCACCTTTTGTTTGCTCTTATACTTATAAACTAATTTATGTTCAATCCTTCAACTATATCGGAAACGTCAGATATACTCTAGAAACTTCTGTCTCATATAGCATCTTTAGTTCCGATAGCAAATAGATAGGTAATATATAACCACTGAAGCAATGTAAAATAGTTCCAGTGGTCCGCCAATAAAGGCACAGAGACGGCACACGGCGGGTCCCACACTACCCTGTTCGTTGCACCGAACGACGGGGTGTGCGGTTAGGTACATTTTTCCCGCCTAAACAAAAAAAGGAAATATCATGTTTTTTGTTTTAAAATGTCTATAACAGTACACAGACGAAGCTAAATCCAGTTATAACAGTCATATCAAAAATAATGGTCAATTAAAACGTGATGCAATTTCTATTTAGTAACAGCAACGCCAATTCTGTCATAACGTAAAACGAATAGGGTTGTCGTATTAAAAATTCCATCATAGAGAACTGCTTGTGGCGCAGTTTGTACATCACAAAACATGTATTCAGCTATTCAGCGAAAGCCTCCACAGACTACAGACTTTTTGTCGCTCGATAGTCTTGTCATGTCTGTTCATCATTACAAAAGAAAATTATTATTTCAACCCTATTTCTGTCCTATTGGGTATGATCCGTGTGGTGACAGACTAAGAATACAAGTGTCACCACCCCATTCTTTCCCACGGGTGTCGTATGAGGCAACTAAGGGAAGTAAGCAATTATCATCCATTGCATGACTGGTGGTAGGGCTAGGTACCAAGTGGGGGTACTCATCTTGGCCCGAGCGGGTTGGTACCACAATCTCCCGTGTGACCGGCCATGAAGCACATCGTTGCGTTTTGGCTGTAGCAGGAGATAGCCGTTTATTCTTTTATTTCATATCGGTGAAATGAAATAGTGAGCAACGGCTTGAAAATACTTTCGGTATAGTTGAGTCCATGAGCGACGGTTACCATTTACCATCAGATGGGCCGTGGCTCGTCTGCCACTACATGCAATAAAAAAAAAATGGGACTCCTTTCCTGGTCAGAGGGTTTAAACCATAGCCCACTACGCTGACCCAATGCGGGTTAGCAGCCTTCACAAGCCTTCGAGTAAATCTCTCAGGCATGCAGGTTTCCTCACGATGTTTTCCTTCACTGAGCTGTGAAATGATAAATTGTTAACAAAATAATACACACAACATTTTGAAAATATCTCCAAACGTCAGAGGTTGCACGTACGAGATGAATCATGGATTAGGGATCGAATTCAATACCACTGTCTTTACAGTCCTTGGTTTTGCTTTTTTATTTTATTTCACACTAGCTTTTTTTTAAATCTAATCAGGAGCAATCACCAAAAAAAGAGTTGTTTTTTAGGGTTCCATACCCGAAGGGTCAAAACGGGACCCTATTACTAAGATTTCGCTGTCTGTCTGTCCGTCCGTCTGTCGCCAGGCTGTATCTCAAGAACGGCGATAGCTAGACAGTTGAAATTTTCACAAATGATGTATTTCTGTTGCCGCTATAACAACAAATACTAAAAACAAAAAAAATAATAATATTTAAGGGAGCTCCCATACAACGTCTGTTTGTGCGTCCGTCTGTCGCCAGGCTGTATCTCAAGAATGGCGATGGCTAGACAGTTGAAATTTTCACAAATGATGTATTTCTGTTGCCGCTATAACAACAAATACTAAAAATAAAATAAAAAATATTTAAGGGGAGCTCCCATACAACAAACGTAATTTTATTGCCATTTTTTGCTCGCTATTGATAACAACAACAGGTAGATGCTTAAAATGTTTACAGGATATTTAGTTATATATTAACTTTAAAAATAAATGATTAAATACAAATTAAATTAATATTTAAGGGGGGGCTCCCATACAACGAACGTGATTTTTTACTCGTTTTTGCTCGATATTGATAACGGCAACAGCTAAATGCTTGAAATATTCCCAGAATATTTAGTTATATAATCACTTTAAAAATAAAGAATTAAATTAAAATAAAACAGTTATTTAAGGGAGGCTCCCATATTATTTAAACTGTCTGAAAAGTAAGTAGATAGGTACATAATTGAAAATCATAAACAAAAGTGGGCGGTCCTACAACCTACATACCAAATCTCAACATATCAAGTAATTGTTAACACCAATTTCTTTATATTATTTACCTAATTCTTACGCCCTTACAAATAATAATAAAAATTTAAAAAGCGGATGGAATTAACACTATAAAAACTCATCCACGATGGCGGCTACTTACTCGTAGAGTCATATGTGCGCAGTGGGTTAAAGTGCGCAAACCCATTCATTTTAGTCCTAAATATATGCGATTGCGCACGCTTACCCACTGCACACAGTTACCTCGAATCACTCTAATGGTAACATAATTCCTTACATTTAAAACTGTTTCGTTATGCGCATTTAAGTCTAAGTTGAAAACCACAAAATGAGTCAAATTTTACTTGCAAAATTTGGTAACAGTCAAACACCATGGTTACAGAGAATAGTGTAATGTTGTTTGCCTAATCAATGGTACGGAACCCTTCGTGCGCGAGTCCGACTCGCACTTGGCCGGTTTTTAGGTTATATCTCGGGTTCCCGATATAGTAGCGTGATAAAAAGTATACCAAATTTTAAGTCTAATTAAAAGCAATCAGAAAAAATGTTCCATCAAAATCCGTTTATATATTATTTGTTTTTGGGTTATATCTCAGGTTCCCGTTATAGTAGCGGGATAAAATGTATACCAGATTTTAAGTCTAATAAAGAGCAATAAAAAAAGTTTTATCAAAATCCGTACAGTAATTTCTGCGTGATGCGTGAATAAACATCAAGACCGACAGATAAAATTTTAATAATTGTTATTTGTGCTTCTGTTGCTCTAATAGAGACCCCCATATTATTTTTTCTTCAATATCTGCAATGTGACATTGGATTGTTATAATTTTATTATATGTATAGATATAGGAAATAAATAAATGGATAGCTATCTCCTGCTAAAATAAAATTCCATGATGTTGTATTTTCCACACTGTATTCACCACCCGAAAAGTAAAATAAAAAAATAATCGAGAGACTGTTTGTCTGCGTGTTTATCAATTAGCTGACAATAATTGATATGCGCAGTAACGGATCAATCAGATCAAACTATCGGCCGACTGAAAAATCTTTTGTCTACACAAACTCTTAACTGTTAACGTGTGGTATAATTAATGAAACGCTTGATGGGCTTGCATATTATATGGCTTGTAGCCATTGTTCATGTTTTGTCAGAAAATATTAAATATTTGCCTGTACCTTTGTAAGTATCTGTTACTTATAGACTTAAATAGATCAGAAACACAGCCTTTTTTTCAAGTGGCCCCGTCTGTTTTGAGGCGCTTAGCCCTGCCGCATCGAAAAGCGCTTATGGGGGCCGGAGATCATTAAGTGCTCTCTGGCACCCAATGCGAATACTGCGAGACTGGAGATTACTAGTCATCTCCCGTTCGCGCTCAGCTACCTCTTTTATGTACATCCATCCATCCATCAGCCTTTCGACGTCCACTGCTGGATGTAGGCCTCCCCAAGAGAACGCCACAACGAGCGGTACTGTGCTGTTTCGCTCATATGGGGGATAGCGCCGTAATCGCCACACTTGGCAGGCGGGTTGGCGATCGCATTGGATGTTGTTAATACTCGAGAGTGTGCTGCTGCCCACTCTCCCGGAAATCCCTCAGTCGGCTCTTATGACTCCCATGGGTGGAGAAGGGGTGAGACAATTCTAAAGCCGGCCCCACACGGCCATTGTGTACATCACCTCCTCGCAAAAGAAGACAACAGCCTTCCACCCACTTTCACTCTGGGCTATAGCTTGAACCATGGCTGAAAGAGAGGAAGGAAGGAGGAAGATCCGCAAATGCCGCAATGAGGTCACGGCGCTGCTTCTGTCCATGACGGATAATTGACTAGCGTGTTCAGCACCATGTCCTCAGGGCAGTCCCCGAAGTGATTAACCAGGCTAACTTTTCTTACCTTATACAACACATGTACTTCAAATGCTCCCGACTGTTGCTAAGCATGTCAAATGCTAAAAATATATATAAAAATATCTAAATATTTGTAGGGTTTGCGTCATTATTAGGTAAAATCTTGATTGTAAAATTAAATTTACCTGGTCGCTATAATGTATGAAAATACTTCCGACAGATGGTGCAGGCGTCACCTAAAAGACGTTAAGTATGAATGTGTTATCGAGATTAGCAGTCGGGAGCAAGGGTCACGATGGCTGAATTGGCAAAGCATCTGGACGGTATCCAGGAGATGCAGGTTCGAATCCTGCTCGTGACTGTTATTTTCGATTTCACATTTTTCACTTTGTGTTTAATTTATAGTGCTAAGCATGTCAAATGCTAAAAATATATATAAAAATATCTAAATATTGAACGTTAATAATAATTGTACCGATTTAAGAAAAATAAACAAGATTTATACCTAATTATAAATAAATGTCTCTTTGAATCGTGATCCCCTTTGTTAGAATCTTAAACTTTATACACTAAGACTATTGAAAATGTATTTAATTAGGGTAAAGCAAAATGAAAGACCGAAGCTAATATTTAATCCTTATTTAGAAACTCGTAGAGTTGACTCATAAAGTTTAGAAAGTAAATAAATTTATTAAAATTAATTTAATTCATCAAGTAATTTGGTTGACTAACTCAAATTGTACCAGAATTGATTAAACTTTAAATTATAAGCTTTTAAACAATTTTATGCAAAGAGAAATCCTAGTAGTATTTATAAATGTGAAAGTTTATATGTTTAGATGTTTATTAGCTAATTACAAAAATTATATAATTAATAACAAAAATAGCTGAAAGAATTTCAATGAATGGCATACAGACAGTTTATTATCTGAATTAACACATAATTATGATATGTACTTTTTATCTTGGGAAAATTTTAGGTTTATATGTAATAGCTATTTTAGCATAGATTTTATGTCTTTATAAGAAAGACGTATTTATATTTATTATACTGACCCCATTCTGATATTTCACGCAAACGAAGTCATGGCAGCAGCAGGTTTATTATAAATTATACTATAGCTTTTTCACTTACTTTTTTATTTAATACTTTTTATAATTCGAACTGAGATTATTCTCAGTAATTAAATAGTTAGAAAAGAGTCAAGAAATTTCTGAATAATGTATAATACCTATATCAGATATAATTTATAAATACCCAACTGTCTTTTCACAGTCCGTGTGGTGACGGCCTAAGAATACAAGAGTTGCCACCCCATTCTTCACGGGTGTCGTACGAGGCGACTAAGGGTAATAAATAATTATCATCCATTGCATTACTGGTGGTGGAGTTGGGTACCAAGTGAGAATACTCACTTGCTATCAGGCCCGAGTAGATTCGTATCACCATCTCCCGTGTGACCGGCTATGAAGTCCATCAGTGTGGTTTAGTTGTAGCAGGAGATAGCCGTTAATTCCTTCATTTGATTTATATCTACGAAATGAAATAGTGAGCACCGACACGACAATACTCTTGGTATAGTTGAGTCCATGAGCGACGGCTACCATTTTCCATCAGGTGGGCCGTGGCTAGTCTGCCACCATAAGCAGTAAACCAAAAAAAAAATAGTCACATCAGAAATCTGATTTTGTTGGGCAATGACGTGCATATGTTTTATTAAACATTAAGTAAAATAAAATAAATAAACAATAATTCTAATTTAGAAACTCTCTCAGTAGTGTAGCGGTAGTGTATGCGACTGCTAATCATAAGGTCTCGGGTTCGATCCCCGGTCGGGCAATGTTATTGAGCTTTTTCCTAAAAAGAAAAATTCTCAGTAACAGCTCGGAGTTTGGAAATGTGCCCGGCTCAATAGGCTCGCCCCCTATTACGTGGGACTTAAAAACATAGCTGGCGAGTCGTGGGTGTGTAATACACCTCTGCCTACCCCTACGGGGAATACAGGCGTGATGCTATGTTTATGTTTTATGTAAAATTCGAATTTCAAATTTATTTTTATTTCTTTTAATTCTTAACAGTATGTAGATTGTTTCTATACTACAATGCGTAAAAGGTGTGCATCCTTGGTGCGCAGGGTACGGGCTCGTTCCAACAGCGTACTGGCCATGATCGCAAGTAGATTAGACTGCAGGTACTGCTGTGCTATCTCTCATGGGGTGGCAGAGGTGATCTTTACCTGTATGTATATTAATATAAGCAGTGGTTTATTTGTGTTACCTGGGATTTAAAAAAAGCCTTTAGCTTTTATAGAACAAAGATTGTTTTTTACTTTGCATTAAGATAGAATGCCGTTACTATCTTTCTTTTATATCCCCTTTTTTACTCTGTATCACATAGATGCTAGGTAAGTTAATTTACCGTCGCTGCAACGTGGTCATCGCAATAATCTAGTTTAAGCGGGTTCGATTCGGTTACGTGTCAGTGCTTGTTTACCGGATTAAGCCGGTTGAGCCGTTTAGACCCGTAAAGGTGCTACTTGACATATTTTAAAATATAGGCCATTCTGTGCTTAGATCCAGGAACTGCAATTATAATGTTCTATACGATAGTAGCACTATTTATACATTTATTGAGTAAATAACTACTGGGTTAGCGAATCAAGACGGTTTCGGTTATTTTTCTAACGCAACGGTAAATTAAAATGGTCAACGAATTGATAGTATAATATTGGAAAAAATCAAGTTCTATATTTGTAAAGTTTACTAACATTATAATTTTTAACACGATTATATTAACTTGGTATATATCTATGTAACGGAATCTTGGATCGTGATTTTCACTCCCTTCAAGACGTCGGATTGATTTGAAACTTTGCACACTTACTTATTAAGGTCTGATGGCAATAATTTGAGAAGTTTATCCGTACTTTTAACTCAAAATATTTTTTTTTAGAATTTATATCTATTTGTCAGTTTGTCTATTTGTTTGTTTGTTCGTTTGCGCATCACACAAAAACTACGGAACGGACTTTGATGCAACTTTTTTTTGGTAGCTCTTGTTTAGGCTTAAAAACTGATATATATTTTATCGCACTACTGTATCGGGAACCAGATATATAATCTAAAAACTAGCTTTTGGTTTCGACGGAGCCGCGGGCAAAGGCTATTAATATATAAAATTGAAATACTACTCAAATCTACTCACAAAAGAGATGTATACAGTAATTTATAAGAAACTGAAAACGCTGAAGTTGATCGATCACAAAACGTCTCTATAAGTGATCAATAAAAATATAATCTAGGTGAGTGTTCGTGCACCCCTCGCTTGTGCTGCGGCAGTATTCCGAAATAATAAAATAAAATAAAAATGAAAATTATTTAGAGTTCATTTTTATGAAACGCGTATTTTTATGTACCAAATACACATCCTCTTCGAAAATTTAGAGCCTCTGTTGAAAAGAAGCTGTATTGGTGCAGTGCTTTTTCCGTTCTAATAACTCAAGACTTCATAACCTCACAACAACAACAAATGCTTTTAATGAATACTAATAAAAACCTATTTCATTGTATTATTATGAAATTAGGTACTTAAGCTAGTTCACGTATAAGTCACTTCGTAATTTGTTTGTATTATATTAGGGGTTGATACAAATAAACAGTTTTTGTGGTAGAGATTTGCTTATGCATGAATGGACTGGTTCGATCGGGGAAGTACCACCACCCCCACTCTCACATGAAGCAACGGTAGGTATTTCTATTGTTGCATTTTGTATGGTAAATGAGAGCACCGGAGGCCTTAACTCTCTCCTTATCCTCTCCCTATTAACCTTCCTGTTAATTTCCTATCCATTTCCATGGAGGAGGTGCCGCGCGAATGATACCTCTGGTGTTGTTAGAGATCGGATGAACCGTATGATGGTTTACCACCTTCATAGTATAAAAAAAAACTAAATTGTGCGGTCGGATGACCCCCGTTAGGAACGAAGTTCCTTACGTTTTTTCTTCAGCTCCGAATGTAAATAGAAATAGAATCTGTATAATTTCAATTGTAATTTTATATTATTTATTGAAGCCAAATAATCTAAACTTAAAGGAACGATTACATCAGAAAGCTTCATTAAATATTTCAGGAAAAATATTTATTCATAAAAAAATTATACAAGATAGTAAATTATACGATATAATATGAAGATTATTTACCAAACGAAACAAAAAAAATCTAAAAAAAATAAATACCATTTTTTTATCTATATTTTTAGCATTTCATATGCTCAGCTACCTTCTAATAAAGTACAAATCATTTGTGAATGAGGAAAAAGAGAACTTTAGTGCGAGCGGAAATCGAACCCGCGTCCCTTCCAATCCGGGGAAGTGCTCTAAGCCACTGAGCTACCGCACTGACCTTTCAGCCATCCCAATCTCCTCATCACATTTGTCTTTACGACCAACGCCATCTATCGGAATGCATTTGCATGCATTAATTCAATATAGTAAGTTTAATTTTGCAATTACACACACAGCATACGGCATTTCATTACGTGACGATTTCTACTAAATCGCACTACCCGTAAGCCGCGTTAAGGAACTTCGTTCCAAAAACAATAGGTTTTGCTACTCAATAGTAGTTTTGATTGTTAAGTGAGAGCACCGCAGGCCTAATACCTTCCAGTCCACCTCATTTCCTTAGGTTTAGCTACTTTATCGTGATACCCCTGGTGGTGTTAGTATCTACCTATAGACTACGGTAAATGCTTGGTAAATATAACCGTTACGGTCAGTGATAAATTATGAAAATTACATAACCGCACACCCCAACTTTCGGGGCAACGAACAGGGTAGTAGCCTTTACCCACTAAATACCTAAACCCACCTTGTGCTGTCTCTCGGCCTGTATTAGCAGACTACTCAAATTTTCAGACATTACTTCAGTGGTGCACGGTCATGACCTAAGACTGGGAACCGAACACGATACCACTGTCCTTGCCACCCTTGATCTCACCACTGCATTATAAATACTTAGACATTATTCTCTTATTTTAGATATAAACAAAAAAAAACATTATCTGTTACTCTGAATAACAAATACACAAGAAACACACTCAAATATAAAAATCCTAATTACAATAACTATTTGAAACCACACTACGTACTAAAACACATCATAGGAATCTAAAACACAACACAGAGACATAGACTACACACGTAGTGTACGTGTGTATTTTCATAACACTAAGGTATTACGACCAAGTAGTTTTTATTTCGATTTCCTTTTCTTTTGGAATAGTATATATAAGGGGCTGTGTTCGATGAAAAGTGTTATGATAACATTCAGAATCGATGCCATATAGGTTCCTGCATTATATAGGGAATAGGGTTATGAAGATCCTGCTTATATCATTTCTTAGTAAAGCCATTTCGTTGTTATCATTGCGTAGTTTTGTTCAAAATGCTCGAATAATGATTAAAATGTTGGGACAAATTATTATGACTGTTGTTGAGTATTTGCAATACTATTTGTTCAAATTTAGATCTATAAAATATAATATTAAACTGTAGGTACAATAAATTTTGCGTTTGCATTCTGTTATAGATTATGGATTTATTTTTTTAGTTTATAAGGTCCAATACTTGCTGAAGTTTTCGTGAATATGAGATATCGTGTGATAAAAAAATTAACATACGTAGGACTGCCGACAGTAGCTAAAACTTAAAAGAATATATATATTCCTAAGTTTTAATAGTTTTTATATATCTAAATAGATTTCATAGTATTGGATATGTAATTTTTGTAAAGTATTTCGTATTGTTACATCCCTGGTTAGTATGTATTTAAAGCCTAATCAGCCACTTTCGCAGAATACTATCATGTTAATATGATCCTCTTCATTTATTCATTTTATAAAGTTAGTTAGATCTGGGACGCGACGTTGAGTTACGTTGTTAGTTGTTACGGTAGTTAGTTGAGTACGGTGTTGAGGTCAATAAAAAACCTTCAAAAAATATTGGGCTTTTTTTTTAAAAAACACTAGCCAGCTCGGCCTCCTAACAATTGGTGTCAGAAGTGGGATGTGTCATATAAAAAGCCTTCATACGGCATTGGCACATCATTTTTTTTCTTTGGAGTCCCGTGTAATCGTCACTGGTCGACAGTAAGCCTTAGCCGAATCTAAGCCTGCATCAGTCAAGGAAAGTGTTACCACAGAAGACCCTTGGACGACGTTAAGCCGCTCTGTAAGCGTGAGGCCGCTCCAGCATCGTGACTTCGCCGTATCATCCAGTCAGGTAGACGGTAAGACTCAGCAGCTGCTGCAGCCCGCATCTGCCAGGTCTAACTCACATTTCCATTTTTTCTATTTCATATTCTATTTCTACCATATCTTTCTACTACTTGGAGCCGTTCCCGTGGGAAACGTGGGACAGAAGAAGCAAGAAACACTTGACACTATCATCAAATTACACAAGCCGTGCCGCGTGTGACAACGGTGTGTATTCGCCAAGTTCCAAGAATGGAAGCGTCGTGTTACATTACCTTATACGTGTGTGTTTTGTAATTTGTGACTAAGTGCATAATACCTAAGTTTTCTATATTTTCTATAATTTTTGTTTTTTATTTATGTGTGTGTGCGCGTCGTTTAATATTTTAACGTAAATTTACTTAAAACAATTTATTTTCAGTTTTATATACACAAATTTATATTTTTCTATTTTCCAATTTTACTTTCTATTTTACAATTTTATTTTCTATATGTCTTTAAAATCTGAAAAAAGCGAAATGTCTGTCAAGATCACCATAACTTTTTTAACTAAATTTATCAAATTATATAACGGTGATAAGGAAACCTTGCCAGCTTTTCTCACGAATTGTGATAATGCAATCTCGTTGGTTAGTGACGAGCAAAAACCAATATTGTGTAAATTTATTATTTCCCGACTTGAGGACAAAGCCCAAGTTGCAAGTTGTCTAAGAACTTTTGACCAATGGTCTGAATTGAAATTGTTCTTGAGGAAAACATTTGGCGAGAAAAAATATTCTACGCATCTATTGGTGGATTTACAAAAGTTTAGGCAGGATGTATCCGAGGATGTTACCAAATTTTCTCTCCGCGTAGAACAGATTCTAACAAGGATCCTATCCGATACGCAATATAACTGCAAGGATCATAAGGAGCTTCCTGGTAGATTAGCTGCCATGGAGGACTTAGCTTTAAATACTTTTATTTTAGGTTTAAACTCCTCTATATCAAATATTGTAAGATGTCGAAACCCTTCCACTCTCAATGAGACCATACAACACGCCATTGAGGAAGAAACATTATTTAATCTTCAGTCTCAATCACATAAATATAGTTATAACAGAGATTTCCAACATAATTTAAATCGTAATTTCAAATTTAAAACTAAACCTAATTTTAACTCAAATTTTAATTCTAATTCAAATAATTTTTATCCTAATAATTCAAATATTAATTTTAATACTAATTTTAAAAATCTTAAATCTAATCTATTAACTTGTAATTATTGCAAAAATTTGAACAATGTCGTAAACGACAGTATAATACGCAACGTTAAAATTTCAACTCTTCTAATTCTAACTCTTATAAACCTAACTCTAGCACTGTGCCTGTGCACGTGTCTCAAGAAGATTATTGCTAGTAGATGGTACATCTACTAGCAATAATCCTTTAAACTAGCTCAGATTTCGGTTCCGTGTCTGCCAAAATCGCGAGTTTTTAATGACACAAATTTACCTACTAGTTCTACAAACTCTTTTACACCTCAGTCAAAGACACTGAGTCCTACTAACTCTTACACATCTCAGTCAAAGAGGCTGAATCATACTAACTCTACTAAATCTTATATATCTCAGTCAAACTTGTGCTGTAAAGTCTCTTTACCATATACAACTTTATTTACAAATCTTGAGTTTCTTATCGATACAGGTGCAACTATTAGTATTATAAAACAAACTAGTTTAATTCACGATTTTAAACTCCTCCCCGGAACAATAAAAATAAGAGGTATTAACGATACTAGTTCTTATAGCGAGACGTTAGGCTTGATTTACTTATCATTTTCTATTTCCGAACAGCCTTATGAGTATAAGTTTTATGCTGTAAATGACAGTATTAATTTAAAAGATTCCATCCATCCATCCATCAGCCTTTCGACGTCCACTGCTGGACATAGGCCTCCCCAAATTGGGGGTATAGTGCCGTAATCGCCACGCTTGGCAGGCGGGTTGGCGATCGCAGTGGATGTTAATACCTTACTCGAGGAAGTGCTGCTGCCCACTCCCCCCGGTATTCCCTCAGTCGGCTCTTACGACTCCCATGGGTGGAGAGGGGTGGGACAATTCTAAAGCCGGCCCCACACGGCCAATTTAAAAGATTATGATGGTATTTTAGGCACTGACTTCCTCCGATTTTATAACGCAAATATAGACTATAGCTCTAAAATAATAACCATAGGCGGTCACAAAGTTCCGATTCTATTTCATCAACCTTATTACATAATACCGGCACGCTCTGAATCTGTTATCGAATGTGCTGTATCAAATTACAATGCCGAGCTTTATCAAAACAATGAAGCTCTCGTGTTAGATCACACCTTAGGCGAAGGTGTTTATGTCGCAAATTGCATTGTTTTTATTAAACCGAATAGAAAGGTCAATGTCACCGTTCTAAATACTACTAATAATAACTTTCAAGTCAAAGATTATGTCGTAGAGTTGTCACCCTACGAACAACATAACTACTTAGAATATTCTCAGAATATAAATTCTATTTCACCTTCTAACTCTGTACCAAATCGCGTAGATTAAGTATTAAATCTAATTCGCTGTTCTCATATTAATCACGAAGAGAAAAAGTCTCTTATTGATTGTTGGTCCGAGTATACAGATATTTTTCATATCGAAGGCGAGCCTCTATCTTTTACTAACGCCGTTGAACATTCTATAGACACGGGTAATGCACCTCCTATTCATGTAAAATCGTATCGCTTTCCCGAGTATCACAAGGAAGAGGTTGACACTCAAATTCGCAAAATATTGCAGCAAAATATTATACGTCCCTCTGTTTCGCCTTGGAAAGCCCCTATATGGGTGGTCCCCAAAAAATTAGATGCTTCAGGTAAACTAAAACGGAGAATAGTTATAGACTATCGCCGCCTGAATGATGTCACTGTTTCTGAAAGTTATCCTCTGCCTCTTATAACTGATATTCTTGACCAGTTAGGTCATTCGAAATACTTCAGTACACTTGACCTTGCAAGTGGTTTCCATCAATTGAAGGTCAGTCCCAAGGACACGCCAAAAACAGGTTTCACTATAAGCACAAATTCAAGTATGTCTGGACATTACGAGTTCACCAGGATGCCTTTCAGGTTGAAAAATGCCCCAATTACCTTCCAACGACCCATGAATACCGTATTATCAGGGTTGCAAGGCATAAACTGTTCGGCTTCGTAGCGTAGTCGGTAGTGTAAACGACTTCCGTGCATGAGGTCGTGGGTTCGATTCCCACCCAGGACAAATATTTGTGTGACGAACACAGATATTTGTACTGCGTCTGGGTGTTTTCTATCTAATATATGTATGTATTTAGAAAAAAAGTAATATATGTTAAACACAAAGTGAAAAATGTGAAATCGAAAATAACAGTCACGAGCAGGATTCGAACCTGCATCTCCTGGATACCGTCCAGATGCTTTGCCAATTTAGCCATCGTGACCCTTGCTCCTGACTGCTAATTTCGATAATACTTGCATACTTAACGTCTTTGGGTGACGCCTGCACCATCTGTCAGAAGTATTTTCATACATTATACCGACCAGGTAAACTTAATTTTACAATTAAGATTTTACCTAATAATGACGCAAACCCTATAAATATTTAGATATTTTTATATATATTTTTAGCATTTGATATGCTTAGAAACATACATTAAACACTAAGTGAAAAATGTGAAATCGAAAATAACAGTCACGAGCAGGATTCGAACCTGCATCTCCTGGATACCGTCCAGATGCTTTGCCAATTTAGTCATCGTGACACTTACTCCTGACTGCTAATTTCGATAACACTTTCATACTTAACGTCTTTGGGTGACGCCTGCACCATCTGTCGGAAGTATTTTCATACATTATACCGACCAGGTAAACTTAATTTTACAATTAAGATTTTACCTAATAATGACGCAAACCCTATAAATATTTAGATATTTTTATATATATTTTTAGCATTTGATATGCTTAGAAACATACATTAAACACAAAGTGAAAAATGTGAAATCGAAAATAACAGTCACGAGCAGGATTCGAACCTGCATCTCCTGGATACCGTCCAGATGCTTTGCCAATTTAGCTAAATTTCTTTGTCGATTTCACATTTTTCACTTCCACACCAACCCGACAAATGTGAGTTCTTAAGACGTGAAGTGACTTACCTAGGTCACATCATCACAGACAAAGGTGTCTCCCCTAATCCGGAAAAGGTCAAGGCCGTATCACGGTTTCCAGTTCCTAAAAATCAAAATGATATTAAATCTTTTCTAGGTCTAATAGGCTATTATCGCTGTTTTATAAACAATTTTTCAAAGTTAACTAAACCACTTACCTCTTTGTTGAAGAAAGATGTCTCGTTCCTCTGGTCTTCCGAGCAGCAAACTGCTTTCGATATCCTTAAAGAGAAACTACTTACCGCACCGATTCTACAATATCCCGATTTTTCACAGCCATTTATAGTTACCACTGCTGCAAGTAACTATGCTGTAGGAGCAGTCCTTTCTCAAGGACCCGTAGGAAAAGATAAGCCAATAGCATATGCATCGCGTACTCTGAATCGCCCCGAAGGCAATTATTCTACCACTGAAAAGGAATTGTTAGCTATCTTATTCGCAGTTAAAACCTTTCGTCCTTACCTGTATAGTTATAAGTTCAAAATCGTAACGGATCATAGACCCCTCGTGTGGTTATTTAATGTTAAAGATCCAGGAAGTAGACTCATTCGTTGGCGCCTCAAACTCGAGGAGTATGATTATGAAATTATCTATAAACAAGGTCGTCTTAATTCTAATGCCGATGCACTATCACGTTGTCCCGTCAATGTAATTGATATCAATAATTTAAATAGTTTATCTTACGAACAGTACTTTAACCTTCAATTTACTAATCGTATTCCAACTTCTAACACTATTATTCAAGAGTATACTCAAGCATTACATTTAACAAAATTAAATACTATCGTTCTCCCTGTCTCTTTAGACTTTGACTATTCTATTCCCCACTGTGAGGAAATCTTATCACATTAAACACAAAGTGAAAAATGTGAAATCGAAAATAACAGTCAGGAGCAGGATTTGAACCTGCATCTTCTGGATTCCGTCCAGATGCTTTACCAATTCAGCCATCCTGACACTTGCTCCTGACTGCTAATTTCGATAACACATCATACTTAACGTCTTTGGGTGACGCCTGCGCCATCTGTCGGACGTATTTTCATACATTATACCGACCAGGTAAACTTAATTTTACAATTAAGATTTTACCTAATAATGACGCAAACCCTTTAAATATTTAGATATTTTTATATATATTTTTAGCATTTGACATGCTTAGCACTATACATTAAACGCAAAGTGAAAAATGTGAAATCGAAAATAACAGTCAGGAGCAGGATTTGAACCTGCATCTTCTGGATTCCGTCCAGATGCTTTACCAATTCAGCCATCCTGACACTTGCTCCTGACTGCTAATTTCGAAAACACATCATACTTGACGTCTTTGGGTGACGCCTGCGCCATCTGTCGGACGTATTTTCATACATTATACCGACCAGGTAAACTTAATTTTACAATTAAGATTTTACCTAATAATGACGCAAATGAATGCAGGTTCAAATCCTGCTCCTGACTGTTATTTTCGATTTCACATTTTTCACTTTGTGTTTAATGTATAGTGCTAAGCATGTCAAATGCTAAAAATATATATAAAAATATCTAAAAAATCTTATCACAGTTGGAGAAACGTGATGATTTAATAAACTCTGAACGTGAACCTTTTACTATAGAAATGCTAATTGATAGAAGTAAAACTTACTATTTCCTGTATACTAAAATTCATCATTATGAGAACACAAAGTTTAAAGATATTTACAATTTACTCAAAAATCTGATAGATAAAATTATACTTGAAAACTCTAATATTACCGATTTAGCAATACCAGACTTCTCTGATCCATTTTCTAGATTAGCGTATACTAAAATGTTTAATATGATTACTTATATCTTCAATAATACTAATATTAAAATACATACTCGTATTTATAAAAATCAATTAATTTACCCTACTCCAGTAGAAGTTCCTAAAATATTAAAAGAAAATCATGACTCTCCAATCGCGGGTCACCCGGGATCGAACCGGATATATAAACGGATTAAAGCCGCATATTACTGGAAAGGTATGCGTTCTGATATTGTTGATTACGTGAAAAAATGTCAGTTATGTCAAATTAATAAACCATTAAGAATGTCAAATAAATCTCCCATGGAGATAACTTCTACTTCTACTAAACCTTTTGAACGACTAGCGATTGACGTTGTAGGATCGTTACCCGAAGCGGGTTATCAAAAATTCAAATTCATCTTAACCTTACAGGATGATCTCACAAAATTTTCAAGTGCCTATCCTATGGTATCCGCCACTAGCGTGGAAATCGCTAGAAATCTCGTACATTTTATGTCTCTCTTCGGTTTTCCTAAAACTATTCTCACTGATCTCGGTACTTGTTTTACTTCTGATCTATTTAAACAATTGACCGGAATTTTGCAAATTAAAAGTCTATTTATTACCCCTTACCATCCGCAAACAAACGGAGCACTAGAACGGTCTCATGCTACCATAAAAGAGTATCTCAAATCTTTTGTAAATGAGAACCAAAATGACTGGCATTGTTATCTATTTACTGCAATTTTAGCTTATAATACTACTCCGCATTCTTCTACTAGTTTCCCTATGAGTTATTATACGGTTATAAGCCTAGTATCCCTTCTTTGTTATATGAAACTAATAATAATACTACTTACAACGAATATATTCGTGCTTTACAATTTCCAATGCGTTTTAGTCGCGAAAAAGCTATACAACATTTAATTAATAATAAGGAAAAATTTAAACAATATTACGATACTAACTCTCGGCAAATGACTTACAAAGTCGGTGACTTAGTTTATTTAAAACACCACCACCGACTCAGGAAAGCCTTATCTCCAATATGGAAAGGCCCGTATAAAATACTTCAAGTACATAATAATCATAATGTTACTTTACAAATAGGTCGCAAGCACATAAAATACCACACTAACGAAATCAAACCAGCAGTATCTTCTTAATTACTCTATAATAAATATAGGTACTATTCTAATTATTACATTATTCTAATTACTCTATTCTAATTATTTTCAGAACCATATGCACCTTATGCATAGGCATCCAAGCAGTCTCGAGCACTGTTCCTATTTTTCATAGCCCTGGAATTTATTTCGAACTTGTTAATAACATACATTTCTATAACGATTATTGGAAAGTCGTAACGCATATTGATTTAATTAGTCTTGATCCGTATCTCAATAAAATCGAAAACTTACTGCAAAAAACTTTAAATCTTTGTACTAAAATTCAATCGGCAGATTTAAGTGATTGTAAAGTTTTTTCAAGTCCGATAGAAGTTTTAATTCAATCAAATTATATTAAATTACAATCTCTGTCTCATATTATTAACAACCAATGGAAAACTAAGTTTAAACGATCTTTGGAATTCGGTGGCGAAATTCTTAAGTTTTTCTTCGGCACGCTAGACGCCGACGATGCCAGGAAATACGACGCCGCAATCGAGTCCTGTCGCAAAAGCGAAAATGAAATATTTCATTTATTTAGAGATAATATTCATATAATAAAATCTACGATAAATAACTTTAATTCTACTATCTCAAAATTAAATCAAAACGAAATTAAATTAAATTTACAAATTAACACTATGAATGCAATATTTTCTCAAATAACTAAAACAGACAATTTACTTCTTTATATCTCTAGAATAAATAATTTACTTAGCGTTATTGAAAGTTCTTTACTGTCTATTTCTAATTTACTAGACACTACTTTAAATGCTATTTTATTTTCTAAGGTAAATATCTTACATCCTAGTGTTATAAGTAAATCTTTTTAAGGAATTATCTGAGCATAATCATCGTTTTAAAAGAACCGATCATTTGTTACTTACTTATTTTTTTATTCGTAAAGATTACAAACTAAAAGTATTCAATACTGTATGGATTATGCGAGTTATTGGTTTTTTCGTATACTTACCCACATATGAGTCGTAATTTTTGTGATACTCATTGGACTATTTTATTTCAATTTTTTCTATTTCGGCACTTGTGAGAGCACTACGAGTTGTTAAAACGAATTTAAGAATATGAAGAGAACTCCGCCTCCGACCAAATCATCAGATAATTCAGAGGGGGAGATTCCTTCTACCCGTCTAAAAGATGGTACCAGAAGCAAACGACCACGGCCTCCAAATTCTCCAACTGATAATAAGGAAGAATCTATCATGTCAATGTTGACTGCTTGGAAGTCAGAACAAGAAGCCGTGTTAACCAAATTGGTTTCAGAGGTTGCTGATATCAAAAACCAAATATGTGAAATACAAAAAATTCATGTGGAAATTGAAAAATCACTTGATTTCATAAATAAGAGTTATGAGGAAACAAAAAAAAGAATAGATACTTAAGAAAAGGAGCATGGGGAGAATTGGAAACAACTTCAAAAATTAGAAAATAAAATGGAGGAACTAGAAAGGAACTTGAGAAGCACTTGTATCGAGATAAGGGGTATTCCGGTCAAACCGAAAGAGATAAAAGAAGATTTAACCGCAACTTTTCTCAAATTACAAGAAATAATTAATATAAAATCGGATAAACCTTTAATACAAGATGTTTATCGTCTGCCAGCCAAGTTTAGTGGTCCTCGCCCAATAATAGTTGACGCCGGTACGGTGCTACAGAAAACCGAAATACTACAGATGATTAAAATATATAATTCTACCTACATTAGCAATAAATTGAACACTACTAGTCTAGATTTTGAGGGTAGTAGTGTTCCCGTATTTGCATCTGATTACCTCACTCCAAGAGCCAAAAAAATTTTTTTTCTAGCTCGAGAATTTGCTAGAAATAATAACTACGCCTACTGCTGGTTACCTAACGGAAAGATTTTTATACGTAAGATTGAGGGTGCACCAGCTATTGTCATCACTAATGAGCAGCAACTTTGTGAACAAAAATTAAAAGTATGACTATTTTTGGCATTAATATATATAATTTTTTGGTTTGCACTGGTAAATAATGTGTATATTTTAAGTTATTTTATTGTATCGTTTTGTTTACATAGTTACATACCAAAACAATCAGTTCTGAGTGTTGTTTACCATATCTTATATGTAATTATTATTTTTAAGTTACGCACACACATATACTTTAAACAGTTCTAACTTTTACTAATATTATTTCAGTACCACGGAAAACTACATAAACCTCGTAATAATCACGTAACATCACACTCCTGTAGCATTTATGAAAATGTAATGTACATATATTTATTGGCGTATAATTTGTATAACTGTCTAATTGAATGTATTTTTTACATCGAGATTTTTTACCACATTTCGTTAAATGACATTTTGAAGTTCTGAACATTCATCGAAAGAAGACTATCCTCAAGCCAAGCAATCACTTTAGCTAGCCCCTTTTCGGCATTATTTTGAACGATTTGCCAAGAATGACCGTGAAAGAGTAGAACACTGTCATCAGCAAACATTAGAGTATTAAGGTCTTCTATAGGCATAGTCAAGTTATTTAACGCATTAATATAGACAGAAAACAGGGTGGGGCCCAATCAAGCTAGTGGCTCATACTTATCCTTGCAATCGCTTGATGGATCAATTTACTACATGTAACTGCACATTACTGACCCGCTCTTCTTTTACTAAATATTTGGGTATAATAATTGACGACAAATTAAAATGGGATCTACAAGTGAAATCAGTTGCTTCACGTATCCGAAAATTAATTCCCATTTTTAAGAGTTTGCGACCTGTAGTTGATATCAAACTTATCTTGCAAATATATAAGGCACTCTGTGAATGTATCATTACTTATTGCATTTGTGCATGGGGTAGTGCTTGTAAAAAATATTCGATCGAGGCTAAGAAGGCGCAACGGGCCTTACTTAAAGTTGCTAGATTTCTTCCTTATCGTTACCCTACTACTAATTTATATGAACTATGTGATGTTTTATATGTTAGGAAATTATTTATATATCAATATTTCCTAAGATACCACAAAAAAACGGTACCATTACTGCCAGTACATAAAAAGCGCATCGATAAATGTCTAAGCATGTCAAATGCTAAAAATATATATATAAAAATATCTAAATATTTATAGGGTTTGCGTCATTATTAGGTAAAGTCTTAATTGTAAAATTAAGTTTACCTGGTCGGTATAATGTATGAAAATACTTCCGACAGATGGTGCAGGCGTCACCCAAAGACGTTAAGTATGAATGTGTTATCGAAATTAGCCGTCAGGAGCAAGTGTCACGATGACTGACTTGACAAAGCATCTGGACGGTATCCAGGAGGTGCAGGTTCAAATCCTGCTCGTGACTGTTATTTTCGATTTCACATTTTTCACTTTGTGTTTAATGATTTCCAAAATTGTTTTAATAATTACTATATTACTAAATCAAGTCTAAAAATGTTTTATATGTTTCTATGTTTTGTTTTCAATGTTTTCCAAATTACAATGGCTTCAAAATCGTTTTTCTATATCTGACTTCGCTTTATCTTAATTTAGATAATGCTCCGTCAAAAGGGGGGAGTTGTTACATCCCTAGTTAGTATGTATTGAAAGCCTAGTCAGCCACTTTCGCGGAATAGTATCATGTTAATATGATGCTCTTCATTTATTCATTTTATAAAGTTAGTTAGATCAGGGATGCGACGGTAAACGGTTGTGAAGCCATTCTCGTGTGATTAGGGCAGTACGGTGTTGGGGTCAATAAAAAACCTTTAAAAGTTTTTGGGCGTTTTTTTTTTACAACACTAACCAGCTCGGCCTCCTAACAGTACGAATTGTTTCGATAAAGACCCAGTAATATTCGGTAGACGCTTGGCATACCTTTAGGTTCGCTTCCGTATTTTATCAACATCTCGGTCGATGCTGCTCGGTCCGAGCCGGGCATGACTCGAGGGTGTGTATAAAGAAATCATTTTATTTTATTTACATTATTACAAACTGAACATGAGTTGTATCTTTATTACTTGCGACTATAAAATGTAAACAATATTGGGCTACGATGACCATACTATAAAAGTTAAACATGCTTTAGAATGAAAATTCAAGAAGTAAGTTTATATTATTTTACTGATTCTTCACATTTAATAATGTTTCATCACTTCTTAGCCAAAGACCTACTCAAGACTTTCTGCACAGATTATAACCACAAACAAAAATTAATTACAATTCACGAGAGTCATGATAATTGGTAGTAGAGACTTGCTAATCCCAGGATCTATGGGTTGGCATTCCCCTGATGTAACCAGTTACCGTCAGACAAGCCAGCTACACTCATAAAAAAGATTATCTTCAATATTTGAGTTATTGTGTAAAAGATCAATAAATGTGAATAAATTAGGTATTTTTTACATCGCCAAATTACAAGTTCATTACAACTTGACTTCATCTATAAATAATACATTTTGTACATCTGATTTATTCTTCTATATCATATACGATCAACCTAACTATTAACCCACGTCTGCGCTCGCATATTTTACTATCGGAACACTAACAATTCCAGTGTAAAATATGAAATACTATACTTAAAATCTCTCCCGTCAGAGTAAAACTTAATTTGTGCCTCTGATCCAATTTCCGTCGGGAACGCTACCCCCTCCCATACTTGATTATTGGAAAGATATACATCACCATCTTTCTTCGACTAGACATTTAGTCGACGCTTTAAAAATGCCTTCAAAATTATATTTGGCTAAGACATTGGATTTTTAAAATTAAATAGATTACAGAAATGGAACGTTTTGATTTTGCTTTGAAGTTGTTCAGTGAATAAAATTTTAGTAAGTCTTTGGCAATAAGGTTTATTTTAATATACAACCTTTATAGGTCTACTACGACGAGTGGTTTAGTTACTGATCTCACATACCAAGTGTTGTGGCTTCGATTCCCATGCAGGGCAATTCTATATGAGAGCCACAAATAGTTGTTCATAGTCTGGATACTTTGTGTTGTTTGTTGGATTATGTGCTTATGTTCATTCTACGCGGGTGGTGAACACTCATACGGCCCACCTGATGGTAAGTGGTTACCGTAGTTTATAGATGCAACACCAGAGGCATCACGCGTCGCCAACTCCAAGGAAAGGGATATTATGTGGCTCCTCCACAAAAATAAGGAGAGGATAAGGAAAGAGTGTTGGCGTCCGGCGCTCTCACTCACCAAATCACCCTCCGAGCCCTCTCCGATCCATTCATGCTGCAACAAGCAAGGCTCTACTAATAGCCATACATATAGAGATTATTCCCTAGTGCGGTAAAAAAAATACTGAATTAATTAAACATACTAGTGTTTGGTAAATCTAGTAAGCACTTCAAAAATGCCAAAGTATATGTTACGTTTTTATAATAGTTTAACAATTTTCAATGATTTTGTCTGGCTAATCTTCGGAACGGCTGGACTGATTTGGACTAAACTTTCACTAGCAGGCAGCTAATGTTATTACGGAGTAATTTGGGCTACTTTTACTTTGGAAAATTAACTTGGGATCCGCACAAAAGTCTACATTCCACGAGGCCTAAGGCGCGTGTTGCAGCTAGTTGTAAAATATTACTTTTACGAAATCAATCGTGTTACTTAATTTTACCCTATCCCGACGTTTCTAATACTTTTTTAAATTAATTAAATTAAGTAAATCTGTGGATTCCTTAAAATTAGGGTTTATTTAATAAAGTGTATCACGTAAATATCAGATATTATTTGAAATTTAACTAACGCAGATTTTCCCAGACTCACAAATTACAAAACTATATGAAAGTAGGTTTTTGACGTGACAACGTCTAATAAATCGATGAACGCCGTCTAATGCATAATGCTAAGCATGTCAAATGCTAAAAATATATATAAAAATATCTAAATATTTATAGGGATTGCGTCATTATTAGGTAAAAATCTTAATTGTAAAATTAAGTTTACCTGGTCGGTATAATGTATGAAAATACTTCTGACAGATGGCGCAGGCGTCACCCAAAGACGTTAAGTATGAATGTGTTATCGAGATTAGCAGTCAGGAGCAATTGTCACGATGGCTGAATTGGCAAAGCATCTGGACGATATCCAGGAGATGCAGGTTCAAATCCTGCTCGTGACTGTTATTTTCGATTTCACATTTTTCCCTTTGTGTTTAAGGATGACTCATTGTCCCGTGACGCTCATTGTACGTTTGCGCCGCATCTGATTTTATTCATAAAAGTATGCAATCATTTCATCAATCTTTTGTTCAGATGTTGTCACGTTAAACTATCGTCCGTAAAGCGACTTTACAGACAACCATTTGTTTTTTGTGTTTGTCGAGGATATAAACTCAAAATTAAACCATGTTTCAGACTTTAAAATACATTATAGTGACATCAAACTTGTTCCAATAACTTTTACTTAAACAAATAAAGAAAAAGTACAAAATAAAAGTGTTTACCACATTTGACGCTTAACAGATTAGGTAAGAGTTTTTCACTATACACAAGCAATTTCGGAAGGGGTGCGCGATCAATGATGCGTAACCATTCGTTTGAAAACTTCAGGAAACGAAATGTTTTTATATGAAAATTTATAGACGGGAGTTCCCCTTTTCGTTTGAATTGTGTAAAAGTTTACATGTAAACAACAATTTCCATGTGTATTACGACGTCACAATTTGTTAACATACAATTTGGTTGATAAGAAGTTTTGCGTTAGTAACACGCGAGGGAAACGTTAAATGTAGTGAGCAAAATGTTTGGGGGACGTAAGAGTTTCACAACTATTTTCATTACAAATTTAGCGCCCAAGATGGCAAGGAAGCAGCCTAGATAATCTTCTAGGGAAGGTATCTCACCAATTGTCTAAAATAATATTTATTTAGAAGATTCAAATTCAAAAACATCTTGATTTTATAGGCCTATTATATAGCACTTAAAATCATCAAGAATACACTAATTATTAATATAAGCACATGAGGCGAGTGCATTAAAAATATGTCTGGTTTTGTCTCAAAATACTTTAGCGACGGTAACAACATTACCGTATTATTAATGTTGCGTCTCTGTCCTCTGTGGTCCGCTTTAAACTTTTATTACAACCTATTTTTGTCAGAAAAAAAATAATGTACTTAACCGCATACCCTGTCGTTCGGGGCAATGAACAGGTTAGTGAGGGGCTCTCACCCACTAAATAAACCAGTCGTGTACCGTCTCTCTGGAACTGTGTGACATTATCTCAGTGGTAACTTTCATTATATTTTTAAATAAAATGCGTGTATAATCTTATGTTTCAGGATTAGTAACGAGTCAGTCTCTTCAGATTAAGCTGTTTCCATAGTTACAGACAGTATAAGCCACACCATAGCCCAATGCAACGAACGGTCTCAAGGGACAACGAAGCCTTACGTGGTAATAAATTGTACCATCCAATTGACAGCGTGGGATTAACTAACGTTCTTGTAGTGTCTAATTTATTGCTTGTGTATTGTTGCAACTTTATTATAGTCTTTGTAATAATTAACGTCTGTAATCTTTATGAAGAATAAGTTATTCTCTTCTAGAAGATCTTCTATCATCAAAATTTCCTATCCCGCATTTAAGTTCTAAAAGAATGTATATAAAACATATATGTTGCTAAGCCGAAGCAGTATCAATGTTCTTTACCAATTATGTCATTATTTATGATGCATAACACTGATGATAATCTTTAGGCCAATTTCAGTCACGCTGGCCAGCGTTAACAGGCACTACGCAACTGCAGGGAAGGTATTATAGTGCACGAGTGTGTGTACAAACACAAGTGCACTCTCTGTTCTATCATTGCTTTACACCGAAGGTACTTCCCAGTATAGTTATTTATCTATGGAAGGTACAGCATTCTAGCTCTACTGGTGAGAGTTGTTGTAATCTGTAGTCTATGCTATTATATAGTTGTAAGAATAGTCCTTATTAGAGCTCAAAGGAATAGTAAGTCCTTTGTCTAAGATAGTAAGAAATAAATAAGTCTGTGCCGCATACTGATTAAAACTGTAATGTCATGTTGTGTCATGTCATGTCTTGTACCAAAGAGTAGAATAATCTAAAAAAAGATCTTGTACTACTTTGTCTTTCTGAAAATAAACGTCGGTCTCTCAAGTCAAATAATCACCACGAACCCTAAAACGAAACAGGTATAGCGCAGAACTTTTTTCTGAGGCACGTGGATAAAACATCGCCAATTGCCTAACTTTGACTTGTTATTGATAATTTCATGAAATTTTTGCTAGTCCAAAATTCGAACCCGTTGTGGATACACTAACGCTATACCGGCAGTTGCATAACGATAATAGGTAAAGAACAAATTATTTGCGAAAGTGCAAAAAGGGTAGCGGGATTTGAACCTGCATCCCATCCAATCCGGGGAAGTGCTCTGATCTGTTTGAAGTTCCCTTTTTGCACTTTCACAAATAATTTATTCTTTAAAGTAGCGGAGCATGGCAAATGCAATACAGATAACAATAATAGCTTAACGGCAATAATTTTAGGGATGTATTTATACTATAATTGTAAATTTTCATTTTATTTTGCAACGAAATGCGGATAGTTTTCATAACATCACATTGTTTGAGCTCTGTGGGAATCCAATCGAATATTACCGAGACAGAAACGCCCTAAGGAAATTAAAGATTCTATTCGTATCTAGCTTAATCCCACAGAAATAGTAAGCCGGAAAATTGCAAATTAAAAGGCGCATACCATTCTTGCACTATAAGCCTTATTATCTTTAAGCAAAGTTCAGTTTTGCATATTCGATAGGTAAGAGAGTCAAATAAAAAGGTTGATTTCCAACGAAAGTTCTAGATAGGTTCAATTAATTAGGGACGCCCACTCCAATGATTTTATCGAGACATTATTATTAAGTTCTACGACACATAACTCAATTAATTAAAAGCAATGAGTGCTTTAAAAGCATCTTTTGTATTGTTTTTGAACGTGCCTCTATTAAGCATGGGCCTTATTTAAAGTAGGAGGAATTTTCAGCTATAATACACACTCGCAAGAAGGTTTGACGTAGAGATTATTTATTGCAAGGTTTGCCATATTCGAAATGGTGCTAATGGTACCTGGCTTACTTTCGTTCAGAAATTATCACAGTAGAACGGAAAGACGTCATGGGAAATCTTGCATGCTTTAGTTTTTGAGTCATAAAATCTATATTGTGCATGGCGAACTATGATTGACGGGCTTCGTGACATAGTCGATATTGTAACCGACTTACATGCACGAGGTCGTGGGTTCGATTCCCACTCAGGGCAATTATTTGTGTGATGAACACAGATATTTGTACTGCGTCTGGGTGTTTTCTATCTATTATAGGTATGTATTTACAAAAAAAGTAATATATGTATTATATCCGTAATCTGGTACCCAAAGCACAAACGTTAAGCTCAGTTTGGGACCAGAGGACGTTGTGTGAAATGTCCATAAATATTTTTTTTATGTAAACCCCCACAGATATTTTTCTTCTTCCTCCTTTCCTCTTTCTAGTGGTAGAACCTTGGTTATCCCATGAATGGACTGGCTCGGTTAGGGAAGTAACTACCACCCTCTCAGAAATAATCAACGTGAAACACCGCTAGATATACTTACCGTGTTTCGTATGGTCAATAAGAGCGCCCTATCCTCTCCATAATATCCTTCCTATCCACCTCCTATTCCTTTCCTTAGAGATGATTGATACCTTTGGTGTTCGTAGCGTATATTGGCTGCGGTAACCACTTACCACCAGGTCGTATGCGTATATAAAATTTGTTTTTTTAACGATAATAATCTCTGCAAACACTCACCAGACAAACAATCCCAAAGGACAATGCCATTTTTCGCCCTGTACGACAGTAGCATCGGGGCTATGATAATTATTAGTATTTTTTATAATACAAATTGCATATTTTTAGGACTAGCTCCATGTCATAATGAAGACAAAAATTATTCAAAGGGACTATTAAATGTCTGCCATGTTTACCTGAAGTCAATACAATCGTTTTTTTGTTTTTTTTTTTTATAGTAATGTTAGGTTATTTTTAAATCTGAATTACACTTTTGGAATTGATTTAGAAATTATGTGTAAAATGTCACAATGAAAAATCAAAATCAGTTCTAATATTATAAGTTACATTATAATAAATCTAGACAAAAATCAGAAGTGTTGTTTTATTAAAAGCTTTTTGATCTTACAATTGGTTTTGTCAATACATATTGTTATGTCATCATTCATCATTCTGAATCTTAGAAAAATAATCTATGAATTAAATTAATAAAGTAATCTAATCTTTATTGTATATAGAAAATGAATAGTTAAAATATTTTATGAAACACGTAAAAATTTAATAGAGTCCCATCTAGCGTCGGAAATACGCAACTCTAGGATTATAATCCAACTGAATTGAAAACTATTACAAGAGGTAGTGAAACACCAATCTACTGTCATACGTAAATTGATCCATTTACATTCAGGCTTCATTGTTATAAGTTTAAAACGCCCAGCTCATGACCTCAAAATCAGACAGTATTTGTAGTAATATGATTTTCTAGCTAGTTCGCTATTAAATGATAATTCTATGGGAATTCAGTAATATGTTTTAATACAACACATGATTTAGTTTTGAGGTTTTTTCAGGGCAAACTATGTATGGACGTAGAGCATTGTCCTTTACGTATGCCAGGTGTTGTTTTCTTATTGAACTCTACAGTTTTTTTTTAACATTATATCAAATCACTCTTGAGATACAGATTTATAAAATACTAGCCTTTGCCCGCGGCTCCGCCGCTGCCAAAAGCTAGTGTTTAGGTTATATCTCAGGTTCCCGATATAGTAGCGGGTTAAAATATATACCATTTTTTAAGTATAATCAAGTTGCATCAAAATGCTTTCAGTAGTTTTTGCGTGATGCGCGAACGAACAAACAGATAAACAGACAAAAAACAAAAAAAAATGTTGTTTAGATATTAAAAACAAACACTGGAATTATATTTATTTGTATTCGTACAGCTTAACAAATAATTGGATTTAGAAAGCTTTTAAGGTTTGTCAAGCGTATTAATTTATTTTTCAGTATTACAATTTGACTTGGATACAAAGAATTCATCTTAAGAATGGATTTTTTGGATATTTAAATTCTAATAACGTACAAAGCTTTATAGCTTTGTTAGTTTCTAACAACAAATAATTCACAAACTGTTTTTTTTTTATTTGATTTACAAAATTATATACAAAGCTTACAATTTGTTCATGAAATACCGTCCCAAATGCTTTGCCAATTCAGCTTTGGCAATTTCACATTTTGGAATTTACGTTAATTCATTAATTTATAAATGCTTTGAAAATATATAAAAATATCAGTTCAGTCATACGGTAGACTACCCTTTTTTTTAAGGCGGAAAAAAATTACCTAGCCGCACACCCCGTCGTTCGGAGCGACGAACAGGGTAGTGTGGGGCCCTCACTCAATAAAGAAAGCCGCCGTGTGCCGTCTCTCCGCCTTTATTGGCGGGGGCCACCGGCACCATATTACATCCCTTCAGTGGTACGGTAGACTACACTGACGCTGTAAAACAAAATTTAGGTACTTATATATTTTTAGCATTTGACATGCTTAGCACTATACATTAAACACAAAGTGAAAAATGTGAAATCGAAAATAACAGTCACGAGCAGGTCGATTTCACATTTTTCACTTTGTGTTTAATGTTTAGGTACTTATATAAATAAATAATAATGAGGTGCCTATATGTCCAGATAACCACTTTTACAATTCATGTATACACCATTTTTAAAATTGTGGTCTGTTTATCTCCAAAGCACTGCAGCATAATAGAGATCCATAGGAGAACGAGAGTGACCGACATAGCCCGCCGGGTTGGCACGCTGAAGTTGCAATGGGTAGCCCACATCGCCCGACGAAGCGACAACCGTTGGGGAAAAAAGGTTCTCGAGCGGCAACCGCGTATCGGACGGCGCAGCGTAGGACGGCTCCCCATCAGATGGACTGATGATCTGGGCAAAGCCACGGGGAGCTGCTGTGGTCGCAGGACTGCTCGTTGTGGCGTTCTCTTGGAGAGGCCAATGTCCAGCAGTGGACGTTGAAAGGCTGATGGATAATTCCACGCAGACGAAGTCGTTTGTACTAGTTGGTTATAAATCTCTGTAAATATTGTAGGTATTTACAGTGATTTACAACAATATTTACATCAAGATGTGAAAAAATGTCTATGCACATTAGTCTGTCACAATAAGAACACAACTTACCATTTCATCTCATAGCTGTCGTTTGTTACTAACGTAGAATATCTAAACAGACTATTTTTAAACAATCTTTTAATCTATTTTCCTCCTTATTTCGTCTCGTTATTTTCCTTTTCTTTCTCGAAAAATATCCTCGAACAGGAAAACATCTAAATTACTTATCTCAACCGTTATCAAAGTTACGCGTGCAAAAAACGTGAATAATATTAATCGGTCTTCTAAATAATGATAAATAAAGAATAATTGCTTAGATACGATAGTGTTTCAAACAGCGTATTTCCGTAACGAATATTCATCGTAAAGTTATTTATTATATCCCAAACTTTCATTCGAACTTTCTTGAGGTCGGCTTTCAATGTGTTGAATATTAGTATTTACACGGATCTACAGCTTCTCCTTGACCCATCTAGTAGGCCAACTGTTGACTGGAAACGACTATAACATGTCATATGAAGCACGGATACGTTATCAAGCTCCTCCACTACCTAAGTTTGAATATTATTTTTTCACTAATCCAACTCCCTATGAGTTAAAAAAAACATCAGTCATCCACGGCCCAACCAAGGGGACAACTGGAGCCTTCGAACAAGACCGGAGTATTTTTTTCCCTGTAACGACTGGCAGGAAGTTATTTGATAGCCGGCACCCACTACGTAACGTGCCTTCCGAAGCACGGAGTAGGTCAGATAACCCCAAAAATGTGTAACTTATTGGTCACCCATCTGACTGGCAACCCAGCAAAAGTTGCTTTACCTTGCTGATCGTTCGAACTCACTTGCAGTACAACTAGGCTACGACCTCCTAGAGAGTTAATAATAATATTTATTTATATTTACTAAATTATGTTCATGCCTATTAACAGGATAATTATTATCCTCGTTCTAACTTTACCACGAACCTTATTGAAGTATTCAGTTTTATCTGATCCACTTGTATTAACATGGCGCGAATGTCCCACTGGCCTCCATGACTCAACTAAAGAGACCACTGGCAAATTTAAAACAAGACCGGACAATTTTTTTAAGTCCCAGGCAACCTATTACGACTGCCAGACAGGACCCACTGCTTAAAGTGCCTTTGGAGCAGGACAGGCGTTCACAAACAATTGTCACTTTTTAGTCACCCATCTGTTATGGCCGAGCAAAATTTGCTTAGCCTTACAAGTTCACAATGCCGTGTGGGGCCGGCTTTAGAATTTTCCCACCCCTCTCTACCCACGGGAGTCGTAAGAGCCGACTGAGAAAATACCGGGGGAGTGGGCAGCAGCATTCCCTCGAGTATTAACAACACCCACTGTGATCGCCAACCCGCCTGCCAAGCGTGGCGATTACGGCATTATCCCCCATGACGGGACCGCTCATTATGAAACATCGAAATTATTTTGTAGAAATAAAATGATCCTAACTTGACAAAGTACTCCACAAGACGAATCAAACGAGTATAAACTCGATAGAGTTGCGTTGTTTCATCACAGAGTTACTGTGGCCACTTTCCAGCTCCATCATCAGCCCTTGGATACCATCTAGAGACAAAGTACCTACTCGTCAAGACGAATCATACGAGCCCAAACTCAATGGAGTTATGTCGTTTTATAACGGAGTTCCTATGGTCACCTTCTAGCTCCATCACCAGACCCCGGAAACCATCTAAACACAAAGTACTCGTCAAGACGAATCAAACGATTCCAAATTCGATGGGGTTGCGTAATTTCATTACAAAGTTACTGTGGCCAACTTCCAGCTCCATCGTCAGACCCTGGATATCATCTAGGACTGGAGTACTAGTAAAGACAATTCACACTTCATTCAACTCGATGGAGTTTCGCAAGGCCTCCTTCCAGCTCCATCATCAGACCCTGGATACTATCTAAAGACAAAGTACTCATCAAGATGAATCAAACGAGTCCATACTCGATGGGGTTGCGTCGTTTCATTATAGAGTTACTGTGGCCACCTTCCAGCTCCATCATCAGATCAGCTCCATGTCATCATAATATTGCATTGTCACGCGATATACATATACGTGTAAAATTTCAGCTCAATCGGAAACTGGGAAGTGTGTCAAATTTAACTTTCTTGATTTGAACGGGACAAATAGAATAAAAGCGTCGCCACGCTAACAGCCGATTTTACCCTTCCTCCGCATTAGATATCTCACATCAAAAAGTTTTATTTGTTCATTACAGTTCCACTGATCAGTGGAACTGTATTTAGGTTATAATGCAGTCCAGGGACTGTGGCCAGGGCTAAGGGCGGGTTGACAGCTTAACAAACTATCGAGAAAATCTATTAGGTCTCCTGTTTCACTAAAGATGTTTTCCTTTACAAAGCACTGATAATTAGTCAAAAAAAAACTGTTTTTACGAATAAGTAACCCTACTGAAGAGCCTCGTGACGTAGTCAGTAGTGTAACCGACTTCCGTGCACGAGGTCGTGGGTTCGATTCCCACTCAGGACAATTATTTGTGTGATGAACACAGATATTGGTACTGCGTCTGGGTGTTTTCTATATATCATATATGTATGTATTTACAAAAAAAAGTAGTGTATGTATTATATCCGTAATCTGGTACCCATAGCACACGGTAATCTTAGTTTGGGACCAAAGGACGTTGTGCGAAATGTCCGTGAATATATTTATTTATTTTATTGTTACACTTGTTGTCGTCTCATAAAATTACACACACGTTCCCAATAAGAGGGTATGGCGATATCTAACATCGCTGTAGCCTGAGAACTTGTAAGTTATATCACCCCCTGTACGTTATCGCCTTGAAACTTTTGTTTTACGAACAATTAAGTATAACGCTAACCGCCCCTAAACTTGGTATTTAGAGCATAAAGTTGGGGACCCTACAGGTGCAACATACTTTTAATATGAAACTTGTTTATTGCAGTTTCGCAAAGGTGTACAATAATTATATTTCCAAATCCTACTTATAAGTCTTAGTTCTCAATGCAGAACCCAATATGTACCCGTCTTTTCGATGGCACATATTTATTTCATAAAAGTGATAAAATAGTAAGATCAAGATACTACTGCCGATATAAATTTATTAAGTTCGATCTCCTACCGACAAAACATGCACCTATGACTTTTTATGCGTTAATATGAAAAATATCGTGATCGTACATGATTGAAAGATTTTCTCACTAGCTTGAGATGTCTGCAAACAATAATTCTGAAAGAGACTACTGATAACGATGAGGCTGCTTGTACAATCTTCAGTATCATAATTGAATTATATCTTTTCTATTATAATTAGTGTAGAATAATTACTGGTGGTAGGGCTGGGTACCAAGTGGGAGTACTCACTTGGTATCGGGCCCGAGCGGGTTGGTACCACCATCTCCCGTGTGACCGGCCATGAAGCACCTCGTTGCGTTTTGGCTGTAGCAGGAGATAGCCGTTTATTCTTTCATTTCATATATGTGAAATGAGATAGTGAGCAGCGGCTTGACAATAATACCGAGAGGTATAGGTTTGTCCATGAGCGACGGTTACCATTTACCATCAGATGGGCCGCGACTCTTCTGCAACTAAATGCAATAAATAAAAATTAATAAAAACGATAAGAAAGAAATTATTTGTCGCAATGCACTGTGTCTCCACCCTGAGCGACAGCACGAAAATGTAGGATGGCGCCTGTTACACGATACTTTACATCGATAACATTGTTCGCCACTCGGAGATTTTATGATCCCTTTATTATGTGGTGTAATATTCCTAACTGCGCACCGCACGTCAGTTTATGGGTAATAGACAATTTTGTAAGTTAAAAAGTTAATTAAAACATAGCAGATGTAATGTCACTGTGATCAGAGAAATACTTAAGCACGTACCCTTTTTATTTTATTTATATTATTTTTTACACAATATTGTGTATTCTGATGAGCACACTTTAGTTAAGTATGTTTTTCTTGCCGGGTTCTTCTCATTAAATGCCTTACTACGGAATCGGAGTTGTGGCTATTGCAATCGCGACATTGCGGATACACTTGCCTCAAGCACTCGTGTTAGTTATTAGTAAGTATATTAAGTGCTATTATAATAAGCCTATCCATCCATCCATCAGCCTTTCAACTTCCACTACTAGACATAGGCCTCCTCAAGAGAACGCCACAACGAGCGGTCCCGTCGTGGGGGATAATGCCGTAATCGCCACGCTTGGCAGGCGGGTTGGCGATCGCAGTGGATGTTGTTAATACTCGAGGGAGTGCTGCTGCCCACTCCCCCGGTATTCCCTCAGTCGGCTCTTACGACTCCCGTGGGTAGAGAGGGGTGGGACAATTCTAAAGCCGGCCCCACACGGCAGAATAAGCCTATGAAATAAAGTTATTTTTTAATTTGAATTTGAGTTAGATGAAAAGGTATGGGCTCCCGGCACTCTTACTCATCATACAGAACACAACGTTAGGCGTACTTACCGTGGTTTCACGCTGGTCTTCTGCGAGAGCCAACCATTCATGCTGTATATGCAAGGCTCTATCGCTTACAATATTTTGTGTTTTTTTTTTAATTTAGCCACAAGGCAGCGTTGTAGAAAGTATTTGGGAATTTCGGCCATATTTATGGCCTCATTTGGAAAAAGGTTTGGTGGAATAAAAGAACTCACAAAAACATTACCTACACTCTTATTTTGGGCAATCGCGTAAAAAGAACTCTTCTCGATAAGTCACAGAAGCCTTCTCGTATCCGCTCCTTCATTGTTTATATGCCTACTAGATTCTGCTCGCGGCAGATCACTCTTCATCATATTAATTATCCACGGAAACCATTAACTTTTCCGGAATGAAAAATAGCCTGCCCCATATCCTTTTCTGGACTCCAGACGTATGAAATTTCATGATGTGTCAGTAGTTACAGCGTGAAAGCGACGAAACATACAAATTAATTTTCGCATTTATAAAATTACTACAAAAATTTTGGAAAATCCAGAAGTGCACGCCTCATAATTTCATTTTTCACAATAAAATTGATTATTTGTAAGGTATATAACATAAGTATGTAGATGTAACTAATAATGTATTCGTCTTACTAAGTAGTTTTCAATAAATCACATAGATAGCGCTAATTTCAAATACTAATGTGGTTCTCATGTCTTATATAGTTGGCGCTAATTTGAAGAAGTACTACTATTATTGGTTCTATAGAAGTAGTTATCACTAAATAAGGTAGATAGCGCTGGTTTTAGTGTATGATCGAATCTACCATACATATTTAAACTATGTTTTTTTGTTTATTTAATAACAATTAAATCACATCGAATAAGACCGTGAAAACTGATAGGGCTCTATTCCTAATTATACTGAAGCGTAAGAAAAAAAAAAAAGGCTCGATTAGTAAAGTATTTCGGTCGTTATCGTGTTAACAAACATATAGGATCCGCACATACAGACACACGGACGTCCAAGACAGAACTTTTTTAAACAGTTTTAACTAGTTTAAATAACAAAAATGGCATCAAACATATCATGAGTGTTAAAAATAGTGTTTTTTCTTGATATGTGTGTATATATTATTTTACAAGTGCAATATATGATAAATAGAGACATTTTGAGTTTGAAAAATCAGTTGTTTTTTTGTGAAGTGACTGTAGTACCCACCTCAACGCTTCGCTATGAGATGTGCAATAGATCAGAAAATTTAATATTTTTCTCAATAACAGTTCTATCAATGTAAGATTCCAAATAACTATCATATTTGCTCTTGTAAAACTATGTTGTACACAGTAATATGCTGCACTAAGAGCCGATTGTTTTATCTCAAAGCAATAACACGCGAACTATGAGTCTTCGCGGCGGTAGTTTATGACGTCGTTATTCTGCTAATATTCTACTTTCAAACTATTGGAGAAATTAAGGCGTAAGTAATGGGCGTTTCGTCTCTTACGTAATGGTCGATATTATTATTCGACTATGGCGAAGCTTTGACGAGTGTTGGGATTTTAACCCGTATATAATATTATCTATGTATAAGTCATCTATTCCCGTATAACTTCTAAACTAATGATTACTGATCATAACTATACAGATAAGGCATCGTTAGACGCTTTTGATGTTCCGCTGGTATATACCTTACCTATATATATATTATATGACGTCACACTAAATTCATTATAGCTCGGTCTACAGGACACAAGTTAGGAATATTTTTTTCCTTTGGAAAGTGCCCTATTGGATGTTAAATTTAGTACATTTCAATATGTTATATTACACGTTTAGTTTCAAATGTATCTTGTTAATTGTTACAGCAAATGAGCTATTTCTTACCTGATTTCAAAAGATAACCCCTCTTATATGCTCAACTGTAATAGAAGCACAGACAAGCCGCTGCCCACCGTGACTAGAATAGAATATATTTTATTGTACACCTAATTTACAATAAAAACAATATTAAAAACTAAAAGTCAGCAAGTGTGGGTGGTCTTTATTGCTATAACAATCTCAGCCAGACAACCTTTGGATGGAGTTAAGAAAAATGATGCTGCAGTTATATTGTAGGTTTACATGTATAGTATACATAAATAAATTTATATCTAAAATATAAATAACATTTTACGAGACAAATCATTCTCTAATCTTTTACGAATATTTTTGATTTATCCACTATACATTAAAATAGCTGTGGCAAATAAACTGCATAACTTTATTTTTATAATCATTTAAAACTTATAAATCCTACCATAAATCCTACCATAAATTAAAGCCAAAGGATTAGTATCAAATTGTGTCGGGTTCGATCCCCGGGTCCGGCAACGCTATTGACCTTTTCCGTAAAAAGAAAAATTCTCAATAGCAGCCCGGAGTTTGGAAATGTGCTCGGTAGACGGCAATAGGCTCGCGCCCTATAACGTGGGACTTAAACTTAGCTGGCGAAACGTGGGTAGTTTAATACACTTCTGCCTACACTTTCGGCGTGATGCTATATTTGTTTGTTTATGTTGATTGTGTCAAATACAAAAATATTAATAAAATTCAAATCTTTTGTGGTCACTTACTTTATCGGTTAATTTACAGGAATAAATATAAGTTTTTGACAACTCTGTAGTGCTATATTTCATCACTGGCTGCACACTTTTTCCGCGCCATAACATTATAATAAAGTCAACCTTCCTTTCAAATTTTATATTACATTTTATAGCCAAGATTTACTACTTTAATATCTTTGTTATATTTTGTTAATATCTTTATCAATATTTTTCAATTACGTTGAAGTTTATTTTATACTGATCAAAATATAAAGGAAAAACACACATAAAAATATCGTTGAGAATGTAAGCAACTAAGAGAATTAACATGGATTATACATACCCACGCAATGACCCAAGAGACTTATGTTACGATCGAATATAATCTAAAATAATTCCTTGTTTTCTAAAAACTCTATTGATACCTACCTATTTATTGCTTTAAATATTATCCTTACTAATTTAATAAATGCGAAATGTGAATTTGTTAAACATTTTAGATCAATTTTTTTTTAGAATTTGACATGCTCGGCTACTTTTTAAAGTATAAATATTTGTGAATAAGGAAAAAGGTTTTATTGTATTTGTTTGGAACGCTCTCACGCCGTTACTACTCAAACAATTATCATGACATTTAGTATACCATAGTCCAGAAACAAGAGGGAACGGAGAACTCCAAAAGACATATTCTGCAATTTATCCCGGAAATTATACTTCCTGTGGCATTGTAGTAGTAGTATTATAAATATTAACACATACAAAGCTGCAGGAGTTCCACTTTACCACTGAAGTAATGTAGCATAGTTTCAGTAGCCCGCCAATAAAAGCGGAGAGACGACTGACGGTGGGTTTATTTAGTGGGTGAGGGCCCCACACTACACTGTTCGTTACCCTAAACGACCCCCTCGTTTGTGTGCGGTTAGGCACATTTTTACCGCCTTAACAAAAAAAAAGGAGTTTCACTTTATTTTTATACTACGTGGGTGGCAAACTAGAATATAGCCTAACTGATGATAAGCGGCTATCGTCACCTATAGACGTTAGCGAAAGGAAGGGGTTAAGGGCTTTGGTGTTCTCACTTGCCACACAAAACGCAACAGCAGGAGTACGTACCGTTTTTTCACGCCCTTGTAATATATAAAATATTATATAATATAAATATATAATAATAAATATAGTTTAAAAAACTAAAAATACGCTTTTACAGCAGCACACATCGAACTAAAAAGTGAAAAATAATTCTTAATATAGGTAGAAAAGTAATAATGAAAAAAAAAATTAGTATTATTGTGAAAAAAGCGTAGGGCGCTTTATGCCATCATTTTCGTATGTATATCGAGCACCCTATATATTTATTTTTCACTTTTTAGTGCAATTGATTGTTAAAAAAATAATCCTGGCGATCCTGATCACAACAATGAGACAAATTTATCAAATTATAGTATTGTTATCGGTTCTTGATAAGTGTACAAAGTTTAAATTAAATCTGTCCTTTCAAAGTGGGTCAAAATCTCGCTCAAAGGATTCGATTACAAACATACAAACAAACAAACAGAGGTGAATCTAATAAAAAGCGTGTAAAAATAGAATACGTGCACAATACAACCTCATTTAGGTAATATGTTTTTTTCACTTCGGTTGCCAGCAATATACTAAAAATATATGTACATAAAGAAGTACATTCGATTACATGACAACACACCGCCGCGTATACGGTGCACATAAAATTCAGCTCATTTCCCTCCATCAACTTCATTTATCTGCGATGAACGTGATAAATTTATGTTTTCATGAGGAACCATAACGTCAAAACATTTTTATCCATTTATCCATATTGTGAAAATGTTGTGGTGAATTGTTTTTTGGTACATGTTTTTATCTATGCGTACATCTAGGCCCTTAGAATGTAATTTACTAAATCGTATCGACATCGCATCGTGTCAATATATTGAGAGATCATCGTGATTAGGTGAGCAATTATTGCGACATCACGCGTCTATGTCTCTCCAATCACAAACAAGACGATACGATTTTGTGAATCACATTCTAAAAGGGTGGTTCGTGTTGGTACGAATTTCAAGTTAAGTACAAACACACAGACCGCCGTATACCAATTCTTTATGTTTATAATGTTTATAAATAATTAAATGTGATGAGGAAATTCGGTATTTCTAGAAATAATACGGTAGCTCAGTGGATTAGAGCACTTCCTCGGAAAGGACACAGGTTCGATTCCCGCTCGTACTAAAATACTCTTTTTCCTTATTCACAAATTATAATTTGTACATTATGAGTAGCTGAGCATGTCAAGTGCTAAAATATAGATCAAAATTCTGTTCATCATTTTTTCAACCCTTACTGTTCCACTATTGGGTACTAATCTCCTTTCAGCGCTGGTCTACTGCGGGTTGGCAGACTTCACAAGCCTGCAAGACTGCCTATCACGCATGCAGGTTTCCTCATTAAATTTTCTTTCACCCAGCATGGATAATTTGTAAACAAATGTACATAAATATTTCTTTGGAATGCTGTTCCTATAGGAATGATGAACTAACTGTAATATTTATGAGTCTGTAAAAAAAAATATTGCTTAATATCGTACTATTCGCATACACTACCACTAGCACTAGGCACTAGCTTACACAATATTTTATCCAGTTTATAATACAAAAAAAAACTATCCACTAAACACCGCATAAATTTCCGCATAAAAGTTACTAATTACCAAACTTTGACTACGAAAATATTTCGCGAAACTATTTTTTGCAATCATTAACGTGTATTATATTATATACGAATAAGGCGTAGTATTTAGAGTATTCCATCTAAATTTTGGGCCTAATTTGGCTACTGTTTTGACGGGATTGCGCGGGATGACACGGCAAAGTATTATCGGCACGTGGAGGGATGCCGAGGCATGCCATCCATCATCCATCCATCAGCCTTTCACCGTCCACTGCTGGACTTAGGCCTCCCCAAGAGGACGCCACAACGAGCGGTCCCGTCATGGGGGATAATGCCGTAATCGCCACGCTTGGCAGGCGGGTTGGCGATCGCAGTGGATGTTGTTAATACTCGAGGGAGTGCTGCTGCCCACTCCCTCGTTATCCCTCAGTCGGCTCTTACGACTCCCGTGGGTAGAGAGGGGTGGGACAATTCTAAAGCCGGCCCCACACGGCACAAACACGGAGGCATGCCAGGGGATCCCAAAGGTTGTCGTGGCAGGCCAAAGGATTCTGCGGGATACTGCACATTTGACATGAGGCCGGCGCTCAATTCTTTATTTATCCATTCGGTTTTCGCGTTCTTCAAGAGTTAGTCGTGTATTAAAAAATGATAAAACAGGATTTAGTGATAATAGCAGTTATTGCTGTAGAGGAAGAGAAAAAATACGGGATGAAATATAAAGAAAAAAATTCTGGGTACTAAGCTATGGAGGCAAAGATGTACAAAAGGTGAATTTAGCGACCGGCAGTCGCATCTGTACGTACGTGCCAAGGCATGCTGAAGTCCGCCGAGGCGTACTAAAGCCCGCCGTGGCGTCTTGTGGCCTGCCCTGGCATGAAAAAGCACGCCGCGATACGATACCTAACGGTATCAACGAAATGTATGTTTCAATTGTATTATAGGATTCAAATTCATTTCCTCTTACAAAAATCCTTTGCCGTACCATCCCATGGCATCCCGTCGTGCGCCGGCCTTTATTGAAATAAACTACTCCTTATGAATCGACAGTAATTATAGATAAGAGTCCGGTTTGAACATTTTATTATAAGTCAAATCAAGTGTTAAATAAAAATCTACCAATACGATGTACCTCGCACACTTTTCACATTAAAGAAAATGGCTGTCTTATTTTTAAAAATGCTTTATATATCAATTTATCACCGTAAATTGTAAAACTATCGCACTGAAAACGTTGTTATGTAGGTAAATTATTTACGTCTTTAGATACAATTTTGTAATTTCAATCGACACTTTTGAATTTTAATATACATTTGTACACAATTATTTTAAAAAATCTGTAAAACGGTTGAGCGTAAAGGCCATCCCTACTACTTCCCACTAATAAAAACGGGGTAAAACCAATAACTTCCCAACTATTGAAAATTTTCAATTTTCTTAGAGGGAAGTTAAAAATACGTAACGAACACATAGTATATTTAACACTACACATATTTTTCAAATGATTATAACTATTCAATTATCGCTGTTCTAATACATTTTTATTTATGTACAAACTTGCAATTGATGCACTGATATTATCCAAATGGCGCGATGTGTAAGTGGACGGGATGTATTATGATTTAATTTTATTTTACACATTAGGGATCGTCCATCAATTCATGAGGCTTAAAAGCGGGGAGGGGAATTAATCATGTAACTTCACAAGGGGGCGCAGTGAGATATCACGTTTACTTATTTTTCGTTGAACACGCGGTTACTAAATTATACGACCAAACATTAATTACGGGGGAGAGTCTATCAAAAAGTTGATGATTCGCAGAAAAAAAATGCTGTCTATGATATATTGATGATGCTAATTTAAGAAGAAATTCCCAATACGTTTATCTAACTAAATCTGCTGCGGGGAATATTTTTTACACAATTTGACTTTGAGGTATTGAATCAATTTGAAAGTTATGTTCGAATTTCAGTTAGCCTAAAATGTTACTAAAGATTCTTATTTAGCTTTGGAATAATAGCTGGTGTTAAAATTATCAACTAAGCAATGTTTGGCCCAAACGTTTATTCCAACGTTAAACTTACGCTCGTTATTAAGTTTCAGGTTATATTATTTCTGTAATAAGTAGGTTAATTAGAAAAGTTACAGACTTACATAGCATGCAAAAAGATTTTCGGTACGGAAAATTATAAATACTGAAGTTTGTATGTGTAGAAACCGCGCAACTTTCTACAGAATTTTTAAACAAGCACCTAAAAGCATTCATAAAATATTTCATGTGATATGTAATCGATATGTTTGGAAACAAATATGTAAATGCATCCGATGGACGGCGTGGTGTTCGCCAATAACACAATAAAAACTATATGATACAGAAAATAATCAATGCAGACAGACGATCTGTGTTAGCTTGGCGATTTATAGACCGTCTAGCCACAAGTCATGGGTTTAAATTTCTTTACCATAAACTTTTTCCTATTTTCACAAAATCTGTTCGTATATGTACTTAGCGTATCAAATATTAAAAACCTAAGCTATTAAAAGCAAAAATAATAAGAAATTAGTAAAACATTTTTTTAAATAGCTGCAAAGTATTTCGGTGAAGTTCGGTAGTAAGATGTACCTTTAATCCCACGGAGTACAGAAAAATAAACTCCGTGTTTAATCCCAAGCGTAATAGTTAACCTTTAACGCGTAGCGGCTTGATTATGTACCTTGTATTATTGAGCCAATGAGAGGCGGTTACCATTTATCATATGGTGGACTATGCCAACATAAGCTATAAAAAATCGTTATATCAATACATGCTTGAGTAGAACATGAATATTTGAATACTGTAAAGAAATATAGGTATGTAAAGTAAAATTAATTGATCTATTTAAACACTAGTCAATAAATCTTTAATATTTTTTATTGCCAACGGTGGCAAATGAACGTCCGGCTCTCCTGGTAATTGATAACCACACATACACAGCTCATATACTTTGGCAACACCAGGACCACAGCCAAGCCGTCATCTACCATGAGTAAAGTGCTCTTTTAAAGCCTCGTTTAATCAAAGACGTAGTTTGTTAATAATAAACCTCTGCAGGAATTTACTTTAAATTGCCATAATACTTTATTTACTCGTGAAATAAACTTTGAAAATTATTATTGAAAATTATAAAATACGGCTTCAGAATAGAAACTCTGATTTCCTATTGATATCAGTTCAACATTTCACAATTTTGAATTTCAAATACGTCACACTGTGCGGAATTCAATCGGCACCTGAATGTCTGAGTGCCAAAATTATTTCCCATTTAATTACGATTTGTTTTCGTCAAATTAAATCTCAGTCTTTCAACTACGTCATTTGTGATTCAAAACGGGAATCGAGAGTCCGCGCATTTGAGCCGGTTGGGGGCGACAATTTTGTTTACCGATTTTGCTTATTTGACTTTAAATTTTCAAAGAATGTGATCATTATCCGGTCTTCATTTTAATTTTTATTTATATGTACGAGTAATTAGCATAAAGTTCCTCCTTTCTTGACGGTAAATCTATTCAGGTCTGGTTTATAGGTATAACTTTTTGGCGTACTCTTAACTCTTATACTATGTTGACTATTATTAATGCGAAAGTTTGTGAAAATATTTAGATGTTGTGCGTATCTATCCGTGAATAACGCCTAAACGACTGAATGAATATATTGGATATTTGAATGGCGTTTGTTAGATAAGTCACTGAATTACCAAAACAAAACTTTGTGCAACTATATTTTTATATAATTATTTTTTGAGAATTTATTTATTAGCCATTTATTTTAACATATTTTTGCACTTTGTGTTTATATAGTACCTATAATAATAAAACCATTGAGAGGATTTTTTTTTTAAATTTCCCTTTCTAGCTTCTTATATATTAATGTATTAGAATATTCTTGTCTTTATTAATTTATATTCATGGGATGAATAATCTTTTTATTATCACAAATTCAAATACTTTCTACTAGTAAATTTAATGTCTTAGTTACATGGTTAGGTCTTAAGTTTGAGAATACCAGGCTATTATGTGTAATCGTGTCCATACAAAAGTACATACGCAACGCTACGCTATGGGGTTGCAGACATGAATACACTCTATAGCTGTACCCCGAATTACTTAATTAAGCCGAGACTTTGCAGCCATAAAGCAGTTTAATCAAGCAGGTTGCTTCATTACTTGGGCACGTAACCCACCTAAGAACTTTGTTATTCATCTTTTTATGCAAAATTCTGAAGAAATATTTCGACTTGACTAATTCTATAAAAACTTAAGAGTTCATCAGAACTTGCAAAGAAGGAAGATATTTTTAAGCTTGGATTATTTACACGCTAGATTTAAGCAATACCTTAGTTTTGGGTTAAATTTATAGAAAATTTTACTTCTGGAAGAAAGGGGTGGCCATGTATTTGTTTAAATTAGGACATTTAATAACTTAGTTATTTACTAAGATAATCTATTAAAAATTTTATAGAGCTAAATTGTGTATGAAACTGTTTATCATTGAATGAAAAATATCTCCATACATAGCATCACGCCTATATTCCCCGAAGGGGTAGGTAGAGGTGTATTACACACCCACGGTTCGCCAGCTATGTTTAAATCCCACGTAATAGGGAGCGAACCTATTGCCATCTACCGGGCACATTTCCAAACTCCAGGCTGCTACTGGCAATTTTTCTTTTCTCGAAAAAGCTCAATAACACTGCCCGACCCGGGCATCAGCAGTCAATTACACTACCGCTGCACGACAGAGGCAGTTAAAAATACATTACCTACTTTTTTCTGTAGGACCAGTTACTAACCTAATGGTAGTAAAACTAATATTATTTAAGATAGTTTCTCCTTGTGTATGGTGGTGTGAGTGGTAATAACTCATACCTATCCTGGATATGTGATTTTCTAACTAATATTGTAATTTTCGACAATTGTTCTGTCGATTAAAACCAAAAATATATATTCTTAAAATCACTATGTTATATGACTATTGTAAGATGGCGGAGTGGTTGATATACCAGCCGCCTGCCCGAGAGTTGTGGGTTCTATACTCACACGATCATTTACTAGGACACAAAGAAGAAAATGTATAGATAGAAAAGACGCTCTGCCAACAGAGCTATCGTGACATTTCCTCTGGACTATCGATTTCTCTAACACATTCCTTTGCAATGTTTTGGGTAACACCTACTAGATCTCTCGGATGCATTTGCATACATTCCTCCGCTCTCAGTTTTATTTCGCAGAGATAGAAATACAAGTAAAATTCATCTTTCTCAGAAAGTATGGTAACCCTAACGGCTGTGGAGCTCGTGGCCTTGTTATAATTTAATTAAGCATTTTTCGCGTTGATTAAACAGTGAAGGCCTCTTAATAAACAAGCAGCCGTATGATTGGCGTGTTTTCCTTGTCCTAAGCAACGACATTATCCCCCCTCTTCATCCTTTTGTCCTGTTTGTGCGGAATAATTAATTTGCAATTTTTAGATTGCATGGCCTTTATACTTTAATTAACAGTACAAAAGGATATTTTATTGCATTGTTTTTAATAATAATTATTTTATTAAAAAACAATGCAATAAAATTATTATTATTATTTAAAAGTAGTTGCTGTCTCTAGGTTCGTCTGATTGTTCTTCAGCGTTGAATAAATATCGTATAAATACGTTACTCTATGACGTATTAATTATCTCTATGCAAAAATAGCTATACGACAGAAATTTTACATTTTTTCCGAGATAAAAATGATTGTGCAGTGATAGCCTAGCGGTAAAACCAAGGACTACAAAGACAGTGATATCAAGTTTGATCCCAAGTCCAAACTTAAGGCACATCTCTGACTTTTCGAGATTTTTCGAAATCATGTGTGTATTTGTTTAGAATTTATTACTGATCGGTGAAAGAACAGATCGTAAGGAAATCTGCATGCCTGAGAGATTTTCTCGATGGTTTGTGAAGTCTTTGCCGTGTGGGGCCGGCACCAAGAATAGCTCCACCCCGTCTCTTCCTACGGGAGTCGTAAAAGCTGTCTAAGGGATTACCGGGGGACTAGGCAGCAGCGTTCCCCTGTGTACTAAAAACATCCACTGCGATCGCCAACCCGCCTGCCAAGCGTGGCGATTATGGTAAAACCCCCATTTTGGGGAGGCCTATGTCCAGCAGTGGACGATGAAAGGCTGATGGATGAATGGATGGATGTGAAGTCTGCCAGCTCACTTTGCACTGTGACCTGACTGACCTGAGACTAAGACCCATTCCCAATAGTGGGACAAAAGTATAGTTAAATTTAAAAAAAAGCTGTGTTAGTACAGTATCCAGATAATCAATGATCTGTAGGATAAATTTCATTCAAATATTTTTATCTGCTTTTGCGTAATTAAGTAGCCTACTTACTCGAATGCAATTAGAGTAAAAGAAGCAAAAGGGGTAATCAAGTTTTTGTGGCAAGTGGAAATCCATTGTCTCTACGTACCCCTCTAGGCAACAGGCGTGAGTCTATGTATGTATGTAAGTAACCGACCACCAAACGAACAAACTTTCATATTTACAATACAAGTTATAATAATTTAATGGTATTTTCACACTTACTAGCAATTCTTCTTTCTGCGCCCTTGGAGTAATATAATGGCTTATTGCGAAGAATAAAACGTAAATATTTTAATTAAAAACTTATTTTATAGGCATATTGTGAAGTTTACATCCTATATTTATACAAGCTGTTTAGAAATTTTATTCAGAAGAAACGTTTAACTCTCAAAGTAGTATTTTACTGCTCGTAAAAGACATTTTACGCTATTAATTGTGTTTCATTCGCTTTGATGCGTAAAATAAACCATAACTATACGGTATTTGGTGCTTAGATTAAAATCGTAAAATTTCGTAATTTGAACATTTCGTTAACAATCGAAATGCTCGTTTTGCGATGTACTAAAATCATATTGTTATTGTCTCTCGTACTTTTAAAGTGAAATATTCTTTTAGCGCGGTACGCATATTTTTAGATGAGATAAAATCTCTGGACTCGCGACACCGTTACGAGACGCAGCTATAGTATGTGCATTGGAAATTAAATTTGACACACTTCCCGGTTTCCAATTGAGCTGAAATTTTACACCCATATGTATATCGCGTGACAATGCAATATTATGATGACATGGAGCCGATCTGATGATGGAGCTGGAAGGTGGGCCTAGAAACTCTATAATAAAACGGCGCAACCCCATCGAGTTTGGGCTTGTATGATTTGTCTTGACGAGTACTTTGTCTCTAGATGGTATCCAAGGTCTGAGGATGAAGCTGGAAGGTGGCCACAGTAACTCTTATAATGAAACGATGCAACCCCATCGAGTTGAACTCGTTTGATTCGTCTTGATGAGTACTTTGTCCTTAGATGGTATCCAGGGTCTGATGATGGAGCTGGAAGGTGGCCATGCGAAACTGTAATTAAATGGAGCAACTCCATCGAGTTAGGGCTCGTTTGAAATGTCTTGACTAGTACTCCACTCCTAGATGATATCCAGGGTGTGATGATGGAGCAGGAGTGTGGCCACAGTAACTCTGTAATGAAATGGAGCAACCCCATCAAGATTGGAATCGTGTGGTTCGTCTTGACGAGTACTTTGTCTTTAGATGGTATCCAGGGTCTGATGATGGAGCTTAAAGGTGGCCATAGGAACTCCGTTATAAAACGACATAACACCATCGAGTTTGGGCTTATATGATTCGTATTGACGAGTACTTTGTCTCTAGATGGTATCCAGGGTATGATATGGAGCTGGAAGGGGGCCACAGTAACTATTTAATAAAACGACCCGAACCCATCAAGCTTATATTCTGATCTATATTTTAGCACTTGACATGCTCAGATACTCTTAAAGTACAAATTATAATTTGTACTTTAAGCTTATATTCGTTTAATTCGTCGTAAGGAGTACTTACTTAGTAGCAGCCTGAAATTTGGAAATATGCCCGGTAGACGTCAATAGGCTCGCCCCCTATTACGTGGGACTTAAACATAGCTGGCAAGTCGTGGGTGTGTAATACACCTCTGCCTACCCCTTCGGGGAATACAGGCGTGATGCTATGTTTTGTTTTGTTTTAAGGAGTACTTTGTCAAGTTATGATATTTTTTTTATAATGCCTAAACGAATAATTTTGATTTACAAGTTTTAATTTAAAATCGAACAATTAATTTAGATATCTAAAAATAACACAGTGACAAAGTGGGTGTTTCAAAGAACGCACGCGCCGCGCGTCGGTCGTTGCTTCTCGCGGTCACATACCTTTTCACGTGTTATAACTACCCTCTCGTGTACAATTGTGAGTGATAAAATGATACCAAAGTACTTATTCGGTATACAGTGATAATAAGAGTTTTCTAGTGTGTTTTTAGTTGTTTCTGACTACAGGAACAAAATGAGTACCCAATCGTTAGCTAACAGCCCCAGTTACGCGACAGTTACACAAAACACGATGTTCCCAAAAAAAGATCAAGCAATCGTGATTGACGCCATAGAAAATGTGCAAATTAAAGACTACGCTTTAGGCAAGGTTATAAACTCGGCTCAAATGAGGTTTTTGTCAAGAATCTCCAATAACCGCATATGCATTTATTTGTCCTCAAAGTCTGTAGCAGATGATATTGTTGACAACAAAAAATATATAACTATACAGGGCCACAAACTACCTATTCGACCACTGATCAATAGGAACAAACGCATAATTCTTTCAAACGTATGTCCCATTATTCCTCACTCGGAGATAGAAACAAAACTAAAGGAAGTGGGAATCAATCCAATGTCGCCTATATCCTTTTTGAGAGCTGGTATAAATGATGCTGGCTACAGTCACATACTGAGCTTCCGACGTCAACTCTTTGTGACACCCGAGGAGTTTGACCGTCTCCCAGAAAAGATCTCGATAGAATTCGAAGACACCACCTACTGGATTTATCTATCATCGGATACCATGACATGTTTCGTATGTAAAAATGAGGGCCATATTGCTTCGAAATGTCCTCAAAGCGAACTAGGTGCATCTCCCTCAAATAAAGCTAAAGAAAGCATCATGTCTAAAAATGAATTTTCTAAGTTTAAACGACCACATCCACCTACTGAATCTTCTACAACCGATGGGCCCCTGGTACTTGAAAAGCAGACCCTGGAGGAGACTTTAATTGACTACGACAGCGACACACTTTCTCAATCGAGTACAGACGAAGCCGTGAAGAGGATCAGTGGAAAAAAGCTTAAGAAATCACCTCAAGATGACTTAGATTTAATAAACTGGAAAGATATTGAAATTTTTTTATCTAGCTCTGTCAAACCTTACCCGCTAACCGGAAATCAGGTAAAGAGTTATCTGGAAGATACTTATGGAATCAAAGACATTGCAGAAATCACCGCTAATTACACTGAAAACATCGATGATTTAATTGAGCTCTTTAAAGACTTAATTCCTATTATATTATGTCGTACTGTTAAAAATAGAATTACTCGTATTGTATCTAAACTTAAATTTATTAAAAACAGATAATAAGTAGTATGTGTAGTAATCTTAAAGTTGTCAAAGATATCAATTTAAGAATTGTACAGTGGAATAGTAGAAGCCTTTGTCCTAAATTGAGTGAATTAGAAGCATATTTAGTTAAGGAGAAAATCCATATTTGTATATGTACGGAGACATGGTTGTCACCTGAGAAAAGGGTAAGTGTGCCGGGCTTTTATTGCTTTAGGAAAGATAGAGCTGATGATCACGGAGGGGTTGCTATTTTTGTACATAATTCTATCAAGGCAAAGTTAGTTACTACAGTTATTCCAAACTGTCAGATGGAACTCATTTGTATAGAAATTGTTAACTTTAGCAAAATTAAGAACATTATAGCTGTTTATTCTTCTCAAAATGCTAACGTCAGTAGATCAGATTATGATAATCTATTTAGCTTCTGTGGTCGAAATACTTTCATAGCCGGAGACTTTAATGGGCACCACGCGGCGTGGTCCTATAAAACTGATACCAGGGGACGTCTAATTGCAGAGGCAAGTATGGATCATAATTTTTTGTACTTAAATGATGGTATATATACACGATTTGCAATGCATAACGGTGAAGCCACCTTTTTTTAGCCCCGGACATTACCTTTGCAAGCTCAGATATAGCCCTAGATTTTGACTGGTATGTAACTAATGAGTGCTTTGGTAGTGATCACCGATTAGTTCTGATAAAATTACATGATTTATATAGTTATGTGCCTCCAAATAGTAAACGCAATATTAAAAAGGCTGACTGGTCTCTATATAAACATGAGGTTAGTTCCAACTGTGTGAACTTTGTTCTGAATGACAATTTGCAGGACTGCTACGATAGACTCCTCGTAGCTATTAACAGTGCGGCTGATAAAGCGATACCCTATACTAAATTTCATGAAAACCCACATTCAAAATTTATTCCAAAAAGCTGGTGGAATCAAGATCTGTCAAAAATTGTTGCCGAAAGACGTTTAGCGTTAAAAAAATTCCGTAAAAATCGTTCCGTTCAAAATTATAATATTTTACAAAATAAAATTAGAGCAGCTCGACATATGATTAAAGCAGCTAAAAGGGAGTTATGGCAGCAGTTTTGTAGTAGCATAGATGCAAAGACTTCATGTGCTGACCTATGGAAAAAGTTAAGATGGTTGAAAGGCTATCGAGCTCCCAAAAAACAAAATTTTCTACAGGACGAGGTTGCTGAAAATTTTTTAGCAAGTCTATCTCCTGATTGCGTTAGTTCCGAGTCCCGTAAAATTAATTGCACTAGTTTAGAACCTCATGCATTCGCCTTGCCAGAATTAAATGCCATACTTAAGAAAAAAGATACATCCGCGGGGTTAGATAATATTGTGTATTCTATGATTTTTCACCTACCACCAGGCGTTAAGGTTTTACTGTTGCATATATATAATCTTATTTATATTTCTGGCGTTATTCCCAATCAATGGAGAAACATCAAAATTATAGCTATTCCTAAACATAATATCAACACATGTAAGTTTCGACCAATTTCTCTTCTAAATTGTATTTGCAAACTATTTCACCTGATGGTAACTAAAAGATTAGAATATTATTTTGAAAGTAAATAACTGTTTAATGGACATACACTAGGGTTTCGTCGTGGTTACTCATGTCTTGATAACCTGTCTCGTTTTGTATTGGACGCGGAAATAGCTCTGACAAACAAAGAATACATGATGTGTGGTTTCTGTGACATATCTGACGCATATAATAATGTCTCTATTGAATGTCTTTATGATTGCCTGGTTAGTTTTGGTGTAGATCCTTATCTGTGTGTATATATCAATGAATTTCTAAAAGAAAGACATCTTTTTCTATTTCTTCAGAATGGTGAATGTTTATCGCGGTTGTGTCGGCAAGGACTTTGTCAGGGTGACCCTATGTCTCCGATACTTTTTAACATTATTACTATAAATTTAAGCAGAAAATTGCCTTTGGTGAGAAAATCTCAATATGCCGATGATTTTACCTTTTATTGTGTTAACAAGAATATTCATTGCTGTGTTAATAACATGGAAACTTTTCTCAATGTATTCTCCACTCTTTTACGACAAATAGGGTTAGATCTTTCATATGCTAAAACTAAGCTCTGTATTATTACACGTAAATATAAGATTCCTTCAATAGAGATAAGAATAAATGGTGTTCAAATCGATGTTGTTAAATGTACAAAATTTCTTGGTATGTGGATTGATAGTAGGTTAAACTGGACCAAACATATCAATGAATTAGTCAGTAAGTGTATATCATATATAAACATATTTAAATATCTGTGTAATTCTGGCTTACATCCTTTGCAGTTAAGACGATTGTACGGCGCCTTAGTACAGAGTAGAATAGATTATGGTAGCTTTCTTTACGACAGTGCGAGTATAGGAGTCCTCAAAAAGGTAGAAATAATTCAGAACCAGGGTCTACGCGCTTGTGGTGGCTTCATACGAACAACTCCAATTCATGTAATGCAATCAGAATTAAGTATAATGCCATTGAAGTTTAGAAGGCAATATTTATGTCATAAATATATGTTGAAGGTTTGGTCCAGGACAAATGATCATGTAATAATACGTATAAATGTTTTCATTAATTTATTAGTAAATGGTGTACGATATTGGCGAAGAGCCGGTAGTGTTATATTAGTTGATACATATAAAAGAGTTAAGGAATTTGAAGTTTGCCAAAATCAGATATCGTTACAGTATAAATTAGCTTTTCTCATAACGAAACTGCCGTTGTACGATATCATATCAATAGAAATAAAGTCAATAACAACGCCTAAAAAACAAACAAATCACTGTGATTACATTAATGCTTTTTCATCAATGTTAGAAAATGAATTTCATGGTTTTGTTCATATATACACAGATGCTTCCAAAGATAGATTATATGCGGGGTGCTCTTTTTTTGATCACAGCACATCATTTAGTGCTAAGTTTTATATTGATAATAAGCACATTCCCATCATGGGATTGGAGTTGATTGCAATATTGGAGTCACTTTATTATGAGGAATCATGCGGATATAGACACTTTGTAATATTTACTGACTCGTTGTCTTCTTTGCACCATTTGTTAAGCTGTGGAAGGGGCTCGTTTGGAAGACAGGAGGCTTACTCCATTATAAATTGTATTTGGTATTTAATAGATAATGGTGTTGAAGTCAGGATACAATGGGTCCCTTCACATGTGGGAATCTACGGGAACGAGGTGGCCGATGCTGTAGCCAGGTTGGCCTTGACCAATGGTGTTGAACTAAAGATCCAATCGTATCCTTTTGATCTTTTAAATCAGGTTCGCGAAAGCATATATGAGTTGTGGAAAACGGCATTTTGCCAAAGCTCGAGAGAGAAGGGAATTTGGTATGGTACTATAGTTAGGGAGCCGCCTCGTGTCCCATAGTTTTCCACATGCAGGTTGAATAAAAGAGAGCTGGTCCTTTGTATGAGGATTCGTTCTGGACACGTTCCCTTAGGTGCATTTAGATTTCTAATGCGTTTACAAGACAATCCAAACTGTGCCACGTGCCAAGGTGCCAAAGAGGACCTCTACCACCGACTAATGGAATGTGTCCAGAATGAGCCGGATAGAGTAGAACTGTTGCAAGATACGGGTCATATTAGGTATGAATTGTTCTTTTTTCTGCATAAGGTCTTTGTATCAGGTTTTAAATGTGATAATAGCGACAGAGTTATGAGTTTTTTAGTTCGTTCTTTCTTGAAAGACGTAAATTAAGTGCGTTATGTTTAGTTTTTGTTTAGTTTTATGTTTAACTTGTGTTCGATTATATTATGTTTTTTTGTTTATAGCCGGCTTAACCTAAATGGTGTATGGCTTGAATAAAGAATTAAAAAAAAAAAAAAAATAACACCTGTTTGTTTATAGTTTTAAGTTTTCACTTCTGTCGGCAGTCCTTAGACTGATTTTTTTTACTGCTAAGAGCGGTAGACGAGATACCACCCACCTAATGGTAAGCAGTAGCCGCTTCTATCCAGAAGATCTACAATTACACACGGTTTGTGGAATTTTGGCGTTTTAAGTGAAAACTTGTATAGGAAGGTTTGGATAGGGAGTAAATACATGTAAATCGTTATCGACATGGTCACGTGATGTGTTAACGATAACACTATATCTGTTCCTATTAGTATAAATTATTGCGCTGGGCCAGCTGTGAATGAAGAAATGGATCATTTAATTTTACGTACAATTTTGTTTTACTTACAAGTTTTAATTTAAGACTACACAATTAATTTGAAAATTCAAAAATAACAACTGTTTGTTTATAGTTTTAAGTTTTCACTTCTGTCGGCAGTACTCGTGACTTTTTGAATTTTTTTTAATTTCTTTTGGTGGCATATGAGCCACGGCCCACCTGATAGTAAGCTTAGTGCGTCACCACACGGATGAAAAAAAAATAATGATGGATGAAAGTAAAACCTATTGAAACAACAAAATTAGAATGGATGGAAACGAAACCATACCATGCAGACCCAAAACTGCTACTATACTTACAACGGGGCAGAGAGAACAGAGTGTCATAAGGCTCTAGTCTTGCATACACCTTCGCTTCCTCAACATTCATAATTACGGCTATTATTAGAGCATAAATATTACAAGTTGATTGAAATGATTATAACCCAGGGCTCTCCTGGTGGTATTCATCCTGCAATAAGAGCAGAATGTTTTACAGCCCAAGCCACTTATACTAAAAAAAAAAAAACATTTAATACGAATATTATTTTCACGCGTAGAGGCGTTGGAGGGATTACTCTTATTTCATCATGTTGCCACGTTTTTCTTGTAATTTGAGATTTAAACATGAAAATTACAATGTTATTGTGGGTAGCAGGATAAGATGCCAATTTTAATATGGCGAGATTTTTGTGCGTATGTGTTTTATTACAAAAAAATTTAGGCGTGAATACATTTGTTTATGTCTTGCAAAAACAAACACAGTTTTGTGCTTTTTGCATGTGACAGCTAGGTATACTCGTATCATCTAAGACACGGGAGCAAGATTTGCTGTTTAAACCGGCAATGATCTTAATTTTAGAGATAGGTTGCAGGCATTTAAACAGCGGAATATGTTCAATAGAGGGTGCTATAGTCCTAACTATTACAAAGCTGTAACAGAGCCGTGTCTGTACATTTATCAGTCTTTGAACGTCCACTGCTGGACATAGGCCTCCCCAAGAGAACGCCACAACAAGCGGTCCCGTTTGGATCCCCCATGCCGTAATCGCCACGCTTGGCAGGCGGGTTGGCAATCGCAGTGGATGTTGTTAATACTCGAGGGAGTGCTGCTGCCCACTCCCTCGGTATTCCCTCAGTCGGCTCTTACGACTCCCGTGGGTAGAAAGGGGTGGGAAAATTCTAAAGCCGGCCCCACACGGTCTCATTCTTTATTAAGAAACTATAAACAATTGAAACTAAACAATTTAACTAAATATTAACAACTACCGAAGATAGCACTCTAGAAATAAATCAGATTTATTTATTAGTATTAGTCAAATAACAGGCAACATTAGCACTGTACTACCTCATCATTTAATATTGTTCGCCACAACAAAGCTGACATATCCAATGTATTACGTGACGTCACAGGCTTGTCACGTACATGCAAGCTAACGTTATATCTGTGCATACAGTTTTAGCGCTGTTACTTTTATTTGGGGGCAGATAATTTCGTAAAATCATCAGTGCTTTGCGAAGTCTCAATCATAGACTGAGTCACAACTTTCGACTGGAAGAACCGATTTTGATGATTCTTTTTTATTTGAAAGCTGGCGCTTGCCGTGTGCTCAAGAAATCTCCAGTTCTGACAATGGCATCCATGAGAAAACCATATAAATCTTAAATTGAAGTTGCCTTTTTTTGTTGTTACTTGTTTTTATACTTGCTTTTGCCCCAAAGATCTTTATAGAATTAAATAAAACACAAATGCGGCTATTATTATTTAGTGATTAAGCCTTGCTTTTCAAAGCATCAGTTCTACTCGATCGAAGAAGTACCAACCGAGAAGAACCAAAAGAGAAGATCAACGTGAAATAACGGTAGGTACTCTAACTGCAGTATTTCGTATAGTGAGTGAGAGCGCCATATACCCAAACTCATTAATTATCCTCCCCCTGTTGTCCTTCCTCTGGTGTGTACATAATTTAAGTTTAATTTCTTAATTTATGCTGACGAACACAGTTGAAGTCGGGAACGAAGTTAGTCTGTTTATTAATACTTAGTGACAATTAGAGTAGGATTTTAAAATATGTGACTGCAAAATAAAGAAATATGTACAGGTCTATATATACTCAACTCTACAGAAAGGCTTAAAAACAAAGTATCATAATATCAATAAATTGAGCTTAATCCTCAAATTAACAGCCTACCCAACGTCTACCAGCGAAAGGAAATCTCTCTAAATGCTGACGTAAATAAAACCCTTATAATCTAGTCTGTGTTTTCATAATTAATTTTCTGATTCTCAGCGAGTGGCCCACGATAATCCTGTATATTTGTTTTATTGTGGTACAAGACTTTTCATAAATACGTCGTCCTACGTATTATTACCCATTAATATCACACAGTTCTAGTGGTCTGGCAATACAGATGGAGAAACGGCACATGGCGGGTCTATTTAGTGGGTGAGTGACACCAAACGACGCGGTGGTCGGATTCCGCGCTCTCAGTGTCATAATATCCACTAGTGTCAATGTTGTCTCTTTGTATTTCATGCTGAGCGATACCAGAATAATTTTTATATTGTGGGCATGTCTCCCAAGCCGCTCTAGGCCAGTGTGATAGATACTTCACTTCTCTCACGACTACCAATGAGTATATAATGAAGCGAAAGGATAACAAAACTATGCCAGACCACTTGTCCGTAATATTTGTCTACCCCTTCGGGAAGCAGGCGTGAATATAATGTTTCTCAAATTGTTCAGATTTTTTTCATGTTATACGCCTATCTCTCACAAATCAAACCATATTAAAAAACATATACATAATTAACCATGTGTGACACGATTAGGGTCAACGGAGCGACCGAAGCGTAATATGGAGAAAAACCTCTAAAGGCTATTTTAATGGACCCGGTTTCTTTAGCGTTAAGCCATGCGTAGACAAGATGAAAGCCACCAAGTTTTTTTTTTTATATAAGAATATAAAATGTTGGTTAAAGTTTGCCAGATAAGCTTTCTAACAATAGATAAAGATTTCTAATAATAAGGCTCTATATTTAAGATGTTTGAGAAAAAAATACTGTATCAAGGGCGGTAAAGTATAGTATGAGCCGTGTCTGTACACAAAACAATTTTTTGACTGTTTGTCTGTTTGTTCGCGCATCACACAAAAACTACTGAAGGGATGTTAATGCATTTTTTTTTTATTTAATGGGTCTTAATCAGACTTTAAAAAAAAAGTATACATTTCATCCCACTACTTAATTATATATTGAAATGCACAAAACACATTACAAGCAAAAAAAGTAAAAGTACACAATTAACAAATAAGTTTTGTTCTGGATTGTAACATAAAGTATGTGCATACAGCTAAAATAAACTATTAATAAAGGAAAATATCTAAATATAGAGACGCTATTATTTTAGAATATTTCTGGCCTAGATATCTCAAACGCCAATTATGGGGTAGAAGTAAGCTGGTCTTACTTAATTTGGAGGATGTCTTTCAAATTAGACTTAAATCTGCTGAGGTTGTGAAATATATCCATGTATTTGTTATCATTAGCCATTTCGTTATACTCGTATAGCCGCGCCATTCTTGACAAAGGGTTGTAGTAAGAAATGTTATTTTTATAAATCTGAAGGGCAAATAAGTTTGTCTTATTAGACCTACAGTCTCTAAATTTAATAATAAAATTGATTTGAGAAAGTAAATCTGGTGAGTCTATAATAGAGTGAATAATAGTGTAAAAATAAACCAAGTCAAAAAATACACGACGAGTAGTGTTTGAACATTAAATGTACGGAGTCTACTTTGATAATTTAAACTTGACCGCCCTGGGTTATGGCGGTAATAGAGAATTCTAAGGAATTTCTTTTGAACGCGTTCAATGTCATCAATGTGTATCTTGTAATTATGGCGACCATATTGGACTCCCATATTCCAATATACTCATAACTAGAGTAAAGTATAAGTACATTGAACTGCTGGACATTTTAAAGCCTTTGGTAGTTCTTAAAACAAAACCCAGCAGTTGGTTGGCTTTGGATATAATATATACTATAGTGAGCGCGAAATGAAAGCTTATCGTTAAAGATAATTCCTAAGTCTTTTACAACTTGTGATCGATTGAGAACTTGGCCATTAATATCGTAGTTGTTCATAATTTTCGTGGGCTTATTACTAAACGATACAACTATCATAGCACTTATTCATATTTAAATACATATGATTATCCTTACACCACTCTGATATAGTATTTATATCTTTCTGAAGCGCTAAGCAATCGGTTAGATCTGATATTGAAGTAAAAACTTTTAAATCGTCTGCGTATAAGAGGCAATTGCAAGATAGGTTCTAAATTAAATCATTAATAAATGCTATAAAAAAGAGGGGCCCTAAATCGGGAACCTGAGACATAACCTAAAAACTAGCTTTTGGCTGCAGTGAAGCCGTGGTCAAAGACTAGTTTACTCGAAAACCTTACCCCGACATATTTTTTTTTTCATGTAGAGAATCAGTAATGCCTAAATCAAAAAGTAATTCTACAAGTACAATATATAAGACATATCAATTGAAATTACCAATATATTTACACATAAAAAGAAACTTACCTCTAAATATAACAGATATAACCATTTGATGGGAAATCGGAGATCAATCAAATCGACATCGCGAGCACTGAAATGCTATAAGTGATTTCGATTTAAAGATGAAAAGGAACGTACATTCTAATTTTTATACGTTTTTATGCGTGGAATGAATATGATATAATACCGCTTCAAGTGTTCGAGTATTAAGATGTTGAGTATTACTTGACATAACCTTTGAAGATTTTACGCATTTAATTTTGTATACCCGGCCACACGTTGCTGTGGTACAAATTGGTTCGTTAATTTTGCAATAAAAAATAAAGAAATAATCGGGATAAAGACTATCCTATATTTTAGGTTGGAATACATCACACATTTTGAAAAAAGAACGTTGACTTTGGATTATTAGTTTCGGAGTTCATCGTAGACAAACAACGTAACACGAAATTTTTATGTATAAAAATATGTCTACAAGCTCTTATTTTTAACGATGGTAGATGACCAACGGCTTTTCTGATGGTATTTTGGCAACTGCAGCTCATATACAAAACTGGGAGTACAATCAAAATCGACAAAAATCCATATCCAAATTGAGTACCGTATTCTTTTACGACTTAATTTATTTAATCTACAGCGTCATTCAGAATTTTTTGTACCTTATTCGTGTATAACTTTTTTTTATTCGTCTATAACCTAAATCAATTTGTAAAAATCAACAAATGTATGACCTTAAAAGGGCTAAATCAAATAATTGTTTAATTGCTGTTGCAAATAAAGGCCGCTGAATTTATACATTTATACGTAGGTATAAGTATAATAAAAAATAATACTCAAGTCTGTTACACATGTGTACACATTTGAGGTGTTTATCTAAAATGAAGGGGGTGGTAAGAAAAAGGTAATAAATACAAAACAACGATTTGTTCGTCACATCACTGAATTACTAAATGGATTTTCATGAAGATATTGCTAGTATATGGTGTAACTTGGATTAAAATATAGGCATTATTTAATTTCAACAGGATGTCAGGAAAAAATATTCTTATTTAAATGTTCACCCAAACGACACGAGTCATATACGAGTACAACAGCTAGTATTCAATAAAAAACTTGAACAAAAAAAAAAGCTAAATAAGTTTAAATAATATAGTAAATGAAATTCTGAACTAACGAAATTCAAATGAAGGATAATTGAATTCTTTGTAATCTGTTCAAAGTAATTTATTTTCCAAATCCAATCCCGGGGCTGGTTTGTCCAGAACATTCGAAATTCGAACAGGTGAGTCCAGACAATGAGAGAACCTAATTTCAAAATACCCTCAGGCTTATCTAGATTTCTATCAACGTGTAAGGGTTGCTACACATGCCAATTTTAGGTATTTTTATTTTGGAAAACCAAAAGACATAAGTAACTTGATTTTAACATTCTTTATTAATTCACGAGTTCTTTGATTATGAAAATAAATAACACTATCATTTCTTTATAGAGGTAACAAAAATATTTGTTTATACTGCGTAAGTAGTAAACAAGCATGCACCTGATGGTAAGCACACTACTACTATAGGCTATAGACGCTAGCAACACCAGAGGAATCACTCGTACGTCGCCATCTCCAAGGAAAGATAGAGAGGAAGATAATGAGAGGATAGACTGAATACTAAGGCAAGGATAGGAAGGATAATAAGGAGAGGATAGGAACATCTCACACACCATACGAAATAACGGCATACGGTATTAGCTACCGCTGTTTCTTTTCACGACGATCTTCTGTGAGAGGGTGGTACTTCCCCGATCAAGCAGTCCCATTCATGCTGGGATAAGCAAGTTAATAACATTTTTAACACATTTAACATTTTTTTAAGAACAACACCTTGCACTAAGGAATAATCGTTGTATTGCGGGGGTCGCAACAAACATACAATTTCACGGACACAAAGTACACCCAAACTCAAAACAACCATTTGTGGATCACACAAAGAGTTGTCCTGTGTGGGAATCGAACCCACAACCCTTGAACGGGAGGCCGGTATCTAAACCACTCCGCCATCTCTGCAGTTGTTTAGCAGAATGTCTTATAAAAGCTAAAGAAGCAGCCCTAGGAACTATAGTTGTGTACTGATTCAGTGGCTCTCAAACAAATGCTATCTTATTCAGCACTAAAACATTGGCTGCAGTGAACAGCTTTGCGAAGCGCAATTTTGACGCATAAATACTCGAATAGCCTTAAGGACTTCGCCTCGTTATTATGTCTTTAGAAGCTAAGGTACATTGAGTTTTACAGCTATAAAGTTCATGTAATCCAGCGCAATCTTAACTCGATATTTATTCATAAGGATTACTTCCTACTAATACAAGTATTAACTCAGTCCATTTGTAACACTTTGATGGCTGAACCATTCAACCGATTTTGATGAAATCAAATAAAAGAAAGGACATAGGCTAATTTCTATAATTAAAATGAGGACATGGATATAAACATTCTTCTACTATTTTATCCCCACTTAGGATAAAATACGAGGGAAGAGGAGGAACAGGTTAAAATGCGGACATAAACTTTATGTCAGTTTCCTTCAATTTTATAGATGAAAATATTCACGGATGGACATTTTTCACATAACGTCCTCTGGTCCCAAACTAAGCGCTATGGATACCATATTACGGATATAATACATATACTACTGTTTTTTTTTTTTGTAAATACATACATATAATAGATAGAAAACACCCAGACGCAGTTCAAATATCTGTGTTCATCACAAAAATAATTGTCCTGAGACGACCTCGTGCACAGAAGTCAGTTATAGTACCGACTACACCACGAGGCCCCATATTTATAACTTCAATCCTTAAAGTTACTTCAACCCAAAGTGAAAAATGTGAAATCGAAAATAACAGTCAGGAGCAGGATTTGAACCTGCATCTTCTGGATACCGTCCAGATGCTTTACCAATTCAGCCATCCTGACAATTGCTCCTGACTGCTAATTTCGATAACACATCATACTTAACGTCTTTGGGTGAGCATCTGGACGGTATCCAGAAGATGCAGGTTCAAATCCTGCTCCTGACTGTTATTTTCGATTTCACATTTTTCACTTTGTGTTTAATGTATAGTGCTAAGCATGTCAAATGCTTAAAATATATATAAAAATATCTAAAAATTACTTCAACCCCTCATTATAAAAATAGATGAAAACTGTTTTTTGTAAAAAATGCTGTTTAATCTAGTTTACCACTAGTGAACTACGTGAACCTGCTAGTCATTCTTACTAATATTATAAATGCGAAAGTGCGTTATGATTTTACGGCGAAACTACTGGTGTGATTATTTAGAAATTTTTATATATATTTTTAGCATTTGACACGCTTAGCCATATAAATTAAACACAAAGTGGAAAAAATGTGAAATCATCATTATTTTGGATTTCACATTTTTTCCACTTTGTGTTTAATCTACTGGTGCGATTGTCATAAAATTTTGGATACGCAATATTATAGCCTGGAGTCGACAGTAGGACATAAGAAATTTATCATCTCGGAAAATAAATAGTTGCTGAGGATCGTTTTTTTTAATATAAAGATAATTAATACGCCGTAAAGTAAGACGTATTCATATTTAGAAGATCGCGCGGTAGCCAAGCAACTAGCCAAGTTGCATTTTATGATCGCTAACGCTAAAGAAAACTATTAAAATGTATGAGAATTTCATATCTTTACCGATGTATATAAAGCTAACTCACGTGACTTAACGTTAGAGATGTCAAATTTCCATACATTTTAAAAGTTTTCTATTGCGTTAGCGATCATGCAACCTGGCTAGGCCCACAGGTATTAAGTTATTTTTCTTTATACTATCTTGTTGGTCTAGTCACTTCTAACTGCGAGCTCCTGTTTAGAAGAAAAAGGTATCACTCGGTTTTCTATCAAGGACGTGACGTGAGTCTGGAACTGTGCCCCAATATACATATTATTTCACTTTTACAAAATTAATACCCATCTCGACTTTTAAATCATGTATCTTTTCAATAACAAATTATTTGTGAAAGTGAAAAAAGAAAGCTTTACTGCGAGCAGAATTAGAACCTGCATCCCATCCAATCTGGGGAAGTGTTCTGAACCGGTAAGCTATCGCGGCCACTACAAATCTCTACTTCACATTGGTTTTAAACTACATCTATGGTTTTATATGTCTTTACGACCCACGCCACCTATCAGATGCATTTACAAATAATTTGTTTTATAATGTAGCTAAGCATGCCAAATGCTAAATACTTACATATCAAAATATTTTCAATAGCTTGTAAGATATACCTCATAAAATAAAAATAAAACCAATCTAAAGTCAATCGACGAGAACTTAAAAAGCTCCTAAACAGCCAATCAGTTGAACCAATCCGTTTCTATCCAGAATTAATGTGGGCTATCAGATCTGATTAGATCTAGAGGTAGATAGGATCTTTTTGTTTTGGCAGCGTAGCTTATTAATGATCCTTGTACAACTCCCAGCTAACTCGTTACTGGAGCCATAAATAACATAACGACTATTTGATCGAGTTCTCTTGAGGCCAGGCATGTTGATGTTTTAGTCTACTATTGATTTGGCTACAAGTTCGCTTATACTCATATAGTGCTTTAGATACCAACCTCCCATCTCCCGTGTTGTGAATTCGATACACAAGATAATTATTCTTAACTAGATAAACCAGTGAACTTCGATCACCTACAGTTTATTTTACCATCGATTATCAAGATCAATCCTTATCAATCTGCAAGGTTTTAATTTAGATAGGTAGATTATGCCATGGCCCTTATTCAAAAGAATTAGAAAGAATGACAATAGGTGTCATTTTGTCATCTGTTGTCAGTCCCATAATCCAAAAAGGCGATTCCCCTCAGACTAAGAACTACCAAAATTACCAATCTTGATTTTTTATATTTTGAGCTGTTTTTGTGGGTTTTCCCTATTTTTTAATTTTTTAAACCACCCCTGTATTAGAACGAAGAATACAAAAAAAAACAATTATTCAACTCGGTCAAGCCATTATTGAGTTTTAGCGAGACTAACGAACAGCAATTGATTTTTATATAATACTAGCTGACCCAGCAAACGTTGTTTTGCCATATAATTCTTTTCTACATCGGCAGTAGAAGGTTGAAAAATTTGGGGTAATGTAAATGTATTTTGTAATGCCGAATCATAATAAAATGAAAAAAAATATCTAAAAATTAAAAATAAAAATAGGGGTGGACTACCCTTAACATTTAGAGGGATGAAAAATAGATGATGTCCGATTCTCAGACCTACTCAATATGCACACAAAATTTCATGAGAATCGGTTAAGCCGTTTCGGAGGAGTACGGTAACTAACATTGTGACATGGAAATTTTATATATTAGAAGAAGATAAATGTGATGTACTTACTATTTGTTCGTTAATTGCATGTTTTTAAGGTCCACTGCGAGACTGTAACCATTCCCTAGCGCATGGTGTTATAAAAATAATAAAAAAACAGTCACGGACATTTCACACAACGTCCTCTGGTCCTAAACTAAGCTTAACACTTGTGCTATGGGTACAGGATTACGGATATAATACATACATTATTCTTTTTTTTGTAAATACATACATATAATAAATAGAAAACACCCAGACGTAGTATAAATATCTGTGTTTAACATACAAATAATTATCCTGAGTGGGAATCGAACTCACGACCTCGTGTACGGAAGTCGGTTACACTACTGACTACACCACGAGGCCCGTCAATCAAAAAGGCCACACTATTTCTCTGACTGCTTACAAAATAGAAATAGTTCCCAGAGTACCTACATATATGATATACTTAAAAAATCAAGACGCAGATTTTTTATTATTTTACGTGGGTGGCACGGAAGCATACGGCCCACATGATGGTAAGCGGTTACCGCATCACTTGTGTGTCGCCATCTCCATGATGGATAAGAAGGTAATAAGGAGAGGATAGGTGGGGTGCTAAGGAGAGGATAGGAACGATAATAAGTAGAGGGTAGAGGGGGTTGGTTCTCCGGCACTCTCACTCACCATACGAAACGCAACGGTAGGAGTGACTACAGTTGTTCACGCTGATCTTTTGTGAGAAGGTGGTACTTCTCCGATCGAGCCGGTATAACACAGATAAAATGATTGTGTATTTTTTTATAGAGAATATTTACTACTAAGGCAATTATCACTCATTGCATTACTGGTGGTAAGGCTGGGTACCAAGTGGGAGTACTCACTTGCTATCTGACCCGAGCGGGTTGGTACCACCACTTCCCGTGTGACCGGCCAAGAAGCACATCGGTGTGTTTTAGTTGTAGCAGGAGATAGCCGTTAATTCTTTAATTTCTTATAAATTAAATGGTGAACAGCGGCTTGACAATACTCTCGGTATAGTTGAGTTCATGCGCGTGATGGTTACCATTTACCATCGCGTAGGCCGTGGCTCGTCGACCACCATGTTCAATAAAAAATAAAAATAAACCAACGGCGTTTGTCTACACTGACAGATCACTCTTGTCTCGAAATCGATACTTCAGACTCAATCAATTGTGGCGCGACTGTCGTGCCATCTGGTACTTCCATTTCCGATCAATTATGCCGCCACAGTCGTGCTATTCACACTTCATTCTTGGTCAAAAGTGGTGCCACAGATACACCATCATACTTCCTAACCATTATAAAACTGTATTTAGATATTTTTATATATATTTTTAGCATTTGACATGCTTAGGCATATACATTAAACACAAAGTGAAAAATGTGAAATCGAAAATAACAGTCACAAGCAGGATTTGAACCTGCATCTCCTGGATACCGTCCAAATGCTTTGCCAACTCAGCCATCGTGACAATTGCTCCTGACTGCTAATTTCGATAACACATTCATACTTAAGGTCTTGGGTGACGCCTTCGCCATCTGTCGTATTTGTTCGTTCGCGAAACATGCAAAAACTACTAAACTGATTTTGATACAGCTTTTTTTATTTGATAACTCTTGATTAGACTTAAATCGGGAACCAGAGATATAACTTAAAACTAGATTTTGACTGCGGCAGAGCCGCGGGCAATGGCTAGTATTAATTATTGTGATATTTACTTCTTCTTACAAAGCTTGAGTGTCTGTGCAAATACGGACTCATTTTCACCACATGAAACAGTCTCTCATTATATCACCCCACGAGGTACAACTCAAACTACCCTTTTATATGACGTCTAATAAAATTTCGTCTAAAATACATTCAAGTCATAAAGTTATGGTGATAAAATGATAACATGGGTTATGCATTAGGTACATTAATGGGGTTTTAATGTATTTTAACGTCAGCATTTGTAAAACCCCGTGACTAAAGTAAAACGATAGCCCCCCTAATGTTTGTTTTGATTGATGTGATTACAAAAACTGACTAATAATATATTATTCTGCGTTTTTTATGATAAACGTTGAATTAAATTGTTTTCCTCGTTGTGGTGGCAAATAACTGCTAAACTATAGGTAACGGAGTGGTTTAGATTTTGACCTCTCGTACCGATTGTTGCAGGTTCTATTCCCTCCTAGGACAATAAAATTCTTTGGGTGACAAATACAAACGTCCTATATATTATAGGTATGTTCATAATACCTTAACTCACTTGTTTAATTTTAAAATATATTTTGTTTATTTTATTTGTTTGAAGTTTCTAAATTGTTCAGTGTTATTGTTTTATTGTATAATTTTAATGGTTTCTAGTTCAGTATTACCTATATGTAATTTAGAGTACTTATACGCTATGTCTGCCGTGTGGGGCCGGCACCAAGAATAGCTCCACCCCGTCTCTTCCTATGGGAGTCGTAAAAGCCGACTAAGGGATTACCGGGGGACCGGGCAGCAGCGTTCCCCTGTGTACTAAAAACATTCACTGCGATCGCCAACCCGCCTGCCAAGCGTGGCGATTAAGGTAAAATCCCCATTTTGGGGAGGCCTATGACCAGCAGTGGACGATGAAAGGCTAATGGATGGAAGAATGGATACGCTATGTTCTAAGAATGTTGTGGGAGTATTTAATTGATATAGGTACATTTATGATCTGTATTTTGCCAATATGATAAGCAATATTGTAATTATGTATATTGTTGATGCTCCTAATAAATAAATACTTAATTAAATAATATTCCGCGCGATACAGGAATTATTAAGTACATAATGCGGAGTTTCAAATTTGTAGCCGCCTTATAAAAAGTCTCGTGTTTTAAATACAGATTCTAATGTGTTAGCAGGAAATCTATAAATGGGCCATATTTGGGCGTTTCCGAGATATTAAAAAAGTAAACGTTATTTTTTTTAAAGACAACATACTGCGCTAAGGGATAACGCTTGTATCGCGAGAGACTTTACAAACATAGAAAATCATGGACACAAAGTACACCTAGACTCGGAACAACCATTTGTGGATCACACAAAGAGTTTGCCTGCGTGAGAATCGAACCCACAACACTCGGGCGGGGGCATTTTTTATTTTCGTTCAAATAATGTGGCGATTGCTATGTATCGAGATACATGTTATTTACGTGCACATTAAATTTAAACAATCAAATAAAACAGGTACATTATAAGTAAGTTAAGGTATTGTCTAAGTAACAAAAGCAAGAACTATCAGAAAAGTTTCGACAAAATCACCTCCAAAAAGGCGAAAGTTTTAATACTCGCACAAAATTCCCTTGTGAAACTAAAGAAAAACTTTACTAAAAAAGTCACAGACTGTGTATACGTATGATAGCATTTCCACAGACTAACTGCAACATTAGGCGTGTTAACACAAGACGCGTTTACGAGTCGCAAAGTGTGAAACCGTGTTCTGTCGGGTAAGCGGGCATGTTCGTCCCGTTTTAGCCCAAGGGATTTTATGCCCACATCCTGACATCTTTTTTTCCATAGAAAATTATGAATGACGTGACAGAGTATCATTTTGGGAAAAGAATAAAGTAAGGTCATGGTTTTAAGGTAGTGTTGATATACTACCTATATTTTATGAGAGGGAAGACCCTCTTCCGGCTCTCATCCGGAGTAATATTAAAAGATATCTGCACGTCCTTATTGTTACTAATATTATAAATGCGAAAGTGAGTTTGTTTGTTTATAAAATGTAACTACTGAACTTGCTGTAGAGTGATATATTGTGAAGTCCACCTGAACGGAGTCGTATACACAAGCTAGTTTTTATTTATAAGGTTAAGGAGTAATGAGGTACAAAACTAATATAAAAAACTGTAACTATAGAAACGAGTGCCAAAGTACTCTTTCTCTCTCGGTTGATGTAAAAACATTTTGTCTGGCTGGCCTACTCTCTATAGAATATACATCTATATTTAAAAAACAAAACACTTCGGTTGTAAAAAAACGTTGTGCTCGTTTATAATTGGAATTGCTATGTTTCAAAACCACGTTTTCCAATAAATTATGTGTCATAAAGACGTCGTCACGTATACTCATTGTGTAGGTTAAAAGGAATATTCTCGTGTTGCGGTTTTGTTAAAAGTTAGTATTTCGTTTTTAAGTCTGGCGAGAATGCTTCGTATTGATATTTTGGAGTCAGATTTGTTAGCAAGTGGAACTATATAACATGTAGTGGAAAATATATATTATAATACTATTTTTGACTTTTTATATTATTATATCTACTTATACAGTTAAATAAACTCATTAGCTTATTGACATTTAATATATTAAAACAGAAATTAAGTAAAGTTAGAAAATTATTTGAAATTAGATTACTTAGTCCTAAAAGTTGTTTTCTTAAAACTTGTAAGCTTAAAATCTTGTATTTAGGGACGCCTTAGTAGCCTACACACACTCAAATTTCTCAAATATCAGTAGGTATATGGACATAGTACGGATTGAGAATACCGTTTGTTCCTAAAAACTGATTGAAAGGGTTAAATTCTTTTTCAAAATAATTGCTATCTACCCTCTATCTAATCTAATAATTGCTCTAACAAGCAATTGATTAGGCAGAGAAAGAAATAAAAATGTTGTTTTATAATAACCCTTCTCCATATTCGATACCTTTAGACCTTCAATGTACAGACAACCCGAGTTATATTTATTATTATCTGTACAGATAGATGTAGTATTTGTTTAATATTATGGCATTAAAAAACAATGGATGTTCAAAGTATAGAAAATATTTGTTTTAACTCTTGCCTGTAACACGGAATATGTACGTTATACCCGTTATGGGTGCGACAAATAAGCGTTAGAAATTGGCTCGTGCGACCGTTGGCTCAAATTTACGACTTAATAAAGTAGCTTTTTCGGAAAATACGAAAATTTTCACGTTACGTGTTCTATAGGAACGTGAAATAATGCAACGGCATACATTACGATTATACTTATAACTGTTAAATATTGAAGTGAAAACTTAGAATTATAAAAAGATATAAAATAGTTTCTGTAGGATAGCCATTTTTGGCATAGAGTACCTACTATGTATTTGAATGAAACCCGAAATACAGATAAGTTGGGGCTATAATATATCTATATAGAATATTTTTATCACAAACACATAGAATATTTTAATCTCAATAAGATGTTCCTGTGGGGTAAACTTAAGCGACAATGAATTTGAATGTAAAGTCCACGTAAGTCCACATCCAAGTATTTGCTGATATACTTTTACTTCAATATAATAATAATATAAAATTGAATAACGCCCAATAGCTTTGTAACCATTAAAACTACTCTAGCGGGATACTTCGTTCGATTAATTTTATTATGCTGCGATTGGACTAACGGATAATGTTCTGGAAATGTTTAACCAATAGATATGACCCATATAACTAGAGTAATAACATTTTATTAGAACCATTAATCCGTTCGGTAAGTGATGCAATTATCTGCCAATGGTCCTTCACGCCGTATGGTTTCCAAACTTAGCAGGCATATATGCGCTATTTTTATATTTAGTAAAAATTGTTGTAGTAAAAATTAAGCCATAATTACCCTTAACAAAATACCAATTTATAAAGTTTCTCCGTCTATCTGGATGTTTGTTTCCAGCGATACTTTTTTTTTATTGCATTTAGTGGCAGACGAGCCATGGCCCATCGACCTATTTACCATCAGGTAAATGGCAACCGTCGCTCATGGACTCAACTATACCTCTCAGTATTATTGTCAAGCCGCTGCTCACCATTTCATTTCACAAATATGAAATGAAAGAATAAACGGCTATCTCCTACTACAGCCGAAACGCAACGATTTGCTTCATGGCTGGTCACATGAGAGATCGTGGTATTTTTAACACTCATGATATTTTTGATGCCATTTTTGGTATTTAAACAAGTTAAAAAACTGTTTGTAAAAGTTCTGTCTTGGACGTCCGTTTGTTGTAGGTAATGTATGTTAACACGATAACGACCAAAATACTTTACTAATCGAGTCTTTTTTTTTCTTTTACGAATTTGTATGATTACGAATAGAACCCTGTCACTTTTCACGGTCTGGTTCGATGTGGTTTAATTGTTATTAAATAAACAAAAAAATTGCAAATATTTACGCTCGACTCGACACTAAAACCAGCGCTACGCTATACCTAATTTCGTGAGAACTACTTGAACTATTTCTATAGACCAATATAGAATTAACTGCCTCGGTGATGTAGCGGTAGTGTATGCGACTGCTATTCATGTGGTCTCGGGTTCGATCCCCGGGTCGGGCAATGTTAACGAGCTTTTTCCTAAAAGGAAAAATTCTCAGTAACAGTCCGGAGTTTGGAAATGTGCCCTGTAGACGTCAATAGGCTCGCCCCCTATTACATGGGACTTAAACATAGCTGGCAACTCGTCGGTGTGTATACACCGGTATACACCTCTGCCTGCTCCTTCGGGGAATACAGGTGTGATGCTATGTTAATATAGAAGTACTTCTTAAAATTAGCTCTATATGGCGTATAAGACATGAAAAAATTAGCGCTATCTATGTAATTTATTGAAAACTACTTAGTAAGACCAATACATTATTAGTCACTTATCAAGTAATCAATTTTATTGTGAAAAATGAAGATTATGAGGCGTGCACTTATGGATTTTCTAAAGTGTTTTTTTATATTTATTATTACTAAAGAATATTAATTAAAGTCATTTAATAATTATTAAAGGTTTCTTCGACTACACAAGCTCGATCACGAAGCTGACATCTAAATGCTTTATTTTATCAGAACAAAGCACAAATTCTGGCTTGACTTAATTAATTACGCTGAGTTGTCAACCGTTGAGTCTTTGGCTGTGTCCTCATAAATTTAGTCCTTCCATAGACTTAAGTACGTATAGACTAATCCGTCAATTCATTATCTATATAATTATAATAAACAAAGTCGAGTTAGTTACAACATTCATGAGTATTACTGAGGAACTTTTTTATTTGATTTCTTGGATTTGTTTCCGCCCATAATAGAAGAAAAATTGTCGAAAAAAATTATAAATAGAATTATTTTCCTTCTACGTATTGTATGGAACATTATTTTTGATAAAAAATCTGAATATAATCCGAGTCACTTCGGAGCGGAAACTGAATTCAGTTTTCAAAATAAAAATAGCCACGTTACTGCTTCTAACAGCAGCCATCTACCAGTGAAAGTTCCGCCCAAATCAGTCAGTTATTAGACGGAACAAACAAACAAAAATGTTAAAATAGTTTTTTGTTATAAGTATCGTATATATATTTATGTGCATTTAGTAAAAGCGAACAGCTTTTAATTATTACAAACAGACATTTTAATTTTCGTGTATAATAAAAAATATTATTATCTTGGTGTCATCCTAATCCTATTGAGTCGATACAGTTATGTATTCTGTGGAATAAGAGCAAACCCCTAAAAGGGTTTAGCTAAGTTTTACAACAGCCTAATGCGTGATGGCCACACTACCCAGATTTTTTCTGTACATTTTGTCCTTCCTGAACAAAAAAAGTCATATCTAACAATTCTTAGTTCTGTATAGAACATAAATTTCCTTAAATTACAAGTCTAGCAATGCGTCGCATAACATTAAAACGAAAAGGTGCTTAAAGAAACATCGAGATAACTTTGCTTGCAACAATTAATAACACTTTTAATACTTTATATTTATAAAAATTATCAATAAACTGGAATCTATATATTAATACGTGAAGAAAAACTTTTTTAGCACATTGCGCGCACTGGAAAGTGTGAGATTCGGCACAGTTATCTAAAGTTTTGAGGCCGTGTGGGGCCAGCTTTAGAATTGTCCCACCCCTCTCCACCCATGGGAGTCGTAAGAGCCGACTGAGGGAATACCGGGGAGAGGGCAGCAGCACTTCCTCGAGTAACGTATTAACAACATCCACTGCGATCGCCAACCCGCCTGCCAAGCGTGGCGATTACGGCACTATACCCCCAATTTGGGGAGGCCTATGTCCAGCAGAGGACGGCGAAAGGCTGATGGATGGATGGATGGATATAAAGTTTAAATGGAGAAGGAGTGCAGAAATATAATATTTTTATATAATATGCATTAGAAATAATATTTTTGTATAACATGCATTTGAAATAAATAATTTTCAATAAAAAATATACTCGTATTTTATAGGATTGATTATATGTACGGTTGGTGTATGGTCGAATGTTGACCACTGGACGACCACGAATATAAATTCTATAATCGTTCAATGATTAAATTTCATAAAGCAGATCTTACAGAACCATGTTTCAAAGTGCCACGCAAGTTTCGTGTTAGAAATTAAATGAGATAACATGCCCATATATATGTTAACATGCATGTAATTACATAAACATATGAAACTATTTTGAAGACCCTGAACTATCTTGCCTTCACCGACATCTTGGGTCAACAGTTAAAATATATTTCGAGTGTTACGAGATAATATGAGATATACGCCTATTATTTTAATCTTGCAATCAATTCGTTTCCTAAATATAATATTATCTTTCATTTTAGTTGTTTAAATGACTCAATGTAATTATCAGATCACACACATTAGGAAACTGAGTATACCTCCATTAGAATTTTATATATAATATAAATAATATAAAGTTGTTTTCCACAGCTGTCTGATTTATGCTTCCGAACCACGCAACAGAATTCGAATGGGTTTTCAATGTCGCTTAGATTATTTTCCAATTACGGTTTATATGTAGGTATCCTAATTAATTTTTAAAATGAGAAAATAATTTATAACAGACTCGCAGTAAAACCTATTTGAAACTGATGCTTTTTTCTTACGCGAGGAAACCCTTTATGGATATCCCCCGCTAGGCGGGCGAGGAGGAGCCGAGGATGCCGGCGTCCCAATGTACACTGATACAATACCTGCTCAAACCCCACGGTGTGCCTTCAAACTACAGGTATACGCTCTGCGCATGAGTTTTTCAACCCCTGGCCACTAAGGCCATCTAAGCATTGCGTGCCTCAAAAATTATAATTTATAAATTATTAGAAATATATATTATTCCACCCACAAGACCACGTAGACTTCAGAATATAAATACAACACTCTACGGCACAAATATTATCTTGCCTTAAAACAGCTATCCTAAGGAAACAATTCATTTATCCGGAATGAAAAATATACCTATCTTTTTCCAGACTCCAGACTTTATTTATATATTATGCAAAGTTTCATGATGATCGATCTAGTAAATCGTAAGAAACAAACTCAGTTTCGCGTTTCATCGTTTTAGAGCGAGAAATAATTAAGTGCAAAAAGCTAGTTTCGATATAAACGCGTTTTAGTTTTTTTGTTCTTATAATCGTAATAACGCACTAACGCTTAAAACTACAAAAATGATTTTTATGGACAAAATATTTACATTTCTACCCTGCACTCTATTGTTCAGTAAATTGTGTCAATATTTGTATTATTACTGAAAAATTAATAAATAGTAAGATAGTTAATTCTAGCATTACTGAATAAAATGTAACTTGGGTTAGTTAATTAACAAAAAGTAACAAAGTGTCGTTAGCGACTTCTATCGGACATTTTATTTTATTTCATATAAATATTCGCCGAATGGGGCCGGCTTTAGAATTGTTCCACCCCTCTCCACCCATGGGAGTCGACTGAGGGAATACCGGGGGAGTGGGCAGCAGCACTCCCTCGAGTATTATCTACATCCACTGCGATCGCCAACTCGCCTACTAAGCGTGGCGATTACACCCCCATATGAGCGAAACACATGTTGTGGCGTTCTCTTGGGGAGGCCTGTGTCCAGCAGTGGACTTCGAAAGTCTGATGGATGGATGGATATAAAAATAACTAAAAGACAGTATCAGTGGTTTTCGTTGAATATCTTGTATGCGAAAAGTAACTAAGTATCATTAATGAGCACCAGTAATTGCGAAAACGTCAATAAAAGAAATATCATAAATTACTCAAGTATCATTAGTACATTTTCGTTGACTGATTTTTTACCTTAACAAGTAGTTATGTACTTTTGACATTCGCGTATTAGCTAAAATAATAAAAAAAATCTGCTCTTTTACCTTTTCATAAGGTAGATAATGGGCTTAAAAACTTTTGGCTAAAAATGTCACTCAGTGATTTCTCGCACTACAACGACGATTTACTATATTAGTAAGGAAGTAAGGAGTGCTTTTACTATACTTTGTCCTTTGTCGAAAGCTACGTATCGTACATATTACCACAATAGGTACTATAGTAATAAGAGAAGTAAATTATCTACTTAATTAACATGGTTATCTACTTAGTGTTAAGCTGTATAATATAATTATATATATACAAGGAAATCTTCTGTCATATATATCTAGTTAAGAACTATTTACATCTAATAATAAACTAGCTGACTTACGACTTCGTCTCGGTCCTCAGACAGAATTGGGTCAATTCTACTGGACTAGCCCTTGGTTTCTGAAAGACTGATCAAATTCTTATTCAACAAACATCACTGTTAATTTAAGAGTAGTTACTGTCCACGTACCTGCTGTGAAATCAAATTGAGTTTCTGAAACATTGATTACAGAAAAAATACTAATCTATGTTTAATTTAATTTGACATTCAGATAGTTTTTTTTAGTAGTTAACTATTAGGCGCACGTATTTGATAGTCATAAATCACCCAGTAATCTTCAGTGCTCAGTCATGTGGCATGGGTCGCCTATTTGAATGAAATCATTTCACTTCATTGCAATCGAACAGGTCGTAAAGTTTATACGCCTACAGAATATTATGGATCCACATGAACGCATTTACAATTTTTTACTGTACTACATGACATATAAGACGAACAAATTATTTGTGAAAGTGGAAGAAGGGAACTTTAAGCAGGATACGAACCTGCGTCTCATCCAATCCGGGAAAGCGCTCAGAGCACTCGAGTTCCCTTTTTCCACTTTAACAAATAATTTGTTTTTTAAAGTAGCTGAGCATGGCAATTGCTAAAATACATATCAAAATATCTATAAAACGAATTATGTACTCTATATTAAAATAATTTTAGCCTAGATGTGCCCTTGCCATTCGAACAGACGGCATGGGTAAGCAACTTTCGCTCGATCGGCATCAGATAGGTGAGCAAAAAGTGACATATTTGAGAATACCTGACCTCCTTCGTGCTTCGGAAGGCATGTTAAGCGGTAGGTCCTGGCTATCAAACAACATCCTAGCAGTCGTTACCTACAGTTCTTGTATGAAAGATATTATCATAAAATGGTAGATCGTAAAAGAATATAAATTGGTCGTTTGTGCCTAATTATGTACCAAATGTAAAAACGATCGAGCAGTGGGTTCGGTGTGAGACATGTTCGTATATTTTGACGGGCCTCGTGGCGTAGTCGGTAGTGTAACCGACTTCCGTGCACGAGGTCGTGGGTTCGATTCCCACTCAGGAAAATTATTTGTGTGATGAACACAGATATTTGTACTGCGTCTGGGTGTTTTCTATCTATTATATGTATGTATTTACAAAAAAAAAGTAGTATATGTATTATATCCGTAATCTGGTACCCATAGCACAAGCGTTAAGCTTAGTTTGGGACCAGAGGCGTTGTGTGAAAATGTCCAGGAATATTTATTTGCAATATATCTGTGTTCTTTCTTATTTGTTTTTCTTGCGAATATAATCCTTATACTTACCCAGGATAAGCCTTGGCATGATGATTAATAAGTAAGTAAGTATAATCTTTACTTTATTTTTGACAATGTGATAATGTTTATTTTTTGTTGATTTGTTTGTTTGTTACGCTTTTACGCCGTAACTACTTGAAAATTCAGCATGTTTATTTGCCTAGCCTTAAAGGACATAGGCTACCCACAGGCATTGTTCTGCCAGAAACATGGACGCTTCCTATGAGAGAGAGATAAAATTAATATGTCGTAGAGTGACATACTTATAGTATAATGACCCAAATCTGAAGTTTAAGCATATGAAGACGTGGATAGACGCTGTAAGAACATTTTTAATTTTCATTGAACTTGCAATGGCTTACTAATATATGTTGTAAATATAACCTCTGAATAGTTATTCAGTGTTTTGTCTTTGTTTGACATTGAAAGAATGGAACAAAACACTGAAGAACTATTCGGAGCTTATACAATGTTTATTAGTAAGGTATTGCAGTTAGTTGTGGTTAGGGAGCTGGGTGCCATTTTGGTATATGATTTGTTCGTCTTTCATATTAATAGGGATGAAAGTTTATGCCAATACAAACCGATTTGGTCCTGTAAATGAAAGTCGTATGTGTGAAAGGGTATGTGTTATATATATTGCGATATACTACACAGTATAAAAACTACAATTACCTACCTTAACAGTAGAAAAATATTCTTTGCAAAAGTTTCGCGATAGTTACGAAACACGACAAAGACTACATATACACTACAGCAGGAAACAAAAAACAAAGGTAGCACTGTATAAATCAGTAAGATTGACGTGAATTACTACCTCATGTGCGAATTTATAGGCTCGCCTTCCTCACTGTGTTATTCAATGTTGATAAACAACAGTTAGTGTGTCAGTAGTGTAGTTTAGTTGGAGCGGAGATTGTATTGTATTGTATTGTAAACGCGGGCTATTTTTCCGCAACTCGACGTCGTATGTGCGCCTATTTTGCGTGACGGGTGCTGGCACTACTCTTGCCAACCCAGCATCACCAGAAAGTCTAGCAGACCCTTAACGTTGCCGACGACCTCTGGGAGCGACCTCGGAGAGCCGAGGTATAGTGCACGGTATTCCACCACCCCCGGACATTCAAGGATGACGTGGGCGGCCGTTTCGTCTGCCTCCATGCAAGCTCTGCAAAGAGGACTATCAGTAACACCTAGAGAAAATAAGTGTTTATTCCATAAAGCATGTCCAGTAATGGCTCCCATTAGGAGCCGGAGCTGAGGCCTCTTCAAACGCCGCAGCTTTAGTGACAATCCGGGGTAGATTGTCGGAAGGGCCTCTCTGGCTTGCCTGCATGTACCTAAGTTAGACCAGTATTCTTGGTGTTCTACCTTGGTGTTTCATCGTAGTGTGTTTCGGAGCCAAGCGAACGGCAGGGGTAGAATGGGCTCAGGTCCTTCCACTATCATCTCCGAACCCCCCCTTGCCAATTCATCGGCAGCGTCATTACCGCGTGAGTTGCTGTGTCCTTTGATCCACTGTAGGGTTATATCGTTGTCGATACATACCTGTAACAGGGCTCGATGGCACTCGTATATAAGACCCGAGGTTATAGTATACCTTTGAAGGGCCTGTAGGACTGATCGGCTATCAGAGAGTATACGGATTTGTTGGTTCTTTACCTTTCTAGAGTCGATTGCATACGCTGCCATTAAGATGCCCACACTTTCTGCCTGGAAGACCGTGTTATGAGCTCCTAATGGTGTAGACATCTGAATGTTCAGGTCCTCGGAGAATACACCCACACCAGTACCTGACCTTGTTTTAGATCCATCTGTGAAGATACTCATCTCTCTTGGGTTAAGACCTTCACCCGGTTGTTCTTGCAATTGTATCTTATACTTCTTGTCAAATACAAACTGCTTGGGTATCCTGTCGGTCACCGCTGCCATGAGCGGCTCCTTACCTATTACCTCACTGAGGATTTCGTTGTGCGGTACCCTTGCTAGTCTCCAGAGACTCAGGTTTTTAAGCCTTACCGCTGTAGCTGCTGCCTCTTGTTTTATGAACAGATGCAGTGGCGGCAGGCCAAGAATAGCTTTCAGAGCAGCAGTTGGAGTTGTCCTCATGTATCCCGTGGCCGCCATACAGGCCAATCTCTGGAGTCGTTGTAGTTTAGCTATGACAGTGGATAATTCGGTCCGTGGCCACCACACCACCGCACCGTAGCTAATCATTGGTCGGATTACTACCTGGTATAGCCATAGAATGATTTTAGGGTCTAGGCCCCATCTTTTACCTATCATTCTGCGGCATTGCCAAAATACGACCGTAGCTTTATCTATTTTACTATTGAAATGATTACTCCAGTTTAACTTACAGTCAAGAATTACCCCTAGGTACTTAACCTGTGTTGATAACTGGAGTTCTGTTTTGAATAATTTGGGCAGTCGGTAGTTGCCCAGGTTGCGTTTGTTAGTGAACATCACCATTTCCGTCTTTTTTGGATTGACTGTTAGTTCGTTGATAGTACACCACCGTTCCACGATGACCAGCGCAGAGCGTGTAACGTCGCATACTGTACTTGTACTGTTGCCGCGTGTCAGTATCACCAGATCGTCGGCATAACCAACCGTATAATAGTGATTGTTGTTCAGTGTAGCAATTAGATCATTTACCACTAAATTCCACAGTAGCGGTGAAAGCACACCCCCTTGAGGGCATCCTTTGGCCACCAGTGCCTTGTGTGTTCCGCCTGTGCTAAGCTTAACGATCCTTTTGCTTAACATATTATCTATCCATTGGATCATAACTGCATTTGCTCCATGTCTTTCAAGTGCTGCAGTTATGCTAGTAAATTTGGTCTTGTCAAAGGCCCCCTCGATGTCTATGAAGGTGCCTAGACATATAGACTTGCTTGAAATCGCTTCTTCAATTTTGCATACCACTGCATGAAGTGCCGATTCTGTAGATTTACCTTGACAGTAGGCGTGTTGATGCGGGTGCAGGGGGGCGCCTAGTAGAACCCCCTCCCTCAGGTTCCTATCGCACAACCTCTCCAGTGTCTTCAACAGAAAAGAGGTCAAGCTGATAGGTCTGTAGGATTTGGGGTCCGAGTAATCGCTCTTACCTGGCTTGGGTATGAAGATCACCTTGACTTCTCTCCAACTTTTCGGCACGTACCTGTGAGCAAGACAGGCGGCCAGAATAGTGGTGAGTATTTGAATGAGTTCCTCCCCGCCCCACTTCAGCAAGGCAGGGAAAATTCCATCCAGGCCAGGTGATTTGTATGAATTAAAGCTGTTAATGGCCCACCGTACTTTCTGTGGGCTAACTACATCAAGTGTTTGGTGCCATTCTGCTTCAGATGGGATGACCTCCTCATCTGTCCAGCGGACTGTCTGCACCATCTCGCAGTCGGGGAAGTGCGTCTGTACTAAGATGTATTCCGCTTCCTCCCATGATCTAGTGAGGGTGTCGTCTGGCTTGCGTAGGGATCCCAACGTAACCGTGGGCTGGTTACAAAGAACCTTACTTACCCTGTTAGCCTGTGCTCCATTCTCTATTTCGGAACAGAAGTTGCGCCATGAGCACCTGCTTCTGTACCTGAGACGCTTTTTGTACCTAGACTTAGTTGACTTATAATTATCCCAGTCCTGGTCAGTACCTGTGTTCATTGCTCTGTTGAGTTGTCACCTCATCCTTTTCCTGAGTCTATCCAGCTCGGGTCCCCACCAGTCGGCTTTTTTGCCTCTACTGGGCGGTGGAGTGGACAAGGGACACGCCTGGTGATAGCAATCCAGCATGGTATTTGTGAGGACGCTTACCTGCCTCTCTATTTCTGCAGCACCTTCCAGTTTTGTGGGAACCTCTGTCTGCACCAGGGCTAGGCACATTTGTTCCGCGTACCGGATACGATCCGTTCTGCGGGGGTTCCTCCACGGGGTTGCTGCGATTGTCTTTACTTGAATATCGAATCGAATCCACCTATGGTCTGAGCATGATAGATCTTTTGATACATGCCAGTTCGAGATGTGATTCGAAACCTCTTCGGTTGCCAACGTCAAGTCAATGATTGTCTTGCTACGTCTGTTTACAAATGTCGGTTCTGAGCCTGTATTAAGTATATTAAGGTCAGTTGTGAAAAGGTACTCAACAAGTTTCTTACCTCTTTCGTTACTTGTCTTCATCCCCCATAGGGGATGGTGTGCATTTGCGTCAGTGGCCACGATAATTTCGAGCCCGGTCTCTTCGCAGTAGGTGATTAGCCGTGTCAGCTCGTGGGGTGGCGGATCATCAGCCTCCGGCATGTACACGGATGCAATAACCGCCTCCTGAAGGCTTGAATCCGGCGCCCCGTGCACTACAATGGCGCACAGGTCTCTAGAACAGAAACTCGTTAAGGGTTGCGCGTGTATATTTCTAGACATGTAAACACAGGCTCGGGGATTGTCCGGTCCTGTTTGTGCAATAAGCTTACCTCCGATGTTCCGGAGTCCACAGACGGTGCCATTCCTGACCCACGGCTCCTGGATCAGGACTATGGCCGTGTCGTTGACCTCCAACCATTTCCGTATCTGAGCCGTCGCGGTTTCGCTGTGGTGGAGGTTGGCTTGGAGGATATTACAAAGCGGAGAAGGGGGTAACACTGTTAATGTCATCCTCCTCCGCCGATCCTCCCTCCGCCTCCTCCTCACCTATGGCCAGCTTCTCCAGACCCCGGGCGCAGTCCCCCCCAGCCTCCGAGGGATCACGAAGAAGTTCTTCCTCGTCCCCCTCAGAAGCAGGAGCAGTCCGCGCCGACGTCTGAGACCCGGGCAACACCTCCACTCCTACAGTGCTTGCCCTGGTCCCCACGGAAGTGTCCATAGGTTCGGATTCAGCAGGTGCCGTGTTTTCCCGAGAGACGGTGTCGCTGGGTGGTGGGTATTCCACGTACCTGCCACGCGGTCCTTGGAACTTTACGTACACCGAGCCTAGCAGGAAGCCAAGCCGGCGTTCGCGCTCTACAAGGACCGCCACGACCGTCTCCGGTACACTAACAACAGCAAACGTGTCCGTCTCCTGTCGCTCCGTCTTGTGGAGTAACCACTGGTCGATCTGCGCCCAGGGGTTCTGGTACCGAAGTGTTCGCGCTACGGCGCGGAAATCTTCCCAGATCCCCGGGAACAGTACGCCACAGCGTACTCTACGCTGTAGCTCACTCTGGCGTTTCACGGTGACCTTGTCCCCTGTAGACAGGGTCATAGTCGCCGTGCACCGCCTGAGCCATGCCAACGTAGCCTGATCCTCACACCATAGCCGTAGGGCACCATTGGATAACAACGGCTTTCCCCGGAATAGTGGGCCAGAGGATTGGCTATTGCTAGGCTGCATAGCTTCCTGCATCAGCAGTGCCTGCAGCTGTTTCTGCACCTCCTCAGACAGCTGCGGAGTGAGGTGATCTGAGGTCACTGTGGTAACAGCAACCAGCAGGTCCGCCTTCAAAGCATCCGCATACGCCATCTTCGGAGTATCCCCCGTAGGCTCGAGTCTCAGCCCCTTGGTCTCACCTCGTGGAGAGATGGTCTCATCCGGGCGATTCCTTTTGGCCGAAGCTCGAGATTCCGGGATTGCGGTCGTTGCAGGCCTGTTCCTAGCCCTTTTCCTTGCACGGCCGGCGCGGCGTGGTACTGGGGTTCCAGCGGCTGCCTTCGCCGGCTCTTGCTTGGAAGCACCTGGTTGTTGTTTAGGCGCTGGGGCTGTTGTGTTGTCCAATGCAGCTCGCCTCTGCCTGGACTTGCGACGCTGTTTTTTATTCTTGTGCGTCTTCCACTTAAAGTCCGGCACTGTCCAACCTGCATCGAGCAGCGCGGATGTAGCGTCCGTTAGGGGTACCGCTGGTGTCCGCTCCGGTTCAACGGATTTCTCCATTGACGGAGCGTCCTCCTTAACGGCTACCTCGGCACTAAGTGTTGGCTGGGTTCGGTCATGAACCTGCCCCGAGCCCGTCGGTGTCGTCAACGTGCCGGGTGTTCGAGGCGCCGGGATCCCAGCAGCCTTTTTACCCGGCACGGACTGGTTTTTACGGGGGGGCACTGTGGAAACAGCACCGCCACTCTGCTTGGTGTATCGAGGCACTGTGGAAACAGCACCTTCTTTGTGAGCAGTGTTAGTGAGTGCAGTGTTAGTGAGTGCAGTATTTGTGTGTGTGTCTTGTTTGTGTGTGTCTTGTTTGTGTGTGTCTTGTTTGTGCTATGTGATGTGTTCGCGCCTTTCCGGGCCACTTTCGCCTCCCTCAAGGCATGTGTGGGTGGGGTAGGCACTGTGGGAACAGCACCTCCCATTTGTATGGGGAAAGTGGAGGTGTCGGGCACAGCGTGAGCCGCACCGTCTCCTCCGTGTGTTTGGGTGCCTGTGGGGTTAACCTCAGGCGCCCGTGGGGTTTGGGATCTGGTTTTATCCATACCACGTGATTGTTTATATTTCGTCTCTCGAGCTTCCCACCCTCCACGGAGCCCGCACCTTTGGGGATGTCACTTTGGACACCAGGACTACCCGAGAGATATAGACACGGTTGGTTGGGATTCATGCGCGACATCGGGAGCTGCAGACATATGGCCGGGGGCACCGATCCTAGTACCCCCAGTGGTTCCACACGCCCTTGCCCCGTCAGTATGGCCGAACCCCATGTCCCCCCAGAGGACCCGCCCGTATCTCGCCTGCGGCCCGTACCCTCCTCAACCATACGGGACGCGTGTCCATTCCTATCCTATATTCCTTTCCTATCCTATAGTGGCTAGCTACAGGGGAGCGGAGATGCTGACCACTGAAGAGATCGTGAAACCAGTGATCCACCGAAATGGGACCGACGACGATGATGGCGCATGGTGGCTTGTTTAGTGAGTGCCCCTGTTGTCTCCCCAGAAAACGTTATGTGGGAGGAATACTTTTTTTGTGTATTTTTTTACATTTCGCAACTAGCTTATTTCGATTCAATGGCAGTGTTAAAAAAAAACCGCTGTGTGTGTCAGTTTCTCACTATTTCTTGCAAACCACGCAACTGTTAAACCTTAAGAAATAATCAATTTCGTGCACTGATTTCAGGTCTGCAAAAATAAAAAATAAAGACTTCATTTATAATTTACACCCGTGAGAAGCTAGGGCCCTAGTCCTTACATTGTAATAAAACAAAGTCGGTTTCCGTGTCTGTCTGTCTGCCTGTATATCAGCTATTCTAAACCACCCAACAAATTTTTCCACCATCAGTTGCATAATGTCTTCCCGAAGGTTTAACTATGTATAATTCATGTATATTATTATTTAGTACATAGCGAAGCCGGTCACTAGTTACTTATGAACATTATATTTAAATTCGTTTAAACTATTGAGTGATATAAAAATACATTTAAAAATGCTTTGAAAATAAATATTATGGCCAAGAATATTTGAAATACGAAACAATTGGCGACAAGAATTTTGGAAGTTGTTTCTGTGCAAATATTTTTCGTAACTTGACAGCCGTTGTGTGCACTTGTATTACTGTCATTGTATTTGATTCTTATTTATTTATAAATTTCAATATTTGAAACCTCATAATTTATGATTTACTTCTCTAAACATTTTAGATCTATCTTTTTTAGCAACTGACATGCTCCGCTACTTTTTAAATTATAAATTATTTGTGAATAAGGAAAAAGAGATTTTTAGTAGGAGCGGGAATCGAACCCGCGTCTTTTCGAATCCGGGGAAGTGCTCTAAGCCACTGAGCTATCCTACTGATCTTTCGATCATTCCAATTTCTTAATCACATTTGTATTACTACCAACGCCATCTATCGGCAAGCATTACATGCATCCAATATAGTAAGTTTAATTTTGCAATTAAAATTCACACTATTTGATGGCGCGATATTTTAAACATTTTAGATCAATCTTATAAAAATTTTTAAACATTTTGGATCTATCTTTTTAGACAAATGTGATTAGGAAATTGGGATGATCGAAAAATCAGTAGGATAGCTCAGTGGCTTAGAGCACTTCCCCGGATTGGTAAAGACGTGGGTTGGATTTCCGCTCCTACTAAAAAACTCTTTTTCCTTATTCACAAATAATTTATACTTTACTTCTCTAATTTATTTTATTATGCGGATGGCAAGCTATAGCATACAGCCCACTTCATAGTGAGTTACTTAGAGCTAGCACTTGAAAGGGATATGAGGTAGAGTAGAACAATAAGATAAGGATAGGGTTTGGGCCACTCACCATACGATACAAAAGTAGGACTACATATTGTAGTTCTTCCTGTGAAAGGGTAATACTTTCCTAATCGAGCCGGCCCATTCCTGCTGGCAAAGCTCTCCCACTAAAGATTTTTCGGATATTTCTTGATTAAAAGAAATTTTATATCACGTGAGCAGAATTTCATCCACAGTGGCAAATAGGTTTTTCTGCAAGATGTAGCCGCAAAAGGTCTTGCAAAATATAAACTACTTTAATTTTACTCTTTAGTCTGTACAAGTCCTCACTTTTTTGTGTAAATGTATTTAATGCATAGGCCATTATAGGCAAATTTCCGGAACAGACCGCTAATCTTTTCGGCATTCCTCTCTGTCTCCAAAGTAATATTTTAATTAAGGCCCCGTCTGCGATCCGCACAGGCAATTAAAACTTATGCCACGCCACTGACATTTGTTTTCTGCGACTTAATGTTATCCGGATGCACACTTAGCTGCCATAATGGACTTAACAATATTTTATTCGTTTATGTATTGTTCGCGTTTATGTTTTATTTCTGCCTTTTAAGATAAATTAGAAAATGCTAACGGTGATTTGTGATTTGTTTTGTAAATACTGTAATTTAGAAGAGTGAGAGGTTGGTGCTAAGTTTTGGCTCCAGACTGAGGATTGAATTCGTTATCTGTTTGAATAGGCAGTCGTTGATCTTAGCACTTATCACCTGTTAATTCTCTGAATTATAATTTTTTTTTTCGGGCAATAGTAGCCTTTGTTCTTTTCTGTAATTCGCACTGGGTATAGTGCTGGATTCAAAAGTTCATGATGATTTGTTAATTAGCTACAGCGTGAAGGCGTGACATAAAAACAACAAACTCGATTTCACTTTTATAAGTTTCACGTTTATTAGTCCAAAAGTGTTGCGATTTTGTGATACCAAGACTTAATAAATGCTCATCATTAATTACAACAATAAATGTTTATCAACAATTACAGATGCAAAGACATACATGAAAACTATTTATTTATTTATTAAGCTTTATTCCTTACAATGACAATTACATATATTTTGTTAGAAAAGTTTTGTTAGTTGTGTCAGTTTAGATATAAAGTTATTTGAGGTTTGAGTTGTTAGTATTATTAGTATGATTTATTGTATGGACCGCCTGAAGCGGTGTAAGCCTCCTCCAACCTTTTCCATGTAGCTCTATCCTGCGCTACTCTAGACCATGTTTTACCTGCAACTGAGGATATGTCGTCTGACCATCTCTTGTAGGGTCTTCCTGGTCTCCGTTTCTTATTAAGAGGGTGCCAATTTAATATAGTCTTAGACCATCTCTCGTCCTTGCTCCTTTGAACATGGCCTGCCCACTTCCATTTCAGAGCTAGTATTGTCTTTACCACGTCCTTTGCTTTGGTTTTCTTTCTTATGTCAGCGTGTTTCACCCTATCTCTGAGTTTGATACCCATAAAGCTTCTCTCGATTTCCCTCTGACAGACTGCTGCCTTATTTAAAATATTTTCGGTCATAGGTCAGCTTTGACATGCGTAAGTTAGGCATGGCAGTAGACACATTTCCATAGCTTTAGTTTTTAGCTTGATTGGTAAGTTGCTTTTAAATATATCCTTCATTGCCCAGTACTTATTCCAAGTATTTTTAATGCGACGTTCGACTTCTTTTTCGTTGCAGTTTTTGAACGATATTAAATGTCCTAGATATATAATTATAGTCTTCCACATACTCCAAGTTTTTTGTACAAATACATACTAGGGTCTTTGTACTATTGGTAATTATTTTTGTTTTTTCATAATTAACTTCAAGTCCTACTTTTTTACTCTCTTGGCATAGTGAACTTATCATGTCCTGCATCTCTACTGGGTCTTCGGAGAGCAAAACAATGTCATCTGCAAACCTTAGATGAGAGAGTGATCTGCCATGTATTTTTAACCCCTTTTTCTCCCAGTTTAGAGCTCTAAATACTTATTCCAACACGGCTATGAACAGCTTAGAAGACAGGGGATCCCCCTGCTTCACACCTCTACATATTTTGAAAGTTGGTCCTAGTTTTTCAAGTCTAATTCTTGCAGTGCTGTTCTTGTATATCTCTTTTATTATGTCTATATAACCAGTATTCACCCCCTGGATCGAGCTTGCCATATTGAAGAATGTATCAGAGAATCGAAAGCTTTGCTGTAATCTACAAAGCAAATATACAGAGGTAGATTGTACTCTTTATATATAATAGTTTTAAGAGTATTTATGTGGTCTATTGTAGAAAAACCATGCATAAAGCCAGCTTGTTCAACGGATTGGTTAAAGTCAATGATTTTCGTCAATCTTCTAAGTAGTCTTAGAAAATAATTTATAATAGCTTGATATTAGGCTAATTGGTCTGTAGTTGGAGATGTTCATTGGGTCTCCTTTCTTGAAAAGTAGAACAATATCAGAGCAGGTCCACTGTGTCGGGATTTCTTTTTGTGTCACGATCAGGTTGAATAGTATTGTGAGTGGTTTTATTAGCATTTCTTTACCAGAAGTGATAATTTCGTTTGTGATGTAGTCTGAACCTGGGCTCTTATCTGCTTTTAGATTTTTGATAGATTGCTCTATTTCGCTTTCCATGAATGGTGGAATAGAGTCATCATTGGCTTTATAAACCCTTCTTGGTGATAGTGATATTTGTATAGTTTTCTGTAGAATTTTGTAGCTGTGTGTAGTATTTCATCTCTTCATGTGGTCACAACTCCCTTTTCGTTTTGTATTTGGCTTAATAGTTTTTGTGATGTATTTAAGTGTTTATAAGCCTTTTTAATGGCTCCATGTTCTTCTAAATATTGTTCTAGTAGCTCTCGCCGGTATTTTTTGGTATTCGTTTTAATTTTCTTCTTTATTTTCCTGTTTAACTTGCTGAATTCTGTTCGTTCTTTTTTGGTAAGGTTTTCTTTAATTTTTAACACATGTGTTCGTTCGTAGAGCAATTGAACTTCTTCTGTTATTATGTTTTCTGTTCTTGATTTTGTGATAGTTACGTTATTAGTAGACCTGGCGCTGTTCATTACAATATTTTCTAATTTGTTGTAGTAGCTTTGTATATATTCTACTAAAATCCAGGACTCTACATCTGGATTGTTTTTTTATTAGGAAGCCGACACCATTTCTTCCTTTTGTTTCTCCATAACAATATAGGTAGTCATTTTTTCTATCTTCTGTGTAATAACCCTGTCGAATCGTTTCGGAGACTCCTATCACATCCCATTTAATGTTAGATATTTAATGCTCTAATTCTGATATACGTGTTTTACTTACGAGAGATCTGACATTAAATGTAGCAATGTAGAGTTAGTTACTTTTTTTCTTTTGATTGTATTTATTTGTTTCTGGATGGTTGTGGTCTACTAACCCTGCGGAGACCAATCCTATTGGGGCAGTGCAGATATTTTTATTTTGGAGAGTATTTGTTATCAGTTTTGTAGGATGGGCTATCGATTCTCATCCATCTGTGTTTTTGATATACGACATCATGGTATTTTGATGTGCTTTGTACTTTTTTGATGCTTGACTATTCCTCTTGCTTCCGTTTTGTTTACAGTTTGTTTCCACTATTACGGAGTTAATATCCTGGTTAGGTGATACTGATAACTACCTTTTTTTTTAACTTTTGAATCTGCCTTCTCTTCCAATTATAATTCTGTCATATTTAATGAAAGCAAAGTTGTCTTTTTCTATTTATTTTTCTAGTTGTGGTTGCAGTTCTTTTCTAGTTTTAATACACTTACTGGATATTCATTTTCACTACATAGTATAAAACAAAGTCGCCTTTTCTGTCCCTATATCCCTATGTGCGCTTAAATCTTTAAAACTACGCAACGGATTTTGATGCGGTTTTTTCCAATAGATAGAGTGATTCAAGAGGAAGGTTTATATGTATAATACATGCATCATATACTAAGGCAACATTGCTAATTTTAGAGGTTTCTAACGTGATGTCGTAAATTAACCTATTTTTTTGGGCTTATTTAGCAATTTAGCAAAAACGCTGCCTAAACCCTACGAGTAAGATCAAATTAATGTACTACAGTATTGTACACCATAAAAAGGTCTACAAAAAAGTCCGCAATGGTATATGTTTATCTTTTAGGGATAACCCACATTAACCATTTTTATTGTTTACTTTTTACGTGAAAAAATGGCTTATTTACGAAGCTATTTTAAGCAATACGGCATTAATCCTTATCGAATTAAGTACCTTAAATACAGTGTGCAATTAATATAGATCAATATGGTTCCTTACAGCATGTAAATTAAAAAAATATTTTCGGAGATATTACAAATTTAAAATTTGCGTTTGCGGCGGGCGGTACCGGTCGGACGGGGCAGTGCGGGGAGGCATGCCTATAAATAGCGCGTCGGAGGCCGCGGTTCTCCCTATAGCACTTTGAATTTAGCAGCAATCGGACGCGTTTATTATCGGAGCTCTCTAGCGAGGAAAATAACAGTACTTCATAAAAACGTACTTTTCAGCGCGACAACGTATCAGTTAATAATTATAAGTTACGATAAATAATAATCAATTAATTTAATAATAAGGAAATTATTTTCAAAAATCTTAAGTAAGTTCAGAAAAAAAACTTAATAGAATATAGCTATCTTTTGTTCTTGATGATTGTAGATTATCTTTTGTTTTTAGTCACACGCATGGCAAATTATTTTTTAGGTGTTTTTAATTTAATTAAAATCGTATTTTAAGTTGATTTCATTAAAATCGTAGTTTAAGTTATTTCAGTAAAAAATAAAAGAATAGAATAAATATCTTTTGTTTTTTATGATTGTTGATTATCATTTGTGTCTAAATGGTAAGTATTTAGATGTTTTTTACTGTGGCACATAGGTACCAATAATATGGCAATTTGTTCATAGGTAGGTAATACATAAGTCTAGAACTGAGTCAACTTTGTTCAGAAATTATAAAGTCATGTCTGGAAGACGTCGTCGTTCGAACATAGGTCGTAGTTCAGTGAATGCTAGAAGAGTACGTTCACAAAGAGATGAAGAATCGTCAACAGAACGTGAAGCTCGACTCAGTCAGCTTAGGGATAGATATAGAGCTGAAAGAGAGAGAGAGAATCTTCAATAGAGCGTGAGGTTCGCCGCAGCCGGGATCGAGATAGGCATTCGGTTCAGAGAGATAGAGAATCGTCAGTAGAGCGTGAGGCTCGACTCAGTCAGCTTAGGGATAGATATAGAGCTGATAGAGAGAGAGAATCTTCAGTAGAGCGTGAGGTTCGCCGCAGTCGAGATAGGGATAGACATCGAATACAGAGAGCCAGAGAATCATCAGCACGAGTTACTAATTCATGGGTAAATAAAGAAAATTCTGCCATGAATTACGATCCTTCGATTTCTTACAAGGACGATCGTATAGTATCAATAGGTACTATGTCAGTAGTATGTGAATATTGCTTGGCATTGAAATTCAAGGACGAATCAAAAGGCATGTGTTGCTTACAAGGAAAAGTCAAATTAGAAGAAATTCTCCCTCCACCTGAACCACTTCACTCTCTTCTTACGGGTGATCATCAGAAATCCAAACAATTCATGCGCAATATACGCCGTTATAATAACGCATTTCAAATGACCTCTTTTAAGAGTAAGCAAGTCGTTGAGCGTGGGTTCATGCCTACATTTAAAATTCAAGGGCAAGTGTACCACTTAGCTGGGAGCTTGCTACCACTTCGACCCGATGATCACAAATTTCTGCAAATATATTTTATTGCAGATCCAGACACACAAGCATCTACGCGGTGTTCAAGTGTTGCACAACCAATTGATAGAGATTTAATTAGATCTCTGCAAGATATGTTACATTCTCATAATTACTATATACAGTCTTTCAAAACTGCGATTGAGAGTATTCCAGCAGATACTCCTGACTTTAATGTCGTAATCCATGCAAATAAAGTTCCTGTTGGAGAACACAGAGGACGATATAACGCGCCTTCTACGAGTGAGGTAGCAGTGGTGATAGCTGGACAGCAATTTGACAAAAGAGATATTGTATTGCATAGTCGTGATGATAATTTGCAAAAAATTTCAGAGTTACACAGATCTTATGACAGCTTACAATATCCTTTGATGCTATGTCGTGGAGAAAATGGTTATGCCATTAATATTTCTCAAGTTGATCCAATCGGTGGAACACCTCTGCGTAAAACAGTGTCATGTATGAACTACTATTGCTACCGTATAATGACAAGACGTAACAATTTCAACACTTTGCTTAGATATGGAATGTTAACAAACCAATACTTGGTCGATCAATATGCGAAAATTGAATCTGAGAGATTGGCCTACATCCGTAATAATCAAACTAAATTGAGAGCCGAAAATTACGTTCATCTTCAGGATGCGTTACAGGCGAATGAACATGTCAACGGCATTGGTCAGTTAGTTATACTACCTTCATCATTCACAGGTGGACCTCGATATTTACACGAAATATCGAAGGACGCCATGACTTACGTCAGAAATTACGGCAAACCTGATTTATTTATAACTGCAACATGTAACCCAAATTGGCCGGAAATTAAAGAAAATATTAACACTAATTTAAGTCCACAAGACAGATATGATATAGTTAACAGAGTCTTCCATTTAAAAGTACAGAAACTCCTGCACCTCATTAACAAGTCTCATATATTCGGTCCCCCGCGCTGTCATATGTACACAATAGAATGGCAAAAACGTGGGTTGCCACATGTGCACCTGCTGGTGTGGTTAGTGAACAAAATTAGACCAAACCAAATTGACAAGGTCATTTCAGCTGAGTTGCCGGATAAAGATGAAGATCCTATCCTGTACGAAATCGTAAAGAAAAATATGGTACACGGCCCTTGCGGGACTTTAAATCCGAATTCTCCATGTATGCGAGATTCTAAATGCAGCAAAAAATTTCCGAAGTCATTCCAAACTCAAACAATCACTAGCGATGACGGATATCCCAAATATCATCGACGATCGCCAGAACAAGTCGGGAAAAGTGCTACCGTCCGAAACCGTGATATTGATAACCGATGGATCGTTCCCTATAATCGGCTCCTTTTGAAAATTATTGATGCCCACATCAACGTAGAGTTGTGCAATTCGATAAAGTCAATCCAATATGTTACTAAGTACATTAATAAAGGTAGTGATCAAGCCACTTTCAGCATACAATCACCAAATGAAGTGGAAAAATATCAGTCTGGACGTTACATCTGCAGCTCTGAAGCTGTATGGAGGATATTATCATTCGAAGTGCACGACCGGGCTCCCACAATTGTCCACCTTGCAGTTCATTTAGAAAATGGACAAAGGGTATATTTCATGGAGAACAATATACAAGAAGTTGTTAATAATCCGCGGGATACAACATTGACAGCATTTTTCAAGTTATGTGCTCAAGATGATTTCGCGAAAACACTGACATATGACAGAGTTCCAAGTTACTATACATGGAACCAGAGTTCTAAAACTTTTCAACGGCGAAAACAAGGTACTGCGGTTGATGGTTTCTCCGGAGTAAAAAAAACGGATGCTCTTGGCAGAGTCTACACGGTTAATCCCAACAACAGTGAATGCTTTTATCTGAGAATGTTACTGCATATTGTAAAAGGCCCGACAACCTTTGCACGCCTAAGAACTGTACAAGGTGTTGTTTACAATACTTATCAAGCAGCATGCAAAACTATGGGGCTCTTGGAAGATGATTCTCACTGGGAAAATACATTATCAGAAGCAGCTGTTTGTAGTTCAGCTATATCTTAATGATGTCATTAAGATATTTATTTGCTGTCATAGTAGCGTTTTGTCAAGTAACTGATTCTGTTAATCTATGGAATAAATTTCAAGAAAACATGGCCAGTGATATTCTGAATCGACGACGGCGAGAGTTAAACTCAGATGATATACAATATGATCAACACATATTTGACGAAGCATTATTTGAATTGAATAAAGTACTGCAATTACTTTCGGGTAAATCGATCAAGGATTTTGGGCTGCCGATGCCAGCTAATACTACTAACTCAGATTTAACTAACAGTGCCAAATACACAAGAGAAATATCATACGATCAAACAAGACTTTTACAAAATATAGCTCAAGATGAGCCACGATTAAACATCGATCAGAAAGAAGTATTCACTGCATTACTATCAACAATTGATAACAATGAAGGGAAATTGTTTTTCCTTGATGCCCCAGGAGGTACAGGAAAAACATTTTTAATCAATCTGCTTTTAAAAAAAGTGAGATCTACCGGAAAAATTGCGTTAGCTGTTGCGTCATCCGGCATTGCCGCTACGCTTTTAGAAGGAGGTCGAACCGCACACTACATTGAAGCTCCCGCTGAAAATCGCCACCGATGACAATATCAGCGTCTGTAGTGTTTCTAAATAGAGCAATACAGGAAAATTGATGCGTGACTGCTCATTAATAGTCTGGGACGAAGCTACCATGTCAAACAAGTCGTCTGTGGAAGCACTGGATAGGATAATGCGCGATTTGCGCAACAAAAATTCACCTATGGGTGGATGTACAATTCTGTTTTCAGGAGATTTTCGACAAATCCTACCAGTTGTGACTCGAGGAACACGTGCTGATGAAATAAATGCTTCCCTAAAAAGATCAAACCTTTGGCCACATGTCAATAAATTAGAGCTTAAAACTAATGTGAGGGTTTCGTCATCTTCACGTGAGAACAGGCTATTTCCAGAGATGCTGCTAAAAGTTGGCAATGGAGAATTAACACAAAGTGAGGGAAGGATTAACCTTGAAAACCTTTGTGTTTTGATAGACAACATCCAAGAGTTAGTCAACAAAGTCTATCCTGACATTGATGACATAAGTTACAAGACAATATCTTGGTTTAAAGAAAGAGCGATTCTGTCACCAACTAATGAACAAGTAGATAAGGTAAATAACTTGATTCTTTCAAAGATTGATGCGCCGATGAAAATATACTACTTGGTGGATACTGTTCTCGATTTGGAAGAAGCTGTTCATTTTCCTACAGAGTTTCTAAACTCTTTGAACCCGTCTGGACTCCCTCCTCACAAAATGGTGTTGAAAGTAGGTTGTCCTGTTATTTTATTAAGAAACCTGAATCCACCTAAACTTTGCAATGGCACGCGTTTGCTGATAAAATCACTGAAAACTTTCATAATAGAGTGCACAATACTCACAGGATGTGGTACCGGAGAAGATGTATTGATTCCCCGAATCCCTCTGATACCATCGGATTTACCCTTCCAATTTAAACGTTTACAGTTTCCGGTAAAGACATCTTTTGCAATGACCATTAATAAATCGCAAGGTCAAACCTTCAACGTTGCAGGCTTAGATTTGAGCGTTGACTGTTTTTCACATGGCCAACTGTATGTCGCTCTTTCAAGAGTAACCTCACGAGAAAACATGGTTGTATTGTCTAATGACAAGAAAGCTGTGAACGTTGTGTATAAAAACATCCTGTAATATATTAATTGTTGTAAAAATAAAATAAATACCTAGGTAAAAATGTAAAAAGTAAATAAGTAAAAATGTGTAAAGTAATAAGTAAATTGTATGAATTTAGATATTCCAAAGATAGCAGGAAATCTTCATAGTAAGTATAGGGAAAGAGGAATTGTTTTACTCCAAATTTAATGCGTGCAGGCCAAGGGCAGTAATGAATGAATCAAAAATACTGGATCGATTTTAATCATGTTTTCATTGAGTGACATAGGCATATATATTTTATGCCCGTGCAAAGTCAGAGCGGGCCGCTATGTTTTTATATACAACGTTCATAGTTTTTCTGTAGTGTATTTAATTTAGTATCAGCATTGCACCCGTGCGAAGCCGGGGCGGGTCGCTAGTTTACATACATATTGCTTCCCTCTAATTCCTTTTTGTTCTGTAGTATTTTTATTTTCATGGCCATTGTCGAGAATGCCACGGACACTGGTCTGGGGTTTTTGACTTTACTGCCTAATCTCCTTATGTATTCTATGTCGTTGTTTCCTATTTGTATTTGCATATTATCTTTTATTATTTTTATAATTTTGTTATGCAGTTCCATGTAAGATTTTTCGTCATCCCAAACCCCAAAAAACACAAAGTTTCTCTGCACACTACGTTTTTCTAACTCATAAAGCTTTTTGTCTTGGTTGCTGACCTCTAATTGTACTTTTTGGACACTTTCGGTGATATTTTCAATTTTTTGGTCAATGTGTATCTTCAGTTTTGTGGTGATGTTGTCTTCTATGTTAGATATTTGAGTTTCTACGGATTTAAACCTTTGTTCCATGTCGTTTTTCATTTCTAATATCAATTTCTCTATTCTATCCATTTTCTGGTCTTCAATTTGGACTATTTATAGTAGATTGGTGTTTATTATTATTGTTTTGAAGGATGTTTATATAATAGTGGTATCCTCTGGTAGTAAATCCGTTAAACTATGTCAACTAATCTATGGCTGTAATACAGGGCAAAGTTAAAAAGCGCTGTTTTGTTTTAGTTATCACTAGTTCACATGGGTGGCGCTTATTATTAGTTTTCTTTGAACTGTTTTTGATATAATCGCAGGTAGTTTATTTTATTTTAAGTTATGTTGTTATTATATTATTTTCTTTTTATGTTATGCGTTATTTATTATTATTATTTTATTATCTCAGTATTTAAACTGTATCTATAGCTATATTTTATTGAATCTCACAGTAGGTAGATATTAGCTTTTTACAAAAGTAACAGTTTTGTTACTAATTTTCTTTTCACTATTGGCTGAAAAATTGTCTTCGCCTAAAAAACACAAAGCACTGGAATTTATATCGCTCGACTAATTTATTCGCGATTTTCTAATTAAAACTATTAAAATAAACGGAGCCGATATGAACACAACAATTGGCGCCCACCATCATCCCTATAACATATAAACTATTACTCACTAATATTACGAGTATATACAAATAAAAAAGGATAAGGGTAGGAAAGTTGTACAATAAAATCACTATAGGTAAATATGAACACTTGAATGAACTTTATACCAAAAACAACATAGTATCACGCCTGTATTCCCCGAAGGGGTAGGCCGAGGGCCGAGTTCCACGTAATAGGGGGTGAGCCTATTGTATTTAGAAATGTTCCCGGTAGACGACCGGGCACATTTCAAAACTCCGGGCTGCTACTGAGATTTTTTCTTTTTACAAAAAACCCAATAACACTGCCCTACTCGTGAATCGAACCCAAGACCTCATGATCAGCAGTCGCTTACACTAGCACTGCACCACAGAAGCAGCCAACTTTATACCAAGTGGATTAAAGTTCGTTCAAGTGGCAATCAACCAATCAATGGCCAGCAACGTGCCCAAAATGTTGGCAGCATTACCCGCTGGATGGCCAGGCATATCCTTTGGCGGAGGTATATTTTTTTTTTTATATTATCAAAACATATTATTAGTAGTGCGATATATGAATTAGGTTTACTTCATATATTTTTGTACCCTGCAAAGTTCCTTGGCATTCAGTTTTTAGACATTTATATTTAAAAACCTATTTTAACTTATATTTAAATGCATACCTACATAGACAAGCAGAGACAAAGGATTTCTAATTGCTACTTACTATACTTGTTCACAATATTAAGTTGTTTTAGCTCACTCACATGTATCACAGACTTCAAACAAGCACGTATATAAGCTACTCCTGTCATACTCCTCCGCCTCCTGTATATTTTAATTTTGTTACTTTATGTATATGCGAGTAGCATTATCACAAAGGAATGTAAAAAAGGTATGGTACATTATGAAATCCTTAATATACCGAAATTGCCAGTTATCTAAGAGCAAAGTTTCTTATACGTCGTAATGTCGGCATAAGGCTGGTGTACATTATGCCATTTTTTGTATTTTTTTTTTTATTTCTTGGTCTAACTTGAGATATAACATTATCGTACATTAAAAAATATAAATAATAATAAATATAGTGAATGATGTAAAACCACTCAAGAGATATTTTCAGTTTTGCTCGTGTCTTATAACAGGACAGGATAGCTTTGCTCGTTTTCAAAAAAAACCTGTGATACAGATCACCAGGAACCCCGTAATGGATTTTTAATGTATCACACATATACGGAATATAGTTTATAAGCACGTATAAAATATTAATTTTAAATAAAAAAAATCTGTGATTTTTGACAGATAAATAAATAATAGATAAATATTCACGGACATTTTCACACAACGTCCTCTAGTGATTTTATTGCGGAGTGTTGTTTCATGGGAGTCTCTATGGGAGTCTCTGTTATTTATTTCTTTATTTAATGATATATTTCTTACGGATGATTGAAAGACTTAAGATAATCAAGAGAATACATTGATTTCAAATAAAATCTCGTTTGACGAATATGAACACTCATTGATGATTAGGAAACCCATTATCGACCACCTTAAGTGTTTCATAAAAATACAATATTATGAGATACATACACACTTACATACTGTAGCCATTCTTAACGCTAGGCAGTCTGGACCTAATTTTAAAGACCTGGCAGAAGCTAATTTAATCTAGTCTAGCTAGTACTAGTAAATTCATTCTTTTCATATAGATATCATAGTAGATATCCTTTTGGATTACAACTAAAGATATTGTAAATGGTTTTAAATAAAAATAAAAAGTCTTAATGAAATTCAAAATTAAAAATAGTTAAATTAGTAGTCTATAATATTAGGTATTCATGCTTCATAATTTGGACCATATATAATATATCGTTCGTCTTATAAAATTGTACGAACGATTTGTATTGAAAAGTAGTTACCTATATACTTTTTTGCAACTTTCACACGTAGGTAGTTAACGAATTTTTTCTTGGATCGACTTTCGTATACTAACCTTTTTCTATTTACTTCGAAATATGTTGATTTCCTTACAGTTGACCCAAATAATTTTACTTCCTCGTTGATCCATGAATTGAATCAAATTGGTTCGAACCCTCACGCGACATTTTACATTACAACGGCCCCAGAACCTGCAAATTGTTAGTTTGTTTGTTATAGTTTGGAAGGAGAATGAAGTTTATTTTATTTTTTAACCCCCGACGCAAAAAGAGGGTTGTCATAAGTTTGACGTGTCTGTCTGTCTGTCTGTGGCGCCGTAGCTCGCGAACGGATGAAGCGATTTCAATTTAGTTACCTAACAATTCAATTACAAATAGCCATGTGATACTAATGAAAAAATAAATAATAGGTAATAAATAACGGCCCCCAACGCGATGTATTTTTTTTAGAATTATTAATACTCGTACATACTTAGGTACTTTAAGATTGAGTTTCTTTTATTATTTTTTACTTTTTAAAGGGAACTCAGGTTAATGTGTCGGGGTTTCTTTTTAATTTTTAATTTAATTTTTATTTACTGTCGAACCACCTGCGAACTTTACCACACCAACAGCATAGGCAGACGTTTAATTCATTCACATAATTACATCATGAGTCTTATTGGCCATACTTATAGGCCGTGGGGGGCTGGCTTTAGAATTGTCCCACCCCTTTCTACCCACGAGAGTCGTAAGACCCGACTGAGAGATACCGGGGGAGTGGGCAACAGCACTCCCTCGAGTATTAACAACATCCACTGGGATCGCCAACCCGCCTGCCAAGCGTGGCGATTACGGCATTATCCGCCATGACGGGACCGCTCGTGCGTTCTCTTGGGGAGGCATATGTCCAGCAGTGGACGTTAAAAGGCTGATGGATGGAAGGATTATTGGCCATAAGTTGATTATCTGTGTAGTAGACGTAAAGCCATTCCAGAATCTGTGCTACTAAAAATTTTAGCAGGAAATATCCAATTACATTTGGCCTAATCCGGTACTCGAATCCGATTTTTTTTATTTGTTTTATTGCTTGTTGTGGCAGACTAGCCACCGCCCATCTGATGGTAAATGGTAACCGTCGCTCATGGACTTAACTATACCGGGAGTATTGTCAAGCCGCTGCCCACTATTTCATTCCACAGAAATGAAATGAAAAAATAAACAGCTATCTCTTGCTACAGCCACAACGCAACGATGTGCTTCATGGCCGTCACACGGGAGATGGTGGTACCAACCCGCTCGGGCCCGATACCAAGTGAATACTCCCACTTGGTACCCATCCCTACCACCAGTCATGCAATGGATGATAATTGCTTACTTCCCTTAGCCGCCTCATACGACACCTGTGGGAAAAAATGGGGTAGTGATACTTGTATTCTTAGTCCATCACCACATGGACAAACCCTTTTTTTTTTGATTCGGCGTGAAAAAATGTATCTAGCCGTACACCTCTTCGTTCGGGGCAACGAACAGAGGGAAAGAATGGGGTGGTAGTGTGGGGCCCGCACCCACTAAAGAAACCCGCCGTGTGCAGTCTCTCCGCCTGACCACACAGACAAACCCTAGATTTAGTAGTGACAAATTATACTTTTGTGTCAGATTCATATAGATTTTTGTTCTAATGAACGGTCCCGATTTTATTACTTCAAGTAAACCTGCAAAACAATGATGTATTAGTTGTACCCATAAAATATGAATAAAACATACATTAACCCATCTCAGTGAAACATAACAGGCTTATTATTAAGTACCTAATTACTTCTCGTGTGTTGATACAAGTACAATATAAACACATATATTTGTAGAAGTCCTATTAGTTAGTTCAGTAAACAAACATAACAAGCTCTCAAATATTCTACAATATTGTTTACCAATAGTCTGTGTGTAGCCAGCAAAAATCCTAATTTGGCGAGCGCCCAGCCCATTAAAACATTATCGTACTTTATGTGTCTGGCAGTCCTGGATAAATAATCCTGATTGTCCTTTGTACCGCTGTTGCTATAGCTGGGATTTAGTTGATTTGTATGGTTCATGCAAATTATTTGGTTGATTTTGATTGATGTGGCAATGTTGTCACTGCCTCGGTGTCTTTTTTTTTAAAGCTGGCAAAAGTGTCCTGCCGCACACCCCGCTGCCCGGAGAGACAACGGGGTAGTGTGGGGCTCTCTCCTACTAAAAACCCACTTTGCACCCTCGCCCACCCTTGCTACGGCGGAGCACGGGTACTGCCTCGGTGTCTAACGGTAGTGAATGCGACTGCGAATCATGAGCTCTCGAGTTCTATTCCCGGGTCGGTCCATTAAAATTTTATTGGAATTTTCCGTCAAGAAATTCGCGTAGCCAGCAGTTGGAAAGTTGGTAGTGTTTCACCCCCGTGCCTCACAAAGTGCGCAAAGTCGTTGGCCCGGCCCTGGTCTCTATCCGGTCATATAGTAATGCCGTCCCATCGAATTATGATAGTGAAGGAACTGGGAGTGCACTTGTGTGTCTTATGCGTACATGGCTAGTGTCTGTTGACTCTATCTCTAGTCTAGAGATCATCATCAATGTTGTTATTAACTCATTTGTTACGTCGTGATCGGAAAGTACGAGTAATTACCAACAAAACAATAATACTTAACAATTAGACTCCGTCGAGTTTGGATACGTATGATTCGTCTTGATGAGTACTTTGTCTTTAGATGGTATCCAGGGTCTGATGATGGAGCTAGAAAGTGGCCATAGGAACTCTGTTATAAAACGACATAACTCCATCGAGTTTGGGCTCGTATGATTTGTCTTGACGAGCACTTTATCTCTAGATGGTATCCAGGGTCTGAAGATGGAGCTGGAAGGTGGCCACAGTGACTCTGTTATGAAACGATGCAACCCTATCGAGTGTATACTCGTTTGATTCTTCTTGAGGAGTACTTTGTCAAGTTATGATCATTTTATTTCTACAAAATAATTTCGATGTTTTCACATCTGCTAGACGTACCGCGACGTCTAGTTTTTGTTTGTAGAGAGTGAAAGAGTACTACAGGTATTTAATTTATACGTTAAGTTTAATGTTGGGGGTCTAGCTGAAAATCAGTGTTGTGAACTTGAAAAAAAAACGCATTTGGCTACCATTCTTACACTTTTGATATTTTATGTCTGTTCTTTTTATTCTTTCCAATCTTAAGTAACAAAACATAATATAAATTTAAAGCATTTAAATGCTAAATTCTAAATTTTCCAGATTTGTTTATTTTGAAATGACACATATTATATGTATATAGCGATAATCAACGACACAATATTTACGTTTAATCATAAATTAAAAGTGTAATAATCGTTCAAACCACTCATAACTCATAACACAAGACATGTTCAGCAAAATACCAAGACACTAAACTAAGCCTTAAGTTTGCTTGTTTGACCACGACGCAGCCTGTTCTTAGACTGTTTATGACTTCAAACTTGCTAACTACAAACTTGTATAAATTAGAGCCATGCGCCTCTGTGCAATATGCAACGTCTTATGGATCCATTTTCTGAAAATAAACAGTATATATTAGTGTCTCAAAGTCTGTGATTATTTTTGTCTATTGAAACAATAGACCAGTTGCTTATCGAATTTTATATATACTGTGGTTAGGCAGTTGATTTGAGTTAGCTAATTTTGTGGTCCAAAAATTAATTGTGTATTAAAATAATGTAAAACTTACTTTTTTTAAATTTTGAATACAGTTACTGATAAACTCAACTAGTGCATTTAAATGGACGTTAGTCTTGAGCTATAATTTTAATTAAAAAAGAGCGTACCACGAGGCCCGTCACAGCACGATTGTACTAAAATCTATTTAAATAATCGCGATATTTCCTTAAAGGCCCACTGCTGCATTAGTTCGTTTGTATTAGGTATTGTGAGATTTATTTAAATTTATTTAATATATAGACAATCTTGGTATATCTACACTAAAAAGTCTTGCTACGAAATTCGGCCGCTTGTGGCGTTTGTTATCGCGATAATAATGCTATATACACTTGGGTCAAGCGCTCGTCTTAATTATTAGTAAAGTTTTACGATTTTAACTGTTATAAACCTATGAAACAAAGATATATTGCACGAGGTGTGTACTATCCTCGTTTCACGCAGAAAAACTGTTTTTTCTAACTTAAAATGTCTCTATTTATCATATATTGCACTTGTAAAATAATATATACACACACATATCAAGAAAAAACACAACTTTTAACGCTCATGATATTTTTGATGCCATTTTTGTTAAAAAACTGTTTGAAAAAGTTCTGTCTTAGACGTCCGTTTGTTGTAGGTAATGTATGTTAATACGATAACGACCAAAATACTTTACTAATTTTAGACTACTAACTAGACTTTTTTTTTCTTATACGAATTAGTATGATTACGAATAGAGCCCAATCACTTTTCACGGTCTGATTCGATGTGGTCTAATTGTTATTAAATAAAAGAAAACTTCTTAAAACTCACTTCTTAAAATTTGCGCGAGATGGCATATAAGACATGAAACCCACATTAATACTTTTGAAATTAGCGCTATCTATGTGATTTATTGAAAACTCCTTAGTAAGACCAATACATTATTAGTTACTTATCAAATAATCAATTTTATTGTGAAAAATGAAGATTATTACATTATTATTATTATTATTCACTATATCTATTTTACAACATATTTTACACATTTTTAAAGATATTATAAAAATACACAAACACTCACACCAACAAAAAATACAAACAAAAATACAATCAGCTAAATATAATAAATTTAAAAATGAATAAAATAGTAGGCCACTGACATCGGGTGCAGGGACCAAGCTGCCGGTGGTTAGGGCTCCAGAGACAGGAACCTCCTCACAATGTGTGCCGTGTCGAGGATTACTGCCTTCTGCATCAAGCCCTTGATCCAGCTATCTAACGAGAGTCTCTTTAGATGTTGGTCGAGACTCTTGGCGATCAGCCCATTGACTGATAAGACTATCGGAACAATAATTGTCTAGTCAACATCCCACATGTCGGCAATCTCGTGAGCCAAATCCAAATATTTAATTTGTTTTTCTTTTTCAGCTTTCACGAGATTCTCGTCATGTGGAATAGTGACATCGACAATTAGTGCACGGCGCTCTGATCGGTCTATCACCACTATATCAGGCTTATTAGCAGCAATAGTCCTATCAGTAATGATAGACCGATCCCAGTACAACGTTGCACGGTCATTTTCGAGAACTGGGTCGGGCACATATCTATAGTACGGCACTTCTACTTCCACCAATTATTTTGCAAAGTATTTAAATTTAGAGTTACATAATTATTTTTAAAGTATTACGATATAAAATCGTTAAAGTATATTGACAGTGCTCCAAATATTCCTGTAAGAATGAAATGAATAACCTACTGTTATTTTTAGGAAAATGGTGAGTCGATTATAATACCGCATACATAGGAGAATGTCATTAGGAATGTAGTGGCTGGTAGCCTGGCGAACTTCCAACATATTCCGCTGTCTGCTTTTGCCAATAATTGTTGCTGAACGAGTTTTCTCCTTTGTGGAAAGTTCATAAACCTTTAACAGTATAACGTTCCTGAAGCCTTACCATTGAGTACACAAGTTAATGTTTAAATTAATATTTATTGCTTAAGTTAATATATATTGTTCAACACTTTTCTAGCTAGACATTATATTATTATATTTTTATTTAAGAGATACCATCATGAACTGGGGAATAATCCCTGTAGCAATACAAATACCGGACACAACATACAACGTGGGAATTGCACCCACAATACTACGACACAGAGGTTCATCACCACGAGAAATGCCAAACAAACCCACACCTTTTCTAAAATAAATTTTAACTAGTCCTTAATTTTAAACTACTATTATTCGCAATCGTCCATTTCTATAATCTGTCTGGATCTCTCGGTAAAAAATTGCCATCATCTGTTATAGAATAATTTTTCAATATTATATTACGATTTCTGCGGGAACCTGTGGAGTGAGGCTGACCGACCGCATTCGGAATGACGACGTAAGAAAGCGTGTAGTTATGAAAGAGAGTATTGGTGTATAGATGCGAAAGGGAATGCTCCGATGGTTCGGACATGTGGAAAGAATTCTGTTCGTGCGACTGGTTAAAAAGATATACGATGCGAAAGTGGAAGGATGTATAGGTACAGGGAGAGACTGAGACTCGCCTAACTAAACCAAATCAGTCATGTATTGAAGGAAGGTGGAGTCAGGAGTCTGCGAAACCGGCGAGCGTGCATGAAGAGAATTAGGAATGTTGAGGAAGCGAGTGTTGTATGCAAGAATAGAGCCTTTTGGCACTCTATTCTCTCTGCTTACCCTGCAATGGAGGTCGCGTGATGATAAGTAAGTTCAATATTACAATTAAATTTTATTTTATAGAAAACCTAGGATGTAGTGTTTATAAAAATCATCTTAGAATAGTGTTACCGCATTATTACTACGAATACCTACTAATTAAAAAATTAGGTGTACATGTAACACAAATATAAATAATATCTCTAGTTTTGAAATAAAACTACGTTTACGGAATCTATCGCGTTTACTTGATTTTATACTATCCCGACGTTTCGAATACTTTACAGCATTCATGATCACGGGTAGACTTAGATGGTAGAGGTCCAAGGATGATATGTTGTTTCAACGGTTTCACCTACCCATAGTTATATGATTGTACAAAAAATTTTGGTTTATTTATTTTAACCCACCTAACATTCGTTTAGAAACACAATTAAAAATATTTAATAGTTTTATTTCAAAATATGTAACATTCGCGTAAATATCAGAAAGTATTAAAATATCTCTAGACTGAGTTATAATTAGCTTTAGAGTAGAAAAGTATATTATGTAGTCATGTTGTGAAAGCAAAACAATGAATATCCCATCGTAGCTTCTCTAAAGGTACCCATACAAATCTTAATCCAGTGGCTATGACATAATCCCCGGTACATCCACGTAGTGAGTGTACGTGCAGTGAGGCGACACAACGTAAATTGTCCATGAAACATCAACAGCCCCACTGCGATCGATGCATGTATAGAGTAGCATGAAAAGAGAGCCTATATATTTTTCCTACGATATATTTTAGTATATTATGGCCTATATGAGCTATCTAGAATTTAACCACAATTTCAACACAACACTATCAAAACAAAAGTAATCATCATTTATTTTGGTTTTTAGTGTTTTTTATATAGGTGCTTAGGTTAGAGTAGGTGGTACATGATGGGGAGGGCTTCCTTGGGTGCATCTTGTATGAGAAAGCGTCGAAAAGAGTCTGAAAATTACAAAGATAGCACCTAAAGCGCAGTAGAGAAAGAAATAGAGCACAGCGAGAGTCTTCCGAAGACCGTGAGGAAAGGTTGGCGTACTCATATAAAAAAATTGTACGCCAACTACTGCTCCAATGAGCCAAAGAAGTTTCGAAGTAAACTAAAAAAATATCATCGATGTATACAATTTATTAGATTTTTGTTGATTTTTAAAAAACCGCTCCACCGTTTTTAATAAAATCTAAATGTGACCACCTCTGAAGTAGAATCTACCAAACGTTTAACAAACATACAAAAAAAAACTGAAAAACGGTTGACCCTAAAGGCCATCCCTGCAACTTCCCGCTAATTTGATACTTAAGCGGTCAAAATTGCACTTATTACGTTGAGCTCAAAAGTATGATTTTCTTGTCATTTTGAGCTTTCCAAACTCAAAGAGATAACTGTTTGCTATACGGACATCATCGCGGAAACATTCGGGGAAGCTTCCTAGGACCTCAAAACGTCAACATCCGTTAAAAACTCGAAAAACGGGGTAAAACTACCCAACTTTTGAAAATTTTAAATTTTCTTAGCGGGAAGTTAGAAACATACAACCGAATTGAGACCTTTTCGAAGTCGGTTGAAAATTAAAGATTTGAAATTTATTTGACTTCCTTAAAGGATGATATAAAAAAATTGATTTCATATGTGAGGTTATGTAAATACCTTATTTTAATTATCGATATCTTCCAATATTTTGTTATTTTTTTGTTATTATTTAAGCACGTGATATATTTAGCTACTTATTAGAACTACTTGTGGATTATCGGTCCACATACCGTAGCCTATGCAAACACAATTCATGAGTGTCGTAAAAGCTGAAGAGTATACGCAGTTCTGGGCTATTAGTACAGGAGCCGCCGCCTATTTTTTTAAGCGATTAATAACAGGTTCAATCTTTGTGAGTAGGTTCCGTTTGACGAGACGCCCAAGTTTTTCTCTGTAAAAAATCTCGATAGAGGTAGCTAATAAAGAGCGCAGGTATAAAACATTTCTATTCGATGGGGTGTCGAAATTGTCTAACTAACAGTAAGTTTAAATGTTAAGATAATTGGATAATAAACTCGGAAAAACAATTGTCCTACAAAATGGTTAGTTTGACTGAAGCATGCTCCACTACAAATATAGAGAGACAAATATAAATAAAGAGGTCATTCAAATTATTAACCATCTGATTTTTTGAATGCAGCTTTGTAAATATTTATATAATGAAATGGCCATATAGTCCTACAAATTTAGTGGTACATTTTCTCTGTCCCACGCTTGGAAGTTGTCGAATTAACGGACACTTAATAGACCTCTTACAAGATTTTTCACTGAGAAAAATTTGAGTGTCTCATCGAACGGAACCTACTCAAATATTCAGCCTGTTATTAATCACTAAAAAAATAGGCGGTGGCTCCTGGACCATATATAATGCCGTCTACTTCAATCCCAAGGAGGGTTACTATGAGACAAACAGCAAGTTGTAAAACAGAATGTTCTGTTAATTGTTCGCTTGGGCATAAACGTAGGAAACGTACTATATATAGATGGGTTGATTTGCATGAAAATGATAACTTGTAAAAATAGCGTCCATGCAGCATGCAGTCGCTGGCAAGCTGACTACAAAATAATAAGGTACCACCTCACTACGGCTATTTTAAATGTTGTGAAGTGAAACGGATCTTTGGATTTAGTACACTTTTTATTTTTTTGTTTAAGAGTACACACAAATTGAGAAACGCTGTTATAAGTGTGATATCTGCAGTATATTAAGTTTGAGTGGAACATTCACATTTCCTTCACTACTCTGTGCAATGAACAATGTAATATCAGATATTGTTGCAGTTGTTCTCTTGATTACTTACACGTATGGTGTATACTGGAACAAAGGTAACCATTACGGCCAGAACTGTTCCGTTTACATTATTATTAAGATCTACTCGTAATAATAAGTAGCATATCAAAATTAAAATATTGTGAATTTCATTCGTACAAAGAAATATTTGATTATTTTTTTTGCTTACGAGGAGTTCGAACGGTTGGCAATGTTAAGCAACTTTTGATAGGCTGGAAATCAGATGGGTGACCAAAATGTAGACCACTTATTTGTGGCCATGTGATCTCCTCCATGCTTCAGAAGGTACAATAAGCAATGGGTCCCGGTAGTCAAAAAACTTATTTAGTACTAGCGGCTACCCGCGACCTCGTCCGCGTGGAATTTCATTATTATCTTTTATGTTAAGACTCAGTAAAAGCCTAAAGACTATTTATGAAATCAGCTATCTACCAGTGCCAAACACTTAAAAAAATCATATTTTGTTTTTGGGAACCTCATCCATCCATCCATCCATCAGACTTTCATCGTCTACTGCTGAACATAGGCCTCCCTAAAATGGGGGCTTTACCATAATCGCCACGCTTGGCAGGCGGGTTGGCGATCGCAGGGGATGTTTTTAGTACACAGAGGAACGCTGCTGCCCGGTCTCCCGGTATCCCTTAGTCGGCTTTCACGACTCCCATAGGAAGAGACGGGGTGGAGCTATTCTAGGTGCCGGCCCCACACGGCCCTAATTACGTTCAAATGTATTTTTTATATATATTACAAAGAGACATTTCAATTTTATTTATTTCTAGAGATGAAAAAGTTTTATTTTTTTTAAATAGTAAAAATATAACTCTCTAGGCTACGTCACTGCCTTTGCCCACGGATCAGCTGTCAAAAGCTAGATTTTAGGGTATATCTCAGGTTTGCGATTTTAGCGGGATAAAATGTATACAACTTATTTTTAATCAAAAAGTTTCATCAAAATCCGTTAAGTAGTGTTTATCCGTTGTTTTATGTTCAAAGACGCCTAAACAGCCTAATAGTTCCATTATTTCTCATGTACCTTAAATGCGCAGACCGCTCTGTTACAGCTTTATAATACTACTGCTACTACTTATCATCACGCCATTTTCCTTGCGGGGTAGGCAGAGAGGACAGATTTCCAAGAGGCTTTATTCTTGCATACATCTCTCGCTTCTTCAACATTCATAATTCTCCTCACACACGGTTTCGGAGACTCCTGACTCCACCTTCCTTTTCCTTTCTTCAATACACGACCGATTTGGTCTAGGTAGGTGAGTCTTTATCTCTCCCTGTAACCTACATCCTTCCACTTTCGTATTTACAATAAGCTTTAGCTTTATATTATAAATGAAAACATAATTACTAATATTATAACATCAATGCACACATATATAACACAAACTTTTACCCGCGACGTCTCCTGCGTCGACGTCAAAATTCAAATTTATTAAGTCGTTACCACATCGCGCAGGAACTTCAAAAATTGTGTGTGCCATCTATCGATAGATGGCGTTGGTCGTAGAGACAAATGTGATAAGGAGATTGGGATGATCGAAAGATCTGTACTATAGCTCAGTGGCTTAGAGCACTTCCCCGGATTGGAAAAGACGCGGGTTCGATTCCCGCTAGTACAAAAAATCTCTTTTTCCTTATTCACAAATAATTTGTACCTACTATAAAAAGTAGCGGAGCATGTCGAATGCTAAAAAATATAGATCAAAAAATATAAATCAATTTAATGGGCAACAAGTGTGCAATATGGAATCGATTTATTCAAATCTGCTTCATATCAATACATCGATACTAGTCCAAATAGAAACATGTATTATCTATAAACATTATCCGTTCGCACCCTAAGAAAATACATAAAAAAATATTCTATCATAAATATTTTAAATCGCATTACATATCCACAAAGCTTTTATCATAAAATATGTAAATATTAAAAGCGACCAAATAATCCGAGCGGATCCCTCATAGCGGTGTATAGCATAATATCTTATTTTACTACAAACCCCTCATAGAGGAAAGGATCTCAGATCAAATATTCAAACGGCGGAGATTTCTAAGAAGCAAAAAAGTTTAAATATTTACTTTAATTTCGTTAAAAAGTTCTGCGTTTCGATATTGAAATTTTTTTTTAAGATTGGAGATGCATTTTTAAGTCGAATAACACATTAAAACCTGTGTTTTGTTAAAATAGCTTGAAAGAATATCATGAATAACATAACTAGAATTATTATCCTAACTATTATAAAGTTGTAAGAAGATATTTGACATAAATTTTTTGTCTGTTTGTTTGTTTGCTCATCACTCAAAAACTACTCAACGAGTTTTTATGCAACTTTTTTATTTGATAGCTCTTGATTAGACTTAAAAAATAGTATACATTTTATCCTGCTACTATATTTGGCTGCGGCGGATCCGCGAGAAAACTCTGCGGTTGCATTTCGTATCGTGAGAGAGTGCCGGAGGCCCAAACACCCTCCCTATCCTCTCTTTACTATCCTTCCTATCCTCTCGTTTGTATTCTTCCTATTCTATTCTTATTATCCTTCCTCACCACCTTCTATCCCTTTCCTTGGAGATGGCGACGCGCGAATGATGCCTTTGGTGTTGCTAGCGTCTATAGGCTACTACTAAAAAAAGTCAATAATAAAAATGCACTTTCTCCCAAGCTACAATCTAAAAAACAAACTTCTAGTAACTTCTATAAAAAAGAATTTTTCTATCTAAATAGCTATGTACTTTACTATGCAAAGTTACGTACAGCGTAACACACTCGCATCCAAATGGTTCATTAAGGAAAACCGTCCTGAAAACTCTCAGATTTGACTCTCAAACTTTGGTGCAAAAGCAAACTTAAAGTTTCCTTCAGTGGAGTACGAGAACCACCTTACAAGATATTTTTCTCTTATTTTTCAATGGTCAATAAATCCTATCGGTGTAACCTAACGGTCGTAATGGATGGATCTCATTTGTTTTCAGGCCAGTTTCAATAAAAGATTTCCTCAGGAGTATCGAGAACGTTAACACATTCTACCCTATTTTCATTTTGGATTTAATGATGGATCTTCTGACGATGGACACGACACAATAGGTGTACAGTTGAGTCTACTAATCGGTGACTTGTTAGCTTCTGCTGTTTATCCTATTAATATTATAAACTAGCTGATACCCGTGACTTCGTCTATGTTACTTATTATATTAACAGAAAAGACACATCGCTAAACAGAATAATAGTAGTTTCTTAAAACATTAATAATGTTTAATGACTGCACAGATGGTGGAGTGGTTTACCTCCTGCCCGAGTGTTGTAGGTTCGATTACCATACAGGTCAACTCTGTGTGATCCACAAATGGTTGATTTGATCTGAGTCTGGGTGTGCTTTGTGTCCGTGAAATTGTATGTTTGTAAAGTCCCCTGCGATACAAGGATTATTCCTTAGTGCAGGGTGTTTGTTGTTTTTTATAAAAAAACGAATATATTGCAATCTGTTCTAGTAACTAGGGTTAATGAGTTTCTCGTAAAAAAAAACAACTTTTTCTTCTCAGTGCTACTGGAGTTTGGAAATGTGCCCGGTATACGACAATAGGTTCGCTCTCTATTACGTGGGACTTATACATATCTGGTGACAAAACAAATAAACAAACTTACTTTCAAATTCTATTTATAACATTGGTAAGGATATGAATAATTTCTTTTTACAGCCCATGGCCCATAGAATGTAACTCACTAAATCGTATCGACATCGCATCATGACATTGTCATTGGTTGAGAGATCTTAAAAGATCTCCGTGATTGGTTGAGCGATTATTAAAACATCACGCGTCTATGTGTGTGCCGTGCAAGGTCTGGACCTTACACTGAGAATCGAACTTGATACCATTGTCATTGCAGTTCTTGATCTTATTATTTTATTTTATCATTATTTTATATTATCATCCAATATGTATTTCCTATAAAAACCTATTCTTTTCTAAAGCCCCCAATATCAGTAGAGTTCTAAAAGATAGATATATACATCGGAAGATACTTCCACAAAGCCATCCGAATAGCTATCTTACGAACGCCCCGAAAAATCTGTTCATGATTTACCGCAGTACTCTCTTTGGAGAATGCCATAAAACAGTCCCCTGTCATCGGCAGGCAACGAAATCGACTGGCAACGCTTTACAAATATTTGGCCATCCGAGTGGTCGCGTCATTCCTTTGAATTTATCGCTTAGAATTTGACGGCAGTGGTGATAAACATATAAAGGTAGGTTTGAGGGTGATTCAGTGTAGTTAAGGGTGGCATAAATCTGCCAATTTGCCTATTATTTTTGCTAAATTATCTTTTGTATTATCATAAAGACAACGTTCACTCTCTCGAGACCAATCCCTGTATCGCGGAGGACTAACAAACATGCAATTTATTTATTTATTTATATATATTTTTTTTATTGCATGTAGACGAGCCGCGGTCCATCTGATGGTAAATGGTAACCATCGCCCATGGACTCGACTATACCGAGAGTATTGTCAAGCCGCTGCTTACCAATTCATTTCACAGATGAAATGAAATATAAACGGCTCTCTCCTGCTACAGCCAAAACGCAACGATGTGCTCTTCATGGCCGGTCACACGGGAGATAGTGGTACCAACCCACTCGGGTCGGATACCAAGTGAGTACTCCCACTTGGTACCCAGCCCTACCACCAATCATGCAATGGATGATAATTGCTTACTTCCCTTAGTTGCCTCATACGACACCCGTGGGAAAGAATGGGGTGGTGACACTTGTATTCTTAATCCGACACCACACGGACAATTTTACAAGTTTATTTTATTTATTTAACGATACAAAGCCAATTATAGGTTTCCACAAATCGCAGCAAATAAAACCTTATGGAACACTAATAATAAATACAGCAACGGTAACACATCTTAAAACTATTTTAACATTTTTTTTTGTACACCCACACTCAACATTGATTTATGAAGCACACAAAAAATTGTACTGTATGGGTATCGAACCCACAATACCACTCCGACAGGATAATCAAAAACTGAAAGTATGCGTACTTACTTACGAGAATTGTAAATAAGATGACACTAAAAACTTTTCAAGATCATTGTCGTCATCTACAAGAAACGGGATGGGTGGATAAGAAGGATAATAAGGAGAGGATATTTGGGTTAGGCCTCCAGCGCTCTGGGGTGCGGGTCGGGATACCGGGATACCTCCGCGTTGGTGCAGCCCGGGCAACGTCGGCACACTAGTGCCGGCGGCTGAATCCCGGCAGGGGACGGCAGGGGACGTGTCCCTCTGATTAGCAGAGGGCACAGTGGATAGGCCGGACGTCCGCCGTGGAGGGTCAGCGGGGCCATAGTGGCCCCCCCGACCCTGGGGTGGGGACAGCGGGGTCACAGTGACCCCCCCGTCCCCGGAGGCGGGGCTTTCAGCCCAAGCGCCGACGGGCTCACTGCCTACAGTGAACTGACCGTCTGCCGCGGAGGGCCGGCGGGGTCATAGTGGCTCCCCCGGCCCTGGGAGGGTGATGGCGGGGTCAGACCCCCCCGTCCCCGGATAAGTGGCTTTTGAGCTTTAGGGGCGACGGGCTCATCGCTTGCTTCGCGAGCGGTGGGCACGGTCTGATGCAGACCACCGCTCGGCCCAACCCGTAATCCTGAATGGACAGGACCGGGGGTCTTTGGACCGCGGGGAAGAAAACCCCTATAAAAAATTACCCCAATCCCGTGCTCTGTTGCCCGGCCAGGGGATGCATGGCTGAGGGGAGCTCAGTCGCGAGGGTGGCCCGTCGGAGGACGTTAAACTTAAAATCATGGCGAAAGTTAAGAACATAAAGAGTCCCCAAGAGGGTACCGGGTGCGATGCTCCCGGAGAATCCCTCACAGGGCCGAGTAGCAATACCGGCCCTGTCAGCTCCGCGTATTTGGGGGGAGCAGCTGACGCCAAGAAGAAAGGAGAGGTGGAGGAGAGAAGGAGGTCGAAGAGGAGGACTACCCGTGGGAGGAAACCCACACCCGCGGGCAGCCCAACGGAGGGCACTGGCAGCTCGGCTGTGGAAGGTGCCGATATAGATTCGGATGGCGGTGGCAGTGGCGCCCCGATCGGAGGCGCTGTCTCTGCGGGACCCTCAGGGTCCCAACAAGATGCGCCAGGTTCGGTGGGGCAGCCTTCGCGGCTCCTGAAGCGTTCAATTGCGCAGGAGGGTAACGCTTCGGAGTCCGAGGGCAGCTCGACATCGATGCCCGCGCCGGCAAGGCCAGGAAGATCGGCCAAAAGGGGCCGTAGTACAGGTAAGTACGCAGGTGGTGTGCCGCGTTCGCTATCGCAAGCGGACGAGGCTATAGTTAGGGAATTGGGAGCGGAGCTGTCGGTGGAGGAGAGGGTGACCCTTCTCACATCGAGGCTCCACGAGGTGCCTCCGGACGAGGATGGTCCACCTTCAGTGGAAAATTGCCCGGAAGGTCTCCGACGCCCTCGCCATCGTTTCTACGGTGGCTAATGGGTCACGGAGCCTCCAGGGCAACTTCGCGGAGGCCCTCAGAAAGGTCTCCGAGGTTGTTAATAATTCGGTGGAGTCGCTCCGGCGTAACCTGGTGCCAGCGGGGACTGGGAGGCCGGAGGCGCCCTGCCGCTGCAGGTGCCTTGAAGCAGAGGTGGCAGAGCTCCGGAAGGAGCTCGCCAGCCAGCGCACCAATCTCGCCAAGGCCGGGCCAGGGGCCTCTGCCTTAACGGCGGGCGCCGGGCCTCCGGCCCCTGGTCTTCTGACGGAGGAGCAGATATGCCAGGTCATGGATCGCGTCAATGCGGTCTATGAGCCCCGCCTCGGCTCCACAAACGCTAGGGTGCCGCCGGAGTCAAGGCTCCGCCCAGCATTGGCCGCGGACAAGAAGGTCGCGCCGCCTTCAGGCCCAACGCCGCTGCCCTGTCAGGGTGGCCGCGTGGCCGGCTACTCCGCGGCCGCAGCTGCGCCGCCCAAGGGGCAGGGCAAAGCTGCCAAGGTGAAAGCGGTGCAGAAGGCTGGGCAGCGCTCCAAGGGCCAGCCCAGGGAGGAGTTCCCTCCTCTCTCGCGTGCTGGCCAGCCATCGCGTGCCCCAGCAATCGTGTCCCGGGATTCTCGAGTCCCAACTCCCGCGCCGTCCGGCTCTGCACCCTCTGAAGAGGGTTGGCAGACAGTGGACGGCGGGAGGAGGAAATCCCGGGGCAAGAGGAAGAAGGGGGCCGCGTCCGAGGCTACTGCCCGGGCTGTGGAACCCGCTGCGTCGAGGAGCAAGCCCGGCCCCAAGAAGCCGCGCAAGCTTCAGACGCCAAAAACGGCAGCGGTGGTCCATGCTGCCGGAGGCGGAAGTGGGCCTGTCGTACCAGGCCATCTTGAGGAAGGCCCGGGAGGAAATCGACGTCTCCGACATCGGAATCGTCGCCGCCCGGACCCGCCTAGCCCGAACAGGGGCTCGAATTCTCGAGTTCCCTGGGGCGGAGGGCCCCAGGATGGCCGACAAGGTGGCCGAAAGGCTTAAGAGTTTGTTTGGCGAGGGGAGTGGAGTCCGCGTCACCAGACCGGTAAAGTGCGCTGAACTGCGCATCTCCGGTCTGGATGACTCAGTGACGGCGGATGACGTCCGGGAGGCTATTGCCTTGAAAACCGGATGCTCGAATGCCGTCAGAGTGGGCTCCATTCGGACCGGTCCCAGCGGTGTAGGTGCCGCCTGGGCGAGTTGCCCTGTCGCGGTGGGCAAAATTTTGGCCGACGCAGGCAGGCTCCTTGTGGGCTGGAGTTCCGCGCGGGTCACCGTGCTGGAGCCTCGGCCCGCGAGGTGCTTTAAGTGCATGGCGGTCGGACACACCCGGCCGACGTGCACTAACTGTTTTGACTGCAGCGGTCTTTGTTTCCGCTGCGGTCAGGCAGGGCACCGGGCGGCAACCTGCACCGCCGCCCCTCACTGCCCCGCGTGCGCGGCAGGCAACAGGCCTGCCAAGCACTGCATGGGGCGGGAGGGATGCAAACCCCCGACGACAGGCCCAAAAAAGGGGGGGGAGCAGCCAATCGGCCCAGGCTGCCCCCCCTAGCGTGGCTTCGCCACCGTCTCGGGTGGAGGAGGATATGGTTACGGCTTAAAATTCAACCGTGACACTATCCTCCTTCAGGCGAATCTCAACCACTCCGCCAGGGCGCAGGATCTTCTCCTGCAAACCATGGTGGAGCGGTTGATTGGTGTAGCCGTAGCTGCGGAGCCTTATTGTGTTCCTGACCGCCCTCATTGGGTGGGCAGCCGCGATGGCTCCATGGCAATCATCAGCTCTGCGGCGCTTCGTTCCCCGCCCTTGTCGATCAGAGACAGGGGTACGGGATACGTCGCGGCCGACTGGGGGGGAGTTACGCTGTATGGCGTATACTTCTCTCCCAACCGGAGTCTGGCTGGTTTCGAGGTCTGGCTTAACAGCCTAGAGACCTCGATACGGCGACTGGCACCTAGCCACGTCCTGGTCGTGGGGGACTTCAATGCCAAATCCACGGCGTGGGGGTCCCCTGCGACGGACGCCCGTGGAGCGGCGGTGGTAGAGTGGGCGGCGTCGATGGGCCTCTGTTTGCTAAATAGAGGCTCCGTCAACACGTGCGTGCGGCGACGGGGCGGGTCGATAGTGGACCTTTCGTTCGCTAGCCCCGACGTCGCAGCACAAGTGAGGAGCTGGTGTGTCCTGGAGGAGGTTGAGACCTTCTCCGATCATCGGTACATCCGGATTGAGGTCTCCCGGTCCCTTCAGTGCCCCAGTAGGGGTCACGCGGCGCGCAGAACTCCCGCGTTCCCGCGGTGGGCTGTGGGCAGGCTGAATAGGGACCTACTGGCGGAGGCCGCCATTGTTCAATCGTGGCTGTTCTCACCGGCCCTGACCGAGGGGGTGGACGCTGAGGCTGGCCGATTTCGCGCTGCGATTACGCAGGTGTGCGACTCGGCCATGCCCCGTGTGCGACGTCCTCCTCCGAGGAAGGGGCTCTACTGGTGGTCCCAGGAGCTGGCGGACCTCCGTGCGGCGTGCATTCGTGCCCGGAGGTCCTACACCCGCAGTCGGCGGCGCAACCGCGATCGGGAACGGGAGGGCCGGCTGTACGAGGCGTACCGCACATCGCGGGCCGCGTTTAAGCTGGCCATCTGCCGCGCCAAAACAGAGAAAAGGCAGGAGATGCTGGATGGTCTCAACTGTGACCCCTGGGGTCGCCCATATCGTGCGGCGCTGAACAAGCTCCGCACTCAGGCCCCCCCCCTCACAGAGACCCTTCAGCCCAGCCTCCTCACCGAGGTGGTCGAGGGCCTATTCCCTAGACGGGCGGAGCACACGCCCCCGGTCATGGCAATGCCAGGTAGCGACCGGGAGGCCGACCTCAGTGTACCGCCCGTCACCGCGTCGGAAATGGGGGCGGCTGTTTCGCGGATTCGTTCCAAGAACACCGCCCCCGGCCCGGACGGGATACCCGCCCGAGTGCTTGCCCTGGCTCTGGACCACCTGGAGCCCCGCCTCAGGGGACTGTTCGACGCGTGCCTGGCGTCCGGACGGTTTCCTGGCTGCTGGAAGGAGGGGAGGCTGGTACTCCTGCCGAAGCCGGGGCGTACTCCGGATTCGGTCGGGGCCTTCAGGCCCATCGTGCTGCTGGACGAGGCGGGTAAGCTGCTGGAGAGAATCCTCGCTGCCCGCATCGTCCAGCACCTGCGCGACGTCGAACCCGACTTGTCGGATGCCCAGTTTGGCTTTCGGGCTGGTCGTTCGACGGTCGGCGCGAATGCGCCTGAGGGCCGCGGCCGCGGCGGTCGTCGCCGGCGGTGGAGTGCTGTTGGCGGTGTCGCTCGACATTGCCAACGCATTCAATAGTCTGCCATTCAGCTGCATCAGGGAGGCGCTCCAGTATCACGGGGTGCCTGCATACCTGAGGCGGCTGGTGGTGGACTATCTTGAGGGCCGCAGCGTTCTCTATGAGAGCCGCATAGGGGACGTTGCGAGGAGACCCATGTCGTGCGGTGTCCCACAGGGTTCGGTTCTAGGGCCGCTCCTGTGGGACATTGGTTACGACTGGGTGCTACGCTGTCGGCTCCCCCCCGGGCTGGCGGTCATCTGCTATGCGGATGACACGCTGGTCGTGGCCCAGGGTGGAAACTTCGAGGAAACGGCGTTCCTGGCCACCTTAGGGACCTCGGAGGTGGTTAGGAGGATCGGGGCGCTGGGGCTTAGGGTGGCCCTGGACAAGTCGGAGGCCCTACTTTTCCATGGGCCCCGACGTCGGCCACCTGCTGGCGCCTCAATCACGGTGGACGGGGTCCAAATTGGGGTGAAGGCCCAGATCAAGTATCTGGGCCTGGTGCTGGATGGGTGGTGGCGCTTTCGCGAGCACTTCCGCCAACTGTCCCCGAGACTCGTCGACGCAGCGTCCGCCCTTGCACGGCTTTTGCCGAATATGGGCGGACCCAACAATGCGTGCCGACGGCTTTATGCGGGGGTTGTCCGGTCGATGGCACTGTACGGTGCACCTGTGTGGGCGGTGTGCCTGCACGCGCCGAACAGGGCTCTTCTGTGGAGACCACAAAGAGTCGTCGCGTCCAGGCTCATACGCGGATACCGCACGGTGTCGACGGAAGCGGCCTGCGTGCTGGCCGGTACCCCCCCCATGGGACTTGGAGGCGGAGGTGCTCGCCGAAGTGTATCGGCGGGCATCGCAAGAGCGAGAGGTGGGAGGTCGTCCTTCACCCAGGGAGGTGGCCAGGTGGCAGGGCGATGCCCGCCGAGCTGCCATGGCCAGATGGAGGACACGGCTGGAAGCGCCCCGAGCCGGTCTCTGGACCGTAGGGGCGCTCCAGCCTGTGCTGGAGGAGTGGGCGGGGCGACGGCACGGAGTCCTTACCTTCCGACTGGTGCAGGTGCTGTCGGGGCACGGTTGCTTCGGCAGATATTTGCACATAGTCGCAAGGAGGGAAGCGACTCCGGGCTGTCACCATTGCGGCTGCGACGAGGACACGGCGCAGCACACGCTCGAGTCATGCCCGGCTTGGGGCGGGCAGCGTCGTGAACTCGTTGCGGCAATAGGGGGGGACCTCTCGCTGCCGAGCGTCGTTAGAGCGATGCTTGGCAGCGACAGGAATTGGGCCGCGGTCGCTGCCTTCTGCGAGGATGTCATCTCGCGGAAGGAAGCGGCGGAGAGGGCCAGGGAGGCTGATCCTTCCGCAGACCCGAACCGCCGCCAGCGACTGGGGCGGCGCAGGCGTGAGTATTTGCGCCTAATGCCGCCCTAGCTGAGGCTGCGGGTGGATGGACCGGGGAACGTCCGCCACCCGCAAGGCCTCCCGCGAAGGTGCGACGCACTGTGTGCGCGTGCGTCGCTCAGTAGAGGGTACCCGAAAGGGTAAGCCGCCGGCGGACCACCGAAGGAATGTAACATAGTTCCAGTGGTCCGCCAATAAAGGCGGAGAGACGGCACACGGCGGGTTTATTTAGTGGGTGAGGGCCCCACACTACCCTGTTTGTTGCCCCGAACAACGGGGTGTGCGGTTAGGTACATTTTTTCCCGCCTAAACAAAAAAAAAAAAAAAAGGCCTCCAGCGCTCTCACTCACCATACGAAATGCAACGGTAGGACTACCTACAGTACCACTGAAGGAATGTAACATAGTTCCAGTGGCCCGCCAAAACAGGCGGGGAGACGGCACACGGCGGGTTTCTTTAGTGGGTGAAAGCCCCACACTACCCTGTTCGTTGTCCTTAACGACGGGGTGTGCGGTTAGGAAGATTTTTTCCCGCCTTAACAAAAAAAGGACTACCTACAGTTATTTCACGCTGATTTTTTGTGAGAGGGTGGTACTTCCCCGAGCGAGCCGGCCCATTCATGTTGGGATAAGCAAGGCTCTACATCCATAAAAAAGAGAAGAAAGAGAAATTGATTTCAGTTCATGAGTTAAAATTAAAAAAAGGTGTTTGTGTTGTTTACTTGCAGATGGACGGTTTTTTTTTTAATTCCAGTCAAACTTTAATATTGTTTATTACGTAGCACTTTATTTGTTCATCAATTATTTTTACCGGTAAAATATACTTAAAATAAATAAGGAACGGGCAGAGTGATCAGATCAGGCCGAGGGAGGCACGTACTATATTGGATAAACGTCAAATTTGACATATGGCTGCGTACAATAATGCTACGTCTGTTTGAGTGTTACAGTTACTGTAAGCCTGATCTAATATACTTCTTCTGAACGATGATGATTGAACGAAACATGTTATCACCCACTGATAAGCGCAGATAAACTAAAATTTGGAATTATTCTTTATTATGTATATTTTTTCGTATAGAGCTTTTCGGTGACTTTACCCAAAACCTACTCTTAATCTTAGTCTTTCTATAATAACACGTTAATATTATTAATTATTATGTATATTTTTTTGTATAGAGCGTTTCGGTGACTTTTTACCCAAAACCTACTCTTAATCTTAGTTTTTCTATAATAACAGATAATATTTTTTTATATTTCTTTCTATAATAACAGACAAATAACATAATGATAACATTTGATAATAACATTTCGACAGTTAAAAGTAGCTTAATATTTCCTATCGGTGTCCAGGTACTGGTATGGCTATTTGGTCTGTATATTAATCTTTAAATTTGTATGGCTATTTTTAAGCATGTCAAATGCTTAAAAAATATAGAAAATATCTATATACAAACAAAATATATTAAAATGCAACTTGAAATTTGATTCCAAGTGAATATCCGAATTTATCAAAAAGCATTAATTTCTAATTCACAAACAGATATTTTAATTCATTACACTTAATTTTGAAAATTAATTACTTATTCTGTGCCTATCGCATAGGACTCTAAATAATTGAAATTAAACTTAATGATAACGGTTTCAGGTTTATTACTATGAGGTAATACGAAATTCTGTAAGGGGCACTTTTGTTGATACTTAAGCAAATTTTGGTTTTAAAACGAAACGCTAAACATTAAAAAAGATATAAAATAATGGCTGAAGTAATTCTCCCTTTTTTATTACCTACAGCAGATTAACAACAGCCTGTCTGGTCTGGCGTCACCCAAAACGTTAAGAATGAATGTATTATCGAAATTCGCAGTCCTGAACAATTGTCACGATCGCTGAATTGGCAAAGCATCTGGGACGGTATTCCAGGAGATGCAGGTTCGAAATGTGACTGTTATTTTTTTTTATTGCATGTAGTGGCAGGCGAGCCACGGCCCATCTGATGGTAAATGGTAACCGTCGTTCATGGACTCAACTATACCGAAAGTATTTTCAAGCCGCTGCTCACCATTTCATTTCACCGATATGAAATGAAAGAATAAACGGCTCCTCTCTATCTCCTGCTACAGCCAAAACGCAACTATGTGCTTCATGGCCGGCACACGGGAGATGGTTGTACCAACCCGCTCGGGCCCGATACCAAGTGAATCTCCCACTTGGTACCCAGCCCTACCACAATGATCATCATTCATGCAATGGATGATAATTGCTTACTTCACTGAGTCGCCTCATACGACACCCGTGGGAAAGAATGGGGTGATGACGCTTGTATTTTTAGTCCGTCACCACACGGACAAAATGTTATTTTCAATTTCACATTTTCCCACTTTGTGTTAGCTTAAACGGCCTGCCTTCTTGTGGTAGACGCCTGTTTTGTTGTAGTTTTTCCATTCCAAATACTTTACCTCAATAGTTATTTATTAGTTTCATAGCTTAACACACTTTACATATTTAATTCTCTTATTTTACCATACAATGCTTAGGGATATACCATCATATCTGAAAAGAACATAGATCACACTCTATTCTCTATTACCCTTGTCTCTCTTTTGTCTGTGTTGTTCACCACTATTTCCTATCTACTCTGTGCGATACACTATATCCATCAACATTCCTCCTTTCTTATAATGATATTTATTTATAATAAACATAACTTAGTATAGAATATAATCCTTATATCTAAAAGGTTGTTTAACTTGGCGTCCACTACGTGTGAACTTAATATCACTTGAAGACTCATGTACTGGTGACTGTCTAGGAATAATCATATTACCAGATTAAACATTGGGCGACTTTTCATTCCTATCTGAAAAAGATATATCTGGTGCATTGACAATATAACCATTTCTAGCTACATTATTGGGAATGTTCATTAAATTTTCTGAATGACGACCATGACTTATTTTAATGAATTTTCTATTTCTCCTAAACCTATTTCCTACTTCATCCCCCACAATATAGGATCTAGGCTCAATACATTTATCTAAAATTTTCCCTTTTAACCAATGAGCATCAACGGATTTTTTGAAATATATTTCTTGGCCAACACATAAATCAGTAAGATCTTTAGATTTTCTGTCATAATTTCTTTTGACAGAATCAATATGATTGTAATAGCTTTTGTCATAATGGAAAACTTTAGGTTTTAAAATTTTTAGAAACTGGTAATAAGGAATATAAATTTCTAGAAAATAACAGCTGAGCAGGAGATGGCATATATGGCTTTGGAGTATTACGATAACTCAACAATGCTAGATATGGGTCAGAACCATCACCTTTGCATCTCGTTAATATGTTTTTAAATGTTTTTACGGCACTTTCACTTTGACCATTTGACTGAGGGTATCTGGGGCTTGATTTTATATGCTCAAATTTATATTTTTCCGCGAAAACTTTGAACAGCTCAGATGTAAACTGTGTGCCACAATCTGTTACTACCACTGACGGTATGCCATGTCTTGCAAAGATAGATTTACAGTTAATTATAACGCAGTTACTTGATAAGTTCTCCAATATGCATACTTCAATATATTTAGAATAATAATCGACCATCACAAGGAAATTCTTATCATTAAAAGTACAAATATCAATGCCAAGTTTATGCCAAGGAATCTTTTCTATGAAATGATTAATTAATGGTTCTTTCGGTAAGTTAGGATTGTATTTAACACAAGTTTCACACTGCTTCACAAATAATTCAAGATCTTTATTTACCTCTGGCCAAAAGAGACATGATCTAGCTCTAATTTTACATGTGTTCAAACCTACATGTTCTTGGTGAACTATTTTTAGCATATTGGTTTTCAATGATTCTGGTATCACAATTAAACTATTTTTAAATACAATGTCATCCAATAAACTCAACTCATCTCTAAAAGTCCAGTTATTTCGTATATTTTTTTCTACTTTATCAATACTTTCTGGCCAGCCATTTTTTAAATGAAGCTTTATATTTTTAAGAGTTTCATCAGATCAATCTTAATTGTAAAATTAAGTTTACCTGGCGTATGAAAATACTTCCGACAGATGGTGCAGGCGTCACCCAAAGAAGTTAAGTATGAATGTGTTATTGAGATTAGCAGGAGCAAGGGTCACGATGGCTGAATTGGCAAAGCATCTGGACGGTATCCAGGAGATGCGGGTTCGAATCCTGCTCGTGACTGTTATTTTCGATTTCACATTTTTCACTTTGTGTTTAATGTAGTTTCATCAGATTCAGTTTCTACTCTAATTCGTTTTAATTGAACATTAGATATAGGTAAACAATCTCTTTGTAACTTTACATGACAAATTATATATTGATGAAGTTTCTCTATCCTAGGATCAATTTTATTAGCACAACTTCGTGATAAAGTATCAGCAATGAGAAGTAACCTACCTGGCCTATAATTGACTCCCAAGTTATAACCTTGTACAGCCAACATCATTCTTTGCAACCTTGCTGGCACTTTATGTAAGGGTTTTTTGAACAGTGTTTCTAAGAGTTTATGATCAGTTTCTACATGTACTTTACGTCCATAGGTATATTGATGCATTTTAAGACAACCAAATACAATTGCTAACATTTATTTTTCTAACTGACAGTAGTTTTGCTCTGTAGCATTGAGGGACCGAGAACCAAATGCAACTGGTTTACCATTTTGTCACTACTGCTCCCATTGCAGTTGAAGAGCTATCTACTGATAATATAATTTCTTAATTGGTATTAAAATAAGCTAAACAAGGGCTACTACATAAGGCATTTTTCAGAGTTTCAATGGCTTTTTCTTGGTTGCTATCCCAAATGAACATAGCATCTTTTTTCATTAATATCCGTAGTGGTTCAGTAATTTTTGAATAATTTGGTATGAACCGAGATAGATAGTTACACATACCTAAGAACCTCTCTAAATCTTTTTTATTCTTTGGGTGTTCCATTTTCACACAGCCTGAATTTTACTAGGGTCTGGGGCCACACCATTTCCAGAAAATATATGCCCCAGGAACAAGAGTTCTGTTTCAAAAAATTTACATTTAGATTCATTAATCTTAATGCCATTTTTATATGCAATTTCCATAACTTGGACAAGTCTTTCATTTAATTGTTCCACTGATTGGGCATAAATACATATGTCGTTAATGTATGGGACGACACCTTCAACATTTTCAAACATTTGAGTAATTGTTCTACTGAATTCTTCAGGAGCTGAACTTATTCCAAAAGGTAATCTTTTAAACCTGTATCTAACAAATGGTGTAATGAATGTGCATAAATCTGAACTTTCTTTATTTAACTTTAGCATCCAAAACCCATTTGATGCATCTAATACTGCAAAAATCTTAGCTCCTTGCATTTTACTTTTAATTTCATCAAAAGTAGGTAATTGATATTTAGGTTGTATAACATATTTATTCAAAGCTCTAGGATCCATGCACATTCTTAATTTTCCATTAGGTTTTCGCACAAGAACTAAATTATTTAGTCATTTTGTTGGTTTAGTTACCTTTTCAATTACTTCTAACCTCTACTTCCTTTTAAGCTCCAGATGCATTTCAGGCAGTTGTTAAAATGGAACTCGACGAGCCACTTGCACAGTAGGCACTGCATTACTACTTAGCTGTATGCTCACTGCGCCAGGGATACAACCGAGACCGCCATTGAACAGTTCACTGTTATTAGTTTTTAAAATGTTTATTAAGCTTGCAACTTTATTAGATTTAGGCTTATATGCTACATTATGGACATTTACAAGTTCTGTATTAGCAGAGACAAATTTATAGGTAAGACTAGTTTTACAACCAGGGGTGCTAATTTGTCCGGTTTACCTCCTAGTGGTGCACCCCGGGCAACGTCGGCAGTCGCCGGCGGCTAAAATTCCGGACAGGACGGGTCTCCGCGTGTCCCTCTGACTCAGCAGAGGGCACGGCGGATAGACCAGGCGTCGGAGTCGGTGGGGCCAGACTGGCTCACCGGGCTCTGGAGTGGGGGGACAGTGGGGCCACAGCGGCCCCCCCCGTCCCAAATCGTAAACCTGAGCGTGTGCCTGTGGTTACGTCTCGCGGGCATACAGGAACGAGGGTCTTGGCTTAATCGCCCGGACCGCGAGGAAGACAACCTCTATAAAAAATTACCCCGAATCTCAAGCTCTGGCGCGCGGCGAGGAGATGCATGGCTGATGGGTAGTTCAGTCTCGAGCGCGGCCCCAGCCAGGGTACCTGCGGACCCCCTGTGTTGGGTTACAAATGTACGCTTACCCGGGTATCGGGATCTCTGCCCGGGTGGACTTTTATTTCTCCCATTCTCGTGGGAACAATATGGAATGTTCAAACTTTAATAAAACTGGGAAGGAGTCGGGTGTAGCACCTGATGTGTTAGTTGAAAGGGGTCCTGCTGCAAATGCGGATCCTGACATCGAAGTTTCGCGTAAAACGCGCGGTGGCCGAAAGTCCCGCAAGGGTAAACAGGCCATAGGAGTGTCCCATTTATGTAGTGACAGCTCTGTGACGGGCAGCTCGGTAGTATCATCAGCCGCCGAGATGTCTGCCGCCGAGGAGGGTGGCCCGACTGGGGCTGCCAGAGGTCAGCCATCGCGGCCAGCAGAGGTCGCGGTGTTATTGGAGCCGCTCCCGTCGCGATTCTGGCGTAAGCGCACCCTGTCTCAGGGTGGCGCTGTGTCTGAGTCCAACGGGAGCTCGACGGATATGCCTCCTCCTAAAATAGCCACAGCGTCTAGGGGTAGAGGCAACAGCCGGCCGGGGACGCCAATCCCCCGCAATGTCTCGGGTAACAAGGCCGAGGCAAGTTTAAAGAGGAAGGAGGCGGAGCAAACCGCGGAGGAGCGGCTAGCGCTCCTATCAGATAAGCTTCGCCTTCCAATTGACCAAGACGGGCCGCCCTCAGCGGCCCGTATAGCGGAAAGAGCCTTGGACAGCGTGGCCATAATTAGAACGGTGGCCACAGGCTCAAAAAATTTAAAGGGCACCTTTGTAAGGTGCCTAAGGAATGCCGCCACGGAGCTGTCCAACGTGGTGGAGCGGCTGGTGGCGCGCAATGAGCGCCTGGAGGCGGAGGTGGCTGAGCTCGGGGCGCGGAATCAGCGCCTCGAGGCCAATGTAGAAGAAATGCGCCTCGGGATGGCCAATATGAGAGCAGAGCTAGGGCTCCCTGAGGCAGTCCCGAGGCCGTCCTCGGCCGCCGTATCAGGCGCTTCTGCGCCACCAATCGATGCGTCAGAGGAGCTGCTCCGCTGCCTAATTGACCGCGTTGAGGCAGTCTTCGGCCCGCGGATCAGCGCTCTCGATGCCCGTCTCCCACCGGAGTCACGCGTACGTCCGCCGCTTGCTGCGGATAAGAGGAGAACCACAGCACCCTCGGCGCCAGCGCCGCTTCCTTGTCAGGGTGGCCGCGTGGCCTCACTAAAAGGAAAAAGGGTGCCAAGGCTAGGCAGCCCATCAACACCCAGCCACCGAGGGCCCAGCCCCAGAGGCCTCATGGTCGGGAGGAATTCCCGGCCCTACCTGGCACTGCCAGGCCCTCGCGGGCTCAAGCAGCTGCACCTCGGGACCCTGCACCCCGCAACGCCACGCCTGTTGACGAGGGCTGGCAGACTGTTGGTGGCGGAAGAAAGTCCCGGGGCAAAAAGAGACAAGGCGCCGCAGCTAGAGAAGTGGCACCTGCTGCAACTAGGGGCGAGCCCGGCGGTGGAAATAATAAAAAGAAGAGATCGCGTAAGCGTAATTTAAAGGCGCCAAAGTCTGCAGCGGTGGTTGTCACCCTGCTACCTGAGGCAAAAGAAAAGGGCCTCAGCTATGAGGCCCTTTTCTTTCGAGTACTCGAGTTCCCCGGGGCGGAGGGCTCGAGAACGGCCGATCTCATAGCGGAAAAGCTGCGAGGTCTGTTCGCCGGGGAGAGTGGGGTCCGGGTCGCCAGGCCCGTGAAGTGTGCAGAATTGCGCATTTCCGGACTGGACGACTCAGTGACGGTGGACGATATCCGGGAGGCGGTAACGCTGAAAACCGGATCTACTGCGGACACCGTCCGGGTGGGCACCATTCGCCCCGGGCCTGGAGGTGTAGGCGCCGTATGGGTGCAATGCCCTGTTGCAGCGGCTGCCACGTTGGCCGCCGCAGGTAGAATTCTCGTGGGCTGGAGCTCCGCACGAGTCACCGTGCTGGAGCCCAGGCCCGCGAGATGTTTTAAGTGCATGGCGGTCGGACATACACGGCCGACATGCACGAACTGCTTTGACTGCAGCGGTCTCTGCTTCCGCTGCGGTCAGGCAGGGCACCAAGCGGCGACCTGCACCGCAGCCCCGTTTTGCCCCGCGTGTGCGGCGGGAAAGCGTCCCGCCAATCATAGCATGGGGCGGGAGGGGTGCAGACCTCCGGCCAGAGGCCCTAAAGGGGGGGGCAGCCAATCAGCCCAGGCTGCCCCACCCCTTCGGACGCGACCGCCAGTGCGGGAGGAGGAGGACATAGTCGCGGTCTGTCACGGACCGTGACACCGTCCTCCTCCAGGCGAATCTCGGCCGCTCCGCTGCAGCGCAGGATCTTTTCCTGCAGTCCATGGCGGAGCGGTCGATCGGTGTAGCCGTAGCCGCGGAGCCCTATCGCGTTCCTGACTGTCCCAATTGGGCAGGCAGCCGCGATGGCTCCGTGGCGGTAGTCGGATCTACGGCGCTTCATTCCCCGCCCTTGTCGGTCAGGGACAAGGGCATGGGATATGTCGCGGCCGATTGGGGGGGCGTCACGCTCTACGGCGTCTACTTCTCCCCCAATCGGAGTCTGGCTGCCTTCGAGGTCTTCCTTTACAACCTGGAGACCTCGATACGGCGACTAGCACCTAGCCACGTCTTGGTGCTGGGGGACTTTAACGCCAAATCTGTGGCGTGGGGGTCCCCTAGGACGGACGCCCGCGGAACGGCGGTCGAGGAATGGGCGGCAGCGGCGGATCTCTGTTTGCTTAACAGGGGATCCGCCAATACGTGCGTGCGGCAGTGGGGCGGGTCGATAGTGGACCTTTCGTTCGCTAGCCCCACTGTCGCAGCACGGGTAAGGGACACCATGTCCTGGAGGAGGTTGAGACCCTATCCGATCACCGGTATATACGGATTGGGGTCTCCCGGTCCCTCCGGGGCCCCAGTAGGGATCACGTGGCGGACAGAGCTCCCGCTTTCCCGCGGTGGGCTGTGGGTAAGCTGAACCGGGAACTACTGGTGGAGGCGGCCATCGTGTCTTCGTGGCTGTCTTCACCCCCCCTGACCGAAAACGTGGACGCCGAGGCTGGCCGCTGGCAGGAGGCAGTGTCACAAATCTGCAACGCGGCCATGCCCCGCGTGCGGCGTCCGCCCCAAAGGAAGGGGGTCTATTGGTGGTCCCGCGAGCTGGCGGACCTCCGTGCGGCTTGCATTCGTGCCCGGAGGTCCTACACCCGCAGCCGGCGGCGTAACCGCGATCCAGAGCGGGAGGGCCGGCTATACGAGGCGTATCGCAACGCGCGCGCAGAGTTCAAGCTGGCCATCTGTCGCGCCAAAGAGATGAAGCGGCAGGAGTTGTTGGAGGGTCTCGACCGTGACCCCTGGGGACGCCCGTACCGTGCGGCGCTAAACAAGCTCCGCACTCGGGGTCCCCCCCTTACGGAGACGCTCCAGCCGAGTTTCCTCACCGAGGTGGTCGAGGGTCTTTTCCCACGGCGGACGACGCACATGCCCCCGGTCATGGCTCCACCAGATGACGACCGGGAGGCCGAGGAGGAGAGTGCGCCGCCCGTCTCCGAAATGGAAATGGGGACGGCGGTGTCCCGCATGCGGAAGAACACCGCCCCCGGGCCGGATGGGATTCCCGCCCGAGTTCTGGCCCTGGTCCTCGACCATCTGGAGCCCCGCCTCAGGAGACTGTTCGACGCGAGCCTGGCGTCCGGACGGTTTCCTGACTGCTGGAAGGAGGGGAAGCTCGTGCTCCTGCCAAATCCGGGACGGCCCCCGGATTCGGTCGCGGCCTTTAGACCCATCGTGCTGTTGGATGATGCGGGTAAGCTACTCGAGAGGATTATCGCTGCCCGTATCGTCCGGCACCTTGTGGAGGTGGGCCCCGACCTGTCGGACGCTCAGTTCGGTTTTCGTTCGGGGCGTTCGACGGTCGACGCAATTCTGCGGCTGAAGGCCGCGGCCATGGAGGCCGTCGCTCAGCGAGGGGTGCTGTTGGCGGTGTCGTTGGACATCGCCAACGCATTTAACAGTCTGCCATTCGGCTGCATCAGGGAGGCACTCCGATTCCACGGGGTGCCCGCCTACCTGAGGCGGCTGGTGGCAGACTACCTCGAAGGCCGCAGCGTCCTCTTCGTAGGCCGGGAAGGGGACGCTGTGAGGAGGGCCATGTCGTGCGGTGTCCCACAGGGATCTGTCTTGGGACCGCTCCTGTGGGACATCGGGTACGACTGGGTCCTACGTGGCCGGCTTCCCCCCGGGCTGGGCGTAATTTGTTATGCCGACGATACCCTTGTCACGGCCCGGGGAGGGAACTTCGAGGAGGCGGTGCAGCTGGCCACCTCGGGTACCGCGGAGGTGGTCAGACGTATCGAGGCGCTGGGGCTTAGGGTGGCCCTCAATAAGTCAGAGGCCCTACTATTTCACGGGCCTCGGCGCAGACCACCCGCTGGCGCCTCGATAACAATAAATGGTGTAGGGGTTAGTATCCAGGGCCATATAAAATATCTGGGCCTGGTCCTCGACGGGCGGTGGCATTTCGACGAGCACTTCCGCCAGCTCGCTCCGAGACTCGTCGGCACGGCGTCCGCTCTTGGACGTCTGTTACCGAACCTGGGCGGACCCAGCATCGCGTGCCGACGGCTGTACGCGGGGGTGGTTCGGCCGATGGCGCTTTACGGCGCACCCGTGTGGGCGGAGTCACTGACCGCCCGCAATAGGGCTCTTCTGTGGAGACCACAGAGAGTCGTGGCGGTCAGAGCAATCCGCGGCTACCGCACGGTGTCGTGCGAGGCCGCGTGCGCATTGGCCGGAACCCCCCCGTGGGACCTGGAGGCGGAGGTGCTCGCTGAAGTTTATCGGCGGGCGTCAGCAGTGCGTGCGGGAGGCACTCGCCTCCCGCCTAGCCAAATCAGCGCATGGCGGAGCGACGCTCGCTGCGCCATCATCGCCCGTTGGAGGGTTCGGCTGGAAACGCCTTGGGCCGGTCTTCGAACCGTAGGGGCGCTCCAGCCGATTTTAGAGGAATGGGTGGCTCGGCGGCATGGGGTCCTCACCTTCCGGCTGGTGCAGGTGCTGTCGGGGCATGGTTGCTTCGGCAAGTACCTGTACACAGTCGCTAGGAGGAAGGAGACTCCCTGCTGCCACCACTGCGACTGCGGCGAGGACTCGGCGCAGCACACGCTTGAGTCGTGCCCGGCTTGGGCTGAGCAGCGCCGGGATCTCGCTGCAGTCATCGGAGAGGACCTGTCGCTGCCGGCTGTCGTTCGATCGATGGTCAGCGGCGATAGGTACTGGACCGCGGTCGCCATCTTCTGCGAGAATGTCATCTTGCGGAAGGAGGTGGCGGAGAGGGCCAGGGAGGCTGATCTCTCCTCTGGCCCGACTCGCCGCCGGCGCGCGGGGCGGCGTGGGCGCGAATGTCTGCGTCTAATGCCGCCCTAGCCGAGGCTGCGGGCGGTCGGACCGGGGATTGTCCTCCGCCCGCATAGAGCCTGCCGCGAAGGTGCGACACCCCAGGTGCGTGGGGACGTCGCTCAGAGAGGAAGCCCAACAGGGCTAGACGCCGCGAGGACCACTGAAGTGAATATACGCGGTACCAGTGGTCCGCCAAGTATGGGCGGGTGACGGTGCACGGTGGGTTTTTAGTGGGTGAGAGCCCCACACTATCCCGCTGTCTCCCCGGGCAGCGGGGTGTGCGGTAGGTACATTTTTGCCCAACTTAAAAAAAAAAAAAAAAGTTTTACAGCCAAGTAATGTGGGAATTTTTCCTTCAACTATTATAAATTTAACATAGTATTTATTTTTATTCGGATGTTCGATATCTAGCCAACAAGTGCCTGTGACTGGTACACTTTTACCATCAAGTTGTATAATTTTTTGTCACATGGTAATATTTCATAGTCCTTTAAGTTTAGAAGTTTACATGCCTCACTTCCGATCACGTTACAGGCAGCACCAGTGTCCATTTTTATTCGCATCTTCGTATTTCTTATGCTAAATTCCTGAAAAATTTCATCACCAATATATCTAATGAAAAAATCTTCGTCATCGTTATCATCACATTCTTTATTACTCTTCAGGGCTTCAACTATATTTACAGTTCTTTTAGTGCCTTTACACATTTTGCTGAAATTATTAGTTTTGTTACATTTGAAGCAGTTTTTACCAAATGCTGGGCACTGGTTTAAGTTGTGAGAAAAGCCACAGTTACGGCAATGTTTTATCATTTTAGTATATTTCTTATTGATAAATAAAACCTCTGGACATGTTTTTGAAATTGGCTTGTTGTAATTTTCCAGATACCTATTGGAAGGCTTCAGCACTTAATAGATATTTCATTACATAACTAAGTTTCAGTTTATTGTCATCTTCAGCCATTATTTAGATTTTACAAAAATTGTATGTGGAATCAAGACCAGCTATAATTTTTGACACAGTCAAACTCTCTCTTAGTTGACCAAATTCGCACATGTTTTCAAGATTAATTATTTTTTGGAAATACTCTTCCAGTCGCGTGTGTTTTGGGTTTCTGTAAAAAACTCGCAAAACTCACTGTGACGAAGCAGCAAGATGGTGAGATTCTTCGTAGGAGAAAAATAGATATCAAAATTGGAAAGTATTTGTGCAAAAGTCTCGGTGCCTTCACAGTTAAAAGTATTGTAAATTTTTATACCTTCTTCTCCAATATAGTTTAACAGTATACTTATTTTCCTTTTGTCGGGAGCTTCATCCAACCCTAAGGCTGATAAATAAATTTCAACACGTTGTTTGTAGCGTCTAAATTGTTCGGCAAGATTTCCATCAAACACCATCCCAGAGAGCGCCACACCTGATATCATGTTTAGTTGTAGTTTTTCCATTCCAAACACTTTACCTTTTATCTCAATAGTTATTTATTAGTTTTATAGTAACTTAACACACTTTACATATTTAATTCTCTTATTTTACCATACAATGCTTAGGGATATACCGTCATATCTGAAAAGAACATAATTCACACTCTATTCTCTATTACCCTTGTCTCTCTTTTGTCTGTGTTGTTCACCACTATTATCCTATCTACTCTGTGCGATACATTATATCCATCAATAACGCCGCTCTTGAACATAGCAAAACCAGGGGTAAAGCGAAATCGTAGTCTACTATAAACTGTGCCACTACATGGAAGATGGGAGTCTCCACTCCTATATGATCGTCTATCTATACCTACAGCCGAAACAAATCTATCTGCATGATTGTTTATAATGGGCAACCTGGTAGTAATCGTCCTTTTGTATCCGGCAAGAAATGAGAACTCTATTTTGGTATCAGTACGATTCTGGTTCAAGTGTTGCTTATAATAATAATTATTGCCTACTCACTTAGTCACTTCTTACCCGCTGGAATAATGATTGACTTGGTGGGATAATATATTTCTGTTTTTGTGTGATAATTATACATTATAACACAAAAATAGAGTTACGCAACCACTCTAGAAATCTGGATAAAATCGTTGTACATAGGTACATATAAAAACAAAGCCAGCAAAGATACAATTGATTTTATTTTAATAAAGAAAAGTAATAACACCATACAAGACGTATACACTGAACCGGTACACCTAAGACACATAGGAATAATCTTGTATCGCAGGGGACTTTACAAACATACGATTTCACGGACACAAAGTACATCCAGATTTAGACTAACAACCATTTGTGGATCACACAAAGATCTGTCCTGTATAGGAATCGAACCCACAACACTCGGGCGGGAGACCGGTATCTAAACCACTCCGCCAGCTGTGGAATTTCTAACTGACAGTAGTTTTGCTCTGTAGCGTTGAGGGACCGAGAACCAAATGCAACTACTGGTTTACCATTTTGTAACACTACTGCTCCCATTGCAGTTGAAGAGCTATCTACTGATAATATAATGTCTTAATTGGTATTAAAATAACCTAAACAAGGGCTACTACATAAGGCATTTTTCAGAGTTTCAATGGCTTTTTCTTGGTTGCTATCCCAAATGAACATAGCATCTTTTTTCATTAATATCCGTAGTGGTTCAGTAATTTTTGAATAATTTGGTATGCGGTTCATACCATACATATGATAGTTACACATACCTAAGAACCTCTCTAAATCTTTTTTATTCTTTGGGTGTTCCATTTTCACACAGCCTGAATTTTACTAGGGTCTGGGGCCACACCATTTCTAGAAAATATATGCCCCAGGAACAAGAGTTCTGTTTCAAAAAATTTACATTTAGATTCATTAATCTTAATGCCATTTTTATATGCAATTTCCATAACTTGGACAAGTCTTTCATTTAATTGTTTCACTGATTGGGTATAAATACATATGTCGTTAATGTATGGGACGACACCTTCAACATTTTCAAACATTTGAGTAATTGTTCTACTGAATTCTTCAGGAGCTGAACTTATTCCAAAAGGTAATCTTTTAAACCTGTATCTAACAAATGGTGTAATGGATGTGCATAAATCTGAACTTTCTTCATTTAACTTTAGCATCCAAAACCCATTTGATGCATCTAATACTGCAAAAATCTTAGCTCCTTGCATTTTACTTTTAATTTCATCAAGAGTAGGTAATTGATATTTAGGTTGTATAACATATTTATTCAAAGCTCTAGGATCCATGCACATTCTTAATTTCCCATTAGGTTTTCGCACAAGAACTAAATTATTTAGCCATTTTGTTGGTTTAGTTACCTTTTCAATTACTCCTAACCTCTACTTCCTTTTAAGCTCCAGATGCATTTCAGACAGTTGTGAAAATGGAACTCGACGAGCCACTTGCACAGTAGGCACTGCATTACTACTTAGCTGTATGCTCACTGCGCCAGGGATACAACCGAGACCGCCATTGAACAGTTCACTGTTATTAGTTTTTAAAATGTTTATTAAGCTTGCAAATTTATTAGATTTAGGCTTATATGCTACATTATGGACATTTACAAGTTCTGTATTAGCAGAGACAAATTTATAGGTAAGACTAGTTTTACAACCAAGTAATGTGGGAATTTTTCCTTCAACTATTAAAATTTAACATAGTATTTATTTTTATTCGGATGTTCGATATCTAGCCAACAAGTGCCTGTGACTGGTACACTTTTACCATCAAGTTGTATAATTTTTTTGTCACATGGTAATATTTCATAGTCCTTTAAGTTTAGAAGTTTACATGCCTCACTTCCGATCACGTTACAGGCAGCACCAGTGTCCATTTTTATTCGCATCTTCGTATTTCTTATGCTAAATTCCTGAAAAATTTCATCACCAATATATCCAATGAAAAAATCTTCGTCATCGTTATCATCACATTCTTTATTACTTTTCAGGTCTTCAACTATATTTACACACTTTTTAACTATATTTCTACATTTACAACTATATTTATTAGTTTTGTTACATTTGAAGCAGTTTTTACCAAATGCTGGGCACTGGTTTAAGTTGTGAGACAAGCCACAGTTACGGCAATGTTTGATCATTTTAATATATTTCTTATTGATAAATAAAACCTCTGGACATGTGTTTGAAATTGGCTTGTTGTAATTTTCCAGATACCTATTGGAAGGCTTCAGCACTTAATACATATTTCATTACATAACTAAGTTTCAGTTTATTGTCATCTTCAGCCATTAATTAGATTTTACAAAAATTGTATGTGGAATCAAGACCAGCTATAATTTTTGACACAGTCAAACTCTCTCTTAGTTGACCAAATTCGCACATGTTTTCAAGATTAATTATTTTTTGGAAATACTCTTCCAGTCGCGTGTGTTTTGGGTTTCTGTAAAAAACTCGCAAAACTCACTGTGACGAAGCAGCAAGATGGTGAGATTCTTCGTAGGAGAAAAATAGATATCAAAATTGGAAAGTATTTGTGCAAAAGTCTCGGTGCCTTCACAGTTAAAAGTATTGTAAATTTTTATACCTTCTTCTCCAATATAGTTTAACAGTATACTTATTTTCCTTTTGTCGGGAGCTTCATCCAACCCTAAGGCTGATAAATAAATTTCAACACGTTGTTTGTAGCGTCTAAATTGTTCGGCAAGATTTCCATCAAACACCATCCCAGAGAGCGCCACACCTGATATCATGTTTAGTTGTAGTTTTTCCATTCCAAACACTTTACCTTTTATCTCAATAGTTATTTATTAGTTTTATAGTAACTTAACACACTTTACATATTTAATTCTCTTATTTTACCATACAATGCTTAGGGATATACCGTCATATCTGAAAAGAACATAATTCACACTCTATTCTCTATTACCCTTGTCTCTCTTTTGTCTGTGTTGTTCACCACTATTATCCTATCTACTCTGTGCGATACATTATATCCATCAATAACGCCGCTCTTGAACATAGCAAAACCAGGGGTAAAGCGAAATCGTAGTCTACTATAAACTGTGCCACTACATGGAAGATGGGAGTCTCCACTCCTATATGATCGTCTATCTATACCTACAGCCGAAACAAATCTATCTGCATGATTGTTTATAATGGGCAACCTGGTAGTAATCGTCCTTTTGTATCCGGCAAGAAATGAGAACTCTATTTTGGTATCAGTACGATTCTGGTTCAAGTGTTGCTTATAATAATAATTATTGCCTACTCACTTAGTCACTTCTTACCCGCTGGAATAATGATTGACTTGGTGGGATAATATATTTCTGTTTTTGTGTGATAATTATACATTATAACACAAAAATAGAGTTACGCAACCACTCTAGAAATCTGGATAAAATCGTTGTACATAGGTACATATAAAAACAAAGCCAGCAAAGATACAATTGATTTTATTTTAATAAAGAAAAGTAATAACACCATACAAGACGTATACACTGAACCGGTACACCTAAGACACATAGGAATAATCTTGTATCGCAGGGGACTTTACAAACATACGATTTCACGGACACAAAGTACATCCAGATTTAGACTAACAACCATTTGTGGATCACACAAAGATCTGTCCTGTATAGGAATCGAACCCACAACACTCGGGCGGGAGACCGGTATCTAAACCACTCCGCCAGCTGTGGAATTTCTTTTAATACTTTATATGTATAAATCAGTTGCATACGGGTTAACCTTTCATTTAGCATAAAATAGTACCCCCATCGTAATAATTAATTTCTAAAAAAAACAAAAAAAAACGTAGCATCACGCCTGTATTCCCCGAAGGGGTAGGCAGAGGTATATTACACACCCACGATTCGCCAGCTATGTTTAAGTCCCACGTAATAGGCGGCGAGCCTATTGCCGTCTACCGGGCACATTTCTAAACTCCGGGCTGTTACAGAGAATTTATTATTATTTTTGTTAATTAATTTATATTATATCTCAAACCCATACCGGACAATGGAGATTTTTATGCCTTTTTAAAAAGGAAATTCCGAGATCTACGTCAGCACAGAATGATCGGCACTTAGCATCAGTTTGCTTTGTCATTTTATTACTTCAGTCACTCCGGCCACATGCACGTAGATTATGACCTTTCACGCGCAGGTGGTATCTACTAGTAGTATATGCATGAGGTTATGTCAGGCAAAACTGAAGGTAAACCAGCTCACGTAAAGGCCTAAAGGTGGGGTAATCAATGTTCGCTTTATTTTCAGCCCTGGAGCCATACTCTCTTGATAGCATCTTGTACGTGACGACAATCACTTATCTATCGTGTTGATGTTCCGTCGATCGTCTCTAACATATTAGATGCTAGTGATTTCCTATAGACTGTTGGTACGTAATACTGAAGATAAGTACATTTTATAACTAGCTATATTTCATAAATTTATTCAAGTTTATTATAATTTAAAACAAAGTGATCTGTATTTTAGCACTTGACATGCTTAGCTACTTTAAAGTACAAATTAATTGTGAATGAGAAAAACGAGAAATTTAGTGCGAGCGGGAATCGAATTGCGCCCCTTTCAATCCGTGTAAGTGTTCTAAGCCACTGGGCTACCGCACTGATCTTTCGGCCACACCCAATCTCTACATCACATTTGTCTTTACGACGAACGCCACCTATCGGATGCATTTGTAGATTTATATCTATATATATATTTGGTGTAATTCGGAAGTTATGCGCGTACATATATTTCGCCATTCGATTTTTGCTAGCATGTTGCCTGGTGATAGAGCCTTACTCGTTGTAATATAAATGGGCTAGCTTAATTGGGGAAGTACCACCTTTTCACAGAAAATGATCGGTCGTTTCGATCTCGGTGATAGAAAACGTCATGAAGAAACCCGCATTCTTGACAGATTTTCTCAACGTCTTGAGAAGTCTGCTAATCTGCACTAGGCTAGCGTGGTGTACTACGGCATAAGTCCCTCTCACTTTGAAAGGAGAGCCGTGCCTTGGGACAATTACTTGAGCCTTTAGTAGTAGAATCGATTATAGAGCCTTCCTTATTACTTTTTTATTTTTGTCAGCCTTTTTCTGCGTCACTATTGGGCACAGGTCTCCTCTTCATGGTGAGAGAGATTAGGTCATAGGATTGGCAGACTTCACAGGCCTTTGAGAAAATCTCTCAGGCATGCATTGAGCACTTTCACTGCGGGGACTGCCCTGAGGATACGGCGCCGCACACGCTGGTGAATTGTCATGGACAGAGCAGCCCCGTGAACTCGACGTGGTCGACCTCTCGCTCTCTTTCATGGTTCTGACCATGCTTCGGAGTGAGAGTGGGTGGAACGCCAACGTCTCCTCCTTTTGCGAGGAGGTGCTGTACACAAAGGAGGCGGCCGAGCGTGAACGGAAGAGGTCTAGCAGTCTCTTTTCCTGCAGAAGACGCAATGGGCGCCAGAGGGCGCTTAGCGATATCCGGCCCATTTTGCTGGCCTGAGAGTGACGGGTCTAGGGCAATCTGTCACACTAGCAGAAGACGCCTGAGACGGCAGCGCACGTGTTCCGCGAGCGCCTCTCGATGAGGGAGAGCTTGGCTTTCCAAAACAGACGAGGCCACCAGGAATGGAGGCCTATACCTACTAGGGGTGAAGGAAACTCATGCGTAGAGCGTATACCTCACCCCTAGCTAAAGGACGTCTGAAGGAACACCGCGTGGTTTTAGCAAGTAGACCAGTTCCACTGGGAGTCCGGCATAACTCCTCCGTCTGCCCGGCGGACGGGTATCTACAAAGGACTTCGCGTAATAAAAAAAGGCATGCAGTGAGCACCGAGCAGTGCTAAATTGTATATAAATGCACACATGATTTTGAAAATTATCGAGAAGTCAGAGGTGTATCGGTACATGGACTGAGGATCGAACTCGATACCATTGTCTTTGCAGTCCCTGGTGTTATTATAATGCTATATCAATATTGGAATAGTATCCGAGTAAATAAAAGAACTACAAATATATTTCGCCTACCGCTCTCAACGGAAAGTAATTTACTTCACTGGAAAGCATTGTAGTGTCGGCGAAATGGGTCAGTATTTCACCTTCTTTGTACAAAGTTGGAGTTGTGTTTTAATTTGTGAAAAATATTCACAGCTATCTCGGTTATAAAATGTAAATTTTTGTGCTTTATTTTACAACATGCCACTTCCGCGCGAGACCTTGCATATTAAGTCGTGAAAATGAAATGCAGTTCTTGTTTTTGATAATCTCACACAATTATGCGTAACCAGATTGGAGTGTCGTGTTTTATTGTTGTTGTAATTTCAATTCTATGTGCAGTTAATACATTTAAAATTGAAATTCTAAATATCTTTAAAGACTTGCTGTTGTTAGATCCTTATTAATATTATATTAGCTATTGTCCTCTTACCATTGGGCAAAGACCTGCCCTGTTTCCTCCAGATATCCAGATCTTGGGCCACCTGAAACTAATCACACATAAATTGGCCTAATTAGTTTCTCTCTTCTCGCCGGATCGGGCCGCTACCGCAAAGAATGTTTATAAGCTAAAAGCTCTTGTGCTACTTATATACGTTTTCTTAATTTATTTTTCGTAATTATGAAGTAGCTTTTATATTAATTTTTTGCACCGTCATTTATATTTCTACGTAAGATAGTTTTTTATGATCATCAAAACATGTTATTGTTTTTGTATATTTTTTTAAGCACTTGTTTTTTTTAATCAGGAATCACGCGTCGGACTGTTGATCAATTATAATGACTCGAAACAAAAGTTCGTCTAACGTTTAATTTTTTCTAAGGGAGGGGGCAGGATCATGATGCTGTAAAGTATTCGAAACGTCGAATAGTAGAAAATCAACTAAACGTGACATATTATAAGCGTAGTTTTATTTCATAAAATATCAAGATAGCTCAGTTGATCTTTGGCCATTATTCAGAAGGCGCGGGTTCAAACCCCGCTTGTGGCTATTATTTTCTATTTAACATTTCCGCAATTTGTGTTCTATCACCAAAACATGACGACTAATAGCCATAAAAAATATAAGCGAACACAGAAATCTTGAGTCTCTATAAAGCTAAGAAAAAAAAGAACAATCAAAGTTCTACGATGATATTAAAATAGACAATAAAAAAATTACGTTTAACGAAATACCATTATTGTCACAAGACGCAACCTAGCTACTCTGTAATTATCTATCGGTGACGTACAATAAAACAAATTTAAAAAATGTAAAGACTTAAATCTTGAAAAATAACGGCGCTGTTTTCGTTCTTACAAATCGGATTTAATTATCCTTCGTCTCATTAATTACAGGCCAGATTGCGCTCGACCCGCTACGTATTAGAAATGTAAAATAGACGGTGAAATGAGTTTTTGGCGCCACAAAATCCATCTACTTTCTCTGTACATTGAACTTTAACGATCTAAAGTACTAGAAAATACTGAGTGGGAGATCGCACATAGATTGTTAATACAATAAATAGCATAATTCAAATGCTTATATGACATTATTTTTTCTGTTGACAATTTTTTTAAATCGGTCTAATGCCGGCTTTATCAACCGGTGAACTTACCGATTCCGTAAAAAAAAAATATAAAAAGGAAAAATAAACAAAGGCAGCATACTTTCTCACTTATGTAAGAATATAAAATTCAGTAGATAACTAACTAACTTATCATCACGCCATTTCCCTTGCGGGGTAGGTACTGAGAACAGAGTGCCAAGAGGCTCTATTCTTGCATACATCTCTCGCTTCCTCAACATTCATAACTCTCTTCATACATGCTCGCCGGTTTCGGAGACTCCTGACTCCACCTTCCTTCAATACATGACCAATTTGGTTTAGGTAGGTAAGTCTTGGTCTCCCCCTGTACCTACATCCTTCCACTTTCGCATTGTATATCTTCTTAGCCAGTCGCTCGTCCGGCATTCTTTCCACATGTCCGAACCATCGGAGCATTCCCTTTCGCATCTTTACACCAATACTCTCTTTCATACCTACTCGCTCTCTTACGTCATTGTTACGAATGCGGTCAGTCAGCCTCACTCCAGAGATTCTCCGCAGAGATCGCATTTCATTCAGTAGATACCTATTCTATATACTTATCTATCAATCTTTTGTCGTTTACTGCTAGACCACCAAGCCACATACCAGCTGGTGTCAGCAGCTTTGCATACGCATGCATTTTATACAAAATAAAACCTTTATGCAATAAATATGTGTTCTGGTAAACGGCCTAGCATATCAACTGCTTAAAATATACGTAAAAATATCAAAATATTTATAGTACTAGGAATATTAATAGTAATAATTAAGCTTACCTGGTCGGAACAACGTATGCAAATAGATTCGGCAGATGGCGCTGGCGTCACGTAAGGCGTTAAAAAGAAATATGTTATCGCTATTAGTAGTCTCGAGCGGATGTCACGATGGCTAAATTGCCAAAAAAAAAAAAAAACTAGAACCGTTTTTTAGGAGATGCATGTTCAAATCCTGACCGTGACTATTATTTTCGGTTTCATATTTTCACACTTTTATAATTTAAGATTTGTTATTATTTTATTTCTAGGTGTTGTATCAGGACCGAATATAATGCGATTTAAACAAATGTTATGTTATCTTTTCTAGTAAAACCACATCGATGTTTTCAAGACATTATATTAGTTTTACAATATTAACCTCTATTTCTTAAGTGGGAATGGCTACGGGCTATGGGTGATATTTCGTAACTATAAACTTAAATTTATACAAGATTTTATTTTAAAGTGATAGACATGTGAAGTAACTACAATAATTACGGTGCATTGTGTCGCACAAATTAAATGCGTACACTGAATTTGTTTTCCTTTGTCAATTCAAAATTTTTATAAATTCTTTGCAATTACCCCAAACATTTATAAATTTACTAAGACGATATGATAAGGAATTCTATAATAATCATACAGATATGAATATAAGGCACTCATGTTGTATATTGCATATAAAGTCGCTTTCAAAACAAAAAAATTGTTCATGTAAGTGGAAAAAGAGCGATTTACTGCGAGCGGGAAAACCTACCTTTCTTTTTCCACATTCACAAATAATTTGTTCTTTGATAGCTGAGCATTTCAAGTGCTAAAATACAGATCAATAAGTCGCTTTGGAATTGGATTGCAATGTTCCGTTTCCAAAATAACATAAACAATTACATAAGACTTAGAACGCAGTTCGTAACATACACCTCGGCTTAGTCTCCTAACATAACAACCTACTCTCTGCCTGTGATATCTTTTAAAAGAAAGGCTATTTGGCAATCCATTAGTATTACTCATTGGTACCTATACCCGTTTAGTAGCTAGCTTGGGGGTCATTATATTTCTCACAAAGTATGAGTTAAGAGTAAGCGCCCATGATTAATTAAATACTAATCAAAAATCTTCTACCAGCTTCTTCGGAATACAAATACGCCACTCTATGGTACATAAATGATCTCTAAACCAAAAATGCTATCCCATAGGAACCAATAATTTTTGTGGACAAAAAAAGTATATCTTCAGTTTGTGGCAAATTCATTTAAAATAAATACAAACTTTCTTGAAAAACTGTCTCAACGACACTGATTCAGGGTGTCGGTTTTTCGTGACGGTGTGCGCGCGCATCGTAGAAATTTACTCTCATCATTTTTCCCTAATGCGCCAAAAGAAGTATAACTTCAAAAATCGTTACGTTTATAATATGTATTTTTATTTTTAAATTTAAAAGGTACATAACATAAAAATACGCTGGCCCCCAAACTAGCATACACTGTTTTTGATCTATATCTTTTAGCATTTGACGTGCTCCGCCACTTTTTAAAGTACAAATTATTTGTGAATAAGGAAAAAGAGATTTTTTGTACTAGCGGGAATCGAACCCACGCCTTTTCCAATCCGGGGAAGTGCTCTGAACCACTGAGCTGGAAGTGCTCTGAATCTCTTTTTCCTTATTCACAAATAATTTGTACTTTAAAAAGTGGCGGAGCATGTCAAATGCTAAAAAATATAGATCAAAAATGTTTAGAAAATCGCGCCATCAAATAGTATGAATTTTAATTGCAAAATTAAACTTACTATATTGGTTTAATGCATGTAAATGCTTCCGATAGATGGCGTTGGTCTTAAAGACAAAATGTGATAAGTAAATTGGGATGATCGAAAGATCTGTAGCTAGTACAAAAAATCTCTTTTTCCTTGTTCACAAATAATTTGTACTTTAAAAAGTGGCGGAGCATGTCAAATGCTAAAAAAATATAGATCAAAAATGTTTAGAAAATCGCGTCATTAAATAGTATGAATTTTAATTGCAAAATTAAACTTACTATATTGGTTTAATGCATGTAAATGCTTCCGATAGATGGCGTTTTTCGTAAAGACAAAATGTGTTAAGTAAATTGGGATGATCGAAAGATCTGTACTATAGCTCAGTGGTTCAAATCACTTCCCCGGATTGGAAAAGGCGCGGGTTCGATTCCCGCTAGTACAAAAAATCTCTTTTTCCTTATTCACAAATAATTTGTACTAGCATACACTGTGTTTCAGAGACCAGTGCCACCGCTTTAAAATATTTAATTATGATAACAATCAAAATCACTACAATTATCGTCTTAAATATAAGTTACGTCTAGTGCATGCGTGTGTGAATGTGTGAGTTTATGTGTTTGATTTCGTGTGTGTTTGTATGTACATGTGTGAGTTATTTGCTTATCACTTACAATTTCAACATAATAATATTTATTTAGCCATATCTTTAATGCAAGTTTGAATTTACGCATATCATAGATTTATTGTCATTATAATATATATCTGTAATTGTTTATTATAAATTTTTGGAGCCAAGTGTGACGTTGTGAATGTTCACTTTTGGTAGTGGATATCGATCTACTCGTCTGGTGTTTAACAGGTAAAGTTGGTACTGTTCGTTTTTGATACCTTCTCAGTATTTGATATATGAATAGTTTTCTGACAGTTAACATACCTGACTTTTCATACACACATTCTGTTAAATGTTTATATGATAGGTGCAACATAACTTTCAATGTCGCCTATTGTGCTCTTTCAACCACAATCAAACAAGTTGAGTCTTGCCTGAGCCTCCCCAAGCGCAGATGCACTACCTGACTAGACATTTACACAGTGCCTGGTATGATTTATTTAAGCTTTTAAAGTTTCTCACACTACGTAGAAGTTTAAAAATATAGATATTTTTTCTTATTTTGGAAGCCTCCAGTTATGTACACGTATGGCGAATTTATTTTATGCTGTTTACGGGTAGATTTCATACATTGCAGAGCCTATAGATGCTAGCAATAGCAGAGGTTTCACTCTCGCATCGCCATATCCAAGGAAACGTATACGCGGTAGATAGGTAGGATAATAAGGAGAGGATAGATAGGGTATTAAGAAGAGGTTAGGGAGGATAATAAGGAGAGGATAAGGGCGGTATTTGGGCCTCCAGCGCTTTATGCGCTCTATATATTGCGTATAATTTTTATCCTGCTGCTTTTCGTTTGAACGAGTGAGCACACCCACCCCATACACAGAACGTGCGCTTAGGCGTGGAGTTGCGTAGAATGGACTGCCGAACCCATACCAATCCTGCTATTTTACATGATTTATGACCTAAAAGCTTTTGGCTGCAGCGGAGACGCGGGTAAAAGCTTATGTAGTATATGAATTATAAGTATCCTACTTAATATTATAAATGTGAATGTAAGTTTGTTTGTTACACTTTCACGCAAAAACTACTTAACCGATCATCATGAAACTTTGTACACATATTCTTGGAGGTATTAGAAATAACATAGGATACATTATGTTAAAAAAAAATTACGAAAGATAAAAAAAAAATTTGTCAAAAAATCTCAAAATCTAGCTACTTCAACGCAATCTAGCATTCCAGTAATGAAGTTCCAACCCTGAGTACTGTAATACCGTTGCACTGTATTATCAATCATGTCAAATTTTTCCCTTTAAATTCAAGACTTCAATTTCAAGGGTTGCTTTATTTATTTTTATCAAATTCCTCGCGGACGAAGTCGCGGGTAACAGCTAGTATAATTATATAAATAAATATGGTTTATGTTTTTATCCACGGTGTGCTCCAAGTAGCGTGTACAACTAGTGTAAGACATTTTGCTAATGTTTTGCTAAATTAATCACATATCACAGCTGACAAGTCCGTATGACGCTCGTTTGTAGCCAAAAGTTTATTCAACTTGATTCTGTTAACTTAACTTCTGTATCGAATTTAAAGTTCGCGGAGTGTATTTAACTGAATTAAAGCAGATGGAACATTTCTCTGTTATAGATGATTTTTTTCTTCTCTTTTATTTTTAACCTAGATATATTTTCTATTCATTATGATATATTATATTAGGATCTGCATGTTGGTAATAGCGACAGTGAGGTAATAAGCAAATAACTTCTGGTTTGTTAGAAATTATTGATATTTAATTTGGTTTATTATTAAATCCTTATTATTTAACTATTAACTATTATAACACCGGGGGCGTGGGCAGCAGCACTCCCTCGAGTATTAACAACATCCACTGCGATCGCCCACCCGCCAAGCGTGCCGCCAAGCGTGGCGATTACGGCACTATATCCCCAATTTGGGGAGGCCTATGTCCAGCAGTGGACGTCGAAAGGCTGATGGATAGATGATTTAACTATTACTAAGTAATAGGTATATGATAATATGACGTGATTAAGATTATTAATCCCTATACCATTTATAGAATTTAGATTATTAATTTTTGTCTGTTGTCATTGTTGCCAGCATGATTTCTTCTGATGATTACAGTATCTCTTTTTACTTGATATTCACTGTTGCGATATTTTTTGTACGAATAATATATTTTTTTACATGTACTCTAATAGGTAAATACTACTCGACCCGTGCGGAATCCCACATCCATTAAAGGATCTTAGATGATTTTTAATCTTAAATTTAAGAGAAGCAGTATTTTTTATAACGTGGGTAATATTTTTTGTTATCCGGCACGATAAGCTTCAAAATGAGGTATAAATCATGGAATTTGATAAAGGAATATCTCGCGGACGAACAGAAAAACAGGCTAAAGATAATATATATAATACCTATAGCTTTATACCTACATGCGAGTAAAAAATAATAAGTATTATAAATGTTTTGTATTTAAATGTAATGACATATTATGACAAAAATAAATCTTCTGCATTAATGTCTTAAATATTTAAATAATTATGTCTTTTTTCCAATTTCTAACGTAAAGAACAAATTATTTGTGATAGTGGAAAAAGAGGGCTTTAGTACGCGCGAGAACTTCTAACATAGGTTCAAAGAACGTCATTTGTTTAATTCCTATCAGTACTGTCATCCGCTGACGCTCAAGCCTATCAACAAATATTTCGCCAATGTTCTTTATAATAATTCCAGATTCTAGAAAGTCCCGGCGTGATACAAAACGCACGCAAACTTCCTTTCCTCCACCATAGAGTTGTCCAATTATTTACTTATTTGCGAAGCATTTGTCACACTGAAAACGTCTACAATAGGGATTCCTACCATGTGGGGCCATTGTCATATTGTACCCGTCACTGGGTTCTAGATATTAAAAATTCCAAACATTACTCCAGTTTACATAATGATATTAAAACTCAAAGTATTTGTTGATATAAACGTTATTAAACATTCTCGACAAACTATTCCGGGTAATGTTTCTAAAGAAATTCGGGGACTCAAATAAGGGTTAATTTGAAACAAAAGCAAGACTCGTTTTATCCAAAACGAAATGAATGATTTAGCATAGAAATGTTAGGCGTTTAATAATAAAATCATATCCAAAAATTGTAAGATTGGTATTTAGAATTATTTATTACCGACATAAAATTAAATCTTTAAACAATCGCTATATTAATATAAGTTTTTAATATGTTTCTCCAATTTTTCCAAATTACATTAAGTTTAAATGTGTATAATTTCTTACTTTAGAGCCGTTGAACACATTACAGAACAACGATTAAAACTGTCTAAGCAGATAAACACGTATACAAAACTTTTCATGTGTAAAGAAGATTTACTGTAGAATTGAACTAAACAAGTCTTATCAAGGAGACAAGACTTGTCTCATTTGACTTAGTTAATAATTGTGAAAAGATTTCGTTAAAAGGCTTAGAAACTTTATAAGTACACATTTTCTTATAAGCGAGAAATCTGTAATTGGCCTTTAGTGATGTATACCTACATGTTAACTATTTATTTAATAGCTGTTGCTGTTGGTCTTCCAAACACAAATAAAATAAAATAAATAAATCAATTTACCGTCTAAGCGGTTTTTATAGCAGATTAGCCTGGAAGAAATAACTTTTAGTAATAAGGCCGCCCATTGTACCACTTATGGGTATTAACATTTCTTTTTTTCTTTCTTCGCATTGTACCTTAAAATAGTATAACATATGGTGTACAATAAATTATAAATAAATAAATAAATAATATTACCTAGAATAAGTTATTTTTTTAATATTTTGACGTATTGGCTTCAGTTTAGAAATTGTTTATTATATTAGTATAATTATTATCTATGGTTCCATGGTGTATGTCATAAGATCTTCATCAGATCTTAATCTATACATATAATAAAAATAAAGTGTCTGTTAAACAAATTAGTATAAACAAGTAAAGATAATAAATATTAAGAAATAACTAAAAATGTTGACAATTTTATTAGTTACCCGCGTGGGATTGTGGCTAAGATGCTGGCTGCGTTACCTCGCTGAATCGGTATTCCAATTCGTTGAGCGAGGAACGTGCCAGCTCTCCTGTCACCTGAAGACGAGGACCTATTTTATTAATTATTTTTTTTAAGGATGTACTCCACGGACCAAATGTTTCCACTGCAAGCGGCTCAAACACATAGCTATATGAGATGGCCACGTACGTTTAGAAATTGTTTAAATTACCACCGTGTACCACAATGAACAAAACAAACATATGTGCCCGTCGTATAGCCTATCATTAGCAAAATTGCATTTGCTTACTACATACCAATTACCATCAAGAAGCTTATCTTCACTGTTTTAAAGGAAACACACAGAGACATCAAACAAACAAAATAATTTGGTAAATTTGAGGTAAAAAACTAATATTTATCACTTTAAGGGAAAATATAATTACAAGCAGAGATTACTGATTTGGCTGTGTATAGTAGAATATATAAAGTCATTTTACTAACTATTAATGTGGCTAACGGTAGTTCGTATAAGGCATCAGTCATAGAGTTGCCTATCAAAGACATATCAAGATCTCTCCATGAAGTTTCACCATTAGATTCAGTAGGAAAATACGATTCTTTATCTACAAGTCAAGATAGCTACCAGTTCTGCATGAGCAGCAAGTTAGACTTAGTAACAAATCTTACTTTTGTAACGATGATTTACAGAGGTATTATCTATTTACTTCATATACGATAATGTTACACAAAAGCATGAAACCAATATTTGTTTTCTACAAAAGTACCTTAGTAGGTACTTTAAAATCGATAAAACATGCCCTCTGAAAAAGGTTGATAGTAGTTTAATATAAAACCCTACGATCGGTCGCGATCCCGCCGGTATAGAAAAGTAGAGTACATGGAATAACCGACGCGACAGTACGGTTGGGAAATATAAATAACGACCCGTACTGACCCCGCCTTATATGGGACGCTCTCACACCGCGCACGATGTTCGTAAATCGTGGATAAACATGTATTTTAGAAAATACATTTCATTAGGAAATAATCACTGTGTTGCAAGGAACTGTGGAACATATAATTAATGCAAACTTAGACCCTTTATAAATTAGCTTATCTGGCATCACAGCCGACTGAGGGAATACCGGGGGAGTGGTCAGCAGCACTCCCTCGAGTATTAACAACATTAACTGCGATCGCCAATCCGCCTGCCAAGCGTGGCGATTACGGCACAATCTCCTATATGAGTGAAACACATGTTGTGGCGTTCTCTTGGGGAGGCCTATGTCCAGCAGTGGACTTCGAAAGGCTGATGGATGGATGGATTACAATAAAAACTAGTAATAGACACTTACAAAATTATAACGAAACCTTATATTTTGTAGTAGGTATCTGAATCAAATACTAGCTAATATATCCGACAGCTAAAATAACAATATTTTATCCATAAAAAAGTTGACTGTACGCGTAGGCTCAGAAGTGGGCATTCCCCTATGTGAGTGTTTTCTATTTTAATTTTTTAATATAAGTAAAGTTTTACTTTTTAATGGCTCAATAAACGTACTGAGCGACTGTAACTGCAGTGATCAGTTGAATAAATACATAAATAATTTCGCAATCTAAATAAATAATCCAATATACTAATTATGTCATTTTTTTTTTGTTTTGGAAATAAAGAAATGTTATTTACTTAACTGGAGTAGATACAAAAAAAACTTTTTTTAGTGTAATACTTATGTCTGATATAGGTATATTTATTTAGTGGACTATCTACGCTCACCCCTTCTGTCGCAACGCCTTAACTGCCTGCCTGTCGTATTTTAGTTTATAAAACGTCACATTCACCACATTTTCTAATTTTTTTTTATTGTTAATAATGGCAGTCGTGCCAAGGCCTACTCCGCTCATGGTATCAGCAATACTAAGAATACTAACAAGCCACCACGGGTGGCAAAATAAGCAAGTGCTTCAGGGTTGATCATACGGAAGACGGTGATCCCAATCTGATTGTGTCCAATAACTAGTTAATACTCCACCACCTGTTAAAACTCAGCCCACAAGACAATCTCTCTTGGCAATCTTGAAATGAATAATTTCTTTGCAATGTAAAATTTATGAGCATTAATTATTATAGATATGAAAGATTAGGTACTTACACTGAAATATCTGCTGAGCTTTATTTCTCAATATAAAAATGGGTTGAATATTCAAGCTAATTGCCTAAATGATATTAATGATAGTAATTTTATTTAAGAACTAACTGCAATCCACGAAAAATTATTCTTGTTCGCGGATGGAGGCGAACAAGAATAATTTTTCAAAAATAAAAATAGCCTATGTTACTCCTTATGACATCAGCGATATGCCAGTGAAAGTCCCGTTCAAATCGCCCCAGCCCTACAGACAGACAGACAGATAGACAAAAACTTAAAAAAAATAGCCACAATGCCATATTTTGAAGATGATGTATATACTCTCATATGCATTTAGTAAAAATCTGTTATTAATACATTACAAATCAACACATCAGTTTTATTTTTACCTCTGAATATAAAATATCTTTTTTTACATTTCCATCCATCAGCCTTTTACCGTCCACTGCTGGACATAGGCCTCCCCAAAATGGAGGTTTTACCATAATCGCCACGCTTGGCAGGCGGGTTGGCGATCGCAGTGGATGTTTTTAGTACACAGGGGAACGCTGCTGCCCGGTCCCCCGGTAATCCCTTAGTCGGCTTTTACGACTCTCATAGGAAGAGACGGGGTGTAGCTATTCTTGGTGCCGGCCCCACACGGCGAACATTTTTACGGTTTTTACATTTCACTTACATTTATGTCTTATTTGTTATTGTGAATCGTTAGCAAAGATTAAGCATATAGATAAAATTGTTGACTAAAAATAATATTCGTTCGCACCATAACTTCGGTGTAAATAAAACCTAACAAGTACGGGGAACATGTTCAAACGTTTCACATTTTACATGTATATAGAACTACACACCAACTTTCAGTTTTACTGATGCATTCATACAGCCCCTATATTTGAAATACTTATCTATTGAATGCAGCCTCCAATTCGAGGACTCTTTTAGGGGACTCCATGAAAACTTTTTTGGTTTTTTTAGTTGTCGTGTTGTGATGTTTGTATTTAAGTGGATGAAAGGGCGAGTTTTGTTGTGCTTTTGTGGGAACCTACCCTCCAACCATGGATTGACTCGCCTGTGACTTTAAGTTAAAAACCTACCTTTCTTTCTTTTAAGTTTTTAAACACAAAGTGACAAATGTGAAATCGAAAAATAACAGTCACGAGCAGGATCCGAACCTGCATCTCCTGGACACCGTCCAGATGCTCTGCCAATTCAACCATCGTGAAGATTGCTCCTGACTGCTAAGTCAAGTTTTACCACCAGTCAAGTGCCATATACCCTTACAGGATGCAGGAGTGTACAAGCTGGATTGTGATTGTGGTGTCTCCTACATTGGGCAAACAAAGAGATCCGTAAGAACTCGGATCAAAGAACACATAGCTGATGTGAAGCACCGTCGCTATACAAAGTCTGCAATTTGTGAGCACACACAGGACCACACCCGCCATTACATCAGGTTTGACAAACCTCAAATCCTCACAAAAGAACATCAATATCGTCCTAGAATGATACGTGAGGCTATTGAAATTAAGAAACATTCCAATTTCAATAGAGAAGACGGCTGGGTCTTACCATCACGCTGGAATCCTGTGATAGGCCTCACCAAACATAATACAAGAAGGCACACCACAAGATTGCAAGATACAGTTAGCGCTTATTGTGTGGATAAAACCCACAGTAGTGATTAGTTAGTATTTCCGCATAAATTTAATAATCTATAACTGTTGTTACCTACTGAGTTTTCTGGCCGGATGTTTCTCAGTCAGGCCGCATTCCGATCCGGTGGTAGCTTTTTAGTCTTAGCTTCTATTAAAATCAATATATTTAATAATATAAACTAATAATCAATATTGTCTTCTAACTGGTAGTTTTTTAATTACTTAAAAAAATTTTAATTTTAATTGGTAGTTTGTGGTAGAATTATTAAGCACTAAATTTTAAAACTTAATGAGAAGTATTTTACTAATTTTATTATACTAGCTTAAAATCTCATACATTGTAAGCATAAAACTTAAAGTAGATATTTTTAATTGTGTTTCTAAACGAATATTATGTGGGTTGAAATAAATAAACCATATTACTGTGGGTAGATGAAACCGTTGAAACAACATATCAGCTTTGGACGCCTACCATCTAAGTCCACCCGTGATCATGAATGTTGTAAAGTATTCGAAACGTCGGGATAGTATAAAAATCAAGTAAACGCTATAGATTACGTAAACGTAGTTTTATTTCAAAATGTGTATAATTCGCGTAAATGTTAGAAAGTATTAATAAAGAAAGCCAAATCTGAGAGTTGGCGTCAATTTTGTGATAGTGTTGATGGCACAGTATTGGTCTCAGAGATGTGGCGTCGAATGCGTTGGACCAAAGGTTACAAAAAGGATCAATTTCAGGCTTCTGATAAACAAAAAGAGGAGTTGTTATGCACTTTAGCACCTGATTCCGTTCTTCCACAAACACCGTATTTTTATTCAACGAACGATCTAGAGGTCGAATATAGCATGGAAGAAATGATCAAATGTCTTAAGAGGAAAGATACAGCTCCTGGAAGTGATTTCATTACTTACTCTATGCTATACAGACTCCCTTCAGTGGCGAAATCTTATTTGTTAGAAATTTTTAATCTTATTTTCACCCTAGTTATGTTCCCTTGCAATTGCGCAATGTTCAAATGTATCCTATCCCTAAAGCTAATTCTACCGCGGATTCCACACCTAAGCTCAGACCTATTACCTTATTGTTATGTGTCTGTAAAACCTTTCATGCAATGATGACAATGCGCCTTGACATACCACTATGTAGCAAAATATATATACATACTTGTGACCCAAATTAATTGTATTTAGACGGGCACAGTCAACATTAGATTCTGTAGTCAGATTAATTTGTAATATTCAAATAGGCTTTTTAAAAAATGTTCCCACTCTTGCATGTTTCTTAGATATTGATAATGCCTATAACAATATTTTGATCAATAGAGTTGCAGAAACATTGGAGGAAATAAATGTAGGTGCAAAGGTATCTAGGTATATTTGGTCATATTTCAGTGAGAGAAGACTTTCAGTTGAAGTTAACGGTAATAATGGTGGTAATAACACTCTGTGTCGATGGACAAATAAAGGGATTGGTCAGGGTGATCCCCTCTCACCTCTGATATTTAATATTGTTACACATAAAATATGCCATCACATAACAAGTGTTCAAATAACGCAGTATGTGGATGATTTTGTTTTATATATTAGTAACAAAAATCTTAGTGATAGTGTAAGCAATATGCAAAGTGAGCTAGATAGAATATACTTAAATTTACAGGATACAGGCCTGCAGGTATCAGCGAATAAATCAAAATATTTTATTTTTACTAGAGGACATAAAAAACTGCTAGCTCAACTTCAAATTAATAATGTCACTTTGCAATCTGCCGAAAATATTAGATATTTGGGTGTGTGGCTCGATAAATCATTGCGATGGGCAAAACATATTAGTGAAACACATCAACTTAATTTAGATTGCGTAACATCTAATAAGAACGATTTCAACTCTAATGCATTAAAATATAATATTCTAGAAGAACTTTCTATCAAATATAATGGATGGTGCCAGATTTATACAGATGGCTCAAAGAGCGCTGCTAATGGCGTAGGGGCAGCATTTTTAGACGCTTGTAATCAAACAAGTAGTAGTTTTAAAATTTCTAACTCAAACATATGTATAATGATGGTGGAACTCACTGCAATTTTGGAGGCATTACGTTACGTCAATAATAGTCATTTTAGTAGAGTGGTCATATTAACTGATAGTAAAAGCGCTCTATATCACTTGGCTCGTTGTACCTCTGGCCACAGAGGCGCTTCGATTGCCTATGATATATTGAACCTAATGTGTTGGTTTGATAGTAATAATGTATCACTAAGATTGCAGTGGATTCCATCACACCTAGGGCTACCGGGGAATGAGAAGGTAGACACTTTAGCAAAAAAAGCAGTTGTTGATGGCTTATTAATTAATATTAAGTCATGTTATTTTGAAATGTTACGTAAATTTTAAATTATCTGCTATACAATTTGGAAAGAATATTTTGACAAAAAATCACTTGATAAAGGTATATGGTATAAGACGATGCAAAGTGAGCCTCCTCGGATTCCCTGGTTCACACATGTTAAATTGAGCAAAAAAATTATAGTTGCCGCCCGTAGGTTAAGTTCCGGGCACATACCACTAAATAAGTTTGGTTATATGATGAAAAGAACAAGCAGCCCTGATTGTAATCAATGTGGAGTCTCAGAGGATGTCTACCACTTGTTGGTGGAATGTGTCCGATTTAAAAGGGAAAGGGAAATATTATTAGCTGGTTTAAATATTACTTACTTACTTACTTATCATCACGCCATTTCCCTTGCGGGGTAGGCAGAGAGAACAGAGTGCCAAGAGGCACTGTTCTTGCATACATCTCTTGCTTCCTCAACATTCATAACTCTCTTCATACACGCTCGCCGGTTTCGGAGACTCCTGACTCCACCTTCCTTCAATACATGACCAATTTGGTCTAGGTAGGTAAGTCTCGGTCTCCCCCTGTACCTACATCCTTCCACTTTCGCATTGTATATCTTCTTAGCCAGTCGCTCGTCCGGCATTCTTTCCAAATGTCCGAACAAATATATAATCCGTTTAAATATTAACCTTCTAGAATTAGGTGTTTTCCAAACCATTATGTGTAAACCATATAGTGAAGGTGCTATAAAAATTTATAAGTTTATTCTAGTATGTAACACCTTAAGAAATAATTAACTCTCCTACTGTGTAGTCATAACATGTTATTAGGGTATGATGGGGCTAACTTAATCATACTTGATTGTAAGCCTCTAAAATTAAATAAAGATTTAATAAAATTAATTATAAATAATGTTATTTATGTCATTGTATTTTTATATATTTCAAGCATTAAGCATGCTTATCCAGTTATCGTCAGTGCAAAGGAGAAACTGCTAGAGCGGCAAAATGGAGGTAAAATCGGCTGTTAGCGTGGCGACGCTTTTATTTTACTTGTGCTGTTCAAATCTTGCAAGTTAAATTTGACACATTTCCCGGTTTCCGATTAAGCTGAAATTTTACAAGCATATGTATATCACGTGACAATGCAATATTATGATGACATAGAGCTGATCTGATCATGGAGCTGGAAGGTGGACATAGGAACTCTATAATGAAACGGTGCAACCCCATCGAATTTGGGCTCGTATGATTCGTCTTGACGAGTACTTCGTATTTAGATGGTATCCAGGGTCTGATGATGAAGCTAGAAGGTGGCCATAGGAACTCCATTATAAAAGGACATAGCTCTATCGAGTTTGGGCTCGTATGATTTGTCTTGATGAGCACTTTGTCTGTAAATGGTATCCAGGGTCTGATGACGGAGCTGGAAGGTGGCCACGCAAAACTCTGTAATTAAATGGCGCAACTCCATTGAGTTAGGGCTCGTTTGAAATGTCTTGGCTAGTACTCCAGACCCAGATGATATCCAGGGTCTGATGATGGAGCTGGAAGGTGGCCACAGTAACTCTGTAATGAAATGACGCAAACCCATCGATTTTGGAATCGTTTGATTCGTCTTGAAGAGTACTTTGTTTTTAGATGGTATCCAGGGTCTGATGATGGAGCTCGAAGGTGGCCATAGGAACTCCGTTATAAAACGACATAGCTCCATTGAGTTTGGCCTCGTATGATTCGTCTTGACGAGTGCTTTGTCTCTAGATAGTATCCAGGGTCTGACGATGGAGCTGGAAGGTGGCCACAGTAACTCTGTAATGAAACGACCCAAACCTATCGAGTTTATACTCGTTTGATTCGTCTTAAGATGTACTTTGTCAACTTATGATCATTTTATTTCTACAAAATAATTTCGATGTTTTCACATCTGGTCATCTTTTTTTTCATAATGTATTTGTACTATTGCTAACGCAGTGGTAGGCGTACCTGTAGATTAGACGCCTGATTCTTAACAATATTAAGTATGTGTGTGTATTAACCATATGTTTTCCAGCTAAAATAAAATATAATCATATTAAAAATAGTTAAGTATGACTGCACTGATGGCGGAGTGGTTCAGATACCCACCCGAGTGTTGTGGGTTCGATTCCCAAACCGGACAACTTTATGTGTGATCCACAAATGATTGTTTGAGTTTGGGTGTACTTTTTATTCGTGAAATTTTATGTTTGTAAAATCCCCCGCGCTACAGGGATTATTCAATAGCGCAGGGTGCTATCTTAAACCACCGAAGGAATGTAACATAGTTCCAGTGGTCCGCCAATAAAGGCGGAGAGACGGCACGCGGCGGGTTTATTTAGTGGGTGAGGGCCCCACACTACCCTGTTCGTTGCCCCGAACAACGGGGTGTGCGGTTAGGTACATTTTTTCCCGCCTAAACAATAAAAAAAAAAGGGTGCTATCTTAAAAAAAAAGATGGAGGGTAAAGGTGTTTTGCTATTAGGTTGGTCATAAAAACAAAAATATCCATGATGTACAGACGGACCTTAAAAGTATAGGCGTGCAACCTTAGGAAAGCGTGATGACGTAACAAATATCGCTCTTAACTTTATCTACCAAGTAATAACTATTGTAAACTGTCAATTATATATTATTGCAAAATTTACGTGTTAAACGTCAAACAAATTTAAAGCTGGTAGCATACCACCAGCTACATTGGTCATTCCAAACTTCGCCAGCAAGATCTGATTGTGATCCAGCTAGATGAGTGATATGGGCTGACAATGACGATTTATATTTAAGTTGGACTCACGTTCAATGGCCCGATAGCAAATTATAATCTATTTTCATTATTATTAAAATGAAATCAATTAAGTCAATTTAAAAAAAAACACTTAGGCCTCGTTCAGGGAGACGCGGGGCGTTGCGTGGCGCGTCAGATGTCGCGACGCGCGGTGCTTTGTGCGTTTTGTCGTGACAACGTCTAATAAATCAATAAACGCCGGCTGCACGCACGAAAAAGGATGGCTCATTGTCCCGTTACGCTCATTGTCCCGTTACGCTCATTGTCCCGTTACACTCATTGTACGCTTGCGCCGCATCCAATTTTTCATCAATGTTTTGTTATGACGTTATCACGTTAAACTATCGTCCGTAAACCGACTTTACAGGCAACCATTTGTTTTTTTTTCGTGTATGGACAAGCGTAGAAAACAAAACACGCATGATGAGGTTTGTACATGAACGTGTTGCTAGGGTCTTTGGGCTACGGTAATCGCTTACCATCAGGTGGACGGTATGCTTATGTGCCACCCATGCTACCCACGTAGTATAAAAATAATCCTTTTATTTAACATTATGTACTAAATAATGCGACTAAACATTTGTGCTTGTTTTGCCACTCTCTGGGTACTTTAATCCAATCCCTGTCCGCTTATAGACACATAAGAAATTTTATTGTTGTTGTATTCATAGGACACGTAACCTGTTATAGCTAGCAGCAGTTTTTCCTGTCACTGAATACGTCCACATTGAGCAGATTGGTTGTTTGTTTGTTTTCTTGAAACTACCGGCAGAAAAAATCGTAGACGCATTAAAAAAAATTGACAGCAATCAATATTAGTAAGTAAAACGTTATTTCCAATTTTATTACGGCAAGTAATTAAAGGAAACTTTTTCTCTATTTAGTTAAGAAACGAGAGACAAGATTGAAAGCCTATTTACCCCTTTAGGGACGAAATATTCATATAAATTTCCTAACGGCGTTGACCAGAATGCCAGAGCGTGGCCCATCATGCTGGCCCAGTGCAGCTTGGAAGAATATTCACTATGTTCTCGGACACCAACACACTACCACCGACATAACCTAGCGGATATGTAGGTACCCTAATACGGAAAAAATAAAAACACTGTTCTTTTATTCGCTAAGGTGGCGTAGTCTGTTTAAGGATAGACATTTCGTTTTGAATTTAGCTACGAAATAATACAATGTTTTTAACATCATCAAAAATAACGAGTTTTTCTCATAAGTCTTACAAAAATATTCTACTTCTTTTATTATGATTACATTTATTAATAATTTAAATTAAACGTCTAACCTCCAAAAAGCCCAAAAGTTAAGGTTCTTAACCCTATTAACATTATATTGTCGAAACTATTGACTTTGAAGCGTAAGAGCGACGTTTTTTCTTAATATTTTCACTACACTTTGACGCTGTAACTACTGATTATCATAGAAAATCGTTGAAATATAGTTCTGAACACAAAGAAAATTTTAAAAGAATGGTTCCTTTGGTACAAATATTTTTATAGATATTATTAATGTGTCCTAAAGTGACGTATTTATTATGGAACTAATTTCAAATACACACAGACAAAGTCGTTAAGAGAATCTAGTCAAATATAAGGTAAACCATTTTAGAAACACACAGCTTGGTATATTTTTTTACTTTATTTTAATTGTTAATTATATTATTTATAACTGTCGACTAAAATCAATATACTTGACATGACACATTTTTATTGTATGCTATTCATATAATCAAAAGACTACTAACAATGTTCCATTTTCAATTTTAATAATGGCTAATTTAAATAAAGAATTCACACATACCACTCCATAACACCCACCCATAATATCAATCTTTCTATTAGAATGAATCTCGTTCTATTAGCCGTTACTTGCAAAAGGAATATATTTTCAAGAATTGTCCGTATGGTGACTAAGAATACAAGTGTCAACCCCAAGTTCTTTCCCACGGGAGTCGTATGAGCCGACTACGGGAAGTAAGCAATTATCATCCATTGCATGAATGATGGCAGGGCTGGGTACCAAGTGGGAGTACTCACTTGGTATCGGGCCCGAGCGGGTTGCTACCACCATCTCCCGTGGAACCAGCCATGAAGCACATCGTTGCGTTTTGGCTGTAGCAGGAGATAGCAGTTTATTCTTTCATTTCATATCGGTGAAATGAAAGCATATAATTTTATATTCTATACTCCTTCATAGGTTGGCGCAGGCCTTCAATCATAGACCCTTATCTTGGTCTATTACATTTTTTCCCGATTTCATTGGGTTTGTACGTTTATACAACATTGTTTTAATTAGGTGGCTAACTAAATGTCATGACAGAAAAAATAAGAGCTTCATTTTCTTAGCATTTCTAGAGTAACATCTGTACCTATACAAGCTTAAAATAACACTACGACGAAGCGAGTTCTCAAAAGAAAAATTTAATAACGTGCTTTGGCACGCCTTTATGAGGTTAATTTTCCTTTTAAATGTTTAAAAAGAATACATTAAGAACGACTGGCTGCATTTTTATTAATGTTTCTCACTGAAATTATGGACCATTCAACTTTTCTGTGTTAAAGCGTAGGTTTACAGCATGGTAATACAAAACGTCAAAAAGTACTTAGCGTCAGTAAAAATGATAAAGAGATTCAATTGTTTTTAAAATGGCCAATAAATCGTGAAAAATAATAGCTTTTAAAATTGCATCTGTTTTGAAAGTAAAACAATTTAAAAAACAAAAGGCATTCGGGTATTTACGAAAGGATTTTTGATGAGTTCACTAGGTTCTTGTATAATCATCAAAAAGTCAGCCTTAATAAACGTAATGTTACCAGTTTAAATTATATCTTCTTCTGAAATATGTGGGCCAAAGTTCCATATCCAAAAGATTTATATTATATTCTAAAATTATTAAATATAAGTGTTTGGAAACCTTGCTATTTTTTAAAAATCAGATTGCAATTCCGAATTATATTCGGGTAATTCTGAATGATACTGAAAAATTGATATTATGTATATTGGGCATAAGGAACAAAATTCTTTTTTGTTCATGTTTACCCTCATGAAATTTATGTATCGAATTTGGGTACTATGTGGCCTAAACGTTATAAGTGTGTAATTTGAATTTTGGAATTACCCGATAACTAGCCTACGGTACTCAAACTTTTAAACAGTATATAAGTTATTAAAATATAAGGTGTGTCAAATAAATCAAATAATGAGAAAATTTAAAGTTTATTAAAAATAAATCCCAAGTTGCCTATGAGACGTTGCATAGGCACGGAATAGGGACATCTTCTTGTATAGGTACATATATTTCGGAATCTTCTTTATTACATATGTCAAGTGCTTAGCATGATTCTGAAACAATTTAAAAATATATAAACTAAGGTCATCACATAATATGTTACTTATAAGTAGCTAACAATGTCTTAAAAGCACAATTATAACTCAATAAATAATTTTAGTTCTATCTTAGCAGTTTGCGAATAATAGTTGGTAAGTACCGCAATGAAAATTTTGTGACATTTTCTATAGGAACCAGTGTACCTAAATCATAACATTTATTGCACTTTAATAGAAGTTTAAGAACCATTGGCAACTTCTATGAAAAATAAACATTGGGTAAATGCGAATGACTATATGATTCGGAATTGCCCTAGTCGGATAAATCGGAAAATAACAGAAAATTTTGATCTAGACAGTTTTAAGCCCACCCAAAAATGCAAAAAAGCGTTTATCTAGGTAACAAATAAAAAAATTATTTAATAACTTACCAAGTTTCTTAATTATAGATCTTCGGGTAAATCTGATAATCCAAAAAAATCACGAAATCGCAGTTGTCTACAAAAATGTTCACTTGCGCTCATATGGCCACTTGTAGCAGTCGGAGGCAGCGAATAGCGGGGAGCGTATCTACGACGGCTCCTAGGTAAATGTGCAAGGGCACAAAATATTGCAGCGTTCGGTAGAAAATTGTAGTTATTGGAATTACCCGATTTTCGGCGTTACCCGAATGCACCTTACGTATTTTTTTTTAATTTATTAAATGTAGCCGTGAAATTAATTGGGCTTACTTTCAATATAAGTCTTATTAAAATATAATCTGTTACGTAAACACAATGACAAAAGGATTCCAGATAACAAAGACTAGTCCCATTAAATCAAAATTGCATAGTGGCATTATTCGTTAAGGGACAAAGAATAAGAAATGTTCACTAAGCCGCTTATTTGTTGTTCTACAAAATATATGACAGAACTTAATGAAAACACTCAAGCAGGAGTTTTAATCTCCCCTTTGTGAGGGATATTAAAAATAAGCTTTTTTTCTTTTACGTGAGATTGAATTGTACGTGGAAACGGTCGTTTGGTTTTTTTAAGAGTTATATATAATATTGTAACAGAACATCGTCATACAAATAAATTTATGATTGAGTATACCCTAATTATTTTAGTTGTAAGCATTGACGATTATTTGTATTATAATACCGATTATATTTGATTCAGCTAGTATTGTGCATAGTTTGGATCTCTAATTTCTCTAATAGACAACAAGCACAATATTATTTTCTTATCTTTGAAATCCGTTAAAGAAGAGACAATTTTAATGATTCATTTACTAGAATTAATACAAAGTTAAGTATGTCAAATGCTAAAAAAATATATAAAAAACATCAAAATGATTACTAGATAATACGATACAGCTATTAACATCTTATTATGTCAACGAAAAGATATACTACGAATGTATTTTGGCAGTATTAAAATTATAAGTACGTTTCTGACTTTAAGCAGATTTCACATACTGCGACGTAGAAAACCTTTCAGACATAGAACTCCATGAGTTATAATAATACGATATGTTTCAAAAAGACGTTAAAACTTCAGATCAACCACACCTTTCATTTTTTATTAATGCGGCTAAAATGTGTCTAACCGCACACCTCAACGTTTGGGGCAACAAACAGGGCACTAAATAACCCGTATCTCCGTCTGTATCAGCGGCCATATGGAACTGTGTAACATAACTTCAGTGGTAAGATCAACCTCTTATACCACAGTTAGTTTCATCAGCCTTACCCCCAGGCTGACACTATATTAAAATATCTTTTAAATGTTTTTAATTTGTACCAATGTATTCTAGCGTTACTATAATTCACATATGCTTAATTTGTTTTTGACGTTCAAGTTAGTGAAGTTTAAGCGGATGCAAGGAGAAGTTTACAAATTTTACAACATCAGTTTCGCAACTAATAGCTCTTTAACTAACTTATGAGGTAACATTTTCTATGTAAATCTATTACAGCAATGCACTTCATTCCATCCATCCATCCATCCATCAGCCTTTCATCGTCCACTGCTGGGCATAGGCCTCCCCAAGGGAACGCCACAGCGAACGGTCCTGTGCCTCCTACATCCAGCGAATGCCTACGACTTTGACCAGGTCATCGGTCCACCTGGTGGGAGGCCGTCGCCACTCGAAAACCTTTCTTCCCCAACGGTTGTCGGTTCGTCGAGCGATGTGCCCATTGCCACTTCAGCATGCTGACCTGGCACATGATGCACTTCATTAATAAGCTGAAATGTAGCGTTTTAAATTTGTATTGAGACAATGTGTAAATATTTTTTTGACATATGATTTTAGGCTGAATATAAAATACAACGTTTCCCTTTATTTTCGCAGGCATCAGAATTGATCAAGATGTATGAACGTACAATCTATCTATACTATTTCTAAGCTATAACAGAGCTATGTCTGTAAATTTAAGATTGAGAAAAAAAGAATTTATTAGGCTATTTAGGAGTCTCTGAACACAAAACGTTTTTTTTTTGTATTTTTGTCTGTTCGTCTGTTTGTTTGTTCCAGCATTACGCAAAAACTACTAAACGGATTTTGATGAAACTTCTTGTTTGATAGCTCTTTATTAGACTTAAAAACTGGTAAACATTTTAGCCCGCTACTATATCGGGAACCTGAGATATAACTTAAAAACTAACTGCGAAAGAGCAACGGGCAAAGGCTAGTAAAATATACACTCAAAAAAAAATGTTTACCAACCAAAGCCAGGTTACATCTTACGATATAAGTTATATTGTGCCATATACATATAAACGTATAAATGTTTATTGAAATATCTTAATTGAATTTAGTAATATGGAATTGAGAATAAGGCTCTTTGGGATATCATATATCAAATATATTTAATTCTGTAGATATTTTCCACAAATTTCAGGATTCTTTAATAAATAAACATCCTTTCTTATACACAAAGCCACCTATTCTACCCTTCGATTATTCCACCTCAGACATTAAATACAGTAAAACATAAAAGTATGCCTGCCAGCATAAAAAGCCTTTCAGCCGGGGTCGTTGTCCGCGGCACATCAAAAGGAGTTATGCCACATACAGTATGTCCGACCCCGTGTACACTTTTTAGACGCACAATTAGGCCTCTTCTGCTTTTGACGTTGCCCCTACCACGATAATATGTCACTCTCAGGTCACTGTTTTAACCCTGGAAATGTTGATGTGAGATTTGTGATGTCTGTGTGCTGATGGACTAAGAATATAAGTTACCAGCCCATTCTTTCCCGCGGGAGTTGTAGAACGCGACTATGGGAAGTAAGCAATTATCACCCATTGCGTTACTGGTGGTAGAGTGATTTTACAAAATTTGGTTTATTTAGTTTAACCCACCCAATATTCGTTTAGTAATACAATTAAAATATCTACTTTAAATTTTATACTTACAATGTACGATATTAATATATATAGCTTATATAACTGTGGGTAGATGAAATCGTTGAAACAATATATCAGCCTTGGACGTCTACCATCTAAGTCCACCCGTGATCATGAATGCTGTACAGTATTAAAAACGAACGGTATAGTAGAAAATCAAGTAAACGTGATAGATTCCGTAAACGTAGTTTTATTTCAAAATGTGTAACATTCGCGTAAATATCAGAAAATATTAAATATATTGTGTATAGTTGAGTCTATGAGCGACGGTTACGGTCGACGGTCGGTTCACCATAAGGTAGGCTATGATATATCACTTTCTCCCCTCAATGAACAATAAACTAAGACCTTTCGCAGTATTCTCAAGCCAGAACACTATTTGTTTTGTGAAGGATGGACATTAAAGTGGAACATAAAACAAATTTTACCCATTTTCAATAAAATCATTAATTTTAGGGAATGAAAAATTATTACATTATCGAATTCCAGGAGTAGTAGCTACGTAGTTTCGACGTATAGGGGTGGAACCTATGTCTTGTGAGGGCGAACGACTTTGCCGATTTACAAGTATCAGCTAACTCTTATTCCCGCATCAATTATTATTAAGGCGTAGAAAACATTAAACTGTACAACGTTTTATCTATCTATACTATTATAAAGCTGTAACAGAGCTATGTCTGTACATTTAAGATATTTGAGAAAAAATGACTGTGTCTGTATTAGGCTTTAAACGCTTGTCTAAACACAAAACGATTTTTTTTCGATTTTTGTCTGTTTATCTGTTTGTCTGTTTATCTGTTTGTTTGTTCGCGCATCACGCAAAATCAACTGAATGAATTTTGATGCAACTTTTTTATGTGATAGCTCTTGATTAGACTTAACAACTGGTATACATTTTATCCCGCTACTATATCGCGAACCTGAGATGTAACCCAAAAACTAGCTTTTGGCTGCGGCGAAGCCGCGGGCAAAGGCTAGTGCTATTATAAAGTTATAACTGAGCTGTGTCTGTACATTTAAGACATTTAAGAAAATATGACTATATTAGGCTCTATAGACTTTTCTGAACACAAAACATTGTTTTTTAGATTTTTGTCTGTTTGTCTGTTTGTTTGTACGCGCATCACGCAAAAACTACTCAACGGATTTTGATGCAACTTTTTCTATTTGATAGATCTCGATTAGACTTAACAACTGGTATACCTTTTATTCCGATACGGGAACCTGAGATACAACCCAAAAGCTAGCTTTTGATTGCGGCGGAGCCTTAATAAATCCTTTTATAATTGCTTTATTATTATTCATTTTACGATTCATACTCTTAGAAATTATCTTCTTCAAAATAGTTTGTTTTAGCGCTGTTTTCTACCACGTTTATGTAAGTTCTGGGAAGAACTCCCTGCGGCGTTGTTTCCCCAGTTTCTCCCTCTAATGAGGTTTAAGAAGAGCACTTTACGTACGTTAGGCGGCAGCTTGGCTGTGCCAAACTTCATGAGTCACCGTTACCACTTACTATCATGAGGCCGCTTGCTTGTCTACAACTGCTGGCAATTAAAAAAACAACAGAGGCAGTCATAGAACTGCCGACAGAAGTGAAAAAAACAATGGAATAGCTGTGTTTGTTTTTTAATTTTTATATCAGTTATAGTCAACTATATAAATTTAATAATTTGTAAATTGAAATTATTAACAAAAAAGTAAAACACGCATATGATACAGTCGAGTGTATACAATATATTAGAGTATATATATGCGTATACATGTACACAGGCCACTATTAAACATCACGAGCATGTCGAGGCAATTGGTGACGCGAACCCATAAGTATTTTTCCTACCAAAAATCGCTCAATGCGGCTAAAGAAGTTTTCACTTTAAAAATCTTAGCTAATTTTATTCCAAATTTAGTAGGTTTTGGCTTCCGATCTACCTGGTTTTACCTGATTCACCAGTATTGCATGAAGCGACTGCCTATCTGACCTTCAAGACCGAACTAAAGGCACAACTGGCGACCTTAGAAAAAGACCAGAGTCAGATTTTTTATGCCGGCATTTAGAACGGCTTAACCGTGCCGAGTGAGGCCGGCTACAGAATTTTCCCACCCCTTTCCACCCATGGGAGTCGTAAGAGCCGACTGAGGAAATACTGGGGGAGTGGGCAACAGCACTCCTTCGACTATTAACAACATCCACTGCGATCCCAACCCGCCTGTCAAGCGTGGGCACTGTGTCCCATTTAGCCCATTCTAGGGGAGTCCTCTGTCCAGCAGTGGACTTTAAAAGGCTGATGGATGGATGGATGAACCTTGCTGACCGTGTGAACTGCAAGTGCATAACTAGGCTACTATCTTCTCTTATTTTTTTTTTTAAACATAGCATAGCATCACGCCTGTATTCCCCGAAGGGGTAGGCAGAGGTGTATTACACACCCACGACTCGCCAGCTATGTTTGAGTCCCACGTAATAGGGGGCGAGCCTATTGACATCTACCGGACACATTTCCAAACTCCGGGCTGCTACTGAGAATTTTTCTTTTTTTTTTAGGAAAAAGCTCAATGGCTTTGCCCAACCTGGGGATCGAACCCGAGACCTCATGATTAGCAGTCGCATACAGTACCGCTACACCACCGAGGCAGTATTTTTTTTTAAATAATTATATTCAAATTTGTTATGCGGAATACCATATGAACGCCTTCAAAAAATGTACAGCTCTGAATACCCTTTCAATGATGGCGATAACTGCCGACCTCACACACGCTACGATCTGCATCAGTTAGCAAAAGGAAACTGAAAAAGCTTGAATGTAGAATATCGTATTGCTACTGCTAAATGATAAAAAATTCCTACTAGAAACACTAGTCCCAACTTTTTCCGCAGTAGTATTTGCCTTCCTCATTCCGCTCATAAGATTTTCGTGGAATCGAACGGTATGGTGATAGATACATGAACGTCATTCTAGGACAATCTAAATATTCATAAATTTTCAAGGCTAGAATGTATTTGCCGGGGTGATATTAATTTGCATACGTAGCCTACCAGCAAAGTTTTAGGCTTCGGCATAAAACTGAATTAGACGTGATGTGAATTTGATTTTACATTTGGAAGTTACCGCATAAATCTTTGAGTTCGCAAGTATAATGCAGCTATTAATAAAACGATATATTTTACTCAACATTTTTTTTTTTTTTAGCCTCTACTACGCCTACGACTACGCCACGAGGCCCGTCACCGTCATTTACAATTGTGAAAAATTTTACAGTTCTCAGATAAAAAAAAATAAAAAAATTGTACCATGAGTGTAGTACGACGGTCGGGCAATTACCGCGTAGTTGTAATGCTACAGTAGCGTAATTCTCTTTGTATGGATTTAAGAGTCAACATGTCTGCTATTTTTGAAAAAAAAAAATACGCTTTATTCGCAATCATCCAATTTATAACACAGATTTGGACAATTTGAAATTTCATGATCGCACCGCACTGCATCGACGTATCCCTTATAATTTGCTCATTGAGGATGACGCATCATTGGGCTGCGTAATTATAGTAGAGCTAGAGTTTAAAGTTGCTATAAAATAAGTGATATTTTTAATGAAAAACTTAAAAAATTGGACAATTATGATTTCGAAAGAAAAAAATGTGTTATTTATAAGCAACTAATCTGTGGACAATAAGGTTTTCTTTTAGCTAGGAACGTTTCTTATCTGAGTAACTTAAGGATTTTACGTTCTTTTATTTTAAAAGAACTGTGTAATTTGCCTATTTATTATATTAATAAATAAAAATATTTTTCTATTGAATAATATTTTTTTGTCAACTCACATGATCGTAATTTAAGTATTTTTATCAATAATAAAATTTGACCTCTGAGTATACTCAAATACAGTAAAGTTGACCAATAAAAGACTCCTGTAGTCTATCTATTACTCGTACCGATGAAAGTAAGGTTATAAAGTACCTTCGTCTCAAAAACAATTTTAAGATAATAACATAAACGTAAATTTATCCCTAAGAAAAAACTTGATTAGTTTGCATAATTCAGAGTTGTTAAATTCGCGCACGATGTTGCCTGATAAAAAATAAAAATATGAGTTCTCTTTTTGAAGTTACGTCCTGTAATAGAATTTCGTGTAAAGAATACGCTTGGAAGTAGGCATTGTAAATTCAAACCGTATGATCTGAATATAAATTTCGTAACGATACAGTTTTTAATAAAAAAATATACGACAACTAATTTTAAAGGAAAATTCGTTTACAAGTTATACAAAGTAACGTGTTAATAACTTTTTAAAGTATTTTGTTGAAATAAATTAAGTTAAGCAATTGCAAAAAAAAAAGTGTTTGTGGTGTTTTCAGTAATATTAATCTTATAAAGTCTATATCCCTAAAAAATGTAAGTCTTGTACGTCATGAAATTAAAATAAAAGTATTTTTTTACAACATAAAAAAGTGAAAAACTTACGGTTTATTAGGCTTTTAGTCGTTTTGAGAATCCTTGTTTGTTGCCGGCTCAACAAGGATTTAACAAAAAACAAGAATTTATTTTCTGTGGGCCTTTTGAGGTAGTATTTATAAAGATCTTGTCCATTTAACCCAGTTGTAAGAAATTACGATGTGTTGCAGTCTATTAGGAAAAATGCTGAAGCTCTTTACACCCATTTAAGAAAAAGTTTAATTTAAACGGTAAGCAGCTTGACAATTTTCTTGGTTGCTAAGTCCAGAAACAGTAGTTACAACATACTTAACGCTGGTGTTTGCTAACGACCTTTCTTAGTAAAACATTAACACAATATAATATGTCTGAAATACAAAACAGTATTATATAACGTCATCCATCCATCCATCCATCAGCCCTTTAAAGTCCACTGCTGGACATAGGCCTCTCCAAAAATGGGGGATAGTGCCGTAATCGCCACGCTTGGCAGGCGGGTTGGCGATCGCAGTGGATGTTGTTAATGCTCGAAGGAGTGCTGCTGCCCACTCCCTCGGTATTCCCTCAGTCGGCTCTTACGACTCCCGTTACAAATCTAAAGCTGGCCCCCACACGGCAAAACCGACCCCACACGGCAAGCGACATATTATATATAACGTAAAGCGACATATATACCAGTTTTTAAGTCTAATTAAGAACTATCAAAAAAAGAAAAAAAATCGTCATCAATCAGTAGTATTTGCGTGAGGCATGAACACATAACAAGATGAGATTTTAAAATTTAATATTTTTTTGAGCTCAGATATCATAGATAGCCTAATATTATTCATTTTTCTCAAATATCTTTAAGCAGCTAATATTAATAGCTACTAGACCAATTATCATGAAATTGTGTTGCATATAGGTAAATAGTCTGGAGTTCAGAAAAGGACGCAAGCTATTTTTTATCCTGGGAAAATTAATGGTTCTTGTGGGATAGCTATTTTGGTATAGAGATCATTATTGTGCTGTGTGGTGTAGGTATGTATATTCTGAAGGTCATGCGGACAAAGTCTCGGATAGAACCTAGTTTAAGATATTTGAGAAAAAAATAATCCATAGACTACTTAAGCATACTAACATTAACATAAAGAACTTTTTTGAAATTTCTGTCTGTTTGATTTTTCATCTATCACGAAAAAACTACTAAATGGATTTTGATGACTTTTTTCGTTTGATACTGTAAGGTTTGATTTTTATAATAAATTATCATATTGATGCGTGTGAATCGTAGTCGAGTCATCGATTGCGATTCATACGATTCCCTTGTACTGACAACATGGACAGACAATAATAACGGATGGCGAGTGTGGGCAGTCGGGCTCAGACTTGGGGAAAAGCGTTATTTTCCGATCGTCATGACTGTCGACATGTCCTGTGACAATAAAGTCACAGTGACAAATCAACGTGATTTTGTCACGTCGATTACTCGGTCACACCACTCACACCTCTCATTTTCTGGTTATACGTACTACTCCTGGCACCGATACTTTTGCATTGGCCCTTCGGGCAGTTTCGTTCGTGTTCGTTACAAGGTCGTTCCATGGGTCGTTCAGTCGTTCCATGTTACGTATTGTCGTGATGTGAGTGACAAAGACAACTATTGGTATTTATACTACTGAAGTTCTTGGGGAACGTAGGAACAATATACGTGATTTTGGAACGTTGTTACTTCGCGCTAAGTAACAGCGACATGTTTTAACGACTGATCGCAGTGAGTTTTTCGTCGTGACGTTATTTATCACCCACCTTTAGTCGGGCTTGGACAACCGAACCGTGCGGTCGTGGTCAGGAAGTGTTGCTAACCGTTATGGTAAACCGAATAAGTATTATATACTAGTACCTAACGTCGTGCGAGATTGTGGAGATTGGTGTATAATAAATAATTATAAGTATTGAGAACGGAGTTTTACTACAATACTTATTGATTAGACTTAAAAAATTGTATGCATTTTATCTCGCTACTATTTCAGGAGCTTAGGATCAAAAACCAGCTTTTGACTGCAACGGAGCGCGGGCAAAAAATATAATTTCATTCATTTAACGTAGGTATTCGCGCAGTTTCGAACAGTTCTCACGAACCTGTAATCTCTCTTTAGCACACGATATCACTGTAACATTCGTGGTCTTAGCATTTTAGTACTGCACACACATCTATACTATTATAAAGTTGTAACAGAGCTGTGTCTGTACAATTAAGATATTTAATAAAAAAATACTGTAATAGGCTATATAGGCGTGTCTAAACACAAAACAATTTTTTTGTCTGTTTATCTGTTTGTTTGTTCGCTCATCACACAAAAACTACGGAATTTGATGCAATTTTTTATTTAAAAGGCCTTGTTTAGACTTAAAAACTGGTATACATTTTATTCTGCTACTATATCGGGAACCTGAGATATAAACGAAAAACTAGAAAATTATTTAAACTGGAATTTATTTTAGAATTTATTTAAAAGAACTACTAGATGGATTTTGATGCAACTTTTTTAATTTGAAAGGCCTTGTTTTGACTTCAAAATTGGTATACATTTTATCCCGCTACTATATCGGGAACCTGAGATATAACCGAAAAACTAGCATTTGGCTGCGCGCTGGCTAAGGCTAGTTTTATACTAAAACTATCTGACCCGACAGATGTTGCCCTGTCTTAAATTCCAAGATCCCAGAGCGATCAGACATAACTTATTTTCACATAGATGAAACTTTAGGTTCTCAGTAGCAATGAATATTCAATTACTTGTGAACTGTCAAACGTGCCAAGTTAAAATATTTTTTAAGTTTTCTGATTTTTTTCGATTATATGCGTAATTTTCTTGTTTTTTCTTTCATAAGAACCTTCTCCTGACAATAATAAACACAACACAAAATAAATAAATAGAGATTCATTTTTATATATAAATATATATAATATATAGATTATATTATTTTTTATTTTCTAATTGTATTCATTGTAACTCTATTGGTTCACGCAGTGCACGTAAGCTCTCAGTCAGTATGGCATCTTCAACAATCATTATCATATCACCCGATTATTTATATTTATTTAAACCTTCCTCATGAATCACTTCATCCATTAATGAAAATCGTATAAAGATTCGTTCGATACTTTTTCAGTTTATTATGCTCTGATAGATTGACAGACGCAGCGGGGAAACTTATTTTATAATAACATGTCTTTAATGTTCAGGAACCACTCAGAGTTTTATAATAGTCTAGACAACTCGCCACATATCTACACTAATTTTACAAAATAAAATAAAACAAAACAAATATGAAATCCATAAATACAGAGCACAAGGAAAAATGTAGGATAACAATTTCCAATTTCCAACACTCTATAACCAACGGATCAAGTTCTCATGCCTCTATAAGTAGGCTTCTGTTTCGTGCACAAAAGTGTATAGAAAAAATATTCTATAGATAAAAATACATGTGTGTTTTATACGAGTTGTGTGCGGCTTTTTTTATTGTTCCATCCATCCATCAGCCTTTCATCGTCCACTGCTGGACATAGGCCTCCCTAAGAGAACGCTACAGCGAACGGCCCTGTGCCGCTTGCATCCAACGAATGCTTTAATTTGAGTTAACTGCCTCGGTAGTACAATCAACTGCTGATCATAAATAATGTTGTTCACGGAAATTTCACACAACGTACTCTGGGACCAGAGGCTAAGACCAGAGGCAAACTAGGCTTAACGCTTGTGCTATGGGATAATACATATTTATATTACTTTTTTTTTTGTAGATATATACATATAATAGACAGAAAACACCCAGACGCAGTACAAATATCTGTGTTCATCGGACAAATAATTGTTCTGAGCGGAAATTCATGCTATTGAGCTTTTTCGTAAAAAGAAAAATTTTCAGCAGCAGCCCGGAGTTTGGATATGTACCGGGTAGACGGCAATGGACTCGCCCCCTTTTAAAGTCTACCTTTATTTATGTGATGAGCTGTACTTAGTTTAGTTATTATTATAATAATTTCCGTGACTTTTTTGTCCGTGTGGTGACGGACTAAGAGTACAAGTGTCACCACCCCATTCTTTTCGACGGGTCTCGTATAAGGCGACTAAGGGAAGTAAGCAATTATCGTCCATTGCATGACTGGTGGTAGGGCTGGGTACCAAGTGGGAGTACTCACTTGGTATCGGGCCTGAGCGGGTTGGTACCACCATCTCCCGTGTGACCGGCCATGAAGCACATCGTTGCGTTTTGGCTGTAGCAGGAGATAGCCGTTTATATATTTCATTTCATATCTGTGAAATGATTTGGTGAGCAGCGGCTTGCCAATACTCTCGGTATAGTCGAGTCCATGGGCCACGGTTGCCATTTACCATCAGATGGACCGTGGCTCGTCTGCCACTACATGCAATAAAAAAAATAAAAATAAAAACTTTTATCGTTCATACAGGGTTCAGTTGAAAACTGCCAGACCTACTCGGAAAAATAAATAATGTACTTCATTGGAATTTACCGTCTAATCATCTGTGAAATTGTGAGGCATAGCCAATATGATTCTTTCTTATTTTTTTCCTGCTCATTGTACTGTCTCGAAATTGCCTAAGCACAAGCCTTCTCCACGATAACGCGTATGAGTTCTCAGGCTATTGTTCTGAGGTCAAATTTCACATTCTGTTATTATTTTAATTCCGTAATCGCATCTTCGCACACATTCGGAGTAGAATCGACTGCTGATGGTATGCTATCTTATCTCTATGTTGGTAAACGGCAATTCTTTCTTCTTTTGCTTTTCTTTTTTATAAAGACAACATCCTGCACTAAGAAATAATCCTTGTAATACGGAGGACTTTACAAACATACAATTTCACGGACACAAAGTACACCCAGACTCAGAACAACCATTTATGATCTATTTCTTTTAGCAATAGTCATGCTCCGCTACTTTTAAAAAAGTACAAATTATTTGTGAATAAAGTCGTAAGACAAATGTGATTAAGAATTTGGGATGATCGAAAGGTCAGTAGGGTAGCTCAGTGGCTTAGAGCACTTCCCCTGATTGGAAAAGATGCGTGGTTCGATTCCCGCCCCTACTAAAAATCTCTTTTTCTTTATTCACAAATAATTTGTACTTTAACCATTTATGAATCACACAAAGAGTTGAGGAAATCGAACCCACAACACTCGGGTGGGAGGTCGGTATCTAAACCACTCTCAGTTGTGACTCAAATTATGGTCTGGATATCATTATTTTTAAACAATTTAGTAAAAAAAAACAATAAATAATCAAACGATTGGTAATGTCAAGCTTCTTTCGCCCGGCCAGCATCAGATTGTGATATAACACCTACTTGTGAATAATAGCTGACCTTCTCCGTACTTCATAAGGCTAAGGTTTAGCAGTAGATTGCCAGAACTCCAAATATTTGTTTTATTGCGATCCTGTTCTAAGGTCCCCTGTTGTCCAACAAGTTAGATCCTGGAGATAAGATAGCCAGTTACTCTGTATAAATGTTAGTAATGAGCTAAAATCAGAACGGCCCAAAAATCTTTTAGATTGATCAGGGGATTAGATTAGGTCCATAATTTAAAAATACGAGTCCATAATTTTAAAATACGAATCCATAATTTTAAAATACGAATCTATAATCAGTCTTTACTTATTAAAATTTATCGTTTCAATATATTGAGATCTCAACTTTTACGATTGTAAAAAAGCGTGCGTAATTTCACATTATCATGAACCAAATATTTTGGAGAGGTTTTATGCGTCCGCCTATGTCGAATCGTAAAATTCAAATGAAGCATTTACGCGGTATTATATGACGTATAGTTTGTGTATTGCGTTTAACTGTCTTGTATAGGCGTATAAAACAGAAAATGTATAATATACATTTGAACATAAGAAAGAGTATCAAGGACAGCGTTTTCCGATAGATAAATTAAGGATTTGATGTATAAATTGATTACTACGAGTACTTGCTGCAGTAGTTATAGCCGTTATACAAAACGAAATTCCTCAAGTAGGCGGTTGTCATGAAAGGTGCAGCAGGTACCTAACATTATGTTATTTTCGATCGATTTTATTTTAAAACTTTTAAGCTTTTTCTATTACCAAAATATAATATATGTATACCTATAGTTATAAATAAACTAGCTAGTTAGCTAGTTTTTAGGTTATACCTCAAGTTTCTATATATAGTAGAGGCATAAAATGTAGGTATACAGGTACAGTTTATAAGTGAAATCAAGTATAAAAAATTACATTGAAATCCGCTCACTAATTTATGCGCGAACGAACAAACAGATAAACAGACATACAGAGATACATATATACATAATCTGTAAAAAGGCACACACCCCGGCCCTTGTGGCTAAGATGATTTGTTAAGTAAATCGGGGCCTGTTAAAGCTTCTTATTTTTTTAGTGGAAATGCAAAATCAGAAGAAAAAACAAAATCTATTCACATAATATTAAATAACCACTTTTATACTTAAGTACAGATAATCTCCAAATAAAACTCATTTACGCACAAATTGTATCACCACTCGGAAACAAATTAAAATTTTCCAAGCGATCAAATTATAAAGCTGTATATTTGGAGCGGTTTGAGCAAAACAAAACACCGCCGCGTCTTTATCAGGCAGATATAGGCACCCTCCTTGTTTCAAGGGATTCTACTAAGCTGCCTTAAGCATTGTACCTACGTACAATCTAGGGAGATCTTCGCGAGGAAAACGATGGTAAATTTTGGATGTAAGTTAAGGACGAATAGGTAGGGTGTGTGTTGTGTTTAATTTAGTTTTCATTGTTTATATGCGTGTAAAGAAATATTCGTGCTTGTTGCTTTAATATCTAACACAAAATTCGACTATTTTCTTCTTTAAAGATTAAATGACTCTTTATTGAACACAAACTTTTTAATATTAACATAGAAACCGGGAAGAATTGGATTGTCATTTGCAACGTTTTATTATAACATTTCTTTCTCTTCGAGTCATATTATTCAGAATTCGATAGAAAGAGATGAACAAATAACAGGTTCAGATATTATATCTGTATATTATTCAAAAATAATAATTGTCCCCAATCGAGCAAGCAAATACTGTGTACCTATTTAAATTGAGAATTTTAACAAAGCGATTTATATTTTTTTCTTGTCATTGGTACACAGCAATAACAGAAAAGGATCCGCCGTCACGTTTCAGGAAAGAGCCGGGATAAGACTGGCCTAAACGGAGTAAAAACCACAGAGAACCTTTACTTTTTTTCTCATAAGCAGAGAAGCATATTCTAAAAAGTATCCTCAACCTTTCGTCGACTCAAACTCAACTGACGATACCTCAAGGAATATCTCAAGGAATCCTCGAAATTGGTATTCTTAGTTGAAAACTCGAACAAATCTCAAGGAACCTCGAATGAGGTTGAGTCGAGGTAATACGTCATTAATTACGTCATTGTATTGTAGACAGAACGACAGAACATTGTTTTGGGCAAAAATGCTTAGATTTTATATCTGTGGTCACTCAAAAGCAGATGTTCGTCATTTGACATGTAAATGTTTAGATAGGTATTATACAAGGATCGCCACAAGGAGTAAAACTCGTGTAGGTACCTACATAGCAAAAAGTAATACGTATATCGTATAACCAGAAAGTAGGTACCTACATAGCGTCGTTTCATTGTATTTTTTTTGCTGGGTGTGTTTTTATAGCCCTAGCTATTATAAATTGTTTAGTTATAATTTATTTTGTAATATGTCTGGAAGACAAATATTCTCACTGAATACTACTTTAGGCGCCGGTAATCCTCCTAGAAAAAAAATTGCTTACGTCTTTGGAATTCTACGGTTTCGTAAAACTCTGTTGGGTTTTCAGCATCTCGCAAGTAACACCTTATGAGATAATCATACGGATTGTCATAAAGCTAATTCAAAAACCGCTGGAAATCCCTTTTAGACACTAGAAAACAATATTCACATGAAATAATGAGCTTCAGTTAATTGTTTATAGAACAAAAACTTCTTTGAGTATTCCTTAAGGTTGGTCCCGACGCAGGTAGGACCTTTAGATTTTTTATTTTTTATTTTATGTAGTGGCAGACGAACCACGGTCCATCTGATGGTAAATGGTAACCGTTGCCTATGAACTTGACTATACCGAGAGTATTATCAAGCCACTGCTCACCAATTCATTTCACAGATGAAATGAAATATAAACGGCTATCTCCTGCTACAGCCAAAACGCAACGATGTTCTTCATGGCCGGTCACACGAGAGATGGTGGTACCAACCCGCTAGGCCCGAATACCAAGTGAGTACTCCCACTTGGTACCCAGCCCTACCACCAGTCGTGCAATGGATGATAATTGCTTACTTCCCTTAGTCGCCTCATACGACACCCATGGGAAAGAATGGGGTGGTGACACTTGTATTCTTAATCCTTAACCACACTGATAGATTGACAGTTGTTTTCTCACCTTGAGTGAGGAAAGGCGTCGAGTGGAGGAGATTTTTTGCAACTAAGAATAACAATCTCTTTGAGTGCGCTTGAGTTTTGAGTCGAGAAATTTTCGAGAAACCGTCTTAGAATATGGGTATTAGACTACCTAATCACATCTGGCAACTAACAATCACTGTCACTTGATATGAGAATCTACCACTAGTGTGCATTGAAATAAAGGTATCTTTCTCGTTTATATATTTTATTTTTTATTCATGAAATTAACTTATTTAACACTTTGATCTGTATTTTAGAGCAGAGATGGCGGTTTAAATTGAGTTGCCTATCTGTTTCTCCGCTATCTTTTAAACCACGCAACGAATTTGGAAACGATTTTCGCTGTCGTTTACATAATTTTCTAAGGAAGGTTTATTTGTTTATACCATCCTAATTGTTATGTTCTGTAATCAAGTCAGGGAAAATTCTATTTAAAACACGCACTGGCTACTCCGTAAGAGATAGGAAAAATATTGTACTAGAGAATTTAAGTTCTTCAAAAATACTACAATACGCACACATACGACGCGAGAGCGAGAAAATTTGTTGTAAAACAGCCTCCCGCTGCCCATTTGTGGCATTTGGAATAAATTATCGTGAAAGTAAATAGATAGCTACTGTTGGGATTGAGATGGCGACACGACTTTTAGGACATCCTCTCCAAGTTCGATAACCAATCAACTAACATGGTCGTATGCCATGTAATTAAATGTATTATTTTAATTTATATAAACTATACATATAAGACAAATAACAAACAAAGTAAAATAAGCGTTATTCAGTCATATAAATTAGCAAATAATTTATACGGAAGAGGTTATTCAGTATTGGATGAAGCAAACCCCTGCCGTTTTCATCCCTCAGTGAGCCGCAAATATTGTATACAGCGTGTTATTTTATTACCTAAATAGTCAATAAAAATGCGTTCCTTATTTTGGGTACATATTTAATGATATCATATGAAGTATAATATTGTTTGTTGATGTTAACAAAAGCAATAAAACCAAGACAGCGCCGAGATGAGACTTTTTTATAATAATCAAACATTATGTATAGCTTAGAGACTACTTTAAGTAATAAGTCGACTAGATTCCGCCCCTGATTTTGTCTCTCTCTTCACTCTTTCTCTTGTCCGTGTGGTGATGGACTAAGAATACAAGTGTCACCAACCCATTCTTTCCCACGGGTGTCGTTTGAGGCGACTGAGGGAAGTAAGCAATTATCATCCATTGCACGACTAGTGGTAGTACTGGGTAGGTACCAAGTGGGAGTACTCACTTGGTATCGGGCCCGAGCGGGTTCGTACCACCATCTTCCGTGTGACCGGTCATGAAGCACATCGTTACGTTTTGGCTGTAGCAGGAGATAGCCGTTTATTCTTTCATTTCATATCGGTGAAATGAAATGGTGAGCAGCGGCTTAACAATACTCTCAGTATAATTGAGTATAAGAGCGACGGTTACCATTTACCATCAGATGGGCCGTGGCTCGTCTGCCACTACATGCAATAAAAAAACAAAAACAAATACATTATTTCCGTGGACTTCAGAATCTGACCAAATGTTATAAATATTATATCATTCAATTTGCACACTCTCAATTCCATCAGCCTTTTAAAGTCCACTGCTGGACATAGGCCTCCCCAAGAATGGGGGATAGTGCCGTAATCGCCACGCTTGGCAGGCGGGTTGGCGATCGCAGTGGATGTTGTTAATACTCGAAGGAGTGCTGCTGCCCACTCCCTCGGTATTCCCTCAGTCGGCTCTTACGACTCCCATGGGTGGAGGGGTGTGGGACAATTCTAAAGCCGGCCCCGCACGGCAAATCTCAATCACTCTCCATTATTATATTATATCATTCAATTTGCACACTCTCAATTTCTGGGATAAAAGGAAGCATATTTATTGCTATAATAGTTTCATGATGATGGGTGTATTAGTTACGGAATACAAGCGTAACAAACAATTAATTCACTTTTACATTTGTAGAGATAATAGATTATAGTAGAAAAAGGTAAGGGTATAACATTCAAATTATCGTATTCCTTAAAGTAATGATATCCGAATTAACTGTGTTATTTTGCCAGCCAGGAGGTACCTTATCAACAAATAACCATCGTTTTATAACTACTAAAAATAACGACTTATTATAGATTTTTTTTATGCATTATTTGCATTCATCCCACCAACTATCGCACCACCTATTCGCTTATAGTTTGAGGATTCATTGCAGATGACTAGATCACAAAAAAATTAAATATTTGCTTCGTTTAATCATTAACCGGGTTGTCATGCTAAAGTGATATATGATTAAAATATATAATATGCAATGATACTTACATAAATAATATATAATGCTAATAATATTTAAAATGAACAATAAATTTAATATTAACAAAAAATAATATAATAGCAATAAACAATACAAATAATTACCAAAAATACCTTTTACGTCATCCTCTTTTCTACTTCTCGTTGTGCCCAAGAGGGTCCATAATTGTTACTCTTTTATTTTTATGTTACCACCTACTATATACATTGTAGAATGCGAAAATAAATAAATATGAATATGAAAAAGTGGCAATGGGCAGGCCACATCGCTCGACGAACCGACAACCGTTGGCGAAGAAAGATTCTCGAGTGGCGACCACGTATCGGACGGCGAGGCGTAGGACGGCCCACCAGATGGACCGACGATCTGGTCAAAGCCACAAGGAGCCGTTGGATGCGGTCGGTGCAGGACCGCTCTTTGTGGCGTTCTCTTGGGGAGGACTATGTCCAGCAGTGGACGTTGAAAGGATGATGGATGGATGGATTAATCATTAACGTAAAGCAGTGAACTGATCAAACTATCATAGTTTCTTTGACTAATACAAACACAATTTACTTGCCGAATAATATTATTATGGTCTGTTTTTGACAGTATATTTGGTACCATTGACAATCAAACGGCACACCGGAAGAGTGAGTTTACAAAACGTGTTAGAGCCTTGTTTGTCCCATGAATCGACCGGCCCGATAGGCGGCAGTAGGTACCACCCCTTCAGAGAAGATCAGCTTGAAACAACTGTAGGTACTTCTGCTTCGTATGGTGAACAAGAAGCTCCTTATCCTCAATTCCGTCCTTATTATCTTTCTTCTCACCCTCCTATCCCTTTCTTTGTGTAAACAAACAAACTGCCTCTGTGGTGCAGCGGTAGTGTAAGCGACTGCTGATCATGAGGTCTCGGGTTCGATCCCCGGGTCGGGCAATGTTATTGAGCTTTTTCGTGAAAAGAAAAATTGTCAGTAGCAGCCCGAAGTTTGGAAATGTGCGGCAATAGGCTCGCCCCCTATTACGTGGGACTCAAACATAGCTGGCGAATCGTGGGTGTGTAATACACCTCTGCCTACCCCTTCAGGGAATACAGGCGTGATTCTATGCTATGTAAAAATATATAATAAACTTTTGTGTTAATTTAAATGAATTCATGTTAATTCTAAAAACAATAACTTTCTCTTATGTCAATTCTCATATTACAGTAAATTAGGATTACAACTAAAATGAAACTGAATAAATGCGGAACGGGCGGTCTTACTGCTAATAGTAATTTCTGCCAAATAACTTACTAAAAATTATTGAACTTCAATAAAAATAATACTTTCACATTAGTGATGTACTTCTCCACAAAAAAAATAATATTCATAAATTGTCATCACCCTGTTGACAAAAACTGATATAGTTAATTGTTTGTCGGTTCAAAGCGCATTACGTTTTCCGTGGATCAAAGACATGTCAGACAACTTATATTTAGGTGGGGTTGCTTATATTTGATATTAAATATTCTCCTTACTTTCTGTACCGTAAGAATCAAATGCAACACAAATTTTATTTATATTTCTATTTGTTTACATGTTTGTAAAACTCACTGAGTAGGACATATTTAAAGTAGCATAAACGGGTCTTTTTTCGCGTATAAAATAGGTGAAATTATTAACTACCTTTTACCCGACGTTTCAACTGCGTTGCAGCAGCCGTGGTCCCGGGACAACTGGAGAGGCGAGCTACTTTATTTTTCCTCGATAGTTTGTAATGTAGATTGATCTACACCGATGTTTGTCCGACACACAACACTCACTATATCGCGAGACGAATGTGAAGATATATTAGGTAGTTTGCACTTATTAATCACTGGATTCCACGCTGATGATAGATTAAATCCGTCTCCTCTATTGAAATTTCTGTGCTTTTTGATTTCAATAGCTTCGCGCACTAACCCTTTGTAGTAGTGGCGGTCCTGAGATAGGATTATAGGTTGGTGAAGCTCAATCCAGTGATTAGTACCTGCTTCTAGGAAATGTTCAGCGATGGCAGATTTGTTTATCTGTCCTTTCCTGACTGCTGTTATGTGCTCCTTAACCCTTTCAGCAATCGATCGCTTGGTTTGGCCGATGTAAGCGCTCCCACAGCTACAGTTTATTTTGTAAACTCCCGCTGATTGCAAGGGAATAATATCCTTCGGTGTACGCAATTGACTCGATAACTTACAGTGCGGAATGTATACAGTCTTCATGGAGTATTTACTAAGTACTGTTCCAATTTTGTCCGTCACTCCTCGTATATATGGCAGGAAAGCCGGTTGTCTATTGACTTCAGGATATCTTTCCCTTTTCGTTCGCCGCTGAAGCCTACGACCAGTTTTGTACCCATTTCGTTTTAGTACCTCCTGAACATTATGCAGTTCCTGTTGTAGATGTTCAGGGTCACAAATATCAATGGCTCTGGTAGTCAATGAAGTTATGACTGACTGTAGGTGACGCGGATGGTGGTACGATGAGGCGTGCAGATACTTATTTGTGTGTGTCGGTTTTCGGTAGACGGTATGGCCAAGGGTGCCGTCAGGTTTCGCCATCAACTTCACGTCAAGAAAAGAAATTGATCTGTCAGTCTCCACCTCACATGTGAATTTAATTTTTAGGTGAAGAGAATTAAGGTGGTTCAGATATTGCTCCACTTGAGGCATTCCTCCGGATATGATGCAGAAGATATCGTCTACGTACCGCTTCCAAAACCTTACTTTAAAAGGCCCAGTTCTTAGTGTCCATTCTTCAAAATACTCCATCCAGATATTAGCCATAACAGGTGCCAATGGGCTGCCCATTGCAACGCCATCTATCTGTAGGTAGTATTGGTTTTGGTATAAGAGGTAGTTACCCTCTATGCATGATTTTAGCAGAGCAACATAGTGTCCTGACATACCATTTTCCCTCAGTTTTTGTTCGATCAGATGTATACAATCTTTCACTGGAATATTGGTGAAAAGAGACTCAACATCATAGCTGACCATTATGTCCTCAGCTTCCAGTTTAAAATTGCCGATCGTGGCTACAAAATGACGAGAATCCTTTACATATGTAGAAGTCTTACCTAATAGCGGCTGCAATACAGAAGCTATGTGTTTTGCTAAGTCATACGTCGGTGAGTTAATTTGACTCACAATAGGACGCAGTGGCACATCGGCTTTGTGTACTTTAGGTAGGCCGTATACTTTAGGTGGTTGCACATTTTTAGGCTTAAATAACTTATCGAACTCTCTGTCATCGAAAATATCCTGGTAGTCCTTGATTAATTTTCTTACCTTACGTGTAATTCGAGCAGTAGGATTGTACGACACTGCCTTATAAGTACTGGTATCCTCAAGCATATCCTTCATTTTAGCATGATATTCAGAAACATCCATTATTACGGTAGCGTTGCCCTTGTCCGCCCTAAGTACGAGGATGTCCTTATTCTGCCTTAGACGTGCTAGGGCCTCTCTTTATACGCGAAAAAAGACCCGTTTATGCTACTTTAAATATGTGTACAATTCGCGAATCTTTAAAAGTTATTATTACTGAGTAGGAATATTGTAGAAATGATAAGTACCTACATAGGTAATGCCTGTAATTAATTTTAATAGATACTAGGTGTTGTCCGTGGCTCCGCCACCGACTAACTAGCTAGCTTTTTAGGTCCATGCTTTTAGATGATATCTCAGGATTCCGATATAGTAACGGGATAAAACGTAAACCAGTTTTTAAGTCCAGGCAAGGTCTATCTAACAAAAAGTTTTATTAAAATCTCTTAATTAACTTTTGCGTGGGGTGTGAGCAAACTAACAGACAATCACCTACGTAGCCGCCCAAACATGTTTTCTAAAATAGTTACAATTGCACTGCACGCTTTTTTACCATAATTATTTATTATAATATTATTTTCTACTTTTACTTCAACTAATTATTAAAGCGCGTTTCTTTTTTGTTTTTCATACTATAATTTATCTCAAATATCTTTAATACACAGACACACCTCTGTTACAGTAATGTAATAGTATACGAGCAGATTGAATGAAATCCCTATATCATCATCGTTACTATCACATCACACACATCCTTATTCTTAGTGTTATTATCCTTACTAATATTATATTTATGAGAATAAATTTATGAGAATAATATAGAAACTTACTCATTTGAGTAAGTACGTTTATTTACGTTCGTTTGCTTATTACACTTTTACGCCGTTACTACTGATTCAATACTAATAAAATATTGCACAGATATAGTCCGGAGCCCAAACAAAGGACTGATATAGCTATATATAGATATATAGATCTGTGGGCTTAGTCAAGTTGCATTCTATGATCCATCCATCAGCCTTTTAACGTCCACTGCTGGACATAGGCCTCCCCAAGAATGGGGGATAGTGCCGTAATCACCACGCTTGGCAAGCGGGTTGGCGATCGCAGTGGATGATGTGGTAATACTCGAAGGAGTGCTGCTGCCCACTCCCCCGGTATTCCCTCAGTTGGCTCTTGCGACTCCCATGGGTGGAGAGAGGTGGGACAATTATAAAGCCGGCCCCACACGGCCCATTCTATGATCGCTAACGCTAATAGAACACTATTAAAATGTATGGGAATTTGACATCTTTAACTATTGTTATCTATGGATAAAGAACCTATATTTATCTAAGTGTTTAACAATATCTATAACGCTAAGTCTCAAGTCACGAGACTTAACGTTAGAGATGTCAAATTTCCATGCAATTTAATAGTTTTCTATTAGCGATGATAGAATGCAACTTGGCTAGACCCACTGTATTGTTAAGTGTCAATCTGTCAAAAAAAATCTGTGAAAGATACTGTGATGTGAAAATTTTACTGGAAGATCGAGGGTTTTTTTTTTTATAAAACTTCTTTAAACATTTTAGATCTACTTCTTTTAGCAATTGACATGCTCCGCTACTTTTTAAAGTACAAATTATTTGTGAATAAAGAAAAAGAGATTTTTAGTAGGGGCGGGAATCGAACCACGCATCTTTTCCAATCCGGGGAAGTGCCGTAAGACAAGTGTGATTATGAGTGAATTGAAGAATTTGGGATGATCGAAAGGTCAGTAGGGTAGCTCAGTGTTTAATGATAAACATATTTCCCTGCAAAAATGAAACTATTTGTCTAGTAATGTTGACCCTGTAAATAGTTATCTAATAGTTGATTTTTCAATAGGTAATTTTGAAAATTATACAATAGTTGTTTTTTTTTATTTGGTGTACGCCTATTCAATTAAGAAGCAATTTCAGCAGTAATAAAACAAGCTGTCTTTTAAATAGAACAAAAATTCTTGTTGCAAGAATTTGAATTCAAATGTGTTACATTTGCATCAGCCATGGCTATTAATTACGGTATAATATACAGTTCCTGTGGGATATCACTTTTCATATAGAGATTAATATTTAGTGACGTATTCATATTATATTGACCTAATTTTGAAGTCCACGTTGACGAAGCAAACCCGACGCAAAATCTAGTTTTGGGTGTGTACCTGCTAAATCTCCACAGTATTCCTATAGACTTCCTTTAGCCAGAAGTGAGGTATTCGCTCTACGCATGAGTTCCTCCATCCCTAGCAGGTCTAGGTCTCAATTCCTCGTGGCCCCGTTTGATTTGGAGGACCTAGCCCTCTCTCATTGAGAGGCGCTCGCGGAACACGTGCTTGGCGGCGTACTTGGGCCTACTTCTGCTAGGATGACAGACTGCCCTAGGCCCATCATCCTCAGGCCTGCGGTCGTGGGGGCCGGAGATCAACTAGAGCCCTTTGAAATCCAGTGCGTCTTCTGAAAGACGGAAGACGGTTGGTCATCTCCCGCTCACTTTCTGTCGCCTCCTTTGCATACATCACCAGCTAACAGTACCGAAGGCGACGGCGCCGTCTTACCCCCTCTCACTCCGGCCTTGACCACGGCTAGGAGCGCGAGGATTTCAACCCTGACAGCAACGGTGATTTCACGTCGTTACTCTGCTCAAGCTGAGCAGTCCACCATCGATACTTGCTTTTATAGATAATTTTCTAGAGGAATTAATCTGTTATTAATAATTCGTCATAACTGTCAGGTAAGTGGAAGGAGTATATAAGCGGGGTGCACGAGTAAGCTTCGCACATTTGTTGTCAAGCGGTCCTGATGATGCCTTGTGTAGAGGCCAAGAACGTGTCGAATTTTAGTTACGAGTTTTGCGAAAATATTGCACGTCGTAGTCCTGGGATTCCTGGCGTAGCGCATGATTGTATCGCATTGGTGATTTTTTTTTTCATTATCGTGTTAGCTACTTTGCTATTATCACATTCTCCTCTATCTGTGAGAGTGTGAATTGGCAATCTTAGGTTATTTTGTGTGTGTCCAAAGATAGCCGAGATTGACAATCCGTGGGTGTGTGAGGAGCTGTCCTCCTAAAATATCCATTCTATAATAATAAAAATAACATCAAGAATGTGGAGTTCGGAACAAATTGCACAAAACAGACCTTTTCCTAAAATGAGAAACGGTCCCTTTTGAAAAAGACGCTCCTTAAATGTAGTATTTCATGATGATTATGAATTCTTAACAAATCTACGTGTTAATGCCAAACCTGAAACTAAGAACTTATCTTGCTCTCGTCACAGCTTAGAACATTCACTACGGTAAGCCGTGAAATGAAGGCAAGTATGTAAATTGTGATACCCAAAGACGTTGAACTTGGCACATGCAACTTGTATAACATTCGACCACGAGACGTTGCATAATCGAAGCACATTTTGTGAGTCAGTATTTGTTTGTGAAGTTACTGAAAGCAACGTTGAAATAACTATTGTTTACTAGATGACGCAGTGAATTTCGTATCACCTACAATTTCAACGATTATCAATCCTAATCAATCTGCATCCTCTAAGGCTTTAATTTAGATAGTTTATTAAATGAAACTTGCTTGTAATTCAAATTAATTAGAAAGAATAATAGTAGTTGTCATTTTGTCATCTGTTAGCCAAAAGGCTGGCCGCTCATTTTTATACAAATTTACCAATTTAGAATTTTTCAAATGTTTTTATGTGTTTTCCCTATCTATTTTTTCTTTTGAACCACTCCTATATTAGAGCGAACAATATAAAACAACAATTATTCAAATAAGTCAAGCCATTTTTAAGTTTTAGCGAGACTAATGAACAGGAATTGATTTTGATATATAGAAGATTAAGTAGGTATTCTGTTATTACACGACCGCATGCATACACAATGTAAATATATACAAATGTATGGCTGATTCGTTTTATCCTCTAGACGCTCCAATGTTGTTGATTCTGAATATAACATAGCATCACGCCTGTATTCCCCGAAGGGGTAGGCAAAGGTGTATTACACACCCACGATTCGCTAGCTATGTTCGAGGCCAACGTAATAGGGGACGAACCTATTGCAGTCAACTGGATACGTTTCCAAACTCTGGGCTGCTACTGAGATTTTTTCTTTTTAGAAAAAAGCTCAATAACAGTGCCTGGCCCGGGTATCGAACATGAGACCTCATGATCAGCAGTATCAGTTGATTCTGTATATTTTGTTTCCAATTGATGAAATGCTAGTAGTGATGAAATGATAGATGAAATATTAATATATATCATCCATCCATCCATCAGCCTTTGCCCGCGGCTCTGCCGCAGCCAAAAGCTAGTTTTTAGGTAATATTTCAGGTTTCCGATATAGCAGCAGGATAAATTGTATACCAGTTGTTAAGTCTAATCAAGAGCTATCAAACAAAAAAGTTGCAACAAAATCCGCTTAGTAGTTTTTGCGTGATGCGCGAACAAACAAACAGACAAAAATCTAAAAAAATCGTTTTATGTTTAGACACGCCTATATAGCATAATTCAGTATTTTTTTCTCAAATATCTTAAATGTACAACACAGCTCTGTTATAGCTTTATAATAGTATAGAAGAAAACTGCTCTTACGGAATCCATCTATAGTCTAGTGTCCCAGATATAAATATGCCAACTCTAGTTTGTTTATATCTTTACGGACAACGGACGAACGGACAAACGGCGGATTATGCGATTAAGGTTAGAAATTGTTTCGATGTGTGCTTGTTTTTCTGTTATCATTTTCTTTAAAAAGTACTGAACTGATTTCTTGCAGAATGTTGCACTTAAGTTATTCATTCTAGAGCAGGTATTTAAACATGTTTTACGGTAGACAATCATGAAGCACTACAACTGTGAGCTTTTACAAAATTTCCAAATCTAAATAAATCACTAAGTTTATACGTAACTTAAACAGTTTTTTTAACATATAATGTCACCTTATATAACTCGCAAGCGCGTAATTTATTTACATCAAGTTTCGTTGCACATATATAACTTAATACTCCATACTCAGACTAAACAAAACGTTTGTGACAAACTATTTTGTACAAATCTTTTAAGAGCATAATTAATACTTATTGCAGTTAATAGTGAAAGGAGATTCTGCGTTTTCCTACTGGCTTCAGTCAGCGACAAATTTTGCAGTCTTAGTAAGTAACTGTCCATAGCTCCGGCTTTTTAGTCATATCTTTGTATCTTAACATAGTAGCGAGTTAAAATGTATTCCTACTAGTTTTTATATTCAAACAAGAGCTATCTAACAAAAAAGCCTTATTGAAATCGTTTCAGTAGTTATGTTCCTAAATTGTATTTTTTCCTAATATATTTAATGCACTGCTACATTTTTTATAATAGTATCTATTGATAGGATATTCCAATGAGTTAATACTACCCTCAACCATCATAAGAGAAAATTATAATGAAGCAAGAAGAAGAAAATCAGAAAAATATTTATTTCACACCACCAAAGATGCAACTAAATGTTAAAAAATACAAAATAAAGAAAAATTATTACAAAACTTAAACATATGTACTACCATTACATTAAAAAAATAGCGGAAAAGAGGTCATTGCTCAGCAAAGATGCAATGTCACATGATTTTCTGCAATGTTCCAGATCCTGTCAATTTAAAGAGTATTAAAACTAAAAAAAATAAAGTATTTGTTCTCAATTTATGAAACAATTGGATTTCCCACTCGAGATTCTAGATCAATAGGCTAACTTAGTATTAACTTTAGATTATACTAATACATAAGCAAAATGTTGTATAGTCTGTACGTTTATTGTATAATGAGCGCACAAACTCTTTGCCTCACGTTCACTTACCCTACACCGTGTATCGCATTTCAACAACTTACAATGTTGGCAACTATGAAAACTGCCGTGAAACCTTACCTGACGTTAACTAAATGGACTTTGTTTCCGGCATAAATTCCACTGTACATGTTAGTTTACTAACAGTAGTCACAGAGTTAACACGCAATGCAATATGTAAAATTTTCATATCATACTTTGAGCTCATAATTTTGATTTACTTAATGAAGGTGACCTAAAGAAGATCACCTTAAAAGGCAGTAAAAATTGTGTTTTATCTTTTTTTATTGCATGTAGTGGCAGACGATACCCGGCCCATCGCATGGTAAATGGTAACCGTCGCTCATGGAGTCAACTATACCGAGAGTATTGTCAAGCCACTGCTCACCATTTCATTTCACACATATAAATGAAAGAATAAACTGCTATCTACTAAGAATACAAGTGTCACCACACCATTCTTTCCCACGGGTGTCGTATGAGGCGACTAAGGGAAGTTAACAATGATCACCCATTGCATTATTGGTAGGGCTGGGTACCAAATGGGAGTACTCATTTGCTATCGGGCCCGAGCGGGTTGCTATCACCATCTCCCGTGTGACCGGCCATGAAGCACATCGTTGCTTTTTGGTTGTAGCAGGAGATAGCTGTTTATTCTTTCATTTCATCATTTTTCATCTGTGAAATTAAATGGTGAGCAGCGGCTTGACTATACTCTCGGTATAGTTGAGTCCATGAGCAACGGTTACCATTTACCAACAGATGGGCCCTGGCTCATCTGCCGCCATATGCAAAAAAAAAATATAACTGATCATGGATTTTAGTAATAAATCAAACCCCTTTTTTTGTTTAGGCGGGAAAAAATGTACCTAACCGCACACCCCGTCGTTCGGGGCAATGAACAGGGTAGTGTGGGGCCCTCACCCACTAAAGAAACCCACCGTGTGCCGTATCTCCGCCGCCTTTTTTGGGGGCTACCGAAACCATATTACATTCCTTCAGTGGTTAATAAATGAAGCCCTTAACAAGGTGAAACCACGTGCTTAACTAGTGTATGTATTAACTTTAACAGTTTTCTGTAGTGTAATAGTATTGATTCACAATGAAAGCAATTAAATAAATGTTCCAAGCTAGTTACATTGAACGAGGCGTGCTGAGTCGACCAAATAGCCTATAAAATTCAAGCCCTGTTCAAACGATGGGCTAATGGAAAGAAGTACTGGCTTGTACACATTGTATACACTACTTACTTGGCCGTATATTGTATACACTACATACTTTGCCGTGTATTTTTCTTTTCAGGATGTAATTTGGCGCCCTGTTCAAACGATGGGCTAATGGAAAGAAGTACTGGCTTGTACACATTGTATACACTACTTACTTGGCCGTATATTGTATACACTACATACTTTGCCGTGTATTTTTCTTTTCAGGATGTAATTTGGCAGCCGTGGCCCACTGATCGACGCGCCTTCGACGCATGAAGTAGTTCATATTTGGTCACTCAACTAATACCGCCTCTCTGACCTGTAAAAGTTGTTTAAGTTTGCCGATCATTCAAGTGGCAGGTGCAAATAGGCCACGAGCTCCCACTACGTACCTACTTAATAAAGTATTGGAATATTTTTATGTTAAAATAAGTAGCCTGACTGGAGATCAGATTACCTACCGAATGTTTACTTAATTGTTGAATGAATTAATAGGATAAAAAGGAGAGAATACGGAGCGGTTTTAGGTATCAAGCGCTCTCACGCACCAAACGAAACACCGGACTACCTACCGTTGTTATACGCTGATCTTTTGTAAGAGGGTGTTACTTCCCCGATCAAGCCAGCCTATTCTTACTGGAATAAACAAGGCTCGACCAATAGTGAAACAGAATAAGACTGTTGTGTTTTTAATGTAGGGTAATGTGAGCGTCCATTGACTCATCCCCAAACGTCTTTTAAGCACAGGTAGCCAGCGAATTTACTGTTCTCTCAGTTAAAAAGCTTATTAGCGGTAGTTACCATCATCTAACAAGTAGGTGTGTCATAGCTCACCTGCCAACGTTATAAATAAAAAATATGATAATGAAAAATACATCTTACTAATCTTATTTATAACATACCTAATTATATTTTTTGGTTTGTTTTGTTTATAACAGATAACGCCCTGCACTAAGGAATAATTCTTTTATCGCGTGGGACTTTACAAACATACAATTTCACGTATACAAAGTACACCCAAACTCAGAACAACCATTTGTGGATCACACAAAAAGTTGTCCTGTGTGGGAATCGAACCCACAACACTCGAGCGGGAGGCCGGTATCTAAACCACACCACCATCTGTGCAGGCAGTATATATTATATTATAAATGCGAGCTTAGTTGGATATTTGTTACTCAATCACGCCAGATAAATCTATAAAAAAATAATAAAATTTATTTTTCTAAATAACAGTTTTTTTACTAAATGCATATGAAAATTACGTTAATTATAACAAACACCAATTTTTTACTTGTCTGTCTATTTGCTCAAGCTGATCTATTAAATCGCTGGACCGGTTTGTACAGAATTTTCTGACAGATAGCTGACGTTATAAGAACTTGGGCTACATTTAATTTAGAAAAATTGTTAAAATAAAGTTCCGCACATAAAGAAAATAAGTAAATTCCACGCAGACGAATTCGCGGGTGTCCGTGTGGTGATCGACTAAGAATACAAGGAAAGAAAGGGGTAGTGTTCTTTCCCACGGGTGTCGTATGAGGCGACTATAAGGGAAGTAAGCAATTATCACCCATTGCATTACTGGCGCTAGGGCTAGGTACCAAGTGGGAGTATTCACTTGCTATCGAGCCCAAGCGGGTTGGTACCACCATCTCCCGTGTGACCGGCCATGAAACACATCAGTGTTTTGGTTGTAGTTCATATCTGTGAAATGAAATGGTAAGCAGTTGCTTGACAATACTCTCGGTATAGTCGAGTCCATGAGTGACGGTTACAATTTACCATCAGGTGGGCAGCGGGTTGTCTGCCACCAAAGACAACAAAAAAAAATAGCAGCTGGTGCTAAAATACAAATACAAAAAGTTATACAATTATATTTTTTATTGCTTAAACGAGACGAATTTAATGACACATTTGCGTCTCACTATTTACAGACCCACTGAACTGAAAGCTCGTAATCATTGAAGTGACAACTAAATCCATTACAACGCCCGATGTAAACGGAGCATAAATTATTTAAGAACGCGCGCAATGAAATTACTAAACGTAATTGGTCCGGAGTTTTTATTTGTGTTTATGTTGCACTAAGCTAGGAGATAGTAATTTTATTCTCTAGTGGAAATTGCGAAACTATTCTCTACAGTATACTATTAGTTTAGAAGAGCAAGTTGTGCTAGACAATCTGTAATAATGACTGCAGTATTCTTTTATACTGTGAGTAAAGAAAGAGTTTGTGAAAATAAGGCAGACACAAGTACTTAATCTATCTTTACTATTATAAAGTTGTAACAGAGCTGTGTCTGTACATTGAAGATATTTGAGAAAAAAATACTATATTAGGCTTTATAGACGTGTCTGAACACAAAACGATTTTTTTTAGATTTTTTGTCTGTTTGTTCAACAACTACTGAATGGATTTTGAACAACCTTTTTTATTTAATAGCTCTTGATTAGACTTAACAACTGGTATACATTTTATCCCGGTACTATATCGGGAACCTGAGATATAACCAAAAAACTAGCTTTTGGCCGCGGCAGTAATAAACTTAAATTATTTATAATAAAGACTTAATTGTGTATTTTTACTAAAAAAATTATAATCCGGTACTTTTTAATTCTGTTTAGTAGTAGAGCATGGCCCGGCATGAATGGGCCGGCTCAATCAAGTATCACAGAAACACAAAGTGAAAAATGTGAAATCGAAAATAACAGATTCAATTTCAATTGGTAAAGCATCTGGACGGTATCCAGAAGATGCAGGTTCAAATCCTGCTCCTGACTGTTATTTTCGATTTCACATTTTTCACTTTGTGTTTAATGTATAGTGCTAAGCATGTCAAATGCTAAAAATATATATAAAAATATCTAAATAAGTATCACAGAAGATCAGTGTGAAACAACGGTAGGTATTCACACTATTGTACTTCGTATGATGAGTGAGAGTACCGGAGGTTTAAGTCCGTATCATCCTTCCTCTCCACCTCCTATCCCTTTCCTTGCTACCTACTACGCGCGAGAGACATAACCTCTGGTGTGGCTAGCGTCTATAGGCTACGGTAACTACTTGCCATACTTGCCATTGCTTGTTGCCACCCGCGTCAAAAAAATATCATACGTATACCAGAGGTACACAATTTTTTTTTTATTTTTTTATTGCTTGCAGTGGCAGACGAGCCATGGCCCATCTGATGGTAAATGGTAACCGTCGCTCATGGACTCAACTATACTGAGAGTATTGTCAAGCCACTGCTCACCATTTCATTTCACAGATATGAAATGAAAGAATAAACGGCTATCTCCTTCTACAGCCAAAACGCAACGATGTGCTTCATGGCCGGTCACACTGGAGATGGTGGTACCAACCCGCTCGGGCCCGATACCAAGTGGTACTCCCACTTAGTACCCAGCCCTACTACCAGTCATGCAATGGATGATAATTGCTTACTTCCCTTAGTCGCCTCATACGACACCCGTGGGAAATAATGGGGTGGTGACACTTGTATTCTTAGTCACAAGCCGATCTCTGTACATTGCAGATATTGAAGAAAAAATAATATTTTTTAGGGCAGCAGAAGCTAAAAGAACAATTATTAATAGAATTTTTGTCTGTCTGTCTGAGTCTCACTGTTAACGTCGGCAATCGAAAATATAGTTCATAATGACGACCTTTTAAAAATAAATATTGACTTTGTTAACAAATAATGGTTATGGATTGGAGATTCCCCAACTATTTCTAAAAACAAGTTTATAAAAAACTCTAGTCTAACTCGAAACTAGAGACGCACAGTCCTCGCTATCTTTGCATTGCAAATAAGATTTTAATTGAAAGTACTTATGCAATAGATTTAAAAAAAAAAAATCTCATTATTTCTTCTCAGTTCTCTTTACTTTATTGTCTCAAGAGTGCATTCGTGTAGAAAAAGCTTTGTAAATGTTTTTAAAAAGGTAATATTTGACAGAAACTTCTTTCATAGACGTGACGGCACATAAAAATCATACATTCTGAATAGATAACCTCTCCATTTTCTAAAAAAAAGTGCGATAAGGTTTTATATAACTATTACGAAAACTCACAATGAAATACGTACTACAACTGCACAGATCGCGGAGTGATTTAGATACCGACCTCCCGCCCTAGTGTTGTGCATTCGATTCCCACACAGGACAAATCTTTGTGCAATCCACAAATAGTTGTTCTGACTTTATCTGGGTGTTCGTGAAATCGTACGTTTGTGAAATCCACATTACAAGGACCATGCCTTAGTGCAGAGAGTTGTCTTTAAAAAAATTACATATCAGGAATATCACGAGATATTATTCAAATTATATTAGTAAATATTATAGTTCTATTACATATTTGCAAATACGAGTAGGTAATCCCTATAAATTCAAAACAACAAAACCTTGAGCTTCACATCCCAAGAATAAACTGAAAATACTAAACTGAATTGTCTGCTAGTTTTCTATACTAGAACTTATTTCAAATACTGATAGTAAGTCTCTGAAACACACTTGTATTTCAGCTTTGTCTGCTAAAGTAAAGTAAAAAATTCTGCAGTAAAACGTAAGTTATCATTATGATAATGTATTCATAGGTTTCAGAAGCAATCCAAATTTATCCGATTTGCGGGACACCCCTGAATTAAGGGGTGCTATCGGTTTGAAGTACTCGATTTATGGCAAACCCTACCGATGTGTGATATCTTAATTATTTTACAATCCTCGTAAGCTGGGTTGATTGGTCCAATCCCGAAACAATTCAAGTTAAGGGTTTTGCGATACTTGAATGACGGGTCATATTCTTGTATGGTATTGAGATACGTATATACAAATTGAGAGTTGGAATGTATCGATATATTTTTTGTACATATTTGATTTTTCTATAAGGGCGGTGGTAGGAGTTTGTGGTAGAATTTTGTAGTTATAATATGATGTGTGATATATGCGTAAAATTATAAAAGATACTAAAAATAAATTTTCGTTAAAATCAGTCCAGTTTTTTTTGTTTTGTGAGACAATAAAATAAATGCACGATCATTGTACACAATTAATAAAATAAATGCTTCAGAACTTTGTTACTAATATCTCAATAATTACTTTCGTTTACTTTTAACGCGATAATTTCCACCAATTTTATGCCAGAACTTTAATTACCGTTCGGAGTTTTCTAAAAATAATTACTCAGTATTATATAATCAATTTTATTCTGGATACTCTTGTCTTCTTCTCTGTTTATTTATTCGCACATCATGCAAAGTCTACTTAAGGGATTTTGATTTACTTTTTTGGTGACTTGATTAGACCTAAAAGCTAAACATAACGTTTTATTCCGCTACTATGTCGGGAACCTGACCTTAACTTATTTAACCTAACCTAAAACATCAGACATCGTCTGAATTTTATACATCTATAGATATAGATAATAATATTACATCATAATCGGAATAAACTATAATAGTTTTAATAAAACTGAGAGTCTGCTTTGAAAAATACAGTGAGGGGTCTTTCCCATATACTTCTTATTAAATATAATCTGTTCCCCTGAAGATGCATGTGTATGAACAGACTCGACGATACAATAGAGTCAATACAATAGATGCGCATGGATGATTTATACCAGAGTTATTGTAGAATGGAACGCGACCGTAAGTTACGATGCTCATCACACTGTCGACGCCATGTGCTAGGGCAGATAAAATGCCGCCAAATAAACGTAAATAGCTTTTTTGAAGAGATCAGATTCTAGTGGGAGTACTGCGATAAATACAACATACTAATGGATAGTACACACAGAATTAGATGATCTAAATATTAATGCATTTGGCGTGTATATACGAATAAGCCGTTTTCGTCGTCCTTTTAGAACGAGAAGGGCTTTACCTACTTAATATGCATTTCGATTCACAATAGCTTAGTGGCTAAAGGGTTTCCCATGATTATGAGACAAACGAATTTCGAATCCTTCTCACAGATTTTCTGTTCCACTCGTGACCATGAATTCTGTAAAGTATTCGATACAACAGGATAATGGGAAATTAAATAAACGCGATAGATTCCTTAGAGGAAGTTTTATTTCATGTGTAATGTTCGCGCTAATATCAAAAATTATTATACCTATTCCGTTTCCATAAAAGAAATATTCATGGACATTTTCACACAACGTCCTCTGGTCCCAAACTAAGCTTAACGCTTGTGCTATGGGTACCAGATTACATATACTACTTTTTTTGTAATTCCATCCATCAGCCTTTTATCGTCCACTGCTGGATATTGGCCTTCCCAAAATGGGGGTTTTACCATAATCGCCACGCTTGGCAGGCGGGTTGGCGATCGCACTGGATGTTTTTAGTACACAGGGGAACGCTGCTGCCCGGTCCCCCAGTAATCCCTTAGAAGGCTTTTACGACTCCCATAGGAAGAGACGGGGTGGAGCTATTCCTGGTGCCGGCCCCACACGGCAAACATAGCGTATAAGTACTCTAAATTACATATAGGTAATACTCGAACCCACTCGAACCCACTCGTGTACGGAAGTCGGTTACACATTCCATAAAAAATTATTTTATCAGGTTAATCATTCAGTTAATGTAATTATCGGTGACTCTTTCCGCAGTGATTCCATCTCTAGTCCCTCAATTAAGATTTTTATAATTACTGCTCTCTTAAAATAAGAGGTACTTAAAATATTTACTTCATTTATAAAGCGCCATTTTACATCTCCACGCTTGTGTGGCGCATGTGTAGTCTTTATTAGCACTACCGACAAATGGGCGAATAGGCCTTACTCTTTTAACTGACCTCCTGTTTTTGCTTTTATTTCGCGACTACTCTTTGTGGTTTACGTAACTTATAGAGCTAAACTGTGTTGGTTTGAATACCAAACAGGATGAGTATTATTTCAGTGATAGATCTCATTCTCAATAATACCTTAAATGGTACTAATTGAGGTTTGGTAACTGAGCGCCTTTATACTTCAAATACGAGAGAAAAAAATCCCGCTTTAATCTGTTGTTACAGACACGATATTTATTAAACCACTAGGCTTTGCCACAAGCTAGTTTTTAGGTTATATCTCGGGTTTCAGATTTGGGATTCCTCACCGAGGAACTGGACGCCAAGTTTCCTGACTCCAGATATCTATTAATCTATTAATACATATTTTTATCCCAAGTGTTTGATAGTTTTTGTGATGCTACGTGGGTTGCAAACAAACATATGGCCCACCTGATAGTAAGCGGTAACCGTAGCCTATAGACGCTTGCAACACGAGAGGCATCACTCGGGCGTCGCTATCTCCAAGGGAATATCCCTTTCCTTGATGTCTATTAAGGAGAGGATAGGAAGGATAACAAGGAGAGGATAGGGAGGGGGTTTGGGCCTACGGCACGCTCAATCACCATACGAAATACACACGATAGGTACCACTACTGTTGGTTCACGATGATCTTTTGTGAGAAGGTGGTACTTCCCCGATCGAGGCGGCCCATTCATGCTGGGATAACCAAGGTTCTAGCACTAGGAGAAGGTAAAGTTCTACAATGATCCTTCCTCCTTCCATCCTAATACCAACCTTGAGATCATGCTGGGCGAAATGCGCTTGGAAGTGCTTATTGTACTTGCTAGTGCTTTTTCCCGCTTGACACTTCTTGTCTTCCGTCAAGTTATTTATTCATTCATAATCTTCTGATCTATCTTTGAAATATTCTTCCCTCTTTAAGGGCTAACAAGCACAATATGGATCTCCTACCTGCGTCTCTGCGCTAATCTAGTTATCTAGTTCTATCCGCAGTTTGTGCCAGCGGTGTGCATATTTTGCCAGCTGTTCAAAGTTTTCCGGTAAGGAAACCAGATTCGGGTTGTAGAACGGGCCTGATTTAAATCTTACGTTCCTTCAAATATTTCACGTCGAATCTCATCACACAGTGGATATCACCACAGTACGTGGTGCAGATCGTCGTCTTCTCACAGAAACAACTTTTACTGTTCCAAGCTTCATTCAAACCAATCGGAGTTCATTGCAGTCTCCCTTTGAGCCTTGGTGACATCCCATTGTAGCAGTCTTCCACATCACATAGTTGCCAAAGGAGAGGCCGAGGCGAGTAGGACTATTTTACCACCAACCTCCGATAGATATTTGGCGGACAATGTAATAATGTGTAAGGTAGCCTCCTATCGAGTGGACCTGCTCAATGTTGTATCAATTATGTCTTTAAGCATTTTCATCTGTATTGAGCACTTAAACAAATGTGAAATGGAATTTTAATTAAACACAAAGTGATTTTAATCATTTTTTATCTATATTTTTTTTAGCATTTGACACGATCCGCCACTTTTTTATGTTTAAAAAATCGCGCCATCAAATAGTATCAGAATCGAATCCTGCTCGCAGTAATTTTAATTTCAAAATTAAACTTACTATAGTGGATAATTGGATGTAAATGCGTTTCCGATAGATGGCGTTGGTCGTTAAGACAAATGTGATAAGGAAATTGGGATGATCAAAGGATCTGTACTATAGCTCAGTGGCTTAGAGCACTTCCCCGGATTGGAAAAGACGCGGGTTCGATTCCCGCTAGTACTTTTTCCTTATTCCCAAATAATTTGTACCTTAAAAAGTGGAATTTTAATTGCAAAATTAAACGCATCCGATAGGTGGCATAGGTCATAAAGATATCTAAAACAAATGTAAAGTGGAGATTCGGAGTGGTCGTTTTGAGACAGTGATAGCTAGCCCAGAGCACTTCCCCGGATTGGATAGGACGCAGAATCGAATCCTGCTCGCAGTAAATCTCTCTTTTTTCACATTTACAAATAATTTGTTGTGCCTTTACTTGAAATCGCGTAGTGAGATGAGTTTTAGTAGTAATGAAAATTACGTCTGCTGTTTGCAGCGAGCAGTTTCAATTAAATGTTTATGCACCTTTATATGAACTTTGCGTTAATTCGCTCATAAACTCGCGATGTTATAAATTCAGTTTTGATTATCTTGTCTGTTTATGTGCACGAAAGTTTTGATTAGGAATGAGTACCTGAGGGAGAAATAAAATGCCTTATGAGCTATCATAAAATATGCATTATCGTAACACTTCAGTTTTCTGTGAATATCAAGAGTACTTTAAAAGTAATTATAGCGTTTACTATAGTGTACAAATTCAGTGTGCACCGACGGAAGATCAGCGCAGGTTTATACCTGCCTCATGCTGAGTTTGTGACGTTTTATGAAGAAACTTTTTTATCGTAATTTGTTTACTGTTTGTTTTAAAACTATATTGTTCTTTTTCTGTTTTGTTTCGTCGAAATAAACGTTTTTTCTTTCTTTCTTCAGTGTAGAAATGTGTGTGTGTGTGTGTGTGTGTGTGTGTATGTGTGTGTGTGTGGGTATGTGTGTGTGTGTGTGTAATGTTTACTAATATTAACAATTCTCTACGCAAAGATTTATATCCCATGGAAACTATGAATTTTTCTGGGATTAAAAGTTGCCTAATTCCTTTTCCATTTTCAGGTTCTGAAATATATCTATGTAAAATTTTATGGGAATTGGTTAAGCAGTTATGTCATGAAAGCGTAACAAAAAAAACAAACGTAATTTTACATTTATAATATTAGTAATGAATATTAGTATATTATGTTTTATTAGTATGGATGCGAAAATTAATTTGCTTTTTTGTTACCTCTTGACGCCGTAACTGCTTAACATCAGAAAAATAAAGTAAGGTGTACCTTACGTAATGTGTTTTTTTCCAGACGGTGACGCAGTGTGTATATGTTTTTTAAAGCACCAACTCTGAAACTAGCAAAGCATTTGAGATATATTTATGCGCTTGATAATAAAAAAATGTTTTTTGTTAAGCTGGGAAAAATGTACCCAACCGCACATTCCGTCGTTTGAGTCTACGAACAGGGTAGTGTGGGGCCCTCATCCATTAAATAAATCCACCGTGTGCCGTATTACCGCCTGTATGGCCAGACCACTGGAACTGTGTGACATCACTTCAGTGGTCATGCGGAGACAACCCTTTTCAAGTGAAAACCTCTATTAGCGAGGTACGCATATTTTTAGATGAGATAAAATCCCTGGACTCGCGACACCGTTACGAGACGCAGCTATAGTGGGTGCATTGGAAATTAAAGAAGAATGGGATTTTTGGGCCTGAAGTTAACAAGTTAAAATATTCTTTAAAAAAATTGCCATATTTTTCTGATGTAAAATACAAAGAGCTAGCTTATTTTTCATTCTGGAATGCGAAATATACATTAAAAAAGGAAATAATTACAGAAATCGATTTCTTTAATTAATACAATCGAATTAGTGGTCATTTGTATTAAATAATAAAAATAAAAATAAAACTAAATGTTTACTTTCATTATTAATAATTTCTTCGAAAGAATAAATTAATATAAAGATATTATTCCCGGAAAAATAATATAGAACATTTTTTTATTTAACATATCGATTGACATAATATATCGATGCATTACTAAAACCTCCTTTCTGAACGCTATACGACAACACTACAATCTATGACTATGACTACACTTGACAGTTCGACATCTATCTATTGATTGCTCAGACTAAGAACTAGACAGAGCGAAGAAAAATCTTTGACATGTATGAGCGAGAACACAAGATACAATTTACTGGTGCAAAAAAACAGACAAAGTCATAGATTTTTGTATTTGTCGCCGTGGCCAGTTTTTGGTATTGTCACGATGTCAAAATACTTTGTCACGATTCAACTGACACAATCGAACATTTGTATAAAAAATCGGGTTTTACATTATATTTACTTTAAACACAAAGTGAAAAACACACATTTTTCACTTTGTGTTTAATGTATAGTGCTAAGCATGTCAAATGCTAAAAATATATATAAAAATATCTAAATAATTATATTTACTTGTTAAATCAGTGTTTTGAGAAAAAGACTACGTGATAATAGTGCTTGTAAAATAGTGTACTATGCTACAAAAGCTACAGCGAGCGAAAAAATACAGGTATAACATATCATTCATATGTAGTCGACAATGAAATAATTTAATGATTGAATGCTATAAAGTGATAAAAAATAAAAAATAGGAAAACGAGTTTTACATAACCAAGCAATACTGCCTGTGATCCGTGAATGATGTGCATCTGAACCTGTAAGTACTAAATGTTTATTTATTTATCAATCTTATTGAATAAGCCGTCAAATCTCAGTGTTCTTCTCTTGGCACATCACAACTCCTAGACCTGACTTGTGACCTTTTATTATTGATTTATAAAATATTTCTTGTGTTTTAGGTAAACAGCAATGACCATTTATGTCAGGCCTGCTGGGACTTGCAAGAAGTAGTCTTAGGAAAACGACGCATAGAACAAAGAGCAGCAGGTCACTCCAGTGTTTGTATCCGGTGTGGACGTTCATTGGCTTCACAACATATCACTCACCGACTGTAAAATATTTCTCCATGGGAAATAAGATTTTTTAAGTTGCTTGAAGTTGTGCCTCAACCTGTATCTACACCTCAACGTGTGCCTTCAACTACACCTCAACTCAATAATCGAAGAGGATTAAAATATGTGTTTTCTTTGAAATAACCAAATATAACCTCATAGTTGCACCATTTAGAATGGTACCTATTATAATTTAGCTCTAATCAATCTAGTACTTGTATTGTTTATTTAACTACTTACTTTTATTTTCTAATGAGTACGTAAGTATTATGTATCTATACTACCTATGTTGTTATATAATTGTAATTATTATTTCACTTCAGTAGAAAAGCACATAGGCGAGACACAAGCGGAGATCCTGCTTGTCTGCTTCTGTATACCTATATATGTAAGGTCTATAAATATGTCTATGTAAAGTACCTATAGGTAGCAACATATTTGTTATTGTATTGCTGTTACATACATATTTGTTATTTAAATAAATAAAATAAAATAAAAATTGGTTCTTTACTTCAATTTCAAAGCTTGTGTCCAGCAGTGGGACAGTTTATTATATAAGACGCTTAAAGTTATTTGAGTAAATAACGATATCTTAAATACCTACCTAATTATTTGGCAAATGTACCTTAGAAGGTACCTAACTAGCATTTTTATACTACGTAGATAGCAAAGGAGCATACGGCCCATCTGATGGTAAGTGGTTACGGAAGCCTATAGACGTTCGCAACACCAGAGGCATCGTCCACGCGTCGCCATCTCGATGGAAAGGGGTAGGAGGTCTCCCGAGGTAGGAGGCTTTGGCGCTCTCACTCACCATACGATATACAACTGTAGGATTACCTACCGTTGTTTCACGCTGATCTGTGAGAGGTTGCTACTTTCCCGATCAAGCCATTCATGCTGGGATAAGCAAGGTTCTACCACTAGAACATAACTACCTATCAAACGCGAAGTAGATCTATTTACTAATCTATTTAAGTTATCTTATCTATCATCTCTATAGTATTATACGTGTTTCTGGGCTTTTAAATGTTATGATAACACTTAGTGGGTGGACTTTGATACTTAACCTCACTTTTATATAATCTTCCATATCTCGGCTCCTAGAATGCCAAATCTCGCTAAATTTTATATTATGAAATGTTGAGATGTAAGCTTTCAAATGGTGCATCTTTCATCTTGTTAACACCCGAGTCCAAAAATGTATGGAAGCGTTTCTATCTCATTTGACACACTTCCCGATTTCTGATTGAGCTGAAATTGTAACATGTATATCGCGTGACAATGCAATATTATGATGACATGGAGCTGATCTGATGATGGAGCTGGAAGGTGGACCTAGGAACTCTATAATGAAACGGCGCAACCCCATCGAGTTTGGGCTTGTATGATTCGTCTTGACGAGTACTTTGTCTCTAGATGGTATCCAGGGTCTGAGGATGAAGCTGGAAGGTGACCACAGTAACTCTTATAATGAAACGACGCAACTCCATCGAGTTTGGACTCGTTTGATTCGTCTTGATGAGTACTTTGTCTTTAGATGGTATCCAGGGTCTGATGATGGAGCTGGAAGGTAACCATGCGAAACTGTAATTAAATGGCGCAACTCCATCGAGTTAGGGCTCGTTTGAAATGTCTTGACTAGTACTCCAGTCCTAGGTGATATTCAGAGTCTGATGATGGAGCAGGAAGGCGGCCACAGTAACTCTGTAATGAAATGACACAACCCCATCGAGTTTGGAATCGTTTGATTCGTCTTGACGAGTACTTTGTCTTTAGATGGTATCAAGGGTCTGTTGATGGAGCTAGAAGGTGGCCATAGGAACTCCGTTATATAACGGCATAACACCATCGAGTTTGGGCTCGTATGATTCGTCTTGACGAGTACTTTGTCTCTAGATGGTATCCAGGGTCTGATATGGAGCTGAAAGGAGGCCACAGTAACTATGTGATGAACTGACCCGAACCCATCAAGTTTATATTCGTTTCATTCGTCTTAAGGAGTACTTTGTCAAGTTATGATCATTATATTTTTTTTTAATGCCTGTATGAATAGTTTTGATTTACAAGTTAAAACTTGTTTTTTTTTGTTATTTAAGATCGAACAATTAATTTGGATATCTAAAAATAACAACTGTTTATTTATAGTTTTAAGTTTTCACTTCTGTCGACAGTCCTTAGACTGCTTTGAATTTTATTTTTTGTTCAGGCAGGAAAAATGTTCCTAACCACACACCCCGTCGTTCGGGGCAACGAACAGGGTAGTGTGGGGCCCTCACCCACTAAAGAAACCCGCCGTGTGCCGTCTCTTCACCTTTATTTACGGGCCACCGGAACCATATTACATCCCTTCAGTGGTCATCCGGCTACAAGCCTAAATATTAAAATGGCAACAGAAACTGCACGGCACTTACATATTATTTATTAGTATTACTACTTACATATTATTTTTTAGTTATTAGAGATAGTTACTAGTTTTTGCGGAAGACTCGTGAGCATACCCTAGTTTATTATAATGTAGAAATTAAAGTATATTCAAACAAACTGTAAGTGGGTCTCGAACATGACGTTTAAGAAACTGGCGTAAACTCTAGCAGCAGGAGAAATTACTTTACTCTTCCCTTATCACACTTGTACGTAGAAGTATCGCAATGAATGAGCAATTTCGTGTAATTTGTGTAACAAACGCGCTCAGCTCGTTAGTGCGAATGTTTGTCATCGCCCATCGGCCATTTTGTTAATGCATTCCTCAAGAATGAAACTAGGGGGATCCTCCTTTGTTACCAAAATTACAGAGATTCAAAGCATCCACGTTTATAACGCCGAACTGTTGGGCCAAGTTATGTACTGAATTTTGTAAGGGCAAAATTAAAACTTATGACATTATGTAAACATTGCGTTGTTCGTGTTTCTCAGAGGGAAACAAATATCATTAAAAGACTAAAGCAGAGTGATGGTTTTTTTGTATACTATGCTGGGGGCAAACAAGCATAAGGCCCATCTAATTGTAAGTAGGTAGTTACCGTATTCTATAGACGCCAGCAACACCAGAGGTATAACTCGCGCGTCGTCATTTTCAAGGAAATGGAGAGAAAGTATAACAAGGAGAAGATTGAGAGGGGATTTGGGCCTCTGGCGCTCTCACTCACCATACGAAACACGACGATACGAGTATCTACCGTTGTTTCACGTGGATCTTCGGTGAGAGGATGGTACTTCCCCGATTGACCATTCATGCTGGGATATCCAAGGCTCTAGATAACATGTGAGTATGCGACAGTACAGTATTATTATAGTTATCATGGCCTACTATTGCAGCCATTTTTAGCTAAATACTTTATTAACGTACAGCAAAGTTTTTTGTGTTTGTCTTCAGTGCTGGTCACAAAGTAACAACTATAAACAATTAAATAACTAAAAATATTAAAAAAATCATAGCATTAACACCTGAAGGGGTAGGCAGAGGTGTAATGCACACCCACGGTTTGCCAGCTATGTTTAAGTCCCAGGGGGCGAGCCTATTGCCGTCTACCAGGCACATTTCCAAACCCCAGGTTGCTACTGAGAATTTTTCTTTTTACGAAAAAAGCTCAATAGTACTGCCCGATCCCGAGATCGAACCTGAGACCTCATGATCAGCAGTTGATTACACTACCACTGCACTACAGAAGCAGTTATTAGCTACATAAAAAAATCCGCTTTGTTAAGATGACATAGCTCTAAGGCGTGTGGAGTGTTTAACTAATATTAATAACGATTCCAGAGCGTTTGGTATGGTAGATTTTGTTAAAGAATAAGTAACGTATAGCTTACTATGTCAAAAATATGATTATCTGTGTCAATTACAATGGCAAAAAATCATCCATCCATCCATCCATCAGCCTTTCGACGTCCACTACTGGACATAGCCTCCCCAAATTGGGGGTATAGTGCCGTAATCGCCACGCTTGGCAGGCAGGTTGGCGATCGCAGTGTCGCAGTACGACTCCCATGGGTGGAGAGGGGTGGGACAATTCTAAAGCGGACCCCACACGGCAAAAATCAACAGCAGCAATAGCCCTAAATGTATAAATAATTCAAAGACGCACCTTTACTAGCGGCACCATTTATTCAACTACAATGCAAATTGTTAAAAAGAAAGTAAGAAAATACGTTATTGCTAATTCGCAGAAGGGAACACATCTAAAACAAGAAAGAAAATATATTATCAAAAATTATTCTTTGTCCGTGTGGTGATGGTCTAAGAATACACGTGTCACCACCCTATTCTTTCCCATGGGTGTCGTATGAGGCGACTAAGGGAAGTCGCAATTTAGCAATTGTCATCCATTGCATGACTGGTGGTAGGGCTGGGTACCAAGTGGGAGTCACTCACTCACTTGGTATCGGGCCCGAGCGGGTTGGTACCACCATCTCCCGTGTGACCGGCCATAAAGCGTTTGGTTGTCATTGAACGTTGCGTTTTGGCTATAGCAGGAGATAGCCGTTTATATTTCATTTCATATCTGTGAAATGAATTGGTGAGCAGCGGCTTGACAATACTTTTGGTATAGTCGAGTCCATCGGCGACGATTACCATTTACCATCAGATGGGCCGTGGCTCGTCGGCCACAATAGGCAATAAAAAAAAAAAGAAAAAAAAATGACATTACACACATTTACTAAATATGTGATCCCCTGTGGGAAGCGAGCAGAAGGATTACTGCTTAGTTCGTCCTGATGAATACCCAATACCATCATGTGTCACGTCACCATGACACTGAAGTTTTAGTGTCCAGTACATGGAACTAACAAATAGGTCCATGGTCCAGTATATATAGCGCGGCGCTGACATTACACATAATATTGTATTAGTATCTCTGTAGTTACTTGGCTGTACGCTCCCGTCATTGTCAACGCAATAAATAAAATTTGAAAACAAATGGAAAAACTGAAAACTACTAGTCACGCATATTTGTGACTCCAACTCCTATACAGTGTTACAAATGGAAGTGGTTTGGAAAAGAGCCAACATCCTGGCACTTCTCCAAGCCACATCCAATTATTCAGTGTTATTACTACTTGTTTAGACTTGCAGAAAAAGACGTAAGAATACTCAGAATTAATTAGTATTTTTTTTATGCTTAGTGGGTGACAAACAATCATACGGCCCACCTGAAAGTCAACGGTTACCGTAGCTTATAAACGCTAGCAACACCAGAGGGATCATTCTTGAGTCGCTGTCTCCAAGGTAAGGGATAGGAGGTGGAGGAAGAATAATAAAGAAATGATAGGAAGGATAATAAGGGAAGAATAGGCCACGTTAGAGAGCGTTTGGGCATTTATCGTAAAAACATCCCTGTATTAGACAAACGAAAAACAAAAACGAATGGTTTGACGAGGTAAGTATAACCTTATGTCAATCACATACAATGAATATTCTAATCTATTCTACTAGCGTTTATGCCACTTGTCTAAATGGCCAAGGCCCCTATTTTTTTTTTATTTTTGTTGAGGCGGGGAAAAGGCAAATTACCGCACACCTTTTTTTTTGTTAAGATGGGAAACAATGCTCCTAACCGCACACCCTGTCATTCGGGGCAACGACCAGGGTAGTGTGGGGCCTGAACCCACTAAAGAAACCCGCCGTGTGCCGTCTCTCCGCCTTTATTGGCGGGCCACTAGAACTATGTTACATTCCTTCGGTGGTACCTTACCGCACACCCTGTCGTTCGGGTAGTGTGTTATGATAGGTGATGCAACTTTTTTATTGTTATCAAATAAAAAAGTTGCATCAAAATCCGTTCAGTAGTTTTTGCGTGATACGCGAACGAACCAACAGAAAAACAGACAAATATTCTAAAAAAATGTTTCGTGTTTAGACACGCATAGCCTATTACAGTCATTTTTTCCCAAATATCTTAAATGTACACAGCTTTATTACAGCTTTATAATAGTATAGATGACATGTGTGTAAACTAACGGAAATGGAAACGCCGCAGCCAAAAGCTAGCTTTTGTGTTGTATCTCAGGTCCCTGATATAGTAGCGGGATAAAGGGTATACCAGTTTTTAAGTGTAATCAAGAGCTATCAAATAAAAAAAGATGCATCAAAATCCGTTCAGTAGTTTTTCGTTATGCACGAACGAACAAACAGACAAAAAATCTAAAAAAAAACGTATTGTGTTTAGACAAGCCTATATAGCCTATTACAGTCATTTTTTCTCAAATATCTTAAATGTAAAAAGACATAGCTCTTTTAAAACTTTGTAATAGATAGATAAATACTCTATATACCTACTCTCCCAGTCGCGGCACTGTCAAAACATTAGCATAAACAAAATTAACCGCATCCATGACACTAAAGGCGACACTTGCAAGTAACATTCTAAAATGAACATCGCAAGCTTTGCCAAGAATTGCAGTTACGTCTGAAGCAAGACTTAAGCACCGCATATTAAGTTCTGGATATAATATTTGTTACGGCTTACAATGTTTTATAGTACACAGGGTGACAAATAAACACATAGCCCGCATAATGAAGGCAGTTAACGTATCCAGGCCGTGTGGGGCCGGCTTTAGAATTGTCCCACCCCTCTCTACCCACGGGAGTCGTAAGAGCCGACTGAGGGAATACCGGGGGAGTGGGCAGCAGCACTCCCTCAAGTATTAACAATATCCACTGCGATTGCCAGGCGTGGCGATTAGGGCATTATCCCCCATGACGGGACCGCTCGTTGTGGCGTTCACTTGGGGAGTCCTATGTCCAGCAGTGGAAAGGCTGATGGATAAATGGATGGAACGTATCCAGATGCATTAATTGTAAGTTGCCAATTTGAAATAAAGGTATACGTAGTGGAGATGTTAGTACTGTGGGGGTAGAAAGGAGTTTGGGCCTTCTGTGAATTTTCAGAAACGTTTTTCTCAAAAGGTGTACCTGAGCTACGAAGCCAATAACAAATGAGTTATTCTACCACAAGTTATAGAAATAACATCGGAGCATTAATTCTATATTCAACACAAGCAACACAGTACAGCTTCACAAAGTACAAGCAAAATCTCTGGCAATAAGCAGTGTTACGAACTACGTTGTTCAAAACAAAATGTTATTCGTAACTGCTCGTAGCTTCGTAGCACGAGACCTATGGCCCGTAGCCTTGTCGTAGCAAATTCATTGTTCTCTTGTTTCCTTTATGCGTATTGTACGAAAGTAGAAAACATTTTGTAAGTTTAAGTTCGCGCCCTCTTTGTATTCTAAATTTTAAAAAGTGTTCGTTAATAATGAGCCTTGAGAAGATTGCTTCTTTGCAATGTGTATCCAAAAGAATACGAGTACAGGAATTTGCTTTGTGTTTGTATTACGTAAGTATGATTTTACTTTGTTATATAATAAAGAAAACCAACGATAGATAGTAATGGATACGAGAGACATATACTATATGTATTTATTAACACAGTGTGAAAATGTGAAATCGAAAATAACAGTCACGAGCAGGATTTGAACCTGCATCTCCTGTAATACTGTCCCAGATGCTTTGCCAATTCAGCAATTGTGACAATTGCTCGGAACTGCCAATTTCGATAACACATTCATTCTTAACGTCTTGGGTAACGCCTGCGCCAGCTGTCGAAAGTATTTTCACACTTTCCTTTATATGGCTAAGCATATCAAATGCTAAAAAAATATATAAAAATATCTACTATATGTTATCAAATATTTTTTACAACTAATTAACACTGTGAGTTAATGACTCCACAAGTTATTAAGAAAACCTCTCAGGCAGGCAGGTTTCCTCGCGATGTATTTGTTTACAAATTATGACTGTTCGGTGAAAGATAACATCGTAAGGAAACCTACAAGTCTAAGAGATTTTCTCGATGGTTTGTGAAAACTGCCGACCCGCACTGGGCCAGCATGATGACTACAGCCGGAAACCCTCTCACTCTGGGTCCGTGCCCAAAAGTGGAACAGTAGGGAGTTGAAAATAAATACATACAAACTTGCCTTTCTTTGAAATATTATCTAAACGACAGTAAAAGCCGTTTCAAAATTAATTGCGTGATTTAGAAGACGAAACGATGAAAGACGGGTTGTACTTTATACTTCACACATAAAATGATGGGAAATTGAGTATTTTATTCATTGCGTTTCAATGCCGTAACAATATTTCTGGTTACCAGGCTACATGTATGCAAAATTACATGATAATCAATTAAGTACTGACCATCATGAAATGTTTTATATTACTAGCACCTATTCATATCGGTAAAATGAACTCACTACTCTAAGCACATCATCAAAAACAAATCTGAATTCACTCTGAATATTCACAGTGAGAATACACTAACTCTGACCAAACACATCCGCGCTCACATCCGGCAAACGAACCGGGCTAATCCTCGCACTAGTCGGCACTTCAAGCGCAAGAGATACACAGATTATACTGAAACCGGATTAGTAACCGTACCAGAGCCTTTCGTGTAACGTTTATGGGGAACGCGATAAGTATGTTACTGTTTTAGAATGGAATATTCTCGTATCAATTATGAAGTGCCTATTTAAAAGAGCTTATTTCTTCATGAATGTTTACGTGGACTGAACGGAGAAAAACACGAAAAAGTCCCTTTGTTGCTGAATAAAATAGTTTTTACAAGCTTTGTATTGACTTGCAATGTTCCTATGTAAGTTGTCTGTTTCTAAATTTGAAAAACTATTTTTTAACTTCTTCCTGTAGACTTACGCTTTTGCTATACCTATATCATGCCCTATTATTTTATTTTATTGCATGTGGTGGTAGACGACCCACGGCCCATCTGATGGTAAATGGTAACCGTCGCTCATGGACTCAACTATACCGAGAGTATTGTCAAGCCGCTGCTGACCATTTCATTTCACCGACATGAAATAAATAAATATTCGCGGACATTTTTCACACAACGTCCTCTGGTCCCAAACTAAGTTTAACGCTTGTGCTATGGGTACCAGATTACGGATATAAAAAATATACTACCTTTTTTTTATAAATACATACATATAATAGATAGAAAACACCCAGACGCAGTACAAATATCTGTGTTCATCACACAAATAATTGTCCTGAGTGGGAATCGAACCCACGACCTCATGCACGGAAGTCGGTTACACTACCGACTACGCCACGAGGTGTGTGCTATTCAGAATTGGTGTAGTAATTTGAAATCAAATCAATATTTTATTTGTTTGATTTAAACATAAAATCGTTTTGGTTTTCTTTTATGTTAAGGTACGATTAGTGTTTCGTTTATGTATTCAACAATACTGCGAGGCCGCTGCTCACCATTTCATATCACAGATGGGAAATTAATGAATGGATGGCTATCACACCAGGGTGTTTTATATTCTGTTATCCAAGTTTGGGCCCAATAAAAAATAAGTAGGTACTCCCACTCCGTACCCAACCCTATCACCAGTAAAGCAAGGGGTGATAGGTGCTTACCGCCCTTAGTTGCCTATTACAACGCTCGCGGGAAAGAATGTAGTGGTGACACATGTATTCTTAGTCCATCACACATGCACACACACTCACACTACACTATTGTTCAGGACAAGCAGGGCAGTGTAGGGCGATCTCTCCATTTGTATTTGGCGAAACTGTTTGACACTTCTTCAGTGGACAAAATCCTGTGCTAGCGAATAACATCTGTATCGCGGGAGACTTTACAAATATTATACTGAAATTATGTTTTTTTTTTTATTGCATGTTGTGGCAGATAAGCCACGGTCCATCTGATGGTAAATGGTAACCGTCGCCCATGGACTCGACTAAACCGAGGGTATTGTCAAGCCGCTGCTCACCAATTCATTTCACAGATGAAATGAAATATAAACGGCTATCTCCTGCTACAGCCAAAACGCAACGATGTGCTTCATGGCCGGTCACACGGGAGATGATGGTACCAACCCGCTCAGGCCGGATACCAAGTGAGTACTCCCACGTGGTACCCAGTCCTACCACCAGTCGTGCAATGGATGATAATTGCTTACATCCCTTAGTCGCCTCATACGACACCCGTGGTGACAATTGTATTCTTAATTCGTCACCACACGGATTAATTTTCGTATCTTAGCAAATTTAAGGCATGTTTTAAGAGTCAGGAATTTTTGCACTAGAGTCATCCTGATGGAAATACAGTGCATAGTATGCATAGACTATAAACTACCCACATTTAATTAACAATAGAGACCACGAGCGGGGTGGTAGCCGAACATTAACGATATTGCGTGCCGGCAGACGCATAAAGAACAATGAAAAGGGGATTTTCTTTATTACGGCCCGCCATACTGAACGTACATATTTAGTAGACAACCCTAGCTATAGATCGTACTTCTGGCATGATATTGTTATCGAAATTCTAATGAGCAACCCCAAAATTCTTTGAGAACAATCGTAAAATCATTACCATCATCAACCTATTTTATTGCACCAATAAAGTTGCCAGCGATAGCACGAAGAGGTTTGACTTAAATAAGCCTTACATTCAAACTCGACACCCCTGGTATGTGGTCTGGCAATCTTTGGTATTTAAGCTCGCCTATAATGCTGCGAGTGTTTGTGTGACGGTTAATCCTAACTTATTTTAAAGACTATGTGAAATTTTTAAATTGTAGTCTTTATATTGTTAGTTCCGTACGCCACGAAGAAAAATTGGGATCCTTGTAATGGCAAACTAATGTAGCTATTTACAAATCAGTGCCTTATTTGTTACTCATTTATTATCTTTCATAAACACCTACTGTAGCTTTTAGAATTAATAATATTAATTTTATTTAATGCTAGCCTTTGCCCGCGGCTCCCCCGCAGCCAAAGGCTAGTTTTTAGATTATATCTCAGGTTCCCGATATAGTAGTGGGATAAACTGTATACCAGTTTTTAAGTCTAATTGAGAACTATCAAATAAAAAAAGTTGCATCAAAATCTGTTCAGTAGTTTTTGCGTGATCCGCGAACGAACAAACAGATCAACAGACAAAAATCTAAAAAAGTAGTTTTATCATTGGATACGCCTATATAGCCTAATACAGATTTTTTTTTCTCTCAATTATCTTAAATGTACAGACATAGCTCGGTTAGTTTTATAATAAGTAGTATAGATGATATACCTAAGTACTAGTAATGATAATTACAGACATACTAAACTTCTATACCAACAGATCAACAATAGGAAGTTAAAATGTTGCCTCTGGTATTGCTAGCACCTATAAGCTAAAGCAGGCTGTATTAATAAAACTGAAAGCTTGTAAGTAAAATAAAACTGAAATAGCGAAAACATCAACAAATACGTAGGTACGTACATAAAAAAAAGAATAGACGTCGCGGGACGTCTACCAGATGTGAAAACATCGAAATTATTTTGTAGAAATAATGATTAGAAATAAATGGAAATGGTCACAAATCATCATTGTCAGGCCCTGGACACCATCTAAAGACAAAGTACTCATCAAGACGAATCCTACGAGCCCAAACTCGATGGTGTTATGTCGTTTTGTATTGCAGTTCCTATGGCCACCTTCTAGCTCCATCATCAAACCCTGGATACTATCTAAAGACAAAGTACTCATCAAGACGAATCCTACGAGCCCAAACTCGATGGTGTTATGTCGTTTTGTATTGCAGTTCCTATGGCCACCTTCTAGCTCCATCATCAGACCCTGGATACTATCTAAAGACAAAGTACTCATCAAGACGAATCCTACGAGCCCAAACTCGATGGTGTTATGTCGTTTTGTATTGCAGTTCCTATGGCCAACTTCTAGCTCCATCATCAGACCCTGGATACTATCTAAAGACAAAGTACTCATCAAGACGAATCCTACGAGCCCAAACTCGATGGTGTTATGTCGTTTTGTATTGCAGTTCCTATGGCCACCTTCTAGCTCCATCATCAGACCCTGGATACTATCTAAAGACAAAGTACTCATCAAGACGAATCCTACGAGCCCAAACTCGATGGTGTTATGTCGTTTTGTATTGCAGTTCCTATGGCCACCTTCTAGCTCCATCATCAGACCCTGGATACTATCTAAAGACAAAGTACTCGTCAAGACTAATCAAACGAGTCCAAACTCGTTAGGGTTGCGCTGTTTCATTATAGAGTTCCTATATCCACTTTCCAGCTCCATGATCAGATCAGCTCCATGTCATCATAATATTTCATTGTACACATATGCGTGTAAAATTTCAGCTCAATCGGAAACCGAGAAGTGTGTCAAATTTTAACTTGCAAGATTTGAACGGGACAAGTAAAATAAAAGCGTCGCCACGCTAACAGCCGATTTTACCCTCCCTCCGCATTAGATGTTTCACATCAATAAACAAAAACACCTTTAAAATAACATTTTCGTTACTCAACTCCGATTAAATCGGACTTAAACGTAAGTTAGCCTAATTTCTTCTACAATGCCCTGTTAAGCCGGCTTCACACGATTTGTATTCAAAGTAGCGTAGCGTTAGTCCAAAGATGAGCCCGTAGACAGATAATACAGGCAAATGTACGAACGAGAGTCGGACAAACGGACCTTTGCAGGGATTAGATGAACAAATTCTATCCAATGATTCAATTTAAATTTGCATAGTCCGTTAGGAGCTTGACAATGTAAGATTGGTGCTGCTTTAAATTAGTTTGTCTGCAATACTTTTAGATATTTGAGACTGTAAACATATAAATAAAATGTGACTGAAAACTTATTTCTTCCCTAATAACCTAATTGCCAAAACGGTTATACATATTTTGATGTGTTTGTCACAGCTGGCAGGTAAGGATTTTATCAAAGTATTTATATTCTTTTTGAGTTTTGGCGGGAACATGAAGAAGGTCATGTTGTCGCTCTCCATTATTTTCCTAAACTTGTGTTATTCCAAGTATTAATGTTTTAAATTGGTGGCCTTTTGCTTATTAACTATTTGTTTATGTGCATAAGTGTTGGCAAGTGATGTAGTGCGGCATAACTTGTTTTTTCGTGTTGCCTCCAAAATCCATAAAAGCTTCAGTAAAGTCGCCACCGCTTTGCTGTAGCGTGACTTTGACTTGACTATGACGTAACTTTAAATGACTGACTTCGACTAATGAATCAAACTTACCTCTGAAGAAGAAATACCCTAAATAAGTAATTGGGAAATACTCAAACTGAATCGCCATTACTTAAACAAAACAAAAAGGGGGTATTCTTTTTTGTGAGCAATACTTTAGCTACTTGGTTAGAAATAGCTTAACGTGTATTATACTTCTTATCAAAGAGGCGAGAATATAGGGATAGTAACACCCACATCTTATCTAAACTTAATGAAAGTATTTTAATTCTTTCTGTGCCTCAAGGGTTAGCAGTGAACTCCGCATACTTACCCTGGTCTTTGGTGAAGTTGAATTGTTCTGCATCATATGCGGTTCCGGTCCATTCTCGGATGTTACGCAGCTACCAATTCTTCCTGCGGCCAACAGCTCTTTGTCCAATTGTCCATCACTCGAGTCAGTCTGGTGACTCGAGAAAATCTTGTGATTTGATTTTAATTCCCACACAGGACAACTCTTTGTGTGATCAACAAATAGTTGTTTTGAGCCTGGGAGTACTTTGTATCCGTGAAAGTGTATGTTTGTAAAGTCCCCCGTGACACAGGGATTATTCCATAATGCAGGGTGATAAAAGCAAAAAAGTATGGTTACATAACTATTTATAAGTATTCTAAGGTATTGGAGGTAGTAGTTACACTTTGCATTCAAAAATCAATCAACGCAAACCTTAGATAAATATAGGTTTTTTATCTAAGACGCAAACCATTGATTTAGTAGGTACCTGTCTGTGAAACAATCATAATAATTTGGGAGGGTAACACCCGCACTAGTGACATTTAAAAACTCCCAGTTTTAGGGCAGACAAGACAACCCTTCATTATCATTTAGAGTGGTGCAAACGTTCGCATTGCGATAAGAGATTATGTAAATTCGGATCAAATCGTTAGTGGCCAGAGATTTGTCAGACGAATACTGCGTAGCTCTGGTTTCTTCCAATGTTTTTAAATTTTAATTAAGGATTTTTGTTTTGTTATTCGATTTATAGATTTTATTAAAAGTAACCTTTGCATTCGACTGTATTGCTCTTGGGAAAAGCTTCTGCCGTATTTCAGGCTTATTTTATAGAAAATGAGTCATTATTTGGAATTGGAATAAAAATTACTTTTTATTTTTTAATTCCAAGTACAAATTACATTTTTCTAAATTTGAATTTTGAGAAAGTTAGAATGCGTCAGTCACATTTACAAAACGTTCTAATGCGAAAAACAAATTCACCAAGTTGTAAAACTAAGGGGAATTGGGTAGGTACCTAGGTATTGTAAAAGCATTAGTACCTACCTAGCTAGACAATCATAACCAAATTATCCAGAGGCTTTATTTTCCTCCAAATAATATATTTCCACCTAAGCTTCATTCATTTTCCGGGATGAATAGTAGCCTATGTCTTTTTCTGGGACTACATGTACCTACCTATATGACTATATGAATTAAGTGTAGTTAAGCGGAGAACCCGACAACGAACTATACGAATATAGGTAGGTACTATTCCTAGATATAGATTATTATTACACCACTATTAATACGACTGTCTCATCGGAAAGCGAATTAAGTTGCAGGGTAAATGTACAGGCTGTGATTTTAACCATCACAATCAATGGGGGCAACGACAGGCCCGGTAACTCGTCTACTCGTTTTGGTATGAATATTTATTACCTTTTAGTCAGTCATAGAGCAGGGAGAGTTAGGCAATTTATAGTCAAAATATTGTAAAAAAATCTCTATAGGCTCTAAAGAGATAGGTAGCTGTCTCTTTATAGATACGAGTATCTTAATAGTATAAAATGCTAATCTGGCAAGCAAACAAATACTTGTTTAATTATTTTAACAAATAAATTAACTTTTATAAAGGTTGCAACATAGATACCTTTTTTCAGTGCCGGATTACGGTAACTTGATGCCCTAAGCACTTTTCCTCTGTGGGGCCCCCTATCCTTAAGTGAACTATACATATATACAGGGTTATAGGTAACTAACAGAAAACCTTTTAAAGGTGACTTAGGTACGTCAAGACTAAGGACTAAGTACTTTTTTTTTAAGATTTTCTAAAACGTAATACATCACAAGAAAACGAAATAGTTTTGCCCGCCCGCCCAAAACCTCTCGTTTTGCGTTAGTTACGAATAACCCTGTATTTAAATATAAAGGACGAAAAATATAATTATGTAGGTAGATTAGGAATAGAATAATTAATTAATTAAAAATGAAAACATGTTACATAACCATTTATTTGAGCCGTGTGGGGCCGGCTTTAGAATTGTCCCACCCCTCTCCACCCATGGGAGTCGTAAGAGCCGACTGAGGGAATACCGGGGGAGTGGGCAGCAGCACTCCCTCGAGTATTAACAACATCCACTGCGATCGCCAACCCGCCTGCTAAGCGTGGCGATTACGGCACTATGCCCCATATGAGCGAAACACATGTCGTGGCGTTCTCTTGGGGAGGCCTATGTCCAGCAGTGGACTTCGAATGGCTGATGGATGGATGGATGAAATTATATATCATTTATTTTATTTATTTATTAAATGCAAATTACGATTTTTTCGGACATTATTTTCGTGGTAAATAGTTTTTAAGTCTAACGTTTTGAGCATATCGGATTCGATATTATAATAAAGACAATGCATCTAATCTTTTTTGACCCATGGTTGTTCTTTTTTTCATTTTTTATAATTTTTCATTGTGAAGTTCATTAATGTTAAAAAAATACGTAAGGCTATGTCGACGATTGGAAATGCTGATTCTAATTTATCATCATGTAATATTCTATATAATTCTGCATGAGTTAGATGACTTTTGAGGATTTTTTTTTATAAAATAAGAATGAAACAGTTGAATTTCTGCTTCCAAGACTGCGTTTAGATCGTTTGGCTATAGTTTGATTAAATTGTTACTTTTTTCAATATATTCTTTATTTTCCGGTACTTTGTTTAAAAATGAAAATCTTTCTGATACATCTTTATAAAATATTACCTCTTCTCCGCATCTCAGAATTTAATTTATCTATGATGTAACATACAGTAAACACAAAATGAAAAATGTGAAATCGAAAATAACAGTCACGAGCAGGATTCGAACCTGCATCTCCTGGATACCGTCCAGATGCTTTTGCCAATTCAGCCATCGTGACCCTTGTTCTTGACTGCTAATTTCGGTAACACATTCATACTTAACGTCTTTGGGTGACGCCTGCACCATCTGTCGGAAGTATTTTCATACATTATACCGACCAGGTGAACTTAATTTTACAATTAAGATTTTACCTAATAATGACGCAAACCCTAAAAATATTTAGATATTTTTTTATATATATTTTTAGCATTTGACATGCTTAGCAACATACAGTAAACACAAAATGAAAAATGTGAAATCGAAAATAACAGTCACGAGCAGGATTCGAACCTGCATCTCCTGGATACCGTCCAGATGCTTTTGCCAATTCAGCCATCGTGACCCTTGCTCCTGACTGCTAATTTCGGTAACACATTCATACTTAACGTCTTGGGGTGACGCCTGCACCATCTGTCGGAAGTATGTTGCTAGGCATGTCAAATGCTAAAAATATATATGAAAAAATATCTAAATATGATGTAACATTCAATTTTTCACGTGAGTTGAAATGATTGTCTTCAGCTAGTCCATCCTTGGGCATTTTTTTTTCTCCGTCTTTAAAGAGTATCTTTATAGTCCACGTCGGGTAGCTTTTATTTTGCCTGTTCTATCGAAGTCTCCCCGTAATTGTTCTAGGAAATCGACAAGTGCATTATAGAGACAGGTACACGTGTCCAAAGTAACTTCAGGGTCTTGTAGTACTTTGCTGACTTTTTGGAAGGTTTTCAAAATTTCGTCCCATATGCGCAACATAACTACAAACTCAAATTCTTGCAGTTTATCTGACAAATTACTTGCTTCTCTTCTGGTCTCTCCTTTTTGCATATCATCCGCAGAAATGAAGTCTAACACATCTATAATTTTATTATATGTCTCCGAAATGGCAGATGTTGCTTTAGCGTGAGCTTCCCATCTGGTATCCAATATAGCTTTTAAGACATTTTATTTTTTTAAGTAATCTTTTAATATCCACCACGTTTTGGTCGAGCTAGAAAAAAATATAGATTCTGTACCAAAGAAAAAAAAAACAAAGCTGATAGGCAACAATCGACGGCGCTTCAACAAACGAGATTGAGAGAATGAGTTGCACATGGGATATATATTGCAAACGGATTCTCTTCTAGAATCTTTTGCTGCATGCCGTTGTAACGCCCAGATATATTTGATGCATTGTCGTATGACTGGGCCCTGCATTTCGAAAAATCTAATCCATATTGTTCTATAAGGTATTAAAGCGTCTGCTTTGCCAATTCATCACCTGTGTGGCGAGTTTTCAACTCAATAAAAGTAAGATAACGCTCTATGGGTTGCCCGTCTTTTACATAGCGAATAACTACGCTGAGTTGGTCTGTATGGGCCAAATCCGGTGTTGAATCAACTGAGACACTGAAATACACACATTCTTTAATCTGATCAATCATTTTTCTGTGTACTTCTTCAGCAATTATGCTAATTAACGCCTCGCATATAGTTTTTGACAAATATGAAATATTCCCCTTTCCTGCGTTTCCATATTGATTCATATGAATCGCTAAAAAAGGGATTGAATTGGCTTATAAGTTCAATGAGACCTAAAAAAATTTCCATTGTGAGGAGAGCCAATATTTCCACGGTTCCCCGAAAAGCAAGGCCTCTTTCTGCTAAGCTCTTTTCCAATGTAAGTCAGTCAGTCCTGGATTAGCCAATAAGCTATATAAGCCATTGCATTTGCTTTTCTGAGATTTTGAAATTGCTTTTTTTTGTGCTGGTTTTTTTTATCTCGGTCGTCTCTGGTGGGCCCCCCTAGACGGGATGCCCTAAGCAATTGCTTATATAGCTTATTGGCTAATCCAGGACTGCTTCCTTTTGTTTTTCTTTTTTGTTAATGCTGGAAAAAATGTTCCTAACCGCACACTCAGTCGTTTGGGGCAACGAACAGGGTAGTGTGGGGCCCTCGGCCACTAAAGATACCCCCCGTGTGCCGTCTCTCCGCCTTTATTGGCGGGCCACTGGAACTAGGTACATTATGTAACCTAGCGGGCAACAAGAATAAATTGGCCGGCCATTGTTAGAAACGTTTTTATCCTAAGCAGTTAGGATAACGTAGTTAGGTTTAGTTTCTCTTCACATGCATGATTTTGTCTATTTTGTTAAATTTTCTTTCATAATACATATCTACGTAGTCTATGGCACAAGGGAACGTTCACGGAATTGGGGACAAGGAAAATTGCATAATTCTTTTTTCAGATGTATTCACCAGGAACCCTGATATACTCTCTTCTCAGATCTTTTGATGAACTCGTTTATACCATAAACAGTGTTAGATCTTTGTTTTTAAATAAATTATAGTTTAAAAAACTAAAATAACACGCTTTAAATAGCTAGTTGAACTAAAAATTAGTAAATAATATTACAATAAATAATGATTATAAAAAAGCGTGTTGCACCATAATCAAATGTTACAAATAGTTTACCAATATAGTAAAAAGCACCCCACGCTTTTTTACAATCATTATTTATTGTAATATTATTTACTACTTTTTAGTTCAACTAGCTATTTAAAGAGTGTTATTTTAGTTTTTTAAACTATAATTTATTTTCTTCTTTTTAGTCTCAAAATAGTATCAAAACTTCAAAAGTACGAAGCAAAGCGTCAAGAGTAAAGTAAAAGTAATACTACATGAAAGTAGAACATAGATAAAAAATAACTATACTAAAAACTAAAATAGAAGCAAAAACATTCTTATTTCGCAAACACTCATATCGCGATTCAGAAACATCGGATAACGCCGATGCACATCTTAATATCGCGATTCAGAAACCCACACATTTAACAACTACGGTGCCCTAAAAACCGGTAAATACCGAATAATTTTATCTAATTAGTGTATTGTCATCGGTCCTCGATAAATCTACAAACTCTACGAAATCTGGCCGTTTAAAGTGGGTCAAAATCGCGTCCAAAGGAGTCGATTACAAACATATAAACATACAAATATACAAACATACAAACATACAGGTGAAGCTAATAAAAAGCGTGTAAAAATATGCTGAAACCACTTCCTTCTCTTCCTCTGTAAAACAGATTCTTCAAGTTCTTCTCCAAGTACTTCCCCCGTAGTTCTTTGTACAATTTGGGAAGAGATAGTAATCACTGGAAAGTTTAAGACTGAGTTTTGAGATATCAACCAATACCACAGCTTTCATCATTTTTTGTTTGCTAGCTTCTTTCAATCCGTGTACGAAAATGGAAACCTTTCATTTTGGTAACCCACCGCCACGATGGTTAGGTGCAGTCGATCCCCCGGGATGAAACCCGCCTGGCAAGTCGTTCAACAAATCTGATTATTATGACACTATATCAAGTGTCACAAACTCCCATCCCCACTACTCCGCAAACGTAAAACGAGCAGGCGCCTATGCCAATGAAACAACTACACGTAAAAATATATAACTTATTATTATAATCAATTCTGTAACAGAAATCTTTTACAACAAGTATTATACGTTAAAGATTTTTATAATGTCATGAATTTAAATCAACGTTTTACAACAAATAATAATCATTTTATAATTTAGAACAAACGCAATTTTTTATTTAAATAATCTTGTTTATTATATAGCATAATAGTTGTATTGCCAACATTACATAATATTATTTTACATTATTTTATTGAAACAATAAATTAAATTTTCAATGAAAAACACATAATTTTATATTATTTTAAAAATAATCTCCTATTATTTCACTTCTAAAAGAATAAATAAATAACTCGAGACATTATTCAAAATTTCTAGATTTTATAAACATTACTATTTTTCCGTTGCAACACTTCATAATCTGTCAGGCACTTATTTCAAACTTATATAAGGAGGATGATTATGTGTACGAGGAGGGATTAGTGTAATTTTAAATTAAGTAGTATGCACTAAATTTTTAATGAGACTAATTCAGTTGTAGACAATAATTATTATTACAATCCATTCTGCAATAAGTTTGACAAATATTTTAAACAGCAGAAAATTGTTTATAACAGAAAATTGTGTTTTATTTTTATTTCAAACATTCCCAAATAATAACAAAGGAATATTCAAGATACGTTGCTATACTTTTCAAAATATTATCATACAGTAATCTTTTATTTTATATATGCAAAATATAAAGTGCGTCATTTTTATTTAATTTCTATTTTGTTTAATTTTCCTTTTGCTCTCCTGGTGCGCCAACAAGGAACCAACGCGTCCGTGCCCGAACGGCCATATTGCGTACGAGTCTCTTCTTATCATCCAAAGATGGCGCTAAATCTATTAAAACATCTTGCTTGTAAGGCAACAGCAGCGAAGTACGGAATGTATTTGCTATATTGTAAAGGCACTCTAAACTTTTTATTCTAACATCCTGTAAATACAGAAAATAAATATATTAATATATTTATATTTAACAAACACGGGTGACAGGAATCATTACTCAATGAATGTTATGAATGTCAATAAAAAAAAAAGTATTTTTTTTCCAAATCATTCAGTGTTTATTTAATAATTAGGTGACAAGCATTGCTCTATAAATTAAGGATACCCAATATTGTGTTTAGAAATCGAGGCAAAAGTTGTATAATCTTACTTAAATAAATAAATAGCATTAATTTTGCATAAATTTTATAAAATAGTAATAAGTGCAATTTTGAGCGCTTAAGTATCAAATTAGCGGGAAGTTACAGGGATGGCCTTTAGGATCAACCGTTTTCCAGATTTTTAAGTTTAGGTCGTGACCTGAAGTTATTTGTAAGAGTAGTTCCAATTTTTCCTTTATACTTTCATGGGCTTAGGACCATCAAAATGCAGAAAATAAAGCTTCTAGCTGCTCGTAAGATTGGTGTCCATATTTTACTGATTTCAAGTCTGATAAAAAAATTAAAAAATCGGATTTAACAATTAATGAAAATATGTTCTATTACTGCTATAGAACCACCAAAAAAAATTTGCGCACTGGTTAAAAAATTACCCTGTATATTACATTACCTAACATAATAACTATAATGGATCCATAAAGCTGCAAAGTTGTCGTTTTCGTAATTAATTACAATATTACTATTTGTAATATTATTATTTATTTTAATGATAAAGATTGCTTAGATTTTTAAATTTATTATTATTGTGGATTATAGTAATATTCTCATTAAAGAAGAGGGAGGATTTTAATATATATATTAAAATTATGAGAGTAAATAGAAAGAGATAATTGACTGTATACCTACAAAACATTTTTTATTATAAGAATGTCTTGAATCTATGATAATATAATTTTCCCATAATTTTTTAATGGAACTACCACTGAAACTGGTATCATATAATGGCTCATTTTCATTGGTCGTTAATTCAGTCGTTATACAGCAGGCGAGGAGTCCCCGAATACGGGCTATCGACTAATGAAAGTAGGCTATCTATATCTTGGTCGATATACGGCACGCGTGCGGGGAATACCCTCCCCGCACGCGGCCTAACAACCAATGAAATTTGTCGGTTGGTGTAAAGTAAGCGTGGCACGGGGACTCAGGGACTCCCTTTACGAATCAGGGGGATTTTAGGGGGGTTTTCAACATTAATTGTTGTTCCATAGCAGGTACCTACTTCTACTCAGTACCACTCTTTCAAAACAAAAAACGGCTATCGCATGCTGGCCATATGGCATGCTTAAACAGAAATTTCCCGTACCCCGCATGTGGGCAATGAAAACGATCACACCATGCGGTCCCTGTGGCATGCGTGAACAGAAATCTCCCGTATCCCGAATGCGAGCTCTAACGACCAATGAAAATGAGCCTTTACGCACGCACACAAACACAAATTGCACAAGCATAATGACAGCTGTCACACACACTAGCATAATAATTCCCGCCCGATTTTTATGACGTTTATAAGAGTGACACTCCATCTAGACATATTATTAATCTAAGAGCCTAATTCAGTATTTTTTTCTCAAATACCTTAAATGTACAGACACAGCTCTGTTACTTACTTATTGTACTACTACTTAGCTTTATAATCGTTAGGAAAGCATAAATAATAATTAGATTAGAACACTTACCATAGATTTAGCATATTTGGTTAGATTAGCCAGTCTCGGCAAAATTGTTTGTAGGCTGCTTGAAACCAATGGCTGGGTAGTTATTAAATGGTTTAACATATCCAGTGTAACAAGCAACAAATCTTTATTCTGGTATCCCAACGAATCAATTACTATTGGTGTAACCTGTTAAAAAGGAGTATATCATTTGTTACAGAACAGGCACCGAGCGCTATACGTACTGGACGCTGCAGAACACCAGTGTCATAGTGACGTGCCCCGTGATAGTATTGGGTATGCATCACGACGAGCTGAGCAGTGATCCTTTTGATCGCTTCTCACTGGGGATGACTTTAGTAAATATTGTCTAATGTTAATATATTTTGATAATATTAATATTTTCATTTTTAAAGAACAAATTATTTGTGAAAGCGGAAAAACAGAGCTTTACTACCGCTAAGCTATAGCTTATATTATAGCTTAGCGGTCCAGAGTAAGTACTCTCCGGGGAAGTCCCCGGATTGGATGGCAGGTTCGAATCCTGTTCGCAGTAAAGCAGTTTTTTTTCCACTTTCACAAATATGTAGCTGAGCATGTCAAGTGCTAAATACAGATCAATATATTTCATTTTCATTTTTGTTCTGTAAGGATATTAATTGTATGAGTTCTGCGACGGGTCAATCAGGAAGGAAAGAAAGTATTTATTTATCTTTTCTGTTTTTTTCCTCTTACGCTTTCATGACGCAACTACCTAAACACTAAAAATATATATATGTACCGCGGGTGCTTGTATGAGGCAATTTTTTTTTATTATTGCTAATGATGGCAGACGAGCCACGGCCCACCTGATGGTAAGTGGTAACCGTCGCTCATGGACTCAACTATACCGAGAGTATTGTCAAGTCACTGCGCACAATTTCATTTCTCAGATATGAAATGAAATAATAAACGGCTATCTTCTAATGAAATAATAAACGGCCAAAACACACTGACGTGCTTCATGACCAGTCACACAGGAGACGGTGGTATCGACCCGTTCGGGCCCGATAGCAAGTGAATACTCTCACATGGTACACGGCCCTACCACCAGTAATGCAATGGGTGATAATTGCTTACTTCCCTTAGTCGTCTTATCGCCCCCCGCGGGAAAGGATGGGGTGGTAACACTTGTTTTCTTAGTCCATTACCACACGGACAAAAGGGACATAAGAAGTTATTACTCATAGCATTACTGGTTGGAGGTTTGTTTTGGAGGAGCTTTGACTGTGAAGCACCTCAGGGTTCCTTGGTCACCTCCCATTCGCGAAATCGAATGGGCTTACCATACGATCGGCTTAGCAATATTCTTAGTATTCGAGTCCATGAGCGGCGGTTCCCACTCACCATTGGGTGAGCCGAAGCTCGTCTATTACCGTAAGCAATAAAAAAATCAAATCATAAAATTCCCCATAAATATTAGTCTGGAATCCCGAAAAAAACGTAGGCTATTTTTATTGTTCTTTTTTTATATATTTTTTTAGGAGGGAAAAAATGTACCTTTCCCACCCCACCACACTCCTTCGTTCGGGGCAACGAACAGGGTAGTGTGGGGCCCTCACCCACTAAAGAAACCCGCCGTGTGCCGCCTCTCCGCGGCGGGCCACCGGAACCATATTACATTCCTTCAGTGGTAGGCTTTTTTATCCTGGGTAAATGTATTATATATTTTTCGACATTTTGTCGATAAAATTCTTAGTTAATTTCTAGCATTACATTTTTTAGATATATAAGTTGGTTTAGGCTAGGAATAACCAAAATTAACAAAACATTTATGCGCTCTTAGTTCGTCTATACGCTAGTATATTCTAACCCCCTTACTAATAAACATTGTGTAAGCTCCGAATAGTTATTCAGTGTTTTGTTCCGTTCTTTCAACGTCAAACTGTCATATTAGTGACAAAGACAAAAGACTGAAAAACTATTTTGGTTACAATGTATACTTTCTTTAATTACGTTTTAGTTACATTTTCTACGGGCCCGGAGGTTATATAACATATATTAGTAAGGGCGTAGGGGGCTATGGTTTTCACGTATATATTATGTGATAAAAAACAAAGGCATTATATATAGTCACCTACCTTTAAAGCCTCATTATTAACTACGGTCTTAGGCGTTTTAGCTAACACGTACGCCCAGCTGAGTAAGTAATCTTCCCTGGCTTCTGCCTCTACAGGCTCCAGCTTACTCACTAAATTGCTAAATGTTACAAACATCCTTTGTTTGTACAGCAAACTTATTCTACAGTGTTGTTTTGAACTTAGTAAGCCAGGATATTCCGTGACTATGGTCCTTATAGCCTGCGAAGCTTGCTTACAGTAGATTGGGCTTTGAAGCATTCCAACTATCTGGAAATATACAAATTTGATTGGTCATTTACGGCTAGTAAATCAACGTTCACTACTCACCCCAGTAAGATTGTGAAATAGAAAATGATGGGCCCACGAATGTCACGATCTCCTGTATTAGTATCCTACTTGTGGCTATCATCGTCTATTTAACATTGTCGCAATTTGTGTACTGTCAAAACATTTTTTGAAACCCTAACCCTCGGAGTTTGCAAAATTATGAATGTAAAGCACAAATACTTTGGAAAATCCAAAAGTGCACGCCTCATAATCTTCATTCTTCACAAAAAAATCGATTATTTGATAAGTAACTATACTAAGTAGTTTTCAATAAATCACATAGATAGCGCTAATTTCAAAAAGTACTAAAGTGGTTCTCATGTCTTATACGCCATCTAGCGCTAATTTTAAGAAGTACTTCTATATTGGTCTATAGAAGTAGTTCTCATAAGAAATAAGGTATAGCGCTGGTTTTAGTATCGAGGCGAACGTAAATATTACCTATTTTTTTGTTTATTTAATAACAATTAAACCACATCGAATCAGACCGTGAAAAGTTATAGAGCTGTATTCGTAATTATACTGAACCGTAAAAGAAGAAAAAGACTCGATTAGTAAATTATTTCGGTAGTTATCGTGTTAACATACATTACCTACAACACACGGACGTCCAAGACAGAACTTTTTTAAACAGTATTTTAACTTGTTTAAATTTCAAAAATGGCATCAAGAATATAATGAGTATTAAAAATAGTGTTTTTTCTTGAAATGTGTGTGTATATATTATTTTACAAGTGCAATATATGATAAATAGAGACATTTTAAGTTTGAAAAATCAGTTGTTTTCAACGCTTCGCTTATGAGGCGTGCAAAACACGCAATAAATCGCGTTAGTTGCAGGATCAGAAAATGCAGGTTCATTTGAAGCCTATGTCGTGCGGCGTCCCGCAGGGTTCGGTTTAGGGCCGCTCCTGTGGGACATCGGTTACGACTGGGCGCTACGCTTGCAATCATCTGCTATGCTGATGACGCGCTGGTTGCGGCCCGGGGCGGAAACTTCGAGGAAGCGGCGTTCCTGGCCACCTTAGGGACCTCGGAGGTGGTTAGGAGGATCGGGGCGCTGGGGTTTAGGGTGGCCTTGGATAAGTCGGAGGCCATACTTTTCCAAATGCCCCGACGTCGGCCACGTGCTCACGCTTCGATTACGGTGGACGGGGTCCAAATTGGGATGCAGGCCCAGATTAAGTATCTGGGCCTGGTGCTGGACGGGCGATGGCGCTTTCACGAGCGCTTCCGTCAACTGTCCCCGAGGCTCATCGGCTCTGTATGCTGGACAAGTGGGCGGGGCGACGGCACGGAGTCCTTACCTTCCGACTGGTGCAGGTGCTGTCGGGGCACGGTTGCATCGGCAGATATCTGCACATAGTCGCAAGGAGGAAAGCGACTCCGGGCTGTCACCACTGCAGCTGCGACGAGGACACGGCGCGGCACACGCTCGAGTCGTGCCCGGCTTGGGCCGAGCAGCGCCGTAAACTTGTCGCGGCAATAGGGGGGGACCTCTCGCTGCCGAGCGTCGTTAGAACTATGCTTGGCAGCGACAGGATTGGGCCGCGGTCGCTGCCTTCTGCGAGGAGGTCATCTCGCAGAAGAAGGAAGCGGCCGAGAGGGCCAGGGAGGTTGATCCTTCCGCTAACTCGAACCACGGCTAGCGACTGGGGTGGCGTAGGGGTGAGTATTTGCGCCTAATGCCGCCCAAGCTGAGGCTGCGGGTGGATGGACCGGGGAACGTCCGCCACCCGCAAGGCCTCCCGCGAAGGTGCGACACTTCTTGTGCGAATGCGTCGCCCAGTAGCGGGTACCCGAAAGGGTAAGCCGCCGGGGGACCACTGGAGCAATGTAACATAGTTCCTGTGGCCTGCCAATAAAGGCGGAGAGTCGGCACACGGCGGGTTTCTTTAGTGGGTGAAGGCCCGACACTACCCTGTTCGTTGCCCCGAACGACGGGGTGTGCGGTTAGGAACATTTTTTCCCGACTTAAAAAAAACAAAACCGGCCAAGTGCGACTCGGACTCGCGCACGAAGGGTTCCGTACCATGGACTAGGTAACATTACACTATTGTAAACCCATAAACACCAAACCCAGCGACAATTCTTTTTTTAAGTCACTAAGCCCCGTAGCACAGTGGGCAGAGACGCTGCCTTCCGTACATAAGATCGTGGATTTGATTCCCACTCAGGATAAATATCGAAGTGATGAAACTCATGTATATACTGTGACAGGTTGTTTTCTACGTGTAATATGTATTTACAAAAAAGTAATACAAGTATTATATCCGCTATCTGGTACTCATATCACTAGCTAACGCTTAGTTTGTGATTAGATGACGTTGCGTGATTGTTCCGGTTTTTTTTTTTATTATTTATTAGAGTAAATTATCGTCTAGAAAGCCTCGTAAAGTACGTTAAGCCATTAGTCCTAGTTGCCACACTTCGATAGTTGTATAGAGGCTCAGTGATTTTTAATTGACCTCTGGTTTAAACTTGATTTTCATTGCCCTTGCCTCGAAAATCCAGATGTCAGTAACTTGGTAAAAAATACGGCTATTATGCTAACTTATAAATTTAATAAAATTGTAGCAATGTTAAAAAATTACAATCATCTATGGACGAATAAAACAACAAAAAGGGCAAAAAAATCAATTTTGTTGTATGGGACCCCTTAAATATTTGTTTTATGTTGTATTTATTTAGTATTTGTTGTTATAGCGGCAACAGAAATACATCATTTGTGAAAAAATTTCAACTGTCTAGCTATCGCTGTTCTTGAGATACAGCTTGGTGACAGACGGACGGACAGACAGACAGACAGCGAAGTCTTAGTAATAGGGTCCCGTTTTGACCCTTCGGGTACGGAACCCTAAAAAAAGGTGGGCCGTATGCTTCTCTACTGCTACTTGCGCAGTATAAAAAAATGTATTCTGCTAGGACTACATCGAATAAATAAAAAATGACTCGCCTTTTGTAACCAGAACGTAAACAAATCGCTGCCTCTTAAAATTAAAGCTTTAGTAATCCACGCATATAACTCCAATAATTTAATACATAATGTTTCTTCATCTCTGCTACAACTCGATAAATGTGTCTTGAGTAACTCGTAGAGCAACTCAAATTTCTGACCATATTCCACTTTATTCAACATATGAGCTATTAAAATGCACCCTTTAGTCCTCACCACTTCATTTTCACTATTCAAAGACATCTTCAAAGATAATTGCATCACTTCTTCAAACGTAGAAATATATACATTCTGATGTAATGGTGAATACAGACTTTCTAATACTAAAAAGTATAGATCATTCGTTTGGCATTTTCCCAGAACTTGAGGCGTATGTTTAGACAAAATGTCTTCCTGTTTCTCTGGAGACAAATTACTAATTGTATTCGATATCAAACTGTATCCATGAACTAACGTATCAATATTACCAGCAGGTATTTCTTGATATAACCACGTCAGAACAGGTTCAATCAGACCGTGGTCACTCTCGATTTGAGACACCTTTTCACTGCTATAAACAGAAGCTATAGACATAGAGTCATTCAATGCTTCTATAGCAAGATTAGTCTCTTTATCATAAGCAGTTATTATCCTCAATATATCCTCTATAATTACTCTAGTAAACTCATCTATACTGGCTAAGTTTGTCAGTAAATGTAATCGCTTCTGCAGAATTGTTTTATCTTGATGAAAATCACCTAAACTACACTTTCCTCTGACTACTAAACTCATTATCAATTCCGGATATTTTCTAGCTATTGCATGTACTGTTTCAACACTAACTCCAAGTATCTCAGTGTCCTGAGAATGTTGTATGGTGTGTGTAAGGACTTCAACAAAAGGCAGTACTAAATCTGGCTTCAAGCAATCTTTAATTCTGGTCAATGTCTTAAAGCCAGCGATTTGAAATTCTTTTGTAGGTTTACTAACAGCCGTGAGACATATTTGTGGTATTTCATTTACTTGGGCGTTCACCAAGTTCTGAACTTGCCAATGTTTGACCACACTAAATAAGTCCCCTAAAAAATCTAAACTAGCAATCTGTAGTTTAGGAGATGTTTTGAAGTCATAGTATGTAATAATTGCAGGAACCATGCATTTAGTAATAGCGACACAGGATTCTTTTGAAGCATTTGCTGATGTAAGAAGTACTTTAGTGGCTTGAACGAATTGTGCAACAGTGGAAGCTTCAGCAATTGCCGCTTGGTTCGTAATAAGTATACCTTTAATAAAATTTTCGAATGATTGATCTGCGTTGGGTTTGGTGGCTAGTTTTGCGATTAACGCCGATAGTGACATATGGGCGGCCATTTTTAATTCGTCATCCATTTTGTTGTTTATTTCTCTGTTAATGGAAGACCAAAGTGATTTTAAAAATGGTGCATACGTTTCGCTCTTGAACGTGTTACAGCTCTCGATCTGCGAATATAGATGACACTATATTGAGAACTAATAAAAGATTAATTACACAAATAATATTTACTTTAATTAACTATATATAATGAGCAATTAATAGCTATAGTAGTGACTGATAGCCTATTGACATAAGTGAGGACTGCCGAGATAGATGTATCAATTATAATTTCCGATTAGAGATTTTAACTATGCAAGATAATTTCTTATAAATTAATGTTACCTATATCATATAATACATCTTTAATTAAAAACATCGTGACGAAACTAGCAATTTCTGAGGGATTTTCTCGACGGCTTGTAAAGCCTTATGTGTTTTCACGGATGCGATGTGATGAGCCGTCATCTAAATCGCTCTCAACACGAGAGGTACCTCATGCACTTTAAATACAAATGGTATTTTAAAGGAGAGCCTTTCTAATAATAATGGCGAATATCGCTTATCTCTGTCATTTTTTGGTATAAAAAAACATAACATAGCATCACGCCTGTATTCCCAGAAGGCGTAGGCAGAGGTGTATCATACACCCAAGGTTCGCCAGCTATATTTAAGTCCCACGTAATAGGGGGCGAACCTATTGCCGTCTACCTGGCACATTTCCAAACTCCGGGGTGCTACAGAGAATTTTTCTTTTTACGAAAAATACACTCAATAACACTGCCCGACACGGGGATCGAACCCGAGACCTCATAATCAGCAGTCGCTCACACTATCGCTGCACCACAGAGGCAGTTTGTTTGTTTACACTTTTTTTTTCTTTTGGTATAAACCCCAGGAAATATCAGTAGCACTAACAAAGTCAGCCACCTATTAATTATTTGTCTCATAAGAATAATTAAAAGTAAACACCCGCCTGAGAATGAAAACCGAAACGTTATACGAACTTTCGTTTCACTTCATTGTGATTATTTGTGATTGGTTGCCTGAATCACTCATCGAAATCTCGACTAATCAGAAATCACGCGTCGGACTGTTGATCAATTACAATGACTCGAAACGAAAGTTCGTCTGACGTTTCGTTTTTCATTCTAAGGGGACAGGCCTCCTTGCAATAAATACACTATATATATTCACAATAAACAAATTAAATATAAACTAACCAATAGTTTCAGAGAATCAATTTTCGCCAACCTCAGATTAGATTCCAATTTCTCAATTAATAATACAAGGCACTGCTCACCAAACTCCGGTATGCCACAAAGGCATGGACATAAAGCATTGGCTAATTGATCTCTAGACACAGCTGCGGGATCATCAGGGGAAGGATGAAAGTCAATCGGATAGTAACAGGATATTACTTCAAACATTTCATCAACCAAATGGCCAATAGGGACGATCTTCATAAAATTAGGAAGGAAATCAAAAAGGAATAGCAAATTGCGCGGGTCTCGTTCACCATCCATTGCAGATATCATACCATAGACAAGATCTGGACCCAGCTTTTGACAGACTGTAATAAAAATAAGTATGGATGTAATAATACTTGTTTAGAAGCTGAAGTACATAATCATTCAACATTCAACATTTGACGGACCTCGTGGCGTAGTCGATAGTGTAACCGACTTTCGTGCGTTTCGTCGTTGATTTCCACTCAGGACAATTATTTGTGTGATGAACACAGATATTTTTACTGCGTCTGGGTGTTTTCTATATATTATATGTATGTATTTACAACAAAAATATATATGTATTATATATATAATCTGGTACCCATAGCACAAGCGTTAAGTTAGTAACACATATCGATTATAAACAACAGTAGTACTTTTTAAGCTTTTGCGTTGTATATTCATTATAACACATTTAACGGGTCTGTATGCGTATTAATAGACGTTATAATGAACAACACGCGCGTATAGACCCGTTAAATGTGTTAAAATGAACAACAGTAATACATAATCTGATTACCTAATGTTCAGTTAAATCAATCCAATAATCCGTTAAACTAGTCATTAAAGATGCACTACTCAGCTTAAAACTCACAAATACGATATATTAGATTCTGCATGTGACTTTCTCTGGTTGGACATACATAGGAAATATAAATATAACACCCTAGGGCACATTACTATTGACCGCTGAAGTAATGTAACATAGTTCCAGTGGCCCGCCAATACAGGCGGAGACGGCACACGGCGGGTTTATTTAGTGGGTGAGGGCCCCCACACTACCCTGTACGTTGACCAGAACGACGGGGTGTGGGGCTCGGTAAAAAAATGGTACATCTATGCCATTGACCTACAAAAAATGTACCTTATAATGTACCTACGTTTCTATAGGTTGAATAGAGACACTGTCGTGAATTTTGTACTAGAACCGACGTCCCAACGACTGCCTGCTACTTTGACAGGTCATCGGTCCACCAGGTGGGAGGCCATCCTACACTGCGCCGTCCTGAGAGAACCTTTCTTCCCCAACGGTTGTCGGTTGGTCCAGCGATGTAGCCTGCCCATTGCCACTTCAGCATGCTGACCCCGCGGGCTATGTCGGTCACTCCCGTTCTCCTACGGATTTCCGTGATCCTAGAGATCTCAAGCATTGCCCGCTCCATGGCACGCTGAGCGACTTTGAGTCTTGATATAAGGCCAACATTCAGACACCACGCCTCTGTACCGTAACTCATCACCGGTTCAGACACTGTAGAATATTGGACAAGATGATCTTCCTCAGTTACCCGAACGCTGCCCAGCCGAGCTGGATTCGTCGATTGACCTCTTTCTCGAAGTTGTGTCTACCTAACTAGACAGCTTGTCTCAGGTATACATAGTGGTCGCCAAATTTGAGAATCGCGTTCCCGACTACGACCGGTGCTAAATTGACATGATTATTGTGCATGACTTTCGTCTTCTCCATGTTCATTTTTAGACCCACTAGTCGGGAGACACTGCTGAGGTCGTTGAGCATGGCACCAAGGTCCTCCAGCAATTCTGCCATAACCACGATATCATCTGCAAATCGAAGTGATGTATTCGCCATTTATGTTGATGCCGAATCCGGTCCAGTTAAAGCTTGAAAACATCTTCCAACGCAGTGGTGAAGTTTCGGGGATATGACGTCTCCCTGTCTAACGCCTTTCTGCAGTTGGATCGGTTTTGTGCTCTTGTCCTGAACTCGGACAGACATAATAGCGTTTCTATACAAGCACTTTAACACTTCGATGTACAGATAGTCAATTTGGCGCCGCTGAAGGGACTGCAGCACCGCCTAAGTATCAATCGAATCAAAGGCTTTCTCACAGTCCACAAACACTAGACACAAGAGGCCGATTATACTCCTCGGTCTTCTGTATAATCTGGCGCAGTGTATGTATGTGGTCTATGGTACTATAGGCTTTTCGGAAGCCGGCTTGTTCGGGAAGCCGGAATTTCATCGAGCCTGCGCGTGAGTCGATTTGTAATGACCCTCGAGAACAACTTATAAACATGGCTCAAGAGCGAGATGGGTCTATAATTCTTCAAGAGGGTTGTGTCACCTTTCTTGAAGGACAGCACCACAATGCTCCAAGTCCACGACTCTGGACCGTCGCCCCCGTGAACGACGGAATTGAATAGCCTCTGGAAGGCATTGTAATTTTTGTTGTCTCCCGGTGCTTTTCCATCCTTTAGTTGTTTGAGAGCCATTATGATCTCGTACAGGCTAACCGTGTGTGTCGATATCAGCCTTGGACATCTATCATCTAAGTCCACCCGTGATCATGAATGCTGTAAAGTATTCGAAACGTCGGGATAGTAGAAAATCAAGTAAACGCGATAGTTTCCGTAAACATAGTTTTATTTCAAAATAAGATGAGAATCTCATTTTTCACTGAACCACCAGGGCTAATCCAGGCTCATTTCCGCTGGGGCTGCTTCTTGAAGAAGGAATTTATCATGTAGAGACCTTCCTTCTTCAGAAATCTTCCTTCTTCAGAAAATCAGACAGCACGTGGCTCCTGAGGTTCCTCTGCCCAAATCCATATTGCCCTACCTACAGCTCATAGTCTCTCCTTATGCCTAGTTTTGCATTGAAGTCACCCATAACCACCGTGAAGTGACTTTTAGACGCATGAATGGCTTTCGAGAGATGTCCTCGTAGAGGGCCTCCATTTCATCATCAGAATGTGTTGATTGGTACGTAAACCTGAATGACCTTCAACGAATACCCTTTGGTCATTCTGAATAGTGCATTTAAATTATTTAATGTTTACATTATAAATGTAGACACAGATATCATTAATGCAAGATAGTATAAAACAATCAACTTACATTCAGGGTCCCTCTCTAATAGCTTCTTAATAATCAAATATATATTATATCTGTCCTGCCGCAACTGTGATTGACAAGATACTTCTCTAAATAATGTTGCTAAAAAGTCTGCACTACAATTCATATTATAATTTTTCATTTCAACAATTGCTAAATACCCCTCCAAAACTGCGGGGATAACACTGTGATGGTCTTTTAATCTGTCTATATAGAACTTTGATATGAAATGGACCTGTACATCTGTGAGGAAAGTTTTGGGCAGCTGTTTTAATAACTGTGAGTAGAAGCGCATTCCTTTCTCACGATTTTGTGCATGTTCATCGGTCAGTACAGCCGCCATGTTTTCTACAATGCTAGTAATTTCTATGTGGCCTGTGAATATGTCTGTAAATGTAAAAGTGAATTGTAGTGAATCACACAAATGTACAAATATATTCTAATTTACTTATTATTCATGCAAATGTGACAGTATTTTATTTTGTTTTTGTATATTATTTCTATTATAGGAAAAGTTTTATTAAATTAAACAGTGAAAAAAAATAATTATTATAGGAAAAGTTTTATTAAATTATACACAAAGTGTAAAATTAGATATAAATAAGGCTAAATATTGTGGTCCACGAAAACTGAAATAGATTAATATTCTCATTATTATTATTAATCCTTGCAGTAAAACTACGGACTTCAAAGCCTGTGCACAGAATTTTTTGATCTAAGTAAATTAAATTTTCCAAATTTAAAGTAATAAATGATATGAGTATGTAACTAAGTAAACACTTAGTATAAAGTAGGGTTGCTAGTAGCTATATAAATCAAGTTATATTTTTATTGCAAGTATATATATTTAACATAGAACACTTACCACTCACTATACTTTCTATTTGCTTAAATATATCATCATTTTGCATTATAGCATTTGATAATTCAGGCTTAAACCACACAGATTCCATTTTTAATGTTTTTTTGGTAATTTAGACGACACAAACCTCTATTTATGCAAGACAACTTTAAATATAATCCCAAAACACAAATCCTGTAATAACTGGAACAGAATTTTAAAATAATATTATTATTTTATATTTTTTATTTGTGGAGTGCGAATGAGGGAGTGAGGTTATCTGTCAATAAATTTTTCAGACTAATTTTATAGTTTTTTAAAAAACATTTTTTTTTTTTAAGGATTTGGCAGAACCATCAGCCTAACTGAAATACACAAAGCACAAAGTTAGCACCCCATCGAATTGAAATCAAAATGACCTTAATCGATAGGTCTACGTTAGGTCTGTATAAGTCCGCCAAACTTTTTGTTAGGTCGCCTATAGCTTTTTAATAAATATTTTTATTAATTTTAAGGTTTTAATAAATATTTTTTTTAATTGACTAGGGTTTGCAGGTCAGTCGCATACTGCGCTAATAGAACCGCATCGTCTGCATATAGCAGAGAGTTAACCACTGAGTCGCCCATCTGAACTCCCACATTCATTTCATTCAACCTTTGTAGACATTTATCCAGATATATGATAAACATTCTGGCTGATAGAAAGCAGTCCTGTTTAACGCATATATATTGATATTGACATCAAACCAGGGTGACATTCCATCATCCAGCCGCACATAAGCTCTGTAGTCCATGTAGTTGGACTGCACCGCTTGTAGCAGTCTACCGTTAATACCATACCCCGGCAATATGTCCCAAAGTTCCTTTCGTACAGCAGTGTCAAATGCTTTCTTCAAATCCACAAAACTGCAGAAAACCCTCTGGCCTACAGCCAAATGCTTCACCACAATGTTGCGCAGGGAAAACACTGGATCTATGCATTCTCTTTCACACCTGAAACCTCCTTGTGCCTCACACAAAAATTCATCAGACACCATCCTCATTCTCCTTTCAATAATCTTACCATACACTTTGGCTGCCAAACTGGTCAAGCTTATGGCTCTGTAGTTTGCACAGTCATAACGTGAACCCTTTTTTTTAAAACAAGGGCACGATGACTGCGCCTCTCCAGTCCTTGAGAACCATTCCTGAGCTCCAACATAAATTGAGAAGCATCAGGAAGGATTCCCAGACACATGAGCCTCCAAGCTTGATCATCTCAGCAGACAATACCCGCTGCCTTATCACTTTTCAAACTTCTAATCACCCATTCAACTTCATTCATACTAATGTCATCAGAGGATGCCGGTACCGAATGCTGATCTGTTAGACCACATGTGGCACCAGAATCACCCTGAACATCCGCATACATCTCCAAAATATTCACTCCATCGGCTTAACACATCTTGTGTCTGCGTAAGAATGTCTCCACCTTTAAACCTTATTTTATTCATTCTGAAAGCTGACCAACCACTCCGAGATTTCTTCACCTCCCTCCAGAAAAGTTTGGTGTTGCTCTCGAAGTTTTTGGTCAGCCTTTCTTCTGCAATCATATTTGCTCTATTACGCTTCACTTTCACTAAGACTCTGGTGTCATTTTTACTTTGCCGGTATATTTCTTTATTCTGTTCTTTCATACTTGCACTCAGGTTCAAAGAAGATACATAGTCCAGCCACGCTTTCTTCTTTTGGTCTACGGAAGGTGCTACTTCCGTATCCCACCATGCATCACCTTTCACTTTCCTATGCTTCTTTGAGCATCCGCATACTTCTTTCGCTGTATCTAACATACTATTTTTCAATACTCTCCAGCATTCTTCTATGTCAGATCCCGGCTGACTTGCCATTGTCAGCCGTTCACGGACACCCTCTACATACTTTGCTCTTACACTCTCTCCTTGCAACTTTTCAATCTTTATTCTTTCAAGCCCTACAAAGTGGATACGCTCTCGCCAGTGTCTCCACTTTCTGAACAGACCACTAAATCTCGCAATAACGAGATAGTGGTCCGTGTCGACAGTGGGACCCCTGTAGGCTCTTGTATCCAGAATTTTACTTCGGAGGCGACTGTCTACCAGAATTAAATCTATCATACTTCTCTGTTCATTCCTTCTCCATGTATACATATGGATGTCCTTATGTTGAAAAAATGTATTTGACACAATAAGGTTTCTCTCCATACATACATCCGTAATGAGCCTACCTGCATCGTTCACTCTCTTATCACCAAATGAACCAAGCACGTCCTCGAAGTCTGGATGCTTGGTCCCAACCTATCCATTCAAGTCTCCGCATACGATCACGCGTTCACTAGCTTCTGCCAAATCCAGAACTTCCCTAACATTATCCCAGAACTTCTTTAGATCCGATGCCACCGAAGAGACTACGGGAGCATAAGCTGCGACCATGAAGACCCTGGTGACACTTAGTTTTATTCGGACCCATAGAAGTCTGGGATCGAACATTCTATAGTCTTTCACACCTGAGGCCAAGCGAGCGGACAGTAACACTCCCACTCCCATGCTGGCCCGATCGCTCTGCGGTACACCAGACCACAGAGTCATCCTGCCACCAGGAAGATCACAGGCGTCGCTACCCTTTCTCTTGGTCTCTGTTACACAGAGCACAACAAGCTGTCTGGCCGACATGACGGTTACCAGCTCGCGTAACTTACCTTCCACACCACCTCTTACACTCCACGTGCCTACTTGACACTCTGCTCCCCTCAACTAGCCAAACTAGGCAAGGCGTGATGGGTGGCGGCCTCCATCGCCGCATCTGCCATTGTTCGTACCGACGGGGGCGGGTCGGTACGCGTCGCCTCTGGGGCATGCCCTAACCCGCACTGCGGTACACATTCGAGTCGGATTGCAGCCTGTGGATTACAGGCTGGCAGGGATAGCGACGAGCACGCTCCGGACTATGATCACCCATATATATTGCATCTTAGCATCTCATTTAACCTCTCCGCGCCGACGCGATATTCAATAATCATTATTTCTGGAAATATAAAAAAAAGGCCAATACTCAGGATACGTGAAATATGACGGGCGTTTAATTCTATTTTAGTTTTTTTTTTTATTTTTTATTTTTTTTTATAACTATTAGGGAAACTGGCTATAAACAAATAATTAAACCACTTATCGTAGTTCTGTAAAAGGTATCGGCTATGTGAATTTTTCCTTTATTTTATAGATGTAAAGTGCAGAAGATAAATAATAGATCACGTAAATCATTGGGCTCTAATAAAGGGGGAGAGGAAATGACTACAAATTTACCGAGCCAAGTCTTTGAAATCCCATAATGACGGAATTTCCGCTAGCGATGCGCGTAAAAAATATCGATATCGATACTCCAGTCCTTCAAGCTTTCACTAAGGCTTTGGTGTCATTCTTACGTTGCCGGTATATTTCTTTCTTCTGTTCTTTCATACTTGCACTCAGGTTCAAAGAAGATACATAGTCCAGCCACGCTTTCTTCTTTTGCTCTACGGAAGCTGCTACTTCCGTATCCTACCATGCATCACCTTTCACTTTCCTATGCTTCTTTGAGCATCCGCATACTTCTTTCGCTGTATCTAACATACTATCTTTCAATACTCTCCAGCATTCTTCTGTGTCAGATCCCGGCTGACTTGCCATTGTCAGCTGTTCACGGACACCCTCTGCATACTTTGCTCTTACACTCTCTTCTTGCAACTTTTCAATCTTTATTCTTTCAAGCCCTCTGAAGTGGACACGCTCTCGCCAGTGTCTATAAAATAAACAATAGACCACGTAAATCATTGAGCTCTAATAAAGGGGTAGAGGAAATGACTACAAATTTACCCAGCCAAGTCTTTGAAATCCAAAAATGGCGGAATTTCCGCTAGAGAAGCGCGTAAAAAATATCGATATCGATACTCCAGTCCTTCAAGCGATCTATAAATTTTTGGGTAGACAAAGGTTTTTTTAATTACGTAAATCTTTATCTAACTGTACCTATAATTATATCTATATGTGTCAAATCGCAACCCAATCCATTCAGTCATATGAGCTAGTGGTTGATAGATCAATCAGGTATGCCTTTTTTTTAAACAAAGATAAAATTAAGGGCGTAACATTCTATTGAATAGATTTGGGTTGTAAAAAGCATAAAGAAATAAATAATAATTTAATCCTGGGTATAGACGTTCACTCTAAGTCCAAACATACCTATATAAGTTTGTGATGTGATGACATCAGGAGAAAAAGATTTCAAAGTGAGGTACTACGATAACTAGAAACAGGTATATAATAATATTTTATTCGATCCATCAGTCATTCGACGTCCACTGCTGTACATAATAGGTCTCCCTAAGAGAACGCCACAATAAGCGGTCCTTTTTTTTGTTAACATGGTCCAAAATGCAAGTTTACGCACGTCACTCGTACCCCAGTCATCCAGGGGGGGGGGGGGGGGTGGAGGGGTCAACAGGATCCAGGGGGAGTGTCGAGCTTGATGCCATACAGGATCGATTCTTGTGTTGATTTAATTAGCTACAATAACGAATAAAACATGACCGCGGCGCCTTCTTTCGTCATAATGGAGAGTCATGGGATCGACTACAGATATTCCACTTCGACGCTATAGTGACTACATCCAAGGGTGCCTTGCGGTTTTGACCAGGTCGTCAGTCCTTCTGGCGGGAGGGCGTCCTATGCTGCACCGTCCTGTGAAACATGTGAAACGTCTAATGCGGAGGGAGGGTAAAACCGGGTGTAAGCGTGGCGACGCTTTGACGTGACAATACAATATTATGATGACATGGAGCTGGTCTGACGATGGAGCTGGAAGGTGGACATAGGAATTCTATAATGAAACGGTGCAACCCTATCGCGTTTAGACTCGTTTGATTCGTCTTGACGAGTAATTTCTCTTTAGATGGTTTCCAGTCCAATCCAATTCCAATCCTGTTTAATTCTGTTTCAACTTTTTATTATAGGTAGTTTTTAGGTATGTTAAATTTTATTTTTGTTACAAATATGCAGTCTTTTGTAGCACGAAATAAATATTTTCTTTCTTTCTTTCTTTGTCATCTGTTTTATCTCTTATCTCTGTAAAAATCACAGTATTTCCGCAGATTTTAGGCAAAAATCGTTATTATAAATATATTGTTGACTGCACGGAACATATTGGCAATAGGCTTGCAGAATAAATATCGATATATCGCTGAAATTCTTTTTCACTTTACACTTTACAAACATACAATTTCGAGGCCTTTCTTATAACTGAATTCCAGCAATCTTACGGCGATGACAGTTTAACTATTTTTATAAATGGTAAAGTAAGTTCGTTTATTTGCTATTATGCTAGAGAGTGACGTATTTAGATTGAAGAACTTTATAGGATTATGCTCGCTGTAAAATTGTCTGAAAGGATAATAATAAGTTAAGTTGAAGGTTTATTGTAGGGCCAGCTGAAAATCAGTGTTTTGCAATAAGCACTACAAAAACTGGGCTGGCTACCTTTGTTACACTATTGATATTTTATAGTTGTTCCTTTTTATTTTGTTTTTCTTATCTTGTGTAACAAAAGTATTTACTTGCTTTGAATGCTAATAATAATACAATTCAAATGATTAATCAATTCGATAAATTAATAAAAATTCATTTATTTAATGGTATGCTGCTAAGCCACTGCTCACCGCTTCATTCCGAGCACACAAAATTAATAAATAGTCGGCTTCTTCCCACTATATGAAAATTTGTGACGAATAAAATCACAAATTATTAGTGGTGGATGCTAGGTTGGAACCTAAATAGCGCAAATTAAATATTTTGAAATAAATAATATTTAAAATATCAATATTTTTTAAAACATCGATATATCGATATTTTTTGTTTTTTCCTGTATCCCTAATTGACAGCTGACATACAACAGATAAAGGCCTTGTTCCGATATACACTGCGAGCACTGTGATATCACGTGATCAACAGCTTACATAAATATAACAACGCACTATGGAATATTATTATTATTATTGAATATTGTAAATCAAAGATGGCAAAAGTAAAGAGATATTGTTTATTGCAGTGTGAAACCAATACTTTGTATGAAATGAAAGTAATGACAGATCAGTATACTGGACTGCATTCCGTTAAAAACAGTAACCATTATACATAATTATAAAGGAACGGCTTTACAGTATACTAAATTGACATCACACCTTACAGTGCTCGCAGTGTATATCGGAACACACCCAAATTACGCTGTCATCGTAACTATTAAGATGGCGGACGACAGCCGAAGTAAGTCACTTTTACTAGGTATATGAAGATTAGGGCGCCTCCCCCTTTATTAGAGCTCAATGACGTAAATACGCACTTTGTCCACAGGAATGACCAAATTAAATTTTGAAGCATTTCATAAAAAATATTTTATAAGAAATTTTATATCTATTATATCAAAAATTAGTTCTAATACATAAGCAGAGTCTATTTTTCATATTTCAATCATAATATTTTATATTACAATTAAAAAAATAAAATAATGTGTTGAATTTGGAACATTTTTTTTGTCCGAAAACAGGGTACCTATATAAAAACAAAAGAATGAAATACCGACATACAACCGTATTTTATACTTGTAATACATTATGTATTATGCTTATTATATAGAGTTTCTGTAGTGTCTTTCTAGTTTTGGGCCATTTGCAGGCTTTAAATTTGCTTCAACCAGACGCGGCCTTACTGTATCCGTATTCAGATTGTTTCCTGCAGCTTGTAAATGATAATTCTTTACTTCAACAGCCGCAAGAAAGCGATTTCTCAAAAATGTTGACACCATATAGCGATCCTCCCGCGCCGTCGTGCACCTCGTTTGGCCTGTTCCTGGTCTTCGAAGATTGGATACCGTTTTCATGGAAACGATGGAGTACTCGCTAAACTGTAGAAAGAGTCACACCAATAGTTTCCCTGACTGTGCTCATATTCAAACATTGTCAGGATCCTGGTACATTCTTCAGGGGTTAACGGCTTGTTGACTTCAGAATAATAAAATTTATAAGGCAGAGAATTTTTATATGTCCATGGCAGAGACACCATATTTATAACTTTTTTATTGCAAAACTAAAACAAAGGCGAAACAATTGTTTTCAATTTTTTGGTACTAAATTAAAAAACGACCATGATTTTACATTTTCAGCTTTTATACAATTCTAATAAATAAATAAAAAGATTTTCCATCCATCCATCCATCAGCCTTTCAAACTCCACTGCAGGACATAGGCCTCCCCAAAAATGGGGGATAATGCCGTAATCGCCACGCTTGGCAGTCGGGTTGGCGATCGCAGTGGATGTTGTCAATACTCGAAGGAGTGCTGCTGCCCACTCCCTCGGTATTCCCTCAGTCGGCTCTTACGACTCCCATGGGTGGACAGGGGTGGGACAATTCTAAAGCCGGCCCCACACTGCAAAAAGGTTTTATATAGGTATTATTTTATGTGATATATTCTTAAATTTAGTCTTTATTTCATATAGCTAGGTAATTTTGAAGATAATGAAGATTATTTAGCCGACCCTTTTTCTTTGCGGTCCAGCGTATATTCGACGTATTTATATATCTATTTGAATCCCTATTCATTCACAATTTCGTGGGTTTTATTTTACCGCGCCTCACTCTAATATTTTTCGAAAATAAAAATAGCCTAAGTTACTCCTTATAACAACAGCTATCTGCTAGTAAAAGTCCCGTCTAAATCGGCCCAGGTATTCCGGAGTGATATTCATTCGCAATTTCATGGGTTTTGTTGTTTTTATGCAGTACCCTAATTATTTTTCCAAAATAAAAGTAACCTAAGTTACTCCTTGTAACAACAGCGATATGCTACACAGACAGTCCCGTCCAAATAGGTTCAGCCGTTCCTGAGATTAGCCGGAACAAACAGGCAGACTGACTGACTAACTGAGATTAAAAATTGATAATTTGTTATAGGTAGCGTATGTACTCGTATTCCCGTATACGTTTGGTAAAAATTTATTATTTACAAATTACGAACACACAAATTTTATTTATTTGTATAGATTATTGCTACTTTATTACTGCGTCCTGATTTTAAACTAAATTGTCCTGATTTTTCTTACTTGAAGTCCTTGTTTTTGAAATTAATAGTTGGCAACCCTATTATAGACAAGCTATCAGCGTATGCAGTGTCGAGATCATGGAAGTAACATGTATACAACTGGAATGCGCACTGTTACCAAAAAGCGGTCCTAGTGAGATAGTAGGTACGAGGTCAATTTATCTCACTCTATTTGGGTGACCACGTTTGAAAGAAAACAAATAGAATATTCATTTTTTTTATTTTTGTTGAAGTTAGTTTTCTTCTAGTGCTACTTCCAGCAAGGTTGCGTTTAATGTTTAACGCTACCATGGAGGGGTTTTAATCAGATACCTAAACTTTTAACATTGAATCATCGTCATAGTCATCTAGTGACATAATTACTTTATCGAACAAGGTATTTAAAAACATAACTGTGACAAGTTTTGCAGTTACGAATTTAATAATTACTTTATTTATTAATGATGCTAAAGAAGTATAACTTCTCACACGCGTACATAAGTACACGCATTTTTTTATTATCGGTTAAACTAATTTTTGTTAGTTTTGGTCTCACGCTTCATGTAGTGAACCGATTTTGATGAAATTTGATCCAATTCTTAGGGAAGCTAAACTTTAAAAAAATACTAATATACCTATTAGCATGACTAGAACATAGGCCTCCCCTATATTCAAATATGCCGATCAGACTTATTTCTTAGCTCATGCAAACAAAAACAAAACTACCAACTGAACTATAGGTAGTTAGAAGTCAGAAAATAATAAAAATATTAGATTTGAGGAAGTTTCATCCATCCATCCATCAACGTTTCGACGTCCACTGCTGGACATAGACCTCCCCAAGAGAACGTCACAATGAGTGGTGCTGTGCTCATATATGCGGGATAGTGCCGTAATCGCCACGCTTGGCAGGCGGGTTGGCGATCGCAGTGGATGTTGTTAATACTCGAGGGAGTGCTGCTGCCCACTCCTCCGGTATTCCCTCAGTCAGCTCTTACGACTCTCATGGGTGGAGAGGGATGGGATAATTCTACAGCCAGCCCCACACGGCTGAGGAAGTATACTTTATATGTTTTACATTACAACGTTTTAAATTACATTAAAAAAAGAAGTCAGAAATAAAAGCACAACTGAAAAAAACAGTCACATGAAATTATTCTTGTAAAGTTATTCCCCGAGTCCTATCTTAACTTGCGCTTATATAATCAACACATTGTACCTATTTCATGAAGAATTGACACGTTCACCTCATATCTGAGCATACAACCTCGTGTATTATAATAAGGTACGAAGCACAAATGAGCCATCAGATGGTATCATGATACATTGTCACACATCTCAAATGAGGTGGAACACCTCAATTCGTATATTTAGTAACTCATACAAACTTCTCAATATATATTGTTCCTGCTCTTCGCTATCTCAATAGTCAATAGTGGGACGTGACAGAACGCAACTGAGCGGCTAACCATCGCTATTTTTTCCGCAGTGCGATGAGAGGTAAAACACTTTCATTCCACAAAACATTACCGCGAAACACAGTTTTACATATTTAGAAATTATTCTCACAAAATTTTATTTTTGCAAATGCGTGCAGCTTCAAACAATTTCCATTCATGTCACAGAATTTTGTGGATAAATCGCGTCAGTAAAATTTGCAGTGTGTGCTAAGCCTAAGAATTCGTGTGTCAAAGGAAAGGGACACCGTCACTCCGTACTAACGGTCTCATATGGCTTGCTGATCTTTTAATTTGAAATATAAACCTTCTCTATTGAGCATAAAATGTATTTTTGTATACAAAGAAATACAAAGCGCACAGTCTGTTGTATTATAGGTCCATGGTCGAGATATATAGCAATAGTTTGACTTATGATAACCGGAATAATTTTAAAAGTTAACCATGATTATAACTTTTTTGACTAAAAAAATGTACTACCTGTTTTAGCCGGATACAAGAATGACAGGACAAAATAAATTGCAGTTATGCTTATATTTTGCTTAAAATGTATTAGAACGTGTAACATTAGCGTATATAATAATGTGAAAGTTTTTTTTTACATAATTACAAAAACAAGGTTACATTATTGTTGGGATCCAGTTGATTGGGTCCAAATACAAATAACGCATACGCGAAAAGGTTAAAGTACTTATACATGTCTGTCTCACATTTGCAAAAACTTAATATGTGCATCCTTTTCTTCATCCTTAGTGTCATAATAGTAGCGAGTCTATATTATACTTTGTCTAAGTATACACATAAATCCATCCAAAAAAAAACAATTATGTCAAAAATGTCAATGTCATGTAGTTATCACAACACTTTGTAGGTTATATTTATTATTTTTATTTTCCCTAGTGTATGCTCTTGAGTAATATTGTTCTGTGAGTGAGTGTATGAGTCTTGAGTTGGTTTGGTTCATGAGTACTAAGTAAAATGATGCAATGTTTGTAGTAGAATAGAAATCACAATTTTTAGAGTTAATCTTAGTGTGACTACTGTGAATTAAAAGCAAAACTTAATTTCAAGAAAATGTCTCATAAAACGTTAATAGACTTTATAGTGAAATACCACGCACCGCGTTTGCTAAATAATATCGTATTTTTTCCAAGCAATGGAAACTCTTACTTTGGGAGAAGATTGGCGGTTCCAGCACCAGCAACTCAAATGCCGTCACCCCGAACTTTCAGCACAACTACAATGAAATTTAATGAAATTCGACTGAACACTGAACAGAAGAAAGAGGAAGGAAAATTTCAGTTGATGTTCACGTGCAAAAAATGCAATACGCGAAACAGTAAATTTATAACAAAACTAGCATATTACAAGGGAGTTGTAATAGTTATTTGTGATGGTTGCAATAATAAGCATCTAATAGCTGATAACTTGAATTGGTTTTCTGATATGAATGGAAAGAAAAACATTGAAGATATCATGGCTGAGAAAGGAGAGACTGTACATAAAATATTGTCTCCAGATCTAGAGTTTATTGCATCTGAATTGGCTAAAAGTATTGAAAAGAATGAAGAACCAGTGCTATTGAACATTAAACCAGAGTGATATAGATCAATGCTTAGTATAGTTTTAGTTTTTAATAATATCCCATGTTAGATTTTAACCTTTGTGGCCTAACATTATGCATATATGTACATAGTGCACAGTGATTAGCTCAACACACATTTAAAAAAGATTTTATTTTTAGTTGTTAAAATGCCTTTTAATAAACATTATATAGTTACAACCAAACATTTGAGTTGATTCATCACTATATAAGTTACCAATAATTACAATAAAAAATACTTTAGCAAATATATATTTTTTTAATAAACTCTTTTTTAGGATTTCATAAAGATAGTAAGCTGATGGTAAGGGATTATGTTAGCCTATAGATGTTAGCAACCCCCGAGGTATTACTGGTGTCACCAACTTCAAGGAAATGTATAGGAGGTAGATTGATAATAAGAGGGAGGGCAAGGAGGGGTTTCGAGCCTCCAGTTCAGTCACTCACCTTACTAAACAACCCACTGCTGTTTCACACTGATCTGCTATGAGAGGGTGGTACTTCCCCAATCGAGTCAGCCCATTCATGTTGGGACGAGCAAGGCTACTACTAACAAATATAAAGAAAGAAGTTAAACTCGAAATAAGGCTACTTCAATCTATCTACCCAATATGTGTAGCATTCAGACAGTAGATTAATTTTCCTCACATTGTAGCTTCTGTTGAAATGGATACATTATATAATGGGCTTTTTGTTTGATCTGTTGTTAAATATAACCCACAAGATCTTGACCATAGATAAATAACTATACTTGGAAATCTTGACTGTGAAGCAGAAACTGCATTGGGTGCTGAGTTAATTTACGTATTGTTAGAATGTATGATATAATAAAGTAAAATCTATAACAATGATTACATAGTTTATTGTCTTAGTACAAGAGATTACAATATAAAAATATGGCAGACCTAAATTATAATTAATATAGAGGATCTGTTGTAATATGATTACATCATCATCAGATTTCATGACACATACTTTACTAGAGATCATATCTACACTTTGTCAGATATCTCTCTTTAATATACATGGCTAATATAATTAATAACTATTTAATTTCACGCCTTATATAAAATATAAATTGAACACTAAATCTAAATAGAGAAAAATTAAAAATATTTAGGTATTTAAATTGGCACCAAATGGTAATCATTTCTGAATATGTATTCTATAAGGCACAGTACAATCACATATAATAATCTCTTATAAATACATACTTATTGTTTGTGCAATAATTACATATAAAAATTAATGTACAAACATCTTAAACATTAGTAAGAATGTTTTAAGGAATGTATATAAAAATCTTATTTTATTGGAAGGATGTCTTAGTTAATAGATTTTAATCAGCACTATCTATATAAATTGGATATTACTTAAAAGATAATTAGTCATTCGGAAAACATTAAAAAATATAATCTTACTTTTACTTCTAATACACAAGAATAGCTGAGTTAACAACAATTTACCAATCAATTTCAGTCTTAATGATATCTTTTTCTGTAAATATTCAACATTTACACTCTTTTTGGACGGCTTACCATAGCATAATCAGTACCATTACAATTGTTATGAGTAATATCTTCCAAGCCTACTTGATTTTGAAGGGCTTGAACTTGGGCAGCTGTAGGCACCTGAGGACCAGGGGTGTTAGGCTTTCTTATCATGCCATAGCCCAGATGGGAGTCATCAGCCAATCTTGCAGTTTGCATCACATTTTCTACTTCATCATAATCATTCCATGTGTCTTTATTCTTAGAGTCGTTTAGAACTAATGTTGTAGGGCGTGCCTCAATCTTTTTATATCGAGATGACTTATTCAATTTACTTGTAGAACCAAAATATTGCAACCTATCATAGTTCTCATCATCTGGACCAACTACCGGACTGGGTAATAAGATAATTCTAGAAACTTCTGGGCCTGTAGTATTCAAATTGTCTTGAGACCTAGATATTAGCTTTATACAATTTGGGTTATCACCCAAATTTGGTGTGAATTCAGTGTGATCTGGGGTGTCTATGCCTAATGTTTTCCATGCTTCACTTCTCACTTCAACTTTGTCATATGGCACTGAAGGAGGACTGTGTTCTCTTTGCTCTATTGGTTCATAATTATCAAGTTTTTTATAACGCCCAAAGTCTATGCTTTCATCAGTAGAGCTTTGAAATTCCTTGGTTTTGGGGGGATTAACAATTTTTCTGGGTGGTTTTAGAGGCTTTGGTTTTAGTGGAGGTTTTGGCATCAGCAAAGGTGCTGTATCTCTATCAGTACATATACTTTGCTGACTGGATACTGAAGCAGTTTTAAATGACAAAGAACTTAAGTTCAAGTCATCTGGCCTTGCTGCAACAAGAGGACTCCTTGATCCAGGAAATAAATTAGCATTTGGTTGTATATTAAATTCACTGTGCTCAGGGCTATTAAGATTATCATTCCCAATCATTTGCTTCATTGTTTTCATTTTTAATGAGAGACATTTGAATATTTTCAACTGGTTAGGATGTTCTAAATGGAACATTCCTTCACCAGTATCACATTTTCTCCCTGCTTCAAACGTAAATTTACCTTGCCTATAGCCATAACGCCTTATGTACCTATATGGCCAAGTAGCATATAATTTATTGTCATTTGCATCTCTTAATTCTATTGTATTAGATGTGAGCAACAGCAAATATCTGATGGGTTCTAATCCACATCGTGTTGAAGCTTCAGATGGGACTAGTTTAACTGAGAATACACCCTCCTCTGAAGAGCAATACAAATCATTGTCCTCATCGCAACTGATAGGACTCGAATCTCTTCCTCTAAACGCAACAGACTGTAAAGCAGTCACCCATTCTAAGGTTTCAGCTTCAGTAAGAGTACTAAGTTGTTCAGTGTGAGACTTTGTAAGTATTGTTATTGTATTCGGACTAGAATGTGTTATTTTTATACAATTTTCAAGTGTTATAATTTTAGGTATAGCACCAGATGATACTTCATCTTTGTTGTCATATATTTCGAGACGCTCAATCCCTTGCTTACTAGCAGTAAATAGAATGCAGTGCTTTTGTTGCCAATTTTTCTGGAAACATAAAAAGGCTTATTAACAACAATTTTATTTTATTCTAATAGCATTTATGCAATTTCTAACCACAAGGTCCTGGGATTGAGTTTATAAAAATTGGGTTTTCCTATAAAGGTACTGGGCTAAAGCACATTTTTAAATTAAGTCCTAAAACTGTAAATCTGTTCAAACACACATATTTTAATTGGGTATGATTTTACAATTCACAGAATGTCTTATAGTGTGATAAATAGAATTTACATTCTACAATGCAATTTCACCTTAATATACGTTACACACATCTGTAGTTATGTATTGTTGAGGTTGTAGTTTATGTGGTAGATTAGCATGATAAATATATCTCACTTTTCTTCAAATAGCCAGTTACATATTGCCATATAAGCACAAACTGGGAGAGTAATTAGTCAACTATAAAAAAGCTTGATATGATGGCATAGGGTCGTGTTTCAGGGTTTCGTTCATAATTAGAACGTAAGCCACATTCTTATTCACCTCTTACGATACCAATGGACAAAATAAATAGGATTGGTTATGATCACCTTATTTTATGTGTCCACACGATTAAACATATTCCTTGTAAATCATATTATGCTTTTATAGATTACACGATACGTACATGTAATATATAACATGTTATTACGTGAATATTATCGAACCTATAGACGCCGATTATGTTTATTGAAAACTATATACCTTTTTAGGGAATTTATTAAACATATTTCCTCCGGCGGTAGGAAATAATAAACAACCGGATTTGATCTCGTCGTCATGTTCCATTTTCAGTTTATTTTCTTTATGCGCAGATAAAGCTTTGAAATTGTATGACACTATTAAACATAGCACAAATAATACTGTATTGTAAATTTCACGATTAGTTCAGGATTAGATAATTGATATGATAAATCTTTATGACTATGACGGTGAATGCACATTCCAATACCTATTCTATTCATTTCAAAATCAATGCAACACAAAGTCACAACATCACACATACACACAGATTAGTCATATCACCCCACAGAGTACTTTTATATATCTGATGAAATCTGTCATCAGTATGCTTATAAATGCTGTTAAATTCAAAGAGTGTTTAGCGACCAAGGGACTCCGTCTATATATTTGGCAATGGCCGCTATAATAATACAAATCAGACTCATTTAAATCCAGTATCTTTACTTCAATATAATATACATTATATTAGGCCACTATACTCTTTATGCAATCTTATAATAATATAAAATTATCTATTTGTACAACATTCTTTTAGTTTCCCTTTTTCTATCTCTGTCTAATCTGACAATCAAAAAGTATATAAAAATATAAAAGTAAATCAGCGGTCCACGAAGGTCTGACACTCGCTATAAACCTTCGTGGGACGCCACATCACCCCCCCACGGAGAAAGAAAAGTTAAATTAAAGAAAGAAGAAAAAAAAAATCATAATTATAAGTCTAGGACATCCCTAAACTTTACTCTCCTGCCAGCCCTGGTGGTAATTGGAGCAGACAAATGAGGGGTTGCAACTGACACTGTAGCTGGCCCTCGCGATGTAGCCGATGAGTTGCTTTCTGATAATAAATCAGAATCCATATGTGCAGGTTTTACACGATCTACGCTGATGGTAGTTTCTTTCCCCTTTATGAGTAAAGTCAGCGTTTTGCCAGCCCGTTTCAGAATTTGAAGTGGGCCAGAGTATGGGGGTTGAAGTGATCGTTTTACTGTATCGTCACGGAGTAGGGCATGTGTTGCCGTTGCTAAGTCCTTAAAAACAAAAGACGACTGTTCCGCGTGATGTGAAGCGGCTATGGGACGTAAAGCTTCCATATGGCCTTTGAGCTCCGTGATAAAATCTGCCATTTCGCTTTGGCTTTTGGTGTTTGTAGTGACACTATAAATTCACCAGGCAAACGAAGAGTTTCCCTATAAACGAGCTCGGCCAAAGATGCTTTTAGGTCTTCTTTGAGCGCCGTTCTCATACCTAGGAGTACAAGTGGCAGTGCTCTCGTCCAAGTGTCAGCATGGCACATGAGTGATGCCTTGAGCTGCCGATGAAGTCGTTCTACCATGCCATTCGCGCATGGGTGGTAACTAGATGTGCGGACTTTTTTTGTTGCGCATAAGTTTAGGAGACGTTTGAATAGCTCCGCTCTCTGATGCAGTTCCAAAATTCTGGTCTGGATATTGGGTATATGTTTTTTTGTTTCTGTATAAATCTAATAATTTGGATAATATGTCTTCATATGTACTGGTTTCAAAATTTGGTGTTAGTGCTGTCTTCACTTCACGGAATGTATCAAGTGTCAGTGTGTTTAAAAGAATGTCTTTCTTTAAACTTCCATCTATGACATTGAAAATTTGACATTTATTTGAAAAAAAATCTATGAAATCTTCAATTTTACATTTATTAGAATCAAATTTCTCCATATTAAAGTTTTTAATTAAAATTAATTTCCCATTAGGCGTCGATGTAGTGTTGGACATACTCCTGGCCTGTGTGTCATGGCCATGTTGTACCGTATGTATTAACAGTTTGAAAATTTGTGATATTTGTTCTTGTTGTGCCTGTTGAGCACGTAGAAATTGTGCAAATTGTTCATCGTTCATTTTAAACAATTATAAATCTTTTTTATCTCGTCGCCAATAAAATAAACCACATATCTTAAGACAATAGTTTTATCTTATCTTCTTGTTTAATGGCTCCTGTTGTGGCAGTGTGAGCACAATTTCGCCAATATCGAGTATTAATTTAAGGTAGACCGTCAAACGAAGGAAATTTGTTCGGTGAAAGAGAAATAAACGGTGAAAAATGAGTCCAACACGACGGATTACCATGAGATACACTGAAACAAAAAATACAACTCATGACAACTACATGACATACAACTACTTACAGGAATACAAAACGATTTTTTTTTAAACTAAATACACTATTACCTCTATAATATGTACATACATTTACAATTTAATCTTATTAACTTTTATGAATTTACAAAGTGTTTTAATAAATGGAGTAAGACAATAGTTTATTAGTTTTAATCAATGACATACATTGTCAGGTGTCAACATTAAGTAATGCAATAAAAAACAAATTGTCTATAAAAAGGTTGATTGTTATAATGAGGTTACAACACTAATAGTGCCGTCGAGCAGTTGTATAGTTTAGTGTATAGCCATTTCGAGGAGACGGTACCGTAGCCTACCGTCATACAAAGTTCACACATATCCCTTGTGGTATAATCGTGAAGTAATATATTACTTACATTTAAAAAATCACTACCACAAGCTATACAAAACAACTTGTAGCCAAATGTATTATGTATTATTTACATATTATCGTAAGCACTTTAAATTATCACTAAATATTAATGAAGAGAATCACTTCAGTAAACTAGAAAACGATATTCTACGTAATCCTAATAGCTTTTGGTCTCACATTAAACAGCATAAACATTCCAATGAACCATCGTGTTTTAGCATGAGTAACTCGCAGCAAGTGGCAAATGCATTTGCGTCGCAATTTGAAAATGTATTTTTATCACGTCCGCCTGCATTGGATCCACTCGCGACACTAGTGGCGGCTATGAACTCGCCCTCTTCTCCTATCGCATCCGATGTACGGGTTTGCGTGCAACACATTAGTAAATATGATGTTAAAAACGCACTAAAAAAACTTAAATTAAAATGGACTCAGGGACCTGATGGTATACCACAAATTATTGTGAGGGATAGTTACCAGGTCTTTATTAATCTACTTTTACATATATTCAATCTATCCTTAAAACATAATATTTACCCACAAGCATGGAAAACCACAAAGGTTCACCCGATACACTAAAGTGGATCTAAATCTGGCATGCAAAATTATCGGGCTGTTGCAGTTCTATCTGTGTTTGCTAAAGTAATGGAATATGTATTATATACATTATTTTATAATCAGTTAAGAGGATGGTTCAGTGACCAACAACATGGTTTTTTGCCTGGCCGTTCAACTACAATAAACCTTTTGCACATCACCTCGATTATTACGCCTAAAATTGATGCCAGAAAACAAGTAGATGTAGCTTATTTTGATTTCCAAAAAGCTTTTGATCGGGTCGAAAGTGACGTGTTGTTGTATAAATTAGCAACTACGGGATTCTCTAAAAATCTTATTCTATTCTTTGCAGATTACTTGACAGGAGGAAAACAGTATGTTACATATGAAAAAACTTCATCTTATGAATATCCAGTTAATTCTGGCATTGGACAGGGGTCCTGTGTCGGCCCTTTATTATTTTTAATATTAATCAATGATTTGCCGTTAAAGATAAAATGTAGCTCATGCCTAATGTTTGCGGACGACGTAAAGTTGGCACTTCCCATTACCACACAGTTGGATTGCATGGTCTTACAAACTGACATCAATAACGTAGTTTAGTGGGGAACACGCAATAGTTTAGCCCTAAATATTAACAAATGCGTCGTGATGTCATATAGCCGAAAACGCTCGCCAATCCTTCACGACTACCAAATATCAGACACAGCAATAAGACGAGTTAATAGCGTAAAAGACCTTGGTACTTGGTTCGATAGCCAACTAACATTTCATGATCACATCTCAAAAACTTGTGCGATAGCCCGTAAAAACTTAGGTTTCGTAATCCGTCAGTCGAGAGACTTTAACCTGAGACTATCAATCACTGTTTTATATAATGCATATGTTCGCAGTATATTAGAAACAAATGCCATAATTTGGAATCCTAATACAGTGCAGTGTACTAAAAAAAGTAGAGAGGGTACAAAAGTCTTTTATACGTTATTTGTATAAAAGACTATACTTTTATTACCCGCATCTGCATCTGTACCCCACACTGTATATTGTAGGCATAGTGGATTACAATATGTTAGCAACGCGCCGTAACACGGCCCTGGTAAGATATTTTTTTAGATTGATACGAGGGTTTACTTATAGCCCATTTTTACTGGCACAAATACATTTTAATATATCACACCAAGTAGTCAACCCGTGACCACGGCCGATGCAATACCGTCGAAACGTCGGGAAATTAAGGTATTCAACCTCAACATTATATACGCGATTAAGACCCGATACATTGTGTATAATGTGTACAAATCGCGAAAGTTTAAAAGTCTTTATACCACACCGGTATATGGGTGCCTTGCGGGAGCGACGCCGACCTCTATTGGCATCGGCCGATGCACGAACTAACATAGGTCGATTTGCACCTGTGCCCCGCGCCTGACATTACATCAACGAGTCCTTATCTGCGACATAACACTAGATTTGTTCTCATGTACAGAGAGCAGGTTCATGCGTGTCGTAGACCGATATATTGAGACGAAAGCCATTAGTAGCAGTATTTGTTAGCCTTACTACTTTACACCTACTAACATAGAACTCAAAAAAGGTTCTATCTCTATTGCATAAATACAAAATCATTGTCTAATCTTATTGTGTAAGGAAAATACTGTTAACAATAAGTATGTATATAAATAAATAAATAAATAAACAGTAGGAAGGCAGCTATAGGCGCTATAGCTATCGTGCGCGCATGCGCATTGAATATTAAACGTAAGAGGAAGCGTTGAGTAAAAAACTGGCTTTTAAAACGAAATCTATTTAAGTACAGTAAGATTTTACCTAATAACGACGCAAACCCTATAAATATTTAGATATTTTTATATATATTTTTAGCATTTGACATGCTTAGCAACATACATTAAAATCTTAATTGTAAAATTAAGTTTACCTGGTCGGTATAATGTATGAAAATACTTCCGACAGATGGTGCAGGCGTCACCCAAAGACGTTAAGTATGAATGTGCTATCGAAATTGGCAGTCAGGAGCAAGGGTCACGATGGCTGAATTGGCAAAGCATCTGGACGGTATCCAGGAGATGCAGGTTCGAATCCTGCTCGTGACTGTTATTTTCGTTTTCACATTTTTCACTTTGTGTTTAATGTATGTTGCTAAGCATGCCAAATGCTAAAAATATATATAAAAATATCTAAATATATATAATATATGTTCTCAAAGATTACATAAAGTAAAAAAAAAACCTTATCATAGATATTTATTTATTTAGCTACATAGGTACTGTAAAACATACCGTCAGTGGTAAGAGGAGAATTGGTAAAGCGCCAAAATGGCATATTAAGAAAACGAGATTTAGTTTTCATATAGAAAAATAAATCGTTTCTTTTTTGTTTTTGATGTGAATTGGTTCATCAAAAAATATTATTTATATATGAATTTAAATCTAAATTTACAAAATACCTGTAGGAATTCTGCTCTTTAGGATCGTAAATCAATGCTTAAGCAAATGTGTTCGGGACATAAAAAAAGAATAAATATTATTCTAGAAAAACGACTAACCTACCTCAAACCTATGGAACGAATTAAATAAAAAAAAATCAAAGCAGTCTAACGACTACCGACAGAAGTGAAAACTTAAAACTATAAAGAAACAGTTGTTATTTTTAGATTTCCAAATTAATTGTTCGATCTTAAATAAAAACTTGTAAATGAAAATTATTCATTCAGGCATTAAAAAAAATAAAATGATCATAACTTGACAAAGTACTCCTTAAGACGAATTAAACGAATATAAACTTGATGGGTTCGGGTCGTTTCATTACATAGTTACTGTGGCCTCCTTCCAGCTCCATATCAGACCCTTGATACCATCTAGAGACAAAGTAATCGTCAAGACGAATCATACGAGCCCAAACTCGATGGTGTTATGTCGTTTTATAACGGAGTTCCTATGGCCACCTTCTAGCTCCATCATCAGACCCTGGATACTATCTAAAGACAAAGTACTCGTCAAGACGAATCAAACGATTCGAAACACGATGGGGTTGCGTCATTTTATTACAGAATTACTGTGGCAACCTCCCTGCTCCATCAACAGACCCTTTTTTTTTTTTTGTTATTTTAGGTGGGCAAAAATGTCCAACCGCACACCCCGCTGCCCGGGGAGACAACGGGGTAGTGTGGGGCTCTCGCCCACTAGTCCATCAACAGACCCTGGATATCATCTAGGACTGGAGTACTAGTCGAGACATTTCAAACGAGCCCTAACTCGATGGAGTAGCGCCATTTAATTACAGTTTCACATGGCAACCTCCCAGCTCCATCATCAGACCCTGGATACCATCGAAAGACAAAGTACTCATCAAGACAAATCAAACGAGTCCAAACTCGATAGGTTCCCAACTCGATATTGCCAACTCGATATTGTGTCGTTTTATTATAAGAGTTACTGTGGCCACCTTCCAGCGTCATCCTCAGACCCTGGATACCATCTAGAGACAAAATACTCGTCAAGTCGAATCATACAAGCCCAAATTCGATAGGGTTGCACCGTTTCATTATAGAGTTCCCAGGTCCATCTTCCAGCTCCATCATCAGATCAGCTCCATGTCATCATTTTATCTCTTCTAAAAATATGCGTAACGCACTAAAAGAAGTTTTCTCTTCAAAAATCTTATAAATAGGCAATAACCATTATTCAGAGAACAAAAACGCTAACTTACTCAAATTTAAATATTAGGGAAAAAAAATTGGCCGTGTGGGGCCGGCCCCCTCTCTAACCATAATCACAGTTGCTGAAAAAAATCAAATAGGTTTAAATGTTGCAAAAAGTGATCCCACAGTATATTTATCAGAGTTGCTGGTCTCAGAGTTAACTTTTAGAATTATTTTAGAAGCCGCTCCACTACTGTTGTACTTTTGTACCTGTTTGCAGTGCCAGATTAAGGTAACTTGATGCCCTAAGCAATCTGCCACTGAGCGCCACCATATCCTTAAGTGAACTACAAAGAATTAATTTAAAAAAAATGTTAATGCGTATCGTAGGTATAATATGTATGTGTTGTTCCTCCTGCCCTCATCCCATGCTAAGTGGGGTCGGCACAACATGATTTCATGTTGTCCTAAGATTCGGCTGTATTTTCAACGGACTTCCAAAAGGAGGAGATTCTCAATTATTCATCTGTATGTTTTTTTTTTTGTGTTTGTTGCGCAATTATTCCGCCAATTATTAATCGATTGCAATGACTCTTCTCTTGTTTGATAGATGCTACTTCAGAGGGGGTCCCATTTAAATTTTATAAAAATTGGTAAAGCGGTTTTTAAAAAATAAACAAAAAGTACAAATTATTTGTGAATAAGGAAAAAGAGATTTTTTGTACTAGCGGGAATCGAACCCGCGCCTTTTCCAATCCGGGGAAGTGCTCTGAACCACTGAGCTATAGTACAGATCTTTCGATCATCCCAATTTACTTATCACATTTTGTCTTTACGACCAACGCCATCTATCGGAAGCATTTACATGCATTAAGCCAACATAGTAAGTTTAATTTTGCAATTAAAATTCATACTATTTGATGGCGCAAGTTTCTAAACATTTTTGATCTATATTTTAGCATTTGACATGCTCCGCCACTTTTTAAAGTACAAATTATTTGTGAATAAGGAAAAAAGAGATTTTTTGTACTAGCGGGAATCGAACCCGCGCCTTTTCCAATCCGGGGAAGTGCTCTGAACCACTGAGCTATAGTACAGATCTTTCGATCATCCCAATTTACTTATCACATTTTGTCTTTACGACCAACGCCATCTATCGGAAGCATTTACATGCATTAAGCCAACATAGTAAGTTTAATTTTGCAATTAAAATTCATACTATTTGATGGCGCAAGTTTCTAAACATTTTTGATCTATATTTTAGCATTTGACATGCTCCGCCACTTTTTAAAGTACAAATTATTTGTGAATAAGGAAAAAGAGATTTTTTGTACTAGCGGGAATCGAACCCGCGCCTTTTCCAATCCGGGGAAGTGCTCTGAACCAAATTGGAAAAGGCGCGGGTTCGATTCCTGCTAGTACAAAAAATCTCTTTTTCCTTATTCACAAATAATTTGTACTTTAAAAAGTGGCGGAGCATGTCAAATGCTAAAATATAGATCAAAAATGTTTAGAAACTTGCGCCATCAAATAGTATGAATTTTAATTGCAAAATTAAACTTACTATGTTGGCTTAATGCATGTAAATGCTTCCGATAGATGGCGTTGGTCGTAAAGACAAAATGTGATAAGTAAATTGGGATGATCGAAAGATCTGTACTATAGCTCAGTGGTTCAGAGCACTTCCCCGGATTGGAAAAGGCGCGGGTTCGATTCCCGCTAGTACAAAAAATCTCTTTTTCCTTATTCACAAATAATTTGTACTTTAAAAAGTGGCGGAGCATGTCAAATGCTAAAATATAGATCAAAAATGTTTAGAAACTTGCGCCATCAAATAGTATGAATTTTAATTGCAAAATTAAACTTACTATGTTGGCTTAATGCATGTAAATGCTTCCGATAGATGGCGTTGGTCGTAAAGACAAAATGTGATAAGTAAATTGGGATGATCGAAAGATCTGTACTATAGCTCAGTGGTTCAGAGCACTTCCCCGGATTGGAAAAGGCGCGGGTTCGATTCCCGCTAGTACAAAAAATCTCTTTTTCCTTATTTACAAATAATTTGTACTTTAAAAAGTGGCGGAGCATGTCAAATGCTAAAATATAGATCAAAAATGAATAAACAAAAATCTAAAAAGTTGTTTACACTGATGATTTTTTCGTTTAATTCGAAACCGAAAAAAAAAAATGGAACAGCCATTTAGGAGCAGTGCGTTTAGTTGGTGTACCCATTTTATCTATCTACTAGCCTTTGCCTCCGCGGCTTGGCCGCAGCCAAAAGCTAGTTTTTCTGTTATATCTTAGGTGCCTGATATAGTAGCGGGATAAAATGACACCAATTCTTAAGTCAAATTAGGGACTTTCAAATAAAAAAGTTGCAAAATACCTTAAGTAGAAAAAATCTTCTTTTGTGTTACAGTCATTTTATCTTAAATATCTTAAATGTACAGACATAGCTATGTTACAACTTTATAATAGTATCTATAGCTCTCGATTATACTCAAAAACTAGTCTACCGTGGTAGATGGCCGTGTGGGGCCGGCTTTAGAATTGTCCCACCCCTCTCCACCCATGGGAGTCGTAAGAGCCGACTGAGGGAATATCGGGGGAGTGGGCAGCAGCACTCCCTCGCCTCGCCTGCCAAGCGTGGCGATTACGGCATTTTCCCCTATGACGGGACCGCTCGTTGTGGCGTTCTCTTGGGGAGGCCTATGTCCAGCAGTGGACGTTGAAAGGCTGATGGATGGATGGATTGAGTATACATTTTATCCCGCTACTATACCGGAAACCTGAGATATAACCCAAAAACTGGCTTTTGGCTGCAGCGAAGCCGCAGGCAAAGGCTGGTACTAAGCTGTAACAGAGCTGTGTTTGTACATTTAAGATATTTGAGAAAAAAATACTGTATTAGGCTATATAGGCGTGTCTGAATACAAAACAACCTTTTTTAGATTTTTTCTGTTTGTTTGTTCGCGCATCACGTAGAAACTACCGATTGAATTTTGATGTATTCTTTGTTATTTGTTATCTCTTAATTAGACTTAAAAACTGGTATACATTTTATCCCGCTACTACATCGAAAACCAGAGATACAGCCTAAAACTAGCTTTTGGCTGCGGTGGAGGCTAGTTTTATATAAAGCCTTTTTTTACGGTCTTCGGAATGCTCTCCGAGACGCTGTGCTCTATTTCTTTCTCTAGTGTGCTTTAGGCACTCATCTTTGTAATTACATACTCTTGTGCTCGACGCTTTCTCATATGACATGCACCCAAGGAAGGCCTCATCATCATGTACCACCTACTCTAATCTACGCACCTATTTTATAAAAAAAACACTAAAAAGCAAAAAACAAATTATTTTAAAAAAACTAGACGTCGCGGGACGTCTACCAGATGTGAAAACATCGAAATTATTTTGTAGAAATTAAATGATCATAACTTGACAAAGTACTCCTCAAGACGAATCAAACGAGTATAAATTTGATAGGGTTGCGTCGTTTCATTACAGAGTTACTGTTACCACCTTCCAGCTCCATTGTCAGACCCTGGATATCATCTAGAGACAAAGTACTCGTCAAGACAAATCATTCGAGCCCAAACTCGATGGAGTTATGTCGTTTTATAACGGAGTTCCTGTGGCCGCCTTCTAGCTCCATCATCAGACCCTGGATACTATCTAAAGACAAAGTACTCGTCAAGACGAATCAAATTAATCCAAACTCGATGGGATTGCGTCGTTTCATTACAGAGTTACTGTGGCAACCTTCCAGCTCCATCATCAGACCCTGGATATTATCTAAAGACAAAGTACTCGTCAAGATGAATCATACGAGCCCAAACTCAATGGGGTTGCGCCGTTTCATTATAGAGTTCTTATGTCCACCTTCCACTTCCATAATCAGATCAGCTCCATGTCATCATAATATTAATATTGCATTGTCACACGATATACATATGCGTGTAAAATTTCAGCTCAATCGGAAACCGGCAAGTGTGTTAAATTTAACTTGCAAGAATTAAACGGGACAAGTAAATTAAAAGCATCGCCACGCTAACAGCCGATTTGACCCTCCCTCCGCATTAGATGTTTCACATGAATAAAAATAAATCCGCCTTTAAGGGACCCAGGAACCAAAAAGCAAAACATAATTGGTATTTACATACGATTTCCGTGCTAGACACCTACTGATGTAGTCTGTATTTTCGATTTCACATTTTTCACTTTGTGTTTAACCTACTGATGTGTTTGAAGTCGGTGCCTAGTCCAAAAATAAAAAAATATACTTATACTCCAAAAAAATATGTACTCGTATATATATTTATATAAATTACATTTAACATCATTTTCGACGATTTTTTTCTTCCAACACATTAGTAGGTGTCTAGCACGGAAACTGTATGTAAATGCTTTCGATCATCAATACCAAGATACAGTGTCACGAACAAAATCATGATTTCGGTATAAGACAGGTGGGTAAGTTATAGACATATAGCCTGGTATTTGTTTCGTAGTAATCGCAGTGATCAGGACTCAAGTTTTCCCGCCGCCACTTAAACAATTATTAAAGCACAGGAAATCTTACCAACCCATATACAAATACATTAAAAATACCATAGGAACAATTAAAAACAATATATTTTGTGAAATAAAAATAAAGTAAAGTGTTAGATAACAAGACGACCTAAAGGTCTCATTTTAGGTCATTAAATTACAAAAAAAAAAATGAAGCCACGCCTCCTTTATCGCAGATTTCAAGAAATTATCACGATCCTGCGATACGGGGTATTACACTGTCAATAATATATAATATCACTATATCGTGATAATATTGATAATGTATCCCTATTGGGTCATAGATATAGTATAAAGAAAGTAGTTGAGGTAGAAAACAACTCAGTGAGAAGCCATTTAAAACAAAAACAGTGACAGTTATGTTTTTTTGAAGTTATACTTTTAATGCGACTTCCAACACGTTAAACATTTAACGCTACCATGGAGGGGGTATGATATATGATCTCACAACATCGACTTATAAGAAATTTCAAAATTTTACTAACGCCATCTAGTGACATTAGACATAATTACTTTATCGAATGCCTTATATTTGATGCCAACGAACTCAGACTAAGAACTAGACAGAGCGAAGAAAATTCTTTGACATGTATGAGCGAGAACACAAGGTACAATTTACTGGGCCAAAAAACAGACAAAGTCTTAGATTTTTGTCTTTGTCGCCGTGGCCAGTTTTTGGTATTGTCACGATTCAACTGACATATTTGAACATTTGTGTAAAAATTCGAGTTTTGCATTATAATAACGTATTCAATCAGTGTTTTGAGAAAAATACTACGTGATAATAGTGCTTGTAAAATAGTTTACTATGCTACAAAAGCTACAGCGAGCGAAAATACAGGTATAACATTTCATTCGTATGTAGTCGAAAATGAAATAATTTAATGATTGAATGCTATAGTGATATAAACTGGACCTTTTTACTCGTAATTAATAATTGCTACTAAGAAACACTCGCAAAACACGTTTTCTAGCTAAATTTCTATTACTGAGAATTGTTTCGGTGCTGCCTTATTGCGAATTTAATTTGCCCAGTTTTCACTTTACTAATAAAGATCGAAATGGGTGGATGCTACGGGAAAACGAGGCATCCCACGAAATACCCAAAATATGTTTCACGATATTTTGTTGATGTTTCATTATACATAATAAGAAAATAGTAACGTTGGGAGCAAAATCATTGCCAGTGAATATGGTCATGTAAGTATAGCTTTTAAAGTCTTTGTACTTCAACTTTGTAAGTAAATCTCAATTATAGATTACGACTACCACTGTAGTCATAATCTATAATTCAGAGAAACTGATTTGCTCTCTCTCTTGTGACACCTGCCTGGGGTTTAAGGGTTTCAAAATAAATTCCAGGAGTAAAACAAAATTAAATAAGATATATTCACACCCCAAATGGTAGGTGGCAAAACAAATTTATAAGGTCGTGGTATTCGTCCTATAGCTAACTTCACCACTTGTAGTACTCTCTCTTCCTTGGGACTGGCCATGAAGCACATCGTTGCGTTTTGGTCGTAGCAGAAGATAGCCGTTTATTCTTTCATTTCATATCAGTGAAATGAAATGGTGAGCAGTGGCTTGACAATACTCTCAGTATAGTTGAGTCCATGAGCAACGGTTGACATTTACCATCAGATGCGCCGTGGCTCGTCTGCCACTAAATACAATAAAAAAAAGTTCTTAATTAATGAATTAAATCAGCGCTGGAAGAAAGATAATTCTTTTCTTATTTGGCCCAGAAAAGAAAGAAAAGATAATTTAATTATATTTTTGTGAACTATTATTTTATTAAATATAACATTATTATTTACCAGGTGAGATATCGAACAGAACGGCAATATATGGAGCAGCAATACTTACCTTGCATCAAGGCTCAAAGTCTTGGTATTTCCCTACGTGATCGAATTCTTATTACGGAGATCCGTAGAACGTGAATATTTGACATAGCCTGCCAGGTTTGCATGCTGAAGTGGCAATGGGCAGGCCATAACGCTCGACGAACTAACAACCGTTGGGGAAAAAGATTTTCAAGTTGCGACCACGTATCGGACAGCGCAGCGTAGTATGGTCTCCCACCAGATGGACCAAATATATGGTCAAAGCTGCAGGGAGCCGTTGGATGCAGTCAGCACAAGCCCACTAGTTCTGGTGCTCTCTTGGGGAGGCCAATGTCCAGCAGTGGACGCTTAAAGACTGATGGTTGAATGAATAGAAGGGGTGGTAGATTTACTTTTAAATAATTATTTTGATAAACGTTGTGATTTTCAATTAAATATTTGTTACGAAGAGTTTCTTATTTACGATCAAGTTACAAACCTCATTCTAACTATCGTTTATTTTGCCCAAATATGGTTAAATATTGGTCAACCTGGCAATATTTGAAAAAAATATTGCTTAGATATTTTTATATATATTTTTAGCATTTGACATGCTTAGCACTATACATTAAACACAAAGTGAAAAATGTGAAATCGAAAATAACAGTCAGGATCAGGATTTGAACCTGCATCTTCTGGATACCGTCCAGATGCTTTACCAATTCAGCCATCCTGACAATTGCTCCTGACTGCTAATTTCGATAACACATCATACTTAACGTCTTTGGGTGACGCCTGCGCCATCTGTCGGAAGTATTTTCATACATTATACCGACCAGGTAAACTTAATTTTACAATTAAGATTTTACCTAATAATGACGCAAACCCTTTAAATATTTAGATATTTTTATATATATTTTTAGCATTTGACATGCTTAGCACTATACATTAAACACAAAGTGAAAAATGTGAAATCGAAAATAACAGTCAGGATCAGGATTTGAACCTGCATCTTCTGGATACCGTCCAGATGCTTTACCAATTCAGCCATCCTGACAATTGCTCCTGACTGCTAATTTCGATAACACATCATACTTAACGTCTTTGGGTGACGCCTGCGCCATCTGTCGGAAGTATTTTCATACATTATATCGACCAGGTAAACTTAATTTTACAATTAAGATTTTACCTAATAATGACGCAAACCCTTTAAATATTTAGATATTTTTATATATATTTTTAGCATTTGACATGCTTAGCACTATACATTAAACACAAAGTGAAAAATGTGAAATCGAAAATAACAGTCAGGATCAGGATTTGAACCTGCATCTTCTGGATACCGTCCAGATGCTTTACCAATTCAGCCATCCTGACAATTGCTCCTGACTGCTAATTTCGATAACACATCATACTTAACGTCTTTGGGTGACGCCTGCGCCATCTGTCGGAAGTATTTTCATACATTATACCGACCAGGTAAACTTAATTTACCTGGTCGGTTGGTTATTAGGTAAAATCTTAATTGTAAAATTACAGGATGGCTGAATTGGTAAAGCATCTGGACGGTATCCAGAAGATGCAGGTTCAAATCCTGATCCTGACTGTTATTTTTGATTTCACATTTTTCACTTTGTGTTTAAAAATATTGCTGTTTCAAGTGCGGCCACACTGTGGCTCCGTCTAGTTCTTAGACTGAGCTAACGAAATATAACTTCTCACGCGCGTACATAAGTACGCGCAATTTTTTTTACAGTTTAAACTTGTGCAGCGTTCCCGTCCGCAACAGGCTAATATGTATATAATTATATACAACTATTACGTCCATGAGTTTAGTAAACTGTCTATGTCTATCAGTCATTCTGTCAGACTGTCATTTATACATCTGATCTGATCATGGAAGTAAAGGCCCGCGTCCATCAGGCGCGCCGAATCGAATCGCAGAAATTCGCTTGCTATACATTTACTATAAAACTGAGTCCATTAGAGGCGCGCCGAAGCGCGTCGTATCGAATCGCGCCTATGAGGCGAATTTCTTCGCAGACGCGTTTCAAAGACAATCCAGCGCCTAGTAGACAATTCAGCGTCTAGTATTTATGTAGTATCTATGGATTAAACACAAAGTGAAAAAAGTGCTAAGCATGTCAAATGCTAAAAATATATATAAAAATATCTAAATAGTATCTATGGACTCTATGGTCGACGCGGCCAAGTAAAACTTAGAGCTCAATGGTAAAACTACTACCCTTCCTATATAAACGTAGTGATTATAAATATAATACTCTGCGGCCAAGCGGATACGAGTGGGTGTATTATTTTATATATTATCCTAAAGGGTTAGATGACAAAATATATTAATATTTTTCTTATCTTAAAAAACAGGGTTCTAACACTGACAAAAATATATTTATTTATTTTATATAAATATTCAGGACCGCATCTTACATAGGGCGCGCATTGCCCCACCCCTCTCCACCCAGGCGGACGTTCCCTGGTCCATCCACCCGCAACCTCAGCTAGGGCGGAATGAGGTGCAAGTACTCACGCCTGCGCCACCCCATTCGCTGGCTGCGGTTTGGGTCAGCGGAAGAATCCTGCTCCCTGGCCCTCTCCGCCGCTTCCTTCATCGCTCTGACGACGCTCGGCAGCGAGAGGTCCCCCCCTGTTGCCGCGACGATTTCACAACGCTACTCGGCCCAAGCGGGGCACGACTCCAGCGTATGCTGCGCAGCCGCAATGGTGACAGCCCAGAGTCACTTCCCTCCTTGCGACTATGTACAGATATCTGCCGAAGCAACCATGCCCCGACAGCACCCGCACCAGTCGGAAGGTAAGGTCTCCGTGCCGTCGCTCTGCCCACCCTTCCAGCACCGGCTGGAGTGCCCCTACGGTCTGAAGACCGGCCCAGGGTGCCACCAGCCGCGCCCTCCAGCTGGCCATGGCAGCCCGGCGGGTGTCACCATGGTAGGCCACCACCCTGGGTGGGGGACCACCCCCCTCCCGCTCTTGCGACGCCCGCTGATACACCTCGGCGAGCACGTTCGGGCCATCGTGTTAACATTTAACCTGGAAAATCCACAATTAAAATATAAAGAAGGTAATCCTCTAAACTTTAAACGAAAATATCCAAGGTGCCTACTGTTCCCAGTGCACACCAAATGGGGCGTAATGTAAAATTTACAAAATATGTATAAAACTAATAAAATATCGTTATTATCAATTCAATAAATAAAAGTACAACAAAGAAAATAACAGTATTGATGTATTTTCACATAAAAGACATTAATTTAATAACCTAACTTTTTCTGAAACTCTATGGCCGAAATTCTTCGATTATGCCAAAACCGTTGACAAGCGTCTTTTTTTGTTTATTCTACTCAAATTCTACTCTTTGGATAGCCCATGGACCTATCATACAACACGCGTTTCAATTTCTAAGGATTAAAATGGCATAGAAAAACACATCTAGATATTTTTTTCATTTATCACAATTTTTCAACGAAGAAAGTTTTAGTCCTTATGGTGACGGACTCAGAATACAACCAATATCACCAACGCATTCTTTCGGGAACATGGTGCCAGTTTTAACGGGTGTCGTACGAGGTGACTAAGGGAAGTAAGCAATTATCATCCATTGCACGACTGGTGGTAGGGCTGGATACCAAGTGGGAGTACTCACTTGCTATCGCATCTGAGTGGTTTGGAACCAGCATCGCCCGTGTGACCGGCCATAAAGTACATCGGTGTATTTTGGTTGTAGCAGGAGATAGCTGTTAATTCTTTTATTACATATCCATGAAATAAAATGGTGAGCAGCCGCGTTGAGTCCATGGGTGACGGTTACTAAGTATTTACCATCAGGTGGGCCGTGGCTCGTCTACCATCATACGCAATAAAAAATAAAAAGTGGTTCGTTCTTGCGTTATAGACAACTCTGATGAAAAGAAGTGTTTTAATTTGAAATACTTTCAATATATAAAACTTAGTGCTCCTCAGATCTTCGAACTATCATCCATCCATCAATCAGCCTTTCTACGTCCACTGCTGGACACAGGCCTCCCCAAATTGGGGGTATAGTGCCGTAATCGCCACGCTTGGCAGGTGGGTTGGCGATCGCAATGGATGTTGTTAATACTCGAGGGAGTGCTGCTGCCCACTCCCCCCGATATTCCCTCAGTTGGCTCCTACGACTCCCATGGGTGGAGAGGGTTGGGACAATTCTAAAGCCGGCCCCACACGGCCAACTATACTTGGGCGTAAAAACTACCCCAATTTACGATTTTACATCATCATCATTTGACTATCAGCATAATCCTAGTTTGATATAATTTTATATGAACAAAAAAAATAAACAATATAATTTCATAAAGAACTTTTTTTTATAAAACCACCGACATATCAATACTTTTTGGCACTTCCTGCATCCCCACCCCGCGAAACGCATTGGTGAAGAAATTCGCCTCAAGAGCAATATGCCAGCGCGATTTGATTCGGCGCGCTTCGGTGCGTCGCTAATGGACGTAGTTTCATAGTAAATATATAGGAAGCGACTTTCTGCGACTCGATTCGGCTCGGCTCGGGACGCGGAGTTTACATGAAAAATGCGTTTCGATTCGATTCGGCGCGTTTGCTGTAATCGACGCTAAGCTTAACATATATACAACGATAGGTTCATGGATCTGATAGAGCTTTGACAGCACTTGAGTATTATTGTTCTGTGGACAGCTCTGTGTTCGCTTCATGGAAGTAACATGTATACAACTGGAATGCGCACTGTTACCAAAAAGCGGTGCTAGTGAGATAGTAGGTACAAGGTCAATTCATCTCATTCTATTCGGGTGACCATGTTTGAAAATAAATAGAAATTTTCATTTGTGAAACATCTAATGCGGAGGGAGGGTAAAATCGGCTGTTAGAGTGGTGACGCCTTTATTTTACTTGTCCCGTTCAATTCTTGCAAGTTAAATATGACACACTTCCCAGTTTCCAATTGAGCTGAAATTTTACACGCATGTGTATATCGCGTGACAATGCAATATTAGGATGACATAGAGCTGATGAGCCGTGTGGGTCCGGCTTTAGCCCACACATTGTCCCACCCCTCCACCCATGGGAGTCGTAAGAGCCGACTGAGGGAATACCGGGGGAGTGGGCAGCAGCACTCCTTCGAGTATTAACAACATCCACTGCGATCGCCAACCCGCCTGCCAAGCGTGGCGATTACGGCACTATCCCCCATTCTTGGGGAGGCCTATGTCCAGCAGTGGACGTTAAAAGGCTGATGGATGGATGGATGGATGGAGCTGATCTGATAATGGAGCTGGAAGGTGGACATAGGAACTCATTTAATGAAAAGGCGCAACCCCATCGAGTTTGGGCTCCTATGATTCATCTTAACGAGTATTTTGCCTCTAGATGGTATTCAGGGGCTGATGATGAAGCTAGAAGGCGGCCATAGGAACTCCGTTATAAAACGAAATAACTCCATCGAGTTTGGGCTCGAATGATTTGTCTTGACGACTATTTTGTCTCTAGATGATATTCCGGGTCTGACGATGGAGCTGGCACCTTCCAGTTCACAGTAACTCTGTAATGAAACGACGCAACCCTATCGAGTTTATACTCGTTTGATTCGTCTTGAGGAGTACTTTGTCAAGTTACGATCATTTTATTTTTTCAAAACAATTTCGATTTTTTCATTTCTGGTAGACATACCGCGACGTCTAGTTTTTTTATTTTTCTTAGTATCGGTTAAACTAATTTTTGTTGGTTTTGCTCCCACACTTCTTGTAGTGAACCGATTTTGATGAAGTTTGATCGAAGGGAAGGAAAGCTAAACTTTAAAGATCAGACGTATTTCTTAGCTCATGCAAACAAAAAAAAACCTACCAACTGAACTATAGTTAGAAGTCTGAAAATAATAAAAATATTACATTTGAGGAAGTTTGCTTTATTGTAACTGACAGTTTTTTTTTTGTTGTTTTCGTGAACTGATCCCTTCTGAGTTTAAAAACCTTAAGGCTTATTTGAATGAAAAGGAAATTTATGTCACCCTAATTGTTCTATAGTAAGGCTTAGCACGCACAGGGAAATCTCGCTGAGTGATTTTTTTAAAAATCGATGTAGATGTGATTCTTATCTTAACTTGCGCATATACAATCATCACAATGTACCTATTTCGTGAAGAATTGACACGTTCAACTCATATCTGAGCATACAACCTCTTATATTATAATAACGTACGAAGCACAAATGAGCCATCAGATGGTATCATGATACATTGTCATACACCTCAAATGAGGTGGAACACCTCAATTCGTATATTGAGTAACTCATACAATTCCTGCCCTTCGCTATCTCAATAGTGGGACGCGACAGAACGCGACTAAGCGGCCCAAAATTTTTTTCGCAGTGTGATCAGAGGTAGGAGGCTCTTTAATTCCACAAAACATTACCGCGAAACACAGATTTATTTTGAAATTTTTCTTGCACGATTTTATTTTCGCAAGTGCGTGCAGCTTCATACAATTTCCATTGTCACAGAATTTTGTGGATAAATCGCGTCAATAAAATTTTTAGTGTATGCTAAGCCTAAGAATTCGTGTGTCAAAGGAAAGGGACACCGTCACTCCGTAATAACGGTCTCATCTGGCTCGCTGATCTTTTCATTTGAAGTATAAACCTTCTCTATTGAGCATAAAGTGTATTTTTGTATACACAGAAATACAAAGCGCACAGTCCTGTTGTATTATAGGTCCATGGTTCGCTTCCCTTGCTATTCTGTTTTGTGCAGGCCCTGTCAGCTTTGTTCTACAAACTGTTTATAGGTGGAGTCGGTATTAGTAAGAGACAATGCTATTAAAAAGGGACAATGATATCAAAGCGAAAGATATATTTGTCATCGGCACCGAAACGCGGAAACAGTCATTAACATATGTGGCCCTAGATGTCACTAGTGGCAATTTTAAATGGCACATTGTATGCATTTAGCTGTTTATAAGACACAGCCACATTATTGCGATTTTACACTTGGAAACTAGCGACATCGATTGATTCGAGTTACGCCATCTTTTTTAGATAAATATGTAATATTTAAACAAAGTATTAGGCATGGGTCTAGAGTAGCGACGGGCGATGTCGAGATGTCTGAACAATCGAATGAATCGAAGTCGTCAACATTTTTTATTCGAACTAACGATTGTCTTGGTCTGCCAGAAAACAATCAAGTTATTCGATTGTTCCTAGTCAACTTCATTGGCTCAATAAGTACGATGCTTTGATGGTATCGTTTATTGCCTACACTACTATATTCTAGTACAAAATATAAACTATTGATAGACGATCGAATTGGTACAAAATCAATCCTGACACATTGATTCAGTATTTATTTTTATTGGTTTATAACAGTAAAATGATTTACATTAAAACATTGATATAATCTTTAACATAAATCTTGTTCCATTTTAATACATACCTACTTAGCTATTTTATTACTTATATTTAGGTATATCATTTTTTATAAAACCATAATATAACACCATACTCCAAAGACCAAACCTAAATCCGCGATCAAAAATTAGATTTTAATTTCGCTCATTTTTTATGATGGTACAAACAAATAAGTCCAAACCAAATCAAACGACTCGATGCGATTGTGGATTACGATTAGTTGATCCTTCAAACATGAATGAAGTCAGTAACAACTCGATAAGTGAGCGCCGAGCCGAGTGAAAACTATGAATGAAGACAATCGTGAACCATGGCGAGATGTTTGAACAATCGAAAGATAACCATCGACTGCGAATGAAAACAATCGAAAGTCATCGAGATGTTTGAACAATCGAAACAATCGACATTAACCGCCTACTGCTAGTCTAGAGGTGAGGTGTACTAGGTAAAATGCGTACTGAGTCTTAGAAGTACGCATCCTTCTAAAGACTTATTTCAAAAACTAGTTTAATGACGTTTCCATAACTAGCGTGTCCTCGTAACATCGTGATCGAGTAATGAAGTATTTTCGGTTTATAGATTTCTATCGTCTATTAGACTAGGTACGTGTAGAAGTTAATTTTTTTTATATTTTTAAACACATAATTAATCGTATTGAAAACTTAAATAAAAACTAACTAAATAATATGTTGTTACGTATTTATTATATACGTACCACCAGAAAAGCTATTTAGGTTTCAATTGGTCTTATTTACAAAATCAAATTGACTATACTATTTACATGAATAGGGGTTTTTTGTTTTTAAAATTTTGCCGTGTGGGGCCGGCTTTAGAGTTGTCCCTCCCCTCTCTACCCACGGGAGTCGTAAGAGCCGACTGAGGGAATGCCGAGGGAGTGGGCAGCAGCACTCCCTCGAGTATTAACAACATCCACTGCGATCGCTAACCCGCCTGCCAAGCATGGCGATTACGGCAGTATCCCCCATGATGGAACCGCTCGTTGTGGCGTTCTCTTGGGGAGGCCTATGTCCAGCAGTGGACGTTGAAAGACTGATGGATAGAAGAAAGAAAGAAAGAAAGATATATTTATTTTCAAACCACTTATAAGTTAGTAAAACCTAATAACTAGACACGAAAAATAAAACAAATATGGCCTATAATAACAAACAAGAATAATAAAAAAAAAATGAACAAGTTAGTGGTAGAAAAAAGGGCATTGCTCAGCATACAGCAATGTCGTTTAAACATTGCAACGCCGATTTTCAGCAATGTCCTGCTGCCGACACCTGACATCTGCGCGTCCAGTGATTTACAAAAATTAAAAAAAAAAAAAATTAAAATAAAACTAATTTTACATGAGAGAAAAATCCAAATATAACCTATATATAATGTACTACTAACAAAAGTCTGAATAAATAACATATACGCAGACTGCCTAAATGGCAAAAAAAAAAAAAAAAAATAGAAAAGAACAAACTCATATTACCCATAGATTACAACATAAGATATAAGATACCAATAGTCTATGCATATCACAGAGTAAGGCAACGTATAACCAGGATGTTTTTAAAATGTATTTTCTGTTTGTACAAAATCAGATTTACTAGGCATACTGTTTTTTTTGTATTTTCCAATGGTTTCTTCTTATTTTTTTCTAAATTATTTATTTTTTCTTTTACAAACAGTATCTATTTGCTGTACCTCTCCTTTGTTTTTTTAGAAATTGTTTTGGTTAGTAGTAAGTACTTATAACGAACATAAACAAATAATAATGCACGCTCCTTACCAAAGTAATAGTGATTCTAAATGTATGAACATTAGGTTTAGAAACGCAAAACAAATAAATCGACTCGCAAACATCGAGTACCGGGCCGAACGTCTCCGAGTACCGATGAATGTCACCGGAACTGACTTACTGAGCTTGCGAGTGTGTGACGCGTCGGCGCCGTACGCCTAAATACTCGAGACGCGTTTATGTGGTAAGCACGGAATACATCTTTACGCGTCCAGTCAAAAACCTATTCTAAAAACCTATTCCAGTATATACGTCTCACCTCTACGTGGGTCGTATTGCTTTTTCTGAGAATCGTATCTGAATCAGATTTCGATTTTCAATATCAGATTTCAAAACCTTATATTTTAATATCGAGATATTTTACGTTCGCGTATCCATCATAGATTCAGATTTCAGATATCTAATCCAATGCGCGGCTTTAAATAGGTTACGACAATATCATAGATTTCAATACAATTCGGTATTGTTAGATATACTCGTATTGTTAGTGTGAGGATGTGGTACAATGTAGTATATGAGTAAATGAGCTGATAAATGCGCGCGCAGTACTTTATCATTATTTTCGAGAGCCGTTTATTTTTTCAAAGTAGTCCCAAACGACACTCATATTTATTCGCGACATTTTTGATATTTACAACAGAACCTACTTATCTTTTACACGACACAAGAGGTTTTTTTTATATAGGTACCCTATGTACACTTTATTTAAAAATTTACATAATCTTACACATAAACGCTTTGTCGCGCAAATCTGATATTGTAATACTTATATTTCGAAAGAGCTAGTAAGCGATTTTTAGATATTGTATAAAGACATTATTGATATCATGATTAGTACTTAACAGAAAGTAAGCTTTATTTGCATAGCGTTAAGATTTAAGTTGCGATATCGCAACTTCAGATTTTTGAAAAGATTTTATAGATTTTTAGAGAGCGGTACGGTAATATTACCGTAATATTACCGTACCGCTCTAACTAGTGTAATACTTGTTTCTCACGCGCTTTGTCGCGCAAATCTGATATTGTAATAGATTTCGAAAGAGCCAGTAAGCGATTTTTGGATATTGTACCAATATTAGATTTCGTATCTATATACGATTTGTATCACCCACTTCTACTTTGAAAGTATGATAATTATACAATCTTACTCTTAATAGTGTGTATTTACCGCCCTCGCGGTTCTAGTTAGTTCTGAGGTTTTGAACAAGATGGCGCAGGTCGGTAAAAAAAAATGTATGAAGCCGTCATTCTACTCGTAGAATAAAAATTAAAAATGTTCTGTGCAAGTGTGCAGCACAGGTTCTGTCATCTGTGTTTGAGTTTGAGTGTTTGTGAGTTTGTGACTGTGTTCTGTCAGTTCTGTGTTCCTGTTCTCTTCTGTTCAATTTGTAATTATACAGAATGTCTAATAATCTAAATCCTTTAGCGGGCACTGCTCATTTACTTGATGAATTGGACAGTATGTGTCAGAAAACATGATTTTATATGTTGATGCATTTGTGTATTTCTTACAAAATCATTCTTGTTTTATTAAGAGAAACTTATGGTGTTACTGCGGGATGGAAGAACGCTAATCGGATATCTTCGCTGTGTGGATCAGTTCGCTAACTTAGTTCTACACAAAACTATTGAAAGGATTCATGTTGGCAGACAATATGGTGACATCCCCCGAGGCATATTTATAGTTAGGGGGGAAAATGTTGTACTCCTAGGAGAAATTGTGAGTAGCGCAAAGTATTTACATTGACCATGTAAAAATTTTTGCAATTTTATTAAAAACCATAAAATTGCTTTTGTGTTGAATGTTTATTTATACTGATTGTTTATAAAACAATGTCACAGCAAAATATGTTTAATTATTAGCCAATATTCTAGTATCTCATATACTAGTGTTAAGTTCATCACTAATGCCTGGTGTATCAATAGAGTTGTGTACATAAGAATTGTTGTATATTGCTTAATAATATTTATTATATCTTCACCTCTTATGCTCTTTCTAAGAGATTTGTAGCACTAGGAATACTTTAACAAATGAGTTTGGTTATGTACAAAAAATACATTACGAAACCTTAAAAGTTTTGAATGATAATCAATAATCACAAGCTCTACTTTAGTTAGACTGTACCATCTTACTTTTGCAGGTAATGCAGAGCATACAGACAGTGCTACATCTTTATGATACAAATATCTATTACATTTTCAGGATAAAGACAAAGAAAATAGCTTGCCTCTTACAGAGGTGTCTGTGGACGATATTCTAGATGCTCAAAGAAGGGAACAAGATGCCAAAGTTGAACAACAGAAGTTACTTTCAAAGGCTTTGAAAGAAAGAGGACTCAATTTACTAGCTGAAATGGGACATGATGATATGTTTTAAAATAACCTAAAGTATCCCCCTCATTTTAAGATTGTGCTTGTTAAAAATATATTAAAACATAGTGAAACTGAATGCGTAAATAAAATACATAAACTATTAATAATAGGAAATACAGTGCTAACTATTTGCAAACAAGAAGATCCTTCACTCCTGAATCGCCAATAAGTGAAATACCACTCACTGACTCATCACATTGTCATTTCTCTGAAACTGTAAGTCTTGATTGACTAGAAATGTTGCATAGTTGCTCTTTTCGCGACACAGATGCTCGCTAAAAAAGGATTTTATGCAACTCCTTTCCAAAATATATATTTTTATCTGCCCTCATATTTACGTACTTCTACACTCATCAACAACACCTGTACATGTCAACTGAGGCTATGGTTGTTAAAGTAACTTACATTAAAATATAATTTTGGTTATTTTTTTAAGACAATACTATTTGACATTAGTTTAGTAGTAATTTTTTTAAAATACATCTTACAGTATTTTTTTTTAAACCATTAAATATATTTTAATCAACAATACTTACTTATCATCACGCTATCTCCCTTGCGGGGTAGGCAGAGAGAACAGATTGTCAATAAGCTCTATTCTTGCATACATCTCTCCCTTCCTCTATATTCATAATTCTTTTCACACACGCTCACCGATGTTGGGGACTCCTGACTACAACATCCTTCAATACATGACCGATTTGGTCTAGGTAGGTTAGTGTCGATATCCCTCTGTACCTATATCCTTCCGCTTTTGCATTGTATATCTTCTTAACCAATCGAACGGCCAGCATTTTTTCCACACGTCCAAAACATAGGAGCATAATTCCCTTTTCCATCTTTATACCAATACTCTCATATCTACTCTTTACAAACGCTGTCAGTCAGTCTCACTCATATATAAATAACCATACTTGGAATTTTGAACAGATTACGCCACTTTGGATTCAGTTTTGGAGATTTAGTTCCGTGTTTAGGTGCCTCGGTGGTGTAGCGGTAGTGTATGCGACTGCTAATCATGAGGTCTCGGGTTCGATCTCCGGGTCGGGCAATGCTATTGAGCATTTTCCTTAAAAGAAAAATTCTCAGTAGCTACCCGGAGTTTGGAAATGTTCCCGGTAGACGTCAATAGGCTCGCCCCCTATTACGTGGGACTTAAACATAGCTGGCGAGTCGTGGGTGTATAATACACCTATGCCTACCCCTTCAGGGAATAAAGGCGTGATGCTATGTTTCATATAATATGTATATAGAATAGGGATATTGCACTATTATTTACCTATGCACGCCTCATAAGCGAAGCGTTGAGCTTGTGAAATAATATCTACACACACATATAAAGAAAAAACAATATTTTTAACACTCATGATATTTTTGATGCCATTTTTGTTATTTAAACTAGTTAAAAAACTGTTTGAAAAGAATCTGGCTTGGACGTCCGTGAGTTGTAGGTACTTAATGTATGTTAACACGATAACGACCAAAATACTTAATTAATCGAGTCTTTTTTTTTTTCGTTTACGAATTATTATGACTAGGAATAGAGCCCTATTACTTTTCACGTTCTGATTCGATGTGGTAATTGTTATTAAATAAACAAAGAAATAGGTACTGAATATTTACGGAATTTACGCTCGACGCGACACTAAAACCAGCGCCTTTCATGAGAACTACCTTTTTACGTACGATATAGCCATAGCCACCGGTGGTTTTACTATCGTCAACAGAACGCCGTTCGCCCGGCCGGTACTTACATTGTTTTTTGTTAAAAGAAAGTTCTTACCTTTGCTTGATGAACTGATGATATTTGTCAAGTATAATAACTATTTTATCCATAACAATAAGTAAAAACACTAAACACACTTAAATAATAACACACCAACGTTATAAAACACGAAAAAAACATTGAAATAAAACTACGTTTACGGAATCTATCGCGTTTACTTGATTTTACTCCTATCCCGACGTTTCGAATACTTTACAGCATTCATGATCACGGGTGGACTTAGATGATAGACGTCCAAGGTTGATATTATCAACCTTACGTAAACGCGATAGATTCCGTAAACGTAGTTTTATTTCAAAATGTGTAACATTCGCGTAAATATCAGAAAGTTAAATTATTCAATTTTACATGTTTATGTATATTATATGCACTTATGCAGGTATTTATGTAAACTCATGGATTGTTGTTCTTACTAATTGCCAGATGGCGCCTTGCAAAATGACAGAGGAAGACCAATATAGAAGTACTTCTTAAAATTAGCGCTAGATGACGTATAAGACAAGACACCCACATTAGTACTTTTTGAAATTAGCGCCATCTATGTGATTTATAGAAACTACTTAGTAAAACCAATACATTATTAGTTACTTATCAATTAATCAATTTTATTGTGAAAAATGAAGATTATGAGGCGTGCAGTTTTGGATTTTCCTAAGTATTTTAAAAATATTGACAAGAGTTAGAGCATTGTTGATTAATCGATCTCTGCCAAGAATCTGTGGAGTGAGGCCAGAGGGTGCAACTGCCATTCATTGTCTCGTCAGAGACTGTGTGCTATATTGAGCTGTCTAGTAGTGCAGGAACAGTACTAACTTAGCAGTTTAGTCTAGAATAGCATATTGATGGCGCTTTTCTTAATAAAGGCACATTATTTCATTATTTAAACCTTTTAGATCTATTTTTTTAGCAATTGACAAGCTCCGCTACTTTTTAAAGCATAAATTATTTGTGAATAAGGAAAAAGAGATTTCTAGTAGGAGCGGGAATCGAACCCGCGTCATTTCTAATCCGGGGAAGTGCTCTAAGCCACTGAGCTATCCTACTGATCTTCCGATCATCCCAATTTCCTATTCACAGGAAAGATCAGTAGAATAGCTCAGTGGATTAATCAACAATGCTCTAACTCTTGTCAATATTTTTAAAATACTTTGGAAAATCCAAAAGTGCACGTCATAATCTTCATTTTTCACAATACTTACTTATCATCACGCCATTTCCCTTGCGGGGTAGGCAGAGAGAACAGAGTGCCAAGAGGCTCTATTCTTGCATACATCTCTCGCTTCTCAATATTCATAACTCTCTTCATACACGCTCGCCGGTTCGGAGACTCCTGACTCCACCTTCCTTCAACACATGACCAATTTGGTCTAGGTAGGTAAGTCTCGGTCTCACCCTGTACCTACATCTTTCCACTTTCGCATTGTATATCTTCTTAGCCAGTCGCTCGTCCGGCATTCTTTCCACATGTCCGAACCATCGGAGCATTCCCTTTCGCATCTTTACACCAATACTCTCTTTTATACCTACTCGCTCTCTTACGTCACTCTCATGCTCCTTTTTACATACCCAACTCTCGCTTCCGTATAATAACGTTGGGACAAGCACTGCGTTGTGTATTGCGACACGTGCCTTCTAGCTGAGGTGATGGCTGCTGAGAAGTTGTCCCAATGCTCCGTTCACTCTATTTCCCGCATTCACTCTTCTTTCTACATCAGTGGTGTGCCTTCCATCCCGACTGAATCCGCATCCAAGATATACAAATTCATCCACTTGTTCTAGCACACCATTTCCTATTGCTACTCTAACATCTGTTCTGGCTTCTTCTCTTTCAAAAACCATTACTTTGGTTTTGCTCACATTCACATGTAGGCCCCTTTTCTTACAATCTTCTGCCATTACGTCGACTGGGGTTTGCAGGTCAGTGGCAGACTGCGCTAATAGGACCGCATCATCTGCATATAGCAGCGAGTTAACCACTGAGTCGCCCATCTGAACTCCCACATTCATTTCATTCAACCTTTGTAGACATTTATCCAGATATATTTTGCAAACATATTTGCTCTATCACGCTTCTCTTTCACTAAGGCTTTGGTGTCATTCTTACGATGCCGGTTGTCGCATCTTCCCTACCTAGCTGGTGGTAGAAACCTAACACATATAGGTTACGGTTCAACTTAGTGACGGCGACCGATGCGTAGTAAGAGAGGGACCGGCAGCGGGCACGCCGCTGTATAAAAATGGCCGCGCGGGGTGAGGCTTGAAGTCCGGGCGGTGTATGCGGAGGAGGGCTTCGCTGGCGCGACGTATGACGTCACACACCACCTCCGTTAGGCCAGAATTTGGAAAATTCGGCTGCTGGCAAGCACCCGGCAGGAGCTGAGCTGGTAGTCACCCTGCGCGCGCTGTAGGCAGGGCCAACGGCAGTCAACCGATGCCCTGAAATAGAGAGAGAAAGGTGTACAGCATTTGTAAAAAGTAAGATACAAAACCATATTAATATATTGAAAGAATTATTAGTTACGAGGTTAAGTTGTAGATAAGCGAGAAATAGAATGAATATACGAGTATATGCCTGATTCTGAAATGATACCTTTAACCACTGAGTCGTGTGGGAAATTTTTTACTAGAAATTATTACAGTTTGTTGTTACATTAATCAACATTTTATATTTTAGTAGACTATTGTTTATAGTTAGTATAGCGCATGTTTAATTTTTTTTTGTTTTGAATTTTTATTTTTGTTATTTAGGTAGAATGTACGCCTCCATACAACATCGCCAACGTTGATCTCTGCCGGTTTTCGGTGAAGATTATACGATTGGCAGCCTCGCCGATGAGCGTTTAACAAAGGCGCTTGTGTTTTGTCGACATGTTTAATTACAATACACTCTTTATCGGGGGACATCCGATAAAACCGTTGACGAATGGGGAGACTCCCCTGTATCAATAGAGCGAGTAATGAGTGAAGTGCGACCAAGACCCCGCTTTTGAGAAGAAATATCAGAAAATTGGGAAATAATATTATTAGCGGTGGCTCTCTGATCAGCTGTGAAGTGGTCATTAGATATGAGATGACTAGCGGCGCTTTGTAATTCCGAGATGCTAGTATTATATTTATTTTGGAATGCAACCGTTTCCAAGTGATTAGGAAATAAATTAAACCCACTCCAGAAATCCATTCCTAGGATTAAGGAATCCTTAATTCCAGGTACAATGTGAGTAACCAAGGAAATGGTTTTATTTTGGAACTCGAATGAAAGTAAAACCGAGCCTAGTGAACGGTGATAAATTGCAACGATTTAGTATTATTAAGTTTTAACCCTCTTGAGAAAAGATAATGAGAATTATTACCTAGGATAGTAGTACTAGATCTGGAGTCGAGTAGACCAATAGTATTTTTTCCATTTATTTTAACGGGGACGTAAGGAGTACGATTAATTGAGCTGCCGATTGGAGAAGGATGTGGATTATTAAAAAATTTAGAGATATAATTTAACCACTCCTGCCATTCAGTTTTGGAAGTTTTATTTATTTTAGAGGATTTTCTCCAATCGTAACCTACTTGTATTTTTTTTTGTGTAATAGTTGTATTCTACAAGTAGGACAATTATTCACTTTGAAACCTTTTAGACCACACTTAAAACAGATTAAAAAGCGTTGTTGTTTGCAAGAATGCAAGCTATGAGAACCGGTTCTACACCTCGGGCAGAATTGTTTAGATTTGAAAGGTACGTTATAAATCGCATTAGATTGAACTGTTTCGCAATTGTTAACGGAAAATGGTTGCGTGTTATAATTTTTAAACGTAGGATATTTTTTTTTATTATTATTGTAGAAAGTGCTGTTGTTGGTGTATTTTTTTAGAATATTAGTATTAGTATTATAAGCTAACTCAGGAGCCAAGGTCTCAGAAGTAATTTCAGGCGGTTCAGAGAAATCCTTATTACGACTATTATATTTTTCAAAATTCCTACAGACACCAATTAAAGAAGGAATATCCACAACATTAGTTGTTAAAAGCGAATTAGTATAACAAGGCCTAATATTATTTGGGGTGCTAATTTGTCCGGTTTACCTCCTAGTGGTGCACCCCGGGCAACGTCGGCAGTCGCCGGCGGCTAAAATTCCGGACAGGACGGGTCTCCACGTGTCCCTCTGACTGAGCAGAGGGCACAGCGGATAGACCAGGCGTCGGAGTCGGTGGGGCCAGACTGGCTCACCGGGCTCTGGAGAGGGGGGACAGTGGGGCCACAGCGGCCCCCTCCATCCCAAATCGTAAACCTGAGCGCGTGTCTGTGGTTACGTCTCGCGGGCATACAGGAACGAGGGTCTTGGCTTAATCGCCCGGACCGCGAGGAAGACAACCTCTATAAAAAATTACCCCGAATCTCAAGCTCTGGCTGATAAAAGAAGTGCCGCATCGTCCTCAGCACTGACATCCCTGCCGTGCCAGGGAGGGCATGTTTCTTTTGCCGCGACGGCGGCCAAACCACCGGCGGCCAAAGCACCAGCGGCAAAACCTTCGCCGGCTCCTTTAGGCCAAAAAAAGTCGAGGAAAAAGGACAAGGCGGGACAAGCCCCGAGGGGTCAGCCCCGAGAGGAGTTCCCGCCTCTGCCAAGCGCCGCTGCGCCTCCGCGTCCTACTGCGCCGAGACAAACGGTCGCACCCTCACGGGCTGCGGCGGTCGCACCCCGAGCTCCTGCCCCCGCCCCTGCCACTGCTACGTCCTCAGACGGGGACTGGCAGGTGGTTGGGCCCCGGCGATCCCGGGCCAAGGGTCGCGGCGCTGCCTCGGAGCGTGAGGCGGCGCCTGTGTCTCAGAGGGGAGAGGCCCCGAAGGCGCCGCAAAACAAGCGGAAGAGGTCGCGCAAGATTAAAGTGCCGAAGGCGGCAGCGGTGGTCATCACCCTGCTGCCCGAGGCCAAGGAAAAGGGCCTGACTTATGAGGCCGTCTTAAAACGTGCCCGGCGGGAAATAAACGTCTCCGACCTCGGGGACGTTTCCGCTCGCTCCCGCCAAGCCCGGACAGATGCTCGAATTTTCGAGTACCTGGGGCCAGAGGGCACCAAGACGGCCGACGCAATGGCCGTGAGGCTGCTGGGCCTGTTCCCAGAAGAGAGTGGTGTCCGGGTCGCTAGACCCGTGAAGTGCGCCGAACTGCGCATTTCCGGGCTGGACGATTCCGTGACGGCGGAAGAGATCCGGGAGGCGATCGTCTCGAAAACCGGGTCTCCCAGCAGCGCCGTCCGGGTGGGCATCATTCGCCCAGGTCCAGGTTGTGTGGGTGCCGTCTGGGTCTCGTGCCCTGTCGCGGCGGCCAAGGATTTGGTCGCCGCCGGTAGACTTCTGGTGAGCTGGAGCGCCGCGCGGGTAACCGCGCTGGAGCCCCGGCCTGCCAGGTGCTATAAGTGCATGGCGGTCGGTCACACCCGGCCGCTGTGCACTAACTGCTTCGACTGCAGCGGGCTCTGTTTCCGCTGCGGTCAGGCAGGGCACCAGGCGGCTGCCTGTTCTGCCACCCCACACTGCCCCGCGTGCGCGGCGGGCAATCGCCCCGCCAACCACTGTATGGGGCGAGTGGGGTGCAGGCCTCCGGCCAAGTCAGGCCCTAAGAGGGGGGTGGGCAGCCAATCGGCCCCGGCTGCCCAACCCGGCGCGGCTGGACCGCCGCAGCGCATGGAGGAGGATATCGTGGTCCAATAACGGATCACGACGCTATCCTACTCCAAGGGAATTTCGGCCGTTCCGCCAGGGCGCAGGACCTCTTCCTGCAATCCATGGCGGAGCGGTCGATCGGTGTTGCCGTAGCCGCGGAGCCCTACATAGCCCCGGATCGCCCCAATTGGGCGGCGCTACCCGCCGTGGCGGCTCCGTGGCGGTCGTCGGCTCGGCGGCGCCGCATTCCCCGCCCTTGTCACTCAAAGACCAGGGCACGGGATATGTAGCGGCTGAATGGGGAGGGGTCACGCTGTATGGCGTGTACTTCTCCCCTAGTCATAGTTTGGCGGCTTTCGAGGTCCTCCTGCACAATCTGGAGACCTCGATACGGCGTATAGCACCGAGCCCTGTGCTCGTGCTGGGGGACTTCAACGCCAAATCAACGGCGTGGGGGTCCCCCAGGACGGACGCCCGAGGTGCGGCGGTCGAAGAGTGGGCGGCAGCGGCGGACCTCGTGTTGCTAAACCGAGGGTCCGCCCTAACGTGCGTGCGGCGCGGGGGCGGGTCGATAGTGGACCTTTCGTTCGCTAGCCCCGGTGTCGCCGCACGCGTAAGGAGCTGGCGAGTCCTGGAGGAGGTCGAGACCCTATCTGACCACAGATACATTCAGATAGAGGTCTCCCGGACCCTTCAGGGCGCCAGCAGGGGTCGCGCGGCGGACAGAACTCCCGCTTTTCCGCGATGGGCTGTGGGTAGGCTCGACCGGGACCTGCTAGTGGAGGCGGCCATTTTTCAATCTTGGCTGCCTCCCCCCTGACGGAAGACGTGGGCGCCGAGGTTGGCCGCATTCGCGGCATGCTTACGCAGATCTCCGATGCGGCCATGCCCCGCGTGTGGCGCCCGCCTCGACGGAAGGGGGTCTACTGGTGGTCCCCGGAGCTGGCGGACCTCCGTGCGGCCTGTATTCGTGCCCGGAGATCCTACACCCGCAGCCGACGTCGCCGAATCCGCGACGAAGAGCGGGAGGGCCAGCTGTATGCGGCGTACAGCAGTGCGCGCGCTGCGTTAAAGCTGGCCATCTGTCGCGCCAAAGACGCGAAAAGGCAGGAGATGCTGGAGGGTCTCGAGCGTGACCCCTGGGTCATGGCTCCGCCAGATGATGACCGGAAGGCCGACGACGTGAAGGTACCGCCCGTGATGACGACGGAAATGGGGGCGGCGGCAGCGCGTATGCGGAGAGGCGCCGCCCCCGGGCCGGAGCCCCCTCCGGCCTGAGTGCTGGCCCTGGTCCTCGACCACCTTGAGCCCCGCCTCGGGGGACTGTTCGGCGCTTGCTTGGTGTCCGGACGGTGCCCTGACTGCTGGAAGGAGGGGAAGCTCGTGCTCCTGCCGAAGCTTGGACGGCCTCCGAATACAGTCTCGGCCTTCAGGCCCATCGTGTTGCTGGACGAGGTGGGCAAACTCCTCGAGCGGGTAGTCGCTGCCCGCATCGTCCGGCACCTAGGAGCGGTCGGCCCCGACCTGTCCGACGCCCAGTTTGGATTTCGGGCGGGTCGGTCTACGGTCGACGCCATACTGCGCCTGAAGGCCGCGGCTGCGGAAGCCGTCACCTCGAGGGATGTGCTGTTGGCGGTGTCGCTCGACATCGCCAACGCCTTCAATAGTCTGCCATTCGGCTGCATCAAGGAGGCACTCCGGTATCATGGAGTGCCCCTCTACCTAAGGCGGCTGGTGGCAGACTACCGAGCGATGGTTGGCGGTGACAAGGCCTGGACCGCGGTCGCCGCTTTCTGCGAGGCTGTCATCTCGCGGAAGGAGGTGGCGGAGAGGGCCCGGGAGGTATCCTCGTTTGCGGACCCGATTCGCAGCCGGCGCGCGGTGCGGCACGCGCGCGCTTACCTGCGCCTGATGCCGCCCTAGCCGTGGCCGCGGACGGTGGGGTCGGGGAACACCCTGCCGTCCGCGGAAGCCTACCGCGAAGGTGCGACGCCCAAGTGCGCGAGGCGTCGCTCAAGAGAGGGTGCCCGAAGGGGCTGCCGCCTGCGGATCGCGGTCGAAACGACGCGGTACCCGTGATCCGCCGTAGTAAGGGCGGGTGGAGGCGCACGGTGGGATTTTAGTGGGTGAGAGGCCCACACTACCCCGTTGTCTCCCCGGGCAGCGGGGTGTGCGGTAGGACATTTTTGCCCACCTAAAATAAAAAAAAGGCCTAATATTATTTAATAAGATTTCGAGTTTTTCAGACTCGCTGATAGGTGTAGGCATAATGTTAGGTTAAATAAATCACAGAGTAATAGATATTTGTATGATATAGATTATTCTGTCTAACATCAAAATCAAATGACATTTGTTCGTTCGGTGACCGGCCGTTACGGCCCTTTATTACAACAGTGAGTTACAACCTCGCTATTAAAGATCGCGGTTCGACATGACTGTCGTTGGCAACGAGCGCTCGTCGTCGTTTTTAAAGTGAATCGTGCAGTAACCCCGCAGGGCGTCTCCAGCCAAGACCTCCACTTTAGGACGGTAGCGCGGCGGGCATCTTCCCGCCACGATGAAATCGCGCTCGACGAGGGGCGGCTGCCCTCTGCCCGCGCCGGCGATGCTTGCCGATAAAAGTCGGTGAGCACCTCCGCCTCCAGGTCCCACGAGGGGGTTCCGGCCAACGCGCAGGTTGCATCGCACGAGACTCTCTGTGGACGCCACAGATGGGCCCTATTGCGAGCGGCCAGATTCGGCATCAAACGCCCGAGGGAGGATACCGTGCCGACGAGTCTTGGCGCAAGACGATGAAAGTGCTCGTCGAAGTGCCACGGTCCATCCAATACCAGGCCCAGATACTTAATATGGGCCTGGATCGGGATACCCACTCCATAACCATTATCGAGGCGCTGGCGGGTGGGCCACGTTTGGGCCCATGAAATAGTAGGGCCTCCGACTTTTCAAGGGCCACCCTAAGCCCCAGCGTGACCATCTCTGCGGTACCTAAGGTGGCCAGCGTTGCCGCCTTCCTCGAGGGTCCCGCCCCGGGCTGTGACGAGCGTGTCGTTGGCGTAGCAAATGCAACAGCTTAGTGGCTTAGAGCACTTCCCCGGCTTGTTCCCACTATATGAAAATTTGTGACGAATATAAATCACAAATTATTAGGGATGGATGCTACCTTTAGGTAGGCACCTTTTTTTTTGTTTAGGTGAGGAAAAATGTACCTAACCGCACACCCCGTCGCTCGGGGAAGCGAACAGGGTAGTATGGGGCCTTCACCCACTAAAGAAACCCGCCGTGTGCCGTCCTCCGCCTTTATTGGCGGGCCACTGGAACTATGTTATATTCCTTCGGTGGTACCTTTAGGTTGGAACCTAAATAGCGCAAATTCAATATTTTTAAAATAAGGGATATTTAATATACCAATATTTAAAAAAAAATCGATATATCGATAGTTGTTGGGGTCTTCCTTCATCCCTAATTGACAGCTGTCATACCACAGATAAAGGCTTTGTTCCGATACACTGTGAAACCAATACTTTGTATGAAATGGAAGTAATGACAGATCAGTATACTGGACTTCATTCCGTTATAAACAGTAACCAGTATAGCTAACTATAAAGGAACGACTTCGCAGTATACTAAATTGACATCACACCTTGCAGTGCTCGCAGTGTATATCGGAACACACCCATATTACGCTGTCATCGTAACTATTAAGATGGCGGATGATAGCCAAAGTAAAGCGTGGCATTCACGTTGCGACGGTTGTACAAACAGTCCTACGGACTTAGGTCGTATACGACTTGTTCGATCGTGAATTGCTTGGTCGCAAAGCGAACTGTACGACCAAGGTTAGGCCGCAGGTCCGTTGAAATACTCATCAAACTTTGCGACACGATCTAACTTGTCGTAACGTGTGTACGTAGTGTTGGAGTTTGCGACGGTCCGAACGACTGAGGTAGGTAGTAGTAGGTAGTTATTTTGATTTTATTCTTGTAAATGATTAGATGTCCCGCGTCAACATGAAGGACAAAATTTAAAAAAGGTTTCTTTCCGAGTTTCTATCACTATATGAACGACATTCATGTTTGTGGTCGACACAAAGTTCATCGTATAAAAACAAATCACTCAGAAATTCCGCATATGACGAACTAATTAAGAAAGCCAAAGAATACTACCCGGAAGCAAATAAAAAATATGTTTCTTTAAAAATTGCCGATTTACGATCGGCATTCCGCAGGGAACTAAGAAAAGTGATTAAATCCCGGAAAACAGGTTGTGGAGCCGAGGATGTTTATAAACCTACTCTTTGATACTACGATTTATTGATTTTCATTGTGGAAGATGAAATCGGAAGAGTGGGTATATTTTCAGAGGATAGTGATGTGGTAAGCAGATAATTCTTTTTCAGTTTGTCAAAAAATGTCTGTGTCTCTTTGTAACGGTCTATTTTTTTTTCTCACCTGAAACGCTGAACTGATTTTGATGAAATTTGGTACCTACTTATGTTAATAATTAATGACAGAAAGGACAACAGAAATCCCTAGGCAGCGCGATATAAACCAAATTTAATGCGGATGTATGTATGAGCAGAAGGTTTGTACCTAATGATTAAATACGTAAGTATATTTCTCTCTTTTTTTTCAGAATGATAATTATCAGAGCGACTGTCCGTCACCACTTTCACCCTCGTCGATTCAAGCTTCTGAGCTGTCAATACCACCAACGTCATCGATACCTTCATCTCAAGCAAGTGGAGTTTCGGCAATAAAAAATCCAGTTCTTTGAAAAGAAAAAAAGAAAATCTATTTGAACTCGCTACTAAACATTTATCAGCTGACCTTAGTGATGAAAATATAACTGGCCTAAAATTAGGCTCTCAACTAAAAAAAATGTCAAATGAACAGCGTTTGTTAGCAGAAAAAATTATCAGTGATGTTATGTACTATGGACAAATAAACAAGCTATATGAGGGATGTTTTCAGTATAAACCGAATACTGCTACTGCTCCACTCACACAAACATTTCATGAAAATTTCCGTAATTATAGTAGTTTGCCTTATGTTAACAATTTTAAATCGTCATCTTTGAGACAGCAGAGACAAGACGATACAGTTGTTACATTATATTCATCATCAAATCAAACTCAGAATGAGAACCATAAATTTGTAATTCTGAAACAAGAAGTTATAAAATCTCCTCCAAATCATTTTCAAAATCATTCATATGCCCAAAACTCCAATTTCAAATGCACTTTGGCGCAAGGGTTGGATGAATACTTGGTTTTTCCAAATACTAATGATGATAGCGCGTAGAAGAGCATTTTGTTGGATAAGGAAATTCAAACTTTTAGCTAAAACTTTATTTGTTTTAATATAAAATAGATACATTTAACAAAGTTCACAAACCATTGCATTTTGATTCATGATTAATAATAAAACAGCAGAAATTATAATGAGTGTATCATTTTTTCTTGAAAATCAACCTTACCAACAGTATTAAAGTAACGTTTGAAATGGTCTCGTACATTTTTTGCGTTTTGATTAGAATATCGAGATGATCTTGTTATATCCAAAGGTGTTAATTCGCCAATTTCTCGCCACAAACCACATGTAATACTACCGTATCTGTAGTTTTCGGTATCAACCAGTCTAGGTGTTATATAGTGATTTTGAAGATTTCTTTTTACGTAATTACGTAGTACACAACTGGCTAGAACCACTGCATCAATGTTTTCCAATGTTAAGTTTATAGTAGTATGAAACACACGAAATTTGCTTGCTAAAATTAAGCATTTTCCACAATCCTTCTGGCTCTACTTAATCTATAATTAAAAATTTTTTCATCATGTGTTATATTAGATTCTGGGTAAGGTTTCATAATGTTCTCCCTTAAAGGAAACGCTTGATCTGCTACAAACACAAATGGAAATTTATACATGATCTGTGATGATAGTCTTTGTGGTTTTGGTATATTTAATTCGTTTCTCTCTAGGTTTTCAGAAAGTTTTGGTTGCTGAAACAATCCCCCATCCGATACCTTTCCGTTAACTCCTGTGTGAACGTAGACAAATTCATAATTTGCGTTCATAACAGCGAAAAATATGACACTAAATGTGCCTTTATAATTAAAAAATAATGAACCGCTGTTCTGTGGTTTAGTTATTTCAACGTGCTTCCCATCCATGGCACCGATACAATTATCAAAATTCCATATTTGTTTAAATTCATATGAAATTTTTCTCCATTCATTTTCTGTAGTAGGTAGGGTAGGTAGTTCTGTAGAGGTAAAGAAAATATAATTAGTTAAACTACAAAATAAAAACAAGAGTGAGTCAAGTCGAGTTGGGGAAAGAGTTATCATATCAGCGTACACAAGACACCATTATTATAAATAGCCTGTGTCATAAAGCTGTAACAGAGCTATGTCTGTGCATTTATGATATTTGAGAAAAAAATACTGTAATAGGCTATATAGGCGTGTCTAAACACAAAACAATTTTTTTTAGAATTTTTGTCTGTTTCTCTTTTTATCTGTGTTCGCGCATCACGCAAAAACTACTAGACAGATTTTAATGTAACTTTTTAACTTCCCGCTAAGAAAATTGAAAATTTTCAAAAGTTGTGTGTGTTTGTGTGTGTGTGTGTGTATCCGTATGTAAACCTCTCATAACTTTTGAACGGATTAACCGATTTCATCAGGGTGAAATATTTAAAAAAAGTAAAAAAAAAACAAAAAAATTACCCTTAAATAATCACTTTTTAAGGTATTGTGGATAGCCCAACACGTTTCCGGTATAATCTTTCCGATTAGCTCAGGTGACACTCGATAAGATGTTTTTAAATCTTCATAAGTTCTCCCTGTGGCTAAAAACCGTAATGTGATTGCTAAGCGGGTCTCTGCATTTACTGCATCTCTCATCAAAGTATCTTGTTTGGTAATCTGTGTTCTAATGGCCTCTAGTAAATTACGATAAGTTTCATCATTCATTCAACCGTAATTAATGTAGTCACCGGGTTCTTCGGACACCAATTCATCGAGCAAGTTCATATCGTTGTATATATTTCTTCTGAGTAACCATTTTTTTGACCATTTACATTTCTTTTTCCTTTTATTTTCGTCCATGCATTCTACTAAAGCTACAACAAGCGCAGCATTTGTCCGTTTTTTCATAATATTCATTTTGCGAAACAAGAGCACTGTATCGTACTGAAGACATCAAACGACTGTGGTGAATTTAAAAGGAACATCCCGAACATCGATACGACAGAGTCGCAACGTGTGTGTGGTAAGCGAACTGTCGCTGCGACGGTTCGACACGACAGTCTTTGCGACCGTCGCAACGTGAATGCCATGCTTAAGTCACTTTTACTTTTTACTAGATATATAAAGTTAAGGGCACCTCCTCTTATTTACAGCTCAATGGTAAATTTTTAAGATGTCATCAGATAGTGGAGAAGCTAATATACTATTACACCTCAGACTAAATACATATAGACTTCTGTTCTTAGTAGTATTACACATACCAATGTTATTATTATGTAAAATAGAAATCTTCCTCCGTTCGACAGCGTACACATTCCATTAGCACAAAGCTTTAGGCAAAGAGTAAAATAATCTAAAAAAGCTCAGACTAAATAAAAAAAGGCATTAGGATGTGTTTAATATCTTCAATGGTAGTTATCTTAGTTATTATCCTAGATAAATTATCTTTTATCTATCTTTTAACCATGGACCTATAATACAACTGTTACTTCCATGCTTTTAACTAAGGTTATAATCTCAGGATCTCAGGTTATTAAATACCTATATATAGCTTTATATAGAATTGACTTGACTCGACTTCTTGGTTTATGGGTTTTGTGACATGTCTTCACAACTTCCGCCAATGTCCGTTTCGTTGTCCGTTTCGTTCGTGTTAGTTTCTATATATAGACTAAGTTGTCCATGTGCTATTATGACATATCTGTCAAGCTGTGAAGTGTCAAAGTGTCAACTCGTTTTTCCGTTGTAGCAAGATGACATTTGAATTGAAAGAAAATAAATACTTTTTGTGATTATTTAATTTTCTGATTTAACTTTTATTTTAAAATATGCGCCGGGTAAAATGAATGTTATCATATCTAAAATATTAGAAAGTACTAAAAGTAACCTTTTGTCGTCGTAAATAGATATCAGAATGTGTAAATACACAAGTTTACTGAGTTGATCTATCAATACTTTCGTCGTGATTTTATAGTGCTAGAAAATGACTTCCACAGACCTAACATTAATTGAAAGATTACAGAAAGAAAATTTAGAACAATTTTTTACTTTAGTACGCATGCATTTGTCGTTTGTTGTAGACATTAATTCAGACGAGTAAGTGAAACTTCGTTAATTTCAGTTAACCTTGTGTCGTTATAAAAAAGCTGAAGTCGCTTTTATTTCCAAGCAATATTATATTCTCCGTGGTTACAGACTGAAAATATATAGTAGCGCCTAACTATCCCATTCTACGGGTGTTGTAATACCTAGATATGAAATTAAAAATAAGTAATAAAATAAAAATGAAATCTCTTGAGCGCCTCGCCTACTATAGAGGATGGTTTTATCCGCCAGGGCAACATTAGTGAGCTTATATAACTATTTACTGAACTGTGGCTAAGCACTGCCTTGATATACTTAACAGCAGTTGGCTGTAAGCTTAATATTGTCACCATATGTAATAAAAACAAATACTTAAACATATTTTTTTATAGCCATAGTACTTCATAAAAGCCATAACATTTATGGAATCTAACATGAAACAGTTATTAGTAAAACATGTTATGATATAGGAATTCTACTGATGTGTTAAATTTTCAGTGTTGATTGTTCAACTGACAAACCAAAGCAGTTCCGGTGGAACTTCAATAAGAAAACAAAGAATTCTCAAACTAATTCTAGTCAAATAAATATTAATACCACAAAGAATTGTGTAGAAGTGAACTCAAATACAGAAGCAGGATTATTACGAGTGAATGAACTTATAGATTTTCTATCGAAACCAGACAGTATGTATGCTAAATATTTTCTGACTTTACATTTTTACAGCTTAGAGTGCTATGACGTCCGGACGTGCGATGTGCGACTGGTTAAGAAGATATATAATGTGAAAGTGGAAGGATGTAGGTACAGGAGGAGACAGAGGTTCACCTACCTAGACCAAATCGGTCATGTATTGAAAGAAGGTGGAGTCAGGAGTCTCCGAAACCGACGAGTGTGTATGAAGAGAATTATGAATGTTGAGGAAGTGAGAGATGTAAACAAGAATAGAGCCATTTGGCACTCTGTTAACTTTGCCTACCCCGCAGGGGAGATAGCGTGATGATAAGTAAGTAAGTACAAACAAATTGTATATTAAGCTACTCTAACAAAATATAGTATTAAAATGTGAATTGATGTATTTCTTGTATTATACAAAGAGGAGGCATAATATTGCCAAACCAATGATAAGTAATTACAAGCCGAAAATATGTAACTAGTTTGAAGACACATCAATCAAGATATCTGTATCATCTCATCATATCTGTATTACTTCATTATACATTGCATTAAATATATCAACAGAGACTGTTTAAGTAAGTCATAGAAGTGTTCCTTGCCCAATATATTGCAATATAATGTAGTTATACCATAATATAAGGCAGTGTTGAGAAGCAATCTCTTAAAAAAGTGGATTATGAATTTTTTCCCGGGTTTTTCTTGTCAAAAGCCTCACTTAGACAATGTTAAGTGCTAATACCCACGAAAAAAGATATATTTAATTTTGAATTTGTGGTTGATAAAAAATATATTTATTCAGCTGTGTGGGGCCGACTTTAGAATTGTCCCACCCCTCTCTACCCTCGGGAGTCGTAAGAGTCGACTGAGGGAATACCGGCGGAGTGGGCAGCAGCACTCCCTCGAGTATTAACAACATTCACTGCGATCGCCAACCCGCCTGCCAAGCGTGGCGATTACGGCATTATCCCCCATGACGGGCCCGCTCGTTGGGCGTTCTCTTGGGGAAGCCTATATAGTGGACGTCTACCAGTGGACGTTGAAAGGCTGATGGATAGATGGATGGATGGATGGAAAAAATATATAATACTTGATACTGGTTGCTCTGGGAGAGTATCACAGACAAACACTCAAATTAGTATGAACTTTTTTAAATATTGTTTAGGTTTTTGGAGCTACCTAAGAGTCATTACGCATTGTCGACTAGTCGCCGGCAACTCAGTCGCTGGCGACTGTGACTTACTATAGTTTAAATAGATGTTTACGCACTTGGTTGTTGGTCGTCCGGGCCGGGCGACACGCCGCGTAGCGACAGTGCGTAATGGCTCTTAACAAACATAGGTACATAACTTTTATAAAAGAATAAAAAATAACATTGACTTGTGAATAAATGAGCATACATGTTACAAAAATTACAGATGTTACTCAAGAAGGGATATTTCGACGCACTGGCTCGCTAGCTCGGCAGCAGGAGCTAAAAAACTTGCTCCTCACAGGGTCAAACCTTGGCCTTGAGGAGGGAAGGTTTACAGTCCATGATTGCGCATCAGTATTAAAAGGTTTTCTGGCTGAATTACCTCAGCCCTTACTAATGGATCAGTATTATCAGACATATTGTACTTTAGCAGGTGAGTCTTGTTCAGATTTTAAAGACAGCTAAAAAATAATAAAAGAACTAGCCTTTGCTCGCGGCTTTGCCGCACCCAAAAGCTAGTTTTTGGGTTATACCTCAGGCTCCCGATATAGTAGCGGGATAAAATGTATACCAGTCCAATCAAGAGCTATCAAATCGTGATGCGCGAACAAACAAACAGATAAACAGACAAAAAATCTAAAAAAAAACGTTTTATGTTTAGACACGCCTATATAGCCTAATTTAGTCATTTGTTTTTAAATATATTAAATGTACAGACACAGCTATGTTACAGCTTTATAATAGTATAGATAGATGTTAATAAAAAGAAATACGTTAGTATTGTAAAGTATCTTAACACTCCTAGATACAGTTCGTAAGTAGTAATTTGTTTATTATTTCATAAAATGTAGATTTTGTGCATATGGCTTCCTGCACTTGTAGTTACTGCGGGTGAATGGTTAAATAAACAGACAGGGCTTTTATACTCTATTCCAATTATAAAGTCCCATTTGACAGATGTCAATAATCAAGTACTAGTAAAGTACCGCTATAGTCTATACTCGACGATATTGATCTTCGATTACTATTAACGAACAAATTTAAATCGTATTGACAGAAAAAGGATTAGCATCAAATTAAAATTTATATAATTTTTTTAAATTTTTATATATATATTTTTTTTCATTTGTTTTATTTCCATCCATCAAAGATCACTATCTCGTCTGCCACCAAAATTAAAATCTATATAAATAATGTTCTTTAAAACTGAAATTTCACAGCTCAATACCCACCAAATGTAGAAACATCAGAAGTGAAACTGCTGACAGCTTTGCAACTGTTATTATTACTGCTGACACCATCACACAGGAGTTTTTTAAAAAGGTTACTGAGACTGCTGCGGCTGGTTGCAGACAATGAAGCTTCAAATAGAATGTCACCTGATACTTTGGCTACTATGTTTACACCGCATTTACTGTGTCCTAGAAAGGTGAGTACACTCAGGGTGATTCCAGTTATAGATATTGGATTTGTGTTGTTGTTAGTTTATCATGTACGTATTTAATACGCTCATTATACCTTTTTAAGAACCAAACTTTTTTTGCACGCCTCATAAGCGAAGCGTTGAGGTGGGTACTGCTCTCGTTTTACGCTGAACAACTGATTTTTCAAACTTAAAATGTCTCTATTTATCATATATTGCACTTGTAAAATAATATATAGACACACATATCAAGAAAAAACACTATTTTTAATACTCATAATATCTTTTATACCATTTTTGTTATTTAAACTGGTTAAAAAACTGTTTAAAAATGTTCTGTCTTGGAAGTGTGTTGTAGGTATATTCGGATAATGTATGTTGTTAACGCCTTCAACTAGGGACAGAGGGGCGCGAGGGCGGGGAACGCGGATCGCTGCTTGTAACGAAGAACTCGCGCAGCACTCACCGTCAATCACGGCCCGAATAAACATAATTTTGTAATTTCATTAATAAACATATAAGTACATTATATAATTTTCATCATTCATCTCAGCACTGATCCCCAACATTGGACCTTCGTCGCGGGATATTCAGAACCAGAGGATCATCATTGTATCGGTTGTATCGTTTCAATTGAAAACAACGACCAAATCTTACCCACAACGCTACGCAAAGTTGCTTTGGAAAGTTTCCGAAGAAGAAATCCTAGGATAAAGAGGTAGAGAGTGTATAACGGATTGGTTTCGAAGTGTATTAATACCGTGCTTTTGCATTACAGTTTCGTGAATTCTTCATTCTCGGTGATACTTGTAAGTACTTCTTTCTTTCTTCTTTCCACATAGCCACATAGCAAAATGGGAGTAGAATTAGATTTGCGTGACTTAATTAAAAGAAGAGGAAATTTGCGTGGTAGACTTACTCTCTTTGGAAAATACATAAATTCCCTTGATAAAGCCTCGTTAGTTGAAGAAAAGCTTGTCGAGTTACAGTTGCGCATAGATAATACTGAACAAATTTTTAGTGAGTTCCAAGATGTACAATCGAAGATCGAGGACATTACCGACGAGGAGACGGAGTTGACGGCTCAGTTGCAGTTTAGGGAAACTGTAAAATCACAATATTATTCGTTAATATCTATAGCAAAGTGCCTTAGTAAACCTAAAGTTAAGTCCGCAATATTTTCGTCTAATACAAATAACGTTATAAAATGACCTACTATTTCCTTACCCTCCTTCGACGGCTCACTTGAAAATCGGTTAGAGCATCGTGATACATTTATTTCTTTAATTCATAGTGCAATTGAAATAGATCCTATTTAAAAATATCACTATTTACGTTCCTCACTAAAGGGCAGTGCTTTGCAGGTGATCAAATCGTTAGAATTTAGTACCGACAACTACCAGGTTGCTTGGGATCTGTTAATTAATAGGATCATAACATATTATTAATTAACAATCACGTTAAGTCTTTGTTTTCTTTACAAACGATAGCAAAATAATCTCTCATTCAACTTAGAAAGTTAATAGAATTAGCACTAAAAAACTTAAGATCGTCAAAAAAATTATGCGGCGGATAGTGTGCGCGTGAACGCATCTTCATTTATACATTCTAATCACTCGAAGCAAGCCGTGCAGTCTATACCATTAGAACAGGTGTTGCTTTCAACTGCGCTCGTTGAGATTTGTAATAATAACGCATACACCGTTGCGCGCGCGCTTCTCGATAGTGGCAGCCAGCGATGTTTTATTACAGATACATTGTGTAAAAAATTACGTTTAACAACTATACAGTCCACGCTCACCATTACTGGGATAGGTAACAGTGTTTTACGATCGGAACAGTCATGTGACCTACTTATACGTTCGAAAGTTAGTAGTTTTAGTAAACGTTTACATTGTTCAGTTTTACCTAAGATCACATATAGCTTACCGAACACTCATGTTGATGTTAATTCGTTAAAAATTCCGCACAACGTTATACTCGCGGATCCAGGCTATCACATCCCCTCAGACATTGATGTGCTGATCGAAGCTGATGTGTTTTGGAGTTTATTACAAGAAGGTCGAATCCGTTTGCCCAACGGGCCTTATTTGCATAATACTCATTTAGGCTGGATTATTTCAGGTACGGTCATAGCAAACAGCAGTCTACTAATAAGTACACTAATAATATTGTTTGTTGTTCATTCTCAAGTTCGTTAGATAACCAGTTAAAGTGTTTTTGGGAATTAGAAGAACTTCATAACCACAAATCAACTAATAACATTCTCACAGCGGATGAGAGGTTGTGCGAGGAACTTTTTACCTCCAGCACCTCCCGCGATAGTGACGGTAGATTTTTAGTACGAATGCCGTTACGAGAATCAGCTGATTGGCTCGGCGATTCTTGTGAGTTAGCAAGGAGTAGGTTTTTATCTTTAGAGCGAAAGTTAGATTGTTCGCCCGAGTTAAATTGTATGTATACCGACTTTTTACAAGAATATTTAGCGTTAGGACATATGACGCGCGTTGATACGTTCACATCACCGTCTTACTTTTTACCACATCATTGCATACAACGCGAAAGTACCACTACAAAACTACGCGTAGTATTTGACGCAGGTGCATAAACATCTACTGGCAAGTCGTTGAATGATATTCAGTTTATCGATTTCAATTTCAATTATATCACAACTCTACGACCCACTGGGATTGTTAGCGCCTATTATTATTATTACTAAAATTCTTATGCAGAACCTTTGGCTTCATAAAGTTGGCTGAGACGTTCCAGTTCCTACTGATATAGCATGTTCGTTTAATAACACATTAACTTCATTGCAATATTTGCATGAAGTACGCGTTCCGCGTCATGTAACTACACAATACGCAAAACATGAAGTTACTGTGAAACTATTATGCGCAAAAAGTAAGGTTGCGCCTTTAAAACCAATTAGTATACCGCGTCTTGAGTTGTGCGGTGCCCTTTTAGGCGCGACTATATGATAAGATTAAGAAGTCAATGAATTTAACGTTTGAAAAGGTTTTTTTGGACCGATTCAACAATCGTTTTGGGTTGGTTGCGTACACATCCAACTTCATTAAACACTTTTGTCCAAAATAGAGTGGTTGAAATTAATGACTTGACGGATGGTTGCATTTGGTCACACGTACAAGGCGTGTGCAACCCGGCTGATTTGTTGTCGCGCGGAGTAAACTTACCGGTTTTAATTCATATGGAGTTATGGTGGTCTGGTCCAAGGTTCTTTCTCGACAACAATCTAAATGAATGTAATTCAGATATTTCATTAAATAATTTACCTGAACTCAAATCTCATAACGTAACGGTTCTACATTCGTCATGTACAGTTTTTCCTTTTGAAAAATTTTCATCTTTTTGAAGTTATACTTCTTTTGGCGCGATAGAGAAAAATGATGAGAGTGAATTTTTACGATGCGCGCGCACATTGACACCTAAATTCTACATCGTGAAGTTAGTTCTAGGTGGCATGCATGAAAATTGATAACTATGTTCAAGTTGTATATTCTAGTATTTTTATATTTAGAACACGTGTTTCGTAAGAGTACAATTAAACAGTTTGAATAAATAAATATTATTTTGGTGTTTTTATTAAATCAATTTCATATACGACGGTGATAGTAATAATTTATTATTTATTAGTATATCTATATATATTGAATATTAGTGGTAAAACTGATTTGAATAAACTGTTTTGAGTGCATTTATAGATTTGAGGTTAATTGTCGGTATGTATAATTTATTTACATCGTTAAATTAAAAATTATTACATTATTATCTAAAAAATATTTTTTTTTTCATTTTGTTTTATTTCTGGTATATTAACAAATTTTATGCATAAATAAAAAAAAATTATAAATTTTCTATACTTGTTTATATTAACCTTAAATGCTCAATGTTTATTTTATCTTTGATCTTAACTATTTGTTAAAATTTGATTTATTGATATTTCAATTATTTTTTTAATGACGATTTAAATCTATTAATTAATAATGACTCTTCAGTTTCAACAACACGGCATGGCACTACTATTGATGGTGTATTCACAAGATACTTATCTACAGTTTCAACGAGACCATTTATATCATATTTTAGCTACCACAAACCTCTTGTTACTCACGTGCCTATTCAGTCACTACGAGAAGAATCTACGAATGTAAAATAGTTTATTTGAAATATTTATTAATATATTTGATTCATTGCCTTAATGATAAATGATTGTATATTTTTACTGTGTTGTCATATTTTTACGTTAATAAAACCTTTTTTATTTAAATAAAATCTTTTTGATTAATTTTAATATTTATCGTTAATCACTACTGCATTTTAGTTTTTTTTCCATACGCCAAAGAAGTATAACTTCTAACGCGTGTACATAAGTACACACATTTTAATTTTTTGCTAATGATACGATCTGCTGCGTATATGTTGCGGTTTATTAACAATGCTCGTTATAAAACTGAACGTAAACATAGTTCGTTGTCTGTAGATGAACTACGTAGGTCAACTATTCTACTAGCACGGTTGTCTCAAATCGACTCATTTCCACTAGAATATAATTCATTTTTAAATAAATCATCGAATATAAAATTTTCACGTAACATGACCGGACTTAACTTGTTTTTTAGTAAGGAGTCATTGATTCGGGTAGGAGGTAGGTTGAGTGACTGTTGTGAGTTTACGTATGATAAAAAACACCCTATACTCCTTTGTGGTAAACATAAATTCACTTTTCTTTTATTTCAATATAAACATAAATATTTGTGTCACGCTTGCCCTCAATTATTGCTGTCGGACATTTGTGAAGAATGGTGGCCGCTTGGTGGTAGAAATCTAGCTCGTTTTATCGTTAATAAATGTGTTCGGTGCGTTAGGTTGAATGGTAGGACGTTTAGCCAAGTAATGGGCAACCTACTATCTGAGCGATTGATTCCCGGCTTTCCATTCATGCACACTGGCACTGATTATTGTGGCTCAGTACATATATTGAGTCGTCAAGGGAGAGGTTCGAGATTAATTAAATGCTACATTTGTATATTCGTTTGTTTTGCTACTCGAGCAATGCATCTCGAGCTGGTCACAACTCTGTCTACTGACGGATATCTCCTCTGTCTTAAAAGATTTATATCACGTAGGGGTAAGCCAACCGAAATATATTCTGATAATGGCAGGAACTACGTCGGTGCGGCTAACGAATTGGGGGATTTTCTATTAAAAAACTCAGGCTCAATCATAGAAAAGGCAGCGTTACATTTGAATTTATTCCTCCATACTCTCCTCATTTTGGTGGCTTGTGGGAGGCGGGAGTGAGGTCCTGCAAGTATCACTTGAGACGGGTTGTAGGGAACTCTAATCTCACTTTTGAGGAGTTTTACACGGTATTGGTACAGGTCGAGGCCGTCCTGATCTCCAGACCGCTTACGCCTCTTTCTGCAGATGTAAACGATCGTCACTGACTGGGCGTTCACTGACCGCTCCAGCCTGCGATGACGTCACCGAGGCAGTCAACAATCGTTTGCCACGATACGACCGGATTGAACAGATGCGTCAACACTTTTGGCAAAGGTGGTCGAAGAAGAGTACATCAGCGAGCTGCAGACGCGAACAAAATGGAAGGTCAACAAAAGTGACATCACAATTCATCGGCTTGTCCTCATCAAAGAAGATAACTTGCCTTCGTTGAAATGGTGCCTTGGACGAGTAGTACAAGTCTATACAGGGAAGGACGGATTTTCATGCGTTTCTAAGATTCGTACAGCCACTGGAGAAGTGCAGCGTTCCTTCTCCAAAAATTGTCCGCTACCTGTCGAGATGCCTGTTGATACCACTGGAACCCAAAGCTTCCAGGGCCGGGAGCATGTTAACGCCTTCAACTAGGGACAGAGGGGCGCGAGGGCGGGGAACGCGGATCGCTGCTTGTAATGAAGAACTCGCGCAGCACTCACCGTCAATCACGGCCCGAGTAAACATAATTTTGTATTTTTATTAATAAACATATAAGGACATTATATAATTTTCATAATTCATCTCAGCACTGATCCCCAGCATATGTTAACACGATAACGACCGAAATACTTTACTAATCGAGTCTTTTTTTTTTCTTTTTAACTTTAGTATTATTACGAATAGAGCCCTATTGCTTTTTTATTAAATAAATAAAAAAAGAGTGAATATTTGCGCTCGACTCGATGGCACAGTGCTACACTAAAACCAGCGCTATATTATTTCGTGAGAACTATTTCTATAGACCAATATATTAGTACTTCTTAGCATTAGCGCTAGATGGCGTATAAGACATGAGAATCATTTTGGTATTTTTTGAAATTAGCGCTATCTATGTGATTTATTGAAAAATACTTAGTAAGACCAATACATTATTAGTTATCAAATAATAAACTTTATTGTGAAAAATGAAGATTATGAGGCGTGCACTTTTGGATTTTCCAAAGTATTTTTTTCATCCCGTCGTTTGGGGCAACGAACAGGGTAGTGTAGCGCTCTCACCCACTAAAATAAATCCGCCGTGCCGTCTCTCCGCCTGTATTGGCGGCCACTGGAACTATGTTACATTACTTCAGTAGTTTAAGAACCAAAGATATAGTAGTAGAATATTTCCAATCTCCTGTGCGAGTGTTGTTGATATGTTTACCACACAAGAAAAATCACATAATGTGATGCACAAATGATTGTTCTTAGGCCTCGTTTAGATACGCTCGGGGCATTGCGCGGCGCGTCTAGCTTCAAGTTGCGCGGTGCTTTGTGTGTTTTCTCCATATCTGGACAAGCAAAGAAAATAAAACACGCGTGATGACACTTGCACATGAACACTCATACATTATGTTGCATGACTAGACGCCAGACACGCCCTGCAACGCCTCGCGTGTCTATAAACCTTAGTCTAGATACATTTTTATGTCCGTCAATTCCAAAAATTATCAATGAGTTCTGAAATACATTCGTCGTCATTGTTAAACTTCAAACCAAGTGTCATGTTAATTGCAGTTATCTCCAGAAACGTTCCATGCCGACTCTATAGCTGTGTCTCCAGTGATTAGCTTCATGATACGTCAGTCATCAAGGTTGTTCAACGCGCCACCACAATTAATCACTGATGCGGCAGCCTACTTCACTGTTAGAGAGAAACGGAGAGCCATGTCGCCTGATGCTGATTTGGATGAGAGTATTACTGACAAGTTAGTTTATTAATGTATTATCCGCGGCGGCTAGCCCCGTCGCGCTTCCTCTCTGAATGATATCCCCGCGTGCCGGGGACGTCACAATTTCGCGGTAGGGTCGTTGCGGATAATCCCTGATCCAACCGCCCGCGGCCTTGGCTAGGGTGGTATTAGGCGCAGATAGTCGCGCCGCACCGCGCACCAGTGGTGGGTCTGTTCAGAGGATATATCGGCCTCCCTGGCCCTTTCCGCCTCCTCCTTCCGCGAGATATTCGCATGCTGGACAAAGCTAAGTTATTTGATTTTTGATCTTCAATGGATTTTAAAAAAAGCTGATGGTTCGCGATTGGATGTCTTCCCGGTCATATCAGATTTCCGCTGTATTGGACTATGACAAGGCCTTATCCGACATGTGCACTTAAAAGAATACTTGTACGAGTGTTTATACTTATTTTATGAGAGTAAGTGACTCTCTCTCATATTTGGTTAGAAAGAAGTTAGTGAGTTGTTCTTATATTTGTTTTTGGGATTATGTCTGTGGTATGTCTTTGTGTTATGTAATATGTATTGTACATGTGTCTACTGCACAGATGAGTAGTTTAGATACCGGTCTCCTTCCCGAGTGTTGTTGATTCGATTCCCACACAGGAAAACTTTTTGTATAATCAACAAAATGGTTGTTCTGAGTCTGAGTGTACTTTGTGTTCGTGAAATTGTATGTTAGGAAAATCCCAGTGATACAATGATTACTCCTAAAAGCAAGGACGATGTATTAAAAAAAAAAACAGTGTACATGAAATCCAAGAGATGTGTCAAATATGGTGGAAGAGTTTAAAAGCTTTATTAATAACTACATTTATTATTTTTACCGTGGGAACGTAGTGAAGGTTTTTAGTAAAAATCATCGCTATGGCGGTGACATGGTTCACCACTTGTCACGTCCCACGTGCACTCTCTGTAAGCCAATCGAAGGCCGTTTTATGATAAGTGGTAATCCACTGTCTCTGCCTATCCCCCTGGGAAACAGGTGAGAGTCTATGATGTTTGCTATGTCTTTTCGGAACTTGTGTACAAAATGTACCTATATCTATACAAAAACATAAAATTGAAGTGTCTGTTTGTATTGTTTAATTAACAGCTTTTTACTAAATAGAGGCTATATTATGTTATCTATAACAAAATACCAATTCTGAATGGTTTTGCCGGTCTATCTGCCTATTTGTCTGTCCGTCTGTTTGTTCCGGCCAATCTACGGACCGGCTGGACCTATTTGGACGGTCTTTCACTGACAGTTAGCAGGTGTTATAATAGTAATAGTTTTATTTTAGAAAAGTAGTTAGGATTCCGCGCAAAAAAGAAAATAGCAAAATTCCACGCGGGTTGCGTGTAATATATTATTATATGTATTGAATGCTATGTGTAACATTTTTATTTCATTCACCAACCATAGTAGCAGCAGTTACTGCTTAATGAATGTATTAAGCAGTAGTCAATGGAATCCAGTATAGGTCAGTTTGGTAAAGAAAAATTGTTAATCATTTCCAGAACAGCCGCTAACACAGTATACACATTCGTGGACAGACATCGAACTCAGGTGGAGAACGAGACAAATCCAACGGACACAGCCCTGGCCCAGTTATATGCGCACATACAAGCGTTACCTGATTCTCAACACAAAAGAAGACTAATCAAACATTTCAACAGACAAAATGGATATGGTAAGACGATAATTTCAAAACTGTTACCATGGCTGTACACACTCGTCTATTTGTCTGGCGAACCTCTCGTCCTCTCTCGTCTCGTAGAAGCTCGACACGAGAGCACACCATGTACACACTCGTTGTATCAATTGAACTTCGGATGCCCGTCGCGATGGACGTGGAAAAAAACAATTGCGGCGTTTATTTTTTTGTTAGTTATTGTAATTTTTTAATCATTTACCATAAAAGAAATATATTAAACCATGGCGAAAAGGAACTTTTTAACTATTCAACCGGAATATATATATTTTTTAACTCTTTAACGGGGATATCAAATTCGTTGCTTATCCGCAACCAAGCGTCGTGTAATAGTTGCTTATCATTGTGCCTGACATTCTTAAGATTCCATAATAGTGCTTGCCTTTGGTAGTCTTCTAAAAAGCGTTAGACCACATCGTTGTCGCACGTAGAAAGCATGTCTACGCGAACACAGTTGGCGGGCAACTAAGTAAACGAGTGTGTACTGGCCCGTTCTCGTTTTCATCGCGGGACTCACCGAGACCCTTTGACTCGTGCACAAAAAACCGACACGCTTCCGAGACATAGCGAGAGCCGCGAGATGAGACGAGGCTACCATATACACACTTGCCCTCGGCCTATCTCGTTGTGCCTCGACGAGTGTGTACAGCCGGCTTTAGATTGTATCTCACTAAATCGTATCGTGTCAATAGATAAAATGGATACGGTAAGTCGATAATTTCAATACTGGGGGGGTTAGAATATATCTCACTAAATCGTATCGACATCGTATTGTGTCAATAGACAAAATGGATACGGTAACTAGATAATTTCAATGCTGGGGGGTTAGAATGTATCTCACAAAATCGTATCGACATTGTATTGTGTCAATAGACAAAATGGATACGGTAAGTAGATAATTTAAATACTGGAGGGTTAGAATGTTTCTCACTAAATCATATCGACATCGTATCTGGTCAATAGACAAAATGGATACGGTAAGTCGATAATTCCAATATTGGGGTGTTAGAATGTATCTCACTAAATCGTATCAACATCGTATCGGGTCATTGTGATTGGTTGACAGCTCACCATGCTTGGCTGAAGGATCTTTGTGACATCTCGTGTCGGTTTCTCGACCAATTACAAGCGTGACGATACGGTGTCGATACGATTTTGTGACTTACATTCTAAGCCCCAGTTTCGGAATTGCTCATGTAACAGACTAAGAAGCACAGTCATAGGTATAACTTAACAAAAAGTGCGAAACTGTGAAATGGAAAATAACAGCCACGAGCAGGATTTGAAAATGGAATACCGCACTTTTTTTTTGTTAAGGCGGGAAAAAATGTTCCTTACCGCACACCCCGTCGTTCGGAGCAACGAACAGGTTAGTGTGGGGCCTTCACCCACTAAAGAAACCCGCCGTGTGCCGTCTCTCCGCCTTTGTTGGCGGGCCACTGGAACTATGTTACATTCCTTCGGTGGTACTGGAATACCGTCCTAGATGCTTGCCATTTCAGTCATATCAAAATATTTATAGAGCTGCGTCATTATTTGGAGAATAAGATTCATAAATCTTAATTGTAATAATTAAACTTACATGGTCGGATTAATGTATGCAAATACATCCAACTGATGGCCCAGGCATAACCCAAGTCATTAGGATAGAATGTGTTATTAAATTTCGCAGTCCCGAGCAATTGTCACGATGGCTGACTTGGCAAAGTATCTAGGACGGTATTCCAGGAGGCGCAGTTTCAAATCCTGCTCGTTACTGTTATTTTTGATTTCACATTTTCGCACTTGTGTTAAGAATTTGCCGTGTGGGGCCGGCACCAAGAATAGCTCCACCCCGTCTCTTCCTATGGGAGTCGTATAAGCCGACTAAGGGATTACCGGGGGACCGGGCAGCAGCGTTCCCCTGTGTACTAAAAACATCCTTTATGATCGCCAACCCGCCTGCCAAGCGTGGCGATTATGGCAAAACCCCCATTTTGGGGAGGCCTATGTCCAGCAGTGGATGATGACAGGCTGATGGATGGATGGATGGATGGTTAAGAATACAAAAGTCATCATCCCATTCTTTACCGCGGGTGTAATTACAACTAAGGAAACTAAGAAATTATCACCCATTTCATTCTGGTGGTAGGCTTGGGTACCAAATGAAATTACTTGTTATCTGGTCCGAGTGGGTTGGTACCACAGTCTTTCGTCCGACACAACCCTTTAGTGTGTTTTGGTTGAAGCAGAAGATAATCACCTAATCATTCATTTTCCATTCGCAAAATGAAATGAACGGCAGCTTGGCAGTATTCTTGGCTGTTCTTGAGTAGTTGTTACCCATCCATCCATCCATCAGCCTTTCAACGTCCACTGCTGGATATAGGCCTCCCCAAGAGAACGCCGCAACGAGCGGTCCCGTCATGGGGGATAATGCCGTAATCGCCACGCTTGGCAGGCGGGTTGGCGATCGCAGTGGATGTTGTTAATACTCGAGGGAATGCTGCTGTCCACTCCCCCGGTATTCCCTCAGTCGGGTCTTACGACTCCCGTGGGTAGAGAGGGGTGGGACAATTCTAAAGCCGGCGCCACACGGCAAAGTTGTTACCATCAGATATAGAACCAAAATATTAAATAACACTATGTATTTCAAAAAGAGAATACTTATTGCCGGTTCGCGAAGCAATAAATATTCAATATATTATGTTAATCCAGTGCCCGCTATTTAGGCGTGATAGAGGTACCACTGACTGAAGTAATGTCTTATAGTTCCAGTAATCCGCCAGTACAGGCGGAGAGAGAGCACACCGCGGTTTATTTTGTGGGTGAGGGCCTCATACTGCCCGTTCTCGTTGCTCCCAACGACGGGGTGTGCTGTTAAGTACATTTCTACCCCCATAAAAAACGAGTGCGCTTTAGACCACACGACTGAACTAAAACTTAATATTAAATATATATATATATTATTAATAATGTTAATATCTATTAACATGTGAATACAGTTATGTGAAAAAACTATTTCCTTAATTTTATTTAAACTTGTGTGACAATCGACGTACGACCAATGAAAACGTCGCAATTTACTTATCGTTTCTGAACATGTATTAACTAAACCCCCACATTTGACATACAGTATTAATGATTTGTTGGTCTTGGGGCTTCACTTCACTAACATCAAGATCGATCCCGAGTTGCGCGTTTGAGAAATATTTATTTTGAGAAATATTTATTCAACATTGAATGCAATGTTTTTTCGGCAAAATTGAATATTGATGCATAAAAAAATATAATAATATATAACAAATAATGAGAAAGAGAGAAAGAAAATGTGTGCTTGCACCTCTCTCTCTTGCCCCTACAATAATATATGAAACGTAACTCGTATCTCTTTCTATCTTCACAAACTTATATCTCCCTCTCAACTTCCGTTCGCCTCGCCCGATCAGCACAACACTTCTGTAACGCATTCACCAGCTTACTCCCCAAGTCTAGCGTGCATAAAGAAGTATTTATTAAAAAAAAAGCGTGATAGAGGTGTGACGGATAAACAACCAAACATCTTCACAAACACATTTAAAATATTAATATAATGTCATATTAGCAATTGAGTCTTCTAATTACATATTTATAGGCACACCAATACAAATCCAGAGAACAGGTAAACTGGCCGGTTCGAGAAGTTTCGGTGACTCCATTAAAAGGCACATATTCAATAAAGGATTGCTTAACAAAACGCCTAAGAAGGGCTCAGGATCTAGCATCAATGTTATAGACGAGGTAAGTCTTATTAGAAATTTTGCTTTCTAACTTGTATAAAATTATTTTCGATAAAAGAGGTGAATCATTTGGTGTTTACCCGTCAAGAGAATTATATCGAAATTACTCGAATGGGTTAGCTGCGGCAACACGACCCTTTACAGAATATTAAAACAACTAGGTATTCATATAGTTGCGTTTCGTTCGGCGAGTGAGAGTGCCGCAGTTCCAAAGGCACTGTGGTGAGGTGATCTATGTTTCTTCTGCTCAATCTCTTCTTGGTATAAAAAAAGAAATTGTCTAAACTACCGTTAATGTGTTCACTTCATATTTTAGCTATTAGCTATAGCTAAAATATGGCACCCGGATTACGTATCTTGTAGACGATTAGCAGCAGTCGAAAATTGTGCAAGCTGCTTGTTGTCAAATGTCAGTTTCGTATCATGGAATGGCAGATAACCAGCGGTTGACAGTGCTGCCTCTATTGAGCAACTGACAAACTAAAAATGTATCGTCGCCATTGTAATTTAATGAATAATTTAACAAGACGCTCATGGCTTACGTGATGAGTTTTTTTTTACATTTGGCTACCGGTTGCGCAACTTCTATTGCGCAGCTGTCGCTTGACGGTTGCTGTCTGCTAATTTTTACGTAATCAGCCCACGGGTCATGATATATAATAATTATTTCGTCAGTTTAATTTCTTATATTTTTTTCGAATCACCATTCTAATTGAACTAAACGATTACTAAGAATATGCTTTCATCTTTAATAAAGCATGTATGTCTTTTGTCTATGTTACTAACTCTATAACAGCATTGTGTATGTCCACTGTGTGCTCTTCTCCCTAACTTTCTACCATGCTTAACGCTTACAGAAAACCAAAGGGAAACTAAGATTCACAGATGATAACAAAGTTGATGTTTCACACAAAAATATTGTACTTAAAAACTTGGCGCACAAAATTGCAAGTTCCGAATCGTTGGATGACGATTACGAATCGGACGGTAGCAACGAAAGCACTTTATCCGAAGGTGCTATAAACAGCCCGAGAAAATTAAGTCCCAAATTTGTATCGGAACCTAATTTGAGCGTGTTAGACGATGAAACTCCAAAAAAGAAACGTGGGACCAGACTGTTTCGATCCAAAATTGTGTCAAATCAAACTATTAACAAAAAGTATCAAAAACGCAATGGCGCTATACGTAGCACGCCGACATGCGTGTCGTGTTTCGACGATCAAGATACTTCGGAAAACGATGGCTCGTATCAAGAGAATAACGTTATAGAAGATACTCCCAAGAAGGTTGTAGACAGTGATATGCACCATTACCTAACTAGTACTCCAGGTGTCTGTGATGCTGTGTTCAGTGAAGAATGTGCTACACCTTATACGATGAATTTTAGGAGAGCGTCCATGTCGCCTATTACAAAATCCACGCAAAAATTGCCCAAAGCGATGCAGGTTTGTTCATAAGCATGTTTGCATGGTTCATCTGTGTTGCATCTAAATGTATTATGAGCTTTTTGTGTCTATGTATGTCCTTTCTAATCAAGTAAAATCCACATTAAGAAACTCATACCCCTTTACTAATAAACATTGTATAAGTTCCGAATAGTTATTCAGTGTTTTGTTCCGTTCTTTCAACGTCAAACTGTCATAATAATGACAAAGACAATTCACTGAATAACTATTCACAGGTTATACAACGTTTATTAGTAAGGCAGTTAAACTATAAATCACTGTAAGGTTTTAATTGAATGAATCGAAAGTACAATAAGTAATAATCTGTAATTATTTAAATCCTGTCTAAAATATCAATATTATTGTTTCGAGATCTGGTTTAATATTTAAATTATATTTACAGGAATCAATTATGACCCCAAGATCACGTAAACCTCTAATCATAACCTCGGAACAACGAGACTGTATGCCAGAAATGGTAGAGAATAAAAACGAAACAACCAAATCGGATGGAATTTATCAATCAATATCACCTAAAAATGATAGCGATTTTGTGTCATCTGACGAAGAGAATCACATAAATATTTCATTCTCTAATGAAAGGTAAGGCTTCTGAAATACAAGATTAACAGTATAATACACATAGAAAAATTGGTTGTTTTTAAGTTAAACGACACTTCGACAAGACAAGCCGATGGTAAGTGGTAACTTTACAGGACTTAGCAATGCTACCAAGCCACTGCTCACCATTTACGAGTAAGTTCACTTATGGGAAATGAATTAAGGAATTGGTAGGTGGAGGGATGGCGGTACCGACCTGATCGGCCCAGATATCAGGTACTCCCACTTAGTACCCATCCCTACCACAATACTACAATCTAATCTAATGGTTGCCTATTGCTTACTACACTTAGTACCCTGTAATCTAATGGTCGCCTATTGCTTACTACACTTAGTGGCATCATGCGACCATCCACGGGAAAGAATGGGGTGGTGAAATTTGTATTCTTTGTGAGCGTATGTACAAAGGCGTTTCAGTATTCGGTCCTAGAATCGATAATATGCCTAAGGGCACCATGATCTTTGTTCCACAGGTAGATAGTTTCGGTTGCAGTGGAAGATATTCGCTCCAATTCCCGATGCTCTCTAGTGTAGTGGTTGACACAGTGAACAGCATCTTGGCATTGATCCTAGTATCACTGAGTGCGTGATTGGTAGTTAGTACTTACTGTTGGATCACGGTTCGTCTGCCGCATAATCAACCATAGTCAAAATATATTATTCATAATACTTATAATTATTAGTATGATCAATGAATACTATAGGTGTGCTTTGTTAGTATTATTTAATTTCTAGTGCAGCGGTATTTCGTTTCTAGTATGTTCCATATTTGTACCAAAACATTCTTTATTTTATAGATCGAATCATTCAGTAAGCGCATCTCTACATCGAAACCCGTTCGACGTTCGATCAATGACATCAGTTGGTGACGTCAGTCCTCTGAGATTGGAGAACACACGATTTATACTGAGTCACGAACGGCCGAATATAGTCCAAGATTTAAACACAACTTTATGCGGAAGCGAAGAGGGCCTGCCAAAGATCACATTATCATCTGATACAAACTTAGATCAAAAACCAAAATCTCTTACAGAACCTTTTAGAGAATATCTATTAAGCAGATCAGTTTTGACAGCAACACCTATCGATTTATCGATACTAAACAAATCGAATGATACTGAAGATAAAATTACCGATTCACTGCTCTATTGTTTAGATGGCAACGTCCCTACAGACTTGACGTTATCGATAGGCAATTTAGCTGTCGATAGAGATTTACAAATGAGGTCGCCGCTATCAAGTATTAATACTAATATCGATAAAAGTCCCAATAGGAAACGCGGAGCGAATACCTTGGCCTGCTTAGACGAATCGACTACAGAAAAAAAAGCGTTAGTTGAAAAGGAAAATTTAACGGAACAAGTTTTTGAAATACGTGAAACTGACTTATAGGTTTTATTTTTTATGCGTTAGCATACATCATATTGGACATTTAATTGATGATATTTGTCGACAAAATACTTTTTGTCAACGTAACATACGTAACCAACAATAATTCTTTATTAGCCGACAGTGACGAGAATATTATAATATATAAAACATCACATTACTGTCCAAATGTTCTTCTATCATAGCAGTCCTTACCGGAGGTCCAAACCCCGTCACTATCCTCTCCCTCTGCACCTCCTATCCCAATCGTTGGAGATGGCGACGTGCGAGTGATGCCTCTGGTGTTGTCTATACGCTACGGTTACCAATTAGTCCCCTTACCATCATGTGGGTCGTATGCAAAAACCACTTATTCATCTCACCATAATTGGTGTCACCATACTATATCTATTGCTGAGTTTAGCGAGAGCTGTATGTATTTACTATGATGTCAGACTGTCTCATCTGTTTCTAGGCGAGTCCGTCTCATAAAGAAAAGGTTCCGTCAAACACTCCACCAATTCCAAAACTAAATAAAATAATAAAAAATTATTATCTATTATATATAATTCCAGTGTCACGATGTTTGTCCGGGATGAACTCCGAAACTACTGAAGGGATTTTAACTTCTGTTTTTTAAAAATGTGTGTTTTGTTCCAACTTAAGAGATAGGATACTTTATATTTCAATTTATAATTGCAATATTTATTCATGAAAAATATATGGCGGTACGAAGTTCGCCGGGTCAACGTTGTATAACCTCTGAATAGTTATTCAGTATTTTGTCTTTGTCACTAATATGACGGTTTGACGTTGAAAGAACGGAACAAAAACTGAATTACTATTCGGAGCTTAAACAATGTTTATTAGTAAGGGGGATAATGTATTTGAAAATAAACGTTGGCTATTTTGGCGTCTCTGAACTCAAAATAATTTAGAATTTCTGTTTGTCGGTTTGTTCGCACATTACGAAAAAATTACTAGGCATATTGAGGAATATTTTTGTTTGTTATCTCTTGGTTAGATTTAAAAATTGGTATACGTTTTATTCCGCTATTATCTAGGAAACCTGAGATATAACCTAAAAACTAGCTTTGGTCTGCTGCGGAGAACTGATAATATGATACATAGGAAAGACGGACTATGTAAACCACGCGCAATCGTAAGCTTGCCTACATTCAGATCGGTCTTAAAGTTTGATACGATCTGACCCTAACTATGCACGCAAATCATAGAAGTATACTATAGACTCGCTACTATTTTAATACTAAGGATGAAGAAAAGGATGCACATATTAGGTCTTAGCAAGAGTGAGCGAGACACATGTATAAGTTTCTTGTCCTTTTGGCGTATGCGTTATTTTTGTTGGGACCCAATCAACTGGGCCCAATAAAGTGGCCAACCGTCCCCATCATCGGTAAGTTTGTTTTTGTATTTACGTAAAAAAACGTTCATTAATCACATTTTAAACAAAATATAGGCATAACTGCAATTTCTTTTGTCCTGTCATTATTGTATCCGGCTAAAACATGTAGTACATTTTTAGTCTACAAAGTTATAATCAGTTATCTTTTAAAATGATTCCGGTTATCATATGTCAAACTATTGCTATCTCGACACTGCATACGCTGAGAACGTGTCTATAATAGGATATTACTGTCTACGACGGAAATGCATTGTCTGTGATGGAAGGTAAAGAGTAAAATATTAGGAAATGACTTGGTATATTTTGTTATTCTGTGCATAGTTAGTGTCTTCTGATATTTTCTTTGGTGTATATTTTTACCAAAATATGAATATATTTTTCTTATGATTAATTTAAAATATTTGAAGGATATTTCTAGTAAAATCGTGTTTTTTAACCAAATAAACGTAGAATGGATATTTTACGACATTTTCCTAATTAGAACATAATAACATTGTTATTAGAATTAAGGCGCTTTTGTACAGTATTTTAGGTTAATATGGTTGTATTACATTTTACAAAGGGTAAAAGTAAACTGATTCGAATATAGTTAAACATTAAAAAATAAATGTTTATAAGTATCCTGTGAGTTATTATTATCAAACATAAGGGTGCGTTTTGTACTTGAGATATGCTGTTACAGATCTGTGTGTTGCGTGCATGATACGTGGGGTGAGGGATGATTGCGTGGGGTGGAGGTCAATTTTCAAGAGCATTCGCCGGCGGATATCCACAGTTCCAGTGGTCCGCGAGTTCAGCCGGAGACACCGCACACGATGGGTTTTTATTAAAAAAAGGTTCTAGTATAGTAATATAAATGGGTGTAAATTTTCACTAACCTTAACCGACGTTTTAACTGCGTTGCAGCAACCGTGGTCACGGAACGTCTACCTATTTAATACGCGAAAAAAGACTGGTTTATGTTATTTTAAATAGAAAGAACGAAAGAAAACGTGATGGCACCGTTGTTTCATCCAAAGATGACATATTAAGAGAGGTCCATAAGTTCTATGGACAGTTATATAGATCCCAGAACCCTGTTGTCAGCTTGGTCCATGAGCCCAGATCCAAGCTAACTCAGCAATATACCGAAGATATCCCGGATGGCAGCCTGTACGAAATCAGAATGGCTCTCAAACAGCTAAGAACGGAAAGGCACAGGGTGACGACGGAATTACTTTAGAGCTTTTGAAGGCAGGCGGAAAGCCGGTCCTTAAAGCCCTCCAGAGGCTGTTCAATTCCGTCGTTCTCGGGGGCGACGTTCCAGAGTCGTAGACCAGGAGCGTGGTGGTGCTGCTCTTCAAGAAAGGTGACAGGACCCTCTTGAATAATTATAGACCCATCTCGCTCTTGAGCCACGTATATAAGTTGTTCTCGAGGGTCATTACAAATCGACTCACGCGCAGGCTCGACGACTTCCAGCCTCCCGAACAAGCCGGTTTCCGAAAAGGCTATAGTACCATAGACCACATACATACGCTGCGCCAGATTATACAGAAGACCGAGGAGTATAATCGGCCTCTGTGTCTGGCGTTTGTGGACTATGAGAAAGCTTTTGATTCGATCGAAACTTGGGCGGTGTTGCAGTCCCTTCAGCGGTGCCAAATTGACTATCGGTACATCGAAGTGCTGAAGTGCTTGTATAGAAACGCCACCATGTCAGTCCGTGTTCAGGACATGAGTACGAAACTGATTCAACTGCAGGGAGGTGTTAGACAGGGGCACGTTATGTTCCCGAAACTCTCTTCATACTCTTGGACTGGACCGGATTTGGCATCAACATCAATTGCGAATACATCACTCACCTTCGATATGCCGACGACATAGTAGTCATGGCAGAATCGCTGGAGGACCTTGGCACCATGCTCAATGATCTCAGCAGGGTTTCCCGACTAGTGGGTCTCAAAATGAACATGGATAAGACGAAAGAATGTCTAATGTCCATGTCATTTCAGCACCGGTCCTAGTCGGGAATGCACTTCTCGAAGTAGTCGATCACTATGTCTACCTGGGACAAACAGTCCAGTTAGGTAGACACAACTTCGAGAAAGAGGTCAATCGACGAATCCAGCTTGGCTGGGCAGCCTTCGGGAAGCTGAGGAAGATCTTGCCCAAAATTCCACAGTGTCTGAAGACGAAGGTCTACGACCAGTGTGTGTTACCGGTGATGACTTACGGAACAGAGGCGTGGTCTCTGAATGTTGGCCTTATATTAAGGCTCAAAGTCGCTCAGCGTGGCATGAAGCGGGCTATGCTTGGGATCTCTACGTGATAAGATCCGTAATAAGGAAATCCGTAGGAGAATGGGTGTAACCGACATAGCTTACCGGGTCAGCATGCTGAAGTGGCAGTGGGCAGGCCACATCACTCGACGAACCGAAAACCGTTGGGGAAGAAAGGTTCTCGAGTGGCGACCGCGTATTGGACGGCGCAGCCTAGGACGGCCTCCCACCAGGTGGACCGATGACCTGGTCAAAGTCGCAGGAATTCGTTGGATGCAGGCGGCACAGGACCGTTCGCTGTGGCGTTCTCTTGGGGAGGCATATGTCGATGGATGGATAGTGAATCTAATAGTTACTAGTGTTTTGCTAGTACAGGTGGAAAGACCGCTCACGGCGGCTTTTTATAGAGGGCGAGGGCCCCCCACTACCCTGTTCATTTCCGTAAGGATTGAGGAGCCACTTCAGATTTAAAAAGTAAAATCACCGGCATATTTAGTAGGAAAGCAAATAATTTTGTAGGCCAAATCCTGAAATTTGTAGTAAAATATATCCAAAGATATACCAATGTAGAAATCCAAACATCTGAACTGAGGAGCCACCTGGAATATGGAAAGTATTTACCTAATATTTTTGAAAATTTTCTATCATTTAGTAGTAATTGTGTATAGTGCCTACTAAAAATCTGAGTCCAGTACTGTTGATATTCAAGTATATACAATGCTTTTAATGTGGCTCCTCAATCTATACATAGGAATGTGAATTTTTATAGAAGTAATGGTCAATTTATATTCCACACCAAAAAAAAATTTTGTAGTGAGTATGTTTGAATTTGTAGCATATGGAGAAAGTAGTAAAACTAAGTGAATTTAGTAAATAAATGCATTTTATTTGGCTCCTCAAACCTGACGTTCAGCGTAATAAATAGTTGACTGTACCTACCTCAGATCACAATGTAAACAAAAACCAGAGACACTAACACTTAGTATAAACGTCTACATTGCGCATAATTGAATAACTGCTTCTTTGAAGGTCTGAGGAGCCACATATAATGTATGGTAACTTTTTTAGTTTTGATACTACCGAGCTCAAATTTTATCTATTAATTACTCTCAAATGCTACAAAGTCATACCAAATTTTGATAAATATTCATCCTTCATATTCTTAGTTCTGACATGGCTCCTCAATCCAAACATTTAGATTGAGGTGCCACCTTTATGTTCATATAACTTTTGAAGTATTATACTACAAAATCGCGGATAGAACCTACAATTTTTTTAAACTTACTACTAAATAAATGTAATAATTTCATTAACATACGAAATGTGGCTCCTCAATCCTTACGGACATCCCTGTTCGTCGCCCTGAACGACGTGTGTACCTTTAAATTTTCTCCTGCATACAATAAAAGTACTTATATATAGTTATATATCATTTATTTGTCCTTTTTTTTATTAATACATAAGTATTGCTAAGCTCGCTAATATTATTAGCGTGATAGTGAGGTAACAATAAAGTTTGCAACAAAAACGGTAGATGAAGTGTTGGCACCTTTTTTGATCGATTCGCGGCTGGATCTGAAACTATAATATTATACATTTGTACTTAGTCTCGTAGGATAGTTCTGTAACTTTTAATGTTAGAATCGAAAGTTTGCCATGAAAAAAGCGTTGTCTTACCCGTTGTCCTAGGTGAGCGACGCAACGCGATGCGACGTAATGCAGCTAATAGTTTAACCGCTTTGCGTCGCATTCAAATTAGGCGACAACGTAGGCCATAAGTACATACAACCTTTATTTGATATTTTCGTGTCGCGTCGCGTCGCATAGTACCAATATTGGATTAATGCATGTAAATGCGTTCCGATAGGTGGCGTTGGTCCTTAAGACAAATGTAATGAGGAGATTGGGTATGGCCGAAAGGTAGTGCGGTAGCTCAGTGGATTAGAGCACTTCCCCGGATTGGAAGGGACGCAGGTTCGATCCCGCTCGCACTAAAGTTCTCATTTTCCTAATTCAGAAATAATAATTTGTACCTACTAGTACTTACTCGACTATATTTTTTATTGTAAGTGGCAATAGATATAAATGATAGAGCCTTATTTCATATAACTAGGAACTACCTGTATACGTCACCATCGGACACAAATATTTTCTATATAAAATAGCTAGCTCAGAGAAACCCACTATTTTTCCCGGTATATAGCCTATGTTATTCTCTGTAGGTACCTGAGTCTCTCGACCATAGTTATAGTATAACGTATAGATCACCAAAGCGTGTGAGCGGGAAGAAAATCTTATACGGCAACATAGCAAGATGGAAGAGGAAAGCAAATCTAATGTCATTGCAAACCATTTGAATGGCAGGTAGTCTACAGTCGTCTAGCTTGAAATTAGCTTCGCGGTTTTTTTTATTTATTTGTGTTATAAATCTTGTTTATTATATGATTATAACTATTAAATAAAAGGGTTGTTTGTTCCGTGAGTGCCTGTGATGTAAATCATGCAAACAATCCTGATAATTGCACGTTTCACAGGTAAGTTCTCATGATGTTATCACAACTTAAATGCTTTTATTTTAGGTCATAATTACCGATATTTTCTGTTTCAGTTACAGATTAATTTCAATTTCATTGTTACTGTTTATATTTTACATAGAAATATGTCGCATTGTTACATATTTGCAAGATTTTAGTAGAAAAGTTTTTAGGTACCTACATATACATTAGGGCTTGACTTTATCGACAAGGTATATTGTCGATATTTATCCTAAATGTTTGGAACATTGAGGAAATGTTCTAACACATTAATGGAAAAAATTCAATAAAAGTTCTACAGCAGATATTGTCAGTCAAGCCGATTTAGTTAATTTAAAAATTATAAGTAGATTTATGTTGCTAAAAGCTGAGTGTATAATTCCCTTATAAAATGCATAATATCGTTGACTGACATTGCTGGTGAAATAAATAAAAACTAATTAATTATGTTTGTTTTAATTTATTATTTCTGTTTTGTTTCATTAGTTGAAGATGATTATTTGAATGAGCGAGTTGGTTAAAGAAACTGATTTGTTTTATCATTTTATCGATAGTCAGTCTAACTCTTAAAACTTACATCACTATCCAAAGCACACATTGATAAATCAAAATTGTTTACGCGTTATCGAGCTGTCAGGTGATCTATACGTTACTATATCTATACTCTCGACTATACCAAATTTCATGATAATCAGTAGGTACGGAGTCAAACAGTCGACAAAGTCACTTTCACTTTATAATATTAGTAAGGATTGTAACATTTCCTTCAATTTATATCGGTGAAATGAAATGGTGAGCAGCGGCTTGGCAATACTCTCGGTATAGTTGAGTCCATGAGCGACGGTTACCATTTACCATCAGATGGGCCGTGGGACGAGCCACGCCTTTCACAATATGCAATAAAAAAAAAACATTCTAAAACAAAAAAAAAGCCTGATGATTGTTTCTCACTTTCATATTTATAATAGTAGTAAGGTTTATCTAAAATTTTAGAGGACGGCCTTTGTCTAAATGACCAAAGGCGTTTACTCAAGTAAGAAATCTCATTTAGAATCACAGTATTGCAATGCCTCTTCGCGTCGAGTTTAAGTCTGGTAAAATATAGCTTCGTTCCCTTAGTGACTATTTACTCACCCGTGGGGAAGAATATACGGAAATACTTTATATTCTTATTCCGTTACCACACGGAAAAAAAAAACTAGGTACCACTTACATAAAGATATACCTTTTTTTTCGTCCGTTTTCAACGACCGGCTTAGGTTCAACGACCTTCCATTTCTTGCGATATCTTCCCTTTTTTGGTAAGAGCAAATGGGTATTTATTGGTGTCGTCCAATTGTGCTTGTATTCATTGTAAGGGGTGTAAAAGGGTGGTTTCTGCCAATCTGGCTTGTGTGTCTTTGGTTTCGCTCGATTAAGTTGCTTTTCTCTACGATAAAGGTCTTTCTCTTTTTTGTAAAGGAGTTTCAAAAGGTTCAACTCTTTTTCCTGACGCAGACTATTTCTTAATTCTGTTTCTTTCCTTCGTGTTTCTTGTTTGCGACGTTGTGCTGCATTTTTAGCCTTAAACTTCTGTTTGTTGTACCAATGGCTAAGATTAAAAGTTTTCTCTGGGGACTTTATTGGTTGTTCTTCTTCTGAAAGCTTTTTTCGACGATGCTTGAAGAATGGGAAACTGGAGTTATTCCATGCCAACATATGTACACGGCTAAGAATGACGTGCGCTCTAAAAATAAATACAGAACAAAAACAAGGTAAGTAAAGGAAAGGTTAGTTATATTTTATCCTTTTTGTAAATATAAGTAACCTCTATTTAGATATGAATAGAAATGATAAATATAATTGAATAGGGTCTGTGAAGTTGTGATTAAAAATATTAGGAATTGAATAATATCTATACTGTTATAAAGCTGTAACAAAGCTATGTCTGTATATTTAAGATATTTGAGAACAAATGAATGTATCTATATAGGCGTGTCTAAACACAAAACGATTTTTTTAAAATTGTTTGTCTGTTTATCTGTTTGTTTGCTCGCACATCACGCAAAAACTACTGAACATATTTTGATTTTTTGTTTGATAGCTCTTGATTAGACTTAACAACTGGTATACATTTTATCCCGCTACTATATCGGGAACCTGAGATATAACCAAAAAAAGGCTAGTATAATATAATGCTCTTGGTTGAATACCAGGTCATTTTGGGAAGGGTTCGTGGAAACTACACCAGAACAGTAACAGTAACCTTATGTCAATCCCATATACTGATAATTCTATTCGTTAATACCACTGGTCTACGTTGACAGATAGTTCCTACTATAACAACCATATATATTTATATATGTATATTTATTTGCCACCCAAACAAGCATACTGCTTACATAATGCTAAACGGTTACCTTACCCTATAGACGCTTACAACACCAGAGGCATTATCCAGTCGTCGGCAACTCTAAGGAAAGGGATTAGAGGTGTATAGGAAGGATAATGAGGGGGATTAGACCTCTGGTTCATCCTCTGGTTCATACTTACTGAAACACAACAATAGGTGCTAAACGGTAACTAGGCATTCACCGCACAATAAAGTTTTTTCGTATCTACCTTTCATTTTGTATTTTTTATATATTATCCTTTAAATGGATGAAGATAGTAACAGTGATGATTCGGATGTTATTAATAGGGAAATAAACGCGATATTATCGGAGAACAACATGCCAATCAACACTCCAAATACCTGCAAAATTAGAAATGTGGAAAAAAGGAAGACGAGGGATGAAGATGTAGAAGACGAGGAAGGTTATATTACAGTGATGAGGAGAAAACCTAAACGCCTTATTAGGAGTACTTCTGACGAGAATAAAGAGGCAGAAAACAGGAATCAACCAATGGAATATTTTGAAGTCTGCGTGACGTCAAGAGAGGTTTTGCCAAAACAAATGGCTTTTGCCAGATTATTGAAAGAAGAAAACATAACTAATATCATACGTATTCGCTACAAAGGACCGTTCAAAATATTTCTTCGGTTTGAAGACAGAAATAATGCAGAAAAAATTATAAACTGCACAAAATTTAAAGAACTGGGGTACAACATGCATTATACTTATGAGACCGAAATATCATATGGAGTTGTTAAGGGTGTAGATTTGGAGATGACAGAGAAGGATGTGTTGGAGGTATTTGAGAGCTCTGCTACTATTACAGCTGTGAAAAGGTTGAAGCGTATTGGAATTGATGGAAAGTGGATTGATAGCGAGACAATACGAATAGCATTCAAAAGTTCCGTAGTACCCGATTATGTGTATGCATATGGATGTCGTTTTAAAGTAGATAATTTTGTATTTCCTGTTACCCAATGTTCTGGTTGTTGGAGGTTTGGGCACACGAAGAATTTCTGCCCAATAAAAAAGTCAATATGCCCTAAATGTGGAGATAGCAGCCATGTGAATTGCGACACAAACAACCCAATATGCGTTAATTGTAAGGGCTCGCACCTTGCTTTAGATAGAAGTTGTCCTTATTTCCTGAAAGAAAAATATATCCGGCAAGTTATGAGTATACAAAATGTAACATATCGAAAAGCATTACAGATGATTATTAAGGAAACAAGTGATGAAACAGAGATTGAAATTAACAAGCACATAAACAGATCAAAAAATAAAATAGAAATGTCGAAGTCATTGTTAGGTACGGGGTTAGAAGGGTTTGGTGAGAGAAAAACATACAGTTATGTTTTACAAACAAAGGCAGATGTCCATCAAGAAGAATCTGAGTCTAGAGGTAATGCTCAAAAAAACTATGAGACCACGCGCAATGACAGGAGAGCTAGGTTAGTTAAAGAACTCGGAAATACTCAGGATATTTTAAATAAAATACAAAATCAAGATAAGAAAAAATGTAATAAAAACATGCAATCCGAACACATCCCAATGACCGTGGACGTCGAAATATCATCAGAAGATGAAATTCAAAGTTCAGATAGAGAGTACAGGAAAAAAAAAGACAAAACAAAATTCGAATTTGGGAAGTATATGCTAAAAATTAAAATTATTATTTTATCACAAGTTAGTTTTGAGAAGAAAATTAATTCATTATTAAGTGTAGGAATAGAGGTATGTAAATCTTTTATATTGTATATGCTGACTAAAGGTATTTTTTTAGAGAAACTATTAAACTTTATGAATGGATAGGACAAATAATAAAAAAAATACGTTTATAAACATTTGTCAATGGAATGCACAAAGTCTAGTACCTAAGTTAGTTAGTTTTAGAGAGATTCTTAATCAAGAAAAAATTCATGTTGCTATAATAAGTGAGACGTGGCTAGACTTTGAGACAAATATAAATATACCAGAATATAATGTTTTTAGGGAAGATAGGTTTGATTCATATGGCGGGGTGGCAATAATAACACATAAATCAATACAAGCACGAATTTATCCTATTAGTCTAAATAATCCGAGAATTGAGGTTGTCCATGTAAAATTAAGTAATTGTTATGATTTAGAAAATATTATATCTGTATATTGTCCTTCTTCAGTGCGCACACAACAGAGTGATTGGGATGACTTGTTTAGTAAATTCAGTAGGAAAACTCTAATAGCAGGCGATTTTAACGCACATCACTGCAATTGGTCTTATAAGACTGACATAAGGGGGACTCAATTATTAGATTCAATGGTGGAGCACGACTTTATGTCACTAAATGATGGCTCGGCAACCCGAATAAAGTTTGTAAATGGGAACCTACAGCAAACATCCCCTGATGTTACATTTTCATCTGTGGACTGTGCAGTCAAATTTGATTGGAAAGTGTTAAGTGAATGTCTAGGCAGTGATCATCTCATTATAAAAATGTCTATGAATTACGAAAGGCTTAGTAATACAATATCAAAACGTAATTTTAAAAGAGCAAATTGGGTTGCATACAGAAGTCATCTCAAAAGCTCGTTTAGTGACTTAAATTTAACTAATAACTACAGTACAGTTCAGGAAATGTACGATTTATTTCTAAGAAAAGTTAATGAGTCAGCTGATGCTCATATTCCCCCATTAAAACTTTGTCAAGATCCCCAAAGAAATTTTAAGCCTAAACATTATTGGACTCCTTCTTTGTCTATGTGTGTAGCTCAACGTAGACTGGCATTAAGTACATTTAGAAGAAATCCAATTCCTGAGAATCTGAGAAAGTTAGAAAATAAAATTAATGAAAGTCATAAGTTAATTAAACAAGCCAAATCTATTAGTTGGCAAAAGTTTTGTAACTCTATAGATGTAAATAGTTCTCCCTCCGTAATGTGGCGTAGTATGAGATGGATAAAAGGTTACAAGAAGTCTAAAGTTTATCCTTCTGAGGCAAAACAAGCTGAACTTCTCTGTTCACTGGCACCTGACAGTGTGTCAAACAGACCCCCTTTAGTCTCCTCAACAAATAGCCTCCTGGAGTCAGATTTCACTATTCAAGAATTATATAGCTGCTTAAAAAAAAAAGATACAGCCCCAGGACAAGATAGTGTTACATATTAATTGATTTATAATGCCCCAGATAATGCAAAACAATTTTTACTTAAATTATATAATTTTATTTTTCATACTAGTCAAATACCTTCTCAGTGGCGCAACATTCAAATAGTACCAATACCTAAAGTTGAAAATAATACTAATGTAGAACCTAAACTTAGACCCATATCTCTAATGTCATGTATATGCAAGATATTCCATAGCATGATCTGTAAACGTTTAGAATGGTTTGTAGAACATAATAAAATACTATCATCACATACAGTTGGCTTTAGAAAGTCTCAATCTTGTTTAGATAGTCTAGTACGTCTTATATCTTACATACAAATTGGATTTACAAAAAATGTGCCTATTATTGGCTGCTCATTAGATATACAGAACGCTTATAACAATGTCTTAATAGAACAGGTTGTATCTATAATGGATGAAGCTTCTGTTGGTGCTAGGATCTGTAACTACATGTGGTCTTTTCTAAATGAACGATACCTAATCATTGTAAACTCACACGGTGTACCTATAATGAGCAGACGAACACGTAGAGGCCTTGCTCAAGGTGACCCTTTATCTCCTCTTATTTTTAATATTGTTACTCATAGGATAGGTAATAGCATTAATAATGTTTTTATAAATCAATATGCTGATGATTTTATTTTGTTTACAAGTAATAAAGATATCAAAATCTGTGAAGTTAATATTCAGAATGCTTTAGATAGCATTATACAGAGTTTACATGAATTGGGTTTGGAATTATGTCCTGCTAAGACTAAAATTTGTGTTTTTAGTCGTGGTTTCAGACGAGTTAGACCAAATATAAAAATTAATAATACCGTTTTATTGCCATCAGAATGTATTAAATATCTGGGGATGTGGTTGGACAGAAGTTTACTTTGGCGAAAACATATAAATGAAATTATCGAAAAATGTTCAAAATATTTAAATTTATTGAAAGTTTTGGTGGGGTCAACTTGGGGTGTTCATCCAAAGTACATACGTAGACTGTATATTTCATTGATTCGAAGTCGAATAGACTATGGCAGCTATCTGTATGATAATTGTGCAAAAACCCATTTAAATAAGTTGGACAAATTGCAAAATCAGGCCTTGAGAATTATAGGAGGCTTTATTAAAAGTTCACCTATACATGTAATGGAGAATGAACTATGTATTCCACCCCTTCATATAAGGAGACAGTTCTTGGCTTACAAATATTGTTTAAAAGCTCAATCTTGGTCGAATAATACAACAGCAAAGTTACTTTGTGAGCTTAGCACTCTTTGTCACAACAGATATTGGAGCAATAAAAAGAAACCTTTGCTTTGTGAGTCATATAACGAAACTAAATCAAATATTGTATACTCAGCTTATCCGCTCCAAATGTTTAGTCTGGATATATGGATTAATTTAATAGAAGTTACACATTTAATACAGACCAGTTTAAATAGTATAATTATGAATAAAAATAACTATGAGCCTAGCTCTCTAATATATTATGTTACTATGGAGTTGCAAGAAAAATATAATGGTTGGCACACTATATATACTGATGGATCAAAGAGTACTAATGGTCTAGGAGCTGCATTTTATGATCCTTTTCTTAAAAATAGTAGAAGTTTTAATGTAAAGGGCAATGTTTGTATAATGTCAGTGGAGTTGATTGCAGTCTCGGAGGCATTAACTTATATATGTTCTCATAGATTAGATAATGTAGTTATACTTACAGATAGTAAAAGTTCTCTACAACATTTGGCTCGTTGCACCTCTGGAGACAGAGGCGTACCGATAGCCTATGAAGTATAGAAAAAGATCTACGACTTGCGATCGAGGGGGGTGTCTTTGAGACTGCAATGGATCCCAGGACATATCGGAATTGGGGGTAACGCAAAGGCAGACCAACTTGCTAAATCAGCATCTTCGAGTGCGACATGCTATGAAATATTTCCTCATTACAGCGAGTTAATCCCTAGATACAAAAGGAAATGCTGGGATATATGGCAGGAATATTTTGATTTAAGATCAAGAGAAAAGGGTATTTGGTATAAAACCATACAATGCTCAATATTTCGTAGCCCCTGGTTCGGAGATGTCTTAATTAAAAGGCAATATTTAAAAATTGCTTTCAGACTCCGTTCCGGTCACTATCCATCGGCAAAGTATGCATTTCTGCTAAAAAAATGCGCCTCACCCAAATGTGAGATATGTGACGTGGTGGAGGACGTGCATCATTTGTTAGTGGAGTGTGATAGGAACCGGAGTCATAGGGAAGCGTTGCTGAGAGAGTTTGGGCTGATTAGAAGCAATGTGGGTATTTTTCAATCCATTCTGGCAGAACCCGCTTCAGTTGCTGCAAAAAGGGTATATGAGATGGTAGTTGCTTCTCAGCAGCTCCTCCCTGCTACTTAAATTAGAATAGGTTAAGATTGTTATTAGTTAAGAGTACAATGGGACTGGCATATCCATGTTCGATAAAAGTCCCAAAACTAAATAAAGAAAAAAAAAAAAAAAAAAAAAAAAAAACAATAGGTGTACCAGTTTCCCTTTGATCTTCTGTGATAGGGTGGTACTTCCCAATTTGAGCTTACTTAATTATGCTGGCCGAAGCATGGCACTATCACTTTCGACGTGGACACCGCATTAAATTTGTATCATCTACATTTTCCCCCAATAAAGTTTGCCTGTTCTACCCGTCTAGTTCAGTATTATAATCTAATTTTAAAAAGCCGGCTTTAACTTGAGCGAAATATGGGTGGTTGTGTGAAATGATTCTGATACATTGAAGCATAATATTCTTACGTCTAGCATCCTTTGCCAACGGCAAATTTTTAATCCGGTGGGGATTCTGGTGCATAGCTTTAGGTACTTGACTTTCATTACCACCTGTTCTTATTAATAATTTACGCTATGGATTTGTTTGAAACATATTGTGGATAACGTAATATATAATTACACAATTTCACATGAAAATAAAAAACACATTTTGTGGATTAGGATTGTTCAAAAGCCGTGGTTCAACACAGTTTTCTACAATTTTAGACGGCTTTCTTTTATTACGCATGATAATAGTTTTTACATTTCACAAAAAAATACCACCAATTGTCACATATTTTTTTATGTCAATATTATATAATAACTTTTTGGAATTCTAAGTAAATATATTAAACCTATACGAATAGCTCCGCTAAATACTTACCTACTGTAAAAATATGCAACAACCTAAAAAAGATAAAAACTCATATTTACATAGCCCGCCGGGTTGCCATGCTGAAGTGGCAATGGGCAGGCCACATCGCTCGACGAACCAATAACCGTTGGGGACGAAAGGTTCTCGAGTGGCGACCACGTATCGGACGGCGCAGCGTAGGACGGCCCCCCACCAGATGGACCGATGATCTGGTCAAAGCTGCGGGGAGCCGTTGGATGCGGTCGGCACAGGACCGCTCGTTGTGGCGTTCTCTTGGGGAGGCCTATGTCCAGCAGTGGACGTTAAAAGGCTGATGGATGATGATGATGATGAAGTAGCAGTGAACCTTTATTTTTGTTTTGGTGGCAATAAATGTTTCCAAACGCACACCCTGTAATGTAATGTAAAATGTAATGTACACGGTAATGACCAGGGTAGTGTCGGGCCCTCACACACTAAAACCCTGCTGGGCGTCATCTCTCTGTATTTGATGGACCACTGGAACTGGTTGACATTTTTTCAGTGGTCAGTAGTTATAGCCTAGCGGTGATATCAAGGAATAAAGACGAAGATGTGAGAGAGGTATTGAATTCGATACCCAGTCTGAAGTTGCCTCCTCAGATTTTTCGAAATGTTATACAAATAACCATATTTGTTACAAACGGGGATGTTAAATGCCATAAATTCATGGCAGGTGGCGTATTATCGACATGGCCATTGAAAACTGTAATTTTCATATAATTTGTAACTTGTAATTTGGTAAATTTTAATTATCTCGTAATATGCCTCTGTGTACTGTACCAAAACATAATAACCCCGATGTACATTTATTTCCCAAACATCAAACATTAAAAAAAGTGTGAAAAGTGGTAAAATTTTTTTGGCTACACAGTACCTATAGCGCCGTTCAATTTTTTAATCTTCTAGTTACATTTTAACAATTTCGCTGATCAACGGGATTAAACACAAAAAATAGCAAACAATTCTCAGGGAAACAAAGCAACTTCAATTTGTCAGTGGCCATCTTGCCCAAAGTGCCATCTGAGCTCAGCTTTTCCCGTGGATCCCTATTATCATTGGTCGGTGAAATAAACGTCGTGATAGGAAACCTGCAGCCCGAGAGATTTCTCGACAACTTTTTGCATAAGCATAAGCGCACTGACTCTGGCCTGAATTCCACTCACTCAGTGAGGAGCCCCGTGCCCTACAATGGGACAGTAAGTGCGTAATGGTTGGTGAAAAAAAATATTTAAACGAATTTATTTTAACTTGCTCTAAGCAAGAGCTTGACCACAGACCTTAGACAAAGATAGGTTCTTTATGTAAGGCTTGACTATATCTACCTATAGATATAGTATACGTCATTATATACTACTATGTATATACTGACGTATACTATATCTATGATATATCTACTCCACCTGGATCTGGGGCCTTATTCGCTAAGATTAAAGAAGCACGTTACGTGCCGAGTTACGATGTCTGCGTGGAAGCTGTCTAGAATTGTAGGTATTCACTGTGCCAAATATCAAGTTTCATAACGCGGCTAGGTCTGTTTTAACCATAGATATAGTATAACGTATAGATCACCTGACAGCTCGATAACGCGTAACCAATTTTGATTTGTCAATGTGTGCGTTGGATAGTGATGTAAGTTTTAAGAGTTAGACTGACTATTGATAAAATGATAAATCAAATCAGTTTCTTTAACGAACTCACTCATTCAAATAATCATATTCAACTAATGAAACAAAACAGACATAATAAATTAAAACAAACATAATTAATTCGTTTTTGTTTATTTCACCACCGTTGTCAAAATTGTCCCACCCCTCTCTACCCACGGGAGTCGTAAGAGCCGACTAAGGGAATACCAGGTTTATGTTGCTACCAGCTGAGTGTATTATACACTCAGCCTACCTACTTATACCTAATTTTTAAATTAACTAAATCGACTTGACTGAAAATATCTGCTGTAGAACTTTTATTGCATTCCATTAATGTGTTAGGAGAAAATGTTCCAAACAGTTAGGATAAATATCGACAATAAAACTTGTCGATAAAGTCAAGCCCTAGTGTATATGTACCTAAAAACTTTTCTACTAAAATCTTGCAAATATGTAACAATGCGACATATTTCTATGTAAAATATAAACAGTAACAATGAAATTGAAATTATTTTGTAACTGAAACAGAAAACATCAGTAGTTATGACCTAAAATAAAAGCATTTAAGTTGTGATAACATCCTGAGAACTTACCTGTGAAACATGCAATTTTCAGGATTGTTTGCATGATTTACATCACAGGCACTTACGGAACAAACAATCATTTAATTTAATAGTTATAATCATATAATAAACAAGATTTATAATGCAAATAAATCAAAAAACCGCGAAGCTAATTTCAAGCTAGAATACTGTAGAATACCTGTCATTCAAATGGGTTACAATGACATTTGATTTGCTTTCCTCTTCCATCTTGCTATGTTGCCGTATAAGATTTTCTTCTCGCTCACACGCTTGGGTGATCTATACGTTACTATATTTATGGTTTTAACTGTATTAAAATGTCAATCTAACGTTTTCATGCTAGCGCGTTTGTGTTTACGTTTACCATTACTGATGGCAAGTGGAAATGTAGTCAAGGATGGTAAGACGCGCTAGCTTAGTATACCTATAACTTTTAAAATTATAGTTTAACTAAAGTAAATAGCTATAACTAAATTGTATCTCGACTAAACGCTATGAACTTACTACTTCATAGTCTTTGTAGCGTAATTAAATTCAACAACGTTAATTTCTGTCAATGGTCGCACTCAAGGGACTCGCTAACAAGTTGGTTTCTGTCGAGAGAACTGCAACTAGCGGTGATTTAATTTGTAAGACAAGAACTAGGTATTACGTTGGCAACACAGGAATTTAAATTAGAAATACGCTAAGAAAAATGATGCAAAGTATCGTATCATCCGTTTTTTTTTTGTTAAGGCGGGAAAAAATTTTCCTAACCGCACACCCCGTCGTTCGGGGCAACGAACAGGGTAGTGTGGGGCCCTCACCCACTAAAGAAACCCGCCGTGTGCCGTCTCTCCGCCTTTGTTGGCGGGCCACTGGAACTATGTTACATTCCTTCGGTGATAGTATCGTATCATCCTGTCTCCTAGAACGTGCAGGTTTTTCAACTGGCGAACTTTAAAATAGTTCGTCAAACAACTTAATCACCATGGCTACCAGGGATGCCATTAGAAAAGGCCGTGTTTTGGGTTTGAAAAAATGCCGTGTCTCAAACAAATTTATTAAAAAGCACTTTCGCGCCTGCTTATAATAATAAATAATTATAATAATTACATACTGTTCTTATAGTTGCAGTGATTAAGAATAAGGTTTCCGTACAAAATCTATAAAAATATGTCAGATAAACAAACTTTATTTGAATTTCACTAAATTCGTCCTGCGGAAAAGGATGGGATGGTGATACTTGTATTCTTACATTGCAAGAAAAATATAATGGTTGGCACACAATATTTATTGATGGGTCAAAGAGTACTAATGGTCTAGGAGCTGCATTTTACAATCCTTTTCTTAAAAATAGTGGAAGTTTTAATGTAAATGGCATCCTTTGTATAATGTCAGTGGAGTTGATTACGGCCTCGGAGGCACTAACTTATATATAAATGAAATAAATAAATAAATATAAATAAATATTCACGGACATTTCAAATCGTTTTTTACCTTTTCCGGAACCACCCACACTCGCACCCACCACGGGTGCGTTCAGCTGACGCTTGGTTCACTTATCAGTCATTTAAAAAGTCAAAAGTAGAAGTCTATTGTAAAAGATGGCAACCAATCGGCGTAAAAACACTATAACGCTAGACTACACACTGGACAATAGACCGTCGCTAAATTAGAGGAGCTGCGATTGGAATGTCTTCGATACACACCATACTCCCTGGACCTTGCTTCAACAGATTATCACTTTTTTGGGAATTTGGACTGAGACTGTCAAAACCGCCTTCAAAGATTTTATTCATTCTCGCTCCCACAATTTTTTCAGCAAAGGAATCAATGAACTACCGATAAAATGGCGAAAGGCCATAGTAATGGTACATACTTTGATTGATTAAATTTAACAATTTTATTAAAAAACGATTTTGTTTTTTCATACATAACGCCAATTTTATATGTAAAAAAAAAAAACACGTGTATTATTTACACTTTTTTCGCTCATATTTTAAAGGCAGTGCTATGATTATGACTGCATTAAATTTTTATTATAAGGTATACGAACATTATTCTTTAAACGAAAAGATCATGCAAACGTCTCTGGGCTTATCCTTACAATACAATGCACAGTGTATTCACAGTAAAATACTCTTAGAGAAACGGCCAACTCGACTTAAGCAGATGTTGCATTGTTGTTGTGAAATTCCTTTCGAGTGGGAAAGTTTAATGGAGGGATGCGATCTTTGAGTCTATACGGAGTCAGATTATATTAAAATATATTGAGATTATATAAAGTATATGAATGTGCTTCATTTACCACGGGCCTCGTGGCGTGGTGAGTAGTGTAACCGACTTCCGTGCACGAGGTCGTGGGTTCGATTCCCATCCAGGACAATTATTTGTGTGATGAACACAGATATTTGTACAGCGTCTGGGTGTTTTCTATCTATTATATGTATGTATTTACAAAAAAAAAGTAATATATGTATTATATCCGTAATCTGGTACCCATAGCACAAGCGTTAAGCTTAGTTTGGGACCAGAGGACGTTGTGTGTAATGTCCGTGAACATTTATTTATTTATTTACCTATAATATATATGGAACCTATAGCTTTATTTAAAAGTGGTAGTGGTAGAGCCTTGGTTGTCCCAGCATGAATGGCGGATCCGCTCGATTGGGGAAATACTACCCGTTTGCAAATCAGCATGAAAAATGTTTTTTTTTATTCACCATTTCATTTCAGCGATATGAAATGAAAGAATAAACGACTATCTCCTGCTACAGCCAAAACGCAACGATGTGCTTCATGGCCGGTCACACGGGAGATGGTGGTACCAACCCGCTCGGGCACGATACCAAGTAAGTACTCCCACTTAGTACCCAGCCCTACCACCAGGCATGCAATAGATGATAATTGCTTACTTCCCTTAGTCGCCTAATACAACACCCGTGGGAAAGAATGGGGTAGTGACACTTGTATTCTTAGTCCGTCATCACACGGCCTTATCTAGAGAGATGTTATCGATATTAGTCTGCATTCATTATTATGTAAACACATCGGAAATCAAACATTCGTTATCATTACAAGTGGTTTCGAAGAGTCAAATGAATATGTAGATATGTACCTAATAATCATTGCTACTAAACGATGACATATATATTATTACATCGATGATTGTGCTATTCATCTGTTTTAATCATGCAATATGTCAATAGTGATAATAATGCTAAATAATTGCTAAATCAGGTCGGGATTCATTGACTATTATTTATACAAATAAATAAAATAAGTGTCACACTTTCCCACGTGTGTCGTACGAGGCAACTAAGCAAAGTAAGCAATTATCACCCATTGCATTACTGTTGGTAGGGCTGGGTACCAAGTGGAAGTACTCATTTGTTAACGGGCCCGAGCGGGTTGGTACCACCATCTCCCATACCGGCTATGAAGCACATCAATGTGTTTTTTCTTTGTATGTAAAAAAATTAAAGAAAGAGTGGGTCACACATATAAATTTCACTGAATTTGTAATTTTACGTACTTTCAGAGTGAATAATTTGATAATCAATAACGGTTATCAATTACTTTTATGATACTTACCTTACCTGCTTTTTTTTGACGCGATAAAATGTACTTACCGCACACCCCGCTGTCCGGAGAGACAACGAAGTAGTGTGGGGCTCTCACCCACTAAAACCCGCCTTGCGCCCTCACCTGCCCGTACTCGGCGGACCACTGGTATTGGTATTGGTACTGGTCTGGCGGGCTGTTCTCCGCAACTCCACGTCTGAGCGCGTGTTTTGCGTGTGGGTGGGTGTGAAATCTTCACTCGATCCACCCCAGCTCCCGGAAGAACGCCAACAGCCCCTTGGTGTTGCTGGTGATCTCCTGGAGAGAACTTGAGCTCCCGTAGTATTTGGTCCTGTATGTGGAGACCTGCGCACAGTGCTGCAACACATGGACCGCCGTCTCCTCCTCTTGCAGGCACGCTCTCTAAAGTGGACTGTCTGTGATTCCTAAGACAAATAAATGTTTGTTAAAGGATCCGTGACTAGTGATAGCTGCCGTGACTATCCGCAGTTGCTGCTTAGTTAGCCGAAGTAACTGTTTAGTGATTCGGTTGTCTAACAGCGGAAATGCTTCCTTGGCCTGTCTACACTCACCGTGACTCGACCAATAGTGTTGATGATGGTCCCTAGTTCTTTCCCTTACCAGAGTCCGAAGCTTGGCAAAGGGCAAAGCTATGATGGGTTCCGGTCCAACAGCAGCCATGTCAGAACCTCTTCTAGCCAGCTCATCTGCTGCATCATTGCCTCTGGAGCCATTGTGTCCCTTGATTCATTATAGGGTTATGTTATTGAAGTTGCCTACCTGATTTAGTCTTTGGTGGCATTCGTGTATGAGTCCAGATGTGACCGTATGGCTGTTCAGCGCCTGGAGCACTGCCATACTGTCTGACAGTATTCGGAGATTCTTACTCTTTATCTCTCTGGATGTGATTGCAGATGCTGCTAGGGTGATATCCAAAAATTCTGCCTGAAATACCGTGTTATGCCTAGCTAGAGGCGTAGCTATATGTACATTGAGATCTTCTGAGAAGACTCCGGCTCCAGTGCCTGTACCTGTTTTTGATCCATCTGTGAAGATACGGAGTTCGCTGGGCCTTAGTCTCTCATAGTGTCCGTCTTCATACAGTTGGATCTTGTATTTTTTATCAAACATAAATTGTTTTGGTATACAGTCACTTACCGCTGTGATGATAGGGAGCTCCTCGGTGAGCTCTTCCAGTAAGGTCGTATGCTGTGTCTTACAATATCTCCATAAACCTAAGGTTTTGAGTCGTAGAGATGCTAAAGCTGCTTCCTGCTGTATGTACAGTGAGAGCGGTGGTAGATTTAACATGGCCTCCATTGCCGCTGTGGGAGTTGTTCTCATGCAACCTGTCATTGCCATGCAAGCTAACCGTTGTACGCGCTGTAATTTATTTGCTGCTATGCTCAGTCTGGTTCTAGGCCACCAACCTACAGCACCATAAGTGAGCATGGGGCGTATGATTGTGGTGTATAACCATAGAATGATCTTTGGGTTCAGACCCCATTTTTTCCCAATCATTCTCCGACATTGCCAGAAGGTTATGCTTACCTGATTTATTTTATTGTCTAAGTGGCTACTCCAATTTCATTTGCTATCAAGTATAAGGCCTAAATATTTGACCTCATTTGATAGTTGTAGTTCCGTACCGAATAGTTTAGGAAGGCTGTAGTTTCCTAGGTTTCGCTTTCTCGTGAACATTATTAGCCCGGTCTTAGCGGGGTTTACCGTTAGTTCGTATTCACTACACCAAGTTTCTACTTTCTTTAGCGCTTGTTGAGTTAAGTTGCAGATGATGTCGGTTACCTTACCTGAGATCAAGATTGCAAGGTCGTCCGCATATCCTATCGTGTATTTGTGCTTAGCATTGAGTTTGGTGATTAGGTCATTTATAACTAAATTCCACAGCAGGGGTGAGAGGACCCCCCCTTGTGGACAGCCTTTGGCTATCATTGGCATTTTTTTCTCTCCTTCTAGTCGAACCACTCTTTTGCTAAGCATGTTTCTTGTCCAGTCAATCAGTACGGGATGTGCCCCACATATGCTGGAGAAATTAGTCCTGTTGAAAGCGCCCTCAATGTCTACGAAGGTACCTAGACAAGAGCCTTTTTGCTCTATTGCCTCTTCGATCCTAATGACCACTAGATGAAGAGCCGACTCGGTAGACTTACCCGCACTGTAGGCGTGTTGGTTTACATGAAGTGGGATTGCTTTTAGGGCCCCATCTCTCAGTTCCCTTTCGCAGAGCCTTTCAAGAGTTTTCAGCAGAAAGGAGGTCAGACTAATAGGCCGGTGGGAACTCGCATTTGTGTAGTCACCCTAACCTGGCTTTGGGATAAAAATTACTTTCACTTCCCTCCGTCCCATAGGGGAATATCTTAAGGCCAGGCATGCCCTCAAGATGTAAAACAGTCTGTCCACAATTTGGGTTATACCCCACTGTAATAGCGCGGGGTAAACTGCATCTGGACCCGGTGATTTAAAGGGATGGAAACTGCTAACGGCCCATTGGACTTTGTCCAAAGTGACTGTTCCCTTGGCGTAAGCCCAGTCCCGGGCTGTGGGTGTGATTACTTTATCATTCCAGTTTATTCTTTGAGTGAAGACACATCCAGGGAGGTGAGTTTCAATTAGAACGCGTCTAGCTTCCTCTACTGATGATGTAAGTGTACCATCTGATTTACGGAGGGTTACTAGTGCAGGCGCATTTTGTTGCTTTAACACTTTTCTTACCCTGTTTGCTTGCTGACACGTTTCAATACTGCCACAGAAGCTTCTCAACCATTCTGTTTTCCTGAATCGTATGCACTTCTTGTGTTCGGACTTTGCTGCTCGGTAAGCATCCCAGTCCTCACCTTTGCAGGTGTACATTGCTCTGTTCAAGGCCTTCCTTACCTTTTTCCGTTTGCGTTTGAACTCCGGACCCCACCATGGTTGCTTACCCTTTATTTTCAGTGGGGTGTTTGCAGGACAGGCTGCTTGGTAAGTATACCAACTTCGCTTTCGATTTGTTTAGGGGTTGCTGTGTCGCTCCCCTTTGTGCTAATGTATCACCGAGAGACCTTAAAAATTTTACTCTATCGGTTTTGCGAGGGTTCCGTCTTTTAGGTTTTGGGAGTGTTTGGGCTCGAATGTCGAAACGGATCCATCTATGATCCGAGCACGATGCCTCTTCCAAAACGTGCCAGTTCATGATGTTATCCGCTGCCGTCTCCGATGCCAGCGTTAGGTCAATAATCGTCTACTTCGCCCCATGACGAAAGTTGGTTCAGAACCTATGTTTACCAGAGATAGGTTAGTAGAGAAAAGAAATTCAACTAAGGCCTTACCTCTACTGTTTGAAGCCTTCATTCCCCACAAGGTGTGGTGAGCGTTAGTGTAGGCTCCGATGATGACCTCCGTCCACTGGGACCACTGGTACCGCGTATATTCTCTTCAGTAGTCCGCGCGGCGGCTAGCCCAGGTATCAGTGACCCACAGTGATACCCATCAGGCACCCTCTCTTGAGTAACGTCCCCGCGCACCCGGAACGTGTCACACCTTCGCGGTAGGCTCAACGCACCTTATCTGTCTAGTCAAACGTTATATTGTAAACTTGTAAACATGCTATATTGTAAACTTGTAAACATGCACAAACTTGTCACAATGCGCTCTTGAGATACGTCGTTCCGACTGAAGTCGTTTTTAGTTAGTTAAAGCCATTTTTGGTACTATCCCAAATACGCGTCTATTGTATTAATTTACGTTACGTCTTATTGTTAATACGTAGTACCCGTCGGATACTCTAAGAAAATGTCTCTTTTTAGGTCGTTCATTCACGTAGCATATTTCGAGAACTTAACAGGTCGTAAGAACGAGCCTGTATAAAATGGTATCTGTATGGACTTCAACAAATCGGAGAGGTCAATACTCGCCTTTCTAAGATACAGGTCCAACTTAGAACTGTTCTTTTCCAATCTATAGGCTAAATCCTACTGTGAGAAAGTGTGTATGTTTTATTAAATTAAATTCAATCATGCAAAAACGGCTGAAAGGATTCTCGTAAAATTTTACACATAAACAAACATAGCATCTCGCATTGAGTTAGTACATAGTACATCATAATGTACATATACATCAATGGCATCCCGCCTTTATTCCTCGAAGGGGTAGGCAGAGGTGTATTACACACCCACGGCTCGCCAGATATGTTTAAGTCCCTCGTAATAGGGGGCGAGCCTATTGCCGTGTGCCGGGCACATTTCCAAACTCCGGGCTGCTACTGAAAATTTTACTTTTTACGAAAAAGCTCAGTAACACTGCCGAATTTGGTGAATAGATAGCTTATAATCTAAAAAGAAGAGAGACAGGCGAAATCGCGGGCAGAAGATAGTACTGTAATATAATATAATACATTCAGGTCGATCGCTGGGTGAGCGTTCATTAGTAGTCAAGCTCCCTTTGTTATGTACATCAAAGACGCTCTAGAAGCACTCGTTAAAAACCTGTTAAATGCGTAACTTATTTTATGAAAGTTACTGCAATTAAACTTTATTAAAAGCAATTTTATGTCATAAGCAAGTTGTATTTAATATAACAAAGTACTATTTATGAAGCTAAGTGGACATTGAACGCGCACGTGCAGATAAAGCCATAGCACAATTAAGTGCAGTTGTGACGCTGCAGTATTCTACCTAGTAGGTATCACATATTGACAGTAATAGTAGATACTAACCATTATTTATACTTATTATTTCGAGTGGGTATTTTATTTTTATTAAAAACTAGACTTCGCTTGCGGCTCCGCCGCAACCAAAAGCTAGTTTTTAGGTTTTATCTCAGGTTCCCGATATAGAAGCGGGATAAAATATATACCAGTTGTTAAGTCTAATCGAGATCTATCAAATATAAAAAGTTGCATCAAAATCCGTTCAGAAGTTTTTACGTGATGCACGAACAAACAAACAAATAAACAGACAGACAAAAAATAAAAATAAATGTTTTTTGTTCAAACACGTCTATATAGCCTAATACATACATCTTTTCTCAAATATATTAAATGTACAGACAGCTCTGTTACAGCTTTATAATAGTATAGACTAGCTGATACCCGCCAACTTCGTCCGCTTGGAATTTATTTATGTATTCCCTTTTTTAGTGCAGAAACCTATTATTTTTCTAAAATAAAATTAGTGATTCCCGTCCTGTGACCAAATCAGTGCATCTGGAGGAGATTAGCCGTGAATGTACCTATATTCGATGTATATATCTATTTGAATCGGTATTCATTCTCAATTTCATGGGTTCTTTATTTTTTTGCGGGACCCTAATTATTTAAAAATAAATAATTATAAGCTAGCCCCGTAACAAAAGCTATCTGCTAGTGAAAGTCCTGTTCAAATCGGTGCATCCGTTCCGGAGATTAGCCGGAACAAACAAACACACAAAATCTTTAAAAATTGGTGTTTAGTTATAGTTAGCGTATGTATTCTGGTATGTTTAGACATTACAAATATACACTTTATTTTTATTATATGTAATAATATAGAATATAGACAACACGACGCTCTATGGAATAATTACAGTATCATATGGAATAATTACAGTATAATTTTTTTCATTACTGCCATTACTGTCTCCACTGTTGGAAAAGGGTTCCTTCTTTTTTTTTTTTTATTGCTTGTAGTGGCAGACGAGCCTCGGTCCATCTGATGGTAAATGGTAACCGTCGCCCATGGACTCAACTATACCGAGAGTATTGTCAAGCCGCTGCTCACCAATTCATGTCACAGATGAAATGAAATATAAACGGCTATCTCCTGCTACAGCCAAAACGCAACGATGTACTTCATGGCCGGTCACACGGGAGATGGTGGTACCAACCCGCTCGGGCCGGATACCAAGTGAGTACTCCCACTTGGTACCCAGCCCTACCACCAGTCATGCAATGGATGATAATTGCTTACTTCCCTTAGTCGCCTCATACGACACCCGTGGGAAAGAATGGGGTAGTAACACTTGTATTCTTAATCCGTCACCACACGGAAACGATAGATAACGAAAAACGATAGATTCTTAGAATGATAGGGATTTAGGCCATAGCCCACCCATCCATTCATCAGCCTTTCAAAGTCCGCTGCTGAACATAAGCCTCCCCAAGAGAGAGTCACGACGTACTCATTTTTAGGGCATTGCCATAATCACCACCGGGGGCCGGTGCGAGTGATGCCTCTGGTGATAATAGCGTCTATAGGCTTATACTTTTGTAACCACTTACCATCAGGTGGGCTAATGGGTTCGCCATCTGTGTAGTATAAAATATAATGGAGAGAAATACTGCGTTATCGATAAATTCGGCAGACAGTTGATATGGCGGTTAGTGATGTTGTTTTAAAACTATTGAACCAGGGTTTCCGTGGTGGTTGAAAAGAGCGATAGAAAAGGCCTTTTTTAGTACTTTTGTCCCAGTGCTGTGTCGCACACAAAGCTCTTTGTGGTAGCTTCTTCATAACCTGCCTAAGAGGATAGACTGAGAGGATTCCACCTCCATTCAATCCTTTATCGCCTTTTTTGTTAAGGTGGCAAAAAATGTACCTAACAGCATACCCCGTCGTTTGGGGCAATAAACAGGGTAATGCGGGGCCTTTACCCACTAAATAAAGCCGCCGTGTGCCGTCCCTCCGCCTGTATGGGCGGGCCACTGGAACTATGTTACATTACTTCAATGGTCATCCCTTATTCCTTGGCGCTCGAATGACTTTTTTGAGCACGAGTGTACATGTGTCCGGTCATTGTGTTATTTCTGGAACTTATAATAATAATTAAGAAAGACATGAATGGGTACGTTAAATCTAAATTTTTCCATGTTTCTGAAATTATTTTCATGATACACAAGTACTTATAGGTCAACTGATATTTTGTATTGCATCATAAGAACGTTGACTTGAACAATATTTATGTACCACAATGACGTAGGTACACATTTTGATACCGCTGTGAACCGATAATATTTTTTAACGCGCTCTTTATGTTTGTGTTTTGTCTATAGTTCATAGAGTGGCGTATGTATATTTTACTTCGGTTAGCTTTTATAATTTTATAAAAAAATATGTATATTAAATTTATTAATTTAATCCAATGGGATTAAATGAATATATTTCAAGCGTTGTGAGATGTCACAACGCTTTAATTTTATTTAATTATTATCATAGTAGTTTTTATTTATATTTCTTTTTATTATTAAATAATTGTATATTTCTGTATTCAACACCTGAAATGCTCAGCCAAATTAAAGAAAATATTCTGTAATTAAAACTGTGTCGATATCCATTAAATCTAAATAAGGCTTTTGTTTTCTTTTTAAAAGAACACATGCAGTAAGGCATAGCCCTTGTATCGCGGGGGACTTTACAAACATATACTTTCACGGACACAAAGTACATCCAGACTCAGAACAACCATTTGTAGATCAAATAAAGAGTTGTCCTGTGTGGGAATCAAACCCACAATACACGGGTGGGAGGCGGTTATCTAAACCACTCCGCCATCTGTGCAGTATTGTGAAAGTGGAAAAAGATAGCTTATCTGCGAGTACTTCCTCAGATTGGAAGGGACGCAGGTTCGAATCCCGCTCGCAGTAAAGCTCTATTATTCCACTATCACAATAATTTGTTCATTAAATAATTAGTTTAGCTTGTATCTCCTAGCGTTGCCCCAATCTTTTTGTTGGTGTCGGCTTCCAATTTGTTCGTTTTTAACTGATACAATAGTTTTTACACGGAGCGTCTGCTTATCTAGCTTTCACGATTCAACTAAGGGGATAACTGGCGACCCTAGAAAAAGACCCGAGTCAGATATTTTATTCAGGACGAATGTCAGGATGTTTTATTTTATTTTTGACAGCCGGAGACCTCTGCTTAACGTGCCTTTCGAAGCACGGCAAAATTTTATAATATACATTATATAATATATTAAATAAAATATATTACAAAGTGGAACTTATCTACAACGTCAAACTGGCCAAAGGAATTGGCTTAGTTTTCTTTGTATCCAATATTACTATCTGTTTTATAACTACGATACTTTATAAACTCTGACAATGTACTTATTTTTAATGTGTTATCATAGAGAGAGTTTTAATGTGGTATTTCTGTGAGAGTATGTGTCCACACATAGACAGTGAGAGAATCACCTAATATAATAAAGTAATAAAATTAAAATAGATTTTGATGTGAAAACATCTAATGCGGAGGGAGGGTAAAACCGGCTGTTGGGGTGGCCACGTCGACGACGCTATTTAATTGTTTTAACGCTATCTGTTGACAAAAGCAACTAACTCTAAGTAGGAAGTATAATGTTAATCAGTACTAAAACCAATAATAGTTTTAATTCGTCTATGGGTAAAGAGAGAGCGCTTACCTATAAGACTAGAACAATTTGAAGAAAGAAAGAAAATCGATGTTTTCACATCTGCGAGACGTCCCGTGACGGCTCATTTTTTTTTAATTGTGTTAGTTTTAAGATTTTTCAATGTGTTTATTTTCCGTTGCACTTTTCATTGTTTACTTAGTTTACTTATTCACTTATGTGCTAGAACCTCTTTGAACACCTACACTTTGACACAGTTGTTAATTAAAATACCACATTTTAGATTAATTTTCTTTTATTTTTATTTTATTTAAATACCAGCATAGTATTATAGAATAAAAAAATACTATGTAGTGCCACATAACCCTTTTAGGTTTGTGCATGACACTTCACAACCCTTTCTCGATGATATATTTAGAATGAAAAGTAAACGTGTTTTTATAGAATCACCAGCTTTTCCCCGCGGCTGCGACGCAGCCAAAAGCTAGTTTTTGACTTATATCTCAGGTTCCCGATATGGTAGCGGGATAAAATATATACCAGTTTTTAAGTCTAATCAAGAGCTCTCAAATAAAAAAAGTTGCATCAAAATCCATTCAGTAGTTTTTGCGTGATGCGCGAACAAACAAATAGACAAAAATTAAAAAAAAAACTGTTTTGTGTTTAGACACGCCTATATAGCCTATTACACTCATTTTTTTTTCTCAAAAATCTTAAATGTTACAGCTGTATAATATATAATCATAATAATTACGGACTTAAAAATAAATTAGTTTCCAAATCTTTTTCACTTATTATTTATGTTTGTCAATATTTGCGACTTGGAAAACATCTTGAAAAAAATAACTGTTATAAGATGTTTCTTTCCTTTGCAATAAATTAAGTTACCTTTGTGTTACGTGACTTATTGCATTTGATATTCACATAGAGATTTCCCTAACCGTATCTGGTATTTAATTTGGCATACATTCTATATAGTCTGTATTAGCATTTCAAATTACATACATGTTTTTCTACCTTAGACAAAGAATCTAAGTCTAAATGTAAGAATCTAAGTGAAAGTATGTCTAAGTTTTCTACCTATTAAGGGTTGTCCTTATTGCAGTTTTAATCTGTGACGGGTAGAGATAAAATTGTTTACTTTAGTGCACCGTGTGTTGCATAAAACGTGAACTGCCAATTGACGCAATTGTATTTGTTTGAGAACAATTTGTGCTCATTTATGTACAAATAAAGATGAGAAGATGATAGTAATAGGATTAGAATATTTCTAATTAATATAGGTATCTACCGTAGGTAGGTTGAAATGAATTCCTATTAGTTGTTACCGTAAAGTGTTAATATATTATGTTCTTTTTTACCTTCCTAGGTCGATGGATTCTTAGTGGTTTGAGGAAATTTCCCATGTCTTATAGATAAGTGCCCTTTTTCTGTGGTTGGAATAATTCTTATATTATGTAATAAACTAGTTGATCCCGGCGTACGTTGTGCAACTTGGGGGCACCAGATTTGTTTTTTTCATTTATTTAATATTTCGATAAGAGTGTTAGGGGTTTGGGATGAAATTTTGTGGTTTTGTTCTAATATGCTTAAAATAATAATAATAAATTAACACAAAGTGTGAAAATGTGAAATCGAAAATCCTGCTCGTGGCTGTTCTTCGATTTCACATTTTCACACTTTGTGTTAATTTATATGGCTAAGCATGTCAAATGCTAAAAATACATATTAAAATATCTAAATATATTAATAATAATAAATATTCACGGACATTTCACACAACGTCCTCTGGTCCCAAACACAACTTAACGCTTGTACTATGGGTACCAGATTACGGATATAATACATATATTACTTTTTTTTATAAATACATACATATAATAGATAGAAAACACCCAGACGCAGTACAAATATCTGTCGTAATTCGACTGTTAGTTAACTCATACTTCTATTTTCTATTTTAGCCATTTTCGACCAATTTGGTATAGGCCTCCTCCAGATTTCGCCATTTATTTCGGTGCTTGGAAAAAATATATAAGTTGTATCACGATATTACCCTTCATAATTTGTGAATAAACTAACCTATTGATGCGACAAATAGTAATTTATAAAAGATAATTAAAGTTAATTTATAAAAGTTTAGCAGAATTCAGTCACTTTTTAATAATTTTAAAAAGTGAATGAATTCTGCTAAAGATTGTACTATATTTTATGGTCGTATCACTCTTTATTCAGACCACAATTATCAATGGTCAGTCAGTTGCAGTGGAAATGTTACCTAAGTACTTCTAATCAGTGAGTCAATAAACATATAAACAAGATTCCGGTACGTGTTTGTGTGTCCAACATTATAATGTAATTAGGAAGTAGGCTAGTAGGGACCTCTAAGTAAACTTGCATCTTCAGCGTCATATAATATGCAATTAGCAGGTGTATGCTGTAAATATGTAGCGTGTTTCTAACTGAAACTATTTTATTGATAACATACATTTTATTTGTCATTCATAACTTTTGTTGTAGAATAATTAAATAGTTGATTTTACAGAAAATCAAAACATTAATTTTCAAACAAAGTAAACAGTATTCAATCGCATTATATGCGAAGTGCCTGAAACTAAGGTTTCTAACATGGACCAATTGATTGGTCCAGAATCAATTTCACAGAATCAGATACCTACTGATTATATATACTGAAGTGGCAATGGACTGGCCAGTATTGGACAGTATCTAATATTACAGAGAGAAATATGATCAGTTTATTACATATTCAATTTGTTATCAGTGATGACGTCCAGAACAGAGACGTGGCCCTTGAATGTTGACTTCGTGTCACTGAAAATCGATCAAAATCGAGAGGGATATTCTCAGATTTTAACTACCGCGGTGGTGCGCTGAAGTGGCAATGGGCAAGCCACATCACTCGGTGAACCGACAGCTCCTGGGGAAGAAAGCTTTTTGAGTGGCAACCACGTATTTGACGGCGCAGCGTTAGACGGCATCTCACCCTGACTCGCTGATCTGGTCATAGTCGTAGGGAGCTATTGGATGTAGGTGACAGAGAACCCCTCGCCGTGGCGCTTTCTTGGGAAGGCTTATGTCTAACAGTGGATGTCAGTTCGCTGATGGATGGATGGATTTCAGGCACATCTTTGACAGGAGCTTAGATATGTATTGGTTTATTAAAATGTGTATATCGGGAGATTATAATGTAGTTAATACATCTATGCAATATAGTTGCAATCGTATATATTCCGTAATCACTCATTTCATTATCGCAACGTTATACAAACAACTTATTAAAAGTATTACAGCGGTGTCCGGCAATCAGTACACACACGCCGATGTTTCGATACCAAAATTATGTATTAAAATAGTTCTATAACTCGTAAATGAATATAGTCTGTATTGAAGCCAGTATTAAGTCAGTAGTACTACTAACAGTTATATAGTTAAAATGTTTCATAAAGCACTATTAATTCGAGGTTCGAATGGTGTTAAATTGTTGAGTAGCAGTTTTAAGAGATACTATTCAGTGCATGAACTGTCGTTAAACGTGAGTATTTGTTAAATTTGTTTTATTGATTCAGGCAAAGAATAAAAAATGCTAAGATTTATGATTCTGTCCTTAAGGTATTGGACTATGGGTATTAAGGTAATAGAAAATAAACACGGTTTAAATCACACTGCTAGTAGTGTTTAGTACCGAGTGAAAGTTTATATTTGTTTGTGCTTTCGAACTGAAGACATCAATTTTTCTATTTTATAAAAGTGAGAAGCATTGCGATGTATTTCAATAGTCCGCACAGATAGCTAATCCTGTCTACACTCTTCTGTTGAGAGTAATGATTAGGTACTCTTCACATAGAAGCCGGTAAGTGACACATACCATTAGACTAACATGCTTTATTTGTTTGTTCAAAAAATACATTTCATTTATCTAGCGAACTCCTGCTGTAAAGAGATATAAAGTACTCTCAAATTTACAACTAGAACTGCATATATTAAACTAAATATCCACAAAGATAATTTTATGGAAAGTATCCCGAACAAACGCACAGATAAGTACTTGATAAGGTTACTTTTGTATTCGTTGCTACAAACAATAACTCCTATAATTATTTTTTACTAGCCTTTGCCCACGGCTCCGCCGCAGCCAAATCTTGGTTTTTAGGTTATATCTCAAGTTCCCGATACAGTAGCGGGATACAATGTATACCAGTTTTTAAGTCTAATCAAGTGCTATCAAATAAAAAAAGTTGCATCAAAATCCGTTCAGTAGTTTTACCGTGATGCGCGAACGAACAAACTGACAAAAAATCTAAAAAATTTCGTAGTGTAAAAAATAAGAAAATGTTTACCAAACGATTTTCTAATCACGAGCCGTCACCATGTCACTCTGTACGTAACATTACATTTTCAGCACACTTTCTTGCTCGTCGCTCGAGAGTTTAAGAGAAAAGATAAACTTCCTGATTTTACCCGCAAGTCTTTTGCATAAATAATATTAAGTCTGCAGTCAGTATCCATTGTGAACTTTCTTAATTAAACGAAATTAATACATTTATGGCAAAAGGCGCAAAAGTTAAAAGACTTTAAAAACAAAACGAAAGTAACACAGCGTTTAGAAGTATTCACATTACTTAAAATATTTTTATTGTTTTTTTTTTATGTAACAATGTTATAGACGAAATTGCGGAAACGGCTAAACTCATTTTGAAAAAAGAACCCCTATTGCACATTCGGTCACGTAGATTTTCTGTATGCTTTAGTGGGTCGCTAGGTGGTTCAGATTAACAATTAGATCACAGTGGTGACGCTGAAATCGGGTTCTAGTAATTGAGATGGGCCGAATGTGATTTTAACCGAATACGAACTTCAGCCGAACATTCGGTAAATATACAAAATTCGGCCGAAGTTCCGCCGGACTTCAATGTGTGCTTTCTCGGGAGTAACATGGCGTATTTTGTGTGTATTTTTTTAGGATATATAACGTTGCAAAACAATAAAAAAACAGTTAGTGTAAGGGTGTCAAAGTATTTCAAATTATTGGGTTTATTGATTCATAGACTCTTGAATTGCGAAAAAAAACTAATTCATTTATACGTTAAACACAAAGTGAAAATGTATGTTGCTAAGCATGTCAAATGCTAAAAATATATATAAAAATATCTAAATCATTTATACGTTTTAATTTATCTATGTATAATAATTTTATTATAATTTAACGTGCTACAATAACTGACTATGATTAAATGACTTTAGAATATTGGTATATATGTGACTTATTTTACAGCTATTGATTTCTCTAAATTTTAATTGAAACCTTACCTTTTTCTTTTATCGAAAGTTCGGCATTTAAAAAAGAATTTCGGCCGAAGACCTAAGTTTGGTTTAAGCCACCGAATTTCGGTTAAACCGAATGTAAAACGAATTTCGGCCCATCCCTAGTAATTATTTTTTAACCTTCCGGCAAGATAATGTTTGCTTGGTCCGCTACTTATGAATATACTAATACGTGAAGGTTTTAAAAATGCCATTCAGAATAAGTATAGTACATTTTGATCTGTATTTTATACTTGACATGCTCAGCTACTTTAAAGTTCAAATTATTAGTGAATGTGAAAAAAGAGAACGAGCGAGATACGAACCTGCGTCCCTTCGAATCCGGGGAAGTGCTCTAAAACGCTAAAATACCCAATCTCCACATCACATTTGTCTTTACGACTTACACCACCTATCAGATACATTTACATGCATTAATCAAATATAGTAAGTTTGATTTTGCAATTAAATCTATTTGATATGGAGATTGGGTATTTTAAGAGAGATATATCATTCGGTAGTAACCAGTACCTACATAATATTTGTTAAAGTACTACAGTAGGTAATAAGCACAGTAATAGTAAATTATTTGTGACAGTGGAAAAAGAGAACTTTACTGCGAGCGGGATTTGAACCTGCGTCCCTTTCAATCCGAGGAAGTGCCTACCTGCCACCTATCAGAAAGGTGGAGTGAGTTGTAAAGATATCTGAAAGCAATTGTGATCCACTTGACTTTGGGTGTCGCCGTCAGCGACTGCGATGGCTTAGCTCTAGCACTTCCCCGGATTAGAAGGGACGCAGGTTCGAATCCCGCTCGCAGTAAAGCTCTCTTTTTCCACTTTCACAAAAAATTTGTTCTTTACAGTAACTGAGCATGTCAAGTGCTAAAATACAGATCAAAATATTAATAGTATCTTGTATTAGAACACAATATAATATGTTAACATGTTTATGTGAAAAAGCTACTTTCCGCCTAAACAAGAAAAAGAAATGGTTAAAAAGCTACATTACAAACAGACACTTTTTGTATATATAAGTGAATATAACACATTAAGGGTATTAATTTGATTATTTGACTTACTACTTATCATCACGCCATTTCCATTGCAGGGTAGGCAGAGAAAACAGAGTGAGAGGTTTTATTCTTGCATACATCTCTCGCTTCCTCAATATTCGCAATTCTCTTCATACACGCTCGCCGGTTTCGGGTCTCCGAAAAGGAGTCTTCCTGACTCCACCTTCCTTCAATAATATATGACCGATTTGGTCTAGGTAGGTGTCTCAGTCTCCCCCTGTATCTATTTTCTTCCACTTTCGCATTGTATATCTTCTTAACCAGTCGCTCTTCCGGCATTCTTTCTACATATCCAAACCATCAAAAATTTTTAGAAATGAAATGATACGACTTACATATTTATGTGCATTTAACCCGAAAGCCCAGAAAGCCTATTATGGATCTTATATCCAATGAATAAAGACAGGAAGTGCATTAATGTAATAAATAACGTCAAAAAGAGGGTTAATCTCAAAGAGCTTGTATAATATCACTTTGAGAGTTCTCGCAATGACATGACGGAGCCTGTTTTCACAATAATTTAATCCAATAATAAACACCGAGCATGTAAAATTATCATGGAAGAATTTTGCAAAGTATTATTTGAACATTATCATTAAAACAAACATCTGAAATTTCCAAAATACTCTTCTATACGAGTACATATAGTCAGTTATTTGAATTAAGCGAAAAGCGCGTTTGTGTGTTTATTTCAAAAATATGCTTGTTCTGGTCGAGAAGTTGGCAACAGTGCTTTAGAATAACATTCAAGTTTAGTATTGAACATTGTTAATTTGCGGGAAGCACACGTTGCATCGACATACGCTTCTGCAATATAAGTTTGTTTTAGTAACTGTAAATTATTGTTGAGTTCAGATTTATTTCAAAAAGTGTGTTGCCGAAATAAATTAAGAACTAATTATTTGTGAATGTGGAATAACTTTACTGCGAGCGGGAATTATGAGTTCAAGTCCACATTCACAAACACACAAATAATTTGTTCATTAAAGTAGCTGAGCATGTCAAGTGCTTAAATACAAACCAGAAAAATATGTTTTAATTGCCAGTATGGCAGCTAAAGTGTATGGTAAGATTATTAAAAGGAGAATGAAGATGGTGTCTGATGGATTACTCTGTGAGATGGTAACTGAACCCTCTTGGGTCTCGGGTGTGGAAGTGGATACATGGATCAAATTTAATGTTCTCTCTGCGCAATATTGTGAAGAAGCGTCTCGCTTTAGACCAGAAGGTATTACTACAATTTTGTGGATTTGGAGAGAGCACATGACATGGTTGTATGAGTGGAACTTTGGGGCATGTTGCCAGAGTATGCTATTAACGGTAAATCAGAGACTCCGAAACCGGCGAGCGCGTGTGAAAGAAATTATGAATGTTGTGAAAGCGAGATATGTATGCAGGAATAGACTCTTTTGGCACTTTGTTCTCTCTGCCTACCCTACAAAAGAGATGACATGATGAAAAGTAAGTAAGTAATTAGTTTGGTAAAGTGGAAAGAGATTGCAGAGATATTTATATGTATATTTTTTTTCTTAAGGTGCACAAAATGTACCAGACCGCACTACCTGTAAGGCCCTCTCCCACTAAACAAACTCGCCGTGTGCCGTCTCTCCGTCTGTATATATCGGACTAGAATTGTGTGACATTATTTCGGTGTAGATATATATACCTTTTTGAAATAAATACTTCTTTACGCACGCTTGACTTGGGGAGTAAGCTGGTGAATGCGTGACGTGAGCGTTACGAAAAATGTGATAGTGAAGATAGAAAAAGAGAGAGCTACTTTTCGTATATTACTTACTGTAGGGGCAAGGGAGAGAGGTGCAAGCACACATTTTCTTTATCTCTTTCTCATTATTAATAGATATTAACATTATTACCTAATAATATATAATTATTTATTGTTAAGTTTTACTTCAGTCGTGTGGCAAGCACACTCGTTTTTTTTTTGTTAAATATGTAGGTACCTAACTGCACACCCCGTTGTTCGGGGTAACGAGCAGGGTAGTGTGGGGCCCTCACCCATTAAATAAACCCGCCGTGTGCCGTCTCTCTGCCTTTATTAGTGGACCACTGGAACTGTGTGACATTACTTCAGTGGTAAATATTAGTACAGGCGAAGAGACAGTACACAGTGGGTTTATTTAGTGGGTGAGGGCCCACACTACCCTCTTCGTTGCCCCGAATGAAGGTGCGGTTAGGAACATTTATTCCCGCATTAATAAAAAAAGGTACCTAAGGTTTAATTTTTTCCGAATACTGTCGCACTCTAGTTTATCTGTGCACGAGCAGAGCACTGCGCTGATTTTAGCGTAGTTGGACTTAGGAGCCTCGAAAGAGCCCGCCTCGAGCGTCTTTTGACGAACACAAAGGGATGTGTGTCGCGCTCGCAGTGCGGAAAATTACGTTCGGGAACAGTGTTTGTTGTATGTTCGTTGTACATTCATATTATAAGCGCGAACAGAATAGCGTATGTCAATATCAAATACCAATGTTATTAAAGAGATCAACGATCATAACAAGATTATTAATTTGTGGTGACAAGTGGATTATAAAGAGTTGAGAGACAAGAGATAGGGGCGTGCAATGGTTTTGCAACGTGTGTGTAAAAATGTAAGAGGATGGAAGGATGTTACCGTCTAGGAAGTAAGAAGGGAACATGAATTATGACTACATAATTATTATTGGAATACATACACAATATTATTCTTTATTTTTAATAGAATTGGGACTCTGCGTTAAAGAATAATCTATGTATTCTATGGGATTTTACAAACATATAAGATAACCAGACTCAGAATAACTATGTGTGGATTACACAAATAATTGTCTTAAAGAGGATTCGAGCTCACTACACTTGGCATAAGAGGTTGGTACCTAAATCATTATGCCATCTACACTGTCAGTTTTATTCCATTATCATCGTCGTTTATCGTACTCAATTACCGTCAACAAATAATTTGGCTACATATATAATAACCTATAAATTTAATCTAATTTCCTTGGTTATATGACTTAAATACAAAGACTTGTACGTTATTTATTAAATGATAATAATGTCACTGACCTATGTAATCAGTTTTTAACATATGTAATGTTAAAGTAACCAAGTACTTGCAGTTCGAACGATTGAATAAAAAGTGAGACCTATTTGTGGACACCTGACGTCCTCCGTGTTTTGGAATGCACTTTAAGCAGTGGGGCTGTGTAACATCCAGGCAATCGTTACAGGTTGTTAGAGTCCTTATTAAAAACTCTGAATTGGGATTAATAACTAGCAAAAAGCTGAGCTTTGTGAGGGCTCGCGAAGTTTTCTACTTATTTTTTAATTTTCGACAGATGGTGTTAGGAATACAATAAAATTCTAATAATAAAAATTGTTATATTTTTAAGTGTATAAAATACTATGGTTTATGATAGATACGACATCTAAAAATAAATTGAAATTACTGTGTCAAAGCCCAAATCTGAAAGTGTGATAGTTTCTCAGTAAAGTGTACCACAATATGAATAGATTGTGGAATAGTACTAGGGCTCATAATAATATCAATTTATTTTCTCATCACAAAGCTTTGTAAACACTTATATTTAGTACAAGGGTTGAAACATTATTTGAACTTCATGAGAGACTGGTGCATATGGTAGATTTAGAATTAAATCTGTGGTACATGTCACCAGGCCTCTCTCGCGGTATAGATGATGGTAAATGTGCTGTAAAGCAGCTATTCCTATTATCTATTTATACTAGCTAAGGTAGGTTATTTACTAAGGTAAGTAAGGTTAGTAAGTACCTGATTTATTCTAAGGTCGCCAGTTTTTCCCTTTGGGTCGTGGAGGTCAGATAAGCAATCGCTGCGTGTAATTACTAGTGGATCAGCTTAAACGGAACAGCCCCCTTAGAATGAAACACGAAACGTTAGACGAACTTTTGTTTCGCTTCATTGTGTTTGGTCGCCTGAATCACGCGTGGAAATCTCGACTAATCAGGAATCACGCGTCGGACTGTTGATCATATCGACTCGAAACGAAAGTTCGTCTGACGTTTCGTTTTTCATTCTAAGGGGGCAGATCGGGAACCGACCCCTACATAGTTTTTGATAAAGCTAGTGACAATGAAAATTACCACTATTAGTTTTGAAGACAATGAGTCAATTATTTGGTTATTGTGTCTGCTCTGTTTTGATTAAATAATTTTAAGGTTATCAACGCTGTTAGGGGTATTGACCCCCGCCGGCGGATCAATGGAGTAATCCAGCATAGTATCAGTGGTCACACAGGCGGAGAGACGGCACATGGCGGGTTTCTTTAATGCGTTTCCGATAGATGGCGTTGGTCGTTAAGACAAATGTGATAAGGAGATTCGGATGATCGAAAGATCTGTACTATAGCTCAGTGGTTATAGTATGAATTTTAATTGCAAAATTAAACTTACTATATTGGATAATTGCATGTAAATACGTTTCCGATTGATGGCGTTGGTCGTTAAGACAAATGTGATAAGGAGATTTGGATGATCGAAAGATCTGTACTATAGCTCAGTGGTTTAGAGCACTTCCCCGGATTGGAAAAAAGGGGCGGGTTCGATTCTCGCTAGTACAAAAAATCTCTTTTTCCTTATTCACAAATCATTTGTACTGTAACCGGTTTTTTAAATTAAGATTATATAGTAAATCGTATCTGTTCACGTTTTATACAAAATAGTTTTGATACACTATAGTTTTACAAAAAATGTTGTCAAGTACCTACTAGATATTCATTCCATTAATATTCTAACATAAATATTATCTAACACGCTTGAAAATTATTAGAAAAAAATATGTGAAGTTGAGTAAGATAATATGGCATGAGACAAACTTTATCAGTCAGGAAATTATCAATTATACATATAAAACACTAGCTTCTGTCCGCTACTTCGTCTCTGTGGACTTCTCGAATTCCGTGCACGTTCAAAAGTTATGCGATGTTTACATACGGCCACACACACACACACACACACACACACACACACACACACACACACACACACACACGCACAAACACACACACGCACACACATACATACAGACATTATCGCGGAAACATTCGGGGAAGCTTCCTAGGACCTCAAAACGTCAACATCAGTTGAAAACTCGATTTTCGAATAACGGGGTAAAACCAATAACTTCCCAACTATTGAAAATTTACAATTTTCTTAGCGGGAGCTTAAAAAGGTATAATAAACAGTATGTTTTTGTTTTTAGTTCGTTGTTTTATCACTGATGATTCCATAAAGACGACCCTATATATAAAAACATTATATTTTACTTCCTCACAAAGAGTGTTTGTTTTTCTCGTCCTAATGATAATATGTTTCATTATCTGCATACGGCGTGAGTTCCCCGGCCGCGGTGGTATTGTTGTGTTCGTATAAATATTTAAATTGTATGTGATAATGTTTCGTATTAGTAAAACTGTAACTAAACATGTGTTAGGCAGGAGACGTTTTACAGTTATTGGCCTGGACAGGTCTGGACTCGAAAACGCCAAAATATTACAGGTATGTCTATGCCAAAAATATACTAAGAATGTGTATATATTTTTTTTTGGAAATAAAAGTCATAATCAATATTAAATTTCGATATATAATAGATATTTTAAACAAATACTCCTGTAATTATTATCCCAATGAATTATAAATGCGACGGTTTGTGAAGATTTTTGAATGTTTTAGATGTTTGAATATCCGTCAATCACTCCTAAACGACTGTACAGATTTGAATGAAAATTGGTAGCTATACATTATATTACAGATAAAATATTTCTCTATTACTACGTACTCATCTTTCGTCTCTCTATGATTTTTTTGGACGAGCATTAACACGTTACTTTCTGCATTCAGTACCCCCAATTTTGACCGATTGATATAAGTACCGTACCTTTTTTTTGTTAAGATGGTAAAAAGTATACCTACGATTTTTCAAAATCACTGAACACATAAATCATAATCTGAAAGATAAAATTAGATAAAGAATCTTAATTGAAAAGCTTAAATATGAAATTAAGAACATTCACATTTAAGCTTTTGAATTAAGAATCTTAAGAACCCACAAAGTTTCATCGCCAATTTCTCCCTGCAGCTTATTTAAAGTTGGCTTAATAAGTACCTACTTCTTCAAACACGAATCTAAGTTAAAAGTTTTTAATGATATCTGTACAGCGGTTTACACATGAATAAAAGAGGCACACATGCACACATGGATAACCTGAGTAGCATATTGTATAGCATAGAGTGTAGTGTTAGTGTTCTTCTTCTTCTTCTTGTTTTATGGCTATTGTAGGAGAATGTCCACAACTTTGCCAATGTCACGTGGCGGAGATAGACCGTCAAACGAAGGAGATTGTTCGGTGATAATAGAAAGGCCGGTGAATATGGTGTCAAATGAAACAACTTACTATGATGATTAAGTACTCTGAAACAAACAACATTAACTAACTGCATATCATTCTAATATCTATTCTTATACTTTAAAATCAGCATACATATCGTCACTTTCCCCAGACAATTAAAAATGACATATTGAGAAAGCTCGAGCGCGAAATCTAAGTAAAGTCTGAAGTTTAGCTTCTGGCTGCTTATAAAAATTATTGAAATAGGTAGTTCCTTTAGAAAGATATATAAAAAAAAAACAAATATTTAAAGACGGAAATATGAAGTTATTTTATTTATTTTCCTAAAAATTAAAATTATGAACAATCAAAGTATTTTGAATAATAATTTTACCTATATTTAACACCTGATTCTACCTGGAAATTGCGTGTCGGCCTAAATTGGCAAATGTACAGATATTTGTTCAGAATATTTATCAATAAATTTAAGTGAAAGAATGTATTTTTGATCTATATTTTTTAGCATTTGACATGCTCAGCTACTTTTTTACCGTTAGGTCGGTACGGTAACTCAGTGGCTTAGAGCACTCCCCGGATTGGAAGGGACGCGGGTTCGATTCCCGCTCCTACTTAAAATCTCTTTTTCCTCATTCACAAATAATTTGTACTTGAAATAATGTAATTATAAACAGAGCTTTAAAGAGCAGTAAAGACATTAAGGTCTCGGAACTTAGGAATATTTAGGACAACCATTATAGTACTTTCAAATATTCTGATTATTTCAAAAATTGCTCTAACGTTGAACCGATCACTTTTCCGAACACCAAGGATACAAGGCTTTCGCTCGTTTACGCCTATAGACGCTAGCAACACCACTATCTCCAAAGAAAAGGATAGGAAGTGGATATGAAGGATAATAAGGAGAGGATAGGGAGGGGGCTAGGGCCTCCGGCACTCTCACTGTCCACATAAAACACAACGGTAGGTGTAACTACCATTGTTACACGCTGATCTTTTGTGAGAGGGTGGTACTTCCGCGATCGAGCCGGCCCATTCGTGCTGGGATAAGCATGGCTCTACCCCTAGGTTTTTTAGCTGGCCCCAATGCAATCAAAAGAACTACAGGGTGATGATATTTCTATAAAAACATCTGTACTAATTCCATTTGGGGCATCGTTTATATGACGCCATATCATATTCTGTTGTTTATTCAGAAGATAAGCTAGCTATTTGTAATCGATAAAATATTGTGTGCGTGTATATTTACTCTCAATTATTTATTAGATTGATCTTTTATGATCAATGTGATGACATAAAAATAAATTAAGTGAAGGTATTAATATTAAATTTTAAGGGTTCTTTAAATCTTGTTTTATGTTATTTTATTTGTGTATGAGACGTTATAATGCCATTGTAATCCCTTTTTTATAAATATTTTTTATTTATATTTTTTGAGCAAACTGCGCGGATTTTATTGCTGGTAGATGGTAAGTGGTTACTGGTAACTACTGTAAATAGACTTGGCAATATCAGTCACATAACTATATTCTGATGAATTACGATTTGCTTTATTTGAAGTAGGTTCCGTATAGTGACGGACTAAGCATAATTTGCCATGTGGGGCCGGCTTTAGAATTGTCCCACCCCTCTCTACCCACGGTAGTTGTAAGAGCCGACTGAGGAAATACTGGGGGAGTGGGCTACAGCACTCCCTCGAGTATTAACAACATCAACTACGATCGCCAATCCGCCTGCCAAGCGTGGCGATTACGGCGTTATCCCCCATGACGGGACCGCTCGTTGTGGCGTTCTCTTGGGGAGGCCTATGTCCAGCAGTGGACGTTGAAAGGCTGATGGATGGATGGATGGATGGATGGATGAAGCATAAAAGTGTCGCCACCCCATTTTTTCCCGCAGTTGTAGTACGGGGCGAATGAGGTAAGTAAGCAATTATCACCCATTGCATTACGGGCTGTTGGCACCAACTAGGAGTACTTATTTAGTATATCCTCGACAGATGGGGTCTCTCAACATAGGCACATTGACCGATTAAGGGGTTATTCAAGGCATTCCACGTGCGTATTTCGTAGCACTAATGAGCCCAGCGGTGGCGAGAGCGATATCGCTGTTGAGCCCACACTCCGTTGAATCTACACTCGATATCGTTGTGTCCACATTCAGTTCCTAGGATATGAATGAATTCTATCGGTTTTTTGTAGTTTTATTATTATACTGTTTTTAAAAAAAATAGATAATTTAACTTTTCATTGAAAAATTTGCAATTTTGTTTTTTGTCAATGTTTAAGCATCTTGGATATAAACAAAAAAACATGTGAAAACATGGGTGACCGATAATTTTGAAATAATAACAGTTTCAAGTAAATTTTATAATTCATTATTTTATTTTATTCATTTTGGCTGAACAACAAAATTTGCTATAATATGTATTTTATTTTACATTCAATTGCATCTGACTATTGGGCTTTATTAAAAAACTAGCCATCACAGCCTGAACTCCGCTGCAGCCAAAAGCTAGTTTTTAAGTTATATCTCAAGTTACCGATATAGTAGCGGGATTATTTAAAGCCAATCAAGAGCTATCAAATAAAAAAACTTGCATCAAAATTCGTTCAGTTGTTTTTGCGTGATGCGCGAACCAACAAAGAGACAAACACAGACAGACAAAAAATGTAAAAAAAAATATTTTGCGTTCAGACACACCTAAATACACTATACAGTAATTTTTTCTCAAATATCTTAAACGTACAGACACAGTTCTGTTACAGCTTTGTAATAGTATAGATATACTACATTTGACATTAATAATACTTTATTAGACATTAATTCATACCAAATATTCAAATTGTTTACCCAGTATATAGTTGCAATTGGCAACCGAATGCCTTCAATAACAGCTGTATCTTGTTACTACGAGATAACAAACGATATGGACCATGACAGACAATTTACACAATTGAAATGCACTTTACAATGATTGATGAGTCGTTGAATATTGAATATGGTTGCAATATATACAAGATGAAATAAATTAAGATACAACTTGAATTCGGAAATTAAAATAATGTGGTTCATACTGAGATGCGAGAAATTGATGAGAGAGAGACACAGTCCCTTTATTCTGCAAACACGCTTAAGTCTTTTAATACCAGAGACAAAATGAATGACCTCGTAAACTAGTGATAATCTAGTCTACTTTGTTGTTGCCCAATTGAAATGCAAACCAAATATACACTATCTTGTCATCATCACATAGTATTTAAAACTAATTAGCCCTGGCTAGTGAGAGACTAGGGCCTGAGCCTTTCTGAGGACAACAGTAATAGGTATGAATAATTTCAGAGACCCAGCAGTATTAAATAATTTAGTCGTAGGAGCAGTTCATGAATGATTATTATATAACGCTAAATTTAGCTATTTTTGAGCACCTGTTCCTCGCGTTCACGTAAATATGTCTCCTAATATATTTATACCTACATATTCATAAAATATAGATTTTGAGAATTAAATTAAATTATTATCTTATAGTAGTAAATGTTGTAATTATAAGTAACTAGCTGACCCGGCGAACTTTGTTCCGCCTTAGGGGCAATAAATGAGCAGATTTTGGATTTTATTTTTATAAGGATAATAAATATAAATAAAAAAAAATCAAGTATTTTAAAGATTCTTTATTTTTCATGTATTTTGATGCATGGGTTGCACTCTTCAGTGAAGCACCTTATGATAGACGACATTTTTCGTTTTATTATCAGGCGCAAGAACAAATAACGCAGATGGTCTTCCAACCCGTGAACATGCCACATATAATTGATCATGGAAAAAAAATGGATTTTCTAGATTCAAACCACATATTTTCAAGGATTGACCTTGTGATTTGTTAATGGCCATGGCAAATGCAAGACGGATCGGAAATTGAAGTCGTTTAAACTCAAACGGCATATCGGTTGGGATCATCGGGATCCTCTGAATTAGAACTTCCTCACCTTCGAATTTTCTTTTAAGTATCGTGGCGTAAATCACACTGTTCATCAATTTACTTACCACCAAACGCGATCCGTTGCACAGTTTTGGTAGGTTTTTGTTTTGAAGCATGATATCTACGGAGCCAACCATTAGTCGTAAATTGTCCGGTCGTGAGCCAGGCACATCCAAGGAGTTTAATTCAATTGGATAGTTGGTGGCTTCATCTTTATTTGTTACACAGTCAATAGATTTGAATGAATGCAGTGTACTAATGATTTCATTCTGAATGATGTAGTTTAAGTCATCTACATCTTTATATTTAGCCACCAAAATTGCACGCTTACTCAACCATTCATTATTTTTGTGGTTAGTAATGATGTTTAGGAATACTTTGTTGATGAATTCGTCTTTCGATGAGACAAAGTTACAGAAATTCGGAGGAAATAAAATCAATACGCTTGATGCGTCGACAGGTACTCGACCATTACCGATAGTCAGCTATTGCTCAGAGAAATCTTCAGCAGATGTATCGTTCAGCAATGCAACTCTCATATTTGTTGTCAGCTGAAGTTTTTTCACATAGCGCCATAGATTAGATGGTTTAAGGCAAACGTTTATTTCGTCGGCAGCAGTTAATCTTGGAATTACTGGCAGTGTTTGACGAAAATCGCCAGACAGTAAAATCATTGCGTCTCCAATACATCTGAAGTCATTGCGTAGATCTTTCAATGTTCTATTAAGTGCTTCCAATGCACGTTTATGCGCCATTGTGCATTCGTCCCAGATGATGATTTTCGATGCTGATAAAACTTTGGCCATTGCGAAGTGTTTTGCAATATTATATGTTGGTTCTTCAATAGTTTGAAGATTTAACGGTAATTTTAATACTGAATGAGCCGTGCGGCATCCTTCTAACAATGTGGCTGCTATTCCAGAAGAAACCACTGCAACCGCAATGTTGGATCTCGCACGAACAGTGGCTAAAACTACTGATATGAGGGTTGTCTTACCAGTTCCACCAAGGGAATCCAGAAAATATAAACCACCATTTCCATCATAAATTTCCTTCATTAAACTTCCTATTGTTGGGGATTCAACAGGGGTACATTCGTTTGAATTACTAAATCCAATTCCTGATGATCATATCCACGTTCCCGTTCCAATTCTCGATTAAATGCGTCACTATTTGGTGATGGCATTCAAATTTTACCGATTATCAAAGTGTAGATCTTTTAATTATGAACAACTTTTTTCTTAAACTTTTTTCTGTAATGCCAATACCTTCAGAGTTATTATATTACTTTACCGAGCGAAATCCACTGTCGCAATATCAGCGACATCAGTGGGTATTTACTACTTGAAAGAAATATTAAAGTATTCCATGATCATTTATTAGCTAACTTACCTGTATCAAAATGTGAATCGATTAAACTATTTAAAAATTGTACTTTATTTAAATATTAAATCATTCAAATATCATTTAAATATTGTACTTCTTTAATTTGGGTATTTTTTATTCCATTCGATGGGATAATAATGTGAATAAGTATTAGAAAAAGAAGTAAATGAATATTTAAAACTGTTTCACACATTTATTGATTAAAAATAGGTAATAAAATTCGTAAAATTAAGCACCCGAGGTCGATGGAAATGATTCATTAATATTAAAGGCCCTGACGGTATCGGGGCATACGTCACCCTCATCCATTGCGTCAAAAATATCAACAATATTTTGCCTAACACTAACTGTTCTCTAGATATCGAATTAAACGCGTTTTCATCGAAATTACCTTGAGCTGACCTCGCCAGAATCCTTCAAATTGGAATATATGCTCAGAATACACCCCCCTATCGATCCTTCATAATCCCCCTTTATGTTTTTTTTTCGCACTGGACTATTTTAGTTGAAACCGGCATTAGAGAAAACAGCGCACACGTTATTGTTCGAACGCGTATGTATTCCATTATGCTTTGATACTTGTTTTTACGCGTAGAAGCATTTGAATATCATATCTACAGGATATCTGAAGGAAATGTATTCACTACCATAAAGCCTGAACTAATAACTAACACTATTACGAAACTAAGACAGCAACTTCTATTTTAAACACAAAGTGTGAAAATGTGAAATCGAAAGTAACAGCCACGAACAGGATTCGAACCTGCATCTCCTGGATACCGTCCAGATGCTTTGCCAATTCAGCCAATGTGACAATTGCTTCTGACTCCTAATTTCGATAACACATTCTTACTTAAAGTCTTTGGGTGACGCCTGCGCCTTCTGTCGGAAGTATTTTCATACTTTATACCGACCAGGTAAACTTAATTATACAATTAAGATTTTTACCTAATAATGACGCAGCCCTATAAATATTTAGAAATTTTGTATTTAAATACTTCCGACAGATGGTACAGGCATCACCCAGGACGTTAAGTATAAATGTGTTATCGAAATTAGCAGTCGAGAGCAGTTGTTACGATGGCTGAATTGGCAAAGCATCTGGACGGTATCTAGGAGATGCAGGTTCAGATCCTGGTCGTGACTGTTATTTTCGATTTCACATTTTCCACTTTGTGTTTAATGTATATGGCTAAGCATGTCAAATGCTAAAAATATATATAAAATTTCTAGATAACCCGTTATATCACATTCGTAACAAAAAAGACTGATTGCGACATACATTTCAACCATGGTAAGAATTAGTGTTTGCAATTTCCTTTACATTGAAAAGAGTATAAAATTAAAAGAACATTTCATTTAATATGCACCTAACGATTAGGGATGCTATGTTAGTTCGAAAGCTGTAATGTTTTCTGCTAATGGGGGTGTTAAAATGCAGTGTTCAGTTGTACGCCGATAATTACAAAGAACTTTTAACTGGTATTAAACGAAGTGTAAAGTCATGGCTCTCACACAAATAAACCATGGAGAGGTACTGGAAGAAGAGGGAACCATTAGGGCTTCTGAATGCAGGTGGAAAGTCTGTTCTTTACGCTATTCAAAAGTTGTTCAATTTAAGATGTTTTCAAGTTCTTGAACTGGACAACTCCGTAAGCGAATACAGCATTCACCTTCAAAGCCCCTCAAAGCAAGTTGCCCAGCAGTGGACGTCAAAAGGCTGATGGAAGGAAGGGTGAATAAAATTCAATCTAATATATGTAGGTGCAGTGTAGACTTCTATATTATAGTATTAAAATCAATTACTAGCAAATCAGGGGTACCGGATTCCGGCAGACACCTCTGACTTTTCGAAATTATGACTGTCTGTATTTGTTCAATTTAACTATCTCGAGAAGGAAAATATCGCGATGAAGCCTATAAGGTCTCATCACGATTTTTTTTACGACTTGTGAAGGTTACTAACCCATATTAGTAGTTTGGCACATATTTTAATAATATAAATCGATGGGCCTCGTGGCGTAGTCGGTAGTGTAATCGACTTCCGTACACGAGGTCGCCGTTTCGATTCCCACCCAGGATAATTATTTGTGTGATGAACACAGATAATTGTACTGCATCTGGGTGTTTTCTATCCATTATATGTATGTATTTACAAAAAAAGTAATATATGTACTATATCCGTAATCTGGTACTCATAGCACAAGCGTTAAGCTTAGTTTCGGACCAGAGGACGTTGTGTGAAATGTCCGTGAAATATTTATTTATTTATTTATAAATGTGAAATTTTATTTCAACGTTTTTGGTACGTTCTTGTAAGCGAGATTATGATATAGATAAATTTTAATCCCTGTAAATTAAATGGCTTACCGACTGTTATCAACTTACTGACTTTCTTCTACGTAGAAAAAAATAATTCAATGCTCCAATTTTTTTATAAGTATAGAGTAGTTTTATAATTGAGGCAAATAGATCACATCAACTGCAAGCTTGATCTACAAGTATGATCATTACGTACGTTTAAACGCATATTACAATGCATTGGTTGTATTTGACTGAGATAACACATGCATAGAACATTACTTGGTTATAGCTAGTTTTTAGGTTATATCTCAGGATCCCGATATAGTAACGGGATTAATCGTATACCAGTTTTTAAGTTTAATTATGAGCTATTAAACAAAAAGTTGCATCAAAACCCAAAATAGCCCAGTTACATGCTTTATAATAGTTAGGATTATAATAGGATGTGTAGTTAGCACCCGAATCAACACTTTAAATATTTTTAGATCAGTGATATTCTATCCAATTTAGGGGTTCTAAATTACCCATTCATTTATAATAACATTTTGCTCGCGATTTCGTCCACATGGAATTGGTGCAATATAATATTAATACATCACTCTGCAGCACATTAATTGTCTTAATACAAAAAGAGCTATACCGCAGGAGCAGTTAATTTTTCCTGGATATAAAATTCGGACGGATACAATAATGTTGTATACAAAGTTTCATGACGACCCGTTAACTACTTGACGGATCATGCGTCGTCGATCATCTAGGTTGCCGTGAAATCGTATCCAATAAACGCACTTTCGCATTCATAATATTACTAACGATTTCGACTATTCTATTTATTTTGGTTTAAAACTACTGTTGATGAATACAAATTAATCGTTCGTTTTGTTAAGTAATTTGTTTGCCCGTTTCTTCTCATTGGCCGCAGAATGCGGTTGCTGCCACTTCGCTACATCCAAGTTTTAATTGCGATGTTAAAAGGGCTTTCATTACCAAACAAATTGAAAAGCACATTTGCTACCAAATTACTGTTAATTTGTCGTTAGTTTATAAGGCCGTAATAGATTTTATAAAATACTATCCTTTGCTTGCGGCACCACCCCAACCAATAGCTAGTTTTTAGGTTGTATCTAAGGTTCCCGAAATAGTTGCGGGATAAAATGTACCTATACCAGTTGTTAAGTCTAATCGAGGTCTATCAAATAGAAAAAGTTGCATCAAAATCCATTCAGTAGTTTTTGCGTGATGCGCGAACAAACAAACAGACAAAAAATCTAAAAAAAATTGTTCTGTGTTCAGACACGTCTATATAGCCTAATACAGTATTTTTTTCTCAAATATCTTTAATGTACAGACACAGCTCTGTTACAACTTTATTATAGTATAGACACTTACCCAGTATTTATATGCTGGCCGTGTGATGACTAAGAATATAAGTGTCACCACCCCATTCTTTCCCACGGGTGTGGTACGAGGCGACTAAGGGAAGTAAGCAATTATCACCATTTGCATTATTGGTGGTATGGTTGGTTACCCAGTGGGAGCTCACTTGCTATCGGGCCGGGTTGACACATCTCCCGTGTGACCCGCCATGAAGTACACCGGTGTGTTTTGGTTGTAGCAGGAAATATCCGTTAATTTTTCATTTCATATATATATGTGAAATGAAATGGTGATCAGTGGCTTGACAATACTCTAGGTATAGTTGAGTCCATGAGCGACGGTCACCACTTACCATCAGGTGGGCCGTGGCTCGACTGCCAACATATGCAATAAAAAAAATGTGGGACTTCTTAAATAAAAAATAATTATATTCGGTATCTAAAGTGGGATTTTTACTTATTATTATTTACTAGATTTAGCCCAAGACTTCGTGCGCGTGGACTATGAGTAGTTATTTTATTATTATTCACTATACGGTACAATAATTAACTCTTTGTAAAAATTCAGTTAGCCAAAATTTGGCTCTTTTGAAATTTTTAATGAAAGTTTTGATCTGTATTTTAGCATTTGACATGCTCAGCTGCTTTAAAGTACAAATTATTTGTGAATAATGAAAAACAAAACTTTAGTGCGAGCGGGAATCAAACCTGCGTCCCTTAAAAAATCGCGTCATCAATTAGTATGAATTTTAATTGCAAAATTAAACTTATTATATTGGATTAATGCATGTAAATACATTGGATAGGTAGCGTTGGTCGTAAAGACAAATGTGATGAGGAGATTGTTTATGGCCGAAAGGTCAGTGCGGTAGCTCAGTGGCTTAGAGCACTTTCCCTGATTGGAAGGGACGCTGGTCCGATTCTCGCTCGCACTAAGTTCTCTTTTTTCTCATTCACAAATACTTTGTACTTCAAACAAAAGTTGCTTAATTTGCCGATCGTTCAAACTGCAAGTGCACAAACAGGACACTAGGTACATCCTCAAAAAAAAAAAACTCTATAGGTAATAGAATTATAGTTTACAGAATAAATTCTCTATACATACCTAATTCTATTTCAGGGTCTGAATGTAGACAAGCGAAGCTTAGTAAGTACTGAACGAAGACAGAGAACGTTCACTGACAGATCACAGCTGAAGTACGCGCGGAGACTGGTGGTGAAACTTGGTAGTGCTGTCATTACCAGGGAAGATGGCAATGGATTGGCTTTAGGAAGATTGGCATCCATTGTTGAACAGGTACTTATGACTTCTTGCTTAAGGTTTCTTAAAATTACTTCCTTAAGTGGGACATAAAAAAATGCTGAAGGAAACGAAGAAGGTATAATTATGTGCATGTAATATTCTATTGCATGATGTTGTGCCCAGATTTTAGAGTTAATCACTTCATAATGTACCCGACCATTTCATGAAATGGTTTTATTTCGTGATACGGCTAGCTGAAACTTTAAACGTTAATGTTTGATGATATGACAATCTCAGATTAACTAAAAAATATAGACAGAGCATTACGAACAATCTAGTGAAGTAATATAAAACCATGCCAAACAATTGTAATTACATGCGCTCACGCACAGAATTACAAACAAAACCATGCCAAAACGAAGTGTCATATACCACGAGTGTTACCAGAGAATGATTTAAAATTTCCCCAAATTACTCGACGATTACGTACATACGTTAAGTGCATGAATACTTCGTCAGCACCATATATTCCCTATATGATTTGCTGTAAACTTACTTTATAAAGGCAAAGGCTTTTAAAACGCAAAGCATCTGGGACGGTGTTCCAGGAGATGCAGGTTCAAATCCTCCATCCAATAGGTCTGTTACAGATTTATAATAGTATAAATTATAATTATTATTACCATTATCTATCAACAACTGTTTACTTGTTATTGCAAAACATACAATAGGTACCTAGTAATTATATTTATTTGAATACAACGTGTTAAATCTTAAAAATATTACTAAAACTAAAATGGAAACTGTTGGCCATTTACTTTTATCCCCTTATCCTTTTTTCACTTAATAATAATAAATAAATAAATATTCACGGACATTTCACACAACGTCCTCTGGTCCCAAACTAAGCTTAACGCTTGTGCTATGGGTATCAGATTACGGATATAATACATATATTATTTTTTTTGTAAATACATACATGTAATAGATAGAAAACACCCAGACGCAGTACAAATATCTGTGTTCATCACACAAATAATTGTCCTGAGTGGGAATCAAACCCACGACCTCGTGCACGGAAGTCAGTTACACTACACTACCGACCACGCCACGAGGCCTTGTATATACTTGTATTATTTAGTGACTATTCGTTTTACTTTGTTAAAAATTTTCTTAGTTAATATTTCAAAAGTTATTTATAATATTATTATTAAGAGTAAAATTGTGAATAACAAGCTTCTATGAAATGCAAAGAGACCGTATTTAATCGCCTTGGTAAATACTCGAGGTTTTGTTTTAGAAAAATTAAATTTCCATAAAGTTCTTTTTGGGTGCGTCTAGCGCGTATTATTTTACATTTTTCTTTGTAAAACTTGCCTTACATTTTAGTGAGACTTCGTTAAAATGAAAGAGTTGTCTGGTTTCCATTGAAATAAATAAAGCTGAAAGCCTTTTTTAATTTATATAAAGAAAAAACTTAAAAAAGGAATTCTGGTTACTGAACTTAAAATCAATTTAGCAGAGGTATATCTACAGTATTATACTGCCCGTCTACTCTACGGAATCGTTTTTTAAGGCGGTAAATAATCTCTGTACCTATATATAAGTGTCTCTAACCAACGAGCATGCAAAGGAGATGAAGCAAAAGATATGTGTGATCATAGCAAGTGGAAAGAAGTGGCCTCTGCCTACCCCTACGGGAAAAAGGCGTGACAATAGGTAGGGGGCTCACCCACTAATTAAACTCACCGTGTGCCATCTCTCCGGCTATATTGGTGGACCACTGCCTCTAAGCCGCTGAGCTACCGCACTGACCTTCGGCCATACCCAATCTCCACATCACATATGAATGCATGTAAAGGCATCCGATAGGTGGCGTGGGTCGTAAAGACAAATGTGATGTGGAGATTGGGTATGGCCGAAGGTCAGTGCGGTAGCTCAGCAGCTTAAAGCACTTTCCCGGATTGGAAGGGACGCAGGTTCGATTCCCGCTCACACTAAAGTTCTCTTTTCCCACATTCACAAATAATTTGTACTATTTAAGTAAATCCCTCGCAATATAAGTAATATTACTTGCAACATTCTCTTGTATTTTTCTAAAAAAATATAAAGGTGACACTCTCTTGTTTGAAAATCAGCACTTCTATATTAACATATCATCTGACTGTAAAAAGGTACTCAGTAAAAGTATCAAGGCAAATTGGATCTTGTCTATGGAAATCATAATATAGGACTTCACCGAAATACAAATTTGCAAAGTGCAAGTGTACGTGAGCCGTTGGCATTATTTTTGCTCTCTCAGCCTCCTTTTCCTTGGAGATGCTGGTGATTCTGGTGTTGCTAGCGTCTATAGCCTATGGCTGTGGTAAAAGCTTACCATCAGGTCGGTCGTATGCTTGTGCGCCATACATGTAGTAAAAAAAAAATGATTATACAAATATTTCCTTTTAAGGCATCGATTTTTCTCATACAGAATAAACTATGCATGAATGAAAATCAAAGTGATGTCCTTTTCAGCGAACATTGTGAAACACTTAAGAAAATCCGATTTTCATGAAGCTCTGGAAATACGGGATAAGCTAAAACTTCAACTGGCGAACAAACTTAAATCAAATTTTACTTTCCGATAATTCCGCATGTGTCACAGTAAAACGTACCTTGTATTAAAACAGTCACGGTACATTTTAAGTCCGAAATCGATTGTTAATACTTTATCAGTTGACGAACAGAGTTGTGTTCATAAAGCCACTGGTATTTTAATTAGTTTTATCTTTCCAGGTTGCCGAGTGTCACCACGAAGGTAGAGAATGTATTATGGTGTCGAGCGGAGCTGTGGCGTTTGGAAGACAGAAATTAACTCAAGAACTACTAATGTCACTCTCGATGAGAGAGACTTTGTCTCCCAGTGATCACACTAGAGAGGTTAATGTGATATCATTTTTAAGGTTAACGGAGATATTGTTATGTTACAGACTAACGGAATCATTTGATAATAAGAGGATGACTGTCCTTCAAAAAAGATTATTTCACATTATGAAAAAATGTTTTTTACTGCCTTTTTTCTCTTCAGATAAAAGCTAGTTTTTTTTTATTTAATACTTTTTTTAGCAGTTTTTAAGTCTAATTAAGAGCTATCAAACAAAAAAACATAGCATCACGCCTGTATTCCCCGAAGGGGTAGGCAGAGGTGTATTACACACCCACGACTCGCCAACTTAAACATAAATCCCACGTTATAGGGGGCGAGCCTATTGACGTCTACCGGGCACATTTCCAAACTCCGCGCTGCTACTGAGAATTTTTCTTTTTAGGAAAAAGCTTTCAAACAAATGTATAATTAAAATATTTTTTGTTTGATGTACAAATAAACAATCAGATAAACAGACGTATATTCTAAAGAATATTGTTTTATGTTCAGAGACGCCTAAATAGTCATACTCATAATACAGTTTTTATTTCTTATCTTAGTTATTATTATTATTATTATCTAAAAGATGTTTTTTTTGTTACAGGGTGTTTTTTTGTTACAGGATGTTTTTTTTGTTACAGGATGCAGGCAATATTTTGGATCCCAGAGCGGCGGCTGCTGTAGGACAATCAGAGCTGATGTCGATGTACGATGCCATGTTTTCACAGTATAACGTCAAGATTGCTCAGGTAATTTTTTCAATTTTTAATTGCGCTTGGATTTATTGGAATATACAGTAACTGACGACTAACTAAATATAGTCTTAGGCAAATACAAGAAAAAAATAATTATACAAAATAACTTAAATACTAAAAAAAAAAACTAATTCTTGCAAATTTAAAAAAATTAGTAATCATTTAAATATCAACGATTTATTTTCTCAAACTTTATCTACATCAGTATTTTTATTAACCTATTATTTTATATATTATAGTTTACAACACGGCAACGGAACGACTTATTATAAAATATAATCTAAAAAAACATATATAATCATGTACCCGCGGGGTGGAAAATGCAAAGAACGGTCAAAGCTCCCTAATATCAATATTTTTATAACAAGATTCAGCTGTTGACAAAACCGTGTCATTTTATAATGCAAAATTATGCGCGAAAACATTTGTTGTTCGAATAAAAATGCATATTTTATGAAACACAAACGCCGCAGCGTCGTGTCAAGTGTGGCTACCGGTTAAATATATTTTATGAATTAATTTTGGTTTCTTCACAAAGGAGTACGGTTAATATTAATACCGAAAAATTCTGTGATATCATTAAATATTACAGTATTCGCTCACAGTGATAATGGAAGCAAATCGAGTAGATGGTTTTACAAGAGAAAAAATTTAAATAAGTAGTCATAAAGGGAAATTTTAAAAGAATAACAACGCATTCATTCCATTTTCCATTTTAGTTTTATATATCTACGATATAAAGAGATCTTATACGTATTAAGTACGTAATTTTTGTAATAAATAAATTCGACTGATCATTTAGTAGGTACGTAGGTATTGTTTGATAGATGGCAGATGGATGTATTTTTCAAACAATAAATTATTTTAGGTACTCTGCATCCAAATTTGAAGTTCATATAGACAAAGTACAATTTTTTAATAAATTTATAAGTTGCACTTTGTAATATTCTAATACAAATTAAATAGCTCATCAACTGGACTACCTGTGTAGTCTATTACTATTATGACACACAGTTCTACATCTTCTATACTAATAAACGGAGAGCTGCTTTTTTTGTTCGGTTATACTGCGTAAAGAACCAATCGAAATAATACTTATACCATAAGATGCAGCATGTTTCGGAGAAGATTTTAGTATATGATATGTTGGTGATTTTGATGTGAAACCTCTAATGCGGAGGAAGGGTAAAACCGGCTGTTAGCGTGGCGACGCTTATACCTAAAAATAGTGTACCTAGTAATAGTTTTAATTACTTCAGTTCTTTGTAAGTTTTTAATGTTACTAAGTTTGTTTAAAAACCCCAGCATAATCCGCTATACAGCTCATTAAAAAAATACCATTAGTGCAATTGCATCTGCCTGTAGATATACCCATATGATTGTCACTACAATACGACAGACATTAATACTCCAAAATATAATATTAACAAACTTATATTATGTACAATCTCCAATTTGAACTAACTAAAGTTTAATTTGTCATTTTAACAGTCCCTCGTTTTACTGTGAGCGAATGTTTATTAGTGTTGGTTGACAAACTACTAAATAAATAAACTGCATGTTTGTACTCGGGATTCATTTGGTTTATGTGTAATGTGTTTATACTAGAAAAGTTCTTTTTGTTGTATAGGTTGTATAGGTATGTGAAGTACTCGTAGATACTCATGTTTAATAAATAGATCGGTGCTTTCTTTAATTATGTGTTAGATCTACAATTTAAATCTAGCTATTATAAAGCTGTATGGCGCCTCTACAGCTAAAAAAATATTTTTAAATTATTGTTTTTGCACGCATCAGGTAAAAACTACTGGAATGGATTATGAATAATCTTTATTTGTCGATAGCTCTTGATTAGATTTAAAAAGTGGTATATATGTTATATCACTAATATACCAGGAACCTGAAATATAATTAAAAAAAATATTGTGTATCAATAAAATTAATTCTAAGAGAGCTTGACTAGACGGACGATGAAAGTTTTCTATGTGAATACAACATGTCCATAGATATATTTGTGGTAGAAAAGATCTAAAAAAAGAAATATAAATACTATTAAATACTAATAATAACTAAAACTCGTCATCTTTAAAATATATTCGGATATCTCGGAAACGGCTCGCACGATTTGGATTTTATTTTGTATTTAGATTTTGTTTTTAAGTAGTAATACTACTATAATTACATACCATTATAGCTATATATACAACCGTATTGTTATTTTAATTGGTCGTGAGGTAATGCAGACTGCATTATAGAGAAAATATTCCCTTTAATCTTTTAAATCCATGAACGGCAGACCAGCAGATGGATTTTTGGCTCGCCTTCGTTCGCAAAAAAAGAAAAATAATCTAGTTTCTTAGTAGTCCCTACAATATACTTTAGCAACGTGACTTAGAGTGGTGTACTGTTTGCAATCTCATAAGATTTGTAGCAGTCTCGAAAAATCCGACCAGAATGGGTCGAGTGCACACTGCAGCTAGCTAAGAGTTATGAGTCTCCGAAATAACTTAACAAAATCCTTCTTGAAGTTGCAATGCTGTTAGCTTTGTGCAGAAAATTAATGAAATTAGTACGATTAATGCGATCCTTTATTTTGTTTATGATTGAAGGTTATAACCTAGGTTGAGACAATTATTTATTAAGAATTTATTGCAAAAATGTGAAACTCGCACCTTCTGCATAACCAAAACCGCTCTTATATTCGGTATTCAGAAGGTACAGGATTGAACCCCACTTGTCTATAATATTGTATTTATATTGTTGTACTTTGTGGTCTAGTTAATGCCCAAAAATAACAAGTGCTTACGTACATACATAGGTACATAGCCTCACGCCTGCTCCCCAGAGCAACGAAAAAATTTTATATTTTATAATTTCCACAGGTTCTTGTAACCAAACCAGATTTTTATAACGAAGAGACGAGGAAGAACTTATTCTGCACGTTATCGGAATTGATATCGCTGAACATTGTTCCTATTGTGAACACTAATGACGCCGTTAGCCCGCCCATGTATATACACGATGACACGGTTGTCCCTGGGACGGGGAAAAAGGTAAGCAATTTCCAATCTAAATGAAAAATTTGATTGAAAATTTCCTTACCAAATCAGTTTTATTATAAGAATATAAACTCTAATAATATAACTAATATTTTATATTCCAGCCTACTAATAATATTAATGTGAAGGCTAGTATGTTTTTTACAACAATCCAGCAAAAAGGGCTGAACAGATTTGGGTGAAATTTGGCACACAGATATTTTTACGTGGATGCGTTTTATCCAGGAAGAAATGTTAGGTTCTTGTTGAATGATCAAAATACGAACAATAGGAAGACTAGTTTTTGCCTGCAACGGACACTTTCACTTTTTTGACTAACCCTGTCGTCAGACTACGTCATAATAATTCGGTAAAATAATCATGAAATCTGGACCCTCTATCTTAAAAATTTTTCATTGCGGTAAAAAAAGTAAACTGCGAATGTCTCGTTTCCTTAGACCCCCGTCCACTTTGTCACATCAAGTGACACCCCCTGGTTTGCGAAGATATTTTTGAAAGGCCTCAAAGCTGGAGGCTTTTCGAAATAATACTTTCTGATGTTATTGTAATCGCTAAAATTTTCCTTGATATTGTTTTTCTTTATACAGTCCATAAACCTACATAAAACATTTTGTTATTAAAACATCCCCACTGTGCTTATAATGTTTATATAAATAATTCGTTATTTTTTTAGGGTTTAGGTATAAAAGACAATGATAGCTTGTCAGCACTGCTAGCTGCTGAAATTCAATCAGACTTGTTGATAATGATGTCTGATGTCGACGGCATCTATAACAAGCCTCCGTGGGAAGATGGTGCCCGAATGATGCACACGTATACATCAAAAGAAAAGGAGAATGTTCAGTTTGGACAAAAATCCAAGGTAATTTGATTTCAAGAGCTACTTCTTGACTAAATTGTTATATCATGCATATTGAGGTAGCTTTATTCAAATGATTAATGCTGCACTTGAATAATAATTCTTGACACTCAGCATGTGGGTAGTATTTCTATTTTTACTAAAATATCCAATATCTAGGCCATCAAAGAAAATGTTTAAAAAATACTCTTAATTTATTAGGTTTTTTTTATATAAGTAGGTAAAATATAATAATAACAATATTTTGATCGGCCTTTTAGCATTTGACATGCTCAGCTTACTTTAAATAACAAATTATTATTTGTATAAGTGGAAAAGAGAGTTTACTTGATTTTACTCCTATCCCGACGTTTCGAATACTTTACAGCATTCATGATCACGGGTGGACTTAGATGATAGACGTCCAAGGTTGGTCCAAAAATCAAGTAAACGCGATAGATTCCGTAAACGTAGTTTTATTTCAAAATGTGTAACATTCGCGTAAATATCAGAAAGTATTATGGAAAAGAGAGTTTTACTGTAAGCAGGATTCCAAATTGGATGGGACGCAGGTTCGAATCTTGCTCGCCGTAAAACTCTCTTTTCTATTTACACAAATAATTTGTTCTTTAAAATGTATCATGACCTTAATTGAATACTAACATTACTGTTTGGACTATGTGTAACTTGACACCGAATCCTGGTAGTTTTTTTTTAATTAAAACTGTCTACATACGAATATACACCAATTACAGAAAATTCTGTAATATAAATTAAATAAATAAATATTCACGGACATTTCACAAACCTCTGGTCCCAAACTAAGCTTAACGCTTGTGCTATGGGTACCAGATTACGGATACAATACATATATATTTTTTTTGTAGATATATTATAATAGATAGAAAACACCCAGCCACATTACAAATATCTGTGTTTATCACACAAATAATTGTCCTGAGTGGGAATCGAACCCACGACCTCATGCACGGAAGTCGGTTACACTACCGACTAAGCCACGAGGCCCGTCATTATTGTATGAAAATTAGTATATTTTATTTTTCTTAGGTCGGTACGGGTGGAATGGACGCGAAAGTAAATGCAGCTACATGGGCAATGGCTCGTGGGGTCAGTGTAGTTATTTGCAATGGCATGCAAGAGAAAGCTATTAAGACTATCATAAGTGGTAGAAAAGTCGGCACATTCTTTACCGACTGTGCAACCATTTCTCCGACTTCAGTGGACATTTTGGCTGACAACGGTAATAATCAAGCTTACTATTAAACTATTTACTTAATTTTATGTGAAAGTTTGGATTTTAGTTTGTTATTCAATCACGTAAACACTACTGAACAGATTTATCTTTTATGATAAAATTTGACGCACAGTTATATTGTGTTTCATACAGTTATTAATGTATTTTAAGTTATCTCGGTAAAATATTATGGATCCCGTGGCTATTTTTGCATAAAGATAATTAATATTGCCATGTTACCTTGAGTAAATGTTTTAAGTAATATACTTATTTTATCTTGACCCAATTTCGATATGGAGGCAGATCACGGACAGCAGCTAGTTTAATTAATAACTCACAAAAATAAAAATAAAATGAGTATATTTTTTATAAATTTAGCAAGAACTGGAAGCAGAGTACTTCAAGCGCTGTCTCCAGCAGAAAGAGCATCAGCTATTCACTATTTAGCTGATGCTCTGGTAGATAAACAAGAAAAAATTCTGGAAGCAAATTCTAAAGACTTAGAAGAAGGAACGAAAAACGGTCTAGCTGCACCTTTGCTTAGTAGATTATCTTTAAACTCTAGTAAGTTAAAGACATTATCTATCGGCTTGAAACAAATAGCTGATTCAAGCTACGAAAACGTCGGTAGAGTTCTCAGAAAAACTAAGCTAGCAGAAGGTTTAGTTCTACGACAAGTGACAGTACCAATTGGTGTCCTTTTAGTCATATTTGAGTCCAGACCCGATTCGTTACCACAAGTAGCTGCCTTAGCAATGGCGTCCGCAAATGGTCTTCTATTAAAGGGTGGAAAGGAAGCTGCATACTCTAATAAAGCTCTAATGGCGTTGGTCAAAGAATCCCTTAAAACGGTGAATGCAGATGATGCTATTTCATTAGTGTCAACAAGGGATGAAATTAGTGATCTACTAGCAATGGAGAAACATATAGACCTAATTATTCCACGAGGATCTTCTGATTTAGTTAGAAATATTCAGAAGCAATCACAACATATTCCAGTTCTCGGGCATGCTGAAGGCATTTGCCATGTATATTTAGATAAAGATGCTGATCATTTCAAAGCATTAAAGATAGTGCGTGATGCAAAATGTGACTACCCAGCAGCGTGCAATGCTATGGAGACATTGCTTGTTCATGAAGATCATCTGACCGGCACTCTATTTAACGATATTTGCAATATGTTAAAGAAAGAAGGCGTTACAATTCATGCTGGTCCAAAATTAGCAACACAGTTGACATTTGGCCCACCGCCTGCTAGAAGTATGAAATTCGAATATGGAGCTTTGGAATGCTGTGTAGAGGTTGTAAAGGATATAGATGATGCAATTGAACATATTCACAAATTTGGCAGCTCTCATACTGACGTCATAGTTACAGAGAATGGTGAGTTATATTTTACTTGAATTTATATTAATGAATTACTAGAAAATAACTACAAGATTCTAACACCTCGAACAGTTTATCGAGGTATTATGAAGTATAATAACGCATGAGTAGCTAGTTACTGTTATCTGTATTATAAAATACCTCTTGTTATCTGTCTGTTATTAATCTGTTTGTCATTAAACCGCTTGTTCTTGAACTTGTAGCATGACACGTGGGCGTGGTGTTTTATTATTTAAACAAAATAAAATTGTTGCAGTACGTTTACTTTTAGGTAGATTATCTTTTGCTAAACTGATTATAGTATTTTTGGACTTTTTATAAGATTAAATGTATTCTTAAATTCTCTAAGCTTACTAAAAATTCTTTAAGCGATATTATTCTAAGCTTTAGGTATAAAGTTGTCTTAGTTGTGCGACAAATGGAACTATTTCACGATTGACTTTGTCAATTTTCTCTTGCTGTCGCTTGGACCTATGTCTAAGTCTACGATGAGATGCTAAATAATGTATTATTTGAATAAATTGTCGATTCAACTTTGACGAACAAATACGTTATTTGCTTATTAAAATATCGTATGCGTGTTTCTTCTAAGTTTACCTTAAATATTATTTCACTATTAGTGTTTTAAGTATGAAAATTGATACAAAATTGCAATAATTTTCTCTCATACATATATTTTTTTTTATCAAAATCATTTTAGTCCAGTGCAATTACGGAAATTAATGGAAAAAAAACATAAAATTATGTATTTTAGATATTTTTATATATTTTTAGCATTTTTTATTAAAATTATGTAGTTTGGGGATTATGAAGGATCGATATATATTGTATTCTGAGCATATATTCCAATTTGTGGGATTCTGGGGAGGTCAGCTCAAGGTCATTTTGATGGAAACGCGTATAATTCGATATCTCGAGAACGGTTGTGTTAGGCAAAAAATTGTAGAGACGTTTTCTCTTCTAAATTAAATTTACTAACTTTTTTATCTGAAACTTTTTTCTTTTCATCAATATTTTTTAATTTATTGCTTCCGAAAGGCAAAAATTTTACTTGTTTTCCTCCGATTATCAAAGTGTAGATCTTTTAATTATGAACAACTTTTTTCTTAAACTTTTTTCTGTAATGCCAATACCTTCAGAGTTATATATTACTTTACCGAGCGAAATCCGCGCCACTGTCGCAATATCAGCGACATCAGTGGGTATTTAGTACTTGAAAGAAATATTAAAGTATTCCATGATCATTTATTAGCCAACTTACCTGTATCAAAAGGTGAATCGATTAAACTATTTAAAAATTGTACTTTATTTAAATATTAAATATTGTAATCATTCAAATATCATTTAAATATTGTACTTCTTCAATTTGGGTATTTTTTATTCCATTCGATCAGATAATAATGTGAATAAGGATTAGAAAAAGAAGTAAATGAATATTTAAAACTGTTTCACACATTTATTGTTAAAAATATAGGTCATAAAATTCGTAAAATTAAACACCCGAGGTCCGAGGAAGTGATTCCTTAATATTAAAGGGCCTTTTGCTGTGTGGGGCCGGCTTTAGAATTGTCCCACCCCTCTCCACCCATGGGAGTCGTAAGAGCCAACTGAGGGAATATCGGGGGAGTGGGCAGCAGCACTCCTTCGAGTATTAACAACATCCACTGCGATCGCCAACCCGCCTGCCAAGCATGGCGATTACGGCACTATCCCCCATTCTTGGGGAGGCCTATATCCAGCAGTGGACGTTGGGAGGCTGATGGATGGATGGATGGAAAGGCCCTGACAGTATCGGGGCAAAGCAATATGGGCAAAGCATCTTTATATATGATATACGTTTGTCAAGAAAAATGAATACCAGGAGTAAACACCTACTGGAAGTGATATTATTATTGTGAAATTTTGTAATTCTGACAAATATTTTTTATAACGGTAGAAAAATAATTAATATTACCTTAAAAAAAAAACAAACTAACTACCTTAAAATAGATTTCATAGGACAACGGTTACCCCAGGTATACGAGTCGAGGAACAGATGTCCCTTACCCGCGGTAATGCACGCACAGTGTGTCCGTGAATACACGTTGCGACAATGGTGCGGATTTCACTCGGTAAAGTAATATATAACTCTGAAGGTATTGGCATTACAGAAAAAAGTTTAAGAAAAAAGTTGTTCATAATTAAAAGATCTACACTTTGATAATCGGTAAAATTTAATTGAGCGGTTGGGGAGAAAATGGCGAAAAATAGAAAAGGGAGGAAAAAAAGTAACATTTTTGCGTTTCGGAAGCAATAAATTGAAAAATATTGATGAAAAGAAAAAAAGTTTCAGATAAAAAAGTTAATAAATTTAATTTCGAAGAGAAAATTTTTCTACAATATTTTGCCAAACTAACCGTTCTCGAGATATCGAATCAAACGCGTTTTCATCGAAATGACCTTGAGCTGACCTCGCCAGAAAGAAGAGCCTCCTCAAATTGGAATATATGCTCAGAATACACCCCCCTATCGATCCTTCATAATCCCCAAACTACATAATTTTATGTTTATTTATTTCCGTAATTGCAGTGGACTATTTAGAACGGCACGTATTATGTCGCATTCTGTTGTCAGGCGCTCGCAAGATACACGTGTAGACTTCGTACGCGGAAATAGGAGCTACGCGTACTGGAGTTGTCTTTGAGTTGATTTTCACATCTAAGTTAATATTCGCTTACATTTCCTTATATATATATCATAAACAAATTTAAATATATAGTGTTTTATTACTGTATTTTTTTTTGATTGACTTAGTCTTAATTGTAAAGAGGTATATTCGTATTTACAAATTTTCTGTTAAGCTGGGGCTGTTTAATCTAGGCATATCTAAATTGAAACCAACGAAATTAAAGTAAGTAGGTATTTTATTGAATCTACCAGATACATTGCACACACTAATTATAACGAACAACACAATTAAGTAAATATCTTCTATGGCAATATATATTAAATTGGGTAAACGCATAAATATTATTGTTAAAATAGATAGCATTTTTAAATTATTATTTAAGAATGCTATTTTTAATGTTTTGCTAATAATTAAGCTATACTATTATTTCTTCTATTGATACATAACGCTTACTGTTTGCGGAAATATTTCATTCAAAAGACGTATCTAGACAGAAACGAAATCCCTCCGAGTAGCTAATGCTCTCTACAAAAAAATACTTAAATTTTCAGAGAACACTGCGAAGCGCTTTATAAGCACTGTAGACAGTGCGTGTGTATTCCACAATGTGTCGTCACGTTTCGCCGATGGTTTTCGGTTTGGGCTCGGAGCAGAAGTTGGAATTTCAACTGCTAGAATACACGCTAGAGGTTCGTTCCTTTTACAAATCATAATTTATAAAATAAATTTGCCTTTATTTCGGTTTTTGTGTGATATACATTCTTACAATCCACATCCAGGAGCATAACTATGTTGAAATATTACATGTCCTTAGTTTTTGAGCAGCTTTCACACTAAAAGTATGATAATAATAAACACAAGTCTTTTTTTATACTTTGAGGGTGACAAGCATACGGCCTACCTGATGGTAAATGGTTATTGTAGCCTATAGACGCTAGCAATACCAAAGGAATCATTCGCGCGCCGTCAACTCTAAGGACTCAACTCGTGGGTGTGTAATACACCTCTAACTACCCCTTCGGGGAATACAGGCGTGATGCTATGTTTTTTAACTCTTAGGGAAGGGATAGGAGGAGGAGCAGAAAGGTTATAAGGAGGTGATGAAGAGGATGGTTTAGGCCTCCAACGATCTCACTTTCCATACAAAACACAATAGCAGAAGTACCTACCCATGTTTTACACTGATCTTCTGTGAGAGGGTGGTATTTCCCCGTTCCAGCAAGTTCATTCATGATGGCAGAGTAAGGCTCTATGACGTGAAGTCTCCTTTTGACGAGATGTGTGTGAAACATCTATTATAGTTTACCCGCTAGGAGGGTTTTACTAATTGCAAATTATGGTTAATCGAATATTATTTTGTAGGTCCTGTGGGAGTAGAAGGGTTGCTCACTACAAAATGGATATTAGAAGGCACGGATCATACCGCTGCAGAGTTCAACGAAGGCAAAAGAACTTGGCTTCATGAAAAGATCCCTATCAATTGAGATACATCATTATAGGGCTACGTAGAGCTAGAGAACACAAGTCAGAATTAGAAAATTATTTTTCATAAATAGTAGATAGTTAATTTTTTTTAAGATTGCAGATAATGGTATGGATTGCATATTATGTAATATAACGTTTAAATAGGATAGGTTTTACTATATACATTATACTATTCTATGAAATGTTGAAACTTTTAATTATGCAATAATTTTATATGTATGTATAAGATAAAATAACAACAAAATTACGTAGGTAATATATTTATACCACAATGTTTCTTGGTTAACTTCAGTCCTATCGCAGAACAAATATTTAAGTAAAATAGAACAGTTGTTGAACACAAAGAAATAATCATATCTGGTGAAAAAATCTAGTAACACAAAATGCGAACCTGGATCACCTGGAATACCACCTTTGAAAATTTAACCATCATAACAACTGCACATTCCTTCTTAATGTATTAGGTGACGCTTGTGTTAATTTTGGTTCTACATTTTCGCATGTTGTGTTAATTTGTATGGCTAACCATGTTGACACTTAAAAATATATAAAAATATCAAAATACAAAATGTCTACTTTCTTACGTGCCTAGATGCTCTCACGGCTGTGTCCTATAGGCTTCCACGGACTGCTATTATGGACTTCCGCTTATTATAAAAAAAAGGTCCTTCACCTGTCTACGTTTTGCCCACGTTACGTTTTTTGGAAACGAGACTTGACGGGTAGCGAACCAAGTCGTAGCCATTTGTATGATTGCTTTTAAAGGTGTCTTTTGCGTTTCCATGATATGTAGTATAGAGATAATATAAACAACAAAATATCTGTAAAAAATAAATACACACCACCCAAGACGTTAAGAATGAATGTCTCATCGAAATTCGCAGTCCTGAACAATTGTCACGATGGCTGAATTGGCAAAGCGTCTGGGACGGTATTCCAGGAGATGCAGGAGCAAATCCTGCTCGTGACTGTTATTTTCGACTTCACATTTTCACACTTTATGTTGATTTATATGGCTAAGCATGTCGAATGTTAAAAAAATATATAAAAATATCAAAAAATAAATAAATTGCCATGTGTTTAAACATATTTTCCAACTCTGTATTTTTTACTTTACGTCCAGTTTTTGCAAACCCTCACCTCAGCTTAAGAACTCCCGTACACAATGAGCTTTTGAGTTCCGCATTGTAGTTATTAAATCTGCCCACAGCCACGGACCTCATTTTTGTACTGTTTATCTTGCTTTGCCAGAGCTTTGTATCTGTATATATACCGTGTGTCGGTTTTGCTTATTATGAAAAGAGCCATGATTATTTTGAATACATGAAAATTCTAAACATTTTAATATGTAAGGAATGTTCAACAGACGCTTGAATTACAAAAAAAATACTTACCTATACAGGAATTAAGGACTTTATTGTGTTAAATATAGGATATAGGAACACAAATGCGAAAACTATGTTCAAATATTTTCATACAACTTTGAAGACGTAGAGATACTTCGGCTTGTACAAATAAAAAGAATATCTTTTATAGTAGTCACATCTTTAGAGCAAAGAGGGTAGTCGTGTTTTTTAGCCATGGTAATGCATAACAAATCGCTTAAAAACCATAATTATATTAAGGTGCCTTAGTGGTGCAGCGGTAGTGTGAGTGACTGTTGAGCATTAGGTCTCGAGTTTGGTCCCCGGGTCGGGCAGTGTTATTGAGTTTTTTCGTAAAAAGAAAAATTCTTAGTAGCAGCCCGGAGTTTGGAAATGTGCCTGGTAAACGGCAATAGGCTCGCTCCCTATTTCGTGGGACTTAAATATAGTTGGCGAATCGTGGGTGTATAATACACCTTCGGGGAATATACAGTTATTGTAAAAAGATTATAAATACTTTCACTTAAGTAGCGGCTGCCAGTAACTGCTAGTTACAAAAAGAGTAAGGAGTTCTAATAACAATGACTATTTTAGTTAGTAATCGTAGAATGTATTGACAACAACAAAACAATCTGACTCCGATAGTTATTTATACTTAGCACGTATACGTTATTGTCTTAACGAAACTTTATCTATGAACAGAGTTTTCTATCAAATTGCTACTAGGCTGAAGTTTCTTCGACAAATAGATTGGCGAAAGTTGCTTTACTTTTCTAACGAGTCACTTATGTCTTTTATAGCTTCTCTTTTCTTATTCTGTTTGAAAACAACTTATATTGTACTCGCCAGATAAGAGGATGTAGGTATTAGAACTGAATTGTTAATGTGAAAGATCTAATGTGGAGGGTAAGACTGGCTATTAGCGTGGCGACGCCAATTTGTATAATTGTTTTAACGTCATATGTTGACAAAAGTATGTAACTAGGAAGCATAAGGTTAATCAATAAACCAATAAGAGTTTTAATTCGTCAATGGATAGCGAGAGGGCGCTAACCAAGGATTATATGAGACTCAAACAATATTTTCATTTATTATATACCTATTATAATATATTCACATTTACTTATAAGTTCATTGCCTAATGTCCATTTCCGTTATTTTACACATGTCATCAACACTATTATAAAGCTGTAATAGAGCTGTGTCTGTACATTTAAGATATTTGGGAAAAATGTCTATAATAGGCTATATAGGCGTGTCTAAACACAAAACATTTTTTTAGAATATTTTTCTGTTTGTCTGTTGGTTCGTTCACGCATCACACAAAAACTACTGTACGAATTTGAATGCAACTTTTTTTATTTGAGAGCTCTTGATTAGACTCAAGAACTGGTTTTCATTTTATTCCGCTACTATATCGGGAACCTGAGATAAAACCTAAAAACTAGCTTTTGGCTGCGGCGGAGCTGCGGGCAAAGTCTAGTAAATATAATAAATTTACTGATGATGGGGCATTTTTAAAAGTTCCTACTAAGTGTAATAAAATGTGTGTTTGTATTATCTCAATAAAAGAAACAGGCTCTTGCATACGCTAAGGCGATTTACGATAACAAATACCCTACTACGTTCGCTTATATTTGTTATTGTACTCTCAGCGAGAGAGGCAAAAGTTGTTTGTAATCAATTCAAAACTGATTTAATCGCTACGAGAATCGATTTGGATTCGCGGGCAGCATCTAGTTGACTTATAAATGAAAAAGTACGTTAGTTTGTTTGATTGTTACGCGTTCACACCGTAACTGCTCGACCAATCATCATGACCGGAAAAGGATATAGGTTACTTTTTATCCCGGATAAATAGATGATTTCTGTGGGAGAGCAATTTTTGCATAGAGATAATAATTTGACGCAATGACGTATTAATGTTATTTGTCCAATTCCGAAGTTTATGCAGACGTTACGGGCAGCCAGATTTTTCAATATAAAAGCTAGTAAAAAAAGTATAATTTTTTACTTTATTCTTTGTCAGTTCATTATCAAGGCATTTGTATCATAAATTATAAAACTTTTCATATAACAGATTTTTCAATCGACTGTCAACTTTTATTTGAGTCGGTAATGGAGAAAAGTACTCATTGTAAGTGAATATATGGTTGTAGCGATAATAGCAGTAATTGTTTACCGAAATTGCTGTTAGCGAAATACCGATATAATTATAGACCAATATGAGAATACGTTGTGTTGCCATAAAAATGATGGAATACACTTTATCAGAGAACAAAGAAATACACAATTGGCAAGCATAAAATTCCGACTTATCTTGACAGCTTCTAGAAACGTTTTGTGTTCTGGGGTAATGTAGTAAACTAAGATAAGTGTAAATGCTTAAAGTAACAAATTGGAATGCTAAAAATTGGAAAACCAATTGGACCTTAAGAAATATTTTAATTTTGTGTGAAAAAAAAGCACATACTTATTATCGGACATTTTAATTAGTTTTTTTTTCGACCCATTTTTGGCACAGGTCTCCTCTCCATAATCCATCACGTTGGGGCCCAGTGCGGGTTAGCAGACTTCACAAGCCAAGAAACTGTCTCAGGCATGCAGGTTTCCTCACGATATTTTCCTTCACCGAGAATCGATAAATTGTAAACAAATACACATATAAAGTACAAATGATTTGTGAATGCGGAAAAGAACTTTAGTGCGAGCGGGGTTCGAACCTGAGTCCCTTCCAATCTGGGAAAGTGCTCTAAACCACTGAGCTATCGCACTGACCTTCGGCCATACCCAATCTCCACATCACATTTGTGTTTACGACCCACGCCACCTACCGGATGCATTTACATGCAGGCTTAGAGCACTTCCCCGGATTGGAAGGGACGCAGATTCTATTCCCGCTCGCACTAAAGTTCTCTTTATACACAATCACAAATAATTTGTACTTTAAAGTAGCTGAGCATGCAAATGCTAAAATACAGATCAAAAATACATATATAATTTTGAAAGATCTCGTAAAAGTCAGGGGCGCGTGCTGTACGAGGTCTGGACTTTGGACTGGGCATCGAACTCGATACCACTTTCTTTGCAGTCCCTGCTATTACTGCAATAATAAATTCATTATATTGCATGTTAAAGGAAGGCGGCCTTAGTTTTGCTGTGCAATAGCCGCTCGGTCAGCATTAGATGGGTGACCAAACACACAAAAAATTTGATTACACGGAAAATATAAATGTCATAACCTATTGCGTTGCCAAAACAGAATCACCAAGTTTGATCCTCAATTTCTCAACTTGAGATGGCGGTTATACAATAAAGGTACCTTCCTTTGACATTAAAAAATTATGTGCGTGTTATTTTTTAAATACATTTACGTTACATAGAGTGATCTACCTATTTCCTAAAATATCTCTACTATTATGAGAGATCATCAGATTCTAATGAGAAAGGAAATAAAATGGCAAAAAATATTATTTTTACCTATGGTGGCAGATTTGCTACTGACCGCCTGATGGTGAGTGGTAACTGCCGTTTAAGGACTCAGCAATACTAAGAGTACTGTCAAGCTCCTACTTACCATTTTTTTCACCAACCAAATCTCTGAACGATTCCAGTGCTTTCAACTACCAGTTGCCCCGGGTTCGGGTAACTAAAAGGCAGGGGCCGTCGATCCATTTCCACCGACACTCCCTGAACCCCGTATCAGCTCCTCACGCCCAACGCACCAACCACGATCTCTATCAATGCCCGTTCTACGCATCATCGAAACCCACCACGCGATCAGGAATCTGCTTAAGCCCGCTAACAAGTAAGTAATCCTACGTGGCATATTATCACCCATTTGCGTTACTGGTGAGTAACGCAAATAGGTGATAATTGCTTACTTCTCTTAGTCGCCTTGTACCCCACGGGAAAGAATAGGGTGGTGAGACTTGTACTCTTCATCCGTCACGAGACAGATAAATTGTTACTGGTTTAGAAAGTTTAGGCTTTATTAAAAATTTGCAGGCGGCCATAGCGTTACTTGAATATTAAATACGTACTAGGCTTTATTAATAAAAGGTCGTCTCAAGTATATTATATTTTGCTAAAATAGGGGCAGGTTGTTGTATAGTTAAATGGTAAACAAGCTATACCGATCGATTGAGTCAATTATGGAAGAATCAACTTTAATTTCAGGCATTAACTCGGTATTACGTTGCTAGAGAATAACATCCATAATTTGATTTCATTAGTACGGAGCTGTCATAGATACCAAATTCGGATTATTAATTTGATATTAAACGTGACTTGTAAATGAAATGAACTTTGTTTACTGATATTATTTGAATGGTACGCTCCATTACTGTAATCTCGTGCTAGAGACGGATTGATTTCAAAGTTAGGAGACATGAGCTATTCATTACGCTTGCCTAGAGTTGATTGACAACATTATTATCGAGATAACTAACTAACTGATCATCATGCCATTTCCCTTGCAGGGTGGGCAGAGAGAACAGAGTGCCAAGAGGCTCTATTCTTGCATATATCTCTCGCTTCTTCAACATTCATAATTCTCTTCATACACGCTCGCCTTCCTTCAATACATGACCGATGTGGTCTAGCTATGTGAGTTTCGGTCTCTTCCTGTACTTACATCCTTCCACTTTCGCACTGTTTATCTTCTTAACCAGTTGCTTGTCCGGCTTGTTCTTTTCACATGTCCGAACCATCTGAGCATTTCCTTTCGCATCTTTACACCAATACTCTCTTTCATACATTTCATTCCTTAATTATCAAGATAATAGTAACTCTATTACAATACTTGTCACATGTGACAGTTATATATGATCAGTAAATATGTAAAAATTTTGTTACTTTGTTTCGTGATCTACATACAATTATGATTGCTTTTTATATGTAGGTACGTGCAGTAAGTAGGTAGTAACATAAATTTCTAATAGCCAAAAAATAACTTCTTACTAAATCGCTAATTTGCTTAGTCCTCCAAATGACTGGACTTTGCTAGAGATGTCGATGCCGAGAATTCAAATACTCTCGTAGACCGCGAGAGTTATTTCACTGAACCGTGGCGCTACGACAGGACTGAACACTTGATCCCAATTTTTCCCCAATTTGTTTGACGGCTATTTTGGAATTTGCTGTCTTATTTTTTTTCTTATACGTGTATTGTCACTATTATTAAATAAGCATGTAAAATTGCAAAGGCGTAATTACACAGGAAGAGGTGGAAAAATAATTTTACAAATTTGAAAACTTACTCGTACAAGTTGATAAAAAACTTGTAGTAAGAATTGATATTTGCGGTGAGCATATCTTCATTAAACTAAATAAATAACTGAATAAATAACAGCAGAATTTACAATCGCACAAAAACAATGTCTAATCTAAAAAAAAACACTTTTATGATCAGAAACAAATAAATATCACGGTAATAAAATGAAGTATTTCTTGTGATTCTTTTGTTTGAAAATTGATTAGGATATATTAGTGTACTGTATAATGAAAAGAAATGTATTTTATTGAAATATAGCAGACGAGCTAGCGACATTTCTATCATACATACCAGATACTTCTTCTATCGATATACCATTTTTATAGACATTTTACGGCCAAATAATAAATATTAGTTAGTATCTACATTCACAGCGATTGTATAAATGGATGTAAAATGGAATTATCAAAATAGTTTAAAGTTAATTGTTATTGTAGTTATTGCAATAGATTTTACACCAGTCTTGCTAATGGTTAATAATTCCGCTTTCATAAATAATTTGTTCTTTAAAGTAGCTGAGCATATCAAGTGCTAAAATACAGATCAAAATATTTAAAAATTGCGTTATCAAATACTATCTAATGTTATTGAAAAATTAAACTTACTATATTGGAATAATGTATATTAATGCATCCGATAGGTGGCGTGGGTCGTAAAGACATCAAAAACAAATGTGATGTGGAGATTGGGTGCCATCATTAGGTGTCTGTAATAGTTTAGCGGTTCAGAACACTTTCCCGGATTGGAAGGGATGCAGGTTCGAATCCTGCTAACAGAAAAGCTCTCTTTTCCACTTTCACAAATAATTTGTTCTTTAATGGTCTTTGTATTTACGTAACCCTTGATAGCTTGCACACTAACTGCCAGTGAAATGTTTAAGCAATCGTCATCATAGACAGGAATAGCAAGCGCATCTGCGGCCCTAGCCAAGTTGCATTCTATGATCGCTAACGCAAATAGAAAACTATTTAAATGTATGTGTATGCAAAATATAGAGATGGTTTCCAAACACTACTTGCAAAATATAGAGACGGTTTCCAAAAAGTGATTGTTGTTGTTGAAGAGGCGATAAAAGAAACAAAGACCTCATTCGCCCCATGAGGGAGATACCAGGATATTTCCTTAATGCAGGGTTGTCTTAAAAAAATATAGTTTATAAGTGTAAAAAAAAACCGTAGCATCACGCCTGTATTCCCCGAAGGGGTAGGCAGAGGTGTATTACACACCCACGACTCGACAGTTATGTTTAAGTCCCACGTAATAGGGGGCGAGCCTATTGCGTCTACCGGGCACATTTCCAAACTCCATCCATCATCGTGAAACAACAGTACGAGTACCTACCGTTGCGTTTCGTATGGTGAGTGAGAGTGCCGGAGGCCCAAACCCCATCCTTATCCTCTCCTTGTTACCCTTACTATCATTTTCTTGTTATCCTTCCTACCCTCGCGTTAGTACTCCTACCTATCGTCTCCTTAATATACTCCATATTCACCTCTCATCCCTTTCCTTGAAGATAGCGACACGCGAATGATGCCTTTAATGTGCTAGCGTCTATTATATAGGCCACGGTAACCGCTTACCACCAAGTCCGTATCCATATATGCCATCCAATTAGTTTAAAAATAAATTACCGGTATATTTAGTCGACAAATTTATATGTAAAAGATATGAGTTAAGTAGAAACTGGCAACACTAATGGAGCAAACGGTCAAGTACTTAATTAATTATGGCAAAGTTAAAGCTAGTGGTTTGAAAATTTCGAACACGTACGGTCTAACAGAAGTTGTGAAGTATTTTAGTTCAGATTTAAATAAACTTTGAACATTTGGCAACCTATCAAAGCGTGAGCATTACTGGGTTATGTAAAACTTAGTGCTGCTCCCGAGTTCGTCTGTGTGTACATATTTATGGTGTGTGTACCTCAGAATTAGGTCAATATAATATCAGTACTGCACTCTGTGGTACATAACTTATCTGTATGCTATAATTACCCACAGAAACCTAACCTTTTCCGAGATAAATCGTATTCAGGTAATAAACTATATGTGTGCCAAATGTCATTGGAATATATTGAGCCGTTTTTGTGTGATTGAGTAACAAACATTTAGTCATCCAAACATTCAAATTTTTATATTTAAAACACATGTAAGAAGAAAACGGATTTCTTTTAAAGATAAATATTTCTAGTGGCTTATCCCAGCATGAGTGGGCTGACTCGATCGGGGAAATACCACCCTCTCACAAAAGATCAGCGTGTAACAATGGTAGTTACGTCTACCGCTGTGTTTCGTATGGTGAGTAAGAGCGCCGAAGGCCCAAACGCTCTCCCTATCCTCTCCTTAATATCCTAACTATCCTGTATTTATTATCCTTCCTATCTACCTCCCCGCAAGTGATATCTCTGGTGTTGCTAGCGTCTATAGGCTTACGGTAACTATAAAGAAAGAAAGAAAGAAATAAAATATTTATTTCTTGCCACACAGCCAAGTATAAAATAAAACAAATTGTGAAACTTAATTATAACCAAAAAATAAAAACAAATAATACTATCATTTTACTATAACCAAAAAAAAAAAATAGACTCAGCAATACAGTGGTAAGTGTGACAGAAAAAGGGCATAGCTCAGCTTGTTTTGTAATGGTTGCATCACAAAGCTGATTTTCAGCAATACCCCTCTTTCTTACGCTTGACATTAACCGTAAGCGGCTTGCTCACGTAAATAAAACAAAAAAAAGAAATAAACAACAGAAGTACATACATATTTCACTCAATGTACAATTGATTGTGTACAAAATTAATGGAATGATCACATAAATGGCTGAAATAATACGACAAGAAAAAAAAAAAACATTTTGGTACAAAAACTTACATAATCGAACTTTCGACCATAACTCTCAAGCACGCAAGCACTGCCGGGAATATCCCATTCCCTATCCACGCATCTGATAGAAAACCAAAAGGTACGTGACAAGGTTAATTAAAAATACAATATGTAGATATTACAATAAATTATTAACGACTGTAAATAGATAGGTAAGCAAAAAATAAAAAGAATGCAATAACTACAAGTAACTGTACAATATGATTAACTATTTTATATTATTATTAATATTATAATTGAGTTTGTAGTATGAATAAATATTTTTTAAAATTTATAATGTAACTGTGTTTTGTTTTTAGTTTACGCCCTGGCGGCCACAAAACATTCCAGCAGTGCGTGGCAGCGTATTTGAAGCACCCCCTGAATGCTGAGGTTCTATGCTCAGGATTGGACAAAGGGCTTACTGTCGAGCGAATGTGGTATCTAGAATTATCCTGTTTCCATATTAATTTGCTATATAGATAACCAGGCTTCTGAGTGTTTATGATACTGAACGTGAAACTAGCTAAGTGTACCTTCCTTTGAGCAGTCATTTTTAACATATGGTGTGCATTCAAATAAGGAGTAACATGATTTCGTTTTGGTATTATGAAACAAAAACGAGCACAGGCATTCTGTAACCGCTGAATCAGGCATTCAGTTCTTTTAAGCAAGCATGGCCCGTATACAGTATCACAGTAATTGAGTTTAGATAATATGAGACTATTCATTAATTAAATTCTTAAAGGTGTACTAATGTACTCGTAATCTCGTAGACTCTCTATAACGTGTTTCTAAACGAATATTAGGTGGGCTAAAATAAATAAACTAAAAAAAATTGTAAAATCATATAACTGTGGGTAGATGAAACCGTTGAAACAAGATAATCAGCCTTGGACGTCCACCATACCACCGGATAGTTGAAAATCAAGTAAACGCGATAGATTCCGTAAACGTAGTGTTATTTCAAAATGTGTAACATTCGCGAAAATATCAAAAAGTATTATATACCTATTTCATTTTATTCCAGGTTGCAGCCATCGCCTCTCCTCCTGAATCCCTCAACCATTTTCTCTTTCCGATGTCCCTCATTCAGTCTGGTCTATACATAAACAAACCTCACCATATTCTCTTTTGTTATCTCATTTTCTTTTGTTATTCGCTTGGGATCCACGATGTCTTCATTTTAGCAGTCATGTCCTTTCTTTTCTATTATAACACGCTTTACTTGTAACTAACAATCTAATTAAATCTTAGAAGTCGATTTCAGCTTGCTTCTAATCGTTGTAGCAAAATAATACTTTAACTGCCTTATTAATACACATTGTGTAACCTTTGAATAGATATTTAGTGTTTTGTCTTTGTCACTAATATGACAGTTTGACGTTGAAAGAACGGAAAAAAACACTTAATAACTATTCGGAGCTTATATTTACACTGCCTTACTAATAAATGTTGTATAACCTTTGTATAGTTATTCAGTGTTTTGTCTTTGTCACTAATATGACAGTTTGACGTTGAAAGAACGGAACAAAACACTGAATAACTATTTGGAGCTTATACAATGTTTATTAGTAGGGGGACAATGTTTACTAGTAAGGGGGTTAATGTATATGTAGTTTGAAATGTTGAATGATATTACTGTAATTTGGTATCTTAGCGCTGATCTGATGATGGGGCCAGTGGATAGTGGAACTCTTCAGTAGGTACAAGTAAATCCGATTGAGTTTGTGTGATTCGCTCTGATAACCCAATTAAGAAAGAAAGAAAGAAAGAAAATACCTCAAAGAGATGATTAAATAGATAACCTTGGCAACAAGAGTCTGATGATAGAACCATTAGGTGAATAGAAGATTTATTTAGTGGCTACTAGTAAAACCCTCAAGCTTAGCTCATATGACTCGTTTTAATGAGATCAAACATGTAAAAAAACGCGTGTTTAAAATTTTTGAAGATTGAATTATTATTTTGAATAAATTGTTAGATGGTCCATGGTAAAATCAAAGAGGTGCTAAGAATTGAATGGATGTAGCACCTTTTTTTTTGTTAAGGCGGGAAAAAATGTTCCTAACCGCACACCCCGTCGTTCGGGGCAACGAACAGGGTAGTGTGGGGTCCTCACCCACTAAAGAAACCTGCCATGTGCCGTCTCTCCGCCTTTATTGGCGGGCCACTGGAACTATGTTACATTCCTTCGGTGGTGGATGTAGCACCTAAACCGTTGTTGCTTACATTAGAAGACACCTAAACTCGGCAATAGACTGCAATTAGTTGATTGATTGATTATTAAATTATTTTTCCATATTATTAAAGTGTAATTAAAAACAAATGAAGTCGTTATCCGTTACAGCTATAGATTGTGTATTACTTGGGGCTTTCAGCATAATTAAATGAATACAATAATAATCATAATAACATTTAGTGTTTTTTGTTATACTACGTGGTTAGCAAACAAGCATACGGCCCACCTAGTGGTAAGATGTTACAGTAGCCTATAGACGCTAGCAACACACCAGATGCATCACTCGAGCTTCACCAAAACGAGAGGCGTAGGTGTTGGAGAGATGAACCCTACCGCGACGTCTGGTAGTTCGGTGGTAAAATGGTGATGTTGGTACCACCTCAAATAGCTGCTCCGAGCTGTAGAGCCGATAGAGCACACAGAGGGACCCGAAGTCTCTTCACCACTCTAACGACTCTAGACCCTCCGTGAGACCCTCTAGATCTATATCTATAGATATCCATCCATCAGCCTTTTAACGTCTACTGTTGGACATAGGCCTCCCCAAGAGAACGCCACAACGAGCGGTCTCGTCATGGGGGATAATGCCGTAATCGCCACGCTTGGCAGGCGGATTGGCGATCGCAGTGGATGTTGTTAATACTCGAGGGAGTGCTGCTGCCCACTCCCCCGGTATTCCCTCAGTTGGCTCTTACGATTGCCGTGGGTAGAGAGGGGTGGGACAATTTTAAAGCCTGCCCCACACGGCCGGTATCTATAGTTATAGTATATCCATATCTATGGGTAAGATAATAAGGGGAGGATATGGATGGGAGCATCCAACGCTCTCACTCACCACATGAAACAAAACAGTAGGAGTATTACGGAGATGTTCTGTGAAAGGGTGGTATTTCCACGATCATGCTAGGGTTAACAAAGGACTATCACTAGGTACTATAGCACTACTGTAATTGTAACTAAATAAAACCATTATTAAATTGAGGCAAATATACATGTTTGCAATCCTAGTCAAATAAATTGATTAGGGATTTGACATAAAATTATTAATTGAATTCTGGAACGGCAAATATATTATACTTCAGTCTAATATCTAATAACGTTTTGACATAGACGTACTAATAAAATAGATGTGATGATTATTAATAGAAACATGATTTAGATTAGAAATAATGTATACGAAAATGTATAGTTATAATGTAAATAAAGTTGTTTAATAAAATAACTAAGGGGAGGTTATGACTAAGACTATGTATTTAGATATTTTTTATATATATTTTTAGCATTTGACATGCTTAGCACTATGCATTAAACACCAGCTGAATTGGTAAAGCATCTGGACGGTATCCAGAAGATGCAGGTTCAAATCCTGCTCCTGACTGTTATTTTCGATTTCACATTTTTAACTTTGTGTTTAATGTATAAGACTATGTAATAAAATAACTTTACGGTATCTATCGAGTAAGTTTACTTGATTTTCTACTAGCCCGAAGTTTTGAATACCTACTAACAATCAATCCACATAGGAGTCATAACTACCAATTATTTTGTCCTATTAGTAGTTAATACATTCATATTTCTAAAATATTAATATTTTAATATAAATTAGCATGAATAGCTACTAACTATGCTTATTTTAATATCCATCCATCCATCAGCCTTTTGACGTCCACTACTGGACAAAGGCCTCCCCAAATTGGGGGTATAGTGCCGTAATCGCCACGCTTGACAGGCGGGTTGGCGATCGCAGTGGATGTTGTTAATACTCGAGGGAGTGATTTTAATATATACTAAAGTAAATTTTATACCTAACAAGCTGGCCCGGAAAACTAAAAAACGCCTCAGCATCATGAAATTATGTTATAACTTATTGCCAAAATTCATTAAAAAAACACCGAAATCATTAATTCTGTTTTTATATAAAATGTATGTTGTAGTGGTGTAGCAGATTAGTATCTAAGTGTATTACCTATAACTATTACGTTGTCATTAAATAAAGACAGTCTTATATCGAACTTGACGCGTTTCACTCATGCTACCAACACCCGATATCACATGGCGACCCGTGCCATATTTAGTCGCGGGTGCACAGATTATACATAATTGAACGGGCTATGAACTCTAAAGTAGTATTTTTTTTCCTTTCTTTTTCTGCGGAATTCTTATTTAACAGTAGCTGTTTTGGAAATTATAATATGCTGTAAACATATAAATATGGGATAGAATCCGACTAAAGAAGACCATTATTGCGCAAAATGCAGCGGGAGCTGGCAGAAATGACGCAGTAGCCGAGACGGGCTATTCTAGCGTGACCACTACAAATTTATTGCTTACTGTCTCACCGTGGTACTTTTAGCAGCCGCTGTTTATGTATTTTGCTTGCACTACAAGAAAATTCATATAAAATGGATGGACAGGCAAATGAACCGTCGATCTTTATGTCGTAGAGAGGCATCTGTGCACTTTAAGAAAGGCCGAGCTGACGAAGAAGTATAATAAGCTAACCTACGTTGAAAACCCTTGTGCGAATAATATTGCGTATAAAAGTGCGTTTGCAAAATAAGTATTGTACCAATAGCCGTTACGTGTTGTGTAGGTATTACGGGAGGTATTAGCGTATGTGTATATATCTACGCTATCATTTTACATCCAGTGTCGAAGCAACAATATAATTATTAAATTGAGTAGTAATATTACAAAGCAATATAGTGACTTTTAAATGTAAGAGATAAGAGCTATAGTAATATATATATATATATATATATAGAAGAGATATAACTTTTCGTGTTTACTTATGTTTAAACTATATTTTATATATCATACTTATACTTTTATGTTAAGTAATATAAAGTATTAAATAATATAAAGTTGTATGCATTAAGCACATATATTTGTAAACTATATATAAACCATGCACTTCAACTTGCCGAACATGATAGCTCTCATCGAATAACGAATAGTTTAGAATAGTTTTCCTTATTTGGTATCTGTTCATAAGAATTAGGAGGCTATAATGATGAAACCGTTTCTTTGTTTTATTATATTATGGCTGATGAATTTTTAAACATATATGAGGAATTAGTTTTAATCCGTAAATATTTAATTAAAAAAGGACAAAGTCGATTTAAAGGTTCAATTGCTTTGAATATTGAATGAAAGTAAAATTTTATATTATAACTCCTAATTATTATTATCCAAATTGAGCCGTGATGAGAAACCAGAAGTGGTGACATCCTTGACTACTACTGATGATAATATTAAGCGATTATTTTTAGATATTTCACATTTATGTACAGCAAGTGAGTCGTTAGGTACGAAAATGGATTTTGATATACGAACGGCGTGTAGTTTAATTCCCCTTATGAATGGTAAAGAGAACACAACAAAGCGATTGATTGATGCTGTATCCATATATGCAGAGATATTAGATACTACAGGGAATAACCAGTTGATAAAATTCGTTCTGAAAGGTAGACTTTCCGAAAGCGAGAAATTACGTTTGTTAGATAATTATATCGGCCGTGTGGGGCCGGCTTTAGAATTGTCTCATCCCTTCTCCACCCATGGGAGTCGTAAGAGCCGACTGAGGGAATACCGGGCGAGTGGGCAGCAGCACCCCCTCGAGTATTATCAAGATCCACTGCGATCGCCAACCCGCCTGCCAAGCGTGGGGATTACGGCACTATCCCCCATATGAGCGAAACAACAGAGGACCACTCGTTGTGGCGTTTTCTTGGGGAGGCCTATGTCCAGCAGTGGACGTCGAAAGGCTGATGGAGATAATTATAACACGGTTAATGATTTAATACAGGATTTGAAGAAACACCTACTTACATCTAAATTTTTTACAGCCATTCAGTCCCGACTCCAACGTACAAACCAGGGCTGGAGGTACATCGACGAATATGGATATGAATTAGATAAGCTTTTCACAGACCTAACATTGTCGCAGGCAGATGGGGATTCGTCGATATTTTCAATTTTGAAACCCATTAACGAAAAAATGGCTATAAAGAAATTTTCAGATGGTTTGAAGGATGCTTAGTACCATCGTCGCTGACCGGAACTACAGCAGCCTAAAGGATGCAATACAAGCAGCTAAAAACGAAGAGTTGTCAGCGCCATCCACCACTACCAGGTCAGATGTCATGCAGTACTCACGCAGACCCCGAGGTAAGTACAGAGCTTCCACTGGGCCGAGAGCACAATTTCAATGCGGGCGAGGCTATGTTAATAATAACAATTTCCGTCCTCATGGTTTTCGTAAACCCCATCAAAATTTTAATCGTGGGAGATCTAATAGTAGTACATATTATCGTCATGGTAATTGGCATGGTAATACTCACACTAATAATATTTATTCAGCTCAACACACCGAGTATAATACAGAAAATTCAAACACCTCTGAGAACTCTCGCAATATGACAAATCAGTTTTTTCGAGCTTAAAGACTATGTTCTAGCATGCAATGGACAAAGTAAATTCGTATCATTTTGTGTCAATAAAAGGAAGTATATATTTTTGGTAGATACTGGAGCGTCAGTGTCAATAATAAAACGAGATGACATACCTAACTCTATCTGGATATCTAGCGATGATACTGTAATTAACGGCATAGGAGGACAAATTTTTTCTTCAGGACAGGTAACTCTTAAACTCACGTTAGAAAATGGTGATACGTTACTTCATAAATTTCATGTTTTTGCAAAGTTACCTTTGAAGGTGAGTGGAATTATAGGATTAGATTTTCTATCTACATACAATTGTAACATAAATTTACTCCCCAATATTTTAAAAATTAATTATGATAGTAACATAGCTTATCTACCTCTTTTGGATAAACCGGATTTTAGTAATAATTTCGTACTACCGGCACGTAGTGAAACTATTCATTATATTTAAGTTCTAGTGTGAATGACGACTGTGTTGTTAGCGCGAAAGAGATAGAAAAAGATGTTTTATAGCTGGAACTATAGTGAGGCCAAAGTGTGGTAGAATACCTGTAAGGATACTGAATGTGAGAGAAGAAGAAGTTAGTTTAAACAATTTTGTGCCAGAAATTAACTTTTTAAATATTATAATGCTGTTTCTTTTGTAAAATCAAGAGCTAATGTAAGTAGAGCTGAAACATTACTATCACTGCTAGAATTAAATCATTTAAACGACGAAGAAAAGAATTCTATCGAAATTATTTGTTCTAAATATGCAGACGTTTTCTTTTTACCCAAAAATGTCGATGAAATCAGACGTTTTGTAGCTTTTTGTAACTACTACCGAAAATTTGTACCATCATTTTCTGAAATAACATTGCCATTGAACCGTTTATGCAGGAAACACGCAATTTTGCAATGAATGTCAAAATTCATTTGAATTCTTAAAAAAGTCATTAATGGCTCCACCTATATTACAATATCCTAATTTTTCAGATTCAAATGAATTCATCTTACAGACTGATGCATCAGGTACAGCGATAGGCGCAGTGTTATGCAATAAAGATTTACGACCTATAGCTTATGCTAGCAGACCATTGAATAAAGCAGAAGTAAACTATCCCACAATTCAAAAAGAGCTCACTGCCTTAGTCTGGGCAGTCAAATATTTTAGACCGTATCTATATGCTAGAAATTTTACAATAATGACTGACCATAAGCCCCTTGTATATCTGTTTGCAATAACAGACCCGTCAAGTAGACTGTTAAAGTTTCGCTTGACTCTTGAAGAATACGAATTTAAAATAATATACGTGAAAGGGAAAGATAATGTAGTCGCGGATGCATTATCCAGAGTGTGTATTACATCGGACGAGTTAAAGAGTATGAATGAAGAAGTTTCGAAAGTGAATGTTTTAACTAGAGCACAAAAGAGAAGAATAGTTGAAGATAATAAAACCAATTCGCCTTTGCTTAATTAACCCACAGATGAAAGGTCTGATCAGCCAAGAGTCGTGGAGTTATTAAGGAAACCGTATGATTTGATAGAAATGATTTTACTGGAAAAGGATAAAGTAGATAAATATAGAAAAGGCCAACTAATTAGTATGGAGGAAGAGTGTTTTGCTTATATTCCCAGTAAAATGATGTTATGTGTAAATCTCCACTTTAGGGCACAATTTTCGCGAGACGAATTTGTGACTAAGTTGGAAAAGTTTTGTAAGAAAGCAAAAATAAAAGAAATATGTGTGATTAAAAATATAGAAAATGAAGACTTTATTAAAGGATTACGTAATGAGCTCAAGGAATTAAAAACATGGACCGGTCCAAGAGTATGCATATTAAGAGGAGTAGAAGGAATAGATGATGACAAAGTTAAGAAATTTATCTTACATGATTTTCATCTGCTTCCCACCAGTGGCCATGATGGGATACGCAGAATGACTAATAATATAAAACGTCACTTTTATTGGCCAGGCCTTGAGAAAGACGTTTATGATTTTTTTCGTTTAAGTGTCCTATATGTCAAAAGATAAAATATAGTAGGTACACTAAACAACCAATGACAATCACAACGACAGCTTCTTGTGATTTTCAACAAATTTATTTAGACTTGGTAGGCCCTTTAGATAGGGATGAAGAAGGAAATTGTTATATCCTGACAATACAATGCAAACTAACAAAGTTCATCGAGGCGTATCCACTACAGAATAAAGAAACAGTAAGTGTGGCAAAAGCTTTTGTTCATAATTTCATATTACGATTCGGGATACCTGAAGTGATTGCAACAGACAGAGGTTCGGAATTTATTTCTTCAACTATGGTAGAAGTTTGCAAATTGTTAGAGATAGAAAAGTTAACGTCCACCGCTTACCATCATCAATCAATCGGTGCACTTGAAAATGCTCATAAGCATTTAAGTGCCTTCTTAAGAGCGTACTGCACTAATAATGGTTATTCATGGTCTCATTGGATACCGTTTTGGTGTTTCAGTTATAATAATACTGTTTATACGGAGACCAAATACGCGCCCTTCGAACTTATTTTTGGTAAACCATGTAAAATCGCAAATTCTATACGTAATAAGATATACCCATTATATAATACGGACAATTTTGCTTTAAATTTAAGATACAGAATGCAAATAGCACTTAAAGATGCTAGAAATAATTTAACTTCTAGTAAAGAAAAGAGAAAAGAGGCATACGATGGGAAATGTAATCCTGTTACTTATAATATAGGAGATTTAGTTTTAGTTAAAAACGAGTGTTCTAAAAAATTAGATAATATTTTTGAAGGTCCTTATGAAGTGCTAGAGGATATGGGATCTAATGTCAAAATAAGTAAACAAAATAAAACTGATATAATTCATAAAGACAGAAGTAAATTGTATCGTAGTTATTAAGTATTTACACTATTTACATGCTTTATTTTAATCAATATATTCTTTTTCGCTATCTATACATATTATGTTATAAAGTTACACTTTTGTATAAAAAAATAAATGTATCATTTTTTTTCTTGCACCCCCGGAGGTGTAGTGGTGTAGCAGATTAGTATCTAAGTATATTAGCTATAACTATTATGTTGTCATTAAATAAAGACAGTCTTATATCGAACTTGACGCGTTTCACTCATGCTACCAACACCCGATATCACAATGTGAATCTAAATATTTTTTCCAGCCATTCCTGTATTATAAATATTGTAACTAAAACGATTTTATTTTATATATATATATATATATAATATATATATATATATATATGTAAGTTTAATATTTAAGATGTTAATTTGGTTTGTTTCTAAGCGAATACTAGGTGGGTAGAGCTTACATCTTTTAAAATAGCTGTAATAATTGTGAGTAGATGAAGCTGCTGTAACAATTGGTTGACCATCGGACATCTATACCAATTTTTAAGCCTAATCAAGGCCAATAAAAAAGTTGCATCATGATCCGTTCAGTAGTTTTTGGCTGATGCGCGAACAACATACAGATCTTGAATGTACAGACACAACTCTATTACATGCAGCTTTAGATTTGTAATATTCGCGGAATTATCAGAAAGTATTGTGTTAATAAAGTTATTATTTTTAAATTTGTTAATTAAAAATGTAATTAAAAAAAGTAATACAATAGAAGTTTTTTTTAGTACCAATAAGCCGAATGGCAGGGACAGTCCTTTTTCCACGGGAGCGCAAAAAGGCAGCGGAAAGCCGTTGCAGGACGAGTGGCAATCCATTGTCCTTTCCTTTCTGTGAAACATACTGATAGAAAAGATTTACAGACATGTACTCCTACGTAACGTCAGTTGAAATATAATTTCAAACAACGTGAATTTTAAGAACAGACGTTTTTGCGAAAGCTCAAGAATAAAATTATGATGGACACCTAGTATTGTGTTTCGTGTAGTGAATGAGAGCGTTAGAGGCCCAAAACCTATCATTAACCTCTCCTCATTCCTCTCCACGCTCGAATGATACCTCTGCTATTACTATCGTCCATAGGCTACCACCAGGTTGGTCCTATGCTGTTTGCCATTTACGTAAGTATAAAAAATATTTGTGTTCCTTACAAATAATTAGTAAGAATATTATGAACTGAATTATAGGCAGAACATTGTTTATATAAGCCATCGATCTAAAACACATTTAGATGAGAGTGAGTGAGGCTCTAATCTTTGGTGACAAAATTTGAGCTAAAAGCTTACCCATCAGTCGTGAATATTATTAGTGTGCGACAGAAGACAACATACAATAATTACCTCGATTACCTATTAAATTAACATATCGACACGTTCCTCGACATATCTATGTATTTTAACATAAATCGTAATGTTACGTCGTTTAGCATCCTATAAAATAATAAAATATATATATTAAAAGGTTATTAATTATAAAGTGTACAGAAAGAGAAAACACTCGAGTAGAGTTCTTAATAAACCAGAACAACACATTTTTAATTATACTTTAGAAAGATTATTAAAAAAATATAATTTCTATTTTTTTTAAAGCGCCTAGTTGCATTGTCAAGATAAAATCGTAACAAATAAATAAACATTTGTATATATTTTTAGCATTTGACATGCTTAGCACTATACATTAAATGGATGGCTGAATTGGTAAAGCATCTGGACGGTATCCAGGAGATGCAGGTTCAAATCCTGCTCCTGACTGTTATTTTCGATTTCACATTTTTCACTTTGTGTTTAAAATAAATAAACAAAAATACAAGCTCACTTTCGCATTTATAATATTAGTAAGGTCTATTAATACAGGTCAATTTAATAATGATGTATAATATGTTTATTACGAAATAAATAACTAATATCTAATATCGTGGATCTAATGCCCAAGCCGATATTTTGGTAACGTCATAAGTCATTGAGATTACATATTAATTTTCTACCGTTTTCTATATTTATGAGACTGAAACAAAACAGTGGCGCCGGAGAGAAAACTGATGTTTTACGAATGAAAAAACAAAGCTATACTTAAATATATACGTTTCTAGTTCTCTACAAGGGAATTTCTCTTAAAATATATTTGTTTAAAACGCTGTAGAATTTACTTTTAATCTTCCCTGACAGAGCTGAAAGAAATGTGGAGCTCGCAGACTTATCTCTCTTTTCACCCTTGCTTATCTCAGCATGGATTTGCCGTGTGGGGCCGGCACCAAGAATAGCTCCACCCCGTCTCTTCCTATGGGAGTTGCAAAAGCCGACTAAGGGATTACCGGGGGACCCGCCAGCAGCGTTGCCCTGTGTACTAAAAACATCCACTGCGATCGCCAACACGCCTACCAAGCGTGGCGATTATGGTAAAACCCCCATTTTGGGAAGGCCTATGTCCAGCAGTGGACGATAAAAGGCTGATGGATGGAAGTATGGATATTTCAGCATGAATGGCTTGATCAGGGAAGTACCACGATCTCATTAAATATCACTGTTGTTACACCTACCGTTGCATTTCGTCAATGAGAGTGCTGGAGGCTCATACCCCCTTCCTATCCGCTCTTTAGTATGCTATCTATCCTCTCTTTATTATCCTTCATATCCGATTCCTTGGAGACGGCGACGCGCGAGTATGCCTCTGGTGTTGCATCTACAGACTACGGTAACCAATTATCATCAGGTGGGGCGTATGCTTGTAGGCCACGTTTTTTTTTGTTAAGGCGGGAAAAAATTTACCTAAGCGCACACCCCTTCGTTTGAGGCAACAAACAGAGTAGTGTGGGGCCTTCACCCACTAAAGAAACCCACCGTGTGCCATCTCTCTGCTTTTATTGGCGGGCCACCGGAATCAAATTACATTCCTTCAATGGTCGTGCTTGTTTGCCACTTACGTAGTATAAAAAGAAATATGCGCCAGAACTATTAACAACTCCAGCCACCTATAGGCCTGCTTCGAAGCCATACGTTTTCTAAACACACAAGTCTTGTGACCGGATTAGAAAGCAGACTTTAAATCACGAGGGAATTCTCTAAATAAAAAATGGAAAAGCCTTCTACGATGTTCCTAAGTAATAATCATCTTATCAATCTTTTACCTTGTCCAATGAAACATGCACATAAACACAACACAACATTTTATGTACACGTAAATAACCTGTTACTGTAATAAAATTCTCTCTTTACAGGTTGTTATATACCTACCACTGAAATAATGTAACATATTTGCTGTGGCCCTCCAATACAGGGTGATGACCCTGTTCGTTACTCCAAAAGACGGCGAGTGCGGTTAGGCACATTTTCCCGCCTTAGCAAAAAAATACGTCGTCATCTATCTTAAAAAACCTCGAAATTAATATTTGAGACGTTCCTTACCATATTACTGTCATTCCATCTCACTACGACATGTCCATTAGGCTTAAAAAGCTCGGCTTCCAAATTTACGTTATAGGCACGACTTTCATTGTGTGCCTATTATTTATACTATTATAAAATAAATATAACAAAATACTATAACAGCCTCTGTGGTGAAGCGGTAGTGTGAGCAACTGCTGATCATGAGGTCTCGGGTTCGATACCCTGGTGTATTTTCTTAAAAAAAAAAGAAAATTTTTCGGGTGCAGCCCGAAGTTTGGAAAAGCGCCCAGTAGAAGGCAATAGGCTCACCCTCTAAATGGGCCTTTAACATAGCTGGCGAATCGTGGGTGTGTAATACACCTTTGCCTACCTCTTCGGGGAGTACAGGCGTAATGCTATAATAAAATATAATGTTACAAGGTGATTTTGCCTATCAATATATATTTTATAATTATGTTTGCTTATCAATTACGACTAAACAACTCAACGAATTTGTTTGAAATTAAGTTGATAGAGAGCTCAGTCCAAAATTGTTTATAGAAACATAATATAATATAAAAAATAATATAGATTAATTCAGTCAAAATTGGAAACTATTCCAATTTTGAAATCCAAGCTCTGGTGCCAAACTAAGCGTAAAGTTGTGTTATGGGTACCAGATTACGGATATAATACATAATGATATTCTTTTTAACTTCCTGCTAAGACAACTGAAAATTTTCAAAAGTTGGGAAGTTGGGAAGTTTTACCCCCGAATGTTTCCGCGATGATTGTATGTGTGTGTGTGTGGCGAAATGTGTGTGGTGAAATTATACAAGAAATGCGGGACGTCCCGTAAAATACGGGACGGTTGGCAAGTCTAGACGTAACTCTTATACTATCAGAAGCATACCGCTAGCCGTAATTCATCTGGTAAGAAGCATTAAACAGGAATTTTTGTAGTAGAGAATGTCAAAATTGTTACGAAGCATCTGAAAGCTCAAAACTTGATTGTAGTTTATCATACAAGTGGAGTTGTAGATTCTATTATCATCCACTTTGCTAAAAACGTAAGCGGATTATTGTCTTGCCAACTTTACTCTTGATTGAATTTGTTAAATTTGTTCCAAGACAGCTGAGCTTTCCGTAAGGAGCTTACTCGGAGCTAATCCGAGTACTGTACGTTACGTAGTCACTTAACTTACACAAAAAAGAAAAGTACAATATCAGACATTCTTTACTTTATAACATATATTATTATATATAAACTAGCCTTTGCCAGCGATTCCGCCGCAGCCAATAGCTAGTTTCTAGGTTATATCTCAAGTTCCCGATATAGTAGCAGAATAAAATGTATACCAGTTACTAATAGTGGCACCAAATCTCCACTTCAAATTTGTTTTTAGATGTCTTTAAGACCCAAACCAGCTATCGGTATTTGCGTACATTTTTATTCCAATCTACTAAACCTAATTATTACAATTAATATCAAGAAGATATTACATGATAGCGTGATTTTTTAATATGATTGTGAGTTGTAATCTAGCACTTGACATGCTTAGATACTGTAAAGAACAAATTATTTGAGAAAGTGGAAAAAGAGATATTTGATTTAAGCAGGATTCGAATCTGCGTCCCTTTCAATCCGGGGAAAGGCGCTACACCGCTAAGCTATCGCGTCCACCTAATGATGGCACCCAATCTCTACTTCAAATCATTTTTTAGTTGTTTACCAGTCATCTCTTAGAATGACTAGAATTTAAGCTGTAGTCTATTAGTCTACTACAAGCCAAATAAAGGAAATAAAGAACATGGGTTGGTCGTGAACATAATTCAGTACAGTCATTAAACATGAAGATTTTTATTGCTTTTTCCTCCATTAAGATGCGTTTCCACCAGCGATGTTTGAGGTACCTAAGCGATACGAGGATGCGTAGCGACTCTGAACGGAGTGTGGTCTAGTGACTGGCTGAGCCATCTTAACATGGTATTTATGATTAATGGCATTGGTATTTATGTTTTAGGCTGCGTGTACATCAGAAATATGTGGGGATGCGTAACGAGGGGTCTGTTTGTTAAGAACCAATAGAATAACTTCATTTACGTGCCGTCGTTCAGCGCAGCTATAGTGGTAATGGCTCACAGGAGCGAGATTTTTGTATATACAACACAAGAGAAGGAGGTGTGCGAGGGATGTGTTGCGAGGGATCTATGAGAGAGATGTCTGCTAGGGATAGACGCCAGCGAAAAATAGCAGTCACTAGACCGCACACTGTTTCACAGAGTCGCTACACGTCCTCGCAACGCTCAACGGTCTAAAACTTGGGCCCTATAACAAATGAATAATGATAAAAAAATCCCAGTTGGTACCCAGCCATACCACCATTAAAATTTGTTCCAAAAATATTCACAACATAATCCCGCTATGATATACCATTCAATTAGAACGATGTTGTTAAACTTCGAGGTTAATGAATTGCTTGTACACACGTACAGGGAATTCATTTCAGCATTTTAGACTTAAAACAAATTCGTTTGCTCAATCCATTTTGTAACGCTGCGCCTAAAATTCTGCGGTCACTAACGTTACGGCCAAGTTTTAATTGCTATGTTAAAAGGGCTTTCAGTCGCGAACAGATTGAAAAGGAACAATTTATTGCAAAACGTTTGTAATATTGTCATCATTTATTATTTCCTCACTGACAAAATAGAGAATTTTAGTAATTAATTTTAGAGAATTATGAATGGCTTCAAATTGTTCAGCGTAGATCATAATAATTTCAATCAAGGTTTCATATTATGATTTTGACGTGTTTGTGTTATTTGAATACTATTGCGAAATATTGAACGCCTTATAAGCGAAGCGTTCAGGTGGGTACTACTCTCGCTTCACGCAGAACAACTGATTTTTCAAACTTAAAATGTCTCTATTTATCATATACTAGCTGTTACCCACGACTTCGTCCGTGAGTAATTTCATAAAAATAAATAAAGCAACCCTTGAAATTGTCGGTAATACAGTGCAACGGTATTACAGTACTCGGGGTTGGAACTTCATTACTGAAATGCTAGATGGCGTTGAAGTTGCTAGATTTTGAGATTTTGTGACAAACAATTTTTTTTATTTTTCGTATTTTTTTTAATAAAAAGTATCCTATGTTACTTCTAATACCTCCGAGAATATGTGTACAAAGTTTCATGATGATCGGTTAAGTAGTTTTCACGTGAAAGCGTAACAAACAAACTTACATTCACATTTATAATATTAAGTATGATTGCACTTGTAAAATAATATATACACACACATATCAAGAAATAACACTTTTTTTAACACTCATGATAATTTTAGATGCCATTTTTGTTATTTAAACTAGTTAAAATCTGTTTAAAAAAGTTCTGTCTTGGACGTCCGTGTGTTGTAGGTATGTTCGGATAATGTATCTTAACACGATAACGACCGACTTTTTCTCTTACGCTTCAGTATAATTACGAATAGAGCCCTATCACTTTTCACGGTCTGATTCGATGTGGTATGATTGTTATTAAATAAACAAAAAAATTGTGAATATTTACGCTCGATTCGATGGCACACTACACTAAAACCAGCGCTATACCTTATTTCGTGAGAACTACTTCTATAGACCAATATAGTAATGCTTCTTAAAATTAGCGCTAGATGGCGTATAAGACATAAGAACCACATTAGTACTTTTTGAAATTAGCGCTATCTATGTGATTTATTGAAAACTACTTAGTAAGACCAATAGTTACTTATCAAATAATCAATTTTATTGTGAAAAATAAAGATTATGCGTGCACTTTTGGATTTTCCAAAGTATTTTGATATTTTTTTATATTGTTTTAGCATTTGACATGCTTTGCCATATAAATTAAATTAACACACGCGTCACCCAGGACAAGAAATTATAATAAATGCGCTCCGATAGGTGGCGTTGGTCGTTAAGACAAATGTGATGAGGAGATTGGGTATGACCGAAAGGTAGCGCTGTAGCTCAGTGGATTAGAGCACTCCCCCGGATTGGAAGGTACACAGGTTCGATTTCCGCTCGTAATAAAGTTCTCTTTTTCTTATTCACAAATAATAATTTGTACTCTAATGAATGTGTTATCGAAATAAGCAGTCCCGAACAATTGCCACGATTGCTGAATTGACAAAGCATTTGGACGATATCCAGGAGATGCAGGTTCAAATCCTGCTCGTGACTGTTATTTTCAATTTCACATTTTCACACTTTGTGTAATTAACACACTTACTGTGAAATTCTAAAAACAGGCTACTAACTTAATAACTTTTTGCTGGTCTGATCCGAGAATCGAAGAACTTATAATTAGCAGTCGAATACACTAACACTAGATCATCCAGGAACCAAAAAGAGGGGCTCAACTCTGACATATATCATTATTGTATATCATCAATTATCTAAATCTGATGACCACGGAATTTTAAGAGAGTATCAAAATAGAATCTGAGAAAAGCTGTTATAGCTTCCAGTAGGAAGAAAAGACATTGATGCATAAAGTATTACGCTAATTATACTACAATAATATTTCCGCATATGCAGTAAGAATGGCATACCAAACGTTACGTGTATTTTTATAGTACTTACTAACTTACTTATCATCTCACCATCTCCCTTGCAGGGTAGGCAGAGAGAACAAACAGAGTGCCTAGAGCCTCTATTCTTCCACACATCTCTTGCTTCCTCAACATTCATAATTCTCTTAGGTGAGTCTCGGTCTCCCCCTGTATTACCTACATCCTGCCACTTTCGCATTGTATAGCTTCTTAACCAGTCACTCGTCCGGCATTCTTTCCACATGTCCGAACCATCAGAGCATTCCCTTTCGCATCTTTACACCAATACTCTCTTTCATACCTATTCGCTCTTTTTATAGTATATAACAGGTAAGTTAGGACTACAGGAACAGTTGTAATTGTCAAATTTTTGGCTATACTAAGGATAGTGTCAAGCCGCTGCTCACCATTTTATTTTGCAGATGTGAAATGAATGAATACCGTCCACGTATCTGCTACCATAAACAAAACATACCAAAGTGCTTCACGATATCTAACTCTACCATTAGTAATGCAATGGCTGATAGCTGCTTACTTCCCTTAGTCGCTTCCTACGACGGTCACAGGAAAGAATAGGAGGGGAGCCTTATAATTGCATTCTTAGTCGACAGCACATAAAAATAATATAACAAAACTTTTACTTCAATTACAGAGCTTTAATTCATTCATATTTCGGTAATATACCTAACAAAAACCTTATAAAAAATTTGATTAGATACTCGAATAAGATATGATACTTTTATTCTAAAAAAATAATTCATTCCTGTAGCATAGCTATTTTTCGCAAATGACCTAACAACTAAAACGGGTTTGCACAAAATTTGGTATACGGTAAATTATAGCATGGAATACATAGAATATTTTTATCCCGATAAGGAATTCCTGTAGGATTGCATAAATGATTTATGGACAATATTTTTGGGCCCACGTCGACGTAGTCTCACGCAGAAGGTAGTCACTAATAGTAATCACGAATCTTTGTGTCTCTAAACTTAGGCACAGAGCAAGAAGTGAGGATTGTGTCGGAATCATACGATTAGTGCCAATTGAAATTTTATTACTCGATTAACAAAACAATCGCATGAGATCATTATGTTTTCATATCTAATTGTTTAGGTTTTATTTATTATTTTATATCCAATAAAAAGTATACAAGCGATTTGAGTGAATAAGCTTTAATCTAGATATAGAAGAGTCCACATCTTTTAGTACAATCGGCAAATAATATAACTATCGAATACAATTTAACTAGCTAGACGTGATTATTCTGATCGTTCATGAGTTTCATACTTGGTTCTCATGAAAAATTTCGATATTTGTTCGTCGTAATATTCGAATTTTACGATCAAATTTTGGCACTAAACACCTCAAAAAGACATAAATTTTCCTATTGTGCAATGTTGGTTGGAGGTTTACAATTGTTATGTAAGTGCATTAAGGATTACTAAGTCCATTAAGGAATTATTAAGTCCAGTTTAACGGTTTAGTAAAACTGAAGAAAATTTGTAGATGGCGACGTCAATATTTCGATTGTTCATAAATTTTATAGTTGCCTCTTCTGAATAAGTTCCATATTTGTTCGTTTACGACGAATCGTTATACTCGAATGTTACGATCCAATTTGTTCAATTGAGACGCCTAACACAGACATTTTTGCTCAAATGTCTTAAAGATATAATACTGTTACAGCAGTTATCTATTATTGAATATTGTCACAGTACATAATAAAATATTAAGTAAGATAAAAATAGTCATATTCATCATCATACGTAGTCACATTTACATGTATGTAACATATTAAAAATCTATTGACATACTCAAAAATCGTTGGAACGATTCAATTACAGCACAGATTGCGGAGTGGTTTAGATACCGGCGTCCCGCTGGTATGTCTTGGGTTGGATGTCTACACAGGACAACTCTTTGTGTGATCCACTCAAGCTTTAGTACTTACGAAGACTATAATATAATTCGTATATATGAAAACTAGCCAAGTCAGACCTTAGGCTTCAAACTTATATTAACCTAAGTTATAAGAAGAAATGATATTTTAAATTGTTATAGAATACAAATTAGTTGTGAATAAGGAAAAAGAGATTTTTGTACGAGCGGGAATCGAACCCGCGTCTTTTCCATTCGGGGGAAGTGTTCTAAACCACTGAGCTATCGTACAGATCTTTCGATCATCCCAATCTCCTAATCACATTTGTCTTTACGACCAACGCCATCTATCGGAATGCATTTACATGCATTATACCAATATAGTAAGTTTTAATTTTGCAATTAAAATTCATACTATTTGATGGCGCAATCACAAAAAATCGCGCTAAAAAAGAAAGTAAAGTTTTTGTCTATCTGCCGGTTTGTTATGATTAATCTCCAAAATAGCTGGATGATTTGAATTTGTTTTTTAGACTTTCACTGGCAGATAGCTGATGTTATAAAGAGTAATGCAGGCTAATTTTATTTTAAAAACGATTAGGGTTCCGCATGTCATAAGAAAATAAGAAAATAACTATGTTCCACGCGGATTAAGTCGCGGGTAGCAAATAGTATGAAATAAAACTAACCACAGTCAGGCGCGAAATGTCACGACTATCATGACTGACACTACATGGTCAAGCCTTACTGTGACCACAAAAGTTAAAAATTATTCAAAATGAAAATTAACTTTGTGGTGCAGCGGTAGTGTGAGCGACTGCTGATCATGAGGTCTCGAGTTCAATCCCCGGGTCGGGCATGTTATTGAAGTTTTTCGTAAAAAGAAAAATTCTCAGTAGAAACCCGGAGTTTGGAAATGGCCCCTCGCCCCCTATTACGTGGAACTTAAACATAGCTGGCGAATCGTGGGTAATACACCTCTGCCTACCCGGGCAATACAGGCGTGATACTATGTGTAAATTAATGTAATTGATATGACAGAGATACTTTTATGAAATGGATTATGTAAGATTAGTTTACTGCTAACGAACTTTTCAAGGCATAGATTCTATTGTAACTTGATTATATTGTATACTAGTCTTTGCCCGCGGCTCTGCCGCAGCCAAAAGCTTTTTAGCTTTATAACTTTGGTTTCCTATATAGTAGCGGGATAAAATGTATATAAATCTAATCAAAAGATATCAAATAAAATAAATGATTCAAAAATCCGTTCAGTAGTTTTTGCGCCATGCGCGAATGAACCAACAGATAAAAAATCTAAAAAAAATTGTTTTGTGTTCAGACACGCTTATATAGCCTAATACAGACACAGCTCTGTTGCCTACAGCTTTATAATATTAGGATAAAAAAATTAATCCAACGTGTGAATTAATAAATGTATATGGCTAAGCCATAGAACTAGATGTTTTTGTCCATTATGAAATTCGCAATACACACTAGATATGATATAACTAAAAACAGAACTGTATTTAATATAAATAACAGACGTAACTCAAACTCCGCGCCAAAATGGATAACAGTTGTGCCAAAAAAAAAAACAAAAATTTGAATTTGGAACCATAAACAAATCATCCATTCCCAATACTTTCTTGACTGAATGTATATCTAAAAATTAAACCAAGTTGACAGCGTTAAATAAAGTCTTAAACATTTGCCTTGGCTTCTCTTATTTAGTCTCGCGATCAAAGGTATTTTTACAATAGGCTTAGTATGATAACCTATGTTTATACTGATATAATATATACTGTTTGAATGATGTAATTAGGAGAACTTTGTAAAATAAGCAGCATCATTATATTTTTCAATAAATAAGTAATACAAAGGAACTTAAGTATGCTGAAATATAAGAGGTACTTATTTATATTAAATCACCTTACATTTTTCCATGAAAGATAAATTATACAAATATATGTAGATATTATTCGGCGTATTTTGTTCAAGTAAAGAATTCAATAATACTTTTTTGTAGGAGGATTTAGAATACATTATTTTTGTAAATTGATGTACTTGAAGCTTGTTTTGTAGAGGTTGTCATACATTTAAAACAGAGTAAGTGTCTGGTCGGTTGGTAAAGATTGCGTATTTATAATTTGTCATTGTAAACGAGCCATGGTACATCTAATGGTAAGTAATAACCGTTGTTTATGAAGTCAGTAATATTAGAAGTACATCCTGGCTGCTGCTCACCCTGGATAATAATCACTATGTTTGTTAGAAGCGGAGACATGATCAGCTATTTTCTTACCAAAACTTACTATCTCAGGAGGTAAGCTTCACGATTGTTGATAAGAATTTCTCTTACCCGTTTGGATCTAACAATAAGTGACAATCACTTAGTACCAATCCCTCGTATTAGGAAAGAAGCTAAGGGAAATCCAAAGAAACTTCTTTCTTTGGATTTCCCTTAGCTAGGTACACCTTAACCACGCATGGCGGCACACAGCAGGTTTATATAGTGGGTGAAGGCCCCACAGTACCCTGTTCGTTGCCCCGACCGACCGGGTGTGCAGTTAGGTAAGTACATTTTCTCTCGCTTTAACAAATAAAAAGAAAGGTAACCGTTATTGGCGGAGGGATTATTGTGACATAACGCGTCGGTTTCTCTACCAATCACAAGCGAGACGATACGATGTCGATACGATTTAGTGAGTTACATTCTACGCGCCCAGGGCTCCAATGGCTCTTACTATCGGGGAAACTTTTATCGTGTACCTACATCTCATTTTTCCACAGATAGAGGGTATGCTATTACATAGGAAAGGCATTTATTACAAGAGGAACACATGTACATCCAATATTTATGACGTATTATTATTCATCCATCAGCCTTTCGACGTCCACTGCTGGACATAGGCCTCCCCAAGAGAACGCCACAACGAGCGGTCCTCTACTGTTTCGCTCATATGGGGGATAGTGCCGTAATCGCCACGCTTGGCAGGTGGGTTGGCGATCGCTTGGCAGTGGATGTTGATAATACTCGAGGGAGTACTGCTGCCCACTCCCCCGATATTCCCTCTGTCGGCTCTTACGACTCCCATGGGTGGAGAAGGGGTAGGACAATTCTAAAGCCGGCGCCAAACGGCCTAATTTAAAAAAAAAAATTAAATAATATTTATACGAGTATGTATTTATTCTCTTCCACAAGGGTTTCTTAACAACTAATTTTACATTATAAATTAATAGTTCCAGCCTCCAGCGATTGATCAACGTTAAAAATAGACGACTTTAAATAAGCGACTGTAGGGTTTGCCAAAATACCCGTGGTGTGGCGTGTGTGATGGTGGTGGCAAGGCCGTGTGGGACCGGCTTAGATAGGAGGCCGGGATAGAAGGTGGAAAGGAAAGAAAACTAGGAGAGGATGAGGAAAGGGTTAAGGACCATATTTAAATTACGATTAGTTGATGCAATACATGGCGAGGTTCCTAGAATACATCAACTCTACGCAAATTATTAAAATAGCTTGGTAAAGATTTACCACGGAAAATAAATTATTTTTATTTATATTATAATTATAAATAAAAAATATATTATTATTATTATTTATATTATTATTATAAATAAAAAATAACTTGACAAACCTTTTTGTGTTAAGGCAGGAAAAAATGTACCTAACCACACACCTCGTCATTCGGGGCAGTGAACAAGGTAATGTGGGACCCTCGCCTACTAAATAAACCCGCCGTGTGCCATCTCTCCGTGTGTACTGGCTAAATACCACTGAATTTCCATCCATTTCCATCTGAATTACTTGATAGGTAGGTATGTAGGTAGTACCACCGAAGGAATGTAACACAGTTCCAGTGGCCCGCCAATAAAGGCGGAGAGACGGCACACGGCGGGTTTCTTTAGTGGGTGCAGGCCCCGCACTACCCTGTTCGTTGCCCCGAACGACGGGGTTTGCGGTTAGGAACATTTTTCCCGCCTTAACAAAAAACAACAAAAAAAAGGACCGCCCACTTTTGTTTATGATTTTCAAATAAGTACCTATCTACGTACTTTTCAGACAGTTTAGATAATATGGGAGCCCCCCTTAAATAACTGTTTTATTTTAATTTAATTCTTTATTTTTAAAGTGAATATATAACTAAATATTCTGTGAATATTTCAAGCATTTAACTGTTGCCGTTATCAATATCGAGCAAAAACGAGTAAAAAAATCACGTTTGTTGTATGGGAGCCCCTCCCTTAAATATTAATTTAATTTTCATTTAATTATTTATTTTTAAAGTTAATATATAACTAAATATCCTGTACACATTTCAAGCATCTACCTGTTGTTGTTATCAATAGCGAGCAAAAAAGGGCAATAAAATCACGTTTGTTGTTTGGGAGCTCTCCTTTAATATTTTTTTATTTTCTTTTTAGTATTTGTTGTTATAGCGGCAACAGAAATACATCATTTATGAAAATTTCAACTGTCTAGCTATCGCCGTTCTTGAGATACAGCACGGTGATAGACGGACGGACAGAAAGCAAAAACGAGTACACACGTTTGTGTACGAGAGGCCCCCTTAAATATTTGTTTTATTTTAATTAATTATTTATTTTTAAAGTGAATATATAACTAAATATTCTGTGAATATTTCAAGCGTCTACCTGTTGTCGTTATCAATAGCGAGCAAAAAAGGGCAAAAAATCACGTTTGTTGTATGGGAGCCCCGCTTAAATATTGTTTTTTTTTGTTTTTAGTAGTTGTTGTTATAGCGGCAACAGAAATACATCATTTATGAAAATTTCAACTGTCTAGCTATCGCCGTTCTTGAGATACAGCCTGGTGACAGACGGACGGACAGACAGATGTTGTATGGGAGCCCCTCTTAAATATTATTATTTTTTTGTTTTTAGTATTTGTTGTTATAGCAGCAACAGAAATACATCATTTGTTAAAATTTCAACTGTCTAGTTATCGCCGTTTTTGAGATACAGCCTGGCGACAGACGGACGGACAAACAGACGTTTAATGGGAGCCCCCCTTAAATATTATTATTTTTTTGTTTTTAGTATTTGTTGTTATAGCAGCAACAGAAATACATCATTTGTTAAAATTTCAACTGTCTAGTTATCGCCGTTTTTGAGATACAGCCTGGCGACAGACGGACGGACAAACAGACGTTTAATGGGAGCCCCCCTTAAATATTATTATTTTTTTGTTTTTAGTATTTGTTGTTATAGCAGCAACAGAAATACATCATCTGTGAAAATTTCAACTGTCTAGCTATCGCCGTGCTTGAGATACAGCCTGGCGACAGACGGACAGACATACAGACAGACAGCGAAGTCTTAGTAATAGGGTCCCGTTTTGACCCTTCGGGTACGGAATCCTAATAGAAAAAGATACCTACTTAGTTCATGTAAAAAAAAAAAAATTTAGCGACACGTCTGTATTCCCCGAAGGGGTAGGCAGAGGTTTATAACACACCCACGACTCGCCAGATATGTTTAAGTCCCACGTAATAGGGGGCGAGCATAGTTAGTTATATTATATCATCATTACTTCATTTAACGATTTCTAAATAATGTTAACACAACTTTTTTAAAAGTTGGAATTTTATCGTTAAATACATCAACCATATTATATATACCATATCATCGATATCTGGTTACTTGTTCGTACTAAATACTATTATTCGTCCATAGTACGCACTTATAAGTTACAAAAGTTATATATCCAGTGCATACATAAGAGGTCTATTTAGATACATAATTACATTTTTTTTATTGCTAATGATGGCAGATGAGCCACGGCCCACCTGATGGTAAGTGGTAGCCGTCGCTCATAGACTCAACTATACCGAGAGTATTGCCCAGCCGCTGCGCACCATTTCATTTCTCAGATATGAAATGAAAGAATAAACGGCTATCTTCGGCTACAGCCAAAACACACTTACGTGCTTCATGAGCGGTCATACAGGAGACGGTGTACCGACCCGTTCGGGCCCGATAGCAAGTGAGTACTCTCACTTGGTACCCAGCCCTACCACCAGTAATGCAATGGGTGATAATTGCTTACTTCCCTTAGTTGCCTTGTACGACACCCGCGGGAAAGGATAGGGTGGTGACACTTGTATTCTTAGTCCGTAACCACACGGGTAAATTACTTAGGATTTTGTTTTTTTTTTAAATTTCACTTCTGTCAACAGTCGTCATGACTACCTATGTCATATATTTTGTTTTAAAAAAAAATCAAGTCGGTGTCCCTAGTTAAAATTACTTCCTCTTGTTAAGTTGAAACATAATATATTAACACAAACACAAATTCTATCATTATTTTTGTATACTTAGGATGACTGGAGTTTTGTTTTACTTATCGCAAAATTTAATAATTAGATTATTAATACAAATATTGATGTTACTCCAAAATTAAAGCTCTACTCAAGATTTGAGCTCCAGTACATGGTTTAAATATTTCAACGCTTACGTCAAACGAGGCCCAATTCCGAAGGCGATGAATGAAGGCGTACTTCAAATAATGAAAGTATAAAGGTTGAATATCGTAAGAACTTATTAAGTTGCCGGGCCTCGTGGCATAGTCGTTAGTGTAACCGACTTCCGTGCACGAGGTCATGGGTTCGATTCCCACTCAGGACAATTATTTGTGTGATGAACACAGATATTTGTACTGCGTCTGGGTGTTCTCTATCTATTATATATAAATATTTACAAAAAAAAGGAATATATTATATCCGTAATCTGGTACCCATAGCGCAAGCGTTAAGCTTAGTTTGGGACTAGAGGACGTTTTGTGAAATGTCTGTGAATATTTTAATATTTAATTTTATTTAACTGAAAAATACGATTGGATTTACTCAAAGGTTTATACAACACATCTTGAGATATATATTTCTGAGATATAAATCGTATATTTGTTACAAACTTGAGGATATAACCGATGAATTGTGTATAAGTAAATATTTGAAAAGCAATATGATAACCCTATTCTTGGTGAAAAAAAAACAATATCGAATATTAAAAAATACCTCGGGAACCTTGGCTCATAAGAATCAGGAATATGCGTGGTATGCTGACCCAAGTTCGGCGTTTAACTCATAACAAGATAGCTTTAATGCTTTCTACGTAATATCATATTCATTAGGGTACCTTCAGACATATTTGTTAGGTAACGTTAAATATTCATGGTATACTTCTGCTCAGGCTTTCGTCTACGTGGATTTCAAAATTCAAATACATTAAATCGTTTCTGTGTATCGTAAAGGTAATCCTCATCGCTAAAAATATTCTATGTGTTTATCAAAATCACATATTATCTGCATATCAGATATCATTTTGTTTCGAGTCGTGGGTGTTGTAATACACCTCTGCCTACCCCTTCGGGGAATACAGGCGTGATGCTATGTATTTTATTTATTCTTTAGGCCTGTATGCCAAAAATATCTATCTGACATGAATTTGATATTATTTAGGGATAAAAGTACGCTGTTGTATGGGAGGGCCTGGTAATCTGTGTGACAGGGTTTCCTAGTGCAGATATCAGTCTCCCACAGAGGCTGGAACTATTAATTTATAATGTAAAATTAGTTGTTAAGAAATCTTTGTGGAAGAGAATAAATACATATTAATATTAATTTTTTTTTTAAACTAGGCCGTTTGGGGCCGGCTTTAGAATTGTCCCACCCCTCTCTACCCACGGGAGTCGTAAGAGCCGACTGAGGGAATACCGAGGGAGTTGGCAGCAGCACTCCCTCGAGTATTAACAACATCCACTGCGATCGCCAACCCGCCTGCCAAGCGTGGCGATTACGGCATTATCCTCCATGACGGAATCGCTCGTTGTGGCGTTCTCTTGGGGAGGCCTATGTCCAGCAGTGGACATTGAAAGGCTGATGGATGGATGGATGAAAAAAAATTAAGTCGGTGTCCCTAATACGTATATATGTTAATGCTGTGTCTGTGGATTACCACAACAAGTGTCTGAAGTCGAGCGCTTTCTATGGTAGGCTTCAGAATGAAGTGAAAGGAACATAAATCGTATCAGCCATACGAAGACTCAGGTTTGCGCGTTCGCTGAAAAGAAGGACCTATTTGCTTTGGCGCCTCAGTTCCAAGGAGTAACTCTTGGTCTCCAATAGTATTGGGATTCTTTCCATCAACATATACAGTAAAGTCCAGTTCGGGAGTCATTTGGAGGATAAAGCCAAATTATCAAGCAAAAAGATGGGCTTCTTGAACAGAATCAAGCAGTACTTCAAGTCAACGATTTTTGCTATATAAAGCATATGCTCGCCCTAACGTGTAGCAACGGCAGGCTAACCAGAATACCAGCTCAATCCACTTGACTCCTTGCTTTGCGTCCTGTCCAAATTATCGATAACCCCAATCTCACATATGGATAGGATTCGTTCGGGTGAAGGTACTTTTGGGGACTGAATTTTTTGTGTTGGTACCAATATCGTCTTTTTACCACCGTACTACGAGACGTCGGAGTATGGTACGTAACGACACGAAACGATCTCGTCTAAGATGGTTCGTTTTTTCCGCTCTTTTTTAACACATGTTTCTCTAGCGCTACGATATGACACGTCTTTCTAACGAGGTTTGAGAAGAGTGCTTATGGTAGGTGGCGGCTTGGATGCCGTGAAGGTGTGACGCTCTATGTGTGGATGCGTCGCTCAGTAGAGGGTAACTGAAAGGGTAAGCCGCCGGCGGACTACTGAAGTAATGTAACACAGTTCCAGTGGTCCGTTAATACAGGCGAAGAGACGGAACATGGCGGGTTTATTTAGTGGTTGAGGGCCCACACTACCCTATTCGTTGCCTCGAACGACCGGGTATGCAGTTAGGTACATTTTTCCCGCCTTAATAAAAAAACGGCGGCTTGGCTGTACTCCTGTTGTCAAAGTCCATGAATAGCGGTTACCACTCACCATTGGGTGGGCCGTTTACTCATCTCCCACCGTTGATAATAAAACACCCGATTAGACATCATTAACAGAAACATCCAACCATTTAAACCTCCAAACATCTTCAGAAACTTTTGAATTAATAATATTAGTAGGATTTTTGGTGCTGGCAATTTTCTTTTAAATATATTATGTAACATAAGAACATATATCAATTGATTACCGAGTATCTGAAATAGTTTCATAAATATTTATATATATTTGTAGCATTTGACATGCTTAGCTTAACTTTTCACTTTGTGTTTAATGTATAGTTTCATAAAGTATTTGGAACATAAATATTTCTAGTGACCATGTGTGGAATTCCATCTGCCATAATGTTTTTTCAATAATAATTTACAAAACTGTAGTAAGTTAAGTAAGTTTAGTTCTAAGAAATAAACGAACTCATAATGCTCATAATATGTCGTAATATTTCCATTATCTACCTCTATATGTGTCAAAAATCTGTACCAGAGCTGTCTGTATATTTCAGATATTTGCCAAAAAAAATACTGTAATAGGCTATTTAGGCGTCTATGATCAATAAATAATTGATCGAGGCTGACCACAAAATATTTTTGGTTTGATAACTCTTGATTATTAAAAACTGGTATACATTTTATCTCGCTACTAATATGTACTATAAGGGGAACCTGAGATGTAACCTAAAAATTATCTTAACTAGTAGCTAGTATTTAATATATGTGCAAGAGTAATGCAAGACTTTACATTGTACATTATCATTAGTAAATACTTGCTTCTCATAAAGAAGGTACGTTTCAATTTTTCCGATAGGCCTCTAATCAAATATTAAAATTTTATTCACGTTTATCTCCCACTTCATTCGAGAAAAGGGCGCAAAGACAGAATATCAACGTATTAGTATTCATGCGTCATACCGCCCAGGATATTAAGTACCGTATCACTACACCGTAGCTCTTTGTGCTTAACCAAAGTAAATACGATGCAGTCGGTAGTTGCTTTTATTCGGTCTAAATAACGGGTATTTTTATACGATAATATACCTAATTATTTTAATTTTAAAAGCTGAAGAAGTTATGAATATATAAACTTGTTTGTTTTTTTTGTTTGTTTGACTTAGGTTAACTACGAAGTGAAATTTAAATTATGTGTAATATTGCCTCTTTGAATCTATGTTTGTAACATACAAACCAAACTAATAAAATCTATTAACACAAAGTGCGACAATGTGAAATTGAAAAGAACAGTCACGAGCAGGATTTGAAACTGCATCTCCTGGAATGCCGTTCCGGATGCTAAATCAGCCATCGTGACAATTGCTTGTGACTGCTAGTCGCAAAACACATTCCTTTTGAATGTAGGTATATAACTTGGATGACTACTATAATTTTGGTATCTCATCTGACGATTTATTGACACAATTATGAACTTTTTGTTTTGTTTGTTTAGGCGGGAAAAAATGTACCTAACCGCACACACCGTCGTTCGGGGCAACGAACAGGGTAGTGTGGGGCCTGCATGCACAAAAGAAACCCGCCCTGTGCCGTCTCTCCGCCTTTATTGGCGGGCCACTGGAACTATGGTACATTCCTTCGGTGGTGACACCATTATGACCTATATCTATTCAAAAACTTTAAATAGTGAGGACTTGTATATTTCAAAAAAAATTTGTCTGCTTATTCAAATATACTATCATTGACGCATTGCTGATATCGTGGTACCGTCTCAATAATGAAATCAAGATATTTTTTATGATAACGATGCTTTTAAATAACCATTATATTTTGCCACAGAGTCAAAGTAAAACACAAAAACGTGTAGCGAGTATTTCAGATAGACAAAATTATACAAACTAAACACGTGCGCTCGAGGTGAGTGGTTGCATTAGGAACTAGCTCCGGAATCACCACGAGTGACCTGATTCTGAAAGTAGAGCTACCTTGTAAAGAGTTGTATAGCAAAAAGACTTAAAAGCTTTGATATTTATTATTTGATATAACATATATATATTTTAAAATACAACACTTTTACAATGCTGTACATATTATTATATTTTATTCAATGAACTATTACTGTCCTGCAGTGATATTACAAGGACTGCAAAGTGGTTTAGATTTCCAACTTCGGTTTCCGTCTCGGAGATATTTTCGAAATTATGGGTGTATTTGTTTACATTTATCACTCCTAGACGGAGGAAACAGGCATTTTTAATACTATATGCAGGTGATAAAAAAACATACGGTCCATCTGACAGCAAGCGGTTACTATATTACATTATTAGTGAAGCACTTTTTTCTATTTTTTTTAAGGCGGGAAACAATATACCTTATCGCACACTCCGTCGTTCGGGGCAACGAAAGTGTGGGGCCCTTACCCACTAAATTAACCCACCGTGTGCCGTCTCTACACCTGTGTTGCAGGCCACTGGAACTATGTTGAATTACTTCAGTGGTCCCGCGGCTTGCTTATCCCAGTATGAATGGGCTGGCTCGATCGAGGAAGTATCACCTTCTCACAAAAGATCAGCGTGAACCAACAGTATTGGTATCTACCGTTGTGTTTCGTATGGTGAGTGAGAGTGCCGGCGGCCCGAACCCCTTCCCGATCCTCTCCCTGATATACTTCCTATCCACCTCCTATCTCTTTTCCTTGGTGATGGCGACGCGCAAGTGATGCCTCTGTTAGTGTTGCTAGCGTTTATAGGTTACGGTAACCGCTTACCATCAGGTGATCCATAATGCTTGTTTGCCACCCACGTAGTATAAAAAAAAACACAAGAATTGCTTCAATTATATAACTTGTATTTTTTTATTTATATTTATATATATATATATATATATATATATATATATATATATATATATATATATATATATATATATATATATATATATAAATATTATACATACAGGCTACCATTACAGGTTTGAACCCAATTCGATAGTGTAAAATCTAAGGTTAAAATGCTTAATTATAATAATATAAAGTATGTTGCTTTTGTAAACTCGTTCAGCGAGCAAGAAAAGAAATTGGTACTATTTGATACTATATATCTATATATAACCCAAAATATTCCTGTAAGTATAACCCGTTTTCTTCAAGATGTAATTTCATAGCTTACGACACTTTTTGAGAGTATCTCATTATTCAAGTGTCATGTTTCGCAAACCATAGGGGTGTTTGTCGAACATTTATCACCACGTCCCTAGCCAATCCTAGCGAGTCTCACTGTCGCTTATATATGGAAAGGCCCATTGCAATCATCTCCTTGAAGTTTATGTTGTTATTCGTACTTTTTATATTGAATACGTATGCAAATATTATTCTAAGTAGTTAACATGGTTGGTTGCTAATAATGAGGTCGATAATATGGTTCGAAACTCATTATTAGCAGACACAATTTAGAAATACCTTTTAATGAGTTAGCATGATGCTTGTATCTATTTATGTTTATATTATCTTCACTCTTTGCTAATATTATAAATGCGAAATTGACTTGTTTGCTAGCTTTTGACGCCATAACTAATTATCTGACGTCACGAAATTAGGCATAAGTTGGGACTCATGGCAGTACTGAAAAATATTTTAAAACAAAAATATCTTTCATAAACTTTTATTTTATTTTTCCATTGGGGTTATAAAAACTGATCTCATAAAATAAAAATATTGCTCTACTACTCATTCTATCGATATGAAAACTCAAACTTTTGCAATTGAAATATTGAAACAAAATGTAGTTTCGTCGCAGATTTTGTGTCGCTGTTATTGTCGTGTCGGTCAAAGCGACGACGACACGGCTGTACCGTGTCGTAAAGAAAAAAGTTCTCGATATCGGCAGATATGTATTTTTTTTCACAGCGTATTCCACTACGCCGGTCCAGTATTGGTTGGCAGACTTCACAAGCTGCGAGAAAATCTCGTTGGCTTGCATCACAAGATAAAAAAATAATCGTAGAGGTACGACTTTTTTCTTTCACTTTTTTAACAAGCGTAATTTCAAAAAATCTCCAAATGTCAGAGGCGGGCAAGGACCTCTGACTGGAGATCTAGTTAGATACAACAGACTGTCTTTATTTTTTTAACCCTTTTCTGTCCTACATGGCATGGATCTCCTCATGGTGAGAGGGATTAGGCCATAGTCCACCACGTTGGTTGGCATGTCCTTACAGTCCTTGGTTTTCTCGCTAGGCTATCACTGCTACGACCACTAAAGTAATGTAATATAGTTCCAGTGGCCCACCAACACAGTTGGGGAGACGGCACACGGCAGGTTTATTTAGTGCGTGAGGGCCCCACACTACCCTGTTCATTGCCTCGAACGACGGGGTGTGCGGTTAGGTACACCTTTTCCCGCCTTAACAAAAAATAAGGCTATCACTTATGTGATGCACACACATGATTTGTATACATTTAAAGTATTGGCTCATATCAGATTGTTACGATGTAACTGATCAAATAATTAAATAAATTGTAAAGTCGCATATTCAGTTATACCGGATACGATATCCGCAAACTTAAAATGCGCGTGTTGCCTAGAGCCCCTACTCAGTTAAATGATTAGCAATGGGTCGCATGATTCCACTCCCACAAAGGCAATAATCACATTTTATGACCTTATATGGCCAGCATGCGATCCCGGATGCGAGCAGAGTATGCCAGGGTTCGAGAATGGTCTATGGCTACTCCAATCGTGAGCGTGAAAGATTAGAAAAGTTCTAGAACTTAAAATTATCTACCAATGAGCAAGTCGGGACGCAATAGAACGAGAAAGGGATTGCCATCTAATTGTAGTGGGAAGTAGGTATCAGAATGTATCAGAATTAAAATATAAGAATTCAGGTCGGGTAGATTTGTTTTTGTTCACTCGGAATTATTGTGTGTGTCGAGGCAGAAATCTAACACTGCGTGCTCATTTAAACTATATTTGCACATATAATTTTGCAAAAAGTTATTAAGGAAAAGTAATTAATCAATAAAAGTGTGTGGCTAGGAACCTCGAAGAACTGCTGTAGCGAGCGTCGTGTCTTACATATACCGCGTTCGCACATATAATAAAGATCTGAATATAAAAGCTCTTGAGGTTCCGGGTTACAAGCAAGTTGTTCCTGGTCACGATCATTCCTGGTCTCGACCAGATCCTTGTTGGCATCACCTGCGCACCTCGATCCCTCGTCCGGGGAACCCCCTGAGTTGCGAACCACCCCCCTGATTTCTCATTGCTCTTTTTTATCATATAATTGATTTGATTTAATTTAATGAATATTTTCTCTGAAATGATAATAAAATTTGAACGTAGAATAAAAATAAATGTAATGTAACTTAATGAGTATTGCTGTGCCCTAACAGGGTTATAAAATATATTTTAAATGAATAATTAAAATATATTTTTAATTAATTAATTATTTGCTAAATATTTATTTTTATTGAATTAAATTATAATTTTGAAATTCTTCTTTTATTTTAATTGTTAGGGATTTTCCCCGTAACAAGATTTAATAAAAGTTATGCTAAAGAAGATAAACGGTAAATAAACCTATAGGCGACGAAAATATATTCTCCATTAATGGAAATTGTTATATAACAGTGACATTTTCACCCAGTCAGCCCTGCATGGGCAATATGAAATGTCTCACACACGAGTAGTGAAAACGATATCTTAATTTTCCCTAAACCGAACCCATGTTACGAAAAATTACGTCATCAGTTTCGCGACATTGATTTCATTGACAGTTTCTTGTGTAAATAGGCACAGGCAAGCGTTAAGAAACTGCTTATTTAGATGTTCGTAATATAATTTGGGCGTAAACGTAATTAATGTATGCCACTACCGATTTTCTTTTGTTGTAGACTGTGGTTTATTTATATATATTTTTAGCATTTGACATGCTTAGCACTATACATTAAACACAAAGTGAAAAATGTGAAATCGAAAATAACAGTCAGGAGCAGGATTTGAACCTGCATCTTCTGGATACCGTCCAGATGCTTTACCAATTCAGCCATCCTGACAATTGCTCCTGACTGCTAATTTCGATAACACATCATACTTAACGTCTTTTGGTGACGCCTGCGCCATCTGTCGGACGTATTTTCATACATTATACCGACCAGGTAAACTTAATTTTACAATTAAGATTTTTACCTAATAATGACGCAAACCCTATAAATATTTATATATATTTTTAGCATTTGACATGCTTAGCACTATACATTAAACACAAAGTGAAAAATGTGAAATCGAAAATAACAGTCAGGAGCAGGATTTGAACCTGCATCTTCTGGATACCGTCCAGATGCTTTACCAATTCAGCCATCCTGACAATTGCTCCTGACTGCTAATTTCGATAACACATCATACTTAACGTCTTTTGGTGACGCCTGCGCCATCTGTCGGACGTATTTTCATACATTATACCGACCAGGTAAACTTAATTTTACAATTAAGATTTTTACCTAATAATGACGCAAACCCTATAAATATTTATATATATTTTTAGCATTTGACATGCTTAGCACTATACATTAAACACAAAGTGAAAAATGTGAAATCGAAAATAACAGTCAGGAGCAGGATTTGAACCTGCATCTTCTGGATACCGTCCAGATGCTTTACCAATTCAGCCATCCTGACAATTGCTCCTGACTGCTAATTTCGATAACACATCATACTTAACGTCTTTTGGTGACGCCTGCGCCATCTGTCGGACGTATTTTCATACATTATACCGACCAGGTAAACTTAATTTTACAATTAAGATTTTTACCTAATAATGACGCAAACCCTATAAATATTTATATATATTTTTAGCATTTGACATGCTTAGCACTATACATTAAACACAAAGTGAAAAATTTGAAATCGAAAATAACAGTCACGAGCAGGATTTGAACCTGCATCTTCTGGATACCGTCCAGATGCTTTACCAATTCAGCCATCCTGACAATTGCTCCTGACTGCTAATTTCGATAACACATCATACTTAACGTCTTTTGGTGACGCCTGCGCCATCTGTCGGACGTATTTTCATACATTATACCGACCAGGTAAACTTAATTTTACAATTAAGATTTTTACCTAATAATGACGCAAACCCTATAAATATTTATATATATTTTTAGCATTTGACATGCTTAGCACTATACATTAAACACAAAGTGAAAAATGTGAAATCGAAAATAACAGTCAGGAGCAGGATTTGAACCTGCATCTTCTGGATACCGTCCAGATGCTTTACCAATTCAGCCATCCTGACAATTGCTCCTGACTGCTAATTTCGATAACACATCATACTTAACGTCTTTTGGTGACGCCTGCGCCATCTGTCGGACGTATTTTCATACATTATACCGACCAGGTAAACTTAATTTTACAATTAAGATTTTTACCTAATAATGACGCAAACCCTATAAATATTTATATATATTTTTAGCATTTGACATGCTTAGCACTATACATTAAACACAAAGTGAAAAATGTGAAATCGAAAATAACAGTCAGGAGCAGGATTTGAACCTGCATCTTCTGGATACCGTCCAGATGCTTTACCAATTCAGCCATCCTGACAATTGCTCCTGACTGCTAATTTCGATAACACATCATACTTAACGTCTTTTGGTGACGCCTGCGCCATCTGTCGGACGTATTTTCATACATTATACCGACCAGGTAAACTTAATTTTACAATTAAGATTTTTACCTAATAATGACGCAAACCCTATAAATATTTATATATATTTTTAGCATTTGACATGCTTAGCACTATACATTAAACACAAAGTGAAAAATTTGAAATCGAAAATAACAGTCAGGAGCAGGATTTGAACCTGCATCTTCTGGATACCGTCCAGATGCTTTACCAATTCAGCCATCCTGACAATTGCTCCTGACTGCTAATTTCGATAACACATCATACTTAACGTCTTTTGGTGACGCCTGCGCCATCTGTCGGACGTATTTTCATACATTATACCGACCAGGTAAACTTAATTTTACAATTAAGATTTTTACCTAATAATGACGCAAACCCTATAAATATTTATATATATTTTTAGCATTTGACATGCTTAGCACTATACATTAAACACAAAGTGAAAAATGTGAAATCGAAAATAACAGTCAGGAGCAGGATTTGAACCTGCATCTTCTGGATACCGTCCAGATGCTTTACCAATTCAGCCATCCTGACAATTGCTCCTGACTGCTAATTTCGATAACACATCATACTTAACGTCTTTTGGTGACGCCTGCGCCATCTGTCGGACGTATTTTCATACATTATACCGACCAGGTAAACTTAATTTTACAATTAAGATTTTTACCTAATAATGACGCAAACCCTATAAATATTTATATATATTTTTAGCATTTGACATGCTTAGCACTATACATTAAACACAAAGTGAAAAATGTGAAATCGAAAATAACAGTCAGGAGCAGGATTTGAACCTGCATCTTCTGGATACCGTCCAGATGCTTTACCAATTCAGCCATCCTGACAATTGCTCCTGACTGCTAATTTCGATAACACATCATACTTAACGTCTTTTGGTGACGCCTGCGCCATCTGTCGGACGTATTTTCATACATTATACCGACCAGGTAAACTTAATTTTACAATTAAGATTTTTACCTAATAATGACGCAAACCCTATAAATATTTATATATATTTTTAGCATTTGACATGCTTAGCACTATACATTAAACACAAAGTGAAAAATTTGAAATCGAAAATAACAGTCAGGAGCAGGATTTGAACCTGCATCTTCTGGATACCGTCCAGATGCTTTACCAATTCAGCCATCCTGACAATTGCTCCTGACTGCTAATTTCGATAACACATCATACTTAACGTCTTTTGGTGACGCCTGCGCCATCTGTCGGACGTATTTTCATACATTATACCGACCAGGTAAACTTAATTTTACAATTAAGATTTTTACCTAATAATGACGCAAACCCTATAAATATTTATATATATTTTTAGCATTTGACATGCTTAGCACTATACATTAAACACAAAGTGAAAAATGTGAAATCGAAAATAACAGTCAGGAGCAGGATTTGAACCTGCATCTTCTGGATACCGTCCAGATGCTTTACCAATTCAGCCATCCTGACAATTGCTCCTGACTGCTAATTTCGATAACACATCATACTTAACGTCTTTTGGTGACGCCTGCGCCATCTGTCGGACGTATTTTCATACATTATACCGACCAGGTAAACTTAATTTTACAATTAAGATTTTTCCTAATAATGACGCAAACCCTATAAATATTTATATATATTTTTAGCATTTGACATGCTTAGCACTATACATTAAACACAAAGTGTAAAATGTGAAATCGAAAATAACAGTCAGGAGCAGGATTTGAACCTGCATCTTCTGGATACCGTCCAGATGCTTTACCAATTCAGCCATCCTGACAATTGCTCCTGACTGCTAATAAGAATTGCTGAATTGGTAAAGCATCTGGACGGTATCCAGAAGATGCAGGTTCAAATCCTGCTCCTGACTGTTATTTTCGATTTCACATTTTTCACTTTGTGTTTAATGTATAGTGCTAAGCATGTCAAATGCTAAAAATATATATAAATATTTATAGGGTTTGAGTCATTATTAGGTAAAAATCTTAATTGTAAAATTAAGTTTACCTGGTCGGTATAATGTATGAAAATACGTCCGACAGATGGCGCAGGCGTCACCAAAAGACGTTAAGTATGATGTGTTATCGAAATTAGCAGTCAGGAGCAATTGTCAGGATGGCTGAATTGGTAAAGCATCTGGACGGTATCCAGAAGATGCAGGTTCAAATCCTGCTCCTGACTGTTATTTTCGATTTCACATTTTTCACTTTGTGTTTAATGACTTTGGTTTAATTGAGAAAGTAATCGGTTTCCCATTCCCATTTCATCTTTGAAATATACATACTTATTGTTAAATTTATATATATTTTAAACACTTAACACGCTGGGCCATTTACTTAAAATATGTATAAAATATTAGCATATTTATTAGGCCTTGATATGATTGTTATAATCCGTATATATAAACTAGCTGCTACCCGCAAAATCGGTCCTATACTGTATGAATCGGTATTCCTTCACAATTTCATGGTTTTATATTGCGCGGAACCCTAATTATTTTCCAAAATAAAAGCAGCCTAAGTTACACCTTGTAACAAGCAATTCTTTGTAGAGCTTCTTACGGAAAGAAAAAAATTAGAAAATTGCGCAGTTACTTAATTGGAATTCCTGAAAACTTAACGACTATTTAAACTTCGCGCGTTTGACAGTTCGCAAGTAATTGGATATTTATATCTAAAACAGGACAACGTCTGTTGGGTCAGCTAGTATATAATAATTAAGCTTACCTCGATGGTACTGTGCCTAAATGTATAATTCATGCTCCAGATAACGCGGTCGTCACCCAAGATAATAAGAAAGATTGTTTGGAATAGAAATTGCTAGCTCGTACCAACTATGTTGTTGAGTATTTCGACCGGTGTTTCAAAACATGCGGGTTCAAATCCGCAGTTTCTATTTGCTTTAACTACTAAGCCATCGTAGTTAACAATGGAAATTATTAATTTCTGTCTAACATTATTATTACATCTGTTGGAGAATTCTTCAAGGGTACTTAATTACGTACATTATTTCGATCAAGTATCAATGTAAGCTTAATTTTAACTACATATTGCTCACACATGTGGAGTTGACAAACGTTGCGTTTTGGCAAATAAGCATATGGCTTGATGATGGTTACTTGTAGTCTATAGACTCAAAGCAACACCAGAGGTAATTACGCGTCGCCAACCCCAGCATAAAATTGGATGATAGAGAGAGGATAAGGGAGTTTGAGCTTTGATGCTCTCACTCACCACACTAAATACAACAGTACCTACCTACCTTATTTCACGACAATCTTTTGCGTGGTAACGGACGGAGAATAATGAATTTGTATTAGATATTATTCTTTTTATTTTCATATTTATACCTGTATTTGCATAACAATATAAACCACTAACTTTTAAACGGTTTTACCGATCGATTTCAAAAACTAATCAGCTCTTAACATCAAAAAACCACGTCGATCGCTGCCAGTCCGGTCCACCCATCCATCCATCCATCAGCCTTTCAACGTCCACTGCTAGACATAGGCCTCCCCAAGAGAACGCCACAGCGAGCGGTTCCGTGCCATGGGGGATCATGCCGTAATCGCCACGCTTGGCAGGCGGGTTGGCGAACGCAGTGGTTGTTGTTAATATTCGAGGAAGTGCTGCTGCCCACTCCCGCGGTATTCTCTCAGTCAGCTCTTACGACTCCCGTGGGTAGAGAGGGGTGGGACAATTCTAAAGCCGGCCCCATCACGGTGACAGTCCGGTCAAAATTGCTTAATTCATTCGTGAGATATCGTTGTCGAAAAAAATTGAAAAAAAAATGTTTTTTGTTTTCAGAATTTCTATGAAATGTTCAGTCGGACCAGTTCGAGCTTTAAGATTCTTCAAAGAGCTCAAAAAGCTGCGTTGAATTCCGTAAATTTCAATTTAAATATTCAAAAAATGCTGTTATAACAAATTTTTATCAAACATTCGAGCTCGAGTACCGTGGCTTAATTTACTGTTCTATGCTTTTGAGCTCTTCGAGCTTCATTAACAGTTATCTCTTTGAGCTCGGAGAGTTCATAATTACACGAAAATTACACTATTGAGCTTGAAGAGCTGTTCCCCAGATATTTTTTTTGTTTAGGCGGGAATATTATACACCTAGTTCATCCATCAGCCTTTTAACGTCCACTGCTGGACATAGGCCTCCCCAAGAGAACGCCACAACGAGCGGTCCTGTGCTGACCGCATCCAACGGCTCCCCGCAGCTTTGACCAGATCATCGGCCCATCTGGTGGGGGGCCGTCCTACGCTGCACTACACCTAGTTATCACAGTATATATAAAAAAATGTTGCCTATATTTCTTTAGTTTTCAGTAGTCGTTGTGAAAAGTTTCACTAACAGCGATGTTCTAGGTAAATAAACACAACAACCACATAAAAACTTTTAAACGAATAACATTATCGTTATCATACAGAGTAGTAACGGCTTAATTCAGAAATTTGCAGAAAATTTCCATAAGTAGAATTATAAAAAAAAATCGAAATATAAATGTAAGTACCTACACTGTTTTAGACAAACAATATTAAAATTTTCAATATGAGCAACACAAATAATACGTGTAATACATTCAGTCAAGAAAGTATTGGGAATGGATGATTTGTTTATGGTTCCAAATTCAAATTTTGTTTTTTTTTGTTGTTGTTAGATTAGCACAACTGTTATCTGTTTTGGCGCGCAGTTTGAGTTGCATCTGTTATTTATATTAAATACAGTGCTGTTTTTAGTTATATCATATCTAGTGTGTATTGCGAATTTCATAATGGACAAAATCATCGAACAAAGAGTTTGTCTTAAATTTTGCATCGCCAATGGAATTTCGTGTTTGGAGTCACTTAATATGTTACAGAAGGCTTACCGCGAATCGACTTTATCAAAACACGTGCTTATGAGTAGTACAAAGCGTTTAAAAGCGGTCGAGATGTGATGGAAGATTTGCCTCGCTCTGGCAGGCCATCAACGTCTGCAACTGAAGTTAACATTGCAAAAGTGAAGGAAATAGTGACTGAAAATCCTCATTCAACTTTGAGAGAGATAGCCGCCGAAGTTTCTGTCTCTCACGAGTCGATCCGTACCATTTTAAATAATCACTTGGGTATGAAACATGTTTCCGCTCGGCTAGTCCCAAAAGACCTGAATTTTCTCCAAAAACTCAATCGCATGAGAGTCGCTGAGGACATGCTAGAACGAGTCAATTCCGACCCAACATTCATGAAACGCATTGTTACTGGTGGCGAGACGTGGGTTTACGAGTTTGACATGCAAACTAGTCAACAAGCTTCGGAGTGGCGACTTCCAACTGAACCGAAGCCGAAAAAAACACGCCAAATTCGATCAAAAGTCAAAGTCATGTGACTGTTTTCTTTGATTGTAGCGGTGTTGTGCACTCGGAATTCTTGCCAGAAGCTCAAACGGTAAATAAAGAATATTATTTGAGCGTTATGCGGTGTTTAAAAGAGCAAATTCGATGAAAAAGGCCAGATCTGTGGAAAGAAAATTCTTGGATTTTGCACCACGATAATTAATGCGCCTTCGCACAAGGCCATCATTGTGAATGAATTTTTGTCCAAACACTCAACAAATATCATCGAGCAACCACCCTATTCACTAGGTATGGCTCCAGCCGACTTCTTTCTTTTCCTAAACTCAAATTACCAATTCGTGGCACCCGTTTTCAATCGGTAGAAGACATAAAGGAAAATTTCATTTTTTTTTTAAATGTTTTGATGATTGGATTATTCGTTGGCGTAAGTCTATCGTTTCTGAAAGAGCATACTTTGAAGGTGATAAAATTTATTTGGATGAATAACAAAAATGTTGTGTATTATTGATCTTTTCCCGGTACTTTCTTGACAGAGTAGTATACCTATGTGATATTGAATACTATAAAATATTTGAAACTTTAGGATTATAGAACATCAAGTACCTTTACAAAACAGATTTCGTCAAAGTAATATTATTTCAATATATTGTGTAACAATGTTACAATAATTTGAAAATATTTTTTAATTATGTTTGCAAACATGTCAACAACAACAGCTTATATAGCCATTTCATTCTATTGAAACACTTCTCAATAAAATCTCTTTGACCTATTTTTACAGACAACTCCTAAATTTTATTTGACACATAGAGTTGGCAAAACATTTGAAATTACTTTTGTGTACTTTTGCATATTCTGAGATTGTTGGTGAAAAGGGTCGCATAGGCTATTCAAAAAGAAACAAAAATTTGTGACGTCTTCATACAATAGTTAACACTTGAAGCATCCTTATCATTACTAATATTATAAATGAGAAAGTGAGTTTGTTTGTTAAGCTTTCACGCTGTATCTGAACTAATCATCATGAAAATTTACGTAGGTACGTAATCTGATATAGCGATATTATCTCTCGCTGCCGAACGTCGTCAGAGCGATGCTTGGCAGCGACAGGAATTGGGCCGCGGTCGCTGCCTTCTGCGAGGAGGTCAGCGGCGGAGAGGGCCTCCCTGGCCAGGGAGGCCCTCTCCGCCGCTTCCTTCGATCCTTCCACAGAGCCGAACCGCCGCCAGCGACTGGGGCGGCGCAGGCGTGAATATTTGCGCCTAATGCTGCCCTAGCTGAGGCTGCGGGTGGATGGACTGGGAACGTCCGCCACCCGCAAGGCCTCCCGCGAAGGTGCGACACTCTGTGTGCGGATGCGTTGCTCAGTTGAGGGTACCCGAAAGGATAAGCCGCCGGCGGACCACTGAAGGAATGTAACATAGTTCCAGTGGCCCGCACATTAAAGGCGGAGAGACGGCACATGGCGGGTTTCTTTGGAGGGTGAAGGCCCCACACTACCCTGTTCGTTGCCCCGAACGACAGGGTGTGCGGTTAGGAACATTTTTTACCGCCTTAAAAATAATAATAATCTGAAGCCCAGAAAAGCACATAGACTTTTCACCACATCACCACTTTTCATCAAAGATAAGTGAATGATTCCCGTGGGATAGCTATAGTTATATAGAGATACAATTATGTTTTTTCTTATTGCCAACGTTGGCAGACGAGCAAACGGCCTACCTGATGGTAAGTAGTAACCGCCGCCCATGGACTATGGCAACACCAGGGGCACAGCCAAGCCGCCTACCGTGAGTAAAGTACTCTTCTCAAACCTCGTTTAAAGAGGGACAATTCGTAACACTGGGGAAACACCGCAGCAAGAAGTTCATTTCAGATCTTACACGTACGTGGTAGAAAAGAACGCTGAAAACGAACCGTCTTGGACGAGATCGTTTCCAGGTAGTATGGATGTACCCTAGTACGGCGTCTCGTGGTCCGGTGGTAAAACGGCGATGTTGGTACCACCTCAAACAGTTCCTCAGAGCACTCCCCGTTGAAGAGTCGATAGAGCACACAGAGAGCCCCAAAGTCTCTCCGCCGCCCCAACGACTCCAGCTCATCCGTAAGATTGGAATCATCGACAATTCGAACAGTGCGTCTTTGCAGGGAGCTAAGTGGGTCGAGCTGGTATTTTGGTGCGCCTGCCCAGAGATGTGAACAGTACTCCACGTGAGGGCGGACTTGTGCTTAATATAGCACAATTCGCTGCCTCAGTGTGAAGTATCGCTTGGCTCTGTTCAGGACGCCCAGTTTCTTGCTCGCTAATTTGACTTTGTCCTCCAAATAACTCCCGAACTGGACTTTACTAGATATGTCGATGCCAAGGATCCCAAAACTCTCGGAGACCGGGAGAGTTACACCTTGGAACTGGGGCGTCACGACAAATGCGTCCTTCTTTGCAGTGAACGCGCAAACCTGTGTCTTCGTAGGGTTGAATTGAACCAAGTTCTTTTCTCTCCATTCCGAGGAGCGCTCTAGAGAGCGCCCGACTTCAGACACAAGTTGGATCCGCCTCTCCTCCAGCATGTTCCGAGGGACTTTCTGATGGCCGCTATATCACGCATCACCCATACTGTCATCCGCATAGCAATGCATACTCTATATTGAGAGCAAGTCATTGATATGCAGGATGAACAGCGTTGGGGAGAGCACCGAGCCTTGAGGAACGTCAGCATTAATCTCCATGGTATCAGAGCAGCATCCATCTACAACGACTTTGATGCTGCGATCATGGAGGAAGCCAGCGATCTATTTGCAGAGCCCCTGGATTCCATAAGATGGTAGCTTCGATAGAAGGGCCCTATGCCAGACCCTGTCGAATGTCTTCGCGATGTTCAGGCTGAACGCAAAAAGCTTTAGCTCCACCCCCCAAGGCCTCTGCCCAGTGATGAGTGAGGAACAAGAGAAGATCACCAGCAGATTGATCTTGACGAAAACCGTATTGTAGATCGCTGATCAGCTGGTGATCCTCGGGGTACTGCAAAAGTCGGCGGTTGATAACTCTCTCCAGTACTCGGAGAGCAGGGATGTTATCGCGATTGGCCTGTAATTCGACGGGTCAAAGCGATCACCCCTTTTGGGAATAGGGTGAATATGGGCTACCTTCCAGGAAGTAGGAGTCCTGCCGGTACTGTATGAAAGGCGGAACAGGCACGTAAGGACAGGGGTCAACTCAGGGGCGCAAGTTCGAAGAACCACCGCAAGGATGCCATCCAGCCCACTCGACTTATGGATGTCCAGTAGCAGCAGCTCCCGCCTGACCGCACGTTGCGTAATGTGGATTTCAGGCATGTAGCTTTCACAACGAGGGATGGTGGGTGGGGTGGCCGCTCCGGCGTCCAAAGTCGAGTTTGAGGCAAAGAGTTGGCCCAAAAGATCGGCTTTCTCTTTGGTACTATGGGCCAAATTGCCGTCCAGTTTCCGCAGTGGTGGGAGACTAGACTGGCAGAAGTTGCCCTATACTACCTTGGCGAGCGACCAGAAAGCTCGGCTCCCATTGGGATAGCTTGCAAGTCGCTCGCCAATTCTGGCAATGTGTTCTGCTTTGGCTTCGGCAATAGCCCTCTTGTTGGCCCTGGAAGCAGCATTAAATTTCCGCATCTCCTCTTTGCGTTTGGATCCTGACTTTTCGTGGCCCTAATCCAGGCCAGGTATGCGGACTGCTTCTGGTGTGCAGCCGTCCTACAGGGTGCCATAGAGTGATGTATTTACGTTCTTAAAGCCATGTGGGGCCCAGAGTTTAGTATATTATATTGCATCCAGTCCTCAAAACGGTTTTCACAATTAAGCCTGCTTTATAAATATAGCATCGCGCCTGTATTTCCCGAAGGGGTAGGCTGAGGTGTATTACACATCCATGGTTCGCCAGCTATGTTTAAGTCCCACGTAACAGGGGGCGAGCCTATTGCCGTCTACCGGGCATTTCAAAACTCCGGGCTGCTACTGACAATTTTACTTTTTACGAAAAAGTCCAATAACATTGCCCGACCCGGGGATGGAACCCGAGACCTCATGATAATTTTATATAATGCCTGATTTATATAGTGCTATTATCTTACATATACGAGTACAAGAGCAATAATTGGATGCAATAAATAAAGAGTGATAAAATTGTCTACAAGAATTCAAAGCAACTGTTTAAAATTAAAAAAAAAATACATGCAATTACTGAATATAAACCTTGATAAGAAATATTATTGGAATGTTGTTTTGCTTACATTACACAAATACGGTTATACTTAGGAGATAGATTAAGGAGGTTGCATTAAAAAGTTGACTTGTCGAAACGAGACTTGTATGCGCGTTTATTTAGACTAAGAATACTTTGTCTAAGCGCGTGAAGCATTTTTAATGCGTTGCGTCAAGTGGTGCACGTATTTGCATTGGCAAAATTTATTCAAGCATTAAATGTTTTAGAGGAGCAGTCAATATTAAAAAGATATTACTCGAAAACTGATAAAATTCTGCGGATTTAATAAAGTTTATGGAGATTTATCGCAGTCGTTAATGTTTATAGATACTAAAAATGTGTTTAAAATGCAAAATATAAATCTTTTTACACTTTTTTTATGATGTTTTTCCAGTATTTTTTGCTTCAGAGGAGCAGCCACGATCTACACACCTTCACTCACATCTCAATGCATTCATATTTGAAAATATCTAATTGAATAAAATAATTGCATAGCATAGGAAACTATTCCATGTGTTGCTTAAATAAAGAACAGGTTTGAATGGAAAACTTGCACAGTAGAAAAAGAATGTGACATGTTGTTTAGGCAATTTAAGTCATTTATTTCTTTAATATTATCATATATGCAATAGGCAAGAAACTTATATCATGTAAATATAAGCAATGGGTTCCTGTCAACATAACGTTGGCACTTCCGAAAACAGTTTTGTTTTCTAAAAGACCTGCAAAAATCGTTTCTTTTCCTGCTCTTTTCGCGAGATAAACCATGATCATAGTCATGAATATGAAAACGTCAGCAATCTCAAAGTAGAACAACAAGTATGCAACCGACAAAAAAATATATAAATAAAATATAAAATTCCTTAGGATAAAGGTCCTTAGAATTTATTTATATATACTGTGTCGTAACAGTTTTTGTTCGTGTAGTGATGGACTAAGAGTACAAGTGTCACCACCCCATTCTTTCCCGCGGGTGTCGTACATGGGGACTGAGGGAAGTAAGCAATTATCACTCACATTGCATTACTGGTGGTAGGGCTGGGTATCAACTGAGAGTACTCACTTGCTATCGGGCCCGAACGGGTCGGTACCACCGTCTACTGTATGACCGGTCATGAAGCACGTCAGTGTGTTTTGGCTGCAGCGGAAGATAGCCGTTTATTCTTTCATATTTCATATCTGAGATATGAAATGGTGTGCAGCGGCTTGGCAATACTCTCGGTATAGTCGAGTCTATGAGCGACGGTTACCACTTACCTTTCAGTTGGGCCATGGCTTGTCTGCCATCACTAGCAATAATAAAAAAAAAACACATAGTTTACATTTTCACTTACTTGTTTTAGAGCCACATGAACCATGTAAGTGGAGCCTTAATTCGAACACAATATATGTTTTATCATCTGTTTGCCGAAGTAATGGAAAATTTACATCCATTACAAATAATCGAGGTTTTGTTTATACATTTTAAAAGATTATCCAATTGCAAGCCTCATAAGCGCGTTGAGGTGTGTTCTACTCCCGGTTTACACGGCACAAGTCGTATAATATTGTCCAAAGTTGCAATTTTCTATTGATAGATGTCGCTGTTTTAAAGTAAAAGATATACAAATGCAGCCCTAGATGTCGCTAGTGGCAATTTTAGATGTAGATATCATTGTATTCAGTTGCTTTTGTATATACAGAGCCACAATATTGCTTTTATTTTGTAAAGAAACAAGCGAATCTATCGATGACTTTTTGTTTTCTTAAATTGTTTTTGTTTACAGTTTAATAAATTCTTCAATTTTACATGTTTATATACATGCACTTAAGCAGGTATATATGCAAACTCATGGATTTGGATTGTTGTTCTTATTCTTATTCTTACTAATTGCCAGATGGCGCCTTGCAAAATGACTGAGATCTAGACCAATATAGAAGTACTTCTTAAAATTAGCGCTAGATGTCGTATAAGACATGAAACCCACATTAGTACTTTTTGAAATTAGCGCTATATATGTGATTTATTGAAAACTACTTAGTAAGACCAATACATTATTAGTTACTTATCAAATAATCAATTTTATTGTGAAAAATGAAGATTATGAGGCGTGCAGTTTTGGATTTTCCAAATTTTTTACGTTTACACACGGGGATCCAATTTATTTTATTTACGACTCTTTGAACACAAAGTGAAAAATGTGAAATCGAAAATAACAGTCACGAGCAGGATTCGAAACTGCATCTCCTGGATACCGTCCAGATGCTTTGCCAATTCAGCCATCGTGACCCTTGCTCCTGACTGCTAATCTCGATAACACATTTATACTTAACGTCTTTGGGTGACGCCTGCACCATCTGTCGGAAGTATTTTCATACATTATACCGACCAGGTAAACTTAATTTTACAATTAAGATTTTACCTAATAATGACGCAAACCCTATAAATATTTAGATATTTTTATATATATTTTTAGCATTTGACATGCTTAGCAACATACATTAAACACAAAGTGAAAAATGTAAAATCGAAAATAACAGTCACGAGCAGGATTCGAACCTGCATCTCCTGGATACCGTCCAGATGCTTTGCCAATTCAGCCATCGTGACCCTTGCTCCTGACTGCTAATCTCGATAACACATTTATACCTAACGTCTTTGGGTGACGCCTGCACCATCTGTCGGAAGTATTTTCATACATTATACCGACCAGGTAAACTTAATTTTACAATTAAGATTTTACCTAATAATGACGCAAACCCTATAAATATTTAGATATTTTTATATATATTTTTAGCATTTGACATGCTTAGCAACATACATTTAACACAAAGTGAAAAATGTGAAATCGAAAATAACAGTCACGAGCAGGATTCGAACCTGCATCTCCTGGATACCGTCCAGATGCTTTGCCAATTCAGCCATCGTGACCCTTGTTCCTGACTGCTGTGTTATTTTTGATTTCACATTTTTCACTTTGTGTTTAATGTATGTTGCTAAGCATGTCAAATGCTAAAAATATATATAAAAATATCTAAATATTTATAGGGTTTGCGTCATTATTAGGTAAAATCTTTATTGTAAAATTAAGTTTACCTGGTCGGCATAATGTATGAAAATACTTCCGACAGATGGTGCAGGCGTCACCCAAAGACGTTAAGTATTGTGTTATCGAGATTAGCAGTCAGGAGTAAGGGTCACGATGGCTGAATTGGCAAAGCATCTGGACGGTATCCAGGAGATGCAGGTTCGAATCCTGCTCGTGACTGTTATTTTCGATTTCACATTTTTCACTTTGTGTTTAATGTATGTTGCTAAGCATGTCAAATGCTAAAAATATATATAAAAATATCTAAATATTTATAGGGTTTGCGTCATTATTAGGTAAAATCTTAATTGTAAAATTAAGTTTACCTGGTCGGTATAATGTATGAAAATACTTCCGACAGATGGTGCAGGCGTCACCCAAAGACGTTAGGTATAAATGTGTTATCGAGATTAGCAGTCAGGAGCAAGGGTCACGATGGCTGAATTGGCAAAGCATCTGGGCGGTATCCAGGAGATGCAGGTTCGAATCCTGCTCGTGACTGTTATTTTCGATTTTACATTTTTCACTTTGTGTTTAATGTATGTTGCTAAGCATGTCAAATGCTAAAAATATATATAAAAATATCTAAATATTTATAGGGTTTGCGTCATTATTAGGTAAAATCTTAATTGTAAAATTAAGTTTACCTGGTCGGTATAATGTATGAAAATACTTCCGACAGATGGTGCAGGCGTCACCCAAAGACGTTAAGTATAAATGTGTTATCGAGATTAGCAGTCAGGAGCAAGGGTCACGATGGCTGAATTGGCAAAGCATCTGGACGGTATCCAGGAGATGCAGGTTCAAATCCTGCTCGTGACTGTTATTTTCGATTTCACATTTTTCACTTTGTGTCAAAAGCTAGTTTTTCGGTTATATCTCAGTTTCCCGATATAGTAGCGGGATAAAATGTCTACCAGTTTTTAAGTCAAATTAAGGACTTTCAAATAAAAAAAGTTGCATCAAAATCCATCTAGTAGAACTACTAGATGGATATTGATGCAACTTTTCTAACTTTTTAAATTCTACGAAAAATTCTAGTTTAAATAATTTTCTAGTTTTTCGGTTATATCTCAGGTTCCCGATATAGTAGCGGGATAAAAAGTACACCCGTTTTTAAGTCTAAACAAGACCTTTCATATAAAAAAGTTGCATCAAAATCCGTTCAGTAGTTTTTGTGTAATGCGCGAACAAACAAACAGACAAACAGATAAACAGACAAACAGACAAAAATTCTAAAAAAAATTGTTTTGTGTTTAGACACGCCTATATAGCCTATTACAGTAATTTTTTCTCAAATATCTTGAATGTACAGACACAGCTCTGTTACAGTTTTATAATAGTATAGATAGATAAATAAGGTTCAATTATAACTGTACCTACAATAACTGTGTAAAAAATCGCTGGCTCCGGGCAATAAAGTGGTAATATAAAAGGAGTTAATTTGTTTACAGTTCCAGCGTACAGTGGTCCAAAACAGGTGTTCAATATCAGATGAAAGCTAATATTTTTTACCAATTTAAGTATTTAAAAATAATCGTAATGGTATATTTTTCTTTCTTTTGAAAGTTAGTACAAAGATGTTCACCGGTTTTTTGTGTTATGTTTCTTAAAGTAATGCAATAATATACAACTTAGTCGTAAGAGAATTTTCTATACAATAAAGCTATTATTTTCATTTACTCTAAAGTAATATAAAAAAAATCTGAAAGAAATAAACATTCAGAGAAGCCAAAAATCAAATGACATTAAAAAGGCGTAACCGGCACTTACCGCTATATTGCTCAGGGCCAACGCAATGTCAAAGATGTTTGTTAGTCTGTTAGCAAACAGACAGATATAATACTTTCTGTTCTAGGAAGTGATAATATAACGGCACAAAAAAAAAGAGTTACCAGCTGTTATCAATTCATATTAAAATAACTGTTCTGAATTTTATCATCGGCTTTGCGTTATGACACTGTAATTTTTTTTAAAGATTAAGTACCACGAGAGATTTTTTGATCCCAATATTTATTTTTATTGTATGCGGGAATAATGCACTTAGGTAGTAAGGTCGAGTAGGTAACTATGCCGTGTAAACGAAAACTATGTACACTCAACACTTTTTTTTTCTTTTTTAGGTTGGCAAAAATGCCCGGTGAGACATTGGGGTAGTGTGGGGCTCTCACCCACTAAAAACCCACCGTGCACCGTCACCCGCCCGTACTCGGCGGACCACTGGTACCGCGTATATTCACTTCAGTGGTCCGCGCGGCGGCAAGCCCTGTTGGGCTTCCTGGGAACATCCGCCACCCGCAAGGCCTCCCGCGAAGGTGCAACGCTCCGTGTGCGGATGCGTCACTCAGTTGAGGGTACCCAGAAGGGTAAGGTGCCGGCGGATCACTGAAGGAATGTAATATGGTTCCGGTGGCCCACCAATAAAGGCGGAGAGACGGCACACGGCGGATTTCTTTAGTGGGTGAGGACCCCACACTACCCTGTTCGTTGCCCCGAACGACAGGGTGTGCGGTTAGGCAAATTTTGTCCCGGCTAAACAAATTGTGCGGTTATGCACATTTTGTCCCGGCTAAACAAAAAAAAAATAGACTAAGTTACTCCATTTGTACCATAAGCTAAAATAGACAGACTTGTCGTCTGTTGCTGAATTTTCTGTCTCATCGTTTTCAATTATTTGTATGATGTCTATGATTAACTGATAATTTCAGTAACTATTTTGTCTATATCATCTAAAACACAATTTTCTTTGCGCTTATAAAAATATTTTCTTAGAATAAAAACAACCTTACTGTTAAACTGTGGAACTAGATAGAATATTGGAAACGAATGTAAATTATTTTTAGAAGAAACTAAGCGTTGGCGTTTTTATTCTACAGAAACTGGAATGAAAAGTTCAAACGAATAAATAATCGGATTTTCTCTGCGGCTTTTCTAAAATTGTTTTTGAAGATTTTAGAATTTAATTTAATGAAATGATAAGTATTTTGAATTTTAGAATACAGTTTAGTTTATTTATGGAAATCAAGTGTTTTTTATAATACGTAGGTGGCAAACAGGCATCCATTCGTTGTGTTTCGTGCGGTGAGTGAGACTACCGGAGGCCCAAGCTTCATCCCTATTCTCTCTTACTATATTTCCTATCCTTGCTATTTCCTCTTTATTAACCTTTTGATCTTCTCCTTAGTGTCCTTCCTCTCCTCTCCTTATTATTATCCTTTTCTTTGGAGATGATGAGTGACGCCTCTGGTGTGGCTATCGTCTATAGGCTACGGTAACCGCTTCCACCAGGTGGGCTGTTTGCTTGCTTGACACCACAAAAAATAATTAAAAACTAGACGTCGTGGGACGTCTACCAGATGTGAAACATCGAAATTATTTTGTAGAAATAAAATGATCATAACTTGACAAAGTACTCCTCAAGACGAATCAAATGAGTATAAACTCGATAGAGTTGCGTTGTTTCATTACAGAGTTTCGCATGGCCACCTTCCAGCTCCATCATCAGACCCTGGATACCATCTAAAGACAAAGTACTCATCAAGATGAATCAAACTAGCCCAAACTCGATGGCATTGCGCCGTTTCATTATAGAGTTCTTATATCCACCTTCCAGCTCCATCATCAGATCAGCTCCATGTCATCATAATATTGCATACTCATGCGATATACATATGCGTGTAAAATTTAAGCTCAATCAAAAATCAGGAAGTGTGTCAAATTTAACTTTCATGATTTGAAAGGGACAAGTAAAATAAAAGCGTCGCCACGCTAACAGCCGATTTTACCCTCCCTCCGCATTAGATGTTTCACATCAAAAACAGCGAATTTTTTATTTTATTTCACATACGAGGTGCGGTTCATAAGTACGCGGCCTAAGGTACTTAATGAAAAAAAAGTATACCTTTATATTTTTTTTTTTCAATATAATCCCCCTCAAGTGAGTATTTCACTTTTTTCACATCGTGAATATAATGTCTTTATACCATTGAACTCGTATAGGTATTCAACAGTTTTTCTCATAGAATTACATCAGCGTTATTTAATGGTTTCATTGATTAAAAATCAAATGAAATCGTAGTAATTAAGATTACTTGCCAAATAAAGAATGTCAATTTAAATTACTTGCCGTACTACTGAAAAGCATTATATTTGTAGACGATGGACTTTATAAGATATCTGGCTCTTGCCTGCGGCTCCGCCGCATTCAAAAGCTAGTTTTTAGGTTTTATCCCAGGTTCTTGATATAGTAGTGGGATAAAATGTATACCATGCAAATACATGCATTATCAAAATCCGTTCAGTAATTTTTGTGTGATGCGCGAACGAACAAAAAGATAAACAGATAAACAGACAAAAATCTAAAAATATTGTTTTGGCTATAGCCTAATACAGTAATTTTTCTCAAATATCTTAAATGTACGGACACAGTTCTGTTACAGCTTTATAATAGTATAGACTTAGGACAGCGCTTGTTCGCTTAAAGAGGGCACTTGAAAGGGTAAGCGGTCTGCGGATCAATGAAGTAATATCTACCGGCTCCAGTGGTCCGTCAGTACAGGCGAAGAGACAGCACATGGGGGGTTTATTTAGTGGGTAAGGGCCCCATACTATCCCGGTCGTTGCTCCGAACGACGGCGTGTGCGGTTAGGTAAATATTTTCCAGCTTTAACAAAAAAAGCACATCGCTTGTTACACACAAGTAAATTAAATCTATACTATTATAAAGCTGTAACAGAGCTGTGTCTGTACATTTAAGATATTTGAGACAAAATGACCGAATTAGGCTATATAAGCGTGTACAAAACGTTTTTTTTTAGTTTTTTGTCTCTTTGTCTGTGTATCTGTTTGTTTGTTCGCGCATCACGCAAAAACTACTGAATGGATAGCTCTTTATTAGACTTACCAACAAAATACATTTTATCCCGCTACTATATCGGGAACCTGAGATATAACCAAAAAACTACTGAATGGATAGCTCTTTATTAGACTTACCAACAAAATACATTTTATCCCGCTACTATATCGGGAACCTGAGATATAACCAAAAAACTAGCTTTTGGCTGCAGCAGAGCCGCGGGCAAAGGCTAATTATGTATAAAACAATAAAAAAATAAAAGGGAATTTTAGCATCGGTGAATGAAGTACTGGAGAAGATAACCGAGCAAATAATAATTACAAAACGTGGAAAGTAATGTCGTAGAGTATTTGTTTATACACAATATGTTAGATACAGCAAGTAATAATGTAGCCTGTAGAATTTCTCAACTCTTTGGCATTGTCTGGGTGCTTTCTGATAAATTGAGGCTGAGAGTTGATGTGCTGGTCCTGTTAACGCATACTCTTGACGCACCAAAACTGTGTAATTGCAACGTAAGGGCTAATATTATAAAAGGTGAATTAAATTAAAAGAAATTAGATCGTGAGAGGAGATACCTACTAGGTACATTAAGGCTATTTAAAATTTTTACAGGATAGTTCAATCACGGCGGAATCTATGGATTTGTTGTCTCTTTTCATCTTCAAATGATTTTAACGTTTTTATCCTTAACGCCAGTTGCATTACCTGTTTGGAGAATAGCTGAATAATATATAGCTATATATATCAGAATAAACCGTAGTAATAATTAGAGTTGTTCGGCTTGAGTTGGCAGGCACTACACAGGTTTTGAGTGCTGCGAACGGGCACATACGGTCCGATTTTGATAGAAGATTTAAAATAGGCTCTATGGCGTGCGTTGGCCGTTCGCAGTTAAGGCGAGTAGGGTTCACGTACTTATCTAAGGTTCGCGCAGACCGTCCACAGCATAGATATAGTGTATACTGTCAATTTTGATTTTTCAATGTGTGCGTTCGATAGTGAAGTAAGTTTTAAGACAGACTGATTATCGATAAAATAATAAAATAAATTCGTTTTTTTTGATGATAAGTTGAATGAGCGAGTTCATTGTAACGATCTCGCTCATTCAACTAATAGTGTTCTATTAGTTGAACAGAGATAATAAATTAAACAGAGATAATCAATTAAAACAAACTTAATTAATTCGTCTTTATTTAATCGAATTATACACTCAGATTTTCACTTCTGTTGCGAGTTGCGAGTCTTCTTCAAATTGTTAAATACTTATTAGGAGTCCAACCAACGCGGCCCACCGCGGGGCATCTTTGTACTATTACTATAAGTTATCCCTTTTCATATTGTGGTTAAAATATGCGTGTGTACATAAATAAATAAATAATATTAACCATTTTCCTCTAATTATAGAATCTACATGGAACCTGTCGAAAACATGGCAAAATAAAGTCAAACTCTTTAGAAAATTAGGTATAAGATTAGTTGAAAAAATCTTTAGTTATAAATATCCACGGACATTTTCACACAACGTCCTCTGGTCCCAAACTAAGCTTAATGGTACCTGGTACCCATTACCAGATTACGGATATAATACATATACTACTTTTTTTTTTGTAAATACATACATATCATAGATAGAAAACACCCAGACGCAGTACAAATACCTGTGTTCATCACACAAATAATTGTCCTGAGTGGGAATCGAACCCACGAACTCGTGCACGGAAGTCGGTTAAACTACCGACTACGCCACGGGGCCTGTCGATATTTATCGACGGGCCTCGTATTTAGTTAGGATAAATATCGACAATATACCTTGTCGTTAAAGTCAAGCCCTAGTAATCTTGCAAATATTTAACAACGCGTATATAGCGAAGCATATTTATATGTAAAATATAAACAGTAACATTGGGATTGAAATTAATCCATAATTGAAACAGAAAATATAAGTACCTAATTATGACCAAAAATATAATCCATCCATCTTGCTATATTGCCGTATAAGATATTCTTCTCACTCACACGCTTTGGTGATCTATACGTCAGTATATATTATATTTATGGTCACAGTATGTTCGCGTTGTATAATTGTATGCTATGTTGCAAATAGTCTGTACAAGAATTAACGTTGACTGAAAAGACACTTGTGATTGAGAAACAATTTTTTCTGAAATCCAGATAAAATTTTCTGAGAATGGGTTATGGAAACTATCTTCGTGTTGGTGGCGACTAGACTTTGTGATCTGTTAGCGAAATCTCTGAAAACCCTTGAATAGATTGTCATCAAATCTTTACTGTCACAATAACCATAAAATCGAATAAAGACGTCGCTTGTAAAAGTTCAATTTATTTTTTCAAACAATGTTGCTATATAGAATATATATAGATATATATGTTACTATATAGCCTTTGCCCGCCGCTTCGGTGCAGCCAAAAGCTAGTTATTAAGTTATATCTCAAGTTTCCGATATAGTATCGGGATAAAATGTATACTTACTAGTTTTTAAGTCTAATCAAGAGCTATCAAACAAAAAAGTTGCATCAATATCCGTTCAATAGTCTTTGCGTGAAGCGCGAACAAACAAACAGAAAAACAGACTTATAATCTAAGAAAAAATGGTGTTGTGTTCAGACATGCCTACATAACCTAATACAGTCATAGCTCCATTACAGCTTTATAATGTTTAGGATTGAAGAGGGTTTTTTGTTGTCGACCGTCAAACAATTTCAGACTCTGATTTGCAAAAACATTTTCAGGCAACTGCACACGACTTGTGGCTAAAATGAAATTAAACAATATTGCGTATGAGCGTGGTCCTTCCAGGAATTACTTAAATTTTTCGCTGCCTAAATTTACTAATCTTATTCCAACAATAAACCGATGAAATTTTTAATGAGTACCACTCCGGAACGACTGGGCAGATTTGGACGGGACCCACGGGATGGATCACTACTTTTACATTGGAAAAATAATTAGGATTCTGCAGCGGTGCTAAAGCTATAAACAGTACCTACATGTTACAGGAGTACCGCCGTACTCGCCATTCCATTGACGACCGCCGGACAGAAGAGTACGCCTCAGTGAGATCGACCTCACTGAGCGGTGGGTTATACTACCCACGGACAAGACAAGGTTGATGCCGGCCGCTGATCGCTCGCGGGACCTTACCACGGGCTCGATAGCGCCGAGACGACCCTCCCCCGAACTGGTGTTGAACACTACGGAGTCCCACCCAGTGACTCGTCTGTCGTAGCAGGCGGCGTTGCCACCACTGAGATGGGCCATAGTTATCCTGAGGCCCCAACGGGTCCGCATGGAAGATCTCGAAAGTACGATTTTACTCGTCTAAAACTCGCCAAATGTGCCTATAGAAGTTTTACTATAACAAACTAAACGTCGTAACATTAAAGAGAAAATATAGATTATACCTAATAACAATTATCTATACTAGCAGTGCCCGCGGACTCCGTTCCGCGTTAGAAATATTTTTGTCCCGGCCCGTTTGTCCCGCGTAATACTACAGGTTAAAAGTTCGGGATAAATAAAAATTATGATGATGGAGATATTTTTTTTTTATTGTTTATTGTTTTTTTTTATTACTTAATGTTAGTAAACACTATTTACATTATTTACATCATGTTTACTTATTTTAATTGTTCAAAACTTCTCGATATACTATATTAGTAGTAATATTATCATTTGGTACTAAAATATATTGTCTTTCAGGAGTTCCAACCCGAGATCAGCCAACATATAACTGCACATGGGAAAAACAGTGCTTTCTCAGGTCAATGCCCACCAGAGAAAATGTATGACCCTGGGACTTATTAATAGTGAGAGCAAAAGAGACCTTGACGGGGCTGTAACCTTTTAAACGGTCTATACCGTTATACCTGTTTTACCTATGTAAATCAGGTGGAATCATGGGTATCCGCAGAATATAAGCAAGTTGTCCCACTGCTGGCCCTGTGAGAATGGTCGCCACGATTATATTCTCCCGCAACTCTTTTATGAGCAGCTTTGTGCCGTTACACATGTTGGGGAGTCTCAAGTTCCTTAAACGCATGATAGTAATGCCAACTTTTAGCATAAGGTCGTGGGGAGGTAAGCCAGAAGGACTCAGTTCAAAACTTCTCGATATACTATATTAGTAGTAATGTTATCATTTGGTACTAAAATATATTGTCTTTCAGGAGTTCCAACCCGAGATCAGCCAACATATAACTGCCCATGGGAAAAACAGTGCTTTCGCAGGTCAATGCCTACCAGAGAAAATGTATGACCCTGAGACTTATTAATAGTGAGAGCAAAAGAGACCTTGACAGTATCCCACTGTAACCTTTTAAACGGTATAGGTAAATCAGGTGGAATCATGGGTATCCGCAGAATATAAGTAGAAGCAGTATTAGAATCTTTAGGGTCTGACTATGCACATCACATCATAATGGGTGACTTTAACACCGAACTCCTTAATCCCTCTTCCTCTCGTTCGCTTAAATTCCTAAACATCGTCCGCTCTTGTAGTCTCCACGTGTTACCCCTTCAAGCCAAACACCACAACACCACTGGGGAAGACACTTGGCTTGACGTTATTCTCACATCCTCCCCTTCCCGTGTCTCCTCTCATGGTCAGTGTCTGGCCCCTTGTTTTTCCCATCATGACCTTATTTTCCTCTCCTACATCCTTAAGCCTCCCAAACCTAAACCTAAGGTGTTGAGTCTGCGTTGCTTTGCACGAATGAATGTCAACCAGCTGCATGCGGAAGCTTCAGCTCTCAAATGGCAACCACTGCTGGAGGCTTGTACAATAGACGACAAAGTGAACATCTTTAACAAAAATGTCATTGATCTTTACGACAGACTTGCCCCAGTAAGGAAAATTAAGGTGAAGCATTCGCCTGCCCCATGGATGTCAGAGGACATTCGAGGCGTGATGCGGCAAAGGGATTCTGCGTTCCGTAAACATCGTAAAGAGCGTTCTGATGTTAATTGGGCCCGTTATAAGACAGCTCGGAATCGGTGCAACCAAATGATATGCAATGCGAAACGCCGATATATCCTTAATAGTATTTCTTCTTCTACTTCCCCTTCTGAAACCTGGAGGTTTCTTGGGACACTTGGCATTGGGAAACCACGTTTTTCAGAACTTTCGAACAACATCGATTTGGATGGTTTAAATCAGTTCTTCACTAAAACATTGTCTCTAGATGTGGCCACCCAAGCACAAACGATTGACTACATTGCCAATTTACCACGTCCTGGTATTGCTTCTTTCAATTTTTCCCCAGTGACACCCGATGAGGTTAAAAAGATTTCCCTCTCTATCAAATCCAAAGCGACGGTCTGTGATGGGATCAGCCGCCGCATGATTATTACTATCCTCGATCATTTGTCGGACCCTATCTCACACATCCTAAACTTTTCCCTCGAGTGCGGTGTATTTCCCACTGCTTGGCGCAAGGCGTATGTTCGTCCTTTGCCCAAAATTTCTAATCCTAGTCTTCCCAATGATTATCGTCCTATCTCTATCCTTCCTTTTCTTTCCAAAGTTCTCGAACTCTGCGTGCATAAACAGTTGTGTAAGTTTATCTATACTTATAACCTTTTGAGCACATTACAGTCGGGTTTCAGGCCTGGGCATAGCACTATATCTGCACTCTTAAAAGTGACTGGTGACATTAGGGCGGGTATGGAGAACACCTTTATAACAGTGCTGGTTCTAGTAGACTTCTCAAATGCCTTTAATGTCATCAGCCATAATATCCTACTATCTATCCTTTCCCATCTAATGATCTCGTCGGGTGCCTTGGAATGGTTCTCATCTTATCTTCAGGGACGCCAGCAATCTGTTCGCATAGACGACACATCGTCCAGGTGGTGTGACTTAAGTTCTGGTGTCCCTCAAGGCGGTATACTTTCTCCTCTTCTTTTCTCTCTTTTCATCAATCTTATAACTCATGAACTTCGATGTGCGTATCATTTGTATGCTGATGACCTACAAATATATACTCAAGCCAGGGTGAGTGATCTTCAGTCAGCTATTGCTGCTATAAACAATGATTTAGCAGTAATTAAAAACTGGTCTGCAAAATTTGGTCTATGTGTAAACACAGAAAAATGTCAGTCCATCTTATTTGGTAGTTCTCGCTTACTCAGTGTTACCAATATAACCAGTCTGCCACCAATAGTCTACGACGGTATTGTCATGCCATACAGCAATTCTGTTAAGGACCTTAGCCTATTCGTAGACAGTACGCTTGAGTGGAAAACGCAAGTTACTCATATTAGTCAGAAAGTTACAGGATCACTTCGCTCACTCTATCGTTTTAAGAACTTTCTTCCAATCGCGACCAAAGCAACGTTGATGCGGACCTTAATTTTCCCTATCATCGATTATGCTGATGTGTGTTATCTCGACCTGAATGCAGATCTGCTCAATAAACTTGACCGACTTCTCAACAATTGCATTCGATTCGTTTTTAATCTTCGCAAATTTGATCATGTTTCAAAATTTCGCACAGAACTAAACTGGTTACCCATTCGGCAAAGGCGCAGTTTACACGTTGTGTCATTGTTATATTCTCTCTTACATTCTCCTAATGCTCCCATTTACTTAAAGTCCCATTTCCAATTTCTCTTTGCTACTCATGACCGACTCCTTCGCTCTTCTAGCAATCTTCTTCTTCACTGTCCCTCTCACACCTCTAGCCTTGTTCATTCTTCCTTCAATGTACAGGCTATTCTACTCTGGAATGCGTTGCCATTAGAGCTCAGAATGGCTACAAGTCGTGTAGCATTCAAATCCAGGGTGCGGGAGTTATATTCCCGTATTTTGGCTGAGTCTTCTCTAATTTAATAACACATCTATACGATTTGTTATAAAATATTTATGTAAGTATATTGTATTTATATATGTTTACATCAGCATATATTTAAACAAGTATATATATATTTATATATATGCATGTATATATATATGGTCATTTTATTTTATTTGTCATATAAGTAAGTGTATTATAGTATTTGTTTATATATCTTGTTTTCTCGTCTTTCTTCACAAGCACTACCATAACACATAAATCTCTGTTCTACCCCAGGTTGACTGGTAGAGAATGCCTACGGCATTAAGTCCGCCTTGTACCAATTTTTTGTGCTAAAGTTATAAATAAATAAATAAATAAGCAAGTTGTCCCACTGCTGGCCCTGTGAGAATGGTCGCCACGATTATATTCTCCCGCAACTCTTTTATGACCACCCTTGTGCCGTTACACATGTTGGGGAGTCTCAAGTTCCTTAAAAGCACGATAGGAATGCAAACTTTTAGCATAAGTTCGTGGGGGGGTAAGCCAGAAGGACTCAAAGAATTTAAACATTCTAGAGGATAGTGCACTGTATCCTCAATATAACACACCGTGTCAACGGACATATAGTGTTTGACTTGACCGGGAATTTTTCCTAAAATTATTTTATTTATCTCATTCCCTGAATCGTTTCTGGGTGAGACTATTGCCCTAGAACAAAGACAATGATAATCTCTTTCCATTAAACTTTCAAAACCGGGATATATTGCGTCTATCAGATCTTCTAACCTGTGTAATATGTGACCTAACTGATTGTCAAGTTTAATGTCATCCCTACTGTTGATGTTAGGACAGCAAATTTTTCCTTCTCCAAGATTCAGTAGTTGATGCGGAAAGTCGTTATCGTAGTTGTCGCTCAAGTGGGCTCTCATGTTTGTTCGTAAATTGAGAGTTTCAACGGAACTCCATAAGCATGATAATTTTAAGCATGCCCTGATGACATCGGCGCGTGTTCCTTTTGTTATTACTGGCAGCGTTTGCCGAAAATCGCCCGCAAAAACAAAAGTAATACCATCCATATCAGCGTCTGAGTTTCTGATGTCTTTTAGCGTACTATTCACGGCTTCAATATGAGCTCTATGACTCATGCTACATTCGTCCCATATAATTAAAACATATTTATAAAGATATAAATTAATACCATATGGGCTAAATAAGCTTCACAAAAATTATTTTTAATCCACAATTTTAACAGTAAAAGCAGTTATTGTGAGTTATCCGTAGGAGATAGGCATATGCTATCATGGACTTTTTTACAGATTTTGATACGTTCTTTAATATTGTAGTACATTGTTTTGTTCTATCCTCAATAGTTTCCGCAGCGCACGCGATGAAAGCATTTTTTTTACAACTTGGATTACATTATTCAAGTTTAAGTAAAGATGCATAATTAATTTTGGAAATTATTATAGCCTATGACACTCCACAATAACGTAGCTTTCTATTGGTGAAATAATTTTGAAAATCGGTTCAGTAGATCCAGAGATTACCCCTAACAACGTCACAAACTCACGAACTCACAAACGTTACCTCTTTATAATAATAGTATAGATAATATATGACATTAATAAATCTTAAGATAAAAATAATTAATGGGAGACCGGTAGATGATTATGTATAAATTATAATTGCGCTTAATTTGAAATTCAGTAAAAGGATTTTCCGTCCCTAATTAAACCAGATAAGTAATTTTATTTCAGCTTTAAATACAGCATTTACATATTTGGGTGAGCTTAACCCAAGTTGTGACGAATAAAAATTCTGAAATTAGCGATAGTGGCCACGAAAATTTGTTTGAAACAGTTAACCTTACTCGCTGGACTGGCTTAGTGCTTCTCACGTTAATTACGAGAATTGCTTTTGATTTGTTGTTTTTTTTAATTCTTATAAGAATTCCTGGTACAGTTATTATTTGCTAGTACGGGTATTGTAAATTATTCCAAGAATACTAGGGAAACCAACATACCTACACAAAAAGTGCATAAAAGCATTCATAACGTCACACACTTTTTTATACTAAGCGGGTGATGAAGCATTCTCACTTATCATACGCAATACAACAGTAGATAAAATACCTAAATAAAAATCTGTAGCGATATACAAGTCTAATACAAATAAACAACCTTTAAATAATTTAAAAGGTACGTTTCAATTTTTCTGTATTCGCAATGTTTAAAAATATATTTTAGGAAAAGCTTTTTAAATGTTACATTGTGCAGACAACAAAATTTTGTATCCTTTGTAGAGGAATCGTGTGTTTACTCGCCATTCGTATGTTGATGTTGTGTTGAAGTTTGTCTGCCGTTTTAGTACATGTATTGATATGTTAATGTAATTACTGAATTTTGTATGGATGAATTGATACAGTAACTAGCCGATTAAATGGTTCCACAATCGACTTATCTGTAGAATCTTAAACATAATGTAAGTAGGCTAGTAGAGTTGGGACAAGCAAGGTAGAGCCTTGCTCGCCACTGAAGGAATGTAACATAGTTCCAGTGGCCCACCAACACAGGCGGAGAGACGGCATGCAGCGAGTTTATTTAGTGGGTGAGGGCCCCACACTACCCTGTTTGTTGCCCCGAACGACGGGGTGTGCAGTTAGGTCCGTGTGGTGACGGACTAAGAATACAAGTGTCACCACCCCATTCCTTCCCACGGGTGTCGTATGAGGCGACTAAGGGAAGTAAGCAATTATCATCCATTGCATGACTGGTGGTAGGGCTGGGTACCAAGTGGGAGTACTCACTTGGTATCGAGCCCGAGCGGGTTGGTACCACCATCTCCCGTGTGACCGGCCATGAAGCACATCGTTGCGTTTTGGCTGTAGCAGGAGATAGCCGTTTATATTTCATTTCATATCTGTGAAATGAATTGGTGAGCAGCGGCTTGACAATGCTGTCGGTATAGTCGAGTCCATAGGCGACGGTTACCATTTGCCATCGGATGGACCGTGGCTAGTCTGCCACTACATGCAATAAAAAAAAGGTACATTTTTTCCCGCCAAAAAAAGCTTTTCCAGCTCGGTCGTGGAACGACCACCCTCTTAATTTTCACGGACAGTATCTGATCTATAATATTAGTAGGATTGATAAAGAAAGTAGGTATAAAATAGTCCCGTTATTTCCAAAACAGCTTCAGGTAAACAAACAACTGCTAATGATGCGAACTCATATTCCTTCAATAGACTATTAATATGAATAACAACTCTCGTAACTGCACTTCTGGAGATTTGCTAATATTATTTATATTTCCAAGTTTTGTTCTATTTCACGTTCATGACCCATATCGTTATCTTTCTAGGTAGAATAACAATAGGTATTATTCATAACTGCGGATAAATACGTCTGAAGAAAAATAAGCTTATGAAACTGAATTCCATTGGATAAAAACAATTATTTATTTTTAATATAATTGTTTCTGATTGGTATTTAGCATGTTTTTTTTTATTGCATGTAATGGCAGACGAGACACGGCCCATCCGCCGGCAAATGGTAACCGTCGCTCATAGAATCGATTATTACCGAGAGTATTGTCAAGCCGCTGCTCACCATTTCATTTCACCGATATGATCTGCTACAGCCAAAACGCAACGATGTGCTTCATGAGCGGTTACACGGGAGATGGTGGTACCAACCCGCTCGGGCCCGATACCAAGTGAGTACTCCCACTTGGTACCCAGCCCTACCACCAGTCAATTAGCATGTTAAGTTACTTTACAATATTTTTATGAAAGTGGAAAATAAATAAACCTTTTTTTATCACTACAAGGGTGGCAAACAAAACCCCTGAAGTAATGTCACACAGTTCCAGTGGTCTACCAGTACAGGTGGAGACGGTACATGGTGGGTTTATTTAGTGGGTGAGGGCCCCACATTATCCATTACATATGTTTTTTTGTTAAGGAAAAAAAGGGAAAAATTTTTGCTAACCGCACACCCCGTCGTTTGGGGCAACAAACAGGGTATTGTGGGGCCCACATCCAGTAAAGAAACCTGCCATGTGCCGTCTCTTCGCCTTTATTGGCGGGACACCGGAACCATATTACATTCCTTCAGTGGAGGCCCCACACTATCTTGTTCGTTGCCTCGAAAGATCGGGTGTGTGGTTAGGTACATATTTTTTGTAATTAGGTATTGGTAGGTAAGTAGGCTGTTGACGTTAGCAACACTAAGAAGTCACCCATCGACAACACCAAAGGAAGAGACAAGACCTAGAGCAGTAGGATGATAGAGAAGAGATTACCTATATGTTAGATAATGAAGAGAAAATAACGGCACGAGGAGAGGGATTGAGCTTCCGGCACTCTCACTTACCATCCGTACAGCAGTAGGACTATTTACTCTTGCTTTACTACGATCTTCTGTGAGAGGGTACTACGATATTGTCCACGCCAGCTATCGTATGAATTTGCATAATTATGTTCTAATAGACACAAAAAGATACCTTTACAAATTGAATTGATCATACAGATATTGCTATCTGCGATAGCGTAGCTCTGTATAGAACAGTATTACAAAAATCATAGGTTCACATTCCACTTGTAATATTTTTTATTTTAACATAAAAAATATAATACAATGCTACACCAACTATTCTTAGAAATGAACTAAGTTATACTAAAAGTAACCTTCACAAAAAGTTAAGAATCTGATCAAAGTTTAACTTGTAAATTCTATGTAAATATAGCAGAACACGCCTTTATTTAATACATCAAAAACTAATGTTGAAACATCCAGTAACAAAATGAAGTTTGCAAAGATCTGTGAGATATCGAACGTATGTAGTTTGCGTTAATTGATTTCTGTGCAATTAATATTTGCAAGAAAACTACTTAGTTTTATTGCACACATTACTTGCAAGTACACTGAAATCAATTCATGTCTAATACACGCGTAGAAATCAGAAAATAATTCTTTTGTTTTTGTGTTTGTTAGTGACGGATTAATTATACTCGTATATACTTATTCTCTCAAACTCATCCATTTGTTAATCACTGCACCATGAAATAAAACTCAATGAAAAATATTTTTTTTGTATTAAGAGTATTGGCCGAGTGGGGCCGGCTTTAGAATTGTCCCACTCCTTCTCCACCCATGGGAGTCGTAAGAGCCGACTGAGGGAATACCGGGGGAGGGGGCAGCAGCACTCCTTCGAGTATTATCAACATCCACTGCGATCGCCAACCCGCCTGCCAAGCGTGGCGATTACGGCACTATCCCCCATATGAGCGAAACAGCAGAGGACTGCTCGTTGTGGCGCTCTTGGGGAGGCCTATGTCCAGCAGTGGACGTTGAAAGGCTGATGGATTAAGAGTATGGTAAACCAGATACGGCCCATCTGATGTTAAGCGGTTATTGTAGTCTATACAATCTACAAAGGCATCATTCGCAGGTAGTCAACTCCAGGGAAAAGGATAGGAGGTTGACAGGAAAGATGATGAGAATTAAGAACAAGAACTCTTCTATTTTAGAAGGTCTACATCCAAATCATAACATAAATTCTTATAGTGAACATCCTTTTTTTGCATTGAAGTGAATATATTTATATATAGTGATGAACAATTTTTTTAAGGGGGCATCCTGCACTAGTAAATAATAACTGCGTCCCGAGGACTTTACAAACACACAGAGTAGGTAGGTACGAGGCGTTGTTTTTAGATAGGTGGAAATCAAATTTTTTTTTCGTTATTTTCTTCTGCCACTCTAATACGTTTTCTCTTACACATTTTGATTTTCAATAGACTTATGTATAACTTCGAAAAAATCATTTGTAAACACGAATTTCTAGCTGGGAGCCGTATCTGGACTGTCTGGACCAGTTTTCAAATTCTAACTGCGGTCACCGAAACACACTTCTATCTTCTTCTTCTACTTCTCTCTTCTTCTTTCGTCTTGTTGACAGGCGCGTTGTTGTGCAGGAGAAAGACATCTTACCGATAAAACTAATATTTAACCTAACAATGCGTTACTTACTCAATTCGTAACGACTCAGGTAAGTACTGATTACCTACCTACTCATTCCACGAATTTAAAAACGAACACCCGAATGTGTATTTACATACCCAGAGTAATTTATAATTGAACATAAATATTAATTCGTAGGGTCAAAGGTGCCGCCTTGGATTAGAATATATAAATATAAATTTTGTTATAAAATAAATCCAGGATTAAAGCCTCTCTTCTCTTTAAAAATATGACATTAGAAAACATTATTTTCATTCTAATAATATCACCTCTTCTTTCTTTTTTTATTAAGACGGGAGAAAATGTACCTAACCACACACCCCGTCGTTCGGGGCAACAAACCAGGGTAGTGTGGGGCCCTCGCCCACTAAATTAACCTGCCTTGTGCCGTCTTTCCGCCTGTATTGGCGGGTTACTGGAGCTTTGTCACATTACTTCAGTGGTCTAATAATTTTACGTAGGAATTACTTTAAAATAATGTAAATATTGTCTTTGTGTGATTTCGTCATAGATCGCACAATAAATCAATACAAATAAATTAATGAAGCGTCTCTTGGTAATGTTTAAATAACAGATTTTTACTATATTACAGACACCATTGGGCAACTGCCTTAGCGCTGCTGCTACTGAGAATGTTTTTTTTTTCAAGAAAAAGCCCAATAGCACCGCCCGACCCAGGAATCAAACCGATCCGAATTGAGTAGCAGTCGTTCACATTACCGCCGCACCACAGAGGCAGTTAATTTGCAAAATTAAAATTACAATATTGGAATAATGTATGTAAATGCATCCGATATGTAGCGTAGGTCGTAAAGACATCTAAAACAAATGTGAAGTGGAGATTTGCAGTCACCGTTGGGCGGTCCAGAGTACTTCCCCGGATTGGATGGGACACAGGTTCGAATCCTGCTCGCAGTATAGCTCCCTTTTTCCACTTTCAAAAATAATTTGTTCTTATATTACATTACCTGTAGCTGCACCGTAAACAAAATTTCATCAAAGCCGTTAAGTAGTTTTTGCGTGATGTGCAAGCAGATAAGCACCTAGTTAAACATATAAAACACTGGCTAATCGTGTGATCAACATTTATGTTAATACAACATTTTTATTAAACATTCATCACGAATTTTATGTTATTTTCCCGTTGCAATCGGTATAATGGGCTTAGCGTTAATTTGTAAGTACTTTATTTAAATTTAGAATAAAATTGTTTACATATTTGGTTTCATTTTAACCCTTTACCGATGTCCAAATTATAAATTATACCCAAAAACCACTAATGTTTTAGCAGTAGACGTTTATTGTTTAATTTATATTTAAGGTGCTATTCAAAGACTGTGTTATTATAAATATTCAGAAGAATTTTGGTTCTCTTTAATGTGGTTTTGCTTATAAATGCTGTGATACTGTGTGTATTCTGTTAAATTAATATTTAAGTACAAACTATTATTTGTGAATGAGGAAAAAGAGAACTTTAGTGCGAACGGATATCGAACCTGCGTCCCTTCCAATCCAGGGAAGTGCTCTAATCCACTGAGCTACCGCGCTACCTTTCGGTCATACCCAATCTCTTCATCACATTTGTCTTAACGACCAACGCCGTCTATCGGAGCGCATTTACATGCATTAATCCAATATAGTAAGTTTAATTTTGCAATTAAAATTCATACTATTTGATGGCGTTGTTTTTTAAACATTTTGATCTATATTTTTTAGCATTTGACATGCTCAGTTACTTTAATCTTCCCCTTCGCACCAAAGTTCTCTTTTTGCTCATTCACAAATAATAATTTGTACTTAAAATAAGCTGAGCATGTCAAATGCTAAAAAATATAGATCAAAATTAATATTTGATGTCCGGGATTTGTTCATAGTAGATAATTTGCAAGCCTACCGGCAAAACCAAGGACTGCAGAGACAGTAGAATCAAGTTCGATCGCCAGTTCAAGGTCCAGGCTTCGTACGACACACCTATGAGCCGGGATTTTTCAAAATATGTATTGTGTATTTGTTCAAAATTTATCAGTGATCGGTGAAGGAAAACATCGTGAGGAAACCTGCAGGTCTGAGAGGTTTTCTTGACGGTTTGTGAAGTCTGTCAACCTGCACTGGTCCAGCGTGGTGGACTATGGAATAATCCCTCTTACCATGAGGGAAGACCCGTGCCCAATAGTAGGTAAGAAAAAGTGTTGAGAAAGAAACGATAATATTATTCCTAACATTTTTCAAGCATTTAGCGTGATTACCTATATAAATTAATACTAAGCTTAATTATTACAATAATTAAGATTTGTATCAAATAATGACATAGTCCCATAAATATTTAGATAATAATAATTTAGCTACGCCATTTACTAACTTTAGCATCACCACTTAAGTAATGTAACACAGTTCCAGTGGCCCATCGATACAAGAGGAGAAACGGCACACGGCGGGTTTATTTAGTGGGTGAGCGCCCAACACTACCCTGTTCGTTGCCCCAAATGACGGGCTGTGCGCATAAACATATTTTTTCCTGTCTTAAAAAAAAGGATTGATACACATCGCTTAAACGCAATGTCAGTTTGTACATAAACTTAGCTAACTATCAAGGTATATAGTTGAATATTGCTGATGTTACTTCTATCTTTAAATTAAGATTTCTGTGCCTCAATTTAGAGACCAGGGATTTGCTAATTGTGTTGTTGGAAATTCAATACATAGCAATGTCACTTTATCCGAGCCATATTAAAGCAATTGCTTGAGTTTGTGCCAATATGTTAATGTAATTACTAAAGGCACACGAGGCCTAGCAATGGTCGCTGTAGAGGTAACATTTTATCGTTTTGTTTTTAAACAAAATGTACAGTAGATTATATAGCTAAAAATTTGTTCCCAATAATGGTGGTGGCGTGTTACATATTAATTTCTTTGGAGTGGTTTAGATGCCGGCCTCTCGCCCGAGTGTTGTGGTTTCGATTCCCACACAGAACTCTTAGTCTCTCTCTAGGATCTCTTTTTGTGATCCACAAATGGTTGTTCTGAGTCTGGGTGTACTATGTGTTCGTGAAATTGTATGTTTGTAAAGTTAAGTTAAGTTTAGCAGTGCTGAGGACGTACTAGCCTCAAGTGCTAGTGTTAGTTATTAGTAAACTATTTTAAGTATTATATATAATAGTTGTTTAATTAAAGATTTTTTGAATTTGAATTTATTGCCTGGGGCAGCATCTTGCTTGGCAATTTAGCCACCCTGTAGGAACCGAAATAAGGTGAGCTGTGTAAGCCTATCATTTTTAACGATATACCGTGCTTTTAGATAAGTAGTTACAAAATTCGCATCGTAGCTAATTGACAATATAAGGCTAGACTCTAATGTCAACTTAGTAAGATGGATCCAACAGGGCATCAGCCGCACTATCTTAGTTGACAAAGCATCCGGGACGGTATCCAGGAGACGCAGGTTCAAATCCTGCTTATTAATATCATTTTAGGTTGACAATTTCGCACATTGTGTTCTAATAGCTTTCATAGTTAATTGTGATCATGTCACCCGAATTTGAGTATTTTCAACTGGCTCCTTATAATCCGTGACCTAAATATCTGGAAATTGAATAATTAAACATTCTGCCAGTCGATCTGTAGACACGGTGTTATTTGCAAATTCTCTAGATGGAATAATTAGGCTTTTGAGTTATTTAATTAAAGAGTTTAAGATTAGTATTTAGATTATTAAACTCAAAATACTTATAAGAAACAATACCTCGATAGCGTCGTTATTAAAACTGTTAAGTTTATGCTAATAAACCTTTTTTGATCAACTTCAAAGTCTGGTTGATAATACTCGTAACTGATACTCGGCTGTTTGTTCGAATGATTTTAAGATTTTGTCAACGATGTGTCTATAAGAATGTTATGTGGTTTTATGCTAAATATGAGTTTAAATAAATAAGTTTACTACGCTATTGTTTGTCTAATTTTACAAAAACTTTAATTATCCATCCATCAGCCTTTCAACGTCCACTGCTGGACATTGGGCTCCCCAAGAGAACGCCACAACGAGCGGTCCCATCATGGGGGATAATGCCTTAATCGCCACGCTTGGTAGGCGGGTTGGCGATCGCAGTGGATGTTGTTAATACTCGGGGGAGTGCTGCTGCCCACTCCCCCGGTATTACCTCAGTCGACTCTTACGACTCCCGTGGGTAGAGAAGGATAAAACTCTAATATATCTTATATAATACAAACCTACTAAATGTGAAGATTTATGTTTGGATGTTTGTTACTCAATCACGCAAAATTCGAAAAACAGATTTGGATGAAATTTGGTACACAGATAGTTTAGGATAAACACTAAATGACTGTATTAGGCTATATAGGCGTGTCTGAACAGAAAACATTTTTTTTTTGATTTTTCGCCTGTTATCTGTTCGTTCATTCGCGCATCACGAAAAAACTACTTAACGGATTTTGATGCAACTTATTGTATTTGCTCTTGATTATACTTAAAAACTGGTACATTTTATCCCACTACTATATCGAGAACCTAAGATATAACCTAAAATCTAGCTTTTGGCTGCGGCGGTGGCAAAGGCTAGTTAGTCTATACTATTATAAAGCTGTAACTGAGCTATGTTTGTACATTTAAGATATTTGAGAAAAAAATACTGAATTAGGCTATATAGGCGTGTCTGAACCCAAAACAATTTTTTTTGTCTGTTTATCTGTTTGTTTGTTCGCGCATCACGCAAAGGCTACTGAACGGATTTTGATGCAACTTTTTTATTTTATTGCTCTTGTTTATACTTAAAAACTAGCATACATTTTATCCCGCTACTATATCAGGAACCTGAGATATGGCCTAAAACTAGCCCCCGCGGCTCCGCTACAGCCAAAGGCTAGTTACTACTAATATAAAATTAATGTTTTTCATACAATTCATTGTCTTTTCTTGGTCCTTATAGGTCCTGTAAAGTAACCTAGACACTGGCATCTATCTATACTATTATAAAACTGTAACATAGCTATGTCTGCACGATTAAGATATTTTTGAAAAAATGAATGTATTATGCTATTTTGGCGTCTTTGCACATAAAACATTTTTTTAGAATTTTCGTCTGTTTATCTGTTTGTTGCCCGAACAAGGGCATCACGCAAAAACTACTTAACGGATTTTGATGGAACTTTTTTGTTTGATGTTGATTTCAAAAATCAATATCAAATAAAAAAGCATTATAATTTTTATTATTGAGGATACTTACTATAGGTAGTTTATAAATGTTTATAGATATAGATAATGTAAAAGCAAAACATTTTTAAATAATATATCGCGTTTTCCAGCACCGTGTTACTTGTGTTCCGTTAACAGCCACTGCAGTTTTGTATAGAATAAATGGCAAAAATTCTGCACTTTGCAATTCTTTTCTCTTGAGAAACTATTAGGTAATACGAGTACTCACTTGTGCAGTCCCACTTGCAGTTTCTCAAAATAATGGGCACAAATTGCTCTGTACAAACTACCTATGTTTATCTTATTGTAATATTTCAGTCAGATGCGAATACAATTTACGTCTTCTATTAGAATTTTGTAGATAGGGAGGAAGTTAACATTGAAGTAATGTCACACAGTTCCAATGGTCTGATAACATTTTTTTCCCGCCTTAACAAAACAAAAAAAAGGGAGGAAAATACTTCGAGTGATTTTACCTGTTTTATTTTATTTACATTTTATTGCTTAAAACTTGTCCAGTGGCTAGCACGATGAAGAGTACTGAAGATCGGTGGGAAGAATCGATAGGTAGGTAATCTTACTGTTATGGTTCATATAGAATGAGCACCGCAGGCTCAAACAATCGGGAAGATTAACAAGCCTTAACAAAAAAAAAAAGGTTCACGTTATCTTACCACTGAAATAATGTAACATAGTTCCAGTGGCCCGTCAATAAAGGCGGAGAGACGGCACACTGCGGGTTTATTTTGTGAGTGAGGGCCACACCACCCTGTTCGTTTTCCCGAACGACGGGGTATGCGGTTAGGAACATTTTTTCCCGCCTTAACAAAAAAAATGGCTCAAACTATCTTATCATTCCCGCCCTATTATCTTTACTGCCCACTTCCTCATCTCCTCTGTCAGCCCTATCCCTGTCGCTAGGGTTGTAAGTGGTTAGGTACACTCACGAGTGCGCCTCTAGTGCCTGTAGGCTATGATAATCACTGACGCCTATCATAAAGCGGGCTGTATACCAAAATGCCATTGCTACCCACGTAGTATAAAAAAATAAATAATCCGTAATGTAATGAGATTTTGGAAGTAAGTAGGTACTAGTTAATAAGTAACGAACTCCGTCTCAATACTGTTCGAAACGGAAACGTGATTGCTGAAGTTTTATATAGGTTTCACCTAAAAGGCGCAAACTATCCAAAGCGATTTATGTCTTTGCGAATAAATAAAAAAAGCAAGTAAAAGCTTTTACTTGGCGTAATTAATCGTAAAATATGAGCTTATTTCACGTATAAAAAGATAGAATGCCCGCAATAACGACTGCTAAACAGTCGTTATGCAAAGTTTCTGACTTAATTCGGAATAGCTACCTAAATAATATGTTTTTTGTTTTGTTACTAAACTTTAGTGTTGTCATGTGAATATAATTTTAATATACGAGTAAGTGAAACTAGTTAATTTTTTATCCTTTTATGTTAAGAATAAGTGTCGGTTTCCCCATATTACAAATAGGTGTCTATTAATTGATGATAGTTTTTTTTTTAGATATTTTTATATATATATTTAGCTATTGACATGCTTAGCAACATACATTAAACACAAAGTGAAAAATGTGAAATCGAAAATAACAGTCACGAGCAGGATTCGAACCTGCATCTCCTGGATACCGTCCAGATGCTTTGCCAATTCAGCCATCGTGACCCTTGCTCCTGACTGCTAATTTCAATAACACATTCATACTTAACGTCTTTGGGTGACGCCTGCACCATCTGTCGGAAGTATTTTCATACATTATACCGACCAGGTAAACTTAATTTTACAATTAAGATTTTACGTAATAATGACGCAAACCCTATAAATATTTAGAAATTTTTATATATATTTTTAGCATTTGACATGCTTAGCAACATACATTAAGCACAAAGTGAAAAATGTGAAATCGAAAATAACAGTCACGAGCAGGATTCGAACCTGTATCTCCTGGATACCGTCCAGATGCTTTGCCTATTCATCCATCGTGACCCTTGCTCCTGACTGCTAATTTCGATAATACATTCATACTTAACGTCTTTGGGTGACGCCTGCACCATCTGTCGGGAGTATTTTCATACATTATACCGACCAGGTAAACTTAATTTAAGAATTAAGATTTTACCTAATAATGACGCAAACCCTATATTTAGATATTTTTATATATATTTTTAGCATTTGACATGCTTGGCAACATACATTAAACACAAAGTGAAAAATGTGAAATCGAAAATAACAGTCAGGCAGGATCTGGACGGTATCCAGGAGATGCAGGTTCGAATCCTGCTCATGGCTGTTATTTTCGATTTCACATTTTTCACATTGTGTTTAATTTATGATAGCTTTTTTTCGAAAATTAGTGCACTTATCTGATCTAAAGTAGTAATTTATTTGAGGTGAGAGATAGTGGAGAATTTCGAACTGTAAACAAGCTCGACAATTATATTCAATATGCTAAAACATACAGACAACTCGTATTTCACATATAATTTTTTGAAGCTTGACTTTTCATCCCCAAACTAAACTGAAAGTACCAATGAATAGGACCAGTCAGTAAAATTGTAAAAGTAAACATTACTTTATAAGATCACGCAAAATAAATTTGCAACCTTATTTAATGTTTTAAATTGACAAAGGCTAAATAATCAGAATTTCTAATTCAGATTATTTAGTCTTAATTTAAGTTAAGCGTAATTAAAGTTTTCTTATTAAACATGGGATGTTTACTACGATTATAATAATAATATAAAAAAACATAAATGCGCACCTTCAAAGTGATTCAGTTCCCTCTTGATAATATAAAAACAGTTATAAACATTTTTAGCATTAGTTCTTTCTGGAATTAAATATTTAATGAAAAGTATAAATCTATAATGATAATAGATTGTACACGAAGGTTATATTTTCTATTAAAGCCGTCTTTTTAAAAGGTGATAAGTTTTATGTGTTCAGAAAACTTATCATCTTTTAAAAATCTACTGTGACTATAAGTTACCTGTAAGGTAACGTATGGCGTGATACATTTTATAATTTTCCATCTTATTCTTTATAAATTCATCCATCCATGATCTTTTTAACGTCTACTGCTGGACGTACACCTTCCCAAGAGAGCGCCACGACGAGCGGTCTTATGCTGACTGCATCCAATGGCTCCCTGCGGCTTTGACCAGATCATCCAAAACAATGCCTGAAATGTACAACAATGAAATATACGCCAAAACATACTACAAACCCATTATAATATCAATAATTATCAAAAGACTAGGTAGAAGCCAGATGCAAACATTTTTCTAAACATAGGTTAAGGTTATGTCAAGGATTAATATATAATAAAACAACAATAGGTAAACATTTTTAATACATTTTTATTCATTATTAAAAAGTACTAATATCATCTTCATCCATCGATTTATTACATTACATAATTTATACGACAAAAAAGCTTGTTGCGAGATTTACCTGCATTTACTGAAGAAACATGTGTCTAATTTTATATTGACATAAATAGTTCTAAGAAAAAAGTAATAAGTTTTTATAAAATACATAGATAAATCTCGTGACAAACTTTTTTATCATGTAAATTGTATAATGTAATAAATTGATGGGTTTAATTTAAAATTATTTTTCTTATTTAGATTGCATTTAAATATTGATTAATATTTATTTATCAATTTAGATTTATTGATTAATTTATATTAATATATTGCATTTCATTAAAAGCTTGTATGTGAAGAACATTCTAAATTCAACGCAAACGAAGTTGTGGGTTGCAGTTATAACTATATTTTTAAGCCATTTTTAATTTTAATTTTATGACAATTTGGCCCAGAACTGCCGTTCTCCTTTAACTTTGGGGTCTCAGGTTTAGTTCTATAGTATCAGCTAGATACGCATATTGTTATAATGCATCTGCTAATAACCAATAAAGCAAACACAAAACATAAAAATATATACATTTTAAAACATAGTGATCGTTAAACAGCTACTATAAAAGAATGAAAGGCGCTTAATACTGTAATAAAACCTCATCCTCGGCTAACTCCGACGAGTTGCCAAATGCCCCAACTTTAGAGCACTTTACGATACCTTCCAGATAGTTAGTGTTGAAACTTTCCAAACTGTTGTCTATTCAACTTCCAAGCTTTAGCATAAATGCTTAACATAGAACGAGCTGTGAATTTTGACTCGGTTCATATCTATTTCATCTGAGAATTGAGATAAGATTCAAGTGTGTTATGATTGAAATTGAAGGTGTAAACGTAAGTAGTTGTTTGTCGTGTAACGAGTCTACTCTAAGGAGATTCTAAATTAACTAAATGACTCTGAGTGCATAGAGTCAAGCCTGTTTCTCGGAGGGGTAGGCAGGGGACAACGCCTTCCGATGCCCACTACTCGCACATTTTTTAAATAAGCCAAAGTGGGTAAATAAATAAATAAATCGTAAATAATAGTTACAACGAGAAACATGAACTTATGTATGTAAGTTAACAAAAAAGCTTGCTGACTTTTAATTGTAAAGTGGCTAAATGATCAGTAAGCTATTTAATTAACCGTGTTAGGAGAGCTTCTTTCCACCAGTGGTATAGTAATTATTTCTATGTATTAATTTTAGTTAGATTTTTAAATATTTATGAAGTATATACATTAGCAATTATCTTTAAATATGTCGCAATACGATGGTTAAAGCTGCGATATAATTATATCCCTCGGAGAGATGGCACACGGCGGGTTTATTTAGTGGGTGAGGGCCCCACACTACCCTGTTGGTTGCCTCGAACGACGTGGTGTGTTTTTCCCGCCTTAAAAAAAAGGTATATAACTATATCTCGTGATATCGTTATACGAAAGCGGTTCATCTTACTAGGAATATAACTATGGTACGAGCATAATCTAGTAATAGTGCCGATATTTATTTATTTTTTAATATTGCTAAATCTTATTCCTTCCCGTGGGGTCACTAATGCGCAAACGAAGCCTTTAGTGCGGCTAAGGTCTATATCTCATCCGTCCTTTGTGTGTATATATTATTAGGTGACCTTTGTAATGAATATATAAAAATTCTAAATGAACAAAGGATATCATTCGCTTGTTGTTGTAAATATTCGTGTGTGCTATTCTTTGGTAATTCTTCACCTGAACGTAGTTTTGGATTGTTACGGTCTGTATTTACGGCTAGAATTCGAAGCCTGGTACTGCAAAGTTTGAAAACTAATTAATTCAGTGGCAAACACATTATAATTCGCAATTTTAGAAGAACGGTAATAAGTTACTGAAATAAAGCCAGTAACAAACTTTATTATTCTAAATAAATTGTATACATTATTTATAGGTAAGTACTTTAATACGAGTATTATACGAGTATATAAAACAGCCTAATTAATGTCGGTCAAGTAGCTTTGAGCCCTGAAAAGATATTCAGTGCGAATAATTTAATTTTATGATGCTTGGAATGTAGAAATTAGGATATGTAACGGTCGGTTTACGACTTTGTACGTAAACCTTGTAACACTTTAGATGCGGTAATGACTTTTTTACAGTTACGCCTCTGTCCCCAAAGGAGCAAAGGTGTTACATATCCTCTTTTCACCTGTTCAACTCAACTTAACATACCATCTACCGGGTATAGCACTTCTAAGATTTCCTGAGAGAAAAAAACGGTGTAATATAATTGCTGTGTACCTATATAAAATTAACTAAAATGGCTCTTAGCGTGTATTTATCTATTGGTAGAACACCTTAATTCCCCACAATTCGATTGAGTTTCACCTGGTTGGTGTTATTCTATTAGATTCATTTTATGTAGTTTTAAATTGTGATATTATAAACTTACAAAAACCTTATTTTTACAATCATGAATGTGAACCCGGGTTATCGTAGTCTATAGCCGCTAGCATCACCAGAGCATTACTGGCGACCAACTGATAAACAAGTAACAAGTAAAGCGAGAGGAAAGATAATCGAGAGGATAGAGAATTAGGAAGGGGTTTGAGCCTCCGGCTTTCTCACTTACCATATGAAACATAACTATAGGAGTAGGTACCACCTTTATTTCAAGCTAATCTTCTGTGTGAGGGTGGTACTTTCCTACTACCGAAGGAATGTAACATAGTTCCAGTGGCCCGCCAATAAAGGCGGAGAGACGGCATACGGCGGGTTTCTTTAGTGGGTGAAGGCCCCATACTACCCTGTTCGTTGCCCCGAATGACGGGGTGTGTGGTTAGGTACATCTTTTCCCGCCTAAACAAAATAAAAAGGAGTAGGTACCACCTTTTTTTCAAGCTAATCTTCTGTGAGAGGGTGGTACTTTCCCGAACGAGCTGGCCAATTTATGCTAGGACAAGCAAAGTTACGTACGTCGTCAAAGCATGAAAACAAACAAACTCATTTTCACATTTATAATACTACCTACTACTAAGGAACTAATAAGAATGTTATTAAAATAATTAAAATAAGAGGTGTGAATTGTGACTAAACAAAATATTCCGCAGCATAACGCAAAATTATAAAAAAAAATATATATTATAATTTCTTACAAAGGTTAAAAATTCTTATTAATTTTCTACCATTTGCACCTTTCAATTTTCCAATTCTACGTCTTTAAAGGTCCAAGGTTAATAAAGTTATTAACTTACTTAACTTTTATTGTTCGGGCAAATGAAGAACACGGTAATATTATTACGTTGCTTGACTCATAGGATGAAATAAAAAAAGAAAATTTACAAATAAATAAGTTGTTTATGACTTAGCCCTCGGCTTTCAATAAAATCAAGCAGTTAAGTAGGCTGCTTGCGTAGTAAAGTAAAAGCTAGAAAGATGATAAACGAATACTGATTACCTATTTGTACAAACTTCTTTAACAATTTTTCTATATAGAGATATTATTACGCAAAGTTTTTATTTAAAATATTAGATATAGCTACTCATGGTACTGTTCTTGGGACAATTATTTGAAAAGTTTACCACTCTTGGGAGATTTTAAGTGTATTATGGCTCAAGATTTAGAATATCATAAAATTGTTTTTAAGATAATATTGTCTTTGCTATAAAATTCTATATGCGTGGCGGCGGACTCAAAATACAGTCTCCACAGTACTTTAAAATTTTTCGCGTTTTATATTTAATTATAACATATATAACAGGGCCTTGTTTCTCTATGAGACGTAAAATTACTTGCCGAAAACCAGTGACGTCATACCGAGCGCGTAACTCAAACGTCAGAACGCAACGTACCACGACATATTTTACAAAAAAAATATTCTGTATACGATACGTTGTCTATGCCAAATTTCGGTTTCACACAGTACGTCTAGAAACCATATAATCGTTTCAATCGGAAAATAACCGGTTTTTTAAATTACATTTATTTGTTTCTAAACTTCATTATTAGTTAATATTTATGCATTGAATTTACTATTATAAACAATTCATATTAATTTGTTTTTGTTTTGATATAAATATATGATCAAATATTGGATAATTATGTACTATCTCCACGTACGAGGAGATAGTTTTAAAACTAAAATCTAACTGTCATTGTTTTAATGTTACGTCATATGTATATAAGTAGTATCTCTGAGTAGTCTGTGCACATTGTTGTGAATTTTACTTTATAATAACCCATCAATAAAATTGTTTATTTAATTGAATATAAGTAAGTTACTTTCACAAAATAACAAGAAAAAAGAAAGTAATATGTAAAATAATAAGCTCAATACTACAAACTTATCAACAGAAGAAAAATTCAGAAAACAGTTCATTGTCGAATCAATAAGATCGCCACAGAAGAATTTATTGTTATAACAATAATACACATTGCTCCTTCCTTTGATAATCTATTTGAATTAAGTACGGATCATTGGCAACGTTGTTTTTAGAAGGCTATCATAACTATTAATCAAGGACTGAATTATCACATTATATATAATAACAAATGCAAAAGCAAAATTCACATATTATACGAACCTTCATATTCATGGCTATTGCTTAATACAAGGACTTAAGTTCATAGAATGGATATAATTTTAGTAGACGTATTGTGAGATGTTGCCTTCTTGCCTGTGTGATGTTTCCAATCAGTGACTTGCTTAACTTTTGTTTGTGAGACTTCATAGGTACTAATTAAGTTATACTTATTTATACAAATAAACGATTATTACTTTTCTGTATACTTTATTTCATCAATTTTATTTATAAGAACACAAGAGGAGTTTGCCTACTATTATACACAAGTCTAATACTTAATTTTATGATGTCATAGGTACATGGAATACTTTATTAAATTTTATATTACTTGGACATTTTGTAAAAGTTTGTAACAATATTCCGTTTATAGCTAAGACATGGTCGTAGTTACTGTTTCTCCCAAATAGCATAACACTATTTTATCAATAAGTATGTGCATTGTAAAGTTATTGATATTGTATGTACAATGTATAGTACCTATAATAAAGTTGTAATACTAAGAAAACAGAATTTACTCTCGTTCTCGTAATAAATAACAAATGACCTTTTAATACCTAAATATTATCTTAGTGATACTGAAAATGTATGCCTAAAAAGTAAATAATAAGTAGGTAAAGTATTAGCGGGTACCGATTTTAATGGTACTATAAACCATTAAAATCACTGGGTTTCTGCTTATTTTGCCAGTTACAGAAACTTGTAGTAATTTCACCCACGAAAGTATAATAACAATGGTAAACGTAACCACAAATGCGTTAGCATGAAACACGTTAGATTGACAGTCTAGAACAGCTTCAAAACTGACCTAGCCGCGTTATGAAACTTGATAATTTGCATAGTGAATACAATCTTAGACGACTTCCACGCAGACATCGTCAACTCGCCACGTAACGTGATTCTTTAACCATAGCAAATCAGGGCCCAGGTCTGTATACACGCTTTAATGCTATAGTTTTAAACACAAAGTGGAAAATGTGAAATCGAAAATAACAGTCACGAGCAGGATTTGAACCTGCATCTCCTGGATACAGGCTCGGTCTAGTTTAGATGCTGCTTTGTTTTGGATAAGAATTGTAAGATTGTGTTACATTTTATAATTTCTAGTGTGTGTATTTATGTGGTGTGTTTACAATGTATCACTGTTTGGTCAAGGAAAACATCTTGAGAAATCTTGCATGCCTGAGAGATTTTCATGACGGCTTGTGAAGTCTGCCAACTCGCCCACCATGATAGACCTGTATCCAATAGTAACACAGAAAACGGATAGAAAAAAGAACATAGTACTATGATGGTTGGTATAACTTATATATTCGAGGTTTGTGAAAATTAAATTATTTTGATTAATACAAGATTCGTATTGGCTAATTATATGTATTACTAGCCTTTGTCCGAGGCTCCGCCACAGCTAAAAGCTAGTTTTTAGGTTATATTTCAGGATCCCGATATAATAGCGGGATTAAATGTACCTATACCAATTTTTAAGTCTAATCAAGTGCTACCAAATAAAAAAGTTGCAACAAGTAGTCTTTGCGTGATACGAACATATAGACAAAAAATCTAAAAAATATTGTTTTGTCTTTAGACACGCCCATATGCCTAATACAATTATTTTTTCTCAAATATCTTAAATGTACAGACAAAGCTCTGTTACAGCTTTATAATATAGTATAGAAGACGTCTATAGTTCAGCAAAAATACGCTTTCCTTTTCTGTTTTGACATAAAGTACTCGTACGTCTGTGTTTCAGTGACAGCAATTCACATTAGATTGATAATACCGTCACTAATCACTATACCGTGAACTCCCTCTAATATCAAACGTAATCCTGTGGAGCTTAATGTCATATAATAAAAAAGACATCGACCTGAGCTTCAATTCTCGTTCAAATAACGTAATCCTCACTGATGAATGAATAAGACTATATATAAAAACATTGAAGCACTTTTATATCTGACTTGGGTAACGAGACTGAAAGGATTGTCCAGTGACATTTATAACGCGACGCAATTGGGTATTATCCAGAGATAAAATCCAATTTGTAATTACTTTATAGCAAAAAGTAATTAAGCTTTTTTTAAATTTATTTTGAGGAGTTTGTCGCACAGTGACCACATCGTACCACAAGAGTTATAGCAGAGCCATAAGAGTTATGGCAGAGAGAACAGAGTCTCAAAAGGCTTTATTCTTGAATAAATCTCTCGCTTCTTCAACATTCATAATTCTCTTCATACATGCTCACCGGTTTCGGGACTCCTGATTCCGCCTTCCTTCAATAAATGACCGATTTGGTCTAGGTAGGCGCGTCTCGATCTCCCCCTGTACCTACATCTTAACCTAAGAAACATTTTTAGGTATATTCTACAATTTATAGCTTAGAAAATGTAAAAAGCATTTTTTTTTTTAAATCAATTACTATACATCTTTATATCAAGGCCTAATCATAAATATTAATATGTCTAAAAATACATAAATACTTATTTCACTCCAAATTCTTCCAGCATGTGCATATTCCATAGGAACATTACCACACTGACCATGCTCGAGGTGACAAAGTAAAACTATCGTAAAAAAAACAAACAAAAAAGAACATCACGCCTGTATTCCCCGAAGGGGTAGGTAGAGGTGTTTAACACACCCACGATTCGCCATCTATGTTTAAGTCCCACGTAATATGGGGCGAGCCTATTACCGTCTACCAGGCACATTCCAAACTCCGGGCTGCTACTGAGAATTTTTCTTTTTACGAAAAATCTCAATAACATTGCCCGACTCGGGGATCAAAGACGTTATGATGAGCAGTCACACATACTACCGCGATACAACCGAGGCAGTTTAACTATTATAGTTTATAGAAACTAGGTATAGTAAATTTAAAGATTTTCTGTAACAGTTGAGCGGGTCAGTAGAGATGTTATCTTTTTCATAATAAAGGAGCGTTTTATGACAGTGTGCTGATGCCGTGGTTAAGATTGTAATCAAAGCTTTTTATGAGGCTACTTAATAAAGCTGGCTGTCCTTCGGCCTCACGCTATGTTGTCAATGTTTATGTGTCTATTCTTATATACTTCTATATAAATATTGCTTATGACAATTTATTCGTTATTGTTATAACTATTTCACTACCAAACATAAAGAATATATATGGCCTCGTGGCGTAGTCAGTAGTGTAACCGACTTGCACGAGGTCGTGGGTTCGATTCCCACTCAGGACAATTATTTGTGTGATGAACACAGATATTTGTACTGCGTCTGGGTGTTTTCTATCTATTATAAGTATGTATTTACAAAAAAAAGTAATATATGTATTATATCCGTAATCTGGTACCCATAGCACAAGCGTTAAGGTTAGTTTGAGACCAGATGACGTTGTGTGAAATGTCCGTGAATATTTATTTATTTATATAAAAAAACTAGTTTTTGCCTGCGCAGCATTTTTGGGTTATACCTCAAGTTTCCGGTATAGTAGCGGGATAAAATGTATACCAGTTTTTAAGTCTAATCGAGAGCTATCAAATAAAAAAAGTTGCATAAAAATCCGTTCAGTAGTTTTGCGTGATGCGCGAACAAACAAACAGATAAACAGACAAACTGACAAAAAAGCTAATAAAGTCGTTGTGCGTTTAGATACGCTTATATAGCCTATTACAGTTATTTTTTCTCAAATATCTTAAATGTACAGACATAGCTATGTTACAGCTTTATAATAGTATAGATAGATAACATTTTGATCTAAATATATTTTTATTTTGACGGTTAGGTTCGCACCGGCATCATTTTTAAAGAAATATGGACCGATGATTCCACACGCCCACAAACCACACCAAACCGTTGTTTTTTCTGGATGAAGTGGCAGTTCTTGAATCTCTTCAGGTTGTTCTTCGTCTCAAATGCGGCAATTTTGTTTGTTTACATACCCATTGAGCCAGAAATGGGCCTCATTACTTTGTTGTTACCAGTCGAAATGCTCGAACGAGTCATCGAAAATTGGACTCAACGGATGGACCATCTGCGACGTAGCAACGGCCAACATTTTATAGACATAATCTTCAAAAAATAAATGCCAAAGAATGGTCTTTCAAATGATAATAAACGTTCTCCATTAAATTTGAATTTTCTGTGTTTTTTTCTTTAAAAAAGTAGGGAACCTCGAAATGGATCATCCATCCATCCATCAGCCTTTCAACGTCCACTGCTGGACATAGGCCTCCCCAAGAGAACGCCACAACGAGCGGTCCTGTGCTGACCGCATCCAACGGCTCCCCGCGGCTTTGACCAGATCGTCGGTCCACCTGGTGGGGGGCCGTCCTACACTGCGCCGTCCGATACGTGGTCGCCACTCGAGAACCTTTCTTCCCCAACGGTTGTCGGTTCGTCGAGCGATGTGGCCTGCCCATCGCCACTTCAGCATGGCAACCCGGCGGGCTATGTCGGTCACTCTCGTTCTCCTACGGATCTCCGTATTACGGATTCGATCACGTAGGGAAATACCAAGCATAGCCCGCTCCATGGCCCGCTGAGCGACTTTGAGCCTTAAAACGAGGCCAATATTCAGAGACCACGTCTCTGTTCCGTATGTCATCACTGGTAACACACACTGGTCGTAGACCTTCGTTTTCAGACACTGCGGAATATTGGACGAGAAGATCTTCCTTAGCTTCCCGAACGCTGCGCAGCCGAGTTGGATTCGTCGATTGACCTCTTTATCGAAGTTGTGCCTACCTAACTGGACTGTTTGTCCCAGGTAGATATAGTGGTCGACAACTTCGAGAAGCGCACTCCCGACTAGGACCGGTGCTGAAATGACATGAACATTAGACATGACTTTCGTCTTGTCCATGTTCATTCTGAGACCCACTAGTTGGGAAACCCTGCTGAGATCATTGAGCATGGTGCCAAGGTCCTCCAGCGATTCTACCATGACTACGATGTCGTTGGCATATCGAAGCTGAGTGATGTATTCGCCATTGATGTTGATGCCGAATCCGGTCCAGTTCAAGAGCTTGAAGACATCTTCCAATGCAGCAGTGAAGAGCTTCGGGGACATAACGTCTCCCTGTCTAATACCTCTCTGCAGTTGGATCGGTCCCGTACTCCTGTCCTGAACACGGACTGACATGGTAGGTAATAATTTGGTAGGTCCTAAGTACCAGCCCTCACACTACTTTCCTCATCGATCTAGCTAGGGCATTGATCACTCAATCAATCTCTCTCTCTTAAAAAGTGAAAAACCGTGGGGCGCGTGAAATTTCTATGAACAGTCAACGGCGCATACCATTATAAATGCTATTTAGTATGTCATGTATTTTTAGCAATTGACATTCTCAGCTACTTTAAGGAACAACTGATATGTGAAAGTAGAAAAATAGGTTAAATATATCTAATAACAAATGTAAACTGGCGATTGCGCGCCATTATGAGGAGATTGCGATAAGTCTCCGGATTGGAGGTGGAATCCTGTCCGCAGTAATTCCAAAAAATATTTAATGAATATTAAAAAAACATTTTTTCGCAAATTATTATTATATTTTTGTATGAAGTTTTATGTTACATTATTGCAAAATTCAGTGATTGTTGATAAAAATTGACAAATATTGGTGTAATTTCTTAATTAATTAAATAAGGCCACAGTTGGCTGAAGTCCAATGTTATTATTATTGAATAGATATTGTGTGTGTCCAAAGATAACCGGGATTGACAATCCGTGGGTGAGTGGTGTGCTCTCCTCCTAAAACATCAATTTTATAATAATAAATATTGGTGTATTACTCCCTTAACTGTTCTTCGGAAGCTTCGATAAAATGTTGTTTTCTTAAAACTACCAGGTTATGGATTTTTTAACGGGAAATGAAAATATAACCGGAACGCAAACAGGTTTTCCTTCAATCATAAGTATAATAACAGATATCTTATGAATCAGAAGTAATAGATAACAATATATTGGTTTTCTAGTGTGTTTATATAAGAATCAATAACGGTTGAATATTTAATATAAGTAGAAAAACGTGTAAACCCAAAGTACGTTTACTCACAGTAAAGTTAACCTTACAAGATGTCTGTTAAGGTAGATATCTGTTAGTATAACAGCAATACGTTCGTTATATGAGTGAGTTGACGGTTTCATTAGTGTTCAGAATAGGCTCTATGCTCAGCAATATCAATTTCAATAATGTTTGCAATAACTATTTCCTCGACTGTTGTCACAAAAATCAGCCTATTTACAATAAGAGCCTGTGGTAATATCGGCGAATATAATGTTGTTTATTTTACCTGTAGTTTTTTCTCAGAAATAATTTTATATAACAGAGGAAGATATTAACTTCAATTTAGTTTCAACAATTGCTTTCGAAAACATTCGCGATTGTATTATGAAATAAAATCCAATATCTTTAGGAAAATGTAAGCTAGTTGAACTAAAACATTAAAAGGTAGGTATTTATTGACAATATTATTATGGCTCGGTGAAGGAAGTTATCTTAACAAATGCCCCTCCCTAACCTCTCCTTGGCGTCAATCCTATCCTCTCTTTACTATCCTCCCTATCCTCTTCTTAGTATCCCTCGTATCACCTCTTCATTATCCTTCTTCTCCACCCCGTATCCCTTTCCTTGGAGATGGCAACGCGCGAGTGGTGTTGTTGGCGCTATATGCTATGGTGACCGCTAACCATAGGGCGTGCAGTATGCTTCTTCACCACATACAAACATACACCTACTCAAAAGTTGAATGGAATTAAACAAAATTATATTTTTAATGAGAACGCGATGAAAATAATATATTTCTGTAGTTCTATCATCCCGGTAAAATATTCAAAAAATATGTAAAATATTTGCTAAGGTTTTAGAGATTATTAAATTATTTTTAGGCCTTACAAAACAGAGACGATGGTGTATAACTAAAATATACGTTTTATTCCAATGATAAATTAATCTGCGCATAATTTTGCATTGTAAAACGACATGGCAGGGCTTGAATATAATTTTCACAACTTATAGAAAGTTAAGAAAATAAGTATATTTCTTTTTACTTTTTAAAAGACATCGCCAATCCTTTAGAAATTACTTTAGGACCTCACAAATATTTAATTTACATAATATATGTACGTAATTATATACAAGTATCACGAGAAGTTAGTGACTAAATAATCGGTATAATAAAATTATCCTCTTTATTATAATTCTTTTGTAGAGGTGTTAGTAACTACCACTGAAGGAATGCAATATGGTTCCGGTGGTCCGCCAACCAGTCCCGTGCCTCGGCAAGCATGTAGCATCGTAAGACCTTTTTTTTGTTTAGGCGTGAAAAAATGTACCTAATCGCACACCCTGTCGTTCGGGGCAATGAACAGGGTAGTGTGGAGCCCTCACCAACTAAGGAAACCCGCCGTGTGCCGTCTCTCCGCCCCTGTATTGATGAACCACTGGTACTGTGTTGGATTACTTCAGCGATAGCGTTGTAGTCACCGGTCGCTTCAGAATGCCTTTCTATCGGACTATGAGAATGACGTTTGTAGCTCGTTGACAGTGATCGCCGTAATTAATAATAATAGGTAGAGAACCCATTATTAGAGTAAAAAAATAAAAACATTTTCAAATCAATTTAATTGAAACTTGCTCAGTAAAATATCTATGTAAATTGATATTATACCGTATCAGGTTACTAGAAGGTCCACTCCGATCCAATTGGGAATAATAATGGTTAGGATCTTTATACATAATTCATGAATGTTACTAATATTTTTCGGCCATGTGAGGCCGGCTTTAGAATTGTCCCACCCCTCTTTACCCACGGGAGTCGTAAGAGCCGACTGAGGGAAAACCGGGGGAGTGGGCAGCAGCACTCCCTCGAGTATTAATAACATCCACTGCGATCGCCAACCCGACTGTCAAGCGTGGCGATTATGACCCCCATGACGAGACCGCTCGTTGTGTCGTTCTCTTGGGGAGGCCTATGTCCAGCAGTGGACGTTGAAAGGCTGGGATAGACTAATATTTTTATAATATTAGTAAGGTTGATGAAAACAAATTAATTAAAACAAAGTTTGCAAATATGTTTACTTGCATGGATGTTTGTCAGTTAATAGGATATTTAGTATCCCGAAAAAGTTAATAGTTTCCGTAGGATCCGTTTTGGTGAAATCGATCGAATAACTAAAGCAGGTTAAAAGATGGCATGGATAAATAAATATACATCTGATAGCGAATTTAAGTGAGATGGATCTAAATGGCAATATTTGTAGTCTACGCCATGAAATTTAATTGTGGGCAGAGGGATAGTAATATGATAATTTCCAGGTACAGTTTTGCCACCCCTTTATTTAAATAATTAAATTTAAAAGCTATTAGGCAATAATAAAATAGTTATTGTACATATTTTGGTATTTTTTAGCATTTGATATGCTCAGCCATATAAATTAATACAAAGAGTGAAAATGTGAAATCGAAAACGCATTTCGGTTCCTCTAAGGCGGAGCCCCTTAGAGGAACCGAAATGCGTCGCATGCATGTCGCGTCGCGTGCATCACGGATGAGGTCAAGTGCCTAGAGGTTTTGTACGAGGAAGCAGTTTCCAGGGTGACATTGTCTTAGCGGTGTCTCTTTACATCACCAAAGATTTCATTATCTTAACCTGGAGTTGCATGAGGGATGCACTCCTTTATCGTTAGGTGTTCTACCTTCACCACTGAAGTAATGTAACATAGTTCCAATGACCCACCAATAAAGGCGGAGAGACGGTACACGGCGGGTTTCTTTAGTGGGCGAAGACCCCACACTACCCTGTTCGTTGCCCCGAACGACGGAGTGTGCGGTTAGGAACATTTTTCCCCGCCTTACACAAAAAAAAGTATGAAATAACAAAGTATGAAAAAACAAGTCCTCAATAGCCAATGGTCCTGCAGACCTCATCTCTGAAGTCCTGGCCCCAAGTGTCACCATTGAGGGACGTAACATCTCCTCCAGACTCTTCACCACATTCTCATTCACCACACGGATTTCCCGGCCTGGGCGGAGCGTGCCATGACCGTTACTGGAGTAGTCCAGTTCTCTCACACCTGCCATGATTTAAGCTATGGTCTGGAGTTGGAGTGAGGGCGCTTGGAACGCCGCTGTCGCCTTTTGCGAGGAGGGTGATCTGCGCACTGCCTGCAGAGCGTAAAAGGGAGATGATCAACAAAACCACTATAGGCACTTTACAATGTCGGGCCTCTGTGAGCGCTGGTGTAAGTGTGACGGGACTAGAGCAGTCTGTCACCCTATTAGAAACAGGACGAAGATGAGGACGCAAGATGGACGACGATGAACTCAACTATACCGAGAGTATTGTCAAGCCGTTGCGCACCATTTCATTTATAAGACATCAAAAATGAAAGATTACTGGGCTATCTTCTGCTACAGCCAAAACATACTGACGTTATTCATGGCCGGTTATACAGGAGACGGTGGTACCGACCCGTTCGGGCCCGATAGCAAATGAGTACTCTCACTTGGTACCCAGCCCTACTAACAGTATGCAATGGGTGATAATTGCTTACTTCCCTTAGTCACCTTGTGCGACAGTCCGTCACCACTGGCTACGCCACTGATTCTTCTGTAGCTTTGTTACCTACTATTTATCAGGCGTTCATCGTTATGAGAACTCGATAACGATAATATCAGTGATTCTATGCATAGTCACAGCTCTAATGTTCTCCTGTTTACTAACAAAACAGACTGTTATTAGCAACAGCGAAGCGTAATTGGAGAATAATATTCACGTTTACATAACCCACATTTGTGGCCTGATAGAGAACTTAAATTAGGTTATAAGTTTTCAAAATTATTTGAAACTAAAGGCTTACTGATATTCTACATTGCACAATGCTATATAAGTATATTTTTATCTGTATTTTAGCACTTGACATGCTCAGCTACTTTAAAGTACAAATTATTTGTGAATGTGGAAAAAGAGAACTTTATTGCGAGCGGTATCGACCACTTATCACTTCCAGTCCTGGGAAGGGCTCTAAGCCGCTGAGCTATCACACTGACCTTCGGCCGTACCCAGTTTTTACATCACATTTGTCTTTACGACCCACGCCACCTATCGGGTGCATTTACATGCAAGTAATAGTAAGTTTAATTTCACAAATAATTTGTATGTTAGTAGGTATATTGTAAACAAGTTACCCAAAGACGTTAAGTATGAATGTGTTATCGAAATTAGCAGTCAGAAGTAAGGATCACGATGGCTGAATTGGCAAAGCATCTGGACGGTATCCAGGAGATACAGGTTCGAATCCTGCTCGTGACTGTTATTTTCGATTTCACATTTTTCACTTTGTGTTTAATGTTTGTTGCTAAGCATGTCAAATGCTAAAAATATATATAAAATTATCTAAATATTTATAGGGTTTGCGTCATTATTAGGTAAAATCTTAATTGTAAAATTAAGTTTACCTGGTCGGTATAATGTATGAAAATACTTCCGACAGATGGTGCAGGCGTCACCCAAAGACGTTAAGTATGAATGTGTTATCGAGATTAGCAGTCGGGAGCAAGGGTCGCGATGGCTGAATTGGCAAAGCATCTGGACGGTATCCAGGAGATGCAGGTTCGAATCCTGGTCGTGACTGTTATTTTCGATTTCACATTTTTCACTTTGTGTTTAATGTATGTTCCTAAGCATGTCAAATGCTAAAATTATATATAAAATTATCTAAATATTTATAGGGTTTGCGTCATTATTAGGTAAAATCTTAATTGTAAAATTAAGTTTACCTGGTCGGTATAATGTATGAAAATACTTCCGACAGATGGTGCAGGCGTCACCCAAAGACGTTAAGTATGAATGTGTTATCGAGATTAGCAGTCGGGAGCAAGGGTCACGATGGCTGAATTGGCAAAGCATCTGGACGGTATCCAGGAGATGCAGGTTCGAATCCTGCTCGTGACTGTTATTTTCGATTTAACATTTTTCACTTTGTGTTTAATGTATGTTGCTAAGCATGTCAAATGCTAAAAATATATATAAAATTATCTAAATATTTATAGGGTTTGCGTCATTATTAGGTAAAATCTTAATTGTAAAATTAAGTTTACCTGGTCGGTATAATGTATGAAAATACTTCCGACAGATGGTGCAGGCGTCACCCAAAGACGTTAAGTATGAATGTGTTATCGAGATTAGCAGTCGGGAGCAAGGGTCACGATGGCTGAATTGGCAAAGCATCTGGACGGTATCCAGGAGATGCAGGTTCGAATCCTGCTCGTGACTGTTATTTTCGATTTCACAATTTTCACTTTGTGTTAAAAATTTTAATTGGTAGTTTGTGGTAGAATTTTTAAGCACTAAATATAAACAAAAATTTGAAAACTTAAAGGAGTATTATACTAATTTTATTACACTAGCTTAAAATCTCATACATTCTAAGCATAAATCTTGGAGTAGATATTTTTAATTGTGTTTCTAAACGAATATTATGTGGGTTGAAATAAATAAACCAAAAATTTGTAAAATCATATTACTGTGGGTAGATGAAACCGTTGAAACAACATATCAGCTTTGGATATCTACCTGATCTACCATCTAAGTCTCCCGTGATTATGAATGCTGTAAAGTATTCGAAACGTCGGGATAGTATAAAAATCAAGTAAACGCGATAGATTCGTAAACGTAGTTTTATTTCATAAGATATAGGTTTTTATGATTGATGATATAAAATGATGATGACATTTTACCTTTTCCTACACATATTTTTTGATTTAAATATGTGCTAAGTTAATGTAGTAATGATTTACATTACCAACAAAGCCGATAGTTGCAGATTATTGGTTTGAAAAAAAAAATACAATATCATATTGGAAGCAAACCGAAAATACCATATTATTTGTTGCGTAAGTTGCTTTTGTTTTTGTTGTCTTTGGAAGACGATTGGGCTCGTACCTCATTAAGTGGGAGGCACTAAAAGCTACTACAAGATATTTGGTTACCACACAGGAGTTAAAGACATGAGATCATAAAAAGTAATCAGTAATCATTCTGCAATATATTTTTGAAGTGAAAACTTCTATAGGATGATTTGGATAGGGAGTAAATTCATGTAAATCGTCATCGACATGGTCACCTGACGTATTAACCATAACACGGAGTGCCAATAGATGTCAACAGTTTTGATCTATAAGTTTTAATTTAAGATCAATCAATTAATTTGGATATCCAAAAATAACAACTGATTATATATAGTTTTAAGCTTTCACTTCTGTCGGCAGTCCTTATAACTGCTTTGATTTTTTTATTATTAAGGTAGTTACGCATAGAAAAGGAGCTAGAGACAATTGAAGTTTATTAAATACACGAACAATTGTGCTCGAACATCCACAGTTTATTCAACTCTTAAACGAGATCAATAATTCCACTTAATGGTAATAAATTTTAGGGTTCACTCAAAGTTAATATTATTTTATTTGTTTATTGAACTAATCGTATTTTATACTCAGCAATATTCGCTTAAATAATGCTTGTAATTAAATTAAAATGCTCATGTTTAGTTATTAAAGTTTGCGTAGTTATTTATTGTGAGCATGTTTATGAATGAAATGGTTGCTAATTTATGAATCAGTCTAGTCAATAATGTTATATTGTTATCCCAATAGATATATTTAATTGAAGTAGGCAATTGAGAGAATCGGGGCCTGAAATTCCTAGCTTTCCACCTGCCTTAAAGATAAAAGACTAATACTACCTTTGTTATTTTTTGTTGTAGGTGGGTGTTTTTGACGTGATAACGCCGCGATGAACGCCAACGCACGCACGAAAAAGTGCCACGTTCTGAAAAAATTATGATGACCGATGGATTGCTTGTTACGAAAAAGTGTCACGTTCCGAAAAAATTATGGTGACCGATGGATTGCTTGTTACGAAAAAGTGTCACGTTCCGAAAAATGTATGGCGACCGATGCATTGTTTGTGAAACTCTCAGAAAACATATATGACGTTATCACATAAAATTATCGTCAGTAAACTGACTTTACAGGCAACCATATTTTTTATACTACGTGGTGGCGAACACCACCTAATGGTAAGCGGTTACCGTAGCCTATAGACGCTAGCAACACCACAGGCATCATTCACGCGTCGCCATCTCTAAGAAAAGGGATAGGATGTGGTTAGGGTGGATAATATGGAGAGGATACTAAGGAGCTGATATAGGAAGGATAAGGAGAGGATAGGGAGAGGGTTGGCGCCTTCGGCTCTCTCACTCACCATATGTAACACAACGGAAAGTTTAACTACCGTTTTTACACGCATGTCTTTTGTGAGAGGGTGGTACTTCCCCGATCGAGTCGACTCATTCATGCTGGGGATAAGCAAGGCTCTACCAATAGACAATATATCCCACATATCCTATTGTTCACGGCAACGAGTAGGGTAATGTAGGGACTTCATGCACTAAATTAATCCGCCGCGTGCCGTGCCCGCACTAGCGGTAAGTTAGATAAAATTAATGAAAATATTCTTTGTAGAATATTAATGATTCACTTATTAAAGATGTTCGGGGCTTATACACGTGTAATTAATTATGACGACATTACAAACGCTTAGAAATAATTTATTTCTCTTTAATCTATTCTGTAATCAAAGCTGCTTTTATGATTAATTTGAGGAGTTGAGGGCGATGTAAAATTTAAGCTACAAAATAGGGACATTTTAATTTATTTTTAGTATTTAACAGCAGACACAAAAATAGTTATCGTTTTTTTTTTAATTAAAATTGAGATTATAACTTGGAAGCAAAATTATTTGTATGTAAAATTAAAAATTTGTAGTTACTTTTTATCTACTGCCCAATCTCTATACTGTATAATCCTTGTTAGCTGAGTAGAATTCATTGGTGTCGCCTGGGAGTGATTTTGAGACGGTACGTTTTAAGAATTTATTTTCACGAGATTATAAAACAAATAAAGCCTGATATGTAGCTTAAATAAATAAATTCCTACCATATCTACTCGTATATATATATATATATATATATATATATATATATAAGCGATTTACCACTCACTGACTCATCACGATATCTCCGAAACCATACGTCCGATGGACTTGAAATTTTGCATAGATGCTCCTTTCACGACGTAGACGCTCACTAAGAAAGGATTTTACGAAACTCCTATCTAAAATATATATTTTTATCTGTTATATCGTATTCAGACTTCTATACTTATTATCACAGCAACACAAATAACATGTCATATACTATGTCAACCGTTGCTATGGTAACCATTGATGTGGTTAATTAAGTACAATAACATGCTAAAAGTTGGTTTATAACAAAATAATTTTAGTTATGTTTATGAGTTAAAGAGTATTTGGCATTAGTTTAATACACAAAAAAAAACAAACAACAAAATAAAGCATCACGCCTGTATTCCCCGAAGGGGAAGGCAGAGGTGTACTACACACCCACGACTCGCCAGCTATGTTTAAGTCCCACGTAATAGGGGGAGAGCCTATTGACGTCTACCTGGCACATTTCCAAACTCCGGGCTGCTACTGAGAATTATTCTTTTTAGGAAAAAAAGCTCAATTTTGCCCGACCCGGGGATCGAACCCGAGACCTCATGATTAGCAGTCGCATACACATACGAGCCCAATCTTGATGGGGTTGCGCCGTTTCAGTATAGAGTTCCTATGTCCACTTTCCAGCTCCATCATCAGGTCAGCTCCGTGTCATCATAATATTGCATTGTCACGTGATTTAAACATGCGTGTAAAATTTCAGCTCAATCGGAAACCGGGAAGTGTGTATAATTTAACTTGCAAAATTTGAACGGGACAAGTAAAATGAAAGCGTCGCCACGCTAACAGCCGATTTTACCCTACCTCCACATTAGATGTTTCACATCAAAAAGACAACTCTACAATAAGCTTCATTTATTTCATGGAAATTGGTTTACTTACTACTGTATTGTCAATGTTTATTATGACGCCATTCATCTAGACTAGAATAGATCTGGGTACTACTAATAATATTAGAATTACTATATTGGGAATAAAAACTAAAATTTATAATTACGAGTTTTATTTAATTTATATATAAATAAATATTCTACCTAAAAGCGTATTAATACGATCAGATAAAAGTATAAATATGAGTTTGGAACACATTTATAAATTAAACAAATTTAATAAACCAAGTAAATGTTCATTCATGAAAATTATAAAAAAATATTTGTCTCCACTCCGTCCTTGTCCTGCCCGCAAATTTCGGTCGTAAAATTTTATTGATTTTTGCATAATGCTTTGTAAATATAACAGCAGCACTCCCTCGAGTATTAACAACATCCACTGCGATCGCCAACCCGCCTGCCAAGCGTGGCGATTACGGCATTATCCCCCATGACGGGACAGCTCGTTGTGGCGTTCTCTTGGGGAGGCCTATGTCCAGCAGTGGACTTTGAAAGGCTGATGGATGGACATAGATATATTTACTATCGTGAATCGATTGATATATATTATTAATTGATGTTCTATGATTCCTGTAAGGACCTCTCTGGTCTGATACAAAAGTAATCTCTCTATCAGTTTGTGTTGTTGTGTTCAACAGTGTTTACATAGGGAGCCATTTTATAGAAGATGTTGTTGTGAATTTATATAATAATCGTGCGATCTGCCTAATTGTATACTCTTATTTGTGTGGTTGTTACAAAAAATTGTAATCATTGAGCAAGGTATCGTGTATCATTCCTCCAGGGCACGCATTCGAGTCATGGGAACTTGACGAAGAGATTGACATCCCATAAAGGGAATACCATCAGGTACATACATCCTAATGGTATTCCCTTTATGAGAATACCATCAGGATGTTAATTGATTAAAATGTGTAGTATAAGTTGGACTCCTGTTTGGACAAAAGCGGAATAAATATTACAGCACACTTCTTCCCACATTTTTCTCATTAAATGTCTATCATGATATTCTGGCTTAGAAGTATTTATCGTAAATAAATTGCTGAGCTGTTTTGTACTTCTTGTATTAACATCGATCTCTAGCGCCATACTATACCTCCACCACTTAACGAGTGCAGATTGCAGGTTAAAGTGTGCGCCGTCTGCGTTAACGCTCATTGAAACAAACGTTCTATTTTTTTCGTGCACTTTTTGTACGACGCGGCGCGGCGCGGTCTGCAAGAATCACGCGGATTTTTTATCTGCCGGACTTTTTGTGCGTCGTATGCGTTACTGCATATAATTACATAGGTTCTATTTGACAGACTGAAAAGTGCGCCGTGGATAGTACGTCGTCTGCGCCGCACCTTAGGGGTATGAAAAATAGTTTACATTCTATTCTCAGACCAACTGAATATACATACAAAATTTCATAAGAATCGGTCAAGCCGTTTCGTAAGAGTATGGCGACAAACACTGTGACACGAGAATGTTATATATTAGACAACAACTTTTAAATCCGTCCATCCATCCATCCATCAGCCCCTCGACGCCCACTGCTGGACATAGGCCTCCCCAAGAAATGGAGGATAGTGTCGTAATCGCCACGCTTGGCAGGCGGGTGGGCGATCGCAGTGGATGTTGTTAATACTCGAGGGAGTGCTGCTGCCCACTCGTACGCTGCCCACGTATTTCCTCAGTCGGCTCTTACGGCTCCCATGGGTGGAGAGGGGTGGGAAAATTCTAAAGCCGGCCCCACACGGCTAACTCAACTCCGTACGTGAGCTTAATGACACTATTCAGAAAGTACGAGAGAACAAAGACGGTCAATAAGTTTTTCAAAAGAGATTTTGCTATTATTAGGCACCTTGATACGTTGCGAAAAACAATACTTATTTATTTTATTTATTTATAAGGCACACAAAACAAGGCATCGTACAAACAATTCTAAATTTACAATGAGAGTAGGTACTTAAGCTTACCATTGTCTCTAAATATGTGTATACAATATGATCAAAAAAAAAACGGTACGAAACAGAGGTGATATAAAATGAGACTTAATTATCTAATTTAAACGTCTATAAAATTAGGTTTGCAGTTAACGTTTACATTTATAAGACTTTATCAAGAAGATAATGCAAAACAATATCAAAAGAACGCAATAATGTCCTATTGTAATTATAATTATTACACAGGATTGAGACAACAGCTTTCTCGTGCCTGTTTCGACATGATATGCCTAACAACATTTCTAAACTGTGGCAGTTTACTGTTAAATATGTCTAAGTCCTTGAAGAGCTCTGCCAATAACTCGTTGTACAAGCGACACATTCTTACAACGGGATTATAAAACGAGGTGTTATTAATGTGAACATCCAAAATAAAACTTTTGAGGTAAGGCTGACATGATCTAAACTTGATGTTAAAATTAATCAAGGACAACAGGTCGGGGCAGTCGATAACAGAGTGGAGAATCTTGTGGAGACACACGAGATCGAAATACTTACGCCGCGACTCCAAACTGAGTATTTTAAACTTGTGCAACTGTTGCCCATATGAGCAACGTTCGCGATTTAGTGCATATCTGAAACATAATACCCGAAAGCATTTCTTTTGGATACGTTCAATATGAACTCGGTCAATATGAACTGTATAAAAAGGTGACCATACAGGGGAATTGTATTCTAGTATATTTCGAACCAAACCATAATACAGACAAAGCAAACTACGAGGTTTATTCAAATCTTTAGTAATTCTCAGTATGAAGCCAAGAAGTTTGGCGCTTCTACTAATAATATAATCATAATGCATGTGAAATGTTAGTTTTTCATCAAATATAACTCCCCGATCCCTCACGATATGTTTTCTTTCAATTGTTTGTCCGTTAATATTGTATTCAAATAATATCTTATTAATTTTGTTGGTAAAAGAAATGCTACAACATTTAGCAACATTAAGTAACACATTGTTGTCTACACACCAATCGCTAACAAACTCAAGATCCCTCTGAAGAACTTCAGCGTCATGAGTACTATTTACGATTGAGTAAAACTTGAGATCATCAGCATACAATAGACATGGACTTATCAGTCTGTTAATGAGATCATTAATAAAGACTACAAAGAACAATGGACCCAAATGTGAGCCCTGAGGAACACCTGAGGAAGCAATTATAGGAGTGGACACTTCTCCTTTGATACATAAAAGTTGACTTCTTCGATCCAAATAAGACTTGACCCACCTTAGCAGATCACCATGTATACCATACGATGATAATTTAGTACATAATAAACTGGAACAGCATTTGTGTTCTTTTTGCTATTAACATACCTTCAAAAATTTTTAGGAGATGCAGGTTCGAATCCTGCTCGTGACTGTTATTTCCGATTTCACATTTTTCACTTTGTGTTTAATGTATGTTGCGAAGCATGTCAAATGCTAAAATATATATATAAAAATATCTAAATATTTATAGGGTTTGCGTCATTATTAGGTAAAATCATAATTGTAAAATTAAGTTTACCTGGTCGGTATAATGTATGAAAATACTTGCGACAGATGGTGCAGGCGTCACCCAAAGACGTTAAGTATGAATGTGTTATCGAAATTAGCAGTCAGGAGCAAGGGTCACGATGGCTGAATTGGCAAAGTATCTGGACGGAATCCAGGAGATGCAAGTTCGAATCCTGCTCGTGACTGTTATTTTCGATTTCACATTTTTCACTTTGTGTTTAATGTATGTTGCTAAGCATGTCAAATGCTAAAAATATATATAAAAATATCTAAATATTTATAGGGTTTGCGTCATTATTAGGTAAAATCTTAATTGTAAAATTAAGTTTACCTGGTCGGTATAATGTATGAAAATACTTCCGACAGATGCTGCAGGCGTCACCCAAAGACGTTAAGTATGAATGTGTTATCGAAATTAGCAGTCAGGAGCAAGGGTCATGATGGCTGAATTGGCAAAGCATCTGGACGGTATCCAGGAGATGCAGGTTCGAATCCTGCTCGTGACTGTTATTTTTCGATTTCACATTTTTCACTTTGTGTTTAATGTATGTTGCTAAGCATGTCAAATGCTAAAAATATATATAAAGATATCTAAATATAGTTTGACAGTTATGATAAATACTAAACGAAATGAGTGCAGGAAAGCGTAATCTGCACTCATTTATAGTAAACACTTTAGTGCCTAATTGTAGATCTTCTCTGTTTTATACATCAACTGCCTCTGTGGTGCAGCGGTAGTGTAAGCGACTGCTGATCATGAGGTCTCGGATTCGATTTCCGAGCGTGGAGGGCAGTGTTATTGAGCTTTTTCGTAAAAAGAAATATTTTCAGTAGCTGCCCGGAGTTCAGAATGTGCCCGGTAGACGGCAATAGGCTCGCCCCCTATTACGTGGGACTTAAATATAGCTGGTGAATCGTGGGTGTGTAATACATGTCTGCCTTCCCCATCGGGGAATACAGGCGTGATGGTATGTTTTTTTTATACACAAATGTTTATAACACATAATTATACTAGGCTATACGGCTTGATGGTGAGTAGCCTATAGACCAAAGGCAACCTTAGCGAGTAATCCACCCAAGAAAAGCTATATCGTATGGCTTTTAAGAATAAGGAATTATGAAGAAGAATGATGATATAGAGGAGATGAGGAAGTGATCAGTTAAAATAATAGGAAGGGAAAGAGTAATTTAGAGATAGAAACACACATATTTAGACTTTTCTTAATTAAGAATGTTTTAATTTTATATTTGATATAGGATAGGTTGTACACATAGGTACATTTCAATGGTTTTATAAAATCACGAGTAAAATAGGGGTCGAATTTAGAAATTAAATCTTTAACGATGACGAAGTTGCGGGTATCAGCTAGTACATATATATTTATATATATATACTGTTTTTATTTAAAAACAAAACCTATATGTGTGCAATTCACACACGGCAGAAGTGAAACTTCTGAAAAGTAGTCTACGAGAGATTGAGATGGATATAGATTATAGAGCATCAGGAGTATTAGGATAAATGTAAGGTTTATTATTTTTTTACCAAGCTTAAAATGACCTCTCATTTATTAAATTTAATGGAGCATTAAAATTCATTTAAATTTTGTTTTCTGCAACGATATAATAGATCCCGTAGGAATTTTGGTAAGAGATCTTGTAAACCTCACCATAGCAACATAAATAACAAAAGTACATGATTCACTTCGGGGGTAGGTGAGAAAATTACTTTATAACTGGCATGGAAATACCAAGTGAACATAGCAAAACAGAGATATTAGTTTATTATTTAATGCATATCACTTTTTCAAACTTAATATTATGTACACCGTGGTCATATGGTTTAAGTATTTATCACGCAAACCGGAGACCGAGGTTTCAAATGAACTGCCAAGGAATACTTTGTGTGACAAAAAAGATTATTTCAAAGTTAATATAACTTTAATGGACTTTTCTGCAGCTGACTGTCAATCCTATACATTTATGTATTTGTTTCTTTATCGTGACGCATTTTCGTTTCACAGAGTTTCAAATCACGATTCTAAAGAAGTATTGACTTTAAAAAAAAAATCACGTATAGATCAAAATTTTGGCAGGAATACGTAATTTACATTTTTAAGTAGATATATTGATTTTTTTAATCGCTTCTATAAAGCAAAAACGTGATGAGCAAATTTCTGAATTTAGCCACTGATTCCACTACTCTAGTCTTCAAAAATTGGTGGTAGCTTAACACTTCTTTCAAATTATTTTTTTATTAAAACTTAGTTCATATTATTTATTAATTATATTTAATTCAAAAATAATAATCTATTAGCTCAACGATACAATTCACAAGTTACTTAGTTTTCACTTCTATCGATCGTTCGATCTCGATGACGCAAGATCCATGATTTTTGTTCACCCATAAAGTAGGTACTAACGCGCCTAAAGAAGATCGGAGCGTGCGGTGACGATAACGCGAGTTCCGTGATTTTTGTTTACCCAAAAAATCATGGAACTCGCGTCATCGTCACCGAACGCAAAAAAATAACATCTTAAATATTAAGTAACTGTAATTAAAAAAAAAATACTTTTACGTTAGTATAATAAAATAAGTGAAGAAATATAAAGTTTTTAGCAATAAATATAGGCATTTTAACTGCTAATGGAAAAATAAGTTTGTAGTTATTACTACTGAGTGTAATTTACTTTAAAAAGTAAATTAAGACTTAAAAAGCAGCTAATAAAGTAATACTGGATCAAAAGTCAGCCTCACTGAAAAAAGATTTGACTCGAAAATCTGGAGCTATATGAATACTGAATACTATTAAAATTTAAAATTTGTCAGTAAAGCTAAAATTCTGTGTTTGATAGTCTTGTGGTTTGCCTCCTTTTATTATGTTGAGTCTGATGAAGCTTATCGCAGGATTCCACCTTGATGGTAAGCTACAGCCGTCTTGTAGATATCGCTGTTCTTTTGCGAGCATTATTAAGGCAACAGACTACATCCTGCCAATGCTGTTGTGGTGATGGGTACGTCAGATTATAATGCAAAAGTGAAGACCTGTTTTCGGGTACACCTGCTTGCAAAAAGGTCGAAACGGATCCAACCAACCGTACACTAACCATAACATGGAAATGTTAGTCAAACGTTCAGTAAAAACTCCGAAACCATTTTATGCAAAATCACTGATATACAAACTAAACGCACCACATATTTGAATGTTGGATGTTTGTCCGTAAATCATGGCTAAATGCCTTAATGGATTTAGAATGAAATTTGGTACATTCAGAGATAGACACTGCATTGAAAAAGGATGGTATACCAAGATTAGGTAGCTCACATATTATTCATTTTTCAGTATAAACAGACCTCACGACTACACGGATTTAAACAATATATGGTATGCAGATAAAAAAATAACATACACGATCATAAGGAATGCCGACAGAAGTAAAAACTTAAAAGAAAAAACCATAAGTCTTAATATTATATATCTAAATAGATCGTATATGTACTGTGGGTGTTAATCGTTAAAGATGTTAAATTCACATACATTTTAATAGTTTTCTATAACGTTAGCAATCATAGAATGTAACTTGGCTAGGCCCACTGGATGTGTCATGTTGTTCATTTTTGTAACTTATAAATTCGGATTATGGACAGACGGTGATTGATTGATCAAATGATTTTAATAGATGGCGTTGTATTTTGTATTAAATACTAGCAGTAAATTTCGCATACACAGTATGGTAGTGACGCGAACTCGTTACATTTTTCCAAATTTGCCCAGATAGAAGTTTCCACTTCAATTATAGTTTATATAGGTTCATATTGTTATCCCGATAAAGAGTTTTACGCCTAAATGCACACTTTTGTTCCCCGGACACTGCCCCGGAGTCCAACTTTGGCAAAATCTACTACTTATATTATAATTTTGTTAAATTTAGGCATAGTAGGCTAGGTGAAGCTGAAATCTTTAAAGTAGCTTTAAATTGAGTCAATTTAATAATTTCTAAAATATAATATGCGCAAAATAATTTGTCATCAACTTCCCAGTTTAAGCACTGTGGTCGGAACTTTGAATAATTCCATTAAACATTCTCTCGATCGAACTTCGGCCTAATCTTCATTAACAAACCTCTAAGGTGAAATAATTTGCTTTATGCTAAGCGATTCAATTTAATATTATTATTGTACCTGTGAGGAACATTTATTTTGAGTTACTCGTTTGGAATTTTGCCTAAATTATATAAAAAAGCTAATATTCATTTGAACATTATTATATTATATTTATAATATATTAAAATTTTAGTCGTTTTCACGACTTTTTAAAATAACAACTTCAACAGTGCTCTGTACCCTAGTATCGATACGATACCGATCTATGTATCACAAGCAAATATCAAATACTTTGGAAAATCCAAAAGTGCACGCCTCATAATCTTCATTTTTCACAATAAAATTGATTATTTGATAAGTAACTAATAAAGTATTGGTCTTACCAAGTAGCTTTCAATTAATCACATATATAGCGCTAATTTCATGGTTTTCATGTCTTATACGCCATCTGGCGCTAATTTTAAGAAGTACTTGTATATTGGTCTATAGAAATAGTTCTCAAACTTCTCACAAAATAAGGATAGCGCTGGTTTTAGTGTCAAATCCAGCGTAAATATTCACTATTTTTTTGTTTATTTAATAACAATTAAACCACATCGAATCAGACCGTGAAAAGTGATAGGGCTCTATTCGTAGTTGTACTGTATTGTAAAATAAAAAAAAATAAAAAGTGTTCAACTACTCGGAGCTGGGTATTAGCTGCCTACCTATTTATTTTTCTCAAGTCATATTAATAGCCTCGTTGAAGACGAACATGAAATCATTGTCAGTTATCATTTGGATTAATCTATTCACACCTCTTGGGTCATCCAGCTTTAGTAAATGTAATATTTATTTATATATTTGTGTCTCAGTGATTTCTCGTCTCATACTTCATTTATCAAGAGATGTCGTTAAACATTTTGTCTGTATTTTAGCACTTGACATGCTCAGCTACTTTAAAGTACAAATTATTTATGAATGTGGAAAAATAGAACTTTAGTGCGAGTGGGAATCGAACCTGCGTCCTTTCCAATCCTGGGAAGTGCTCTAAGCCGCTGAGCTGTCGCACTGACCTTCGTTCCTACCCAATCATACAACACAATCTCTTTTTCCACATTCACAAATAATTTGTACTTTAAAGTTGTCATTAACCTTAATAATATTGTTTTTTTATAAGTAAGGAAATTATCAGTTTTATATAGGTATTGAGACAAAGAAGACGATCTAGTCAAAGTCAAAGGGAGCCGTGTGATGCGAGCGGCACAGGACTGCTCATTGTGGGGATCTCTGATATCTGAGATAAAAATAACTTTTACATCCCATCATTCATATCTACCCAATAGAGAGACTTAAGATTAAGTCTCTTTAGTGGGTATTAAGAGATTTAAATAATAATTATGTTATATAAAAATGTGTAAGTACAAAATTAAATAATAGATAACATGATATAAAAAAAAAAGTAATTTTGTGATCTCTCTGCCTACTCTGCAAGGGAGATGGCGTGATGATAAGTCAGTAAGCTGTAGCCTGTAATAATTTTATGCTACCCCAAAGTTGCAAACGCTAATGTATTTAATTATTGTATTTTAGTGAGTTTTACTTTTATTTTGTATGGATCTAATGGATTGTATGGATGTAATATCTAATAAGAATTAAGATCTTTTAATTTAAAAACTTGAACTTTCTACATTGCAGAAGCGACTTAGTGTATTTTGATGGGATTAACCAATTTCTACTTTGAGGCGGTTATCTCGCCTCAAAGTAGAAATCAACCTTTTTTTTTTATTTTTTTATTTTTATTTTAGGTGGGCAAAAATGTCCTACCGCACACCCCGCTGTCCGGGGAGACAACGGGGTAGTGTGGGGCTCTCACCCACTAAAAACCCACCGTGCGCCTCCACCCGCCCTTGCTACGGCGGATCACGGGTACCGCGTCGTTACGACCGCGATCCGCAGGCGGCAGCCCCTTCGGGCACCCTCTCTTGAGCGACGCCTCGCGCACTTGGACGTCGTGCCTTCGCGGTAGGCTTCCGCGGACGGCAGGGTAATCCCCGACCCCACCGTCCGCGGCCTCAGCTAGGGCGGCATCAGGCGCAGGTAAGCGTGCGCACGCCACCCCGCGCGCCGGCGGCGAATCGGGTCCGCGAAGGAGGATTCCTCCCGGGCCCTCTCCGCCACCTCCTTCCGCGAGATGACAGCCTCGCAGAAGGCGGCGACCGCGGTCCAGGCCCTGTCACTGCCAACCATCGCTCGCGCAACAGCCGGCAGCGACAGGTCCACGCCTATGACTGCAACGAGTTCCCGGCGCTGCACATCCCAGGACGGGCACGACTCGAGCGTGTGCTGCGCCGAGTCCTCGTCGCAGCCGCAGTGGTGATAGCCTGGGGTCGTCTCCCTCCTAGCGATCATGTGCAGGTATTTGCCGAAGCAACCATGCCCCGACAAAACCTGCACCAACCGGAAGGTGAGGATCCCGTGCTGTCGCCCTGCCCATTCTCCCAAAATCGGCTGGAGCGCCCCCACGGTCCAGAGACCGGCCCGGGGCGTCTCCAGCCGAGAATTCCACTTTAGGACGGTGGCGCGGCGGGCATCTTCCCGCCACGATGACATTGCGCTCGGCGAGGAGCGGCTGCCCCCCACCCGCGCCGTCGACGCCCGCTGATAGACGTCGGCGAGCACCTCCGCCTCCAGATCCCACGGGGGGGTTCCGGCCAACACAGGCTGCATCGGTCGAGACCGTGCGGTACCCGCGTATTGCCCTGACCGCTACGACCCTCTGTGGATGCCACAGAAGGGCCCTATTGCGAGCGGCCAGGGACTCCGCCCACACGGGCGCGCCGTACAGTGCCATCGACCGTACTACCCCCGCGTAGAGTCGTCGACACGCGAGACTCGGTCCGCCCAAATTCGGCATCAGTCGCCCGAGGGCGGACGCCGTGCCGACGAGCTTTGGCGCAAGACGGCGGAAGTGCTCGTCAAAGTGCCACCGTCCGTCCAATACCAGGCCCAGATATTTGATGTGGGCCTGGATTGGCAAGCCCACCCCATTGACCGTTATCGAGGCGCTGGAGGGCGGGCCCCGTCGGCGCCCATGGAAGAGTAGGGCCTCCGACTTTTCAAGGGCCACTCTAAGCCCCAGCGCCTTGATCCGCCTGACCACCTCCGCGGTACCTGAGGTGGCCAGCGTTGCCGCCTCCTCGAGGGTCCAGCCCCGGACTGTGACGAGCGTGTCATCTGCGTAGCAAATTACGCTCAGCCCGGGGGGGAGCCGGCCACGGAGGAGCCAGTCGTAGCCGATGTCCCACAGGAGCGGCCCAAGAATCGAACCCTGCGGGACGCCGTACGACATAGCCCTCCTTACAACGTCCCCTTCCCGGTCCGCGAAGAGGACGCTGCGGCCGTCGAGGTAGTCTGCCACCAGCCGCCTCAGGTAGAGGGGCACTCCATGGTACCGGAGTGCCTCCCTGATGCAGCCGAATGGCAGACTATTGAAGGCGTTAGCGATGTCGAGCGATACCGCCAACAGCACTTCCCTCGAGGTGACGGCCTCCGCAGCCGCGGTCTTCAGGCGCAGAATGGCGTTGACCGTAGACCGACCCGCCTGATATCCAAACTGGGCGTCGAACAGGTCGGGGCCAACCGCTCCTAGGTGCCGGACGATGCGGGCAGCGACTACCCGCTCGAGGAGTTTGCCCGCCTCGTCCAGCAACACGATGGGCCTGAAGGTCGAGACCGTATTCGGAGGCCGTCCCGGCTTCGGCAGGAGCACGAGCTTCCCTTCCTTCCAGCCGTCCGGACACCAGGCAAGCGCCGAACAGCTCCCCAAGGCGGGGGCTCAAGGTGGTCGAGGACCAGGGCCAACACTCGGGCGGGAACCCCGTCCGGCCCGGGGGCGGCGCCTCTCCGCATACGCGCTGTCGCCGCCCCCATTTCCGCCGTCGTCACGGGCGGTACCTCCCCGTCGTCGGCCTCCCGGTCATCATCTGGCGGAGCCATGACCGGGGGCGTGTGCACCGCCCGTGAGGGGAAAAGTCCCTCGACCACCTCAGAGAGGAAGCCCGGCTGGAGGGTATCCGTAAGGGGGGGGCCTGGGCGGGGAGCTTGTTAAGCGCCGCGCGGTACGGGCGTCCCCAGGGGTCACGCTCGAGACCCTCCTGCATCTCCTGCCTTTTCGCATCTTTGGCGCGACAGATGGCCAGCTTTAACGCGGCGCGCGCACTGCTGTACGCCGCATACAGCCGGCCCTCCCGCTCTTCTTCGCGGTTTCAACGACGGCGGCTGCGGGTGTAGGACCTCCGGGCACGAATACAGGCCGCACGGAGGTCCACCAGCTCCGGGGACCACCAGTAGACCCCCTTCCGTCGAGGCGGGCGCCGCACACGGGGCATGGGCGCATCGCAGATCTGCGTAAGCATGCCGCGAATGCGGCCAGCCTCGGCGTCCACGTCTTCCGTCAGGGGGGGAGGCAGCCAAGATTGAAAAATGTCCGCCTCCACTAGCAGGTCCCGGTCGAGCCTACCCACAGCCCATCGCGGAAAAGCGGGAGTTCTGTACGCCGCGTGACCCCTGCTGGCACCCTGAAGGGCCCGGGAGACCTCTATCTGAATGTATCTGTGGTCAGATAGGGTCTTGACCTCCTCCAGGACTCGCCAGTTACTTACGCGTGCGGCGACACCGGGGCTAGCGAACGAAAGGTCCACTATCGACCCGCCCCAGGGTCGCACGCACGTTTGGGCGGACCCTCGGTTGAGTAACACGAGGTCCACCGCTGCCGCCCACTCTTGGACCGCCGCACCTCGGGGGTCCGTTCTGGGGGACCCCCACGCCGTTGATTTGGCATTGAAGTCCCCCAGCACGAGCACAGGGCTCGGTGCTATACGCCGTATCGAGTTCTCCAGGTTGTGCAGGAAGACCTCGAAAGCCGCCAGACTACGACTAGGGGAGAAGTACACGCCATACAGCGTAACCCCTCCCCATTCGGCCGCCACATATCCCGAGCCCTGGTCTTTGAGTGACAAGGGCGGGGAATGCGGCGCCGCCGAGCAGACGACTGCCACGGAGCCATCCCCGCTATCCGCCCAATTGGGGCGATCCGGGACTATGTAGGGCTCCGCGGCTACGGCAACACCGATCGACCGCTCCGCCATGGATTGCAGGAAGAGGTCCTGCGCCCTGGCGGAATGGCCCTGATTCTCCTGGAGGAGGATAGCGTCGTGATCCGTTATTGAACCACGATATCCTCCTCCATGCGCTGCGGCGGTCCAGCCGCGCCGGGTTGGGCAGCCGGGGCCGATTGGCTGCCCACCCCCCTCTTAGGGCCTGACTTGGCCGGAGGCCTGCACCCCACCCACCCCATACAGTGGTTGGCGGGGCGATTGCCCGCCGCACACGCGGTGCAGTGTGGGGTGGCAGAACAGGCAGCCGCCTGGTGCCCTGCCTGACCGCAGCGGAAACAAAGCCCGCTGCAGTCAAAGCAGTTTGTGCACAGCGGCCGGGTGTGACCGACCGCCATGCACTTGTAACACCTGGCAGGCCGGGGCTCCAGCGCGATTACTCGCGCGGCGCTCCAGCCCACCAGAAGTCTACCGGCGGCGACCTAATCCTTGGCCGCCGCGACAGGGCACGAGACCCAGACGGCACCCACACCACCTGGACCTGGGCGAATGGTGCCCACCCGGACGGCGCTGATAGGAGACCCGGTTTTCGAGACGATTGCCTCCCGGATCTCTTCCGCCGTAACGGAATCGTCCAGCCCGAAAACGCGCAGTTCGGCGCACTTCACGGGTCTGGCGACCCGGACACCACTCTCCTCTGGGAACAGGCCCAGCAGCCTCGCGGCCATTGCATCGGCCGTCTTGGCGCCCTCTGGTACCAGGTACTCGAAAATCCGAGCACCTGTCCGGGCTTGGCGGGAGCGAGCGGAAACGTCCCCGAGATCGGAGACGTTTATCTCCCGCCGGGCACGCTTCAAGACGGCCTCGTAGGTCAGGCCCTTTTCTTTTCCCTCAGGCAGCACGGTGATCACCACCGCAGCTGCCTTCGGGACCTTCAGTTTGCGCGACTTCCTTTTCTGCGGCTTTGGGGCTTCCCTTCTCGTATTAGTTTGCGCTGCTTCGCGCCCCGGGGCAAGTAGAAATCAACCTACTATATGAAAAGAAAGCTAATCTTAGTTCAGTATTTATAAACCATTGAACGCCTTTGAACAAATTAAAATTGCTTGGAAATTATATAAATACTTTCTTAACATACATTAGAAAACCCAAAAGAGTATGTACAAAAAAAAAAACTAAACGTCGCGGGACGTCTAGCAGATGTGAAAACTTCGAAATTACTTTGTAGAAATAAAATGATCATAACTTGACAAAGTACTCCTCAAGACGAATCAAACGAGTATTAACTCGATAGGGTTGCGTAGTTTCATTACAGAGTTACTGTAGCCACCTCCATCGTCATACCCTGGATACCATCTAGAGACAAAGTACTCTAAACACAAAGTGAAAAATGTGAAATCGAAAATAACAGTCACGAGCAGGATTCGAACCTGCATCTCCTGGATACCGACCAGATGCTTTGCCAATTCAGCCATCGTGACCCTTGCTCCTGACTGCTAATCTCGATAACACATTCATACTTAACATCTTTTGGGTGACGCCTGCACCATCTGTCGGAAGTATTTTCATACATTATACCGACCAGGTAAACTTAATTTTACAATTAAGATTTTACCTAATAATGACGCAAGCCCTATAAATATTTAGATATTTTTATATATATTTTTAGCATTTGACATGCTTAGCAACATACATTAAACACAAAGTGAAAAAAGTTGCTAAGCATGTCAAGTGCTGAAAATATATATAAAAATATCTAAATATGACAAAGTACTCGTCAAGACAAATCATACGAGCCCAAACTCAATGGAGTTATGTCGTTTTATAACGGAGTTCCTATGGCCACCTTCTAGCTCCATCATCAGACTCTGGATACCATCTAAAGACAAAGTACTCGTCAAGACGAATCAAATGATTCCAAACCAATGGGGTTGCGTCGTTTCATTGCAGAGTTACTGTGGCCACCTTCCAGCTCCATCATCAGACCCTGGATATCATCTAGGACTGAAGTTCTAGTCAGGAAATTTCAAACGAACCCTAACTCAGTGGAGTTACGCCATTTTATTACAAAGTTTCGCATGGCCACCTTCCAGCTCCATCATCAGACCCTGGATACCATCTAAAGACAAAGTACTTATCAAGACGAATCAAACGTGTCCAAACTCGACGGGGTTGCGTCATTTCATTATAGAGTTACTGTGGCCACCTTCCAGCTTCATCATCAGCCCCTAGATACCATCTAGAGACAAAGTACTCGACAAGACAAATCATACGAGCCCAAACTCCATCATCAGATCAGCTCCATGTCATCACAATCAACAATGCAATAGCATTGTCACGTGATATACACATGCGTCTAAAATTTCAGCTCAATCAGAAACCGGGAAGTGTGTCAAATTTTACTTGCAAGATTTGAACGGGACAAGTACAATAAAAGCGTCACCACGCTAACAGCCGATTTTACCCTCCCTCCGCATTAGATGTTTCACATCAAAAACTTTATCTAATGAACTCCAGATCGTAATTTCGACCACGGCGACCAATGTTAAGATACACTAGCTATGAATGCAGTAGATTTTATAGTGCACGAGTGTGCATGTAGACACAAGTGGATTCTCTGTTCCCTCTCATAGCCCAAAAGGACGGCATTTCAGCACGACCGTTGAGAGATCAACTGCGATCAACGGCTTTACGTAAATTCTGAGGAACGGACTTGAAAAACCGTTGACTTCTTAAACCCGAGCAACTCGAGGAATTCTGAATTTCTTGACAAAATAATTAATAAAATGGTGTAATAATTATTTTTGCCTAGTTCAATGCATCTACGTTGAGTCTTATAATCTGAATTTATCTCATCCTGGTTCGAGACTCCTACGCCATGGCGGCGTAGTATTGGATTATGGATTATTTTTATTACCTACGTGTAATGTATATTGCATACTTAACATTACAATAGCCATGTTAATAAGATTCGTTTCTCAGGTAAAATGTAACTAAAATCTACTGTAATTCGTGGAGTTCCTGAATAAGTTCCAACAAAATCCTAATGAATTTATGTGTCGAAGTAAAACACAAAGATTTTTCTTTGATAGCGAAATAGAAAATATCTAGCAAATGGAAAACCGTAATTCCAACGAGTAACTACAAGCTACACTCACCGTAATGGTTTATTTTCTGCTCAGTAATAACAACTAAGCTTTTAAATACCCCTTATCTAGATGTACGAGTAAGTATAAAGTAAATAGTGTTTTTTGTAAAAAATTCAAGGTAATAAATATATAATATATAATGAGGCGTGGACGGTAACACAAAGAGTATTTTGTACAAACTTACCACCAAAGGGAATTGAAAAAAACTTTTTGGGTTCATCATTCTAAAATTTGAGGAGGTTATCGTATAGTTACGTCCTCAGATGATATAGGTACTATCTTTAAAGAAGAAAATCAAGAAAAAGTTCCCCCTAACCAAGAATGCTGTATTCAAAATGTCTAGACTAAAAATGAAGTAAACGTGATAGATTTCGTAAAAGTTATTTTATTTCATAATGTAGGTACCTAGTGGTAGAACCTTGCTTATCCCAGCATGAATGGGCTGGCTTGATTGAGAAAGTATCACCTTCTCACAAAAGGTCTGAGTGAAACGACGGTTGCTACTCTTTTGTTTGGTGAGTGAGAGCGCCGGAAGCCCAAGTATTATCCTCTCCTTAGTATCCTTCCTATCCTTTCCTTAATATCCTTCCTATCTACCTCCTATTCGTTTCCTTGGAGATGGTAACGCGCGAATAATACCTCTGGTGTTGCTAGCTGCTGTAGGCTACAGTAAACGCTTACTATCTGGTGGGCTGTATGCTTGTTTGGCACTCAAGGAGTATAAAAAGTTGTAAATCAGAATCATGTAAATATCAGAAAGTATTAAGAAACCATAATGAACATTCCTCTATGTTACAAATTCCAATGTAAAAAGGATGATTATTGTTTAAATTGAATTCTCTTCACCACTTTAGAGCACACTTCTAATTTAACCGGGTTAGTAACCTATAGGTCCTCGTAATTATAAGTTAAGAACATAATATCCTAATAAAGAAGCAAGAATATCTAATTAAAATGCTATAATACAATTAATCTGCCTCTCGAGATCTGCCTCCACTGGTTATTGTTAGTATTGAAGATGGCATCTGAACTTGAAAGGTCTTTTGCGTTGTTTGGTTCTATTGTTCAGTGCTTAATTTGTAATGCTATAAATTGTCTAAATGAAAGGCTTTATTATATCGACTATATAGTTTCTATAACAAAATTACGTCGATCGGATACTACGTAACTTTGTGAAGGAAGAATAGAGAAACAAACAAAATAAAAAGTTTGAAAATGTTAAATAGAAAATGATCCATCCATCCATCAGCCTTTCATCGTCCACTGCTGGACATAGGCCTCCCCAAAATGGGGGTTTTACCATAATCGCCACGCTTGGCAGGCGGGTTGGCGCAAACCCTATAAATATTTGGATATTTTTATATATATTTTTAGCATTTGACATGCTTAACACTATACATTTAACACAAAGTGAAAAATGTGAAATCGAAAATAACAGTGACGTATGAAAATACTTCCGTAAGATGGCGCAGGCGTCACCCAAAGACGTTAAGTATGAATGTGTTATCGAAATTAGCAAACGAGAAAGTGGCCATTGCACACACCAAAAGCACCTTTCAAATAAAAACTAATTTTCCAAATCGGCTTATAAATTATGAAGTTATGAGGTAACAAACATAAAAAATAAACTAACTTGAGAACCTCGTCATTTCTCTTCGAAGTCAGTTAATACAGATGCAATGAGCATGATATAGATATTTAAAGGTTATTAAATTTCATGTCAGGAATATAGAAACCCTTATTTAAAATAGAAAATACGTGGGACATAGTCGGCGAACCGTGGATGTCTAATACACCTCTGCCTACGTAGACTGGCGTGAGACTGTGCTTTTTTGTGTTTGTTGTTAGAATTACATATTTCGACTTTCGGTATTATGAAAGGTATTAAAGGTTTCGTTGATTTAACATAATCGTTCTCGAAAGGGTTAAAATTACTATTCATCTGTTTTTGTAGATAATAAGAAGTATTTTGAAAATTAATAATATCGCGTATATAAATGACATCATACCGATAACTCCGGGCAAAGATGGTACCATCCATCCATCCATCAGCCTTTTAAAGTCCACTGCTGGACATAGGCCTCCCCAAGAATGGGGGATAGTGCCGTAATCGCCACGCTTGGCAGGCGGGTTGGCGATCGCAGTGGATGTTGTTAATACTCGAAGGAGTGCTGCTGCCCACTACCGGTATTCCCTCAGTCGGCTCTTACGACTCCCATAGGTGGAGAGGGGTGGGACAATTCTAAAGCCGGCCCCACACGGCTAAAGATGGTACCAAATAACTATTATAATATACCCCATAAAAATTCGTCCACGACAGGTTACAAATTTAGTAATTTTTTGCGGCCATCGGAGCATTAACAACACGACAAAAACATGACGGTTGTTTCAATCCATTGTAGTGTTTGGAGTAAATCTATGATTAAAATTGCAACTTTCATGACAAACCGATACAAATTGGGTGTTTAGAATCGAGTACTGAACCCATGGTATCAATTATCGGTATGATGTCATTTACACCCTGTATATTACGAGACCGGCCGTGTGGGGCCGGCTTTAGAATTGTCCTACCCTTCTCTACCCATGGGAGTCGTAAGAGCCGAGAGAAGGATACCGGGGGAGTGGGCAGCAGCACTCCCTCGAGTAGTAACAACATCCACTGCGATCGCCAACCCACCTGCCAAGCGTGGCGATTACGGCATTATCCCCCATGACGGGACCGCTCGTTGTGGCGTTCTCTTGGGGAGGCCTATGTCCAGTAGTGGACGTTGAAAGGTTGATGGATGGATGGATATTATGGGAATCATTTTATGTTTAAATTGCCATACCTAAAGGAGTTTTAGGTTCTTGTTCTTAAAGAAAATATATCTCAACCGTGTTTATCTCACAAAAGAACTTATCTAAATATATATTTATACATAGCATCACTTCTGTATTTCTCAAAGGGGTAGGCAGAGGTGTATTACACACCCACGGTTCGCCAGCTATGTTTAAGCCCTACGTAATAGGGGACGCGCCTAGTGCGCTCTACCGGGAACATTTCCAAACTCCGAGCTGCTACCGAGAATTTTTCTTTTTACGAAAAAGCTCAATAGCACTGCCCGACCCGGGGATTGAACCCGAAACCTCACGATCAGCAGTCACTCACCCTACCGCTGCACCACAGAGTATATTTATAAGTCTGCCAATACGATAAGCTACTTAGAATAAGATTTTATATAAACAAAAACACATGTAAATATTTCAATGGTACACGAAAATAATAGCTTTCAATATTTCGCTACACGAGAAGGGCGTCGCTTCCACGCTTCGAAAACACTTACGGGGATAAGTATCGTGTTTTGCTGATCTCTATTTTAGCAATATTGTGTATTCAGAAGAATATATATTTTGTATTATTATCATATATTCATGTAATATTTGTTTCTTTTTATTGTCTAAACGTGTCTCAATATAGGGAACACGCCTGATACACCGCCGCTCAACATATAGGTACTCTTGTGATGATTCCACATAGGGTTTTGTTTTGGGTAAAATATCCACAAAGAATATCTAATTGTTACTTAAATATTAAGAGATTTAGATAGTTCGTTAAGAACAAGTTAAAGCAAAATGTGAGCGAGTTATTTCTTAATTTAGTTTTGGAGATACCAACTATAATTAGTTTTTAAGTAGATTCGTTCCTTAATGTAAGATAATTGTTCAAAACGTAGTGCAAATTCAATTTATTACTCCCCGTAAACGATATTCACATTTTCTTACATCTTCTAATCTCCTGAATTTCCCATAATAATTCATAAAAGTTTCCCCCTTGCTTTGTGGTAAATTGTAAAGAAGTATCTAACACATTTTTAATTTTCGGCAAAGTTGGTAAAGTTTCACAAAGGAGTTTGTACCAAGCTTAATGTTATGAGATATTAATATCACAAGAGATACAAGTCTTAAGTTACCAGTGCTTTATTTTTGGTTAAAATATTTTAATATTTTGATAAAAAACTTCATTCATAACTGGTCAAGCGGCAGGAAGCTTTGGATGCAGACTGCAAAAGACCTAATTGTCGTGCTCTCTAAGGAATCTTATGTCTAGTAGTGGACGATAAAAGGCTGATAGATAGATGATGGTAATATAAAAAAAATAAAGCTTTTCTGTCCTTTTTAAATTACGTATATACAAATACGTGTGTAAATACACTCATTTGTCAATTAAGATTTGGGTATGAAATTCTTCGTTTATTGACTTACGAGGCAAATTTTTATTAGCGGGCAGGGCAGCTATTCCGCTACTTTCTCTTTCTTTACTTATTTACAGCAGGAACCATCCATTTTTCCAGTAAAAAAGTAGTAGTATCTAGTCCTTTTCTAGGTTTTAGACTTTATACTAAATATCATGCTAATCGGTTGAGCAGTTACGGGGTGAAAGCGTAATAAACAAATAAATAAACAAACTCACTTCGGCATTTATTATATTAATGGTTAGTCTACCTGTGAGATGTGAGCTATTTTTATATTATAACCTATTAATTTTAGCTTGAGACAAAATGTAAACAACAAAACAAATATTTCTCAAAGAGTCCACATTCACTTACGTTTTAGATCGCGAATAATTCAATACAACAATAACAAAACAATTTATAAATAACACGTAACGAAAAAAGAAACTTGTCAAAAGTAACACGGAAATGATGTGACATCGACAAAAATAATTCGAAACAGCATTTCCGTATCAATAACTTTATCGATAGTAAAATAGCGGGTATACCTCAATCGTAGACAAAACGAGGTATGCATTCTGTACACTATAATTCGGTAGTATCAAAATGCATTCAAAATTTTAGAATTTAGATTTAATAGCATGTCAAATATGTACTCGTAATTTATAATAATAAGTTTGCTTATTTGTGAAGCTTTCACGTCGTAACTAATGAATCAAACATCATGAAATTTTATATAATCATATAGTCTGGAGTCCAAAAAAGGAAATACCTGTAGGATACAAATTTTTGTCTATGCGCACGAAGTCGCGGGCAGAATCTAGTTTCATAAAAATTAAGAAAGTCATGAGATGCATTGTGATATTCAATTTCAAATAAAATAAAAAAGTAAGTTCTTCGTGAATAGTACCGTTAAATACCACTTACAGTATTAGTACCTGGATGACCGAGCTTTGCTCGGTATTGCACGCCTCATAGGCGAAGCGTTGATTATTTTTTTAGTTTCATGCAGAACAACTGATTTCTCAAACTTAAAATGTCTCTATTGCACGCCTCACAAGCGAAGCGTTGAGGTGGGTTCTACTCCCGTTTTTATCATATATTGCATTTGTAAAATAATACACATATCAAGAAAAAACACTTATTTTTAACACTCATGATATTTTTGATGCCATTTTTGTTATATAAACTAGTTAAAAAACTGTTAGAAAAGTCCGTGTGTAGTAGGTAATATATATTGTTATTAAATAAACAAAAAAATTGTGAATATTTACGCTCGATTCGACATTAAAACCAGCGCTATCCTTATTTCGTGAGAACTATTACTATATACCAATATAGGAGTACTTCTTAAAATTAGCGCTACATAAGACATGAAAACCACAGTACTTTTTGAAATTAGCGCTATCTATGTGATTTATTGAAAACTACTTAGTAAGACCAATACATTATTAGTTACTTATCAAATAATCAATTTTATTGTGAAAAATGAAGATAATGAGATGTGCACTTTTGTATTTTCCAAAGTATTAATTTTTTATTGGTACGTGAGGTTGGTAAGTGAGAGCTCTCCCCTCCTTATTATCCTTCCTATGCTCTCCTTATTATCCTTTTCTCCACCTCCTATACCTTTTCTTAGAGATGGCTATGTGCGAGTGATGCCTCTGGTTTTGCTGGCGTCTATAAGCTATGGTAACCGCTTACCATCAAGCGGGCCGTACCTAAACTTGTTTTTAATTGGGTATAATTATGAAAATAATAAACTTATCAATAAGTTAGCTACAGTATTTAACATTTCGACCTTGAACATCTCACTAACGATGGGGCGATGTGCATGTCATTGAAGGTTGGAAGCATCACCGCAGAGAGCGTCTCGAAGCGCTCGTCAACCAAATTACTAGCAGTCTCAAGTAGATCGCTTGTTAGATCAACCTAAACCGATTTATTTGTATGAAATAAAATTTACAATTTGAAAATAAATTAAAGTAATGACAACAGCATATCTAATTGTTTAGTTTCTATTTATTATTTTTACAACTATTCAATAAAAAGTATATGGGTGATTTGAGTGAATAAGCTTTAATCTTTTAATACGATCGGTAAATAATATGATTATCAATTACAATTTTATTATTAAATTATATAGAACATTTTTCGATTAATGTAAACTGTAGAAGATCACATCCCTTGCGATACAAAAATAGATACTTACTGCACTGTGTCTTGCAGCCGACTTCAGACACAAAGATCCGTTGTGACTACCGTAACAAAAAAGTTTTGACACTTCAACAATTGTATTCATCTGCTCGCAAATTCGAAGTGGGTCAAATAATATAAATACATCAAGCGTAAGCGCATCAAGGCGTAGGACAAAAGGCAAACAAACTATAAGAGGCACTTTTTTATTTGAAAATATTAAATGAAAATAATTGTGGAAGTGATACCCTAATCTAATACCTTTAAACAAGCAATTTTTGTAATATACATATATATATATGGACTTAATAAAGAGAGCAGACTGAGCCTTGCTAACAAAAGATTGTGTCACTCAGAGTCAGCCAGTTCGCTGACACGTACATGCTGACACGCACACATTCACACCTCAGTCGGCCATTGCGCGAGTAAACGTTATCACAGTCGGTACGTCTACGCTGCAAAAAAAAATATCAAAATAAAACATATCTTGTGTGGTGAAATGGTGAAAAACCGTAGTGACCGAAAGAAAAAATCCAGGAGTCACGTTTCATAGGTAAATGAATAATTTAATCAATTAGTTCCCGATTTTATACATGAAAATTTATATTATGTGTTCCGTTTGACGTCCGAAGTCCTTTATGAAAGTACATCGTCTTCCTTCCGTTATTGGTCGCTAAACATGCTACTTCCGCTTTCTTAACTGCGCCCCCTATAACACTTTCTGTAACTAAACTGATATGCTAGACAAGCCGCTACTTTCGTCATTGTTGCGTCGTTTTTGAAACCGTGCACTGGTCGTTAGCAAAGTTTAATATAAATTTAATTATATTGTTGTATTTTTCGAGATTTAAGTAGAAAGTTAATTTCAATCCGCTTCATCTACCCTCAAAATGAGTGGTAACGAGGATATCGCGCCTCAAAAAGAAAGTTCGAGTGATAGTTCTTCCGATTTATCGTCAAATTTATTGGAATGTGAGCAAGAGGAACCACCAAGGAAACGCCGAAAGCTGAGTTTGGAAAAAAGGTTTGAGTTATTGTCACAGCAACTGGTGAGTCATGTGAACAATATTTTAACACACCCTCTCTTCATACGTCGGTACAAATAACCGACGAACCGTTTTTACGACCACCAAAAATAAACGCTGGTAATATTGTAAACTTGAACGTCTGTGTGAAAGAGCCTGTTGTACCAAAAGCAATTCAGACACGTGCCGACAAAATTAAGGCTATGCAAAGATTTGATTCACTAGATTGGAATGCAGTTCGCTATAAAGATATTCAAAAAAGGTATGTAACGTTTCCGGCTTTTACTGAATTAAGAGTAAATGAGGAGCTGCGATGTCTAGAAGATACCTCTGCCCCATTACGTTGGTTCCAGATGGAACGTAGCTTTGCTGCACTGTCTAATGCTTTCTTGGCACAAAACAAATCGGTAAACATAGCCTTACAAGCTCTTGTTGATTGGTCGACTTCAACGGACGTAAAGCTTACCGCTTCATCTATTTTTGAAAAATTAAACCAATTATTTGGAAATGATTCTGACTATAAGACTGTGTCGCGCGATATTCTTCAAATAATTTGTGGCAAACTAGCTGAGGTTTTGGAATTACGCCGTAGGGATCTTTTGAAAAAATTAAAACATAAGTATATGAGAGAAGATCTGGGCGAGATACCCCCTTCTTGTGATTATATGTTTAATCCAGAGGCTTTATCGACATATATACAGAAAATTGGTGGTGTGGACAAATTACATAAGCAGGCGTCGCCTGCTACCCGCAACCGACCTAAATCTGCACTAGAACCCTCGACCTCAGCTGATACAAAGTCGTTTCGTCCCCGAGTTATTACCAGGACAATTAAGCAAGCCGAAAACTAGGAATCTAAGTGTTTTTGCCCCAATAACTCCTCGAGAAAGAAAAGGGAAGGGATAAAGATAAAACCGGGAGGAGGTCGTGAAACTATAATAAATGACTAGACAAGCTTTTCGGGCGGCGTCTAAGACAATATCTCAATATTTGGAATCTCTTCAACGCACCAAATACAATATTGAAATTAATAACAGGTATCAGAATTTCCTTCAACGAGACGCCGTCGTTAGTTTTTCCAACCCTGGATGTTTTAACAAAGTTTCAAACTCCAATATCACATTTAATGTCGATAGAAATTCAGAACTTAATTCGGTTGAAAGTCTTAGAACCTGCTCCTCTAAGCCCGTCTTTCATCTCGCCTCTTTTCATAATTCCCAAAACCAACGGGAAAAATCGGACAATTTTCAACCTCAAGGCATTACATCGGTACATGAAACCAAAACATTTTCATCTTTTCCATCACCACAAAGTACCAGATTTTTTACAACAAGGAGATTGGATGGCCAAATTAGATATAAGCCAGGCCTACTATCATTTGTCAGTAAAAATGCAACACAGAAGGTTTCTTCGCATCAGTTATCAAGGTCGTCTGCTCCAAATGACATGTCTGCCGTGTGGGCTGGCTGCGGCACCTCGGATTTTTGCGTCTGTAACAAACTGGACTGCCGAAATACTTCGCAAGAAAGGCTTGCGACTAGTTGTTTATCTAGATGACTATCTGATCGTGAACCAAAACAGAGATATTCTCACAGGTCACGTGAGGGATGCCATAAATTTTTTAAGCAGTCTGGGCTGGTGTATCAATATGGAAAAATCCGTGACCACACCAATGAGGTCAATCGAATTTCTCGGTATCCTATGGGACACCAAATTGAACACCAAATCCCTACCCTCAAGACAAAATAATAAGAGTTCATCAGAACTTACTTGTTCGTTTGGTAGCTGGCATTTGGAACCTAAAGCAGGCGCAACGCCTCTTAGGACATCTCAACTTTGCGACCTTCATCACCCACCGGGGAACGTTGCATTGCCGAACGCTGCAGCGCCAAAGCAACAAACTTCGGAAACATCCGAAATTGGCTGTGCAGTATTCAGTCGAGGTACGAACAGAGCTAGAATGGTGGTTAGAGAACATCAGTCAGAAAACACCAATTCATCCCCAGAGAATGCCCACGAACCACGTCATTACCGACGCGTCGGACATTCAATGGGGAGCCCTTGTGAACAACTGCAAAGTGCAAGACACATGGGAACACCACCAGAGAAAATGGCACTGCAATCTAAAAGAAATGTTTGCTGTGATAGCTGCTATATCATCCAAGGCAGCAATACTCAAAGATTCGACAGTAATTCTTCAGAGTGACAACAGAACCGTAGTCTCATATATAAAGAACGAGGGAGGAACCCGGTCACTCCAACTACTAGATCTGACTCGAAATCTGCTAACCCTAGTAGACAAACTCAATGTTGTACTTCGCCCACACTACTTACCGGGACAGTACAACACCGAAGCCGACCACCTCTCGCGCAATCGCGCCGGCTCAGAGTGGCATCTCACAGACGGAATAACTTCGAGAATATTCCGTCTGTGCGGAGTGCCAGACATAGACTTGTTCGCGTCAAGGACCATTCATGTCGTAGCAAACTATGCTACTCTAGACTTATCAAACTCGAACGCCTGTTTTCACGACGCGTTCAGCAAATCCTGGCATTACCACCTGGCATGGTTGTTCCCACCGCCCAGTTTGATACCCAGGGTATTGTCCCACCTCAACACGGCCTCCGGTCAGAACATACTAGTGGCATCCAAGTGGAAGAAGGCCTTTTGGAAGCCCGATCTGAAAATTCGGGCCCTATAACGTCCTGTGAAACTCAGAAATCTCAAAACCACTCTGATGAACACAATGACTATGCTACTACCAGCTCAAGTCAGCAATCTACACTTGAAAGCCTGGCTTATTTCGGGTGGGATACGCTGACGGAGACTTGGACGTCGCAAGAGAAGCAGTTATTGTCAACGCGTTGGAGACAGTCTACGATAAGAACATACGCCCCCATTTGGAAGAAGTGGCAAAGGTTTTGTCAGGAAAATAGCATTAATTCTCGATTACCTGAGCCTACAAATGTAGCTAGATATCTCGGCCATCTGTATTGGTCTCTCATACCGGACAATACTAGTTCATAAATCGGTTATAGCATCAGTTTGCGAAACTATGTCCGATATTAAAATCATATCAAACCCAATAGTGAAACACATACTTAGAGCTATATCCTTGGCAAAGCCTGCGCCCCGTCAATTACCAATATGGGATGCAAGAATTTTGATTTGATTGAAAAATTATAATACGGACTTGAACAGTTTATATCAAGTATCCAGGCACACAGCGGCGATTCTGCTATTATCTTCGGGTCGTAGAGTGCACGACCTTACTCTTTTACATATTGATAGTAATCATTTTATTGATAATAATGATTCTATTACCTTTCATCCCACATTTGGTTCGAAAACCGATTCATTGTCATATCGTCAATCAAGTTGGAAATTCCTGGTCGCCCCTGAACGATGCATCGATGCTGTGTATTGGCTACGCACTTTAGTAGAAATGACTCGGCAAACTCAAGGGAATATTACTAATCTGTTCTTAGCAACCAGAGGCCCCATAAAGCCAGCTACAGCAGCGATGATTGGTGGTTGGACAAAGCGACTTTTGGCTGAGTCTGGTCTGGTCTGGCCTCGGCTGGAAGTTGTAGGTCAGCAGTATCATCTTTAAATTGGGTAGAAAATTACCATATAAATGATATTCTAGCTAAAGCTAATTGGCGACATGCAGATACATTTAGAAAATTTTATCAAAAACATATTATAAATAATTCAAATAGAAGAAATAAGCTCGGAAAAATCTCTATCTCTGTATTTTCACCCGGAAACCAATTTACCGTGATTACTATGGCATTACGTAAGCCAGTTGATAATTTAATCTATATCCACTTTGTATCTGTGTTTTTATTTACTTAATTAAATAATTTGAATCACATTGTTGCGTTATATATTACCTTACTGAAAAAACAAGCCACCAGGAGATAACAAACAGTCTCTCATAAAGGACTTTGGACGTCAAATGGAACACATAATATAGAAAATTTACCTCAAATAAAATTTGTATTATGTTTCCATGGAAGTCCGAAGTCCGTGTGATGTCTTCCTGGTGCTACATCATTATGAGCTGCACAATGACGAAAGTGGCGGCTTGTCTTTAGCATATCAGTTTAGTTACAGAAAGTGTTATAGGGGGCGCTGTAGGCGCAGTTAAGAAAGCGGAAGTAGCATGTTTAGCGACCAATAACGGAAGGAAGACGATGTACTCTCATAAAGGACTTCGGACGTCCATGGAAACATAATACAAATTTTATTTGAGGTAAAATTTCTATATTAATTCACCAGAACAAAATAATTCATCACAATGCCAGTATTGATCATACTCGCTAGTGGAAATTATACGAAATATGGGAATTTTATAGTTTATATTTATGAGGTACTATTTGTTTAGGTTAAATTACTATACTTTGATTTTTTATTTTGTAGACTAAAATGATATTTGATTGCCACGTATCATTAATAGTGTTGTTGTAGTCTGAGTTATCGAAAACACATAATTAATATTTTTTTTTATTATAATAAATTTTCTGATGGTTTATTAATTTGAACTTGCGTTGATCAGTAGTATAAGTAGCATGAATTTATTATTGTAGCATTTAAAAAATCTAAATTAAAGTAATCATACCTATTTTAATATGTTTTCTATACTATTATGAAGCTGTAACATAGCTGTCTGTATATTTAAGATATTTTAGAAAAAATGACTGTAATAGACTAAACAGCATTGGGACAACTTCTCGGCAGTCATCACCTCAACCAGAAGGCACGTGTCGCAATAAACAACGCAGTACTTGTCCCAACGTTATTGTATTGAAGCGAGAGTTGGGTATGCAAAAAGGAGCATGAGAATAAAATCAATGTGGTCGAAATGCGATCTCTGCGGAGAATCTGTGGATTGAAGCTGACTGACCGCATTCGTAACGACGATGTAAGAAGGCGAGTAGGTATGAAAGAGAGTATTAGTGTAAAGATGCGAAAGGGAATGCTCCGATGGTTCGGACATGTGGAAAGAATGCCGGACGAGCGACTGTTGAAAAGATATACAATGCGAAAGTGGAAGGATGTAGGTACAGGGGGAGACTGAAACTCACCTACCTAGACCAAATCGGTCATCTGTTGAAAAAAGTTGGAGTCAGAAGTCTCCGAAACCATCGAGTGCGTATGAAGAGAATTATGATTGTTGAGGAAGCGAGAGATGTATACAATAATAGAGCCTTTTGGCACTCTATTCTCTCTGCCTACTCCGCAAGGAAAATGGCGTGGTGATGAGTAAGTTAGTATAAACAATATGGTCCAGCCATACTAACGCACATGGAATGTTCTGGAACAAACTGTTGTGCTTGTAACGCCGTAGTGGTGAATAGACAAAATAAATTAGTGAATTTTTTTCTCTATAACGCTGTAAAACACTTTTCACCGCTAGATGGATTTTGATCTAGGGGTGGAGCTATTATTGTACCTCGTCCCCCGAACACCCGCATTTAGCGACGCTTCGTTCTAAAGAGATTTTTCCGTTTTTTTGCTTTGTACTCCGTGCTTTCTGTAGTCCGTGCTTACTAGGTATGTATAAGTTAAAGTACAAATTATTTGTAAATAAAGAAAAAGAGATTTTTAGTAGGAGCGGGAATCGAACCCGCATCTTTTCCAATCCGGGGAAGTGCTCTATGCCACTAAGTTATTCTACTGATCTTTCGATCATCCCAATTTCTTAATCACATTTGTCTTACGACCAGCGCCATCTATCGGCAAGCATTACATGCATCCAATATACTCGTAGTAAGTTTAATTTTGCAATTAAAATTCATACTATTTGGCGTGATTTTTTAAACATTTTAGAACTATTTCTTTTAGCAATTGACATGCTCCGCTACTTTTTAAAGTACAAATTATTTGTGAATAAAGAAAAAGAGATTTTTTGTAGGAGCGGGAATCGAACCCGCATCACGCGATGCATGTAATGCTTGCCAATAGATGGCGTTGGTCGTAAGACAAATGTGATTAAGAAATTGGGATGATCGAAAGATCAGTAGGATAGCTTCGTGGCTTAGATCACTTCCCCGGATTGAAAAAGATGCGGGTTTGATTCCCGTTCCTATTAAAAATCTGTTTTTCTTTATTCACAAATAATTTGTACTTTAAAAAGTAGCGGAGCATGTCAATTGCTAAAAGAAATAGATCTAAAATATGTGTAAGTTGTTGTTATTTAAACACTAATGGCTGCTCGATTGCTATTTCTTAAGTCACTAGTTGGAATCCAATTCGTAATTATATATTTCTTTATATTCAAGCAGGTCAAGTACTTTTTGGATATCAATATCCAACAAACTACTCGTGACTAACAACATAGCTACTCTTGATAAATAACATAATGTTACTAATATTATGGGAAACAGGCAAGCTCTTGTTAAACATAATTGCCAAACACCTTGTAATAACAGAAATTAACATACCGTTCATGATGAAACATGCAGCTTCATATATATTTTTTTAAAATATATGTTGTAGATTTTGAAATAAAACTTCGTTTACGGAATCTATCGCGTTTACTTAATTTTACTACTATCCCGACGTTTCGAATACTTTACAGCTTTCATGATCACGGGTGGACTTAGATGATAGACGTCCAAGGCTGATATATTATTTCAACGGTGTCATCTACCCACAGTATATGATTTTACAAAATTTTTGGTTTATTTATTTTAACCCACCTAATATTCGTTTAGAAACACAATTAAAATATTTCCTTCAAATTTTTTATGCTTACAATGTATGAGACTTTAAGTTAGTATATTAAAATGAGCATAATACTCCTTTTTATACTACAATTTTTTGTTTTTATTTAGTGCTCAAGAATGTCAGTGAATAAGTAATTCCGTATAAAAATTTCATAATCCATAATAGTTGTTGCCTACTGAGTTTTCTGGCCGGATCTTTCTCAGTCAGGCCGGGTTCCGATCCGGTGGTAGCTTTTTAGTCTTAGCTTTTGGCAAAATCAATATATTTATTAATATAAACTAATAACCAAGATTGTCTTCTTACTGGTAGTAATTGGTAGTTTATGGTAGAATTTTTGAGCACTAAATAGAAACAAAAAAGTTTAGTTTAAAGAGGAGTATTATACTTATTTTAATATACTAACTTAAAGTCTCATACATTGTAAGCATAAAAAATTTGAAGGAAATATTTCAATTGTGTTTCTAAACGAATATTAGGTGGGTTAAAATAAATAAACCAAAAATTTTGTAAAATCATATACTGTGGGTAGATGAGACCGTTGAAATAACATATCAGCGGGTGGAGTCAGGAGTCTCCGAAAACGGCGAGCGTGTATGAAGAGAGTTATGAATGTTGAGGAAGCGAGAGATGTATGCAAAAAAAGAGCCTCTTGGCACTCTGTTCTCTCGGCCTACGCCGCAAGGGAAATGGCGTGATGATAAGTAAGTAAGTTTATATAGCTTTTAACTTTGCAGCGTGTATACATAAAGAAGCAACTATTTACACTTAGTCGCACTGACGATAAAATGCCGGAACAACAAAAGTATGTTGATAAATTTTGCAAAATATACCATCTTATCATGACCTGCCATAGTTTAAAAAGTAAAACCGCACCCGTTGTATTGAAAGACAATATTCGATATCTTGGGGGTCTGTAGAAAACAGTGTTTTGGAAACCAGGCCACAAGTAGTGGAAAATAGTAAATGGCTTGGAAAAATCAACGAGCATTAAGAAAGTTGTGCTTCCTTAGAGCTTTAATACGGTATGCAAAAGAATATATATAGTAATTGATAGATCACATTTACATTTCAATGTTTCGCTGATCTAGTTCTATCCTTATGTAATTTAGAACAAAGAGATGTCGGTTGGTGCAACAGTTTTTGAAGTGAAAACTTCTTGAGGCGCGTTGAGCATTTTTTGAGTGAACAAAAATCATGAAAGTCGCGTCATCGTCACCGAACGCTCCGATCTTCTTAGGCGCGTTGAGTACTTTTTGGGTGAACAAAAATCGTGGAACTCGCGTCATCGTCACCGAACGCTCTGATAGAAGTGAAAACTAAGTAACTTGTGAATTGTATCGTCAAGCTATTATATTACTATTTTTGAATTATTTCTGGTTTGTAAGTAAGAAGTGTTAATGACCAATTAATCGGTCATTAGTTACTTAGTTTTCACTTCTATCGGCAGTCCCCAAAGACTGCCCCGTATATTTTTTTTTACAAGATGACATCGTGCAATTAGAGATAATTATTGATCGCGGGGGACATTACAAACATAGAATTTCACGGACACAAAGAACACCCAGACTCAGAACAACCATTTGTGGATTACACAAAGAGTTGTCCTGTGTGGAAATCGAACCCACAACACTCAGGCGGGAGGCCGGTATCTAAAACACTCCGCCATCTGTACAGTCAGTATTTAGGTATTCGTTGCGCGTGGGAATAAGTTACATAAATAAAATTTGCTTTTTTACACTTTGTTACTTAAGTTCCCCCCTTTGGCGATAAACGCGAGAAGACAATTTTCTTTTTATATACTCTTGGTAGTCTTTGGCTTTTCTTATTATCCCTCGGGTATATTTACCACATTTTTGATGAATGAGTCTGTTACGTAGTGTGACGAAAATTAGTCTACTACATCACACTTTTTACTTATTAAGGGGTGAACAATGTACCTATTCGAATTCCCTGTCGTTGGCGTCAAAGAGCAGGGTAGCGTAGGATCCTCACGCATTAAAATAATCCGCAGTATGCCGTTTCTCCGCCTATATTGGCCAAACGCAACTGGTTCTATCTAATGTATTCACTACCCTCTTTTTTTGTTAAGGCGCGAAAAAATGTTCCTAACCGCACGCCCCGTCGTTCGGGGCAACGAACAGGGTAGTGTGGGGCCTTCGCCCACTAAAGAAACCCGCCGTCTGCCGTTTCTCCGCCTTTATTGGCGGGCCACTGAAACTATGTTACATCCCTTTGGTGGTATGTATTCACCATATGTGGAAAAAATTTAAGTCATATAATCTTTCCGTAATGTTAATCCAGGGGCCATGTGGGGCCAGCTTTAGAATTGTCCCACCTCTCTCCTCTGATGGGAGTCGTAAGAGCTGACTGAGGGAATGCCAGGGAGAGTGGGCACCAGCACTCCCTTGAGTATTAACAACATCCACTGCGATCGCCAACGCGCCTGCCAAGCGTGGCACTATACCCCCAATTTGGGGAGGCCTATGTCCAGCAGTGGACGTCCCAAGCGTGGCGATTACGGCACTATACCCCCAATTTGGGGAGGCCTATGTCCAGCAGTGGACGTCGAAAGGCTGATGGATGGATGGATGGAAATCCAGTGCCTATAAGTACTAAAAGTAGCATAAAGGACCAAGTTTAAAAAGTCCGCTTTCATCTGTATCATACCTCTAGTAAATCACAATGTTACTGCATGATGTTGGCACAATTGCAGTCGTGTATTTCAACTTAACTAGGACATACAATATATGCAAGTAGATTAAACGAACCGTTATCGCTTTGTGAATACAAGACGTGACTTTAAAAGCGTTACTTCCCCCCATCATGTACAAGTTAGCTTTGCAACAGCATACATTGTTAAGTAAGAGTGTAAGAGAATGTGAACACGTCAGGTACGTTTCATTGCGCGCAATAAACCTTCTAACTGAAATTTGTTGACACAATAGTTTGATATGCTATTATTTCATAGCTTCACGGCAAATGTCACATCTATACTATCTTTTTTTTGTTAAAGCGGGAAAAAATGTTTCTAACCGCACACCCCGTCGTTCGGGGCAACGAACAGGATAACTTTATTGGCGGGCTACTGGAACTATGTTACATTCCTTCGGTGGTCCGCCGGCGGACATCCAGACTACCTAGCCTGTGGTAGATGCCTAACACTTATAGGTAACGACCATGCGGTCGATTTACGGGTGTAGATTAAGAAGAAAAACTACAACAGAACAATATTACTATAAGGATATATTATAGAAACGACAAGGTATTAAGAAATATACTAGATTTCAGGTCGTATAGGTCTTTTAGGCACAAACGGAGGTGAGTATCCAAATATGATGTATATGGCTACTCAACTTAGTGACGGCGTCGGAGCGTGGGAGAGAGGGCCGCTGCGCGACACACCGGTGTATATATATGGTCACACGGGGTGAGACTTGAAGTCCAGGTGGCGTATGTGGATGAGGCAGCGCTGGCGCGACATATCACGTCACAACAATAAAGCTTTTAAATTGGTATATTACTAAAAAAAATTGTGGAAATGAAAAAAGAGATACTGCAAGCATGATTTCAACCTGCGCTTCTCCCATTCCCGGTGGCAACTAACATAATGGGCCTGACTGCACAAGCCCCGAGAAAAGAAAAATCTTTTGACGTGACAACGTCTAATAAATCGATGAACGCCGGCTGCACGCACGAAAAAGGATGACTCATTGTCCCGTTACGCTCATTGTACGCTTGCGCCGTATCCAATTTTATTCATAAACGTATGCAATTATTTCAGCAATGTTTTGTTATGACGTTGTCACGTTAAACTATCGTCCGTAAACCTACTTTACAGACAACCATTCGTTTTTTTAGGGCACGCATGTTTCATAATTTCACCTTTTATTCTCCATACTAAGGGGTCACAAAATGTTGTTAACTACTAATTAATGTATATAGAAACTTATTAATTAACTGTGTTTTAACTATTTATTAAATCGTATACTATAACAGTGAGCCTAAGACTTGTGCTTATAGACCAGCAAGTACGAATTTGCTAAGATTTAAAAATTGTTTTTGCCCGCCGCTCCAACGCAGGCAAAACTAGTTTTTAATTACATCACTGGTTCCAGACATATTAGCGAGATGAAATGTTTATGTAGATCATAAATATAATATAGAGCCATGAAACAAAAATAGTTAATTAGAAAGGTAACTAAATGTTGCCAGTTTTTACGTGTAACCTCTTCCTATTATCTTACGTATACTCTCCTTAATATCCTACCTACCCTCTCCTTAATATCCACCTCCTATCCCTTTCCTTGGAGGTGGTGACGCTCGAGTGATGCCTCTGGTGATGCTAGCGTCTATAGGCTACGGTAACCGCTTACCATCAGGTGAGCCGTATGCTTATTTGCTACCCACGTATATAAAAAAAGACAACAATTTAAAAAGAATGGTTTGAGCTTAGAGACTCCTAAATAGCATAATACTGCATTTTCTTAAACATATTTTACATACAGATACAGCTCTGTTGGAGTTTTATATTTGGCATAGATTTAGATGGTAAAAGTATACCTAATGGTTGGTCCATGGCGTGGCTACAGGGTTTAATTTGCATGGATTTATAAAACCGTAGGGCAGAAAAAAATAGTTCAAAGTTTGTGTTTACCGTTTCTGCCTGCCATTAGTTTTGTTCACGCAAAGCTACTTCAAATAAGCATAGATCCTTCTACTATAAACACGAGGTTTAATACCTTTGAAAATCTGCATGATAAGACATAAGATACAAGTTATTTGCGCAGTAGAAGCCAAAATATAATACACCCATTGAACTTCTATCATATATGTCCTACCAAGCTTAAACTATGATATGTAAACGTTGAGTTATAATGCAAAGTGTATCCAACCTATTTGCATAATAATTGGTACCGTACCGACACAAGACCTTTCAAAGACCTCAACCTTAATTTGCATTCGGTTAGATATTTCATCAATTTTGGAATGTTGTTTGTAATTTGTGTACTTGGATTTATTACATTTTAACGAGTTTATAATAGTTTCTAACTATCTGTGAGTCACAGATGTTTTTGAAAATATTTAGCTAACTATCTACCACTGAAGTAATGTAACATAGTACCAGTGGCCCGCCAATACAGATGGAGAGATGGCACACGGCGGGTTTATTTAGTGGGTGAGGGCCCCACACTACTCTGTGCGTTGCCCTGAACGACGGGGTGTGCAGTTAAGTACATTTTTTCCCGCTGTAACAAAAAATAAACGCTTCCCACGACATCCGCGGGAAAGATTGGGGTAGACACTTGTATTCTTATTCCGTCACTGTAATATGACATCAAAAGGTTCCAAGATTAGAAATTTTAATAAAGTTCTGCTATTCGCGAGTGAAAGGCGAGGCATCCAATAATTTTAGATTGCTTTGACCTTTAGTATAGTCAAATATTTAGCAGCACAATTATTTAAGTAAGAGCTCAGACAAGGCAATCCATCAAAGCTTAGTTATTCCTGATCGGAAAACTAATAACTTGGCTTCCTACAAGCTTTTAAATATTTATTAAGTTGAAACAGATGGCGCTGTAATTTTGATAACGTCTCCCTAAGAGTGTTGCACGTTCGGTGTTCATGTAGTTCAGACTTATGGCGGCAGACTAGACACGGCTTACCTGATGGTACCTAAGTGGTCTCAGTAATACCAGTGTACACTACTAAGATACTCTCTACCATGAAGATAAGTCGTTATTTGAGAAGCGTAGGAATAGGCTCCGCTTCTCCAGGAACCGAAATAAGATACTTGAAATAAAAAAGGCGATGAGAACTTACTCGTTCGATTTTAACAACAGGAGCTGTCAGTTTAATCAAGTCTAATCAAGAGCTATCAAATAAAAAAATTGCATCAAAATCCGTTAAGTATTTTTGCGTGCTGTGCGAATGAACAAAAGACAAAAAATAAATAAAAAATATGTTTTTTGTTCAGACGCTCGTAACGTAATTTGTGCTCAAATATCTTAAATGTACGAGGCATAGCTCTGTTACAGCTTTATGATACTTAGGATATAGCCATAAATTGGTTGTAGCTTAAAAAATTCTTGAAATACAGGCACTATTCCATATTTAAACACACTATTCAGTTTGGAAACAAAAACAGCTGCTCGGAGACAGTTTGGACTATCTCGACAAATGTGTTGTCGTACGTGCGATACTAAATCTAATAGTTTTAAAAACTATAATTTATATCTGCAGTAGTTCCACTACTTTTGTAATACAAATTAGATGGCTTTGTTGTATATATATACTAGCGTTTATTATTAAACAATTATGGTGGATGTCCATTAGTCCGCACGCACGCGCCGTACGCATCGCATTGAACGCATTTGTCGAAAGGGTGCGTCCATTGCATCCGCATTTTGCTGATGTCAAAGTTTTGCTGATGAGGTTGCCATTAATTAAAAATTGGTTGCCGTGTTTTGTGGTAAAATCTGAAAAATTGCCGTGTCTCATACAAATTCAATCACAATGTAGACTTAAACACACAATTAGATATTGTTCTTATAGTTATAATGATTAAAGGATATTAAATACAAATATATAAGAAAGATATAAAATACAAATATGTAATATCCATACAAAATTCATAAAAATATTTCAGATTAACAGACAGATTTTAGGGGTAGTAGGCTGTTAGGTGTCACTGTTTTTCCTCTGCATATTATTTTACAATCTTCTTTCGCTATTTTCGTTCATGCTTGTAAGTCTCCTAACAGTAGAATGAATATCGTAAGTACGCATGAAAGAACGAAAACGATCTATTGAAGAACATCTAATCTTCCGGGAAATTCTTCACTAGTGCCATGTCCATTATTAACTTATCATACTAGCGATGTGAATTCAATAATCAACTAGTGTGAAGTCCAATGGTGCTATAGGTTGTATTAAATTACGTTATTGAGTAGCTGTATCCCGCGAGTTTGAAAAGGCGATCTTCCAAAATCGATCCTTTTTTTGACAACTAACTACTAACTGCTATTACTACTTTTCCTAACCTCTCTTCAGTATCCTTTGAGAGAATACTCTTCCTATTATACTTCCTCTGCACCTCCTACCCCTTTTCTTGGAAATGGCGACGCGCAAGCGATGATTGGTGTTGCTAGCGTTTGTAGGCCACGGTAACCGCTTACCAGATGGGCCGCTTATCAGCTGCGCCATATGCTTGTTTGCTACCCACGTAGTATAAAAAAGGTAGTACCTTTCTTAGGTACATTTATCAAATAATTAAGTAAGCATTTAAGGTAAGTAGTGTTATCTACTCAAACACTAAAAGTCTTATTTAATAAACTATCCCACTGCTGGGCACAAGCTTCTTTGAATTTCAAGTAAAAGAACCGTCGTCAAGCAAATATATTATTCGAAAATAACAAGGCCAGGACCATTTTGTAGGCAAGTTCTCAGAGCCCAGTGACGAAGCAAGGGTCAATAAAATAAGCAAAACAGTAAAATAAATAATGTTAGTAAAGCTGGAAACGAAAAAGTTATACTGTCAAATGTAGTGTTGCCGTGGTAGCGTTCAAAAAAGAGGATTTCACTTGTGTATCAATTTAGTATATCAGTCGATATACTGGTATAAAAATGTTCTATATTATTTTTCCTCAAATATATTCTTTTTATTAATTCATTACTTTTGAATAAATGATTAATAATGAAACTAAACATTTAGTTTTAATTTTATTTATCAATCCAAATGAGCATTAATTATATTATGAATCGACTAAAGTAATCGATGTCCTTCATCATTTCTCTTTTAATGTTTTTTTCGATTTCTAGATTGCAAAATGAGCTAGTTTTTTTAAATTTTATATTAGAAAACTATTGCCAATTTTGCCTACTTGTTAACTTCAGGCCCAAAAATCCCACCACTGAAGGAATGTAACATAGTTCCAATGCCTGCCAATAAGGCGTAGAGACACGGCGGGTTTATTTAGTGGGTGAGGGCCCCACACTACCCTGTTGCCCTGAACGACGTGGTGTGTGGTTAAGAACATTTTTTTCCCGCCTTAACAAAAAAAAGAAAGGCACAAAAATCCCATTCTCCTTTCTTATAATGTTTAAATTGTTATGGTACTTAATTGTAATGGGAAAGCAGCTTAACATGCCAATAAACCCTTGATATACAAAAAGAGTACTTATAATGTGAAACACCATTATGATACCAAGCATAAAATTAAATTTGCATTTTTTTATTTGTTTGTTTCTTGTTATTTTTCGTCATTTCTCATAATAAAATTACAATAAAATGTCTTTAAATTTAAAATAATATAACAATTGCGACCTGCTTTCCTTTATATAGTCCCCCTATGTCCCCTGGCGGCCAAAAGGTAGCAGACCCATGGCCTAGATTATAAACTAATTATTAAGTTTATGGGCGCGTCTCGCCAATAAACGTTAAAGTTTGGCGAGTACATTGAAGATTACAATATGTACTACCTATGTCATTGAGATAAATAAATAAAAAAAAAACATTTGGATATTAGAATAACGACAACCCTAGGTGAACCTAAGCGAAAAATGCTGATGACGTCATCCGCATTTAACCAGATAGCTAATATATGCCTGACTGCGGCGCGTGCTTGCGGAACAGTGAACGCAGTGCTAAACAAATTCATGCAGAGCGAACAAAAATGCCTGCCTGCGTTGCGTACGGCGCGGATAAATGGACGCGTAGCTTTAAGAGACAGGATGTTGTCCGTGTGGTGACGGACTAAGAATACAAGTCGTACAAGACGACTAAGGCAAGTAAGCAATTTTATCACCCATTGCATTATTGGTGGTAGGGCTGGGTACTAAGTGAGAGTATTCACTTGCTATGCCCGATAGCAGCCGAACGGATCGGTACCACCGTCTCGTGTGTCTAAGCGGTCTAGAGCACTTTCCTAGATTGGAAGGGACGCAGGTTCGAATCCCGCTCGCAGTGAAAGTTACAAATAATTAGTTCTTTGTTTACTTTTTTAAGTTTTTATGCCGTTACTAATTAAGCGATTATAAAGAAATTTTTCATACTTTTACTGTAGCACCCTGAAAAGCTTTACCTACCTTTTGTCACAGAAATATTTACCTCTACCTTTTGTCACAGAAATATTTATGGTTTCTGTTGGATATCTATTTTGGTATATAGATCATTAATGTAACATAGAATAACTTTTAAGTTTATATTGCATAATATTGACTAACTCTGAAGCCCACCCAGACGAATTTTCAGGCAGTATTTACAAATGCATATTCTCAAAGTAAATTTTAGTTATAAATTTTGCTGTCCTGACGCGGTATTCGAACCTGAGCCCTCATGATCGGCAGTCGCATACACTATCCCCGGACCACAGAAGCTAAGAAAAAGGCCATGTAATGAAAGATTTTAATAAATTCGGCACTTTGAACAACAAAAATATTTGGACATTTATATTGCACAAGATACCTAAGTATTTTTTCTAATACAGAACTTCAAAGGAATATCATTATGATATTCACATAGATAATAAAAACATATTAGGTTTATTTAATAAATACAAGCTCTATTCGTAGTATATCTCTTTTGAAGTGATTAGTCTGGTGGTCATGCGAGGGACCATTGGTTGTCAGCTGTTATAATCCCTATTGTGTACATATATGTATATACTTTTATATAACGTCTTAATATTACGAAGATCTATGATATATGAATATTATTGTATTTAATTTGTTTTGTAGCAGTAGAACCTTGCTTAACCCCCTCTCACAGAAGATCAGCGTGGAATAACTGTAACTACTCGTTTCGTTTCGTAAGGTGAGTGAGAGCGCTGAAAGCCTAATCATGATACAAAGGAGAGAATGAGGATGGTCCTCTTCCACACTAGTAGTATTAAAAAAACTAATATAAATTGTTTTGCATGCCATTACTGTTGTGCAGGTTTCCTCACAATATGTCACTTCACCTCGCAATGATAGTTATAATTTGTGAAGAAAGTACAAACGTAATTTAAAAAGGTGCGGTCAGGCAAAGTTTTGAGCTCAGCTCCCTTAGAGTGTGATTCGCAAAATCGTATCGACATCGTATCGTCTTATTTGTGATTGGTAGATACATAGACGCATGATGTCGTAATAATCGCTCAACCAATCACGATGATATTTCAAGATCTCTCAACCAATGACAATGTCACGATGCGATGTCGATATAATTTAGTGAGTTACATTCTACGGGCCCAGATCGTTTAAATATAGGTATGTGTTCACAATCCTGAGTTTGGCTAACGCTAGGCTATCACAGTATATTAGACAAATAACTATCCGTGTGGTGACGGACTTAGAATAATTATTGCCGTCACCTTTTTTGAAGTAAGTATATATCACCGATTGCAATTACTGGCGGTAGGGCTGGGTGCCAAGTAGGAGTGCTCATATGTTTTCGGGCCGAGCAAGTCGGTACCACCCTCTCCTGTGCGATCATGAAGCACCTTGATATATATCGCAGACACAAAGTACACCCAGATTCAGTACAATCATTTGTTGACACAAAGAGTTGTCCTGTGTGGGAATCGAACCCACAACACTCGGGCGAGAGGCCGGTATCTAAACCCCTCCGCCATCTGTTTTGGTTGTAGTGGGCGATTGGCATTCATTCTTTCATTCTATAGTCCAGCAGAGACGGTTACCACTTACCATCAAGGGGGTCGTGGCTCGTCTGTAATTAGGAGGTAAACTGTGTTCACTTACAGCTCGTTAAAAAAATGTTAGACGTCAAGAGTCTGTTTTATCAGTGCAATAAATGACGTCATTATCTGGGTCGTTATCAATAATGGAATAATATTGCGGTACATTTAAAACATAAATAATTCTGATGAAAGAGTAAAACAGTATAAAGTTATTGTTTATAAACGACAGTTCTTGTCTTCTTTGCACGCATGCTCCATACACAATAAATAATTACGTAATGAATATTTAACATTAATCATCTATAATTTCAGGATACACAGTTTTGTTTAGAAATCGAGGCTTAAGTTGTATATATAAACTTACTTAAATGTATAGCTAGATTCATTTAGCATTAATTTTATACAAAGTTAACAACTTTTAACTGCGTGCGTGAGTGTAATGACACTATTGAGAAAGAACGAGAAAAAATGAGACACGAAATGAGTTTTTCAAAAGAGGTTTTAGTATTATTAATAAATTGCTCGTGCGTCGAAACAACACTGTACGAAACGAGTGCAGGATAGCGTAATGTGTACTCATTTGTAGTAGACACTTTTAGTGCCTAATTGTGGATCTTCTCTTTTCTATACATCAATGACATTTTACAAAACAATATTTATACTATTTATCACTCTATGGAAGCCAGAGTTGGGTATGCCTCATATAAACTTTTTTACAAGATATGTCCCTCCCTTAAAATCCCAATTTTCTAAACCCTGGAATATGTGATTCGGTTTTTATAATAAATAGATACCAATCCAATTGTCAAGTTTCTACTTTTACAAAACCCTTGCCCCCCTGCAAAATTTCAACTGAAACTCATTATTTATGCTCAATAGCGGTACTTATTTTTTTTATTTTCAACTTCAAATAGCAACGAATTTTATACAAAGCAATCAATGAATATCTGCTCGAATTTAATTCTCCAAATTTGGCGGCGTTCGGGTACGGAGCAGACATTGATTGGATAATTCTAGAACTCCCTTGAATGCCCACGATACTTAGTGATGCGATATGTATCGAGAAATCTTACGATTTATGACCAGCCCCCTGAGGCAGAATGTCATATTTAACGTGTCGACCGTATCGAGATCACTGTGATTGGTTGAGAAACCGACTCGTGATGTCACAATAATCCGTTGGCCAATCACGGTGATCGTACAACGATCGACATGTGAGATATGAGATTCTGCCTAACCCCCCAGGATTTTCAAGACGATGTTTGGACCTCCAGTGTTCTCTCCCACCTTACCTGAACTTGAACTACGTTAGATTGATTACAATATTTTTTATACAAATGTCTGTAAAATATTTGCGTTAAATACATATTTTATCCAACTTTTTGCAACATTTCACAACAAAGAATGCTTTCGTTTTTTATATGAACTACATTTTGGGTACCAAATAACCCTTAAAAATGTTCAAATGTCGCACGCGTCTACAGATCAAAGACTTGGTCATCTTTGATGTCGTGAATGCTGCCCTAGTTTTATATAATAATAATTTTTATTGTCTCAAATATTACAAGGTTTTAACGACTAAAATTCACTGGACTCCACACTAAAATAGACGTGTCGTGGAGGAGTTTCTATTCATAGATTATGTAGATTACTAAAATTAGAGACTAGTCAATATACCTACAATTATTAATATTGGCAAACTTGTTAACTGAAAAATTCAACAAGTTTAATTTGCCCACTCGTACCTATGCTAGTTTTCTCTCTTTATGTTTTCTAAATAAACCCTTTTTGATAACTTGAACGAACCAAAAAGTACTGTTTAAAAGTTTCTAACTGAGTTTGTTTTTTAAGTTATCAAACTTCTTAGAAGGATTTGATTTTGTGTGCAAAGAACACACAGTAAAAACAAACGATTGGGACGGATCAATTGAATAAAATGTATGTAAATGTATGCGATAGTAGGCATGGATCTGAAATAAATGTAAATAATAATAGTATCCACATATTGGGTGTCATCATTAGTTGACTGCTATAGCTTTGTCCATAACACTTACCCGGATTGGATGGCATATAAGTTCGAATCTGGTTGTCTGGCAGAAAGGTTGCCTGCAGAAATTGCTATTAGCAATAAGTCCGCCCATTGTGCATTTACTTATAATTTCCATAGTCTAAGTTTCTTTTCATGTAGTTTGGTGTACAATAAAGTATACATTAATTCATTCATTCGAATCCTACACGCAGTAAAACTCTCTTTTTCCACTTTCACAAATAATTGTTTTTTAAAGTAGCTGAGCATGTCAAGCGCTAAAATACAGTTCAAAATAATTTAATAATCAATTTTGGTTATTTCAAAAATAATTCAAATAACTGCATATTTCCAGAATCTTTTTCATATTAAGCACAAAGTGAAAAATGTGAAATCGAAAATAACAGTCACAAGCAGGATTTGAACCTGCATCTCCTGGATACCGTCCAGATGCTTTGCCTATTCAGCCATCGTGAAACTTGCTCCTGACTGCTAATTTCGGTAACACATTCATACTTAACGTCTTTGGGTGACGCCTTTTGGGTGATGGCTGAATTGGCAAAGCATCTGGACGGTATCCAGGAGATGCAGGTTCAAATCCTGCTCGTGACTGTTATTTTCGATTTCACATTTTTCACTTTGTGTTTAATGTATAGTGCTAAGCATGCCAAATGCTAAAAATATATATAAAAAATCTAAATATCTTTTTAATAATTACAATACTTTTAATCTCGGGAAATGAATAAAACGTCTTACAGTAATAGATGGCGTTATTTTATATTGTAGCTATTTTTCTCTATCACAGTACAATCAATATCTCATTTAATTAATTAACCACTCACATGATTATATTTTCTCTCCGGAACCAACTTGAAACGAAGTCGCGTGGAATTCTAAATTGACTGTACAAGTTCTACAAATTAAAATATTCTACAGATAAGGCCTGCTTGGTAGAAAGCTTATGACATTCTTCTATAAAACATAAAATATATCTTTTCAAAAGGAATTCAAGGACCGAAAAAATAAGAATTCTTTATTCATTTTGTAACAGACGTTAAAAAACAACCGCACAACCCTACAACCATTGAAATGAATGCTGATATCATTTCAACTATATACAAAGTAACTCCGCAGTGATTTTACCAGAAAATAAAACAATAACATTGCTATGGTTTTTAATATAAGAAGTCAAGTATCGTAATTACAAGTTTTCTCACGTGCAACGTTCACGCGTGTTAGTGCTTACAAAAAGGGACTGGATTTTTCCCAAACAAAATATTATTCCACAGTGACCGAAAAAATTTCATTTACATTTTTCTTTTACCACTTGGGATGTTGCTAGTATTATAAACCAGCAAATATAAAGCTGATAAAATAAAAAGGTAAAGACTATTTTGTTGTGCGAGAAGCAAAATATTAGAGTACAAATTATCCCTATCCGGGGAAGTGCTTTAATCCACTGAGCTACCGTACTACCTTGCGGTCATACCCAATTTCCTCATTACATTTGTCTTAACGACCAACGCCATCTATCGGAACGTATTCGCAACCGAAGGGACGCAGGTTCGATTCCCGCTCATACTAAAGTTATCTTTTTCCTCATTCACAAATAATAATTTGTACTCTAAAAGTAGCTGAGGATGTCATGTGTTAAAAATATAGATCAAAAAGCAAAATATTACTTTAAATCTGTCAGTGTTAATCATTCACCTTTTAAACACGCTTTTAATAGCTTCGCCTGTATCCTACCTGATTATGACTGACTTCAAAATGTCGGATTGAATAAAAAATGGTAACCATCGCTCATGTGGACTCAACTATACCGAGAGTATTGTCAAGACGCTGCTCACCATTTCATTTCTTAGAAATGAAATGAAAGAATAAAACGGCTATTTTCTGCTACAGCCAAAACACACTAACGTGCTTCATGACCAGTCATACAGAAGACTGTGTTACCGACCCGTTCGTTCTCATTTGTTTGGTACCCAGCCCTACCACCAGTAATGCAATGGGTGATAATTGCTTACTTTCCTTAGTCGCCTTGTACGACACCCGTGGGAAAGGTTGGGGTGGTGACACTTGTATACTTAGTCCATTACCACACGAACATATATATACCTAATTGGATGCTTTTTACTATAATCTTAATGATCAATTTTTTTGCCGTGTTGGGCCGGCACCAAGAATAGCTCCACCCCGTCTCTTCCTATGGGAATCGTAAAAGCCGACTAAGGGATTACCGGGGGACTGGGCAGCAGCGTTCCCCTGTGTACTAAACACATCCACTGCGATCGCCAACCCGCCTGCCAAGCGTGGAATTATGGTAAAACCCCCATTTTGGGGAGGCCTGTGACCAGCAGTGGACGATGAAAGGCTGATGAATGGATGGATAATGATCAATTTCATTATTATTAATTATAACATTATTTTCGAAAGAGTTCGCGTTGCTCTGTTATTTTTAGTTTTTAGCTCGTAGAAAGCGCATTGTTTAAGTTTTTTAAACTGTAAACATGGTGTGATTTTTGTTTTTATTTATCATATTAATACTGTTTACGTAAAAGCAAATATATGGAAGACGCTCATTGATATAATATACAAAAAATCCAGTCGGATATATAACAAACACGTTTATAGTTGAAAACATTTTGCTAAGATTCTTAATAAATAATAACAAAATTGTAAGAATTTATATGTAGGCTGGGAGACTAATCTTCAGACTGTACATTAAACGAGTATATCCTTTTTTTTTTGTTAAGGCGGGAAAAAATGTTCCTAACCGCACACCCCGTCATTCGGGGCAACGAACAGGGTATGCCGGTGTGCCGTCTCTCCGCCTTTATTGGCGGGCCACTGGAACTATGTTACATTCCTTCGGTGGTAAATGAGTATATCCTGCGTCTTAAGAAACAGTACTAATAAGGATAATTTTACTACCGCTTCAGGTTCCGAATACAAGTATCTCCACGTGGTTCCTCAAGGTTTATAGCTACTATATAAGCGCTTTTGCCTACTCTGATAGAATATAAATTCCTGAACGTATCATTCATACAATTTGTTTTTCATTTTTTGAAATGGAATGCGAGATATTATCCTTACATTTTTCTATTTAAATTCGATTTTAGGTTAGATTAATTACCTATTAATGGTAATCAACCCATTGATAATCGATTTACTCTTTTAAATACAATGTATTGAAACCTTCGTCATGTTTTTACTCACGTTGTTAATGATTGGATGGCGGTTAAAAACTTGCCAACTTTGTAACTCGTCGTTGTCGACGGAAATGGTATGGGGCATAATATATACAGTTATTTGGGACATCTTTGCCTTTTTGTTTGGTAAGGCGGGAAAAAATGTACCTAACCGCATACCCCGGCGTTCAGGGTAACGAACAGGGTAGTGTGGAGCTCTCACTCACTAAATAAACCCGCCGTGTGCCATCTCTCCGCCTGTGTTGGCCGGCCACACACGGAGCGTCGCACCTTCGCGGGAGGCCTTGCGTGTAGCAGACATTCCCCGGTCCATCCACCCGCAGGGTGGCATCAGATGCAAGTGGGACATCTTTTACCTAGAGTTATCGGTATGATGTCATTTACACTCAGTATATACTTGTACTATTGCACGCCTCAAGCCTAAGCGAAGTGTTGAGGTGGGTACTATTCTCGTTTTACATAAAACATCTGATTTTTCAAACATAAAATGTCTCTATTTATCATATATTGCACTTGTAAAATAATTACAAGTGTATATACACATATCAAGAAAAAACACTATTTTTGATACTCATGATATTTATTGTGCCATTTTTGTTATTTAAACTAGCTAAAAAACTTTAAACACAAAGTGAAAAAAAAGCATGTAAAATGATAAAAATACTTTGGAAAGTCCAAAACTGCACGCCTCATAATCTTCATTTTTCACAATAAAATTGATTATTTGTTAAGTAACTAATAATGTATTGGTCATACTAAGTAGTTTTCAATAAATCACATAGATAGCGCTAATTTCAAAAAGTACTAATGTGGGTTTCATGTCTTATACGCCATCTAGCGCTAATTTTAAGAAGTATTTCTATATTTGTCTACCTCTCAGTAATTATGCAAGGCGCTATCTGGCAATTAGTAAGAACAACAATCCATGAGTTTACATATATACCTGCATAAGTGCATATATATAATAAACATGTAAAATTGAATAATTTATTAAACTGTAAACAAAAACTAATTAAGAAAACAAAAAGATCATCGCTAGTTTCCTTACAAAAAAAGCAATATTGTGGCTCTATATATACAACAGCAACTGAATACAATGATATCGACATCTAAAATTGCCACTAGCGACATCTAGGGCTGCATTTGTCAATATCTGCTTTACTTTAAAACAGTGACGCCTATCAATAGAAAATTGCAACTTTGGACAATATTATACGACTTATTTAAAAATCAATGAGTTCATCAAGAAATCTCTAAACCATTTATCTTCCTAACTTGGTTGCCTTATAATTTTATTCTTTGTTCTAAGTGAAAACACCGTGACGCTGAGGCCACGCAAAAAAAATTGTGGAATGTAAAATATGTTTTTTTCGTGTTTTATAACGTTGGTGTGTTATTATTTACGTGTGTTTAATGTTTTTAATTATTGTTATGGATAAAATAGTTATTATACTTGACAAATATCATCAGTTCGTCAAGCAAAGGTAAGAACTTTCTTTTAACAAAAAACAATGTACTGGCCGGGCGAACGGCGTTCTGTTGACGATAGTAAAACCACCGGTGGCTATGCGTACGTAAAAAGGTAGTTCTCATGAAAGGCGCTGGTTTTAGTGTCGCGTCGAGCGTGAATGCCGTAAATATTTAGTGTTTTTATGTTTATTTAATAACAATTAAACCACATCGAATCAGAACGTGAAAAGTAATAGGGCTCTATTCCTAGTCATAATAATTCGTAAACGAAAAAAAAGACTCGATTAGTAAGGTATTTTGGTCGTTATCGTGTTAACATACATTACCTACAACTCACGGACTTCCAAGCCAGATTTTTTCAAATTGTTTTTTAACTAGTTTAAATAACAAAAATGGCATCATAAATATCATGAGTGTTAAAAATAGTGTTTGTTCTTTATATGTGTGTGTATATTATTTTACAAGTGCAATATATGATAAATAGAGACATTTTAAGTTTGAAAAATCTGTTGTGCCGTGTAAACCGGGAGTACAACACATCTCAACGCTTCGCTTATGAGGCGTGCAATATATATAATAATATCTAAATAGATAAAAACTGTTTAAAAAAGTTATGTCTTGGACGTCCGTGTGTTGTAGGTAATGTATGTTAACACGATAACGACCGAAATACTTTACTAATCGAGTCTTTTTTTTTTCTTTTTAACTTCAGTATTATAACAAATAGAGCCCTATTACTTTTCGCGGTCTGATCCGATGTGGTTTAATTGTTATTAAATAAACAAAAAATAGTGAATATTTACGCTCGAATCGATGGCACATGGTTTACTAAATCCAGCGCTATCCTTATTTCATGAAAACTATTTGAACTACTTCTATAGACCAATATATAAGTACTTCTTAAAATTAGCGCTAGATGGCGTATAAGACATGAGAGCCACATTAGTATTTTTTGAAGTTAGCGCTATCTATGTGATTTATAGAAAACTACTTAGTAAGACCAATACATTATTAGTTACTTATCAAATAATCAATTTTATTGTGAAAAATGAAGATTATGAGGCGTGCACTTTTGGATTTTCCAAAATATTTCTGAATATTGTAGTGTAATGGTGTTCTACATACAATTCGTACATTCTTACGTTATTTTTTAAATTGCTGATATCATTATGTACATTTAAGCTGTCACCATAAATCATCTAAGTTGTCTACTTTACGAAGCAATTCATAACGAACGCATGTCTATGTACGTATATAAATACATAGATGTAAAGAGGGCTATCAAGTGCAGGATGTTGGATGTGTTCCTCTTAGTACGAGCATCTGCCATCATTCAATTTTATATGCGCCGCAGCTTTAGTGCTGATAATATGTTCAAGCCATTGTTTAAATACTAATAGTTCAAAACGGTTGGTACTATAGTATAGGTATACTAATTTTATCAAGGATTTGATATACTGAGTTATTGTTTAAAATATATTGTAATGAAGTAGAATAAATTATAGTTTAAATTAAAAAAGTTGAAATGTAGAGTAGAAAATTATATTATCCTTACATAATAATATAAATGCGAAAGTGAGTTTGTTTGTTTCTTCGTTTACTAAGCTTTCAAGCTGTAACGACTGAACCTATCATAATGATTTTGCAAAGCCCAGAAATAGACATAGCTAGCCTATGACTATTTTAATCGCGGAAAAATGTTCCTATGGGATTTTATCGCGTAAAAGTTAATGGGCAGCTTTACATAGCGGTAATTAAGGTGCTGTAGAGTGACGTATATAATATATAAATACTAGTCTGAGCGGACGGAGACGCGGTTAGAATCTATCAAAAAATATAATGATTGTAAAAATGTGCCGTCACGGGACGTCTCGCAGATGTGAAAATATCGATTGTCTTTCTATCTTTAAATGTTAGATGTTTTCACTGTTAAAGGTCTAATATCTACACAATATGTTACCAGTGCTGCCATCTGTCGTGCATTGTCGGTAGACATGTTAGTTTGTTCTATGGTTTTAAAATAAAAGTCAGTCTATGCCACTCGTCAATGCGAATACGTTGTTTTATTTTAGGTTATGGGCTATACGCTCTTAAAATCGCGGTATAGTCGTTTTAACAAGGATTTTGCAGTAAAACAAGTGTTAAAAGATAGTATTCAGTGCGATTTAGCTGTGAACTGACTGATCGTATTAATTATCGCAGTGTATAAGTGTAGAAACTGTTCGTCAAAATGGGTACCAACTACCTCATCAATGTGCCAAAACTAAAGAGACGCGATAATTATTCGGAGTGGTGTTTCGCTGCCGAAAATTTCTTAGTTCTCGAAAGCATGAAGCATTGTATCAAGTCAGAACCGGGAAAAAAATAGCAAGCGCGGATGACGAAAAACTAAAGTCAAATTGATTATGACCATCGACTTGTCGTTGTATGTCCACTTCAAAACCGTTAAATCGTCGAAAGAATTGTGGAATAAACTACTGCAATTATTTGATGATAGTAGCTTTTCACGGAGAATAAGTCTGTTGAGAAATTTGATTTCAATCCGGTGAGATAATTGCAGTTCGATGACGTCATATGTGACGCAGATTATCGATACAGCGCAGAAATTAAGTGGAACGGGATTTGAAATAAATGATCAATCGACAAGGTCATTGTTGTTGGCTGGATTGCCTGATCGTTTAGCTCCAATGATCATGGCAATCGAACATTCGGGCATTTCCATTACGGCAGATAATATCAAGACAATATTATTAGACATGGAGTCGGTAGATTACAACGAGAGTGAAATGAACGGTGCTTTCGTCAGTCATTCAAATCATGCAAAGCAAAATAAGAATAAATTGTCTATGGCCAAGAAAAATTGTGATGTTGGTAATACTACTGTTCCGTCGAAGTCAAACACCAAGACGGTAAAATGCTACCGGTGTAAACAAGTCGACCATTACAAAAATCAGTGCATGAATAACGAAAATAAAGAAAGAATGCAATCAAACGCATTTAGTGCAGTATTTTTAACTGCGAATTTCAACAAAAATGATCAGTATATCGACTCCGGGGCAAGTGTACACCTAACAGAAAACTAAAGTTGGGTTATGAATGCCAGATATGAACAAAATAAAGGAATTGTCGTAGCTGAGTGTGTGAGAAGATGACAGTATTATGTTCTGGCAATGTTACAATAACGACTTCAACTGAAGATTGCGAGTACGACATCGTGATAGAAGACGTATGCTGTATACCACCTCTGACTACTAACCTACTATCAGTCAGTCAACTAATAAAAAAAAGGAAATAGTGTGTCTTTCACAGATAAAGGCTGTTGTGTTTACAATAAAAAGCAACAGTTAGTCGCTAGAGCAGTATTGGTCAATGGGGTATACAAAGTAAGTATCCCAGGAGTATTTGGCTACATCAGCTATGTCAGGAGTAACATGGCATCGCAGAGTAGGACATGTCAACAAGGAATACTTAAATAAAATGAAAAATGCTGTCTTGGGAATGCCATTTGATGAAAAAGTAGAAATAAGCAAGGCTTCTTGTACAACATGTTGTGAAGGTAAACAGTGGCGCTTACCATTTAAAGGCAGTAGTCAGAGAAGCAGTAACTTGCTAGATTTAGTGCACACAGACATTTGTGGCCCTATGGAGACTACGTCGATAGGAGGAGCAGGGTATTTCTTGTTATTTGTCGATGATTACAGTCTCACAACATTTGTTTATTTTCTGAAGCACAAAAATGAGGCTCTAAAGTATTTCAAGATATTCAAAGCACAGGTGGAAAATCAAACAAAAAGAACAATAAAAGTGATAACGGTTTAGAGTATTGCAATAAGGAATTTGAAGATTATCTAAACGGTACTGGTATTATCCACCAGAAAAGCAACCCATACACCCCAGAACAAAATGGTTTATGTGAAAGATTCAATCGCACAGTCATAAAAAAAGCGAGATGTCTACTGTTTGATGCAAACCTGGGAAAAGAGATTTGGGGTGAGGCCACCAATACGGCAGTGTACCTGCAGAATCGAACTGTGGCTGCTGCGTTGGATAACAGGACGCCATATGAACTGGCACAAAACCAGATATCAGCCATATTAGGATATTTGGTAGTACTGTGATGGTACATGTTGCTAAACAAACGCGTAAGAAATGGGATAAGAAATCTGTGAAATGTATTCTTACAGGATACCCAGATAACATAAAGGGATACAGAGTCTATAATACAGAAACAAGGACTGTGTTTACAAGTAGAGATGTGGTCATTATTGAGCCAGAAATCAATTCTGAATGTATGATTCAAGTGCAAGACCAGAATATTGCTTCAGTGGGGGATGAGGTTAAACCAGAACAACAAGGCCAGAAGGTAACAAGTTTTGAATCAACATCTAGTCTTGAAGATAACTCGTGATTATGAAGACTCAGAGAGACACTTCAGTGTGAAAATGAAGATTTCATGGACAGATCCAGACGAACACGGAAACCATCAGAGAGATATGGTCTGTTGAATCTTTGTACAAGCGGTGAAACCTATGATGATGGGGCAGGTTTGACACTGCATGATGCTTTAAATGGACCAGAAAAGAAACACTGGATGTTGGCCATGAAAGAAGAGAAGTGGTCCAAAGAAAATGATGCGTGGGAATTATGTGATAGTCCACAAAATGGTAGGGTTGTATAGTGTAAGTGGGTGCTTCGAAAAAAATATGATAGTGATAACAAAGTTCGGTTCCGTGCACGTTTAGTTGCTAAAAGTTTTTCACAAATTGAAGGTATAGACTGCACAAAAACATTTTCTCCTGTTGTGAGGCATACTACATTGAGGTTACTATTTGCATTGTCAGTTAAGTTAGGATTTGACATTACTCCATCCATCCATCCATCCATCAGCTTTTTAACGTCCACAGCTGGACATAGGCCTCACCAAGAATGGGGGATAGGGCCGTAATCGCCACGCTTGGCAGGCGGGTTGGCGATCGCAGTGGATGTTGTTAATACTCGAAGGAGTGCTGCTGCCCACTCCCCCGGAATTCCGGCTCTTACGACACAAATGGGTGGAGAGGGGTGGAACAATTCTAAAGCCGGCCCCACACGACAGATGACATTACTTACCTTGATCTAACTACAGCCTTCCTGAATGGTGCTCTTGATGAAACCATTTTTATGCAGTTGCCAGAAGGATTTTCCGAGCAGACCCATGAGGGTCAAGTACTTAAATAAAAAAAGGCAATCTACGGGCTTAAACAATCTTCGAGAGCATGGTACAGGAAAGTGGATGAATGATTGTTAAATATTGATACGGAAGGTTAGCTCAGGTAATGTTTAAAATGAAAAGCTGCGGTATCCGTTAAAGCAAATTTGTAATGTGCTCTGTTACAATGATGTGAGTGCAATGAATATTTCTTTGCTTAACAGAGAGAACTTATTACTAGCATGCACACTTATATGCGCAAGCGTCTTGCGATGGAAAGTTTATCAGGCGCTTCGCGAACATGCCCCCGGGCTTTGGAAGCTTGCCTTTCAAACCAAAACAAAAAAGAATCACGGCGAAACTTCAGGTAGTGGGCAGATCTTGCTGAAAGCTCTTCGTAATATCCCATTGCTGGTTTTAATATCAGCAACACGGTTGATCCCATCAGAACCAGGGTGCACTGCGATGACTCGTCCTAGACGCCACTTCAATGGTGGAAGATTGTCCTCCTTCACAACAACTAGGGAATTTAATTTCAGCGAATTATTGTTCAATCGCCACTTGGTTCGCTGTTGCAGCTCAGCAACATATTCTTTGCTCCATCGAAGCCAAAAGTGATGACGAAGTTGTGCAATTCGTTGGAAACGTGTAAGCAAATTATAAGAGATTTTTTTCATAGCTCGGCTCTGGCAGCGCGGTGAGTGATCGCCCGATGAGAAAATGGCCGGGAGTGAGATGTGTCAAGTCATCAGGGTCAGTTGAAATTGGCGTAAGTGGTCGAGAATTTAAAATAGCCTCGATCTGTATCAAAGTGGAATTTAACTCTTCATACGTAAGATGACAATTTCCCAACACTCTGACTAATTGGTATTTTGTGGACTTAACACCTGCCTCCCAGAGTCCTCCAAAATGTGGTGAATATGCCGGGATGAAATGGAACCGTATTCCTTCGTTGGCCAAACTTTCACCTAATGAGTTGTGATTACACTTTAAAAATTTAGATAACTCATTGTATGCTCCTACAAAAGAAGTCCCATTATCTGAGTAAATATCCTGCGGCTTACCACGACGTGAAATAAAACGTCGTAACGCTAAAATATAATTATGGCTCGTCAAATCACCCACCAATTCTAAATGGACAGCTTTAGTGGCGAAACATATAAAAATAGCCACATAAACCTTAACAACGCGAGAACCACGTCCCTGCCTACTAATAGCTGCCAGAGGACCAGCATAGTCGACGCCTACGCAGTCAAAGGGATAACCTCCCGAGGAAACACGTTTCTGAGGTAAATTTCCCATCAGAGGTGCGATTACTTGAGCCTTTAAGCGACTACAGCGTACGCATTGGTGGCAACATTTTTTTGATAAATTACGACCACCGATAGGCCAATACCTCTCCTTAATAGACGCTAGCAGTAGCTGAGGACCTGCATGCATTAAAACTTTATGTTCATGATTGAATAATAAATTAGTAAAACGATGTGTGGACTGTATAACTATAGGATGTTTCTTATCATAACAATAATCTGAATTTTCTAGACGCCCCCCTACACGCATAATATTATTTTTATCAAAAAATACGCTAAATTTGAGTAATGGGCTCTTTTTTGGTAAGTTATGTTTTTGCAATAATAAATTGTATTCGGGAAAAGATTCTGATTGTGAAATTTTAATAATTAAATTTAAAGAATTTTCTAATTCACTGTGCGTTAAGTACGTTTCAGCTACAGGACAACGTTTACACCGATTAATAAATCTTAAAACGTAAGCAACAGTACGGTTTAATCTCAAAAAATTAGAAAACCTATCGAAATTAATTAAACCTGTATACGAGGTTTCACAAATGCTAACCTTCAAAGTAACTTGTCGTGTCTCGGGTAAATTTTCATTCCTAATAACACTGACAGGCCAATGAGCTGAATTTAATTTTAAAAACTTGGGCCCTGACCACCAAACATCAAGGGATTGAATAGACTCAAAATCAACCCCGCGCGTTATGTAATCAGCTGGATTCATATCTGTCGTAATATGTCGCCAAGTGTGAGCACTTGTTTTTTCTAAAATATCTGCAACTCTATTACGAACAAATGGTTGTAACTTGCTGGGTAGCATCTTTAACCAACCTAACACAATGGTTGAGTCTGTCCAGAAGGTTACACTTTTAATCTTAATCCTTAGCGAACTAATAACCTTCTCGTACAGTCGCACGCCTACTAACGCCCCGCATAATTCCAACCTCGGCACGGTAGTAGGTTTTACTGGAGCTACACGGCTTTTTGCCAACAAAAGGTTAACTTCACAAACCCCTGACTCACTAACACTACGTAGGTACAGACAAGCACCGTACGCTCGCTCTGATGCATCGGAGAAAATATGCATTTCAATATATTTAAAGTCTTGGCAAATTACATGCCGTGGCACACGAATTTTATTTAATAATGGTAAACTACTAACAATGTCAGCCCAAAGTGCACTGATTTCCGGCGGTAGCTTATCATCCCATGATATTTTTTCGAGCCATAGTTTTTGTAAAACTAACTTCATCCTTATTACACATGGCGCTAACATACCTAACGGGTCAAAAATCTGTGCAATTACAGAAAGTATGCTGCGTTTAGACTCACATTTAGAAATTGTACCAATGGGAAAATATATTTGATCGGGCTCAGTCAACCAACCAAGGCCTAACGTTTTACTAGGCTCGGTAGTGCCGATATTAAGATCCACCGAGGACTCATCCATAGTAGTTGATAATCGCGTATCATTCGACTTCCACTTCCTTAATCTCATACACGCAGAGGCTAGAATACTAGTGACCCTGTCGCGAATATCTAAGACCTCTTGTATTTCAGAACCGCCTGAGATTAAATCATCAACGAAAAAATCTCTAATAATAATTTCGGCGATTTTAGGATCCTTGCATTCCAGACCCAATTGTTTAAGGCATCTAGTCGCCAAAAATGGAGCACTCGCCGTGCCATATGTAACGGTATTCAACGTATAAGTTTGTAATGTCTCCACTGAATTGAAACGCCACAATATATTTTGTAAATGACGATCATCGGGATGTACCACCACCTGTCGGTACATCTTTTCTACATCTGCCGCTAAAACATACCTATGCTGTCTAAAACGTAAAAGTATAGATAAAAGGTCATCTTGAACCTGTGGTCCTACCATCTGAATATTGTTCAGGGAAACTCCTGAGGTGGTCGGACTACTGGTGTTAAACACAGCCCTTAACTTAGTAGTAGTACTGGTTCCCCGCAAGACGCCATGATGTGGTATGTAATGTAAGTCAGGTCTAATATCCGTACCTAATAATTTGTATTCTAACATGAAGTCAGAGTACATCTTTCCTAAGATAGGTTGAGCCTTATTTCTACGCTCTAAAGAAAAGAAACAATGCTTAGCTCTTATAAATGAATTACCTAACAATTTAGGGTCTTTTTTAATGGGTATTCTTACGCAAAAGCGACCATCTTCTAACCGAAAAGTATTTTTAATAAAATGTTCCTCACATAAGCGTTCTTCTTCAGAATAATTATACTTAGGGCAGACTTCTTCTAGCTGCCAAAAACGCGCTAATTGGTTTTGTAAATCATCATTGACAGAAGAATCGCTAAAATCATTCTTTGCGAAGTTACATTTAATTCGGTTAAAAGAGTGTGTGATAAACTCACTATTTATCGGACCTGAAACTAACCACCCTAAATGGCTTTCATACAAAATAGGCTCTTACCTTTACCTAAATATATTTTTTGAGAGCCTAAAATGTCCCAAAAAACATCCGCGCCAATAATTAAGTCTACGTCAGCAGGTGAATGAAAGCTAGGATCCGCTAACATGACGTCCGACGGTATATTTAACTGTGATAAATTTATATTACCGCTTGGAACTCTGTCGGTTATTGACGGCAGAACAAAACACTTAATATTATTTGAATAATGATTATCTAATGACTTAATATACAAATCACACATCCTTTGGATATGTATAACTACATTATTTACACCTAACACAGATTTGTTTATACTCATAGCAGGCACATTCAACTTAGTAAACATCTTCTCTGTAATTAAGCATGACGTACTGCCACTGTCCAGTACAGCGCGCGCGATATGTTCTCGCTTATTTGTGTCGATTATCTTAATTAATGCACTCGACAATAACACCTCTCGTGCGCCGCTGCCGCGACTGGAGTGAGCGACGTTTGCCGCTAACGTCAGATTGGATAGCGATGCAACTGTGTTAAGCCCTGATGCAGTGGCTGGCATATTATCACTAACGCGATCAGCTGTTTGTAATGCTAGACTATTTGTAGTGGATTTCTGTGCAGTCGTAAAATCAGTTACATGTATCATAGTATGATGTTTACGTTTGCAAACCTTACAGCCCTGTCCTTTACAACGATTTGCGAAGTGTCCACTGCTAAAACAATTAAAACAAACTTTAAATGTCGGCAATAATTGCAACCGTGCCTTGTTATCTAGTGCTATGAATTGCGAACAAGTGTTTAGGTTGTGATCGTGACTTTTACACATGGGACAAGTTTTAATTGATTGAATAGAACTAGTACTATAATTATTGCTACTATTCTGCATTGTAACCATAGATTTATGTTTAATTTGGTGTTTAGTAGGAAAATGACTGTGCTCTTGATTAGAATTTCGTGATAGATCCAGTGTTTCTCATAAATCAGCTCGGTTACGCAAAAAAGTGTTAAAACACTCTAAGTTAATCACGTCATTTTTGTTCATACGACCTTTGAACTCTTCCCACTCACGGAAAGTTTTTAAATCTAATTTATTTGCGAAAATGTGGATAAGAAGAGTATCCCAATGCATAACTGGTTCTCCAAGAGATTCCAGTGCTCGTAAATTCTTATTTAACGAATCAATTAGACGCTTTATATTAATTGATGATTCTTTCGTGATTGGTTCGACATTTAACAAAGCCGAAACATGATTTTTTATTAACAACCGTTTGTTATCGAATCTATCGCAAAGAAGTTTCCATGCAACCTCATAATTTTTTGCAGAAAATTCGATTGATTTTATAACTAATGCCCTCAAGTGAGGCTCTCAAATAATGGAATTTATTTATATCATCTATTTCACCGTTAGAGTTGATTAGGCTAGAAAATGTGTCATGAAACTCCAACCATTGTTCATAAGAGCCACTAAATTTGGGTAGTTGAATGGTGGGCAGTTTGACGATTTTATGTTTACCATAACTACTTGCTACACTCATGCTATCTTTATCCGCAGAATATTTATTCAATATTTCCTGTGCCTTTGCAAGGAGTTTATAATAAGACGACTCAAACTCATTTCTCTCAGCAAGTTGTACATCTAAGTTATCGACAATGCATTCGAGTTTTATCTGTACTTCGTCATATTGATCGAATAAAGATTTTATTTTACCTATGCGTAATCCCAACTCAGTGATGTCGGTAGGGCTCAACGAAGAAATATTGATTGTATTTAAATAAGTGGAAAAAGCTGTCAGTCGACCTTTGTAACTGCCTCTTTTCTTAATTAATTCTTTTTCATCAGACATTCTGGGAAGCAAGTGTTTCGTCAACCTGTAACGTTATACAATGATGCAAGTAAATCGTTATGTTATCACTAAGCAACTGGTTATTGTTCTATTTATTTGCCCTGTGTAATACAAATACAAATAATTAACAAAGCTAAAATTGGTTTAAATTTCCTTATATAAATACAAATTTGCAATAACTTTAGTACTCAATAACTTTAAACAATATCTACCTACTTTAGCAAAACTACTACTTATAACAATTTGCTGATTTTACGAGTCTATTTAGTTATATAATATTAATAAACAGTCGTAATAAAGACAAAAAATAACTAAATAAAACAATAATAATTCGTAAAACAACAAGAAAGTATGCTACTTAATGAAAGCTTAAATAAGTAGGTAGGTTGAGGACGAACTTTACGCAAAAGTTGCGATTAAAACGAACAATTTAAGTACTAACCTTAATTATCAGGCAGCTTTTACCTACTAAATTTACCTGACTAGAGTGATGGGTGGAAATTATGGCTTTTACCACTAAATAATTCTATATCGAGACTACTTGACCCGTAAACTTTGACTCGACACAAGCCCGTATTTTCCACAACGATATCTCTTCCTTTTTTATTTTTGAATAACTCCACAGTGCTTCAATTTCTTAAATCCGGTTCGATCCAGGACCAAATGATACGGAAGGTTAGCTCAGGTAATGTTTAAAATGAAAAGCTGCGGTATCCGTTAAAGCAAATTTGTAATGTGCTCTGTTACAATGATGTGAGTGCAATGAATATTTCTTTGCTTAACAGAGAGAACTTATTACTAGCATGCACACTTATATGCGCAAGCGTCTTGCGATGGAAAGTTTATCAGGCGCTTCGCGAACAAATATTGGTTATAGGAGATCTAAGATAGAACCATGTATGTACACAAAAATTAGAAATATCTTGAGGACTATTGTTACACTTTTTATGGATGATTTTTTTATTTTTTAATGTGTGTATGAAAATATTCTGTATATTTGAAAAATGTATTAGCTAGGCATTTCAAACTTAAAGATTTAGGTGAAATCAGAAAGTGTCTTGGTGTCAATGTAAGTGCTAATAAATCTGAGAAAATTATCACATTGAACCAGTCTGATTATATTGATCAGGTGTTACAAAAATTTACTTATACAGTTGGATTTTTGAGTCAATTTAACAATTGCTAATCTATAGAACATTGTGCATATGTAAAGCGTCTATTGAGATATTTAAAATTTACTAAAAAATACGGTTTGAAGTACACTGCTGATGGAAATTCAATATTGGAAGGATATGTAGATGCAGATTGGGGTGCAAATGTTATAGATAGGAAGTCATATACAGGATATTGTTTCACTTTATCTGGTTGTGTAGTTTCTTGGGAGACTAAAAAACAAACTACTGTAGCCTTGTCTATTAGTGAGGCCGAATTTATGGCTATTACAGAGGCATGTAAAGAAGTTGTTTATTTGAGAAACTTACTATATGAGATTACAAAAAATTTGTATACCATTGATTTGTTCAACGATAATCAGAGTGCACAAAAGCAAACTATGAATCCCCAATGTTTCACAAGCGTACAAAACACATAGACATTAAGTTTCACTTTTGTAGAGAATATGTAGTGAATAAAATTGTAAATGTGAAGTATTTGCCTACAGCTGAGATGCCAGCTGATGTATTCACGAAGGCTTTATGTGTTGTGAAACATTGAAGTTTTTGGATGTATTAGGTATTCAAAGATTGTAATATTTTTGTATATCCATATTGTTAGATATAGTGGGGGTGTTAAAGGTCTAATATCTACACAATATGTTACTAGTGCTGCCATCTGTCGTGCATTGTCGGTAGACATGTTTGTTTGTTCTATGGTTTTAAAAAAAAAGTCAGTCTATGCCACTCGTCAATGCGAATACGTTTTTTTATTGTATTCAAATCACAAGCTCCCAGCCTACATGAAGTTTTTTAACGTACGGGGAAAGTTCATATTCAACTATTGATTCACATTACATTTTAATGTCAAAATTATTTTGAATGATAAAGGAGTCAATTTAATACAAATCACCACCTGGACACTGAAACCATGGTATCAATTATCGGTACGATGTCATTTATACGCTGTATACCCGTTTTATTAGAAAATTTACACGACATAGGTACGAACGGATTTTAAAAACAGTCAAAAGGCCTTTAATAATTTCAAGTAGCACTTAAATGATTGTAGCGTTCGTTCATAATAAAAAGAACAATGGATGCTTTTAAAAACGTTACTTGCGGTGTGAAAAAAATATTCGAAGCTGATTTGTAGAACTTATTTCACACGTTTCTTTTGCATTTATTTTACCATATAAGCAACTGAAAATATATTATTCTGCTTCAATCTCAATTGACAGATTTGTCTAAATCCCTTTTTATACACGTTTTTTAGGGTTCCATACCTCAAAAGGAAAAAACGGAACCTTATAGAATCACTTTGTTGTCCGTCTGTCGGTCTGTTAAGACCCTTTTTCTCAGGAACGCGTGGAGATATCGCTGAAATTAATATCAAATACTCAGGTCTACTTTCCCTTGAAGCTGTGAAAAAATCAAACTTCTAAGCCAACGCAATCAAAAGATACAGCCGTTTATGCCGCAAATTTTCGACACTCGCAAGAGAATCAAAACCTACAGGGTACTTTCCGTGAACTCAGAATCTTGAAATTTGCTACGAAGTAACGTCTTACAGCATAGATAAAGGAAAAATTGCGAAATGCATACATTTTAGTTACATCTTATAATAAAAATATTTTTAATAATTTTAAACTTACTACCCCTTTCCTCATGAATGGTATTATATTGAAATTTATATCAAATGGTCTATAATAACTTTAAGCTGTAACAAAATCAAACTTCTATGTCAACGCAATCAAAAGTAACAGCAATTCAAGCCGCATATTTCGTAAACTCGCAACTACTCGTAAGGAAATCAAAACCTAAAGGATACTTCCAGTCGACCTAGAATCTTGAAATTTGCCATGAAGCAACATTTTATAGCATACACAAAGGAAAAATTTTGAAAACCTTAATTTTTTAGTTACATCATATACCTTCAGGTTTGTACGGAACCTTCAGTGCGCGAGTCCGACTCGCACTTGGCCGGTTTTATCCATACTAAATCCTGTGAGAGGCACAAAAAAATCCTGAGAAATATGCAAAGTTGTTCTTAAATCTCGTATCTTGATGAGTTTCCGCCACAAAAAAATAATTTCGCATTTTGACAGGCTACATCAGCCTTAACACCCGAATTAGAAAACATAAATCGCTTTTGTGGCTGATTATTACTTTTAATGAAATGATTAAACGGCCTTTTTCTGTATGTATCTATAAATATAATAAAATGAAGTGTGTGTTTGTAATGTCTAAATAACAGCTTTTTATTAAATTTCATTACAGTACAAATTATAATTTGTGAATAAGGAAAAAGAGTATTTTAGTACAGGCGGGAATCGAACCTGCGTCCTTTCCTATCCGGGGAAGTGCTCTAATCCACCGAGCTACAGTACTATTATTGATTAATTAATCCAATGCATGTAAATGCGTTCAAAGTTCAAGTCAAAAATGTTTAAATTTCATTACTTCAATGGTAAAAGTCAACACCCTGCACTTATGATTCATCTTTGTATCGCGAGGACTTTACAAATTATACAATTTCACGGACAAAAGGACATATTCATAACAACCATTTGTGGATTACACAACGAGTTGTCCTGTGTGGGAATCGCACCCACAACACTCGAGCGGGAGGCCGGTATTTAAACCACTACGCCATCTGTGTAGTCTTAAATAGAATGTATGTTTTTATACTCTCAACGTCGTCGACGTCAACTCCAATGAAATCGGTCAAGCCGTTCTAAAGTTATGAGATGTTTACATACGGCCACACACACACACACACACACACACACAAACACACACACACACACAAACACACACACGCACACACACATACATACAGACATACAGACATCATCGCGGAAACATTCGGGGAAGCTTCCTAGGACCTCAAAACGTCAAAATTCGTTGAAATCTCGATTTTAGAAAAACGGGGTAAAACCAATATTATAGCTTCCCAACTTTTGAAAATTTTCAATTTTCTTAGCGCAAAGTTAAAAACCGGCTCTCCATCTATTAGTATAGATGTAGGTATCCTTTCATTCCAACGGCAATACAGCTTTTATCAAGACTGCGACACTGTCGCGTAACCCTTGAATCTATCTAATCAGGACAGCCGGCAATTTATTACTTTAAGAATTATTTTTTAAGTACATGTATTTCTTTATATAAATAAAATTGATAACTAGGTAGTAAAAAATTAAGATATTTATCATCTGGCTATTTCCCTTGCGGAGTTATCTGAGAAACAGAGTGCCAAAAGGCTATATTCATGCATACATCTCTTGCTTCCTCAACATTACCTAATAATTCTCTTCATACACGCTCGCCGGTTTCGAAAACTCCTGATTCCACCTTCTTTCAATACATGACCAAATTGTTCTAGTAAAATAATAAGATATACCCAATCATAATAACAAATTATTTTCCACAAACAATTTGTTCTAGTAAAGTAGCTGAGCATTTCAAATGCTAAAAATAAAAGCTTGTAAAAATAACAAGCATGGACCAAACACCGTGTTTTGTCCATGCTGTGACAGGCTAAGAATACAAGTGTCACCACCCTATTCTTTCCCACAGGTGTTATACTAGGCAACTACAGTCATTCTGGGTAACTTTGACATGTTACAGCGATATTTTTCACGGTATTTTAAATGTTTTAACATTTAAAGGACAATATTAAACTTTGTTTGTGTTCTCAGAATATTTTTTATCCATAGAAAATAATGAAAGACTATAATTGGATATTATAGTCTAAATATAGAGAAAAATCTATTTTTGTAGTATGTCAAAGTTACCACCCACAAAAGTGTAACTTTGACACACATTAGATCCGTCACATAAATGAGGTAATATTTTATTATTAAATTACTTTGGGTAATATTGGTTTATATTAATCTCAAATTAGGGATGTGGCTGTGGCAATAAAAACGTAAATATGTAGTAGTATCATATATATATTTGTAAAGAAAGGTCCATCAATCAAAATTTAGCAATTACAAGTATATTTTTTTAATTCGCATCAAAAACTCGTTTAAATCCTGTAATGAACAAACCGTTAAGCATATTAAAATGAAGACAAACTAAAACAATTAAAACAAACAAAAAATATGTAAACACTTGGGTTTGAAGTATTTATTCGCCCTACTCCATATAGAGTAAATTGTCATCCATACAATCACAGAATATCATAAAGTTATTTACTATTTCATGAACTCAAATTCGCGCGCTACTTTCGGACAAAGTTTTGATATTAACTCTGTTTGACAACTTCGCTTTTATTTTAAGGTGTGTTTACGGAGCTTGTTTAAAAAATTAAATCTAAAGCTAGCATTAACAAAAAATATTGATTTCATAGGGTAAAAACATTAAAACATTCTCATAGTCACACTGTCAATATTATCCGAATGAATCAAAGTTACCCAGATTGACTGTAATGGAAGTAAGTAATTATAAAATGCATTTCTGGGGGTTGGGCTTGATACTAAGCGGGAGTACGGACTTTTAATTGGGCCCGGGTAGGTGTACCACCGTCTCACTACTGAAGTAGTGTCACATATTTCCAGTGGTCCGCCAGTACAGGAGAGACGGCACTCAGCGGGCTTATTTATAGGGTGAGGTCCCCACACTATCCTGTTGGTTGGCCCGAACGACGGGGTGTGCGGTTAGGTAATTTTTTTCCTGCATTAACAAAGAAAAATGTAAAATCTGTTCTAAGAATAGCCGAGCATGTCTTGACATGCTCGGCTATTCTTAGAATTAATTATTCTGGAAATTGTAGGTACTTACATCAAAAATAAATAAAATGAGCTACTGTATTAAATCAAACATATTTGTTTTCCGGCTTTTCCTTTATCAAAATCTAAAGAACCATTTAGCAAAACAAAAAATATGTTGTAATAAAGTCGGCATCCAGGTGTCATGAACTGGTCCATGGTGTAATGACGAAATAAGTAAGGTTCCTCGTTTCTTCAAAGTTTTCCTCCAACCAGCTGTCAATAATGTACGCGAGACCTTTCTTCAAAAACAGTCGTTTAAGACAAATGGGTCATAGTTTGGTCACGTGTTTTGTATTTAGATATTTTTAAAAAACATATATATAAAAATATCTAAATATTTATAGGGTTTGCGTCATTATTAGGTAAAATCTTAATTGTAAAATTAAGTTTACCTGGTCGGTATAATGTATGAAAATACTTCCGACAGATGGTGCAGGCGTCACCCAAAGACGTTAAGTATGAATGTGTTATCGAAATTAGCAGTCAGGAGCAAGGGTCACGATGGCTGAATTGGCAAAGCATCTGGACGGTATCCAGGAGATGCAGGTTCGAATCCTGCTCGTGACTGTTATTTTCGATTTCACATTTTTCACTTTGTGTTTTATGTTTTGTACGGGTGAGGTAGGTACCGATAGCAACAGAAAAAATGCAAAATAATCTATTTTTTATTAATTAATTTTACTATAAATGGTTTTTGGGATTGTTTAATACAATATACGAGGAAACTACCATAGTAGAAAGAGTGGGGAAGTAGGCTATCTCCGGCCCAATCCACGATATAATTAACTACCATATTTGCCTGTCTCAGGGTTGTCACTTTTAGCTAAATTTTAATTCAGTGCCTAGAAATTGGCAAGGGCCGGGAAGATGTATTTTTTACTTGTAATCGAACATAGACGACACAACACAGATTATTTTAACTTAGATTTTTACTTACGATTATTACTTAGTCACTATACCTACAATACTGAGAAATCGACATGACTAAACGTAAACAAAGCAATAGCGGCGTATCAATTTGACAGATCTAAAATACCTGGGTAATACATTATATTGGGCAAGAAGGCGTGCCTACTTTGTCTGTCTAATAAAACACTACCTAATACAACAAAAAAATAAGTAGGTAGGTATCTCACTCATCATCATGTAAAAATTATAGGTATTAGAGGTAACTTCCTTACCTTTTCTGTTCAGTAGGTAATCTGAACAGAGACAACTCTGGAATAGATGAATTATTTAGACAGCCAAACACACAGCAATAAGTTCTCCTGAGATTATCACACATTTTTCATTTATTTAGGAGTGCCGAAAAGCCGTGACACACAAACCTTGTGCGGTATTAGCCCCGACTGGCGCATTGAGAGACGGGTCGAGATTTTATTAGAGTGTGCGTACGATACTATGACGCATACATACAAGCCGCGCGCGGTTCGTTTGTATGAAGATAACCTACCTTCCACTCTTTCTACTAAGAAATTACTATAAATTTATACTGAATTTATACAAGTACCTACTCTAACAATTAAGTATTACGAGAAATTCTATAGAAAGTATGTTCAACATTGCACTTCATGATTATTTCTTTCATTGCTTTGTCTACTTTACTGGCCTTATGGGTATGCCTATGGGCATAAGAAGACCGATTGTGTGAACTAGGTAAGTACACATTAATAGGAATAAGTTGTGTGATTGTACAGAATGATGGCAGAGTAGTTTAGATATCAGCCTCCAGTCAGAATATTGTGGATTCGATTCCCACACAGGACACAACTATTTGTGATCCACAAATGGTAGCTGAGTCTGGGTGTATTTCGTACCCGTGAAATTATATGTTTATAAAGTCCCCCACGATACAAGGATTACGCCTTAAGTGCAGGGTGTTGTATTAAAAAAAAACATCACAAATAATTGCAACGGTAGTAAGTTGTAGTTATTATAGGCACGTAATGATATTTTTTAAGAAACTTTAATCTTAAAATGTAAATACACACTGTGTAAGTAACATTTTATAGTCTGTATTTATATGTTCTTATTACCAAGCTTGTACTGGATTTCCTGAATCCGTAAACATAAGTAAAACAGCTTAACCAGGAAAGTACCTACGACTCTCTCACAACACATCGGTGGGAAGCAAGAATAATTATTCCCACTGTTACGATTTATTCAGTGAATGAGAGTACTTCACCAGAGGCTCAGAATCCCTCCTTACAGTGGCGTAACTATAGGGTGGCAGGGCTGGCAAAATGCCACGGGCCCCCGACCGACGGGGGCCCACGACCCGAGAGGCAAGCTCAGAATAAATTTTAACACTTAACTCTTCTGGGGTAAGTTGAAAAATGTCGGAGTTGTTGGTCAGCCGTCGGAATGAATAAAATAAGATTTAAAGGTTGGAGACATTATTGAGTAGGTAGCACATTATGGGGAGGCCTTCCTTGGGTGCATTATGAGAAAGCGTCGAGCACAGGAGTCTGAAAGTGACAAAGTTGTGCGCAATAGAGAAATAAATAGAGCCCAGACCCAAGACAGTGAAGAAAGGCTTAATATTTAATATGCGTACGCCAATTAAACGCACTGCTCCAATGAGACAGCGAGGTTTCAGAGTAAACGAAAAAATATCATCGATGTATAGATTTTTTTACTTATACCTATATTTGTTGTTTTTTTAAAAATAGCCTGTATTATTATGCGTATTGATAACCTCCTTTTTTTTGAAGTCGGTTAAAAAGTAAATTACAAAGCGCCGATATTTACTGGAGGCCCCATCCAATGAATTTGCCACGGGCCTCAGATGGTATTGTTACGCCACTCACTCCTTATACGCTCTCTGTGATCCTTATCTCCATATATCATGCTTTCCCTGCACCTCGTATCCGTTTCCCTGGGATTAGCAATACGAGTGATGCTTCTGGTGTTGGTAGTGTCTATAGATTACAGTAACGCGGTAAGCGTCGGGCAGGCCGTATGTTTGCTTGCCATTACTCTAGTATGAAAAAAAGAAACATTCGGGGCAGTCTTTGGAGACTGCCGATAGACGTGAAAACTAAGTAACTTGTGAATTGTATCGTTGAGTTGTTAGATTATTATTTTTGAATTACTTCTAGTTTGTAATATTGTATTATTTTCTATCGGAACGTTCGGTGACGATGACGCGAGTTCCATGATTTTTGTTCACACAAAAAGTACTCAGCGCGCCTAAATAAATTTTCAATTCAAACATTCAAAGCACTCATGAGGACTGCCGACAGAAGTGAAAATTTAAATTATAAATAAACAGTTGTTATTTTTGGATGTCCAAATCAAAACTGTTTACATTTATCGGGTTTTGCGGCACTCTGTACTATCGTTAACACGTCACGTGACCATGTCGATGACGACTTACATGAATTTACTCCCTATCCAAACCTTCCTATAGATGTTTTCCTTCAAAAAATATTACTTAAATCAAAACGTCGTTGTAAACAAGCCGCCAGCAAACTGAGTGTTATCAATATCAGCCTCACGGAATTATTAGTAACTAATGCAGTAGTACTTCTGTCATTTACATACAAGTATCTCGTGATCACTAAATGAGTTTGCATCACTAGGACCATAAGCTGCGAAACGTGCACTATGACGTGGCAGGCAAATATCACGTTTCCACCCACACCGTATACATATAAATAATACAGAATAAATGTATCCACTACTAGGTACCTATAGTATCAGTTAATAGGTAAGTATCAGAACATTGATCTATAAATTAAGGATACACAATTGTGTATAGAAATCATACCAAAAGTCGTATACAATAATCTTACTTAAATGTAAATATAGCCCTCATTTCGCATTCATTTTATAAAATAGTAACAACTTTTAATTGCGTTCGTGAGTGTAATAAAGAACCTGAGAAAAAAAGATAGTCAATGAGTTTTACAAAAGTGATTTTAGTATGTTGATACGTCGTTGGCCGTGTGGGGCCGGCTTTAGAATTGTCCCACCCCTCTCCACCCATGGGAGTCGTAAGAGCCGACTGCTTTGCCAATTCAAGCATCTGGACGGTATCCAGGAGATGCAGGTTCAAATCCTGCTCATGTCTGTTATTTTCGATTTCACATTTTTCACTTTGTGTTTAATGTATAGTGCTAAGCATGTCAAATGCTAAAAATATATATAAAAATATCTAAATCAAGATTATTTGATTACATTGTGTAACTACGGCGCGCCAAGCTGTCTGAGAAACACAATACCTACATAATTTTAACTCACTCGTGAACAATACATTGTTGCTAATAGGCTTTAGACAAGATAAGTTTGAAAACTAAAACGCGACTACGTACATACATTTGAAACTTACTAATTAGGCCCTTACATTTGATACAATGTATATTACAATTAGAGCCTAGTAACACAAATAAAACACATTCTTAACCTTGTCTTATAACCTCCAATACTGAATTTGGTGCGATATCAGATAGCGTATAACTAGCGGGTAATGAAGAAGTTTCTTACTATAAATTATTCGTCTACTTATGATAAGTCCATCCATCCATCGGCCTTTTAAAGTCCACTGCTGGACATAGGCCTCCCCAAGAATGGGGGATAGTGCCGTAATCGCCACGCTTGGCAGGCGGGTTGGCGATCGCAGTGGATGTTGTTAATACTCGAAGGAGTGCTGCTGGCCACTCCCTCGGTATTCCCTCAGTCGGCTCTTACGACTCCCATGGGTGGAGAGGGGTGGGACAATTCTAAAGCCGGTCCCACACGTCAAAAACTTATGATAAGTAAGTAGTTTTTAGGAGTTATGTAAGACAGATGAACATACGAGTACATATGAGTTAAAATCGTAAACCTCATATGTGTAATAATTAATCTTACCTGGTCGGAATAATGCTTCAGTGGTCTAACGGTAGTGTATGCGACTGCTGATCATGAGGGTTCGATTCCCGGGTCGAGCGAGAGACTAAAAAAGCTATGAATACTCCCCATTAAGAAATATGGAAAAAAATTATGTGAACAAATCTTGTGTGTGCGTAATGCGTATAAAACACGCTTTATTTTATGACGTGATAACGTCTTATAAATCGATGAACGCTGGCTGCACGCACGAAAAAGTGTCACGTTCCGAAAAAATTTATGGTGACCGATGCTATGTTTATGAAACTCTCAGAAAACATTATGACGTTATCACGTAAAATTATCGTCCGTAAACCGACTTCACAGACAATCATATATTTTTTTTGACGTGATAACGTCTATTTAGATATTTTTATATATATTTTTAGCATTTGACATGCTTAGCACTTTGTGTTTAGTGATAACGTCTTTTAAATCGATGGCCGTCCGACATCACATTCTTCGCCCGTACGCGTCCCGGGCAACATGCGTATGTCAACTATTGTATAGTACCTTTTTATATGTACCATTCGATTTCTATCAGTATTACATTTTGTGAAACTCTCAGAAAACATATATGACGTTATCACGTAAAATTATCGTCCGTAAACCGACTTTGCAGACAACCATATAGTTTTTTTAATAAAAACAATATCAATAACGATCTCCAGACCGTTATTGGGATTTTACGTTGGAAATTCTCAATAGGAACCTGAAGTTAGCCCGGAGAAGTTGGTGGTGATTTACCTCCGTGCCTTGAAAAGCATGTAAAACCGTTGGTCCTGATGCCGTCCTATGGGGCTATGACAGTGAGGTAACAGAGAGTGCACTTGCGTTTGCACACACTAGTGCACTATAATTTAGGACCAACATGCCAGAAGCAGGTTTCAAATTCTGCTCGTGTTATTGATGTGAAACATCTAATGCGGAGGGAGGGTAAAATCGGCTGTTAGCATGGCGATGCTTTTATTTTACTTTTCCCGTTCAAGTCTTGCAAATTAAATTTGATTCCGATTGAGTTGAAATTTACACGCATATGTATATCACGTGACAATGCAATATTATGATGACATGGAGCTGATCTGATGATGGAGCTGGAAGATCGACATAAGAATTCTATAATGTAACGGCGCAACCCCATCGAGTTTGATGCTCGTATGATTTGTCTTGACAAGTAATTTGCCTCTAGATGGTATCCAGGGTCTGATGATGGAACTGGAAGGTGGCCACAGTAACTCTGTAATGAAACGACGCAACCGCACCGAGTTTGGAATCGTTTGATTCGTCTTGATGAGTACTTTGTCTTTAGATCGTATCCAGGGTCAGATGATGGAGCTAGAAGGTGGCCATATGAACTCCGTTATAAAACGACATAGCTCCATCGAGTTTGGGTTCGTATGATTTGTCTTGACAAGTACCTACTTTGCCTCTAGATGGTATCTAGGGTCTGACGATGGAGCTGGAAGGTGGTCACAGTAACTCTGTAATAAAACTACGCAACTCTATCGAGTTTATACTCCTTTGATTCGTCTTGAGGAGTACTTTGTCAAGTTATGATCATTTTATTTCTACAAAATAATTTCGTTGTTTTTACATTTGGTAGACGTCCCGCGACGTCTAATTATTACTATTATTTACGATTTTAGATTTTCGGAGGTTCAAATCCTGCTCGTTATTAATATCTATTTCACATTGTCGCACTTTGTGTTCTGCTAAATGGGCGATGTCATGTGCTTAAAATTGTTAAAATATTATGCATCTATACTATTAAAAAATGTTACAGAGCTGTGTCTGTACATTTAAGATATTTGAGAAAAAAATACTGTATGGCTATATAGGCGTGTCAGAACACAAAACTTTTTTTGTCTTTTTATCTGTTTATCGGCTTGCTCGTTCGCGCATCATCCTAAAACTACTGAACAGATTTTGATGCAACTTTTTTATTTGATAGCTCTTGATTAGACTAAAAAATTGCTATACACTTTATTACGCTTCTGTTATCGGGAACCTCAGATATAACCTATAAACAAGTATTTGGGTGTGGCGAAGCCGCGGGCAAAGGCTAGTAATAATATAAAAATCCTTAGAATGTTTCTTTAAGCTTCATAGTACATAGGTACTAAGAGCTTATAATACTCGGAAAATAATTTATATTTTGCACACAAATGCATAAACATTAGTAACTACATATAATACGATAGCGTTATATTAGATTTATTATACAAAGGCGTGCATTTGACGTAAGTACCTTGGTGTCACTACTGCAGCGGATGCAGTCTCTACGCGCGACCTCATTTCGAGTATAAGCACTATTGCGCCAAATTGCTACATAATAAATGGAATATATCATGGTTTAAAATCTACGTATCTTAATAATGCTCTATGACAAATGTCTTGGATTTAAAATAAAGCAAAAACATAGCATCACGCCTGTATTCCCCAAAGGGGTAGGCAGAGGTGTATTACACACCCACGGTTTGCCAGCTATGTTTGAGTCCTACGTAATAGGGGGCGAGCCTATTGCTGTCTACCGGGCACAATTCCAAACTCCGAGCAGCTACTGAGAATTTTTACAAAAAAACAATAACACTGCCCGACCCGGGGATCGAACCCAACACCTCATAATCAGCAGTCGCTTACACTACCGCTGCACCACAAAGGCAGTAAAAGTTAAAATAAAAGCTTTATTTAATATTCAGTAACAAGTATGCTATAATCTGCGTGGATTTTAGTTTACGATCTAGGGATCAGGATAAATAAAATAAATGTACAAATTATTTGTGTAATCCAAAATTAAACTTACTATATTGGATGCATGTAATGCTTGCCGGTAGATGGCGTTAGTCGTAAGAAAAATGTGATTAAGAATTTGGGATGATCGAAAGGTCAGTAGGGTAGCTCAGTGGCTTAGAGCACTTCCCCGGATTGGAAAAGATGCGTGGTTCGATTCCCGCCCCTACTAAAAATCTCTTTTTCTTTATTCACAAATAATTTATACTTTAAAAAGTAGCGGAGCATGTCAATTGCTAAAAGAAATAGATCTAAAATAAATGTGTTTGATATTAAACACAAAGTGAAAAATGTGAAATCGACTCGATCGTGTAGGTGTATCACACAGCAATTGGAACACAAATAATTTCTAGGCCAAAAATATTTATCCTATGGAATCCACCCACTTGAGAAAAATAAACTGTACGGTCTCTGTTATTCCATTATATATTTGAATTTCATTGAAATCGGTTATGTTGTTTAGGCGTGATTGAAAGACAAATATTTAAACATGTCCATTTATAATTAGGATTGTGGTCAATCGAGCCACGGCCCACTAGGTATTAAGTTGTTTTTTTTAAAGATAACCTGCACTAAGGAATTATTCTTGTATCGCTGAGGACTTTACAAACATACAATTCCACGGATACAAAGTACACAGAGACTCATAACAACCATCCGTCATCTGTGCAGTAGTAGTGATGCTACTTAGAAAAAACAAAAACACACAACCAGACACTAGTAATATTTACCATGACAATATAATATACATAATATATCGGCCATGACACTCTCAGGAGAGGAGTGAGAATAAAATAGGTCACTTACAAAACCGAAACACACTGAGATAAATCACAGCTGGTCAAGACGGATAACGGACAGAAAACATAACGATAGCAGTCTATTTCTGGCACCCTAATTTATCAATTTCCGATTGTATAGATCCTTTGTCCACAAGGAACATTAAATTATGGTAAGCTTAGAATATAATTATATTATAAGATATAGGTATAGCCTAGCCTACGCCTTAGCTCCCGACCTAGATTTTAGAGAAAAGGGACACATTATATGAAGGCGTTCACGAACCTTTGAGGGCAATGTATCGGACCTCGTTTATCATAACACAAAGACATTATATTTACAATAGGAAGATACAAAATAAATTGGAACATATTGATAACAACATATTTATTGCCTAAAAAAATACATACTGTCATTTCTTTCTCACAGATTAACTCACATAAAAATCACTGGAGCTTTCAATACTAATATTTAAATCATATTCATCTAAAAAGTTATCACAGTTGGAAGAAAATATTAACTATTCAATTCCTAAGAGTATCTTTCTCGAACTTTCGCGAACATTTCTGCACTATCAACTTTGTTAAGGCCCTCGTTTTTTCCGAAAAATGTCATCCTTGTTGTTTTTACAAGACCTTTACTGTCTTCAGCAGATTTTCGCCAGTACACAGTCTGCACAGCATTTCTTCCAGCAATGTACCGAGTGGCACTGCCTATGATTTGTCGCTTGTCCATGTTCCAACGAGTGTTTTGAAATACAATAATAAACAGGCACTAATTTACACCGGTTATTTTCCCTTGAAAGTTTTGACTTGTTCTGTAGACGGGAGCTGGTTGTGTTTGACGTTATTATGAAGCTGGTCCGGTCCTTTATATAGCGATGACCACGTGCGGTGCATGTGACTGATAAAGTAATACAACAGTTGTGACGAAGTACAATATGTCAGTGTTTCGAGTGTGTATATAACAGTGTGGGTTATTGTTTGTACTTAAATATTGCACTTTGGGAACGAATATTTAATATTATGTAGGTATATTAGATTATATTGTTCCAGATAATGAGGTACCTAGCAACAATCTACTCTGAAACAATTTTATAAAACTTGTTTTTTCGTATTCTTGTAAATTTTTGGTGGCGGATTAATATAGGTGTCACCACCCATTCTCTCCATCGAGTATCGTACGAGATGACTAAGGGAAGTAAGTATAATATTGCATTACTGGTGGTGTTGGGTGCCAAGTGGGAGAACGCTTGTAATCAGGCCCGAGCGGGTCGGTACCACCGTCCCCCATTATCTTGGTGTTTTTTGGTTGTAGCGGGAAATAGCCGTCTCTTTATTGACTTCCCATTCTCGAAATAAAGAGCTGAGCAGCGGCTTAGTAGCTTCTTGTTTTGTTTTTTTTGTTTTAAAAAAGACAACACCCTGCACTAAGGAATAATCCTTGTATCGTGGGTGACTTTACAAACATACACATTTTACAGACACAAAGTACACCCAGACTCAGAACTACAATTTATGGATCACACAAAGAGTTGTTCTGTATGGAAATCGAAACCACAACACTCGGGCGGGAGGCTGATATCTAAACCACTCCACCATCTGTGCAGTCGAGTATGCCTTAATGTAGTTGAATTCATTTGTGGTGGTACCACTATCAGGTTGGCTGTGGATCGTCTTCCACCATAACTACCTAATGAATAAAACAAATAAATAAATAATAGCTATGTTACGCTACTATTGCAAATAATAAAGGTAAATAAGTGCTCATAAAATTGTACAATATTATCGAGGTGATTTATAAAAGGTAATTTTTGCAAAACGGAACTATTACTAAGTCATAAAATATTTTTGAACTACTATGTCTTCTTTGTATTTGATATCAGATCAAAGTCTTTAATATATCTTTGTTGGCCAAGCAATATTTAATTAAAAATTGTGCATTCCATAAAAGAGTACTCGTGAGTTTTAAATTACCAAGAGCAATTGAAACATCACCGGAGAGTAATTGTTTTTAATGGAATTTATCAACAGACGAACGTGTGTAGTGCAACCTTTGGAATTTGAATAACGGTACAAAGCTGAAGGATTAATCAAAAATCTAATTAGAAAAATGCAATCAGGGTCGGATAAACTCTATTACCTTTATATATTCACTAAAAATCCAAAAAACATTTCGAGAGATCTAGCACTGCTCCGTGCAGTAAGTGCATATTAAATGTTTATTTATTTGCGAAGGGAAACATTGTGAGGATATCTGCATACCTGAGAGTGACTCTCAGTATAGTATTTGGTTATTAATTTCACAAAAATAAATTTAATCTTTCGTAAAAAATATTTTTTTTAATAAAAAGTATCCTATGTTACTTCTAATACCTTCACAAATATGTGTACAAAGTTTCATGATGATCGGTTAATTAGTTTTCGCGTGAAAGCGTAACAAACCAACTTACATTCACATTTATAATATTAGTATGATGTCTGCGAGTCGACAAGTAATCAATCTATTTTAAAAACTAAGTACGATTACAAGTAATATCTGTTATAATAGAGCTCATCTTCGATTGAAGAGAAGAAGGCGAAAAAAAGAAACTTCCAACCGATGGCGCACGCGACACCTAAGACGTTAAAAATGAATGAGTTATCGAGCAATTGGCACAATGGCTGAATTGCCAAAGCATCTGGGACGGTATTCCAGGAGATGCAGGTTCAAATCTTGCTCGTGACTGCTATTTTCGATATCATATTTTCACGCTTTGTGTTAATTTAGATGGCTAAGCATGTAAAATGCTAAAAAGTATATATATAAAAAGTATATATATAAAAATATTAAAATATGCCTACTTTTTTATTCTTTTTTTATTTAGTTTCGGGACTTATATCTAAGATGGATATGCCAGAGCCATTGAGGTCTTGATCACAATGGGACTGGCATAAGTTATTAAACTAAACAACAAAAACAAAAAAACATAGCATCACGCCTGTATTTCCCGAAGGGGTAGGCAGAGGTGCATTACACACCCACGACTCGCCAGCTATGTTTAAGTCCCACGTAATAGGGGGCGAGCCTATTGACGTCTACCGGGCACATTTCTAAACTCCGGGCTGCTACCGAGAAATTTTCCTATTTTTTTTTCGAAAAATCCCCCGGGGCTGGCCCGGGGATTAAACCCAAGACCTCATGATCAGCAGTCGCTTACACTACCGCTGCACTGCAGAGGCAGTTAAGTAGTTATTAAACTAACCTTTTATTTTTATTTTAGGTGGGCAAAAATGTCCTACCGCACACCCCACTGCCCGGGGAGACAACGGGGTAGTGTGGGGCTCTCACCCACTAAAAACCCATCGTGCGCCTCCACCCGCCCTTGCTACGGCGGATCACGGGTACTGCATCGTTTCGAACGCGATCCGCAGGCGGCAGCCCCTTCGGGCTCCCTCTCTTGAGCGACGCCTCGCGCACTTGGGCGTCGCACCTTCGCGGTAGGCTTCCGCGGACGGCAGGGTACTCCTCGACCCCACCGTCCGTGCGCCGGCGGCGAATCGGGTCCGCGAAGGAGGATTCCTCCCGGGCCCTCTCCGCCACCTCTTTCCGCAAGATGACAGCCTCGCAGAAGGCGGCGAACGCGGTCTAGGCCCTGTCACTGCCAACCATCGCTCGCGCAACGGCCGGCAGCGACAGGTCCACGCCTATGACTGCAACGAGTTCCCGGCGCTGCACATTCCAGGCCGGGCACGACTCGAGCGTGTGCTGTGCCGAGTCCTCGCCGCAGCCACAGTGGTGACAGCCTGGGGTCGTCTCCCTCCTAGCGATGATGTGCAGGTATTGACCGAAACAACCATGCCCCGACAAAACCTGCACCAATCGGAAGGTGAGGATCCCGTGGTGCCGCCCTGCCCATTCTTCCAAGATCGGCTGGAGCGCCCCCACGGTCCAGAGACCAGCCCGGGGCGTCTCCAGCCGAGACTTCCACTTTAGGACGGTGGCGCGGCGGGTATCTTCCCGCCACAATGACATTGCGTTAGGCGAGGGGCGGCTACCCCTCGCCCGCGCCGTCGACGCCCGCTGATAGACGTCGGCGAGCACCTCCGCCTCCAGATCCCACGGGGGAGTTCCGGCCAACGCGCAGGTTGCATCGGTCGAGACCGTGCGGTACCCGCGTATTGCCCTGACCGCTACGACCCTCTGTGGACGCCATAGAAGGGCCCTATTGCGAGCGGCCAGGGACTCCGCCTACACGGGTGCGCCGTACAGTGCCATCGACCGTACTACCCCCGCGTAGAGTCGTCGACACGCCAGACTTGGTCCGCCCAAATTTGGCATCAGTCGCCCGAGGGCGGACGCCGTGCCGACGAGCTTTGGCGCAAGACGGCGGAAGTGCTCGTCAAAGTGCCACCGTCCATCCAATACCAGCGAAACGGCCGAGATTCCCCTGGAGGAGGATAGCGCCGTGATCCGTTATTGGACCACTATATCCCCCTCCATGCGCTGCGTCGGTCCAGCCGCGCCGGGTTGGGCAGCCGGGGCCGAATGGCTGCCCACCCCCTCTTAGGGCCTGACTTGGCCGGAGGCCTGCACCCTACCCGCCCATACAGTGGTTGGCGGGACGATTGCCCGCCGCGCACGCGGGGCAGTGTGGGGTGGCAGAACAGGCAGCCGCCTGGTGCCCTGCCTGACCGCAGCGGAAACAACGAACGGTTTGGCCGCCGGTGGTTTAGCCGCCGTCGCGGCAAAAGACAGGCAGTGGTGTCGGTGCCGAGGACGCTGCAGCCCTTCTTTTATCATCCGCAAGCGGCGGCCGAAGTCGGGGCTCCGGTGGCAATCTTGCGGCTAGGGCCTCGAATCTCGGGCCAAAGACCGCATCCATGCGGTCGATAACCGCGCGGAGCATTTCATCCTCCAGACCAGTTACAGGGCCCGACTGAGCGGCAGACGGAGCCGAGGCGGTCGCCGAGGCAGGGTGGGGGCGCGGCGGCGGCGGCGAGGCGGTCGCGGGGAGACCAGGCTTGACCCGCATTACCGAATCCGAGGCACTCGGGATGGCCTTAGGGAGCCCAAGTTCGGCTCTCATATTGGCCATAACTCGGTGCAGCTCCTCGACCGTTGCCTCCAGGCGCTGGTTTCGCGCCCCAAGGTCGGCTACCTCCGTCACAAGCCGCTCTACCACGTTGGATAGTTCCGTGGCGGCGATTTTAAGTCCCTGGGCGTAGGTCCCTTTCAAGTTTCTTCGAGCCCATGACCACTGTCGAGATTATGGCCACGCTGTCCGCGGCCCTTTGTGCAAAATTTCACCGCAGTAGGCGGCCCGTTGCTGTCTATGGGAAGACGGAACTTCTCAGACAGGACCACCAAGCGCACTTCTGCGTTTTGTATCGTCTCCGCTCGTTTTAGACATCGCGTCTCGGCCTCTTTCGATGAGGCGGCACGCGGTATCGGCGTCCCAGGTCAGCTGATGCCTCGACTCCTAGCCGCTGCGGGTATTTTTGGGGAAGGCATCTCAGTGGAACTCATGTTGGACTCCGAGGCAGCGCCACCCTGAGACAGGGTGCGCTTGCGCCAGAAACGCGACTCTGACACCACCTCTGCCGGCTGCAATGGCTGACTCTCGGCAGCCTCAGTCAGGCCACCCTCCTCAGTGGCAGACATCTCGGCAGCTGATGTGCAGGCCGAGCTGCCCGTCATCGAGCCGTCCCTCGAAGACTGGGGCGTTCCCTTTGACGTCTTCTTGCCCTTGCGGGACTTTTTGCCACCGCTCGTTTTACGCGCAGCTGCACTAGTAGGGGCCGCATTTACAGCCGGACCCCTTACGGCTGAGGCGTCGGGATTTTCACCCAACTCTGTCGATTTATTAGATATTTTATAATAATTTTCCATGTTGGCTAGGGCCGCACTCAAGACTGAACTACCCATCAGCCATGCATCTCCTCGCCGCGCGCCAGAGCTTGAGATTCGGGGTAATTTTTTATAGAGGTTGTCTTCCTCGCGGTCCGGGCGATTAAGCCAAGACCCTCGTTCCTGTGTGCCCGCGAGACGTAACCACAGACACGCGCTCAGGTTTACGATTTTGGACGGGGGGAGCCGCTGTGGCCCCATTGTCCCCCTCTCCAGAGCCCGGTGAGCCAGTCTGGCCCCACCGACTCCGACGCCTGGCCTATCCGCCGTGCCCTCTGCTGAGTCAGAGGGACACGCGGAGACCCGTCCTGTCCGGAATTTTAGCCGCCGGCGACTGTCGACTTAGCCCAGGGTGCACCACTAGGAGGTAAACCGGACGAATTAGCACCCCGTTATTAAACTAACCTAATCTAATCTAAGCAGCAGGTATGAGCTGCTGAGAAACAACCACCATCTCATATAATTTTCTTGCAGCAACTGAAGAGGGTTCTGCCAGCATGGATTGGAATATACCCACATTACCTCTGATCAGCCTTTATCAGCAACGCCTCCCTATGACTCCGGTTCCTATCACACTTCACTAACAAATGATGCACGTCCTCCACCACATCACATGTCTCACAATTGGGAAATGTCTAGTTTTTTAGTTTAAAATTAAATGATTGTTGCATTTAGACACATATTTTAAATCATATTTGTAATTGCCTCTGTGGTGCAGCAATAGTGTGAGCGACTGCTGATCATGAGGTCTCGGGTTTTTCGTAAAAAGCAGCCCGGAGTTTGGAATTGTTCCCAGACGGCAATAGGCTCGCCCGCTATTACGTGGGATTTAAACGTAGCTGGCGAACCGTGGGTGTATAATACACCTCTGCCTACCCCTTCGGGGAATACAGGTGTGATGATTTGTTATATTTTAATGAAATGTGGATATTGAGCAAATAGTTCATATAGCTTACAGATAGCTAGATTCTGCCCCTGACTTCATCCACGTGAACTTCAAAATATAAATACATCACTTTACCGTACATTAATTATACCTATGTAAAAATTTTATCCGATGGGAATGATTCATTTTTCCGGTATGACCAATAGTCTATTTCCTTTTCTTCTAGACTATGTATGGAAAATTTCATGATAATTGGGTCAGTGGTCATTTCGTGAAATCGTAATAAATAAATAAACAAACTTCCAATCACATTTATAATAGGTATTAGTAAGGATATCTTTTTTTTTCTTACTCAACTTAAGTCCAATTAGTCTGCATGGGGTTACGTTTTTCTTCTACTAAAGAGTTGGCAAAGAGGTGTTAGTACGCTTTACGAATGCAATGGGTTGGTGGCTCTATTATTTTCGTCATTCGTCATCATAAATATGGACTATATATTAGTCATACATTCCCTATTGCATAGTTGTAAGTCATATGATATATGACGCCCATTATTAGGAATATTTATATAGATAAGGATTTTTGATAAATTCCATGACGTTCTTTAGTAGGTATATTATATTTATTAGCTTTGTTAACTATTTTTATATAGGACAAATTACTTATGTAAGTGGAAAAAGGGAACTTTACTTCAGGCAGGATTCGAAGCCGCATCCCAGGGAAGTGCTCTAGGCCGCTATGCTATTGCAATCGCCCAATGACGATTTCAAATCTCCACTTCATATTTTTTTTTATGTCTTTATGACCCACGTCACCTATAGGATGCATTTACATTATTCCAGTAGTAAAGTTCCCTTTTCCACTTTCACAAATAATTTGTTCATTAAAGTAACTGAACATGTGAAGTGCTAAAATACAGATCAAAATATTTTGGTATATATTATAACAAAGTTAATCTGAATATCAGACTACATAAGAATGACGGAAGTGTGACCGAGTGGCCTATAAAGAAATCTGGGTCATTAATATATGTACCTATGTCAGGAGAAGAATGGGCTCTTCTTACAACTATAACAACAGAGATTGGGATTCTTCTCATCTAGTTACAACGTATAATGTATCTATGTGATAGAAAAGTTTGTAATTTGTGATGTGAGAATAATCATGTGTGTTTATTGTGTGAATGACACTCACACAATATTAAAACAGCTCCGCTGCATACGAATGATAGTTTTTAGATTATATCTTAGATTCCCGATATAGTAGCGGGATGAAACGTATACCAGTTTTTAATCTAATCAAAAGCTATAAACCAAAAATGTTTAATTAAAATCCGTTCAGTAGTTTTTACGTAATGTGCGAACAAACATAAAAACAATTGTTTGTGTTCAGACACGCCTAAATAGACAGTATTTTTTCTTATCGCTACCTATCTTAAATGTACAGACTATTTATTTATTAAGCGTTTGATATGCTTAGCCATTACTTCTTAATATCTTGGGTGATGTAAGGAATGTGTTATCGAAATTTGCAGTCCCGAGCAATTGTCACGATGGCTGAATTGGCAAAGCATCTGGGACGATTTTCCAGGAGATGCCGGTTCAATTTCTGCTCTTAACTGTTATTTTCAATTTCACATTTTCGCACTTTGTGTTCAATATTTTTTTATTTATCATCAAATTCACGTTATTTATGAAATTTATGTCACAAAAGTTTGTCATAAAAAGGTTATTTTCCAGTAAGTAACATTATTTTTGCATCAGCAGATATATAAAAATACAGTAAGTATTAATAATAACACCACGTCAATAACATTATTATTTACAAAAAATATAACATGACAATGACGTACTCGCTAAATATAATATTATTATTTGAATATCATATTCGAATAAATTATCATTCCTAACCTAAATAGGTATGTTAGGATGATAAATATTTGCAGTTAAATTAACGCCATTATAATGATGTAATTTGTTGTAACAATAATTGCGTTTACTTTATTTTTGAATTACTTACTTTAGTGCATCCATGCTTTAGTGTAAACTAAAAATATTTTTATGTTATCAATTATTACAATTATTTTGTTTTTCTTTGATAATTATGCATCTTATATTCATTGAAATTTATAAGTGTTTAGATTATAGTTAAGGTTCCGGATATAGTAGCGTATCGTATAAGTATCAATTTTTAAGTCTAATCAAGAGCTATCAAACAAAAAAGTTTAATCAAAATCAGCTCAGTAGTTTTTCAGTGATGTGCAACATGTGACAAGTGACCGTGTGAGTACCAGTTTTTAAGTCTAATCAAGAGCTATCAAACAAAAAAGTTTAATCAGAATCAGCTCAGTAGTTTTTCAGTGATGTGCAACAATGTGACAGACAAATTGACAGACTTACTCAGAGACGTCTTAATAGCCTCTTACAGTATAATTTAGCTAAATATTTTTAATATACAGACGTAGCTCTGTTACAGCTTGTTATAGCATTCAGTAAGTACTTATTTAAAACAATCATACTATTGCATTATTTTAACAGAAAAAATAATTAAGTATCGATTTTACCATCGAGTCAGCAATCACGAATATTCTGGAAGCATTAAGGTCAACGCTCACTTGACGGGATGGCACGGAAAAGGATTTTAGTTAGAGGAAATTAATTTTAATATTATTATAATACTATTGGCACACAATTACGGACGCCTCGGCATGACCCGGGATGCCACGGCACGCCGCGGGATGCCACGGCATACAAGCGATGTAACGAATGTTAGTTTATAAGCATTCGCGAAAGCGAATGCGGATGCGAATGTTTCCCTTCAACATTCGCGAATGCAAATGCGAATGCTAATGTTGATTTTCAAATAAGCGCGCGCAAAATATCATACGGGTTTCACATCTAGTGTCACTGTCAGTTACCCATGTTTAAACCGAATATAGCCGAGGTTCATTTTGACAATTAGATTGAATGAGTTAGTCGGATTGAGCTATACGGCCAACGCACAGGCCACCTCCTTCGACACCGTGCGGTATCCACGTATGACCCTGGACACAACGAATCTCTGTGACCTCCACAGAAGAGCCCTATTCAGTGCGTCCAGGGACCTCGCACACACGGCTGCGCCGTACAGCGCGATCGATTAGACCACCCCAGCGTAAAGCCATCAGCACGCATTGTTGTGTCCGCCCATATTTGGCATGAGCCGTGCAAGGGCGGATGCCGCACCGAAGAGCCTAGGGGACAGTTAACGGAAGTGCTCGCGAAAGCGCCACCGCCCATCCAGCACCTGGTCAAGATACTTAATCTGGGCCTGCACCCCAATTTGGACCCCGTCCACGACCGGACCACCCCTGCGTAAAGCCGTCGGCACGCATTATTTGGTCCGCCTATATTCGGCATGAGCCGTGTAAGCCTCGGGGACAGTTCACGGAAGTGCTCGCGAAAGCGCCACCGCCCGTCCAGCACCAGGCCCAGATACTTGATCTGGGCCGTCACCTCAATTTGGACTCCTTCCACCATGATAGAGGCGCCAGCAGGTGGCCGACGTCGGGGCCCATGGAAAAGTAGAGCCTCCGAATTATCCAGGGCCACCCTAAGCCCCAGCGGCCCGATCCTCCTGACCACCTCCAACGTCTCTAAGGTGGCCAGGAACGCCGCTTTCTCGAAGTTTCCGCCCCGGGCCACGACCAGCGTGTTATCCGCATAGAAGATGACCGCCAGCCCGGATAGGAGCCGACAGCGTAGCACCTAGTCGAAACCGATGTGCCACAGGAGTGGCCCTAGAACCGAACCCTCTAGGACACCGCATGATATGGGTCTCCTCACAACATCTCTTATGCGGCTCTCATAGAGAACGCTGCGGCCCTTAAGATAGTCTGCCACTAGTCGCCTCAGATATGCAGGCACCCCGTGATACCAGAGCACCTCCCTGATGCAGCTGAATGGCAGACTATTGAATGCGTTGGCGATGTCAAGCGACACCGCCAACAGCACTCCACCGCCAGCGACGACCGCTGCGGCCGCGGCCCTCAGGCGCATGATCGCGCCGACCGTCGAACAACCAGCTCGAAAATTGAACTGGGCGTCTGACAAGTCCGGTCCGACGTCGCGCAGGTGCTTGACGATGCGGGCAGCGAGGATCCTCTCCAGCAGCTTACCCGCCTCGTCTAGGAGCACGATGGGCCTAAAGGCCCCGACCAAATCCGGCATTCACCCCGGCTTCGAGAAGACTACCAGCCAAGCGTCGAACAGTTCCCTGAGGCAGGGCTCCAGGTGTGCTCCGCCTTCGTCGTGGGAATAGGCTCTCGACCACCTTGATGAGGAGGCTGGGCTGAAGGGTCTTTGTGTGACCTGAGTGCGGAGCTAATACAAAACTAAGCCTAATGGTTCATTTTTATCGTATTCTTACGAGTATTCAAGAACTCCGTCAATTTCGGAGCGCCGTAAAACCCAGATAAATTAATGAAATTAAACAAATTTATAGTGGAAATTATTCGTTGAAAAACCCTCTATAATATTGCTTAAATGTGATTTCATTGTAAAATGACCAGGAAAAGTTATAACAGCCAAAAGAAAAGTTGTTCAAAAATTTTCAGTTATTTTTGTTTATAACTTTTTGTTTTCGATTTTAGGATAAAAAGTAATAGAGTAAATAAGTTGACAATTTAATTTTCTACAAATGGTGTTTTTCAGAATTGTCTGTATGTTTGCTAGTTTACGAGATACAGCTCGAAAACCCTTTGCACCCCTTTTTCCAAGATGGCAGCCGGGGGACAAGGGTGGTGACCCCACAAACTTGAAATTACGCTTATACTGACCCCCCCTACACATCAACAAAATAAAGCTGCGTACTCTAAAAAATGCAACCCTAAATGTAACTTTTCAATGGACTAAATATATTCGCAGAACATTCGCATCGTTTCATGCGAATACGAATGCGAATGTGAATTGTTGAAAACAGGCGAATATTCGCGAATGCGAACGCGAATGCGAATATTCGTTACATCACTACGGCATACCACAGCGTCACACGGGCTGCCGCAGCATTCTATCTTCAGCGAGAACTGCTATTATTACTATATCGCGTTTTATCATTTTTTAATACACAACTAACTCTTGAACAACGCGAAAACTGAATGAATGAACAAAGAATTGAGCGCCGGCCGCATATCAAATGTATCGTGGCAGGCCAAAGGATACCCCACGGTATTCTCTGGCCTGCCACGGGATCCTTCGGAATCCTCTGGCATGCTACAAGACCCCGCGTCGTATCCCGCGGCGTTCCGATGATACTTTGCCGTGCGATCCCGCGCCATCCCGTCAAGTGAGCCGGCCTTTAAATGCAAGATTAAATTGAAAAATATGTAAACAATTACACTCACACGATGATAACTTATTATTTAATAATAACTGACCTATTTTATTGTTGTCGAATAAAATAGTCATACTTAAATATTGTTTTTCAGAAGATTTATAAGTCATTTGTAGTCAAGTAGATGATGTAAAATTGGATTAAAATGTCGATTTAGTAAGTGGTAGAACATAATAATCTGGAAGCAGCATAGCATGCAGAGAGAGAGAGAGAGAGAGAGAGAGAGAGCAATATTAGTTTGAAAAATTATATTATTGCACATGAAACGTGATTGCCTGATAGGCTTTTTATCCTGGAAACGCGGACAGTTTCTGTGGATTAGCTGTGTTGTCATAAGTACGAGTATACGCCATTAATCAAGAATTGAATTGAATTGTCATAAGTATAACTAATGTGCCGTAAACCGATATATTTGTATATTTTAAACGACCCAATTCTAAAATACTGGAACACAAAGTGTGATAATGTGCAATAGAAGATGATATATATTATACAAGAGTAAATGTTATAATTTAAAGGGGTTATGTAAGAAGTTATTAACATTTAAAAACAACAGCTATATACACACACACACACGCACACGCACGCACACACACATGCACACACATACTTAGGTGTATCAGAAGTTAACACACAAGTAATACTACCCATGACCAGACAGTCTCTGAACTGTAATTATTCCACTGATAACCTCATTAGGCTCGTGATACGTACTGAGAAAGCTAAAGTATGATTGGTGAGTCCTTGAACTCAATGCATGATATGCACGTGGATTAAAAAAAAAATATTTAAGTTTCGAAAATATTATACATTCACCCCCTACTAATATTATAAATTAGCCTTAGCCCGCGGCTCCGCCGCAGCCAAAAGCTAGGTTTTGATTATATCTCAGGTTCGCGATATAGTAGCGGGATAAAATTTATACCACTTTTTAAGTCTAATCAAAAACTATCAAATAAAACAAGTTGTAGCAAAATCCGTTAGTAGTTTTTGCGTGATGCGCGAATGAACAAACAGAAAAAAGAAAAAAAGTTTTGTGTTCAGATATATAGCCTAATACAGACATTTTTTCTCAAATATATTAAATGTACAGACACAGTTTAAATAGAGTTCTTATTTGATTACTTTTCTAAGTCAATATATAAAAGGAAGAAAAATATTTTTCATTGTAGATATTGGCCTCTTCTAATTTGCATCAAGTACAATAGCTGTACTTAGGTCGCCAGTCTGTCGGACTAGGGGTACTCGTGTCCTATATAATAATATATACCAGAATAACTATGAATATAGTAAAAAAAACTCATATAAAAAAACCTAAATAAAAAGGACTTTATAAATTAGGTTTGTCGCCATTTTCTACAATTGAAATCTCATTTCACGCACGCTTAAAATGTAGTGATTATATACTCTTTGCGAACGCTTAAGGTATAGTTTTCATTGTGACCAAAGATAAGAAAAAAAAATTAAGTAAATTTTACGTCACTTCTTCGAGACGGATATTATCGCGTTTACTTGATTGTCTACTATCGCGACGTTTCGAATACTTTACAGCATTAATGATCACGGGTGAACTTAGATGTTAGACATCCAAGGCTGACTGTAAGACGTCTAACATCTTGGAAGGGACGTAGGTTCGAATCCTGCTCGCACTAAACTTCTCTTTTTATCCACATTCACAAATAAATTGTTCTTTAAAGTAGCTAAGCATGTCAAGTGCTAAAATGTTAAAAAAATCCCGCCATCAAATAGTATGAATTTTAATTGCAAAATTAAACTTACTATATTGGATTAATGCATGCAAATACATCCGATAGCTGGCGTGGATCGTAAAGACAAATGTGATGTGGAGATTGGGAATGGCCATCGGTCAGCGGGATGATTTAGCGGTCTAGATCACTTCCCCGGATTGAAAGGGACGCAGGTTTGAATCCCGCTCGCATTAAACTTCTCCTTTTCCACATTCACAAACAATTTGTTCTTTAAGGCATATAAAACAATTAGAACATATCGTTCCAATATTTGTACATTAATGGTTGTAATGCTTACTTTAAACAACATAATTATACTAGGTTGTACGGCTTGATGGTGAGTGAGACGGTAGGTTTGCCACCCCCTCAGTGGTCACCGTAGCCTATAGACATTAGCAAAACCAAAGACAACCTTTGCGAGGCATCCACCTCAGGAAAAGATAATATAGGACATGAAGAGGAATGATCATAGAGAAGAGATGAGAAAGTGGTAATTTAAAATAATTGGGAGGTAATGAGGTGGTTTGTTAGGTTTCTCATTTACAGATAGGAACACACATATTTAGGATTTTGAATTATGAATTTTAAATGTAACTGCTTCGGTGGTGCAGGGGTAGTGTAAGCGACTGCTGATCATGAGGTCTCGGGTTCGATTCCCGGGTCGGGCAGTGTTATTGAGCTTTTTCGTAAAAAGAAAAATTCTCAGTAGCAGCCCGGAGTTTGGAAATGTGCCCGGTAGACGGCAATAGGCTCGCCCCCTATTACGTGGGACTTAACATAGCTGGCGAATCGTGGGTGTGTAATACACTTCTGCCTACCCCTTCGGGGAAAACTAACGTGGTGTTATGTTTAAATGTATTTTATATTTGACATAGAATACACATACATTTCAATGGTTTTCTTACTTTTTTTGTACTATAGGGAATTTAGAAAATAAAGTTTTAACGTTGACGAAGTAGCAAGTATCAGTTAGTTATTAATATATAAGTAGCATCTATACGAAATAGCAGATAAACATCTACGATAACATTATTCTCAAAAATACATTGGCTCTATTTAATGACAGCGGACGGTATCATACTTATTACAAATAATGCTAGAGGGGGTCTCTTGTTAAGATATTTATCAGCTGAATAAGACTTTACCTATAATAATTCTTGTGTAATTCATTGTATAATTTTATTAATAAAGTTCCATTCATACTAACTATTATAAAGCTGTAACAGAGTTGTGTCTGTACATTTAAGATATTTGAGAAAAAAATACTCTATATACCTAGGTATCTAGGCGTGTCTGAACTCAAAACATTTTTTTTTTAGATTTTTTGTCTATTAGTCTGCTTCTTTGTTCGCGCATTAAGCAAAAACTACTGAACAGATTTTCATGCAATTTTTTTTGATAGCTCTTGATTAGACTTAAAAACTTTATTCCGCTACTATATCAGGAACCCGAGATATAACCTAAAAAGTAACTTTCGGCTGCGGTGTAGCCGCGGGCGAATGCTAGTCATAATTATACAAATAATACTAGATGGGGTGTTTTTTTAAGATATTTATCAGCTGAATAAGACTTTAACTACAATAATTCGTGTGTAATTCATTGTATTATTTTACTAATACAGTTATATTCATCGCCTATAAAAGGAGTCTATACATACATACATACATAGATTCGCGCCTTTTTCTCAGAAGGGCAGGCAGAGACAACGGATTTCTACTTGCCACGATCATTGCTTACCTTTTTTGCTTCATTCACCGTCATTATATTCCTCATACATGCCCGTCAGTTAAGATTACTTCTGACCTGACCTTTCTCGAGAACTTCTCTGATTTGGTCAGAGAACATTCGACGAGGTCTACCCCTCCCAACTGCACCATTTACGCTCGCTATATATATCTTTTTTTTTTTTGTTATCCTGTTAGGAATCTATGCATATAATAATACAGTAGAACTTGGTGTGCTTGTACATTTAAGGTATCCAATTAGCAGTCAGGAGCAATTGTCAGGATGGCTGAATTGGTAAAGCATCTGGACGGTATCAAGGAGATGCAGGTTCAAATCCTGCTCGTGTCTGTTATTTTCGATTTCACATATTTTACTTTGTGTTTAATGTATAGTGCTAAGCATATCAGATGCTAAAAATATATAAATACAAAATGATGATTAAAAATTTATTGTATGTGTATTAGCGCACATTTCTGAAATTACTGATTGAGTTTTAACGCAGTTTTAACCAGCCTACAATAATATTATAAAGAGGAAAGATTTGTATTTTTATATGTTTGTAACGAATAAACTCAGAAGGACCTATTACAAAAATAGAAATTAAGACAAAGTATTACTCTGTCAATAAAGTATCGTGAAAAGATCAATAATACACATTTTCAAAACACTTTTTAAACGCTGTTTCCGGAATTGAGTTCAGTTCTCGCCGCGAATTCTCCTTTATGTCTTCTACCGATTGAAAACGGGTGCCACGAAGTGGTCATTTGAGTTTAGGAAAAAGAAAGAAGTCGGCTGGAGCCATATCTGGTGAATATGGTGGTTGCTCGATGGTATTTGTTGAGTGTTTGGACAAAAATTCATTCACAATGATGGCCTTGTGCGAAGGCGCATTATCGTGGTGCAAAATCCAAGAACTTTCTTTCCACAAATCTGGCCTTTTTTATCGAATTTGCTGTCTTAAACGCCGCATAGCGCTCAAATAATATTCTTTATTTACCGTTTCAGCTTCTGGCAAGAACTCCGAGTGCATAACACCGCGATAGTCAAAGAAAATAGTCAACATGACTTTGACTTTTGATCGACTTTGGCGTGGTTTTTTCGGTTTCGGTTCAGTTGGAAGTCGCCACTCCGAAGCTTGTTGACTAGTTTGCATGTCAAACTCGTAAACCCACGTCTTGTCACCAGTAACAATGCGTTTCATGAATGTTGGGTCGGAATTGACTCGTTCTAGCATGTCCTCAGCGACTCTCATTTGTCTCGTTTTTGGAGAAAATTCAGGTCTTTTGTGACTAGCCGAGTGGAAACATGTTTCATACCCAAGTGATTATTTAAAATGGTACGGATCGACTCGTGAGACACAGAAAGTTCGGCGGCTATCTCTCTCAAAGTTGAATGAGGATTTTCAGTCACTATTTCCTTCACTTTTGCAATGTTAACTTCAGTTACAGACGTTGATGGCCTACCAGAGCGAGACAAATCTTCCATCACATCTCGACCGCTTTTAAACGCTTTGCACCACTTATAAGCACGTGTTTTTGATAAAGTCGATATAACATTTTCAGTGACTCCGAACACGAAATTCCATTGGCGATGCAAAATTTAAGACAAACTCATTGTTTGATGTTTTTCGCAATACACACTAGGTATTAAAAACAGCACTGTATTTAATATAAATAACAGATGCAACTCAAACTCCGCGCCAAAATGTATAACAGTTGTGCCAAAACAAACAAAAATAAACAAAAATGTGAATTTGGAACCATAAACAAATCATCCATTCCCAATACTTTCTTGACTGAATGTATGTACCTATATAATGGGCTTGGAATAGAAAATCTGTTTCATTGAAGTCGAATATCAGTAAAAAGTATTAAGATAAAACTAAGCCCAACTCGAGGAAGAAGTTATAGACATATATGTCTCAAAAAGTTAGCAGGTTAGTAGCAATAAATGTCCGCCACCCACAAGGCCTTCCGCGAAGGTGCGACGTTCCGTGTGCGGATGCGTCGCTCAGCTCGGCTTATCCGAAAGGATAAGCCGCCAACGGACCACTGAAGGAAAGTAACATAGTTCTAGTGGCCCGCCAACAAAGGCGGAGAGACGGCACACGGTGGGTTTTTTTAGTGGGTGAGGGCCCCACACTACCCTGTTCGTTGCTCCAAACGACGGGGTGTGCAGTTAGGAACAATATTTCCCGCTTTAAAAAAAAAAGGTTGCTAGCAATCAAAGTTACTGCATAGCTGCGATTTAAAATTACAACAGCATAATTGTTGCCGTGTGGGGCTGGCTTTAGAATTGTCCCACCCCTCTCCACCCATGGGAGTCATAAGAGCCGACTAAGGGAATACCGGGGGAGTGGGCAGCAGCACTCCTTCGAGTATTAACAACATCCACTGCGATCGCCAACCCGCCTGCCAAGCATGGCGTTTACGGCACTATCCCCCATTCTTGGGGAGGCCTATGTCGTTAAAAGGGGCCTAGTGGGCGTTAAAAGGCTGATGAATGGATGGAATTGTATTAATCTCTGTTATCTCTGCCTAACCCGCAAGGGAAATGGCGTGATGATCAGTTAATTAGTTATGAAATGAAACTACTTTTTGGATTTTTCTATATGCGTCCCGAAGTGTTTCGAATGCTTTGTCCAACGGTGACCATGTATTCGAAACGTCGAGACAGGTAGTAGAAAATGGGGTAAGCGCGAGAGATTCCATTAAAAGTTGTTTTATTTATATCTTGTCTGATTTATATTTCAATTTTCAACATTGTTCTATCGGGAAGTCCATCCATCCATCCATCCATCAGCCTTTTAAAGTCCACTGCTGGACATAGGCCTCCCCAAGAATGGGGGATAGTGCCGTAAACGCCACGCTTGGCAGGCGGGTTGGCTATCGCAGTGGATGTTGTTAATACTCGAAGGATTGCTGCTGCTGCCAGTCCCCTGCTATTCCCTCAGTCAGCTCTTACGACTCCCATGGGTGGAGAGGGGTGGGAAAATTCTAAAGCCGGCCCCACATGGCAACGGATATGATCGGGATATGACTATGTAAAATAATCTATGTATTATTTCCGTAATCTGGTACCTATAGCACAAGCGTTAAGCTTAGTTTGGGACCAGAGGACGTGTGTGAAATGTCCGTGTATATTATTTAATATTATCATAAACGAATGTAATATTTGTACTAATTTGTTGTTAAATAAAGCCTAAATCTTAGTTATTAACATTATTAATGTGAAAATGCGTTTATTTGTTTGATATCCGCTATAACTCCTCAATTGATCGCCATGAAATTTAGCATACATGTAGTCCAGGGCCCAAAAAAGAACATAGGTTACTTTTTTATCCCGGAAAAGTTCAATATAGATGGTTTCTCTGCCATAACAATTTTTGCATAGAGATCGCTAGTTTGCCGTAAAATAATGTATTTTTATTCAGAATCTAATGTATAATATTTTAGTCTGAATAAATGACTTGCCTACAAAAATGCTAATAACTAATTGCTAAAAGCTGAAGTAATTTTATGGAGAGTCTTCTAAGATTAATTTATAAGGTGTGCCTGTGCGCCGATAAGACGTTAGAATTAATAATTATTTTATCATTACTTAGCAATTTACACTAATATAAATTGTGAGTTGGAATTGTTTTTTTTACTAGCCGCCAACTTAATGGTACGTAGCAACATATTATATATCTGTTATTAGATTAGCTTATGGTGGCATACAAACCACGGCCTATACTTACCATCAAGTGGTGGCTCCCACTCATGGACTCAACGATACTAAGAATACTGCTGCTCACCATTTCATTTTGCATTGAATGAATGGGTGGCTAACTTCTGCTACAACAAAAACCGAGTTATAAGTTATCGCTGGTTATGTGCAGTGATAATTTTTTATACCTCACCGTCTTATTGGATGACGTGACGACCATTTATTGGATATATATTTTGTATCTCGTACCACCGACCACCGTCGTATATATAAGTTATTGTTTTTATTTCCCAAAGAATTCATCCTTGTCGATTTGGCAAAGCCAATTTGTTTTCTTCTAATTTTCTGAAATTGAAAAGAAAAAGAAAGCCTTTGCCCGCGGCTGTGCCTAGGCAAGAGCTAGTTTTTAAGTTGTATCTCAGGCTCCCAATATAGGATAAAACGTACCTATACCAGTTTTTAAGTCTAACCAAGAGCTATTAAAGTTGCATCAAAAGTTTTTGGGTGATGTGCGAACAAAAATACATAACGACAAACAGACAAAAATTCTAAGCAAATATTTTGTGTTTAGAGACCCACGCCTCCTAGTTACAACTTAATAATAGTACACAAACATGATCATAACATAACCAGCAGAATTCAATACTATAGTGATAAAATGCTTACTTGTCTTGTAGATAAAACTTAATTATCCCTAACCCTCATAACTTAATTTTACAAGAGATTACCTAATAATGACGCAGTCCTATAAATATTTATATATTTTTAGCATTTGGCATGCTTAGCCATATAAATAAACACAAAGTGTGAAAATGTGAAATCGAAAATAACAGTCACGAGCAGGATTTGAACCGGCATCTCCTGGATACCATCCAGGTGCTTGCTCGATGAAATCTTAATTGTAAAATTAAGTTTACTTGGTCGTTATAATGTATGCAAATACTTCCGACAGATGGCGCAGGCGTCACTCAAGTCGTAAAGTATGAATGTGTTATCAAAGTCAGCAGTTATGAGCAATTGTCACGATGGCTGAATTGGCAAAGCATCTGGATGGTATCCAGGAGATGCAGGTTCAAATCCTGCTCGTGACTGTTATTTTCGATTTTACATTTTCATAATTTGTGTTTATTTATATGGCTAAGCATGTCAAATGCTAAAAATATATATAAAAATATCTAAATATAAATGAATTAGTTTTTTTCGCAATGCAGGTGTCTATGAATCAATAAACCGAATAATTTGAAATACTGTGACATGCTTATACTGACTGTTTTTTTATTGTTTTACCACGTTGTCTTTCATAAAAAAATACGCACAGAACATGAAAAATTACTCCCGAGAAACGGCCGAACTTCACCCGTAGGTATTTTGTATTTTTACTGAATGTTGCGCCGAAGTTCGTGTTCGGTTAAAATCACATTCGGCCCATCTTTAATATAATCACATTATGTTTATACAAACAATGCGGTAATAAAGATGTGGTTTTAGATTTTGCAGGATTTGAAACCACCCACTTCTTGAAATCCTTCTCAATACATAAACCAATTTTTTTAGAAGTATTGGTTTCGGGTCCCTCGGTAATATCCTTTTTATCCAATAAATGTATTCTAGTATCACTTAAGCTGTCACCTAAGCTATCAAATGAATAAATGACTGACTGACTGACATATCAACGCATAGTCCTAACTCCTGGGGATAGGATGATGAAAATTTACATAGGTATCCGTTTCTTTGACACTATAGGTAAGAGAGGAATTTTACGGAATTCCTATCCAAAATGCATTTATCATGACTAAGGAAACCCGTGGTTAACTTACTAGTAAAATATATAATAGTTCATCTGGCATCTGCCAGCGCAGGGGTCACTCAAGATATTAAGAAGGAATGTGTTGTCGTGATTCGTAGGCCTGAGCAGATGTCACAGTGGCACCTGGAATGGTTTTTCAGCAGATGCGGATTCAAATCCTGCTCGTGATTATTATTATCATCGATTTCACATTTTCGCACTTTGTGGTCATGGTATTTAAATGCTATAATATTTTTGCTACATGACCATATAATCTAAGAATTATAAACAATATTTAGATATTTTTATATATATTTTTAGCATTTGACATGCTTAGCAACATACATTAAACACAAAGTGAAAAATGTGAAATCGAAAATAACAGTCACGAGCAGGATTCGAACCTGCATCTCCTGGATACCGTCCAGATGCTTTGCCAATTCAGCCATCGTGACCCTTGCTCCTGTCTGCTAATCTCGATAACACATTCATACTTAACGTCTTTGGGTGACGCCTGCGCCATCTGTCGGAAGTATTTTCATACATTATACCGATCAGGTAAACTTAATTTTACAATTAAGATTTTACCTAATAATGACGCAAACCCTATAAATATTTAGATATTTTTATATATATTTTTAGCATTTGACATGCTTAGCAACATACATTAAACATAAAGTGAAAAATGTGAAATCGAAAATAACAGTCATGAGCAGGATTCGAACCTGCATCTCCTGGATACCGTCCAGATGCTTTCCTTCCATCAGCCTTTCAACGTCCACTGCTGGACATAAGCCCCCCCAAGAGAACGCCACAACGAGCGGTCCCGTCATGGGGGATAATGCCGTAATCGCCACGCTTGGCAGGCGGGTTGGCGATTGCAGTGGATGTTGTTAATACTCGAGGGAGTGCTGCTGCCCACTCCACCGGTATTCCCTCAGTCGGCTCTTACGACTCCCGTGGGTAGAGAGGGGTGGGACAATTCTAAAGCCGGCCCCACACGGCCAATAAATCAGATATCAGTTTCAAAATAATGAGTACTTGTTTGTGTTAAACAAAGTTTCTAATACACGATCAATGAAAACAATAACAACGACGTCTATTTATACTGACGTAGGTGAAAACATATTATTGTTTATATCTAGTATTTAAATTAACATCTAGATACTAAGCATTAAACAAAATATATTAACTGAAATAGATAGTGCCTTTATGATGCTATTGTTATATAATTGATATTTTAGGAGGACAGCCCACCACTCACCTACGGATTGTCAATCCCGGTTATCTTTGGACACACACAAAATAACCTAAGATTGCCAATCCGCACTCTCACAGGTAGAGGAGAATGTGATAATAACAGAGTGATATCTGATGAGTATGCCCGATAATTACAAAAAATCTCACCAACGCGACACAAACAAATAATAAGACTCTCAGAACCACAACGTTGCAAAAATATTATTATTCGTATTCCGCAAAAATCTGAATACAAATTCGACACGTGTTTCGTGTGTTAGTGTTATAAGTTTGACGTTTATGTGTGTCTTTTTGTCTGTCGCATCGTAGCCCCATAACGAATGTATTGATTTTGATGCATTTTGTTAACTGCCGGGGATCTTATATGCATAATGGGTGTTTACTTTACTTTCAAACATATCTGAGACCTAACACCTGAAACACCCATGTATGCTGGTAAATCGCGCATCACACAAAACCTGCTAAATTATTTTTTTAGATGCACCTTTTTTATTTGATAGTTCTTGATTAGATTTAAAACCGGTATACATTTTATCCCGCTACTATATCGAGAACCTGAGTTATAACCTAAAAACTAGCTTTTGGCTGCAGCGGAGCCGTGGGCAAAGGCTAGTCATTTAAATTATGTTTATGGTAACGTAGGTACATTAAAGTAAAAATCTGTTATTTAGATATTACAAACAGACACTTCAACCTTATTTATCTGTGTAGATAATATAATATAATAGTAAGATAATCGAAATATTTCACACTACAACACGTTTTGTGCATCTCGTTTTATTACGCAAGGGCAACGACTAATAAATTTATGAGCAAAAGGTTTCCTCAAAAGGTTTTATGTTCTATAACAAAATTACCTACACGTTGACCCTTTTTGTGAAACAAATAATATATTTCCCAGAAAAGGTAATATTATCGGTTGGATGCTGATGTTATGGCATAATTACGATATTTTTGTTAACCAAATTACATACATTATTTTTAGGTTTTAGCGATAACCTGGCCGTGTTTTTTAATAAACACCTTTACGATGGAGAATCTATTCTTATTCCAGTAGAATTTACTTACTCACGTTCAGATTTATATTATATATAAATTCTTGCGTGGCCGGCTTTGGAATTGTCCCACACCTCTCTGCCCACGGGAGTCGTAAGAGCCGACTAAGGGAATAACGGGGGAGCGGGTAGCAGCACTCCCTCGAGTATTAACATCATCCACTGCGATCACCAACCCGCCTGCCAAGCGTGGCGATTACGGCATTATCCCCCATGACGGGACCGCTCGTTGTGGCGTTCTCTTGGGGAGGCCTATGTCCAGTAGTGGACGTTGAAAGGCTGATGGATAGATGGATCATGTTTTTTGTTTAATACCCTAGTGTGTCAGTTGGCCCCACGCTGAAGTAATGTAACACAGTTCCAGTGGTTTGCCAATACAGTCGGAGAGACGGCACACGCTGGGTTTATTATCACAAACTTGGGACGCAATGAGGTGGAGCTTATTTGGTAACATTATCAATCATTCCCTTGATCTTTGCTTAGAAAAACTATCCAAAAAGTAAGCGATATATTAGTAACTAGATATTTCCTAATGGAAACTTTATAAGTGTACTGCATCGAAGATTGATCATTGTACTCGTTTAATTGCAATCATTTCAGTCACATATTACACATGCAAGTCTTGCAAATGCTCATTGAGCCTGTCAGTGGACACGTGAACAAGAACGTGGCCTAATAATGTGTTCATCCGGGCATCGCGAACATTCCCACATTGCCGGGCTTTGTATCGGGCGTGTGGCATCATCGTATAGTGAACTCTAATTGATAGCGTTCCGGCCCAGTGTGACCAAAATATCAATAATTTGTGACCAAGTTCTGAAATGAACACGGTGTGAAAATGTGTAATCGAAAATAACAATCACGAGCAGGATTTGAACCTGCATCTCCTGGATACCGTCCAGATGCTTGCTAATTCAGCCATCGTGACAATTGCTCGGGACTGCTAATTTCGATAACACATTCATTCTTAACGCCTATAAAAAAAAATTTACATTAGTTAAAATGACCTGCTATTAAGCAGTTCGTTACACGAATACCTTATATTACTTATATTTATTTAATTTTTTTTGGTTAAGGCTGGAAAAATGTCCCCAACCATACACGCCGTCGTTCAGAGCAACGAACAGGGTATTTTGATCTATATTTTTAGCATTTGACATGCTCAGCTACTTTTAAACTACAAATTATTATTTGTGAATGAGGAAAAAGAGAACTTTTGTACAAGCAGGGATCGAACCTGCGGACCTTCCTTTCCGGGGAAGTGCTCTAATCCACTAAGCTATTGGAAAAGACGCGGGTTCGATTCCCGCTCGTACTAAAAATCTCTTTTTCCTTATTCACAAATAATAATTTCTACTTTAAAAAGTAGCGGAGCATGTCAAATGCTAAAAAAATAGATAACTTATATTATATGAATATTAACAATTGAGAACAAAATCTTATATTTCAAAGTACAAGTTGTATGCGCTACTACAATGCTTGCCTTGTTCATAAACAATTCAAGTTGGAAACCTTTGTAAGCTTCAGTGAAGTGGACATTAAACTGTTCACTAGCTCTTGACCTAGAAACCGTCAGTAAGTACGGTTGGCATATCAAGTTTAATGAGCGGTCTCGATGGTACCTATCTTCTAAATCATCTTTATTCAAAATAGCGCTTATAATACAGCTGTTTAACGCCTGATCACTTTGCTAAAGTCAGATTGTGTTCATCGTATATCAAGGAGATAGGGCCGGTATACATTTATGATAACGATGGGGTGGCTAGGACGCTGTTTGGCAGTTGTTTAATAAGTCTGAGAGTAAAAGCAGAATAAAGACAACTTTTTTTAACATTCAGACGAGCCACGACACATACTCAGTATAATGCCAAGCCACTGCTCACCGTTTCGTTTCACGGATGGAAATGAATGAATGGACGGCTAACATCCGCTCCGAACGAAGTGTTTCATCGTCGGTCACAGGGAAGATGATAGAAACGACCAGCTCATGCTTGATAACAAGTATTTCTGCTATATCATTTAATAACTATATAGTTCTACTAGTTTAAAGTGTACAGTTCACATTCACAAATGATAAAAAAGACTGTTCATTTGAGTACTTATTTATCCTCAACGCGTAACACTGAAGCATAATATAAAAATGAGTCTGTAATATCTGTGCAGTATAATTGTAAAACCGTTTGGAATGGATCTCCAGAGAAACACGAATACGGTCGTTGCAGATGGTGACACGTTAGTGATGCCTCTGGTGTTGCTAGCGTCTATAGGCTACGGTAACCACTTACTATTAAGTGGGCCATATGCATGTTTGCCAGCGAGTGCACTACCTAAAAAAATTACCACTCCTCATGTAAATGAGCAATTAACCCATAAGTGCATTCACGGGTCTTCGTCGACTATTACATACAGGCCGTTGGAAAAGAACGCAATAAGGAGTCTCGTCTTTACCTCTAAAATAAATGCTATCAGTGGCTAGAATGTGCCGAGAAATTTTCCACTAAGGAACAAATTTACATCGTTATTACATTGAAGCTTTGCGCCGCCTGAACACGATATAAGGAAATTTGCAACAAAGTTACATTATTTAAGAGAAGAATGTTTTATAAATGTTTAGTTTAACTGCATCTGTGGTGCAGTGGTAGTGTAAGAGACTGCTCATCATGAGGTCTTGGGTTCGATCCCCGAGTCGGGCGATGCTATTGATTTTTTCGTAAAAAGAAAAATTCTCAGTAGCAGCCCGGAGTTTGGAAATGTGCCCAGTAGATGGCAATAGGCTCACTCCCTATTACATGGGACTTAAACATAGCTGACGAATCGTAGATGTATAATAGACCTCTGCCTACCCCTTCGGGGAATACAGCCGTGATGCTGTTTTCTTTTTTTGTAACCGTAGATACTCTTACTGTTGTGTTTTGTACGGGGATTGAGAGTACCGGAGGCCCGAACCCCCTCCCTAACCTCTCCTTATTATCCCATCTATCCTTGTCGTAAATATCCTTCCTATCCACTCCTTTCCACGATGGCGTCGCGCGATTGATGCCTCTGGTGTTGCTAGCGTCTATAGGCTACGGCAACCGCTTACATATTTCTTTTTCTCATCCCAAAGCTGCCCTACTGTTGGGCACAGGCCAACACAAAGTGAGCGAAATTTATGGAATAGTCCAGGACGTTGGCAAACTTTGTCCATTGATAACTAAAAGTCTATGTTCGATAAATATTACCAATAAGAATAAAAATGAGTACCTATATTATGACAAAGAAATGGAGTGAGGCATATCACGAATTTACTGTGCATTGAATTCAGTGCACAAAAATGGCAAATTGGTACAGTGAGAGGCATTCGTTGGATTTCATTGTTACTTACCCGTGACGGGCATAAACGGACCATTATATGAGAGAACGCGAGTATTATAAGATATTTTGATAATTTTATATATATTTTTAGTATTTGACATGCTTAGCCATATAAATTAACACAAAGTGCGAAAATGTGAAATCAAAAATTACAGTCACAAGCAGGATTTGAACCCGCATATCCTGGATACCGTCCAGATGCTTTGCTAATTTAGCCACCGTGACAATTGCTCCTCACTGCTAATTTCGATAATACATTTATTCTTAACGTCTTGAGTGACGCCTGACACTCCGGAGACCCAAACCCCATTCCTATCCTCTTCTCATTATCCTTTCTATCCCGTCTTTAGTATCTTACCTATCCTCTCCTTATTATTGGAGATGGCAACGGGCAAGTAACGCCACTGGTCTAGAGCAACTTTTTACTCTACGTGGGTGGCAAACAATCATACGGCCCACTTGATTGTAAACGGTTACCGTAGCATATAGACGCTAGCAATACCAGAGGCATCACTCGCACATCGCAGTCTCATAGGAAATGTGTAGGAGGTGGAGCGGAAGGATAATAGGGAGAAGATAGAGGGAATAATAAGCAAAAGAATAGGGAGGTATGGGTCTCCAAAAGCTTTCATCGATCTTTACTCGTTATAGACCTCTCCAAGAGAAAACCATTTCAAGTGGTTTAACCCCACTTGCAATATAAATGTTATGCCTAGATTTTTATTCCCCCTAGTTGTAAGTAGCTGTTTCTATTGATAATGCACCAACTCGAGAACCTTTCTTCTAAAGCGATGAATATATTGAGATATCAATCCGGTTGTAACTTGTACTCATACCACCAAATAAATCGTTCTATTGCTGAAAGCGTACAGGTTGCGGTGCCAAGTTAAGTAACATTTTTATTGGCCTCTCCCATAGGTTTCGAGGTGTGAATAAATTATTTGTATTGGAAATGCACAATTTAATAGAATCGTTCTAGTAGGAATATTTTGGTGTTAAGCTTTAAGTGTAACGCTTTTATGCTCAAAGAGAAAAGCAGGCGAGAGGCGCAACGCGCCTACATTTAACTTTTTCCATATATTGGGAACAATTGCAGCCGCTAAGGTAATATTTTTGCATGACCTATGAATTCGAACACAAGACTTCGCGATTAGATTTTTTTTTACATAAATAATGACCCCAAATAATTATTTGCTTATGTACAACAATGATGTGTTTTTATGGCAATAGTAAATATGTAAGTTAAAATATACATCCATCCATCCATCCATCAGCCTTTTAACGTCCACTGCTGGACATAGGCCTCCCCAAGAATGAGGTATAGTGCCGTAATCGCCACGCTTGGCAGGCGGGTTGGCGATCGCAGTGGATGTTGTTAATACTCGAAGGAGTGCTGTTGCCCACTCCTCCAGTATTCCCTCAGTCGGCTCTTACGACTCCCATGGGTGGAGAGGGGTGGGACAATTCTAAAGCCGGCCCCACACGGCATAAATAATATACACATCAAAATAGGTCTTTAAAAAACTTGTAAGCTTAACTACTATACTAGTTATCATAAATCTCAATTAATAAATAGAAAGAATAAAAAACGAGTAAGAAAGTAATTACTATAAGTACATTTACAATTTTAGCTATCAAGAACCTAAAATAAGTATGATGGTAAACAAAAAGTCATCCTGTGAATGTATGAATTCAAAAAAGTGCAACAAATAACTCTACTTTGAAGCTTGTGCAACTTCTGCATAAACCTCCAACATTTATATAATTAAGCTCTTGACATTTGGCCTCAATAATGCAAGTTTTGATTCAGGCTGCAAATTGAAACCTTTTAGACGTTGCTATCGTGAGATGAATGAATTTCTTGAGATGAGGGTGAATAAAATGAAAACAAAAGAATCATCCACATTTAATGGTTAGTCCGTAAAAAAAAATCACAAAAGAATTAAATCAATATCGTAAGGAAACCTAAATGATTATAGATTTTCTTGAAAATTACTATCGTGCTGGGTCAGCGTGATGGGCCTAGAGATTCAGGCCATTACAAAAGAGCCGGGCAGAGAAAAAAAAACATGATCTTTGAACTGATCATGAACCAGTTCCAATCTTTGAAGAATAAAGTTTATTCAAGCATCTCTATATGTCCGCAAAGTGCCTAAAATACTAAGTCACTGTTACCTCGGCAATATTTTACCCTTGTATTTGTTTGTTGATTCAGGAAATTTACGTTTCAATAATTTTCATGATTTCTGCGAGGTAAAGATATACCTACTACAATAACTGCAATACAGGTTGTGATCTGAGCAAACTGACTTTTGTAGCCTAACAACACGAGTATAATAATAATAATAAAGCCTTTACTTTCCAGCATAAACAATTCATTAAATACCTTATTTCTCATGCCATAACAATTCTTCAGTTCTATATCTCTATTGCCTATCAATTATTATATCAATACAAAATAACATTAACAAATTGCATTCCAATACTACTCACTACACACAATTACTAATTTCAAATCAAAGTTATAAAGTACAATCTAATTATTAAAATTAAAATATTTCATTGTAAGTATGTAAATATTAGAGTGTAAATAAAACAAAAATATACTATCACTCTTAATTCTTAATACAATAAATTTATTAACATTGCAATTATTAAGTAAATAAACATTAAAAAATATAAGTATAAATGACTAGCTATATTTTGTGTTAATCTTTAGTGCTATGCATGCTGGGTACCCATTTACGGGTGAAGGCCTCCTCCATAATACGCCATTTATCCCTATCTTGTGCTATCCTTGTCCAGGTATAGCCCGCCGTAGCTATGATGTCGTCACACTACCTACGTCTAGGCCTGCCGCGAGGGCGTGGTGTGTCGCGAGGGTACCAGTGGAGAATCCTCTCGCACCAACATCCATCTGTGGCTCTCGCTACGTGTCCTGCCCACCGCCATTTTAATCTACATGCTAATTCGGCAGCATCCAATATTTCTGTTTGTTTCCTTATATCTTGGTTTCTCTTTCTGTCTCTAAGTTTCGGTCCTAGCATGCACCTTTCCATGGCTCGCTGGAAAGTTTGGATCTGGTTTATCACTGATTTCGTGAGTGCCCAACTCTGACATCCATAAAGCAGCGTAGGAAGTATAATAGTGTCCATAGCCTTCTTTTTTAATCTTGTACGAGTTTCCGATATTTCGGCACTGTTGCAAGCGCCATGATCACGGAGCAACTGAAGTCCTTGCGGGTGGGAATAGTTTTTATTATTCTGCGGTTAGAAATATCTGTCTACCCGCTTTCTCACTCGTTTATGACACGCAACACTATCTATGGAACCACTACCACTGGTCTCACTCACGTATCGAGCTCGATCACGACACACAACACTTACGGTGTCGATCCTGGTTTCTGAGGTGTTTTTCTTCTTCTTTGTACATAGACGAATCACGGGACGCCAGGTGCTAGATAAATGAAAACCATCTTCACGGTTGAAATTTTTGTATTTCGTGATTTCAATGGCTTCTCTCACCAATCTGGGTATATAGTGGCGTTCTGTCGAAAGTATCTGAGGATTATGTAAATTCTCGATGTAGTGACTCGTTCCTGCCTCCAAAAGGTGTTGTGCAGTGCGCAGTAACTGGCCGAGCGCCTAACATACTTCTCGCTTGCACGCTAAACTGCTGACATGACTAACCTCATTCGTACTTACATGGTCCCTACAGATTCAGAGATTATTCTATATTGAGGCGTGTTGATAATACAAGCCTCAGACACCTCCTTTCTCTCTTCTACTTATCCCCTTCCCTGCAGAACGCAATGCATAATGCTAGTGTTTCTAGATACATGCAGTTATTGCTCACACAGGCGAGTCTAGATATACAGAAAATGCTCTCGATTAAGAGGAGAGGACACTAAAGTTGTTATATTTGTATATTGTGGTGACGGACTAAGAATACAAGTGTCACCACCCCATCCTTTCCCGCGGGTGTCGTACCTACAAGGCGACTAAGGGAAGTAAGCAATTATCACCCATTACATGACTGGTGGTAGGGCTGGATACCAAGTGTACTCACTTGGTATCGGGCCCAAGCGAGTTGGTACCACCATCTTCCGTGTGGCCGGCCATGAAGCACATCGTTGCGTTTTGGCTGTAGCGGGAGATAGCCGTTTATTCTTTCATTTCATATTTGTGAAATGAAATAGTGAGCATGCAGCGGCTTGACAAACTCTCTGTATAGTTGAGTCCATGAGTGACGGTTACAATTTACCATCAGATGGGCGGTGGCTCTTCTGCCACTACATGCAATAAAATAAAATAAACGTATGGAAAATAAGGTTTCTATCCTTCTCTATTACAAACAAGCGCACACGTCAATACCCGTCACCATTTTGATAACATAAAATGTATGCGGTTATAAGCGATAGAGGGTTAAACATTATGCATACAGCATTAGGCTCGTGATACGTACTGAGAAAGCTAAAGTATGATTGGTGAGTCCTTGAACTCAATGCATGATATGCACGTGGATTAAAAAAAAAATATTTAAGTTTCGAAAATATTATACATTCACCCCCTACTAATATTATAAATTAGCCTTTGCCCGCGGCTCCGCCGCAGCCAAAAGCTAGATTTTGATTATATCTCAGGTTCGCGATATAGTAGCGGGATAAAATGTATACCACTTTTTAAGTCTAATCAAAAACTATCAAATAAAACAAGTTGTAGCAAAATCCGTTAGTAGTTTTTGCGTGATGCGCGAATGAACAAACAGAAAAAAGAAAAAAAGTTTTGTGTTCAGATATATAGCCTAATACAGACATTTTTTTTCAAATATATTAAATGTACAGACACAGTTTAAATAGAGTTCTTATTTGATTACTTTTCTAAGTCAATACCTATATAAAAGGAAGAAAAATATTTTTCATTGTAGATATTGGCCTCTTCTAATTTGCATCAAGTACAATAGCTGTACTTAGGTCGCCAGTCTGTCGGACTAGGGGTACTCGTGTCCTATATAATAATATATAGCAGAATAACTATGAATATAGTAAAAAAAACTCATATAAAAAAACCTAAATAAAAAGGACTTTATAAATTAGGTTTGTCGCCATTTTCTACAATTGAAATCTCATTTCACGCACGCTTAAAATGTAGTGATTATATACTCTTTGCGAACGCTTAAGGTATAGTTTTCATTGTGACCAAAGATAAGAAAAAAAATTAAGTAAATTTAACGTCACTTCTTCGAGACGGATATTATCGCGTTTACTTGATTGTCTACTATCGCGACGTTTCGAATACTTTACAGCATTAATGATCACGGGTGGACTTAGATGTTGCTGGCTGACTGTAAGACGTCTAACATCTTGGAAGGGACGTAGGTTCGAATCCTGCTCGCACTAAACTTCTCTTTTTATCCACATTCACAAATAAATTGTTCTTTAAAGTAGCTAAGCATGTCAAGTGCTAAAATACAGATCAAAATGTTAAAAAAATCCCGCCATCAAATAGTATGAATTTTAATTGCAAAATTAAACTTACTATATTGGATTAATGCATGCAAATACATCCGATAGCTGGCGTGGATCGTAAAGACAAATGTGATGTGGAGATTGGGAATGGCCATCGGTCAGCGGGATGATTTAGCGGTCTAGATCACTTCCCCGGATTGAAAGGGACGCAGGTTTGAATCCCGCTCGCATTAAACTTCTCCTTTTCCACATTCACAAACAATTTGTTCTTTAAGTCATATAAAACAATTAGAACATATCGTTCCAATATTTGTACATTAATGGTTGTAATGCTTACTTTAAACAACATAATTATACTAGGTTGTACGGCTTGATGGTGAGTGAGACGGTAGGTTTGCCACCCCCTGAGTGGTCACCGTAGCCTATAGACATTAGCAAAACCAAAGACAACCTTTGCGAGGCATCCACCTCAGGAAAAGATAATATAGGACATGAAGAGGAATGATCATAGAGAAGAGATGAGAAAGTGGTAATTTAAAATAATTGGGAGGTAATGAGGTGGTTTGTTAGGTTTCTCATTTACAGATAGGAACACACATATTTAGGATTTTGAATTATGAATTTTAAATGTAACTGCTTCGGTGGTGCAGAGGTAGTGTAAGCGACTGCTGATCATGAGGTCTAGGGGTCGATGCCCGGGTTGGGCAGTGTTATTGAGCTTTTTCGTAAAAAGAAAAATTCTCAGTAGCAGCCCGGAGTTTGGAAATGTGCCCGGTAGACGGCAATAGGCTCGCCCCCTATTACGTGGGACTTAACATAGCTGGCGAATCGTGGGTGTGTAATACACTTCTGCCTACCCTTTCGGGGAAAACTGACGTGGTGCTATGTTTAAATGTATTTTATATTTGACATAGAATACACATACATTTCAATGGTTTTATTAATTTTTTTGTACTATATATAATCTTAATTTTGTTGAAGTAAAACTTCTTTAGGATTTTTTTTTCTGACGGAAGTAACGCTTACTATATAGTCTGTGTAGTTTCCGCTATTTAAAAATAATAATTTGGATTGGTCGTAAGTATATGTCATATACTCCACGCTTCTTGACTTATACGCCAGCTAGTGGCAAATATCATAATCAATTAGGTTATTTATTTCCAAATTTTCAAACGGATCAATTGTGAATAGCAAAGTGAATAACAATTCTTTTTTTTTTTTTCCGTCAACGCCAAAGTTTTACTTCAATCGCGCGTAAAGGTTACACGCACACTCTTTTTTTATACTATATATGGGAATTTAGAAAATAAAGTTTTAACGTTGACGAAGTAGCAAGTATCAGCTAGTTATTAATATATAAGTAGCATCTATACGAAATAACAGATAAACATCTACGATAACATTATTCTCAAAAATACATTGGCTCTATTTAATGACAGCGAACGTTATCATAATTATTACAAATAATGCTAGAGGGGGTCTCTTGTTAAGATATTTATCAGCTGAATAAGACTTTACCTATAATAATTCTTGTGTAATTCCATTCATACTAACTATTATAAAGCTGTAACAGAGCTGTGTCTGTACGTTTAAGATATTTGAGAAAAAAATACTCTATATACCTAGGTATCTAGGCGTGTCTGAACTCAAAACTTTGTTTTTTTAGATTTTTTGTCTATTAGTCTGCTTCTTTGTTCGCGCATTAAGCAAATACTACGAAACAGATTTTCATGCAATTTTTTTTGATAGCTCTTGATTAGACTTAAAAACTTTATTCCGCTACTATATCAGGAACCCGAGATATAACCTAAAAAGTAACTTTCGGCTGCGGTGTAGCCGCGGGCGAATGCTAGTCATAATTATACAAAAAATACTAGATGGGGTCTTTTTTTAAGATATTTATCAGCTGAATAAGACTTTAACTACAATAATTCGTGTGTAATTCATTGTATTATTTTACTAATACAGTTATATTCATCGCCTATAAAAGGAGTCTATACATACATACATACATAGATTCGCGCCTTTTTCTCAGAAGGGCAGGCAGAGACAACGGATTTCTACTTGCCACGATCATTGCTTACCTTTTTGCTTCATTCACCGTCATTATATTCCTCATACATGCCCGTCAGTTAAGATTACTTCTGACCTGACCTTTCTCGAGAACTTCTCTGATTTGGTCAGAGAACATTCGACGAGGTCTACCCCTCCCAACTGCACCATTTACGCTCGCTATATATATCTTTTTTTTTTTTTGTTATCCTGTTAGGAATCTATGCATATAATAATACAGTAGAACTTGGTGTGCTTGTACATTTAAGGTATCCATGAGAGAAGACGATACCAGAAAGGTATTAGAACACAAAATGATGATTAAACACAAAGTGAAAAATGTGAAATCGAAAATAACAGTCACGAGCAGGATTTGAACCTGCATCTCCTGGATACCGTCCAGATGCTTTGCCAATTCAGCCATCGTGACAATTGCTCCTCACTGCTAATTTGGACAAAACATTCATACTTAACGTCTTTGGGTGACGCCCAATGCTGCAAAGCATCTGGACGGTATCAAGGAGATGCAGGTTCAAATCCTGCTCGTGTCTGTTATTTTCGATTTCACATATTTTACTTTGTGTTTAATGTATAGTGCTAAGCATATCAGATGCTAAAAATATATAAATACAAAATGATGATTAAAAATTTATTGTATGTGTATTAGCGCACATTTCTGAAATTACTGATTGAGTTTTAACGCAGTTTTAACCAGCCTACAATAATATTATAAAGAGGAAAGATTTGTATTTTTATATGTTTGTAACGAATAAACTCAGAAGCTACTGGACCTATTACAAAAATAGAAATTAAGACAAAGTATTACTCTGTCAATAAAGTATCGTGAAAAGATCAATAATACACATTTTCAAAACACTTTTTAAACGCTGTTTCCGGAATTGAGTTCAGTTCTCGCCGCGAATTCTCCTTTATGTCTTCTACCGATTGAAAACGGGTGCCACGAAGTGGTCATTTGAGTTTAGGAAAAAGAAAGAAGTCGGCTGGAGCCATATCTGGTGAATATGGTGGTTGCTCGATGGTATTTGTTGAGTGTTTGGACAAAAATTCATTCACAATGATGGCCTTGTGCGAAGGCGCATTATCGTGGTGCAAAATCCAAGAACTTTCTTTCCACAAATCTGGCCTTTTTTATCGAATTTGCTGTCTTAAACGCCGCATAGCGCTCAAATAATATTCTTTATTTACCGTTTCAGCTTCTGGCAAGAACTCCGAGTGCATAACACCGCGATAGTCAAAGAAAATAGTCAACATGACTTTGACTTTTGATCGACTTTGGCGTGGTTTTTTCGGTTTCGGTTCAGTTGGAAGTCGCCACTCCGAAGCTTGTTGACTAGTTTGCATGTCAAACTCGTAAACCCACGTCTTGTCACCAGTAACAATGCGTTTCATGAATGTTGGGTCGGAATTGACTCGTTCTAGCATGCAATTTAGTTTTTGGAGAAAATTCAGGTCTTTTGTGACTAGCCGAGTGGAAACATGTTTCATACCCAAGTGATTATTTAAAATGGTACGGATCGACTCGTGAGACACAGAAAGTTCGGCGGCTATCTCTCTCAAAGTTGAATGAGGATTTTCAGTCACTATTTCCTTCACTTTTGCAATGTTAACTTCAGTTACAGACGTTGATGGCCTACCAGAGCGAGACAAATCTTCCATCACATCTCGACCGCTTTTAAACGCTTTGCACCACTTATAAGCACGTGTTTTTGATAAAGTCGATATAACATTTTCAGTGACTCCGAACACGAAATTCCATTGGCGATGCAAAATTTAAGACAAACTCATTGTTTGATGTTTTTCGCAATACACACTAGGTATTAAAAACAGCACTGTATTTAATATAAATAACAGATGCAACTCAAACTCCGCGCCAAAATGTATAACAGTTGTGCCAAAACAAACAAAAATAAACAAAAATGTGAATTTGGAACCATAAACAAATCATCCATTCCCAATACTTTCTTGACTGAATGTATGTACCTATATAATGGGCTTGGAATAGAAAATCTGTTTCATTGAAGTCGAATATCAGTAAAAAGTATTAAGATAAAACTAAGCCCAACTCGAGGAAGAAGTTATAGACATATATGTCTCAAAAAGTTAGCAGGTTAGTAGCAATAAATGTCCGCCACCCACAAGGCCTTCCGCGAAGGTGCGACGTTCCGTGTGCGGATGCGTCGCTCAGCAGAGGGTATCCGAAAGGATAAGCCGCCAACGGACCACTGAAGGAAAGTAACATAGTTCTAGTGGCCCGCCAACAAAGGCGGAGAGACGGCACACGGTGGGTTTTTTTAGTGGGTGAGGGCCCCACACTACCCTGTTCGTTGCTCCAAACGACGGGGTGTTCAGTTAGGAACAATATTTCCCGCTTTAAAAAAAAAAGGTTGCTAGCAATCAAAGTTACTGCATAGCTGCGATTTAAAATTACAACAGCATAATTGTTGCCGTGTGGGGCTGGCTTTAGAATTGTCCCACCCCTCTCCACCCATGGGAGTCATAAGAGCCGACTAAGGGAATACCGGGGGAGTGGGCAGCAGCACTCCTTCGAGTATTAACAACATCCACTGCGATCGCCAACCCGCCTGCCAAGCATGGCGTTTACGGCACTATCCCCATTCTTGGGGAGGCCTATGTCGTTAAAAGGGGCCTAGTGGGCGTTAAAAGGCTGATGAATGGATGGAATTGTATTAATCTCTGTTATCTCTGCCTAACCCGCAAGGGAAATGGCGTGATGATCAGTTAATTAGTTATGAAATGAAACTACTTTTTGGATTTTTCTATATGCGTCCCGAAGTGTTTCGAATGCTTTGTCCAACGGTGACCATGTATTCGAAACGTCGAGACAGGTAGTAGAAAATGGGGTAAGCGCGAGAGATTCCATTAAAAGTTGTTTTATTTATATCTTGTCTGATTTATATTTCAATTTTCAACATTGTTCTATCGGGAAGTCCATCCATCCATCCATCCATCAGCCTTTTAAAGTCCACTGCTGGACATAGGCCTCCCCAAGAATGGGGGATAGTGCCGTAAACGCCACGCTTGGCAGGCGGGTTGGCTATCGCAGTGGATGTTGTTAATACTCGAAGGATTGCTGCTGCTGCCAGTCCCCTGCTATTCCCTCAGTCAGCTCTTACGACTCCCATGGGTGGAGAGGGGTGGGAAAATTCTAAAGCCGGCCCCACATGGCAACGGATATGATCGGGATATGACTATGTAAAATAATCTATGTATTATTTCCGTAATCTGGTACCTATAGCACAAGCGTTAAGCTTAGTTTGGGACCAGAGGACGTGTGTGAAATGTCCGTGTATATTATTTAATATTATCATAAACGAATGTAATATTTGTACTAATTTGTTGTTAAATAAAGCCTAAATCTTAGTTATTAACATTATTAATGTGAAAATGCGTTTATTTGTTTGATATCCGCTATAACTCCTCAATTGATCGCCATGAAATTTAGCATACATGTAGTCCAGGGCCCAAAAAAGAACATAGGTTACTTTTTTATCCCGGAAAAGTTCAATATAGATGGTTTCTCTGCCATAACAATTTTTGCATAGAGATCGCTAGTTTGCCGTAAAATAATGTATTTTTATTCAGAATCTAATGTATAATGTTTTAGTCTGAATAAATGACTTGCCTACAAAAATGCTAATAACTAATTGCTAAAAGCTGAAGTAATTTTATGGAGAGTCTTCTAAGATTAAGTTATAAGGTGTGCCTGTGCGCCGATAAGACGTTAGAATTAATAATTATTTTATCATTACTTAGCAATTTACACTAATATAAATTGTGAGTTGGAATTGTTTTTTTTACTAGCCGCCAACTTAATGGTACGTAGCAACATATTATATATCTGTTATTAGATTAGCTTATGGTGGCATACAAACCACGGCCTATACTTACCATCAAGTGGTGGCTCCCACTCATGGACTCAACGATACTAAGAATACTGCTGCTCACCATTTCATTTTGCATTGAATGAATGGGTGGCTAACTTCTGCTACAACAAAAACCGAGTTATAAGTTATCGCTGGTTATGTGCAGTGATAATTTTTTATACCTCACCGTCTTATTGGATGACGTGACGACCATTTATTGGATATATATTTTGTATCTCGTACCACCGACCACCGTCGTATATATAAGTTATTGTTTTTATTTCCCAAAGAATTCATCCTTGTCGATTTGGCAAAGCCAATTTGTTTTCTTCTAATTTTCTGAAATTGAAAAGAAAAAGAAAGCCTTTGCCCGCGGCTGTGCCTAGGCAAGAGCTAGTTTTTAAGTTGTATCTCAGGCTCCCAATATAGGATAAAACGTACCTATACCAGTTTTTAAGTCTAACCAAGAGCTATTAAAGTTGCATCAAAAGTTTTTGGGTGATGTGCGAACAAAAATACATAACGACAAACAGACAAAAATTCTAAGCAAATATTTTGTGTTTAGAGACCCACGCCTCCTAGTTACAACTTAATAATAGTACACAAACATGATCATAACATAACCAGCAGAATTCAATACTATAGTGATAAAATGCTTACTTGTCTTGTAGATAAAACTTAATTATCCCTAACCCTCATAACTTAATTTTACAAGAGATTACCTAATAATGACGCAGTCCTATAAATATTTATATATTTTTAGCATTTGGCATGCTTAGCCATATAAATAAACACAAAGTGTGAAAATGTGAAATCGAAAATAACAGTCACGAGCAGGATTTGAACCTGCATCTCCTGGATACCATCCAGGTGCTTGCTTGATGAAATCTTAATTGTAAAATTAAGTTTACTTGGTCGTTATAATGTATGCGAATACTTCCGACAGATGGCGCAGGCGTCACTCAAGTCGTAAAGTATGAATGTGTTATCAAAGTCAGCAGTTATGAGCAATTGTCACGATGGCTGAATTGGCAAAGCATCTGGATGGTATCCAGGAGATGCAGGTTCAAATCCTGCTCGTGACTGTTATTTTCGATTTTACATTTTCATAATTTGTGTTTATTTATATGGCTAAGCATGTCAAATGCTAAAAATATATATAAAAATATCTAAATATAAATGAATTAGTTTTTTTCGCAATGCAGGTGTCTATGAATCAATAAACCGAATAATTTGAAATACTGTGACATGCTTATACTGACTGTTTTTTTATTGTTTTACCACGTTGTCTTTCATAAAAAAATACGCACAGAACATGACAAATTACTCCCGAGAAACGGCCGAACTTCACCCGTAGGTATTTTGTATTTTTACTGAATGTTGCGCCGAAGTTCGTGTTCGGTTAAAATCACATTCGGCCCATCTTTAATATAATCACATTATGTTTATACAAACAATGCGGTAATAAAGATGTGGTTTTAGATTTTGCAGGATTTGAAACCACCCACTTCTTGAAATCCTTCTCAATACATAAACCAATTTTTTTAGAAGTATTGGTTTCGGGTCCCTCGGTAATATCCTTTTTATCCAATAAATGTATTCTAGTATCACTTAAGCTGTCACCTAAGCTATCAAATGAATAAATGACTGACTGACTGACATATCAACGCATAGTCCTAACTCCTGGGGATAGGATGATGAAAATTTACATAGGTATCCGTTTCTTTGACACTATAGGTAAGAGAGGAATTTTACGGAATTCCTATCCAAAATGCATTTATCATGACTAAGGAAACCCGTGGTTAACTTACTAGTAAAATATATAATAGTACATCTGGCATCTGCCAGCGCAGGGGTCACCCAAGATATTAAGAAGGAATGTGTTGTCGTGATTCGTAGGCCTGAGCAGATGTCACAGTGGCACCTGGAATGGTTTTTCAGCAGATGCGGATTCAAATCCTGCTCGTGATTATTATTATCATCGATTTCACATTTTCGCACTTTGTGGTCATGGTATTTAAATGCTATAATATTTTTGCTACATGACCATATAATCTAAGAATTATAAACAATATTTAGATATTTTTATATATATTTTTAGCATTTGACATGCTTAGCAACATACATTAAACACAAAGTGAAAAATGTGAAATCGAAAATAACAGTCACGAGCAGGATTGGAACCTGCATCTCCTGGATACCGTCCAGATGCTTTGCCAATTCAGCCATCGTGACCCTTGCTCCTGACTGCTAATCTCGATAACACATTCATACTTAACGTCTTTGGGTGACGCCTGCGCCATCTGTCCGAAGTATTTTCATACATTATAACGATCAGGTAAACTTAATTTTACAATTAAGATTTTACCTAATAATGACGCAAACCCTATAAATATTTAGATATTTTTATATATATTTTTAGCATTTGACATGCTTAGCAACATACATTAAACACAAAGTGAAAAATGTGAAATCGAAAATAACAGTCACGAGCAGGATTCGAACCTGCATCTCCTGGATACCGTCCAGATGCTTTGCCAATTCAGCCATCGTGACCCTTGCTCCTGACTGCTAATCTCGATAACACATTCATACTTAACGTCTTTGGGTGACACCTGCGCCATCTGTCGGAAGTATTTTCATACATTATACCGATCAGGTAAACTTAATTTTACAATTAAGATTTTACCTAATAATGACGCAAACCCTATAAATATTTAGATATTTTTATATATATTTTTAGCATTTGACATGCTTAGCAACATACATTAAACACAAAGTGAAAAATGTGAAATCGAAAATAACAGTCACGAGCAGGATTCGAACCTGCATCTCCTGGATACCGTCCAGATGCTTTCCTTCCATCAGCCTTTCAACGTCCACTGCTGGACATAAGCCCCCCAAGAGAACGCCACAACGAGCGGTCCCGTCATGGGGGATAATGCCGTAATCGCCACGCTTGGCAGGCGGGTTGGCGATTGCAGTGGATGTTGTTAATACTCGAGGGAGTGCTGCTGCCCACTCCCCCGATATTCCCTCAATTGGCTCCTACGACTCCCATGGGTAGAGAGAGGCGTAAAAAAATATATATTTGAGGAAAAATAATATAGAACTTTTTATATCAGTATTGATATACTAAATTGATACACAAGTGAAATCTTTTTTGAACGCTACCACGGCAACACTTCATTTGGCAGTTTAACTTTTTCGTTTCCAGCTTTACTAACATTATTTATTATACTGTTTTGCTTATTTTATTGACCCTTGCTTCGTTACTGGACTCTGAGAACTTTGCTACACAATGGTCCTGGCCTTGTTATTTTCGAATAATCTATCTGCTTGATGACGGTTCTTTTACTTGAAATTCAAAGAAGCTTGTGCCCAGCAGTGGGATAGTTTATTAAATAAGACTCTTAGTGTTATTTGAATAGATAATACTACTTACCTTAAATGCTTACTTAATTATTTGGTAAATGTACCTAAGAAAGGTACTAACTACCTTTTTTATACTACGTGGGTAGCAAACAAGCATATGGCGCAGCTGATAAGCGACCCATCTGATAAGCGGTTACCGTGGCCTACAAACGCTAGCAACACCAGTCATCGCACGCGCGTCGCCATTTCCAAGAAAAGGGGTAGGAGGTTCAGAGGAAGTATAATAGGAAGAGTATTCTCTTAAAGGATACTGAAGAGAGGTTAGGAAGGATAATTAGGAGTATCAAGGAGAGGATAGGGAGTGGGTTTGTGCCTGCAGCGTTGTCACTCACCTAGCGAGACGAACGATATGTATAACTACTTTAAATGTATAGCTTTCAAATGTTATGATGACACTTAGTGGGTTTGATACTTAACCTCACTTTTATATAATCTTCTATATATCGGTTCCAAGATTGCCAAATCTAACAATATTTTATATTATGAAATGTTTCGAGGTAAACTTCCAAATGGTACAACTTTCATCTTGTTACCACCTAGGCCCAAAAATGTATGGAAGCATTTCCATCTCCATTTAAATTTAAAAAAGTGGCTCATGAGTTTCTTGCCAGGCTCTTCTACGAAATCCGTCCGCTTGTGGCGTTTGTAATCGTGATATTGCGGATCCACTTGACGCAAGCTCTCGTGTTAGTTATTAGTAACTTTGACGATTTTAAGTGCTACCTATATAATAAACCCATGAAATAAAGGTATTTTTTAATTTGAATTTAAATTTATGGAGATTAATGACCTCAAGCGAGTTCAAATGGTGCGTTTCTATAACTTAAGGACAGTAACCGAGCGAGAGAGAAATTAAAAAGTAATAATCACGTAGCCTGATTTGATACCAAATACTTAATTCGTGTTGTTCATATTATAATTTTTTAAAATAGCTATAATATAAAACAAGTCAAAAGAAGGATCGATTTTGGAAGATCGCCTTATTAAACTCTAATTTTTTGGGTACCCAACCTTATTTAATAATTTATACAAAAATCAATCTTTCGCCGGAAGAATCGCCAACCCTAAACCATACAAACTTGACGTATACCATCTAGTGTTGCCATTGACATGACAATTGCCGTATTATACGGTATTTGGTGCCATTTGAAAAAAACACGGTACAAGGCATTATAATTGTCAATCACCCCTGATTCTGACCCTCACAAAACGCATTAAGTCGCGGGATACAGCTACTCATTAACGTAATTTAATACAACCTATAGCACCATTGGACTTCACACTTTAGTTGATTATTTAATTCAAATTGCTAGTATGATAATGGACATGGCACTAGTGGAGAATTCCCCGAAAGATTAGATGTTCTTCAATCGATCGTTTTCGTTCTTTCATACGTACTTACGATATTCATTCTAATGTTACGAGACTTACAAGCATGAACGAAAATAGCGAAAGAAGATTGTAATATAATATGCAGAGGAAAAACAGTGACACCTAACAGCCTACTACCCCTAAAATCTGTCTGTTTATCTGAAATATTTTTATGAATTTTGTATGGATATTAGAAATATTTTTATGAATTTTGTATGGATATTTTATATCCTTCTTATATATTTGTATTTAATATCCTTTATTCACTATAACTATAAGAACAATATCTAATTATGTGTTTAAGTCTCCATTGTGATTGAATTTTTATGAGACATGCCAATTTGTCAGGTTTTACCACAAAACACGGCAACACTTTTTTTAAGTAATGGTAACCTCATCAGCAAAAGTTTGACATCAGCATAATGCTAAAGCAATGGACGCACCTTTTCGACAAATACGTTCAATGCGATGCGTAGGTACGGCGCGTGACGGCGCGTGCGTGCGGACTAATGGACGTCCACCATTATAAGGCGTGCACTTTTGGATTTTCCAAAGTATTCTCATAATATTTTTATTCGTTTTATAAATAAAAGGCGATTTAATAGAATTGCCATGATTCAAAGAAAATAAATCAGATCCATCCATCCATCCATCCATCAGCCTTTCAACGTCCACTGCTGGACATAGGCCTACCCAAGAGAACGCAACAACGAGCGGTCCCGTCATGGGGGATAGTGCCGTAATCGCCACGCTTGGCAGGCGGGTTGGCGATCGCAATAGATGTTGTTAATACTCGAGGGAGTGCTGCTGCCCACTCCACCGGTATTCCCTCAGTCGGCTCTTACGACTCCCGTGGGTAGAGAGGGGTGGGACAATTCTAAAGCCGGCCCCACACGGCCAATAAATCAGATATCAGTTTCAAAATAATGAGTACTTGTTTGTGTTAAACAAAGTTTCTAATACACGATCAATGAAAACAATAACAACGACGTCTATTTATACTGACGTAGGTGAAAACATATTATTGTTTATATCTAGTATTTAAATTAACATCTAGATACTAAGCATTAAACAAAATATATTAACTGAAATAGATAGTGCCTTTATGATGCTATTGTTATATAATTGATATTTTAGGAGGACACCACCACTCACCTACGGATTGTCAATCCCGGTTATCTTTGGACACACACAAAATAACCTAAGATTGCCAATCCGCACTCTCACAGATAGAGGAGAATGTGATAATAACAGAGTGATATCTGATGAGTATGCCCGATAATTACAAAAAATCTCACCAACGCGACACAAACAAATAATAAGACTCTCAGAACCACAACGTTGCAAAAATATTATTATTCGTATTCCGCAAAAATCTGAATACAAATTCGACACGTGTTTCGTGTGTTAGTGTTATAAGTTTGACGTTTATGTGTGTCTTTTTGTCTGTCGCATCGTAGCCCCATAACGAATGTATTGATTTTGATGCATTTTGTTAACTGCCGGGGATCTTATATGCATAATGGGTGTTTACTTTACTTTCAAACATATCTGTGACCTAACACCTGAAACACCCATGTATGCTGGTAAATCGCGCATCACACAAAACCTGCTAAATTATTTTTTTAGATGCACCTTTTTTATTTGATAGTTCTTGATTAGATTTAAAACCGGTATACATTTTATCCCGCTACTATATCGAGAACCTGAGTTATAACCTAAAAACTAGCTTTTGGCTGCAGCGGAGCCGTGGGCAAAGGCTAGTCATTTAAATTATGTTTATGGTAACGTAGGTACATTAAAGTAAAAATCTGTTATTTAGATATTACAAACAGACACTTCAACCTTATTTATCTGTGTAGATAATATAATATAATAGTAAGATAATCGAAATATTTCACACTGCAACACGTTTTGTGCATCTCGTTTTATTACGCAAGGGCAACGACTAATAAATTTATGAGCAAAAGGTTTCCTCAAAAGGTTTTATGTTCTATAACAAAATTACCTACACGTTGACCCTTTTTGTGAAACAAATAATATATTTCCCAGAAAAGGTAATATTATCGGTTGGATGCTGATGTTATGGCATAATTACGATATTTTTGTTAACAAAATTACATACATTATTTTTAGGTTTTAGCGATAACCTGGCCGTGTTTTTTAATAAACACCTTTACGATAGAGAATCTATTCTTATTCCAATAGAATTTACTTACTCACGTTCAGATTTATATTATATATAAATTTTTGCGTGGCCGGCTTTGGAATTGTCCCACACCTCTCTGCCCACGGGAGTTGTAAGAGCCGACTAAGGGAATAACGGGGGAGCAGGTAGCAGCACTCCCTCGAGTATTAACAACATCCACTGCGATCGCCGACCCGCCTGCCAAGCGTGGCGATTACGGCATTATCTCCCATGACGGGACCGCTCGTTGTGGCGTTCTCTTGGGGAGGCCTATGTCCAGTAGTGGACGTTGAAAGGCTGATGGATAGATGGATCATGTTTTTTGTTTAATAGCCTAGTTTATCAGTTGGCCCCACGCTGAAGTAATGTAACACAGTTCCAGTGGTTTGCCAATACAGTCGGAGAGACGGCACACGCTGGGTTTATTATCACAATCTTGGGACGCAATGAGGTGGAGCTTATATGGTAACATTATCAATCCTTCCCTTGATCTTTGCTTAGAAAAACTACCAAAAAGTAAGCGATATATTAGTAACTAGATATTTCCTAATGGAAACTTTATAAGTGTACTGCATCGATGATTGATCATTGTACTCGTTTAATTGCAATCATTTCAGTCACATATTACACATGCAAGTCTTGCAAATGCTCATTGAGTCTATCAGTGGACACGTGAACAAGAACGTGGCCTAATAATGTGTTCATCCGGGCATCGCGAACATTTCCACATTACAGGGCTTTGTATCGGGCGCGTGGCATCATCGTATAGTGAACTCTAATTGATAGCATTCCGGCCCAGTGTGACCAAAATATCAATAATTCGTGACCAAGTTCTGAAATGAACACGGTGTGAAAATGTGAAATCGAAAATAACAATCACGAGCAGGATTTGAACCTACATCTCCTGGATACCGTCCAGATGCTTGCTAATTCAGCCATCGTGACAATTGCTCGGGACTGCTAATTTCGATAAAACATTCATTCTTAACGCCTATTAAAAAAAAATTGACATTAGTTAAAATGACCTGCTATTAAGCAGTTCGTTACACGAATACCTACTTATATTTATTTAAATTTTTTTGGTTAAGGCGGGAAAAATATCCCCAACCACACACCCCGTCGTTCAGAGCAACGAACAGGGTATTTTGATCTATATTTTTAGCATTTGACATGCTCAGCTACTTTTAAAGTACAAATTATTATTTGTGAATGAGGAAAAAGAGAACTTTTGTACAAGCAGGAATCGAACCTGCGTACCTTCCTTTCCGGGGAAGTGCTCTAATCCACTAACCTATTGTACTCCCTTGCGGTCGTTCCTCATTCACACATAATAATTTGTACTTTAAAAGTAGCTAAGCATGTCAAAAAAATATAGATCAAAATGTTTAAAAAATTACGCCATCAAATAGTATGAATTTTAATTGCAAAATTAAACGTACTATAATTGGCATGTAAATGCGTTCCGATAGAGGGCGTTGGTCGTTAAGACAAATGTGATGAGGAAATTGGGACGACCGAATAGGTCAATACGATAGCTCAGTGGCTTAGAGCACTTCCCCGGATTGGAAAAGACGCAGGTTCAATTCCCGCTCGTACTAAAAATCTCTTTTTCCTTATTCACAAATAATTTGTACTTTAAAAAGTAGCGGAGAATGTCAAATACTAAAAAAATAGATCAAAGATGTTTAAAAAATCCAGTATAATAAAAGTAATAATATGTCCAGCAGTGGACGTTGAAAGGCTGATGGATGGTTTAAAAAATCGTGCCATCAAATAGTATGGATTTGAATTGAAAAATTAAACTTACTATATTGGAGTAATGCATCTAAATGCATTCCGATAGGTGACGTTGGTCGGAAAGACAAATGTGATGAGGAAATTGGGATGACCGAATAGGTTAATACGATAGCTCACTGGCTTAGAGGCACTTCCCCGGATTGGAAAAGACGCGGGTTCGATTCCCGCTCGTACTAAAAATCTCTTTTTCCTTATTCACAAATAATAATTTCTACTTTAAAAAGTAGCGGAGCATGTCAAATGCTAAAAAAATAGATAACTTATATTATATGTATATTAACAATTGAGAACAAAATCTTATATTTCAAAGTACAAGTTGTATGCGCTACTACACTGCTTGCCTTGTTCATAAACAATTCAAGTTGGAAACCTTTGTAAGCTTCAGTGAAGTGGACATTAAACTGTTCACTAGCTCTTGACCTAGAAACCGTCAATAAGTACGGTTGGCATATCAAGTTTAATGAGCGGTCTCGATGGTACCTATCTTCTAAATCATCTTTATTCAAAATAGCGCTTATAATACAGCTGTTTAACGCCTGATCACTTTGCTAAAGTCAGATTGTGTTCATCGTATATCAAGGAGATAGGGCCGGTATACATTTATGATAACGATGGGGTGGCTAGGACGCTGTTTGGCAGTTGTTTAATAAGTCTGAGAGTAAAAGCAGAATAAAGACAACTATTTTTAACATTCAGACGAGCCACGACACATACTCAGTATAATGCCAAGCCACTGCTCACCGTTTCGTTTCACGGATGGAAATGAATGAATGGACGGCTAACATCCGCTCCGAACGAAGTGTTTCATCGTCGGTCACAGGGAAGATGATAGAAACGACCATCTCATGCTTGATAACAAGTATTTCTGCTATATCATTTAATAACTATATAGTTCTACTAGTTTAAAGTGTACAGTTCACATTCACAAATGATAAAAAAGACTGTTCATTTGAGTACTTATTTATCCTCAACGCGTAACACTGAAGCATAATATAAAAATGAGTCTGTAATATCTGTGCAGTATAATTGTAAAACCGTTTGGAATGGATCTCCAGAGAAACACGAATACGGTTGTTGTAGATGGTGACACGTTAGTGATGCCTCTGGTGTTGCTAGCGTCTATAGGCTACGGTAACCACTTACTATTAAGTGGGCCATATGCATGTTTGCCAGCGAGTGCACTACCTAAAAAAATTACCACTCCTCATGTAAATGAGCAATTAACCCATAAGTGCATTCACGGGTCTTCGTCGACTATTACATACAGGCCGTTGGAAAAGAACGAAATAAGGAGTCTTGTCTTTACCTCTAAAATAAATGCTATCAGTGGCTAGAATGTGCCGAGAAATTTTCCACTAAGGAACGAATTTACATCGTTATTACATTGAAGCTTTGCGCCGCCTGAACACGATATAAGGAAATTTGCAACTAAGTTACATTATGTAAGAGAAGAATGTTTTATAAATGTTTATTTTAACTGCATCTGTGGTGCAGTGGTAGTGTAAGAGACTGCTCATCATGAGGTCTTGGGTTCGATCCCCGAGTCGGGCGATGCTATTGATTTTTTCGTAAAAAGAAAAATTCTCAGTAGCAGCCCGGAGTTTGGAAATGTGCCCAGTAGATGGCAATAGGCTCACTCCCTATTACATGGGACTTAAACATAGCTGACGAATCGTAGATGTATAATAGACCTCTGCCTACCCCTTCGGGGAATACAGCCGTGATGCTGTTTTCTTTTTTTGTAACGGTAGGTACTCTTACTGTTGTGTTTTGTACGGGGATTGAGAGTACCGGAGGCCCGAACCCCCTCCCTAACCTCTCCTTATTATCCCATCTATCCTTGTCGTAAATATCCTTCCTATCCACTCCTTTCCACGATGGCGTCACGCGATTGATGCCTCTGGTGTTGCTAGCGTCTATAGGCTACGGCAACCGCTTACATATTTCTTTTTCTCATCCCAAAGCTGCCCTACTGTTGGGCACAGGCCAACACAAAGTGAGCGAAATTTATGGAATAGTCCAGGACGTTGGCAAACTTTGTCCATTGATAACTAAAAGTCTATGTTCGATAAATATTACCAATAAGAATAAAAATGAGTACCTATATTATGACAAAGAAATGGAGTGAGGCATATCACGAATTTACTGTGCATTGAATTCAGTGCACAAAAATGGCAAATTGGTACAGTGAGAGGCATTCGTTGGATTTCATTGTTACTTACCCGTGACGGGCATAAACGGACCATGATATGAGAGAACGCGAGTATTATAAGATATTTTGATAATTTTATATATATTTTTAGTATTTGACATGCTTAGCCATATAAATTAACACAAAGTGCGAAAATGTGAAATCAAAAATTACAGTCACGAGCAGGATTTGAACCCGCATATCCTGGATACCGTCCAGATGCTTTGCTAATTTAGCCACCGTGACAATTGCTCCTCACTGCTAATTTCGATAATACATTTATTCTTAACGTCTTGAGTGACGCCTGACGCTCCGGAGACCCAAACCCCATTCCTATCCTCTTCTCATTATCCTTTCTATCCCGTCTTTAGTATCTTACCTATCCTCTCCTTATTATTGGAGATGGCAACGGGCAAGTAACGCCACTGGTCTAGAGCAACTTTTTACTCTACGTGGGTGGCAAACAATCATACGGCCCACTTGATTGTAAACGGTTACCGTAGCATATAGACGCTAGCAATACCAGAGGCATCACTCGCACATCGCAGTCTCATAGGAAATGTGTAGGAGGTGGAGCGGAAGGATAATAGGGAGAAGATAGAGGGAATAATAAGCAAAATAATAGGGAGGTATGGGTCTCCAAAAGCTTTCATCGATCTTTACTCGTTATAGACCTCTCCAAGAGAAAACCATTTCAAGTGGTTTAACCCCACTTGCAATATAAATGTTATGCCTAGATTTTTATTCCCCCTAGTTGTAAGTAGCTGTTTCTATTGATAATGCACCAACTCGAGAACCTTTATTCTAAAGCGATGAATATATTGAGATATCAATCCGGTTGTAACTTGTACTCATACCACCAAATAAATCGTTCTATTGCTGAAAGCGTACAGGTTGCGGTGCCAAGTTAAGTAACATTTTTATTGGCCTCTCCCATAGGTTTCGAGGTGTGAATAAATTATTTGTATTGGAAATGCACAATTTAATAGAATCGTTCTAGTAGGAATATTTTGGTGTTAAGCTTTAAGTGTAACGCTTTTATGCTCAAAGAGAAAAGCAGGCGAGAGGCGCAACGCGCCTACATTTAACTTTTCCATATATTGGCAACAATTGCAGCCGCTAAGGTAATATTTTTGCATGACCTATGAATTCGAACACAAGACTTCGCGATTAGATTTTTTTTTACATAAATAATTACCCCAAATAATTATTTGCTTATGTACAACAATGATGTGTTTCTATGGCAATAGTAAATATGTAAGTTAAAATATACATCCATCCATCCATCCATCAGCCTTTTAAAGTCCACTGCTGGACATAGGCCTCCCCAAGAATAAGGGATAGTGCCGTAATCGCCACGCTTGGCAGGCGGGTTGGCGATCGCAGTGGATGTTGTTAATACTCGAAGGAGTGCTGTTGCCCACTCCTCCGGTATTCCCTCAGTCGGCTCTTACGACTCCCATGGGTGGAGAGGGGTGGGACAATTCTAAAGCCGGCCCCACACGGCATAAATAATATACATACACACATCAAAATAGGTCTTTAAAAAACTTGTATGCTTAACTACTATACTAGTTATCATAAATCTCAATTAATAAATAGAAAGAATAAAAAACGAGTAAGAAAGTAATTACTATAAGTACATTTACAATTTTAGCTATCAAGAACCTAAAATAAGTATGATGGTAAACAAAAAGTCATCCTGTGAATGTATGAATTCAAAAAAGTGCAACAAATAACTCTACTTTGAAGCTTGTGCAACTTCTGCATAAACCTCCAACATTTATATAATTAAGCTCTTGACATTTGGCCTCAATAATGCAAGTTTTGATTCAGGCTGCAAATTGAAACCTTTTAGACGTTGCTATCGTGAGATGAATGAATTTCTTGAGATGAGGGTGAATAAAATGAAAACAAAAGAATCATCCACATTTAATGGTTAGTCCGTAAAAAAAAATCACAAAAGAATTAAATCAATATCGTAAGGAAACCTAAATGATTATAGATTTTCTTGAAAATTACTATCGTGCTGGGTTAGCGTGATGGGCCTAGAGATTCAGGCCACTACAAAAGAGCCGGGCAGAGAAAAAAAAACATGATCTTTGAACTGATCATGAACCAGTTCCAATCTTTGAAGAATAAAGTTTATTCAAGCATCTCTATATGTCCGCAAAGTGCCTAAAATAGTAAGTCACTGTTACCTCGGCAATATTTTACCCTTGTATTTGTTCGTTGACTCAGGAAATTTACGTTTCAATAATTTTCATGATTTCTGCGAGGTAAAGATATACCTACTACAATAACTGCAATACAGGTTGTGATCTGAGCAAACTGACTTTTGTAGCCTAACAACACGAGTATAATAATAATAAAGCCTTTATTTTCCAGCATAAACAATTCATTAAATACCTTATTTCTCATGCCATAACAATTCTTCAGTTCTATATCTCTATTGCCTATCAATTATTATATCAATACAAAATAACATTAACAAATTGCATTCCAATACTACTCACTACACACAATTACTAATTTCAAATCAAAGTTATAAAGTACAATCTAATTATTAAAATTAAAATATTTCATTGTAAGTATGTAAATATTAGAGTGTAAATAAAACAAAAATATACTATCACTCTTAATTCTTAATACAATAAATTGATTAACATTGCAATTATTAAGTAAATAAACATTAAAAAATATAAGTATAAATGACTAGCTATATTTTGTGTTAATCTTTAGTGCTATGCATGCTGGGTACCCATTTACGGGTGAAGGCCTCCTCCATAATACGCCATTTATCCCTATCTTGTGCTATCCTTGTCCAGGTATAGCCCGCCGTAGCTATGATGTCGTCACACTACCTACGTCTAGGCCTGCCGCGAGGGCGTGGTGTGTCGCGAGGGTACCAGTGGAGAATCCTCTCGCACCAACATCCATCTGTGGCTCTCGCTACGTGTCCTGCCCACCGCCATTTTAATCTACATGCTAATTCGGCAGCATCCAATATTTCTGTTTGTTTCCTTATATCTTGGTTTCTCTTTCTGTCTCTAAGTTTCGGTCCTAGCATGCACCTTTCCATGGCTCGCTGGAAAGTTTGGATCTGGTTTATCACTGATTTCGTGAGTGCCCAACTCTGACATCCATAAAGCAGCGTAGGAAGTATAATAGTGTCCATAGCCTTCTTTTTTAATCTTGTAGGTATGTGCGATTTAAATATTTCCTTTAGAGACCCGTATCTTCTCCAGGCGCATTTTATTCTGCGCTCCACCTCACTTTCGGTTAAGTTAATAAAGCAAATATTCTGACCAAGATAGACATAGCTGTCCACGTATTCTACTAGAGACTCTTGTATCCTTGTTCGTAGTCTAGTACTGTTGGTAAGTAGACGTGTTTTTTCAGGATTCATATAGAGCCCGCATTTTCGACTCTCTTTATCAAGCGAGTTTAGGATGTATTCTAGGCAATATGATTTTCACTTACAAGAATTATATCGTCCGCAAAACGGAGATGGTTTAAGTATTCACCATTTATTTTGATTCCGATAGTGTGCCAATCGAGTTTTCTGCGTTAAATAAATTTAGTGAAATTGGTTCTCCCTGTTTAACTCCTCTTCGAATACTGAACGGCTCTCCTTTTTCCTCTAGTTTAACCACTGCTTTGCTTTAATTGTAGATGGCCTGTAGTTTCCAATGTCACTAGGAACCCCTTTTTTTATAATAGTGTTATCGTTGCAACATTCCAGTCTGATGGTATAGTTTCCATTTTTAAAATTACATTAAAATTATTAGTTAAAATGGGTGTAATTGGCTCTACAATCATTTGTAATATATCATTGGTTACACGGTCTTCTCCAGGGCTTTTTAGTGATTTTAGTTGTTGGATAATGTTCCGTATTTCACAATCTAAAAATCGTGGAATTCTTTCTAATTCTTTTTTAATAACTTTGGTTCTTCTGTTGACATTAGATGCAGCTGTTGTAAGAGTGGATGCTCATATAATTTTGTTTAGAAGTTTGTAGCTATCTCCGTTATTTGTTTTCGGTTCGTTACTTAGTGCCCATTTTTTGATAACTGTGTAATCCATTTTTTATTAGAGTCCAATCTTTTATGTGCTCTTTTTACTGACGTATTTTTCTCAAGTTCTTCCTCGATTATTTTTTGTTTTTCTGTTTCTTTTGGTAATAAGAAGTTTCTCATACCTAGTTTAGTTTTCTTAGGGGTTTGTTGCGAGAACGATATTCTGTCTTCTTGGCTACGGTGGTGTGCAAAGTGATTTCTAGTATCTGGTGATTTGTTATGGTAAAATTTCCTTTTTGGTTTATTTAGTAAACTTTCCCCTTGATCTAGGTATACACTTTTATTCCGTCTTAATACAGCATTTTTACCCTTATTTCCCGCTATTTCTACTTCTTTTTGTAGTTCTTTGCGTCTCTCTACTACTAGTGGTGTAAAATCTTCATTTATGTTATAGTTGGTATGTTCCAATCGTTTCTTGTTTTTTAGGATTTTTATTTTATAGCTCAGTTTAGAGAATGTTATTTTTACAGGTCTCGGTTTTTCAGCTCTCCTTCCTAGCCTAATGGCAGACTCTATGTCCTATGTTGTGTACTCTAAATTAAAATGTTCGTTATATACAGAAACAATTATTTTTTCTAAGTCTTCATAAGGTTTTTCTTTCTCCTCTAGCCCAAACAAAATGATATTCTTCATACGTACTTGCCTTTCTAATTTCTCAATTGTGTGTTGCTGTTTGTTGATAATTTCTTCTAACTCTTCATTTTTTGTCATAATTTCCTTAAATTTCAAATTCATATTTTCAATTATAGGTTTCGAAATGTCTTCTTTTAAATTTTTTATTTCTGTTCAACAGCACGAGTATAGGGACTGCTATATAACGGTAATTTAATTTTAAGTTATTAAAAAATTTAATAAAGCTCTTTAGTCTGAGGTATCTAAAAATGATCTCTGAAACACATACACGTTATTAAATAAAGAAACTTAAAGTTATAATTACTTTCTAAAAAATAATTAATTGCAGTTAAAATATTAATTTGCAATCTCGAGAGTATAACTAACTATTACTTGAAATAAAAATTTTATTACTACCATTACTTAATTTAATGTAATCCACTGTGTTGCGTGTCTAGTTGGAACAAATTATAGATTAAGATACTTTTTGCTGAGAACAATTACAATAGCTGGCCGTTTTCATAATTAAAGGAAAAAAAATATATCATCGTGCTTAGATAATTATCTTTTTAAACTCTTATAAAAGACATTGCTCTGCCTCCATACATAGTTTGCCCTGAAAAAATCTCAAAACTAGATCATGTGTTGTATTAAAACATATTACTGAATTCCCATAGAATTATAATTTAATAGCGGACTAGCTGGAAAACCATTCTATTAGAAATACTGTCTGATTAAACAATGAAGCTGGAATGTAAATGGACCAGTTTACGTATGACACACCAATCTACTGTTTCACTATCTCTTGTAATATTTCCAATTCAGTTGGATTATAATCCTAGAGTTGCGTATTTCCTACGCTAGATGGAGGTCTATTTTTTTTTTTACGTGTTTAAATAATATTTTGAATATTCATTTTCTATATACAATAAAGATTAGATTACTTTATTATTTTAATTCAGAATGACATTTTAAGTTTGTTTTATATAAATAATAAAAAAAAGTCTATTAAAAGCAGTGGCATCAACAAACTCTAATATTGATAATAAACATAAGTCTTATAAAAGCAGGGACATCTATTAACAAAATCTATTGACAAAACAAATTATGAGATCCAAAAGCTTTTAATAAAACAAAACTTCTAATTTTTGTCTAGATTTATTAATTTTACAGACAATTTCTAAATCAATTCCAAAAGTGTAATTACAGATATAAAAATAACCTAACAATGCCTTAAAAAAGATTAAAGAACGATTGTATTGATTGATGATTGTACTTCAGGCAAACATGGCAGCGCATCGGATGTACCTACAAATAGCCCCTTTCGAATACTTTTTTTCTTCACTATGACATGGAGCTAGTCCATGTTAAATGGAAATATGCAATTTGTATTATAAAAAATACTAATAATTATCATAGCCCCGATGCTACTATCGTACAGGGCGAAAAATGGCATTCTCCTTTAAATTTTGATTATGATTTAGGTTTAATTGACAATGTTTTTTTAATTTTCAGAATTTCAATTCAAAGATTTGTTTTTGCTTTTTAAATGTTAATTTTCTTATATTGAGAGTACTTCTAATTTATATAATCTTTGCCAACATATTATATCATAATAAAATAAATGGTAAAATGAGTTTGTTCGTTTCTCCTTGACATCGTAACTATTTAATCGAAAATCAAAAAAAATGCCATTCCTGCACGATAATCCCGGAGTACAGCGAAAGACAAATGCTACATTTTATCCGGAAAAATGGAGGATTCTTGTTGGGATGGCTAATTTTGTACAGAGATTATTAATGTGCCAGATCACCATACAAGCTAACATAAGCTAGTTTTTAATATTTAAGACTACTACCTTCTTTGTTAATACTCTTTTAAGGAATAGCCTATTCCTGTAATAGCAGATTGTTTAAGCCTCTTTACTCCTATTTATCTTTGTTTAAACTTCTTCTGGCCGTATGGGCCGGCTTTAGAATTTTCCCACCCCTCTCTACCCACGGAAGTCGTAAGAGCCGACTGAGCGGGAGTGAGCAGCAGCACTCCCTCGAGTATTAACAACATCCACTGCGATCGCCAACCCGGCTGCTAAGCGTGGTGATTACGGCATTATCCTCCATGACGGGACCGCTCGTTGTGGCGTTCTCTTGGGGAGGCCTATGTCCAACAGTGGACGTTGAAAGGCTGATGGATGGATGGATGCATGGATCTTTGTTTGATATTCGTAACAGCTTGGACACCAGCTTACTATGCGGTTTTTCTAATGATTATATTGTTTAAATATAGTAATACTTAAACTATAAGTTATTAAATATGCAACTACGAATATCTAGAGGTGCCATGTACAAGAGACTGAGATTTTGATTTGGCTATCTATCGATTTTTTCTTTAGACTTGTAGTGTTGAAACTACTTAGAAAATTATAGAAATAACAAAGAATAGAAAACCTTTTATTTTCCTTCATCTTGCCTGAAAACATTAAAAGGCAAAGGTTTTAATTTGCTTTCATCCTAAAACACTTAGCTGAGAGCTAGAACGCTGATAATTATCGCGCAATATTCAACTGAGCGATTGTAAATGAAGTCCGTCTCAAGAACTGTGAAAGGCAGCATTTCATTACTTGAAACAGAGGCAGCTTGTAGAAATTCATTTAAATTATTTCGTGGACTCGTTAAGAGAAGCAACTGTGTTTTTATTTTGAACTAGCTGGACCCTCGACTTCGTCTACAGATCAGAAATTCACCGTTTTGCTACTAAAGCAGAGCACCAAAAAGAAAGAGAAGAGTCTTGATTTTAAACTTATACTCGCACATAACAAGATCTTGATAAAAAAGTAAAATTAACACAAAATGCGAAAATATTTATTTAAAAATAACAGTCAGAAGTAGGATTTGAACCTGCATCCCCTGGAATACTGTCACAGACGCTTTGCCAATTCAGCCATCGTGACTTTTGCTTGGGACTGCGAATTACAATAACATTCCTTCTTAATATCTTGGGTGACGCCTAAGTTATCTGTCGTATGTATGCATACACTATTCCAAAATTTGACATGCTTCCATATTTGGAATCTCGACAAGATTTGATTGTACTTGATTTCATTCCTGCTCGAAGGACCATAAAGATTCGCTGCTTAAATATGTCGCACGCTACTTGGATGTTTTAATAAATTAGCCACTGAAAGCCATATAACTAAAATAATGTTTATTGTACACTTAACTACCAAGTAACTACTGCTAATATGAATACTATAATATTACTTATGAATGTTGATTGCGTACTGCTATGAAATATGTTGATCTGTATTTAGCACTTGACATACTCGGATACTTCAATGAACAAATTATTTGTGATAGTGACAAGTGAGCTTCATCCTGTTTCGTACTAAAGCTCTATTTTTCCATTTTAACAAATAATTTGCTCATTTTGATCTATATTTTAGCACTTAACATGCTTAGTTACTCTTAAAGTACAACTTATAATTTGTGAATAAGGAAAAAGAGTATTTTCAAATAGTATGAATTTTAATTGCAAAATTAAACTTACTACATTGGATGAATGCATGTAAATGCATTGCCGATAGATGGCGTTGGTCGTTAAGACAAATATGATGAGGAAATTCGGTATTTCTGGAAATGGTACGATAGCTCAATGGATTAGAGCACTTCCCCGGAAAGGAAAGGACGCAGGTTTGTTTCCCGCTCGTACTAAAATACTCTTTTTCCTTATTCACAAATTATAATTTGTACTTTAAATAATTTGCTATGAAATATTACAATTCCCGCGAGGTGAAGTAATACTACTGACACACGATACACACACACGGACACGTGCTATGTACGATACATGACTCGTACAGTCTCAATTAGTCTACTGACAGCTTTGGAACACACACTTTGCACGATTACGCAACACCAATGCCACATGAACTCCGAAACACTATTTAGTTCAACTCAATCATTACTGTCATTGCTGATATATTAATATAACGACAGCCGACGTTTTTCATTTCAATCAACACAGAGTCCCATTTCCAGTTCAAACAGACACTTTTGTAATGCAAACTCATTTTGTGCTTTAAATTCGTATCAATATTAATTTTCATTATATGAGAATGGGAAGTGGTTATTTGAACGTAAATATCAAGTTTATAACACTCGTATTATTACCGCTGATAAGCTGAACTATTGTTGTATTTTAGTATTGGTTTAATGAAAATGTTATATCAGGCAATTGTTGAAATTTAGTGGTGCGTAATAAATGATATAACTTATGCTCGTATGAAGTTTTGCAATATTTATTGAAAGCAGCATAGCGGTCTAGATCCTCACTGCATGTATTGGAAGAGATAATCAGAAGAGTTTTGCCCCTTTCATCGTAAGTTAGTTTATTCAAGCATCTATGAGTATGAGTTAAATATCTTTAAAACAAAATTGTTTGAAGGAGCGCAGCTGTTCAAGGATATAAAGGAATGCGATAACATTTATAAATTTTTAAAATTCGTTAGAAATATGTATGCACACTGTAATATATAATAATAGAGGTAACTACTCGTAAATTGTAAATTGTATTATACTTTGTATATCATTTTAAGTGGACTGTAAGTTCTTATGATAAATAAATTTCTTTAAACCGAAAAGGTTACGAATTACTTACATTTTTATAAAAAATATCGATGTATACAAATTTGCTATTATAAAAAAACTAGCCTTTATCCGCGGCTCCGCCGCAGCTAAAAGCTCGTTTTTAGGTTATATCTCAGGTTCCCAATAAAGTAGGGGAATAAAATATATACCAGTTTAACTCTAATTAACAGCTATCAAATAAAAGTTGCATCAAAATCCGTTCGGTAGTTTTTGCGTAATGCGCGAACAAACAAACAGACAAAAAGCTAACAAAAATAGTTTTGTGTTTAGACACGCCTCCTAATACAGTATTTTTTTCACAAATACCCTAAATGTACAGACACAGCTCTGTTACAGCTTTATAATAGTAACTAAAACAAACTTATCATCACGCCATTTCCCTTGCAGGGAAGGCAGAGATAACAGAGTGCCAAGAGGCTCTATTCTAGCAACATCTCTCGCTTCCTCAACATTCATAATTCACTTCATACACGCTCGCCGGTTTCGGAGACTCCTGACTCTACCTTCCATCAATGACTGATTTGATTAAGGTAGGTGAGACTTCGTCTCCCCCTGTACGTAAATCCTTCCACATTCGCATTGTATATCTTCTTAACTAGTCGCTCGTCCGGAATTCTTTCCACATGTCCGAACCATCGGAGCATTCCCTTTCGCATCTTTACATCAATATTCTCTTTCATACCTGCTCGCTCTATTACAGTTAGTCAGCATTATATAATAATATAGATAGATAAATAGATTACACAGAGTATTCTTAAGCCTAAGCGTATGTTGGGGCCTCCAATATACTCGTATACGAGTATTCTTATTAATATTATAAATCCGAAAGTGAGTTTGTTTATTACTCGTGGCGTAGTCGGTAGTGTAACCGACTTCCGTGCACGAGGTCGTGGGTTCAATTCCCACTCAGGACAAATAACATATGTATGTATTATATCCGTAATCGTATATCCGTATGTGTGTAATGTAATATATTATGTATTATATCCGTAATCTGGTACCCATAGCACAAGCGTTAAGCTTAGTTTGGGATCAGAGGACGTTATGTGAAAATGTCCGTGAATGTTTATAATTATTTATTAAATTTGTTTGTTATGTTTACACGCTATAATCACTGAACTAATAATCATGGAATTTTGCATACGTATAGTCTGGAGCTGGCTAACCTTTATCCCGGAAAAAATAATAGTATCTGTGAGATAGCTATTTTTGCATATATTTAATTAGTGAGCCGTAAAGTGACGTATTTACATATATACCAATATTCACGCGGACAAAGTCGAGGGCAGAATCTAGTCCGCAATAAATTAAAGATACAATTTGAATAATAACTTTAAATAGCTGATCAATTATTCCTAACAAACAGTCTGTTCATCGTTTATTAGTTTTTATTAAGCCAGGAAAAAGTGTAGTGTGTAGTTAGTCGCTCGGGGCAACGCGTAGGGTAGCCTCACCCATTAAATAAACCCGCCATGTACCGTCGTACGTCTCCGCTTCGCGTACCACTGGAACTTTGTAACATTACCTAAACTACAAACCTAGAGCAGTTGAGGGTTTTACGGGGTTCCAATATAAGAAATCTGCCAATATAAAAAAGAGCTCGATCATTCTTTGCTCCACATGTCGGTATAGCTACTCAGGGAGGCAACTTAATATCTTGGGCAATATCTCATGCGAGAATTCATTACTTAATTATTTTTTCAGTGTTTTTTTTTTAAGTCTATGGTTTGTCTTCACTACACTACACTCTCTTAGTAAAAGTAACATTAACATGTATTGGTATGAGATATTTTGCTATATTATTATTATTTTCTAAGTTAATCTTAGGTTTTGATTTATTGTACACTAATTCCATTTTGTATAGAAAATTTATTACAATAAATAACTGTGCAAGCGATACGCCGTCTGAATGTGAGTACCTTCTCAAACTTGTATTAGTTTTTAGGTACTATATTGGATAATTGTATCTTTCTTTAACTATTTAAACAAATAAAAAAAAAAATTGATAATCGATTATACAAAGCAAAGTAAATCAAGTAGCATCTATTTTACTATATTAAAGTATTTGAGAAAAAAGAACTCTATTAGGCCACTTAGACTTTTCTGAATACAATTTTTGATGTAAAATATTATTTACTGTAACAACTTGTACACCCATTCTTCGCTTATAAATATGAATTCAATTGAATTGAAAAAACATCTAATGCGGAGGGAGGGTAAAATCGGCTGTTAGCGTGGCGACGCTTTTATTTTACTTGTCCCGTTCAAATTTTGCAAGTTAAATTTCACACACTTCCCGGTTTCCGATTGAGCTGAAATTTTACACGCGTGTGTATATCGCGTGACAATGCAATATTATGACGATATGGAGCTAACCTGATGATGGAGCTGGAAGGTGGACATAGGAACTCTATAATGAAACGGCGCAACCCCATCGAGCTTGGGCTCGTAAGATTTGTCTTGACGAGTAATTTGTCTCTAGATGGTATCCAGAGCCTGACGATGGAGCTGGAAGGTGGCCACAGTAACTCTGTAATGAAACAACGCAACCATATCGAGTTTATACTCGTTTGATTCGTCTTGAGGAGTACTTTGTCAAGTTATAATCATTTTATTTCTACAAAATAATGCCGTTGTTTTCACATCTGCAGGACGTCCCGCGACATCTACTTCTTTTTTTTAGAGGATTTGTCAGTTTGTTCGCATATCACGTAAAAACCACTGCATGGATTTAGATTTTTTTTATTGCAGACTAGCCACGGCCCACCTGATGGTAAGTGGTATCCATCGCTCATGGACTCAACTATACCAAGAGTATTATCAAGCCGCTGCGCACCATTTCATTTCTCAAATATGAAGTGAAAGAATAAACGGTTATTTTCTGCTACAGCTAAAACACACTGATGTACTTCGTGACCGGTCACACAGAAGACGGTAATACTGGCCCGTTCGGGCCCAATAGCAAGTGAGTACTCTCTTTTGGTTCCCAGCCCTACCACCAGCAATGCAATGGGTGATAATTGCTTACTTCCTTTAGTCACCTTGTACGACACCCGCGGGAAAGGATGGGATGGTGACACTTCTATTCTTAGTCTGTCAACACACGGACAAATGAAACAATAACATACTCTAATTAGACCTTAAAAACTCTTGATTAGACTAAAAAGCCGTGTGGGGCCGGCTTTAGAATTGTTCCACCCCCTCTCTACCCACGGGAGTCGTAAGAGCTAACTGATGGAATACCGGGGGACTAGGCGGCAGCACTCCTTCGAGTATTAACAACATCAACTGCGATTGCCAACCCGCCTGCCAAGCGTGGCGATTACGGTATTATCCCCCATGACGGGACCGCTCGTTGTGGCGTTCTCTTGGGGAGGCCTATGTACAGCAATGGACGTTGAAAGACTCATGGATGGATGGATGAAGACTAAAAAACTGGTATACGTTTTATCCCGTTCCCGTAAACCCGTTATATCGGAAACCTGTGATATAACATATTCCCTGCTGCAATCAAAGTAATAACAAAGTATCCGATCTATTTCAGTTTATATAATGTTTACTAACTGATGCATCAACAAACATACTTGAAACAATGATTGCCATTAACGTATTTACGTAGATAAATTAGGCTTATTTTACGGAAACTTTGCTGAGCTCTAACTATCATGTAAATTATTTTAGAGAGTTTTCAGGAACATTGAACATTTAAAGGATTGAAGTGAGCTTTGTTAGAATATAAATGAGGAATTATTTTCCTGATCGTGCTATCGACCCTTACTTAAGTCATTGCGCACATAAATATTTAATTTACTAAAGGTCATTGCCATTTAGTTACTTTATTAAAGCCTGGAGTCTTCGTAGTAGGGCCTATTCATCTATACTATTAAAAAGCTGTAACAGAGCTGCGTCTGTATACATTCAAGATATTTGAGATTTTTTTTTAATTAATGCCTGTAATAGGCTATACAGGTGTCTAAACCCAAAACAATGTTTCTTAGAATTTTTGTCTGTTTGGTTGTTCGCGCATCACGAAAAAACTACTTACGGGACGGATTTTGATGCAACTTTTTTTATTTGAAAGGCCTTGATTATACTTAAAAACTGGTATACATTTTATCCCGCTACTATATCGGGAACCTGAGATATAACGGGTGGGTGTGTAATACACCTCTGCCTAACCCTTCGGAGAATACAGGCGTGATGCTATGTTTGAGATATAGTAATATCTAATACGAAAAATCTTTTATAAAGTAAGAAATAGGTACTTTAATTTCTTACTGTATCAAATATCTATACTATTATAAAGTTGTAACAGAGCTATGTCTGTACATTTAAAATATTTGAGAAAAAATGTCTGTAATAGGCGTGTCTAATCACAAAACATTTGTTTTTATTCTTTGACTGTTTGATCGCGCATCACGCAAAAACTGCATAATGGATTTTGATACAACTTTTTACTTGATAGGTCTTGATTAGACTAACTGGTATACATTTTATCCCGCTACTATATCGGGGTTCTGAGATATAACCTAAAAAATAACTTTTAGCAGCGGCGGAGCCGCGGGCAAGGGCTAGTATTATATATAATTATTCTGCACGTACCTATATATGTCACTCAAGGTAATCCTTAACAGCTAGACCATTATACTAATTCTATGGGTTAGACTGACTAACCACTTGCTAAAAGGCAATGTTTAGGCAGAATACCTTTTGCCGGGTCCCCTAGTATTTTTTGATGGGTGAAGTGCGCAGAGCGGCCCACCTGAGAACGCGGTAGCTAGTACTCATAAATTATGATATCTGTAAATATATACTACACAGAGAATCCTGTATCAACTATTCTAAAATCGTTGAAGCAGACATCTAGCTAAATGTAAATGAGTTCTGTACAATGTCGTAACCGTTCAGTCATACTGTTTTGGTCTACTAACAATTATTATGCAAATTGTTTAGATAAACTATGTAACTAGTTTGTGTAGCATGACTAAGCATATCAAATACTTTAGTTCACATATGCTCGTTCTTTGAATTAGTTATTATATTCGTGTTCATTTTGTGATCCACAAATATATTTTGACACCCCATCACGTCACGTTCCGCGGGTATCGTGGGTCCAACTAAGAAAGCTCGGGAGTAAGGTTTACTTTATATAATACTTACTGATGTTTACACTAATGCTGTATGCATAATCTTTAACCCTCTATCGCTTATAACCGCATACATTTTATGTTATCAAAATGGTGACGGGTATTGACGTGTGCGCTTGTTAGTAATAGAGAAGGATAGAAACCTTATTTTCCATACGTTTATTTTATTTTATTGCATGTAGTGGCAGAAGAGCCACCGCCCATCTGATGGTAAATTGTAACCGTCACTCATGGACTCAACTATACAGAGAGTTTGTCAAGCCGCTGCATGCTCACTATTTCATTTCACAAATATGAAATGAAAGAATAAACGGCTATCTCCCGCTACAGCCAAAACGCAACGATGTGCTTCATGGCCGGCCACACGGAAGATGGTGGTACCAACTCGCTTGGGCCCGATACCAAGTGAGTACACTTGGTATCCAGCCCTACCACCAGTCATGTAATGGGTGATAATTGCTTACTTCCCTTAGTCGCCTTGTAGGTACGACACCCGCGGGAAAGGATGGGGTGGTGACACTTGTATTCTTAGTCCGTCACCACAATATACAAATATAACAACTTTAGTGTCCTCTCCTCTTGATCGAGAGCATTTTCTGTATATCTAGACTCGCCTGTGTGAGCAATAACTGCATGTATCTAGAAACACTAGCATTATGCATTGCGTTCTGCAGGGAAGGGGATAAGTAGAAGAGAGAAAGGAGGTGTCTGAGGCTTGTATTATCAACACGCCTCAATATAGAATAATCTCTGAATCTGTAGGGACCATGTAAGTACGAATGAGGTTAGTCATGTCAGCAGTTTAGCGTGCAAGCGAGAAGTACGTTAGGCGCTCGGCCAGTTACTGCGCACTGCACAACACCTTTTGGAGGCAGGAACGAGTCACTACATCGAGAATTTACATAATCCTCAGATACTTTCGACAGAACGCCACTATATACCCAGATTGGTGAGAGAAGCCATTGAAATCACGAAATACAAAAATTTCAACCGTGAAGACGGTTTTCATTTATCTAGCACCTGGCGTCCCGTGATTCGTCTATGTACAAAGAAGAAGAAAAACACCTCAGAAACCAGGGTCGACACCGTAAGTGTTGTGTGTCGTGATCGAGCTCGATACGTGAGTGAGACCAGTGGTAGTGGTTCCATAGATAGTGTTGCGTGTCATAAACGAGTGAGAAAGCGGGTAGACAGATATTTCTAACCGCAGAATAATAAAAACTATTCCCACCCGCAAGGACTTCAGTTGCTCCGTGATCATGGCGCTTGCAACAGTGCCGAAATATCGGAAACTCGTAAGTAAAAATTTACATGGTATAAATCCCGTAAAAACGTTTTGAATCTCTGAATCTGTACTTTACAGATTAAACTAAATGTGAAAACTCATTTGGAACAATCATATATGACGATAACTTTCAATTTACAGAAAAAATTACATTTGCGGAGCAAGTGCTGCAAATGATAAAGCTTGAACTATAAGGCGATTTACACATTGGCGACGCGCCCAGGCGCGGAGGTGCAGGGCAGCAGATCCCGCGCGCGGCGACGGAGGAGCAGATCTTCCTTTAGGAGCAGATTTTACTGCGCCTCCGCGCCTGACGGCTTTGTACACGGCCCGCACCAAACTTACTTATTAATATAATTATTACTTATTAAAGATTACTTTCCATTTGGTCGTCGTGGTGTTAGTTACGTTACAATGGGCAATACTGAACTCATTCAAGACGCTGCAATTGTTTTAGCAATATGGTTTTTGTATAAGCAAATAAGTAGACATAATAGAAGATATTGGATACATCCTTTTTTAAGAAATAGACCGAGAAATGGTTTATTTGTACTGAATTACATGGACATAAGAAAACATGAAGGCAAGTTTTATAACTTTACATGAATGTCAACTGCATATTTTGACTATTTATTGAGCAATCCGTGTCCAGATCCATCGTGAACAAGTCCTTAGCACGAAAACAGGTGCGATACTGCGGAGCGCAGTGTGTTTCCTGCTGCGGTCCGCTGCTCCTCCGCGCCTGGCGGCAGAATCTGCTAGCGGGACGTGCTCCCGCGACGTGGCGCGTTTTCGGTGTGTTGGACCTGGCGTGTTTTCTATACTAATCGATGTAGTTGCATACAATATTAAAATCTGCCACTCCGAGCCAGGCGACGGAGCGCGGAGCAGTGTGTGAATCGCCTAAAGTGCGACGGACTGCAAACGTGCTAATCAATGCAGGAACGTTCAGTATTCTATCAATTATATAATCATCCTGACCAAAGGTAATATGATGAGTATATAACCTAAATAAACTCAATGGTGTAAATAATTGGAAAGGTATAAATATGGATAATACACAGAATATTTAACATCCAAAAAGAATGTTAGACAGGGGTGTGTAGCGTCTCCATGGCTGTTTAATCTATTCATCCTAAATACCTTTCTAATACCGGTTTGAAAGAAAGTGGGTATGAGTTGTAAATGAATGGGTTACTCGTCGTCATATGCTTTCTAAGCCCGTGACCCAATTATATTTACGTCATCAGTTAATAAGTTACAGGAGATAGTAACAATAATCATTGAATCTTTGAAAAAGACATGAGTTAAAGTAAAGATGAAAATGATGATTTTTGAATGTGGTAAATGAATGACGTGGTATGACACAGTGATTGAGGCATCGAATGTGGGACAAGATAGAGAGCTTGTATATCTGGGCACGTTGCTTACGAGATATAGGATTTATGAAAAAGAGACTGAATGCAGGTAATTAAGTGAATAGGGTGCTTTCCTTTAAGAATAGTCGGTAACTCTCGAAAAAGATTCAACTGGCCGTGCACGGTAGAGTGTTAGTTCCAACTTTATATATAAGAAAGTAAATGTTGGGTATGGCAGAATAAGCGTGAAAGTGGAATAAATGCAGTGGAGGAGAGAGCTTAGAAGTTTGTGTGGTTTAACATTGAAAGATAGAATAAGAAAAAATGTAGTGTAAAAGAAGATAATATATAGTGACAATATTAAATTTTTTGAGCACGTAGAGATGATGGATGAAAAAAGAATAGCGATATTATTGCAAGTGTCAATGGTGCAACTGGGAGGGGAAAGCTTCTTCGAGCTTTCTCCGATCAAATTGGAGACGGTCTCGAGAAAGTCGAGGTCAGAAGTTTCCTTAACCGATGTGCGTGTAAAGATCGTAGCAAGTGGAAATCCGATGTCTCTGACACAGGTTACTCTGTGTGCATCATCGATCTTCCTTGTCGAGTGTTATGGGTGTGATTCCCGCATAGGACATTTTTATATGTGTTCACTAATAGTTATTTTGAGTCTGGATATATTTTGTATCAGTTAATTAGGTTTGTGAATTCCTCCGCGACCCAGGGAATATTGCCTAGTGCAAAATGTCTGGAAAAATACATAATACTCGTAATTGAACCTACAACACTCTGTATATGAGGGTGGTATCAAAATGTTACAACATCTGTCAGCATTTTCAGTCCATGTAATATGAATTATTATGAAAGTAACTTGTACAAATCATAACTAATAACAAAAATATCATCACTCATTAGTTTCCATCCGTAATATTAATAAAATAGGGTAAATTTGAACAATATAGGTACTCAACGCTGAATTATAAGTAAACAATATTAATTTTGCCGTATAATAGTAGTTTGATTATCAAACTTTCTACATAGTTAGAACTTTAATGAATATTCGTTTCAAAGCAATATCAATATGTTATTTCCTTTTTTTTTTTGCTGCTTACTATATCCTCGCTACTAGTTGGGGGGAATAGGCGTACTATATCACTTTATGTTCAGTCAGATTGTCAGATTGTCTTTTTTTATACTACATGGGTGGGGAGCAAGCATACGGCCCACCTGATGGTAAGCGGTCACCGTAGCCTATAGCCGCTAGCAACACCAGAGGCACCAGTCACGCGTCGCCATCTCCAAGGAAGGGGATAGGAAGTGTAACAAGGAGAAGATAGGGAGGGGGTTCGGGAATCCAGCGCTCTCACTCACCATACCAAACACAACGGTAGGAGTAACTACCGTTGTTACACGCTGATCTTATGTGAAAGGGTGGTACTTCCCCGATCAAGCTGGCCCATTCGTGCTAGGTTAAGCAAGGCTCTATCACTAGTGATTTTCTAGATAGGTTGTTAAGTTTGCCGCCAGCATGATGTACTTTTTGTTACTCTGGGAGAGATTTAGGCCACAAAGAGGCGATAATGGGTTAAAAACGGATTGGGTGTTTTGTTTAGAATTTGCTTCGTCTCAAAGTAATATTATTTTATTTTAATTGCTCTTACAATAACCGTGTAATGAAACTATGTGAATTTTAAAGTAACCGCTTCGCACAATGTTAAGTAACAACAAATTACATTCATATATGAATCTCATTCAGTGCCAAGCGGTCTTGATACCTTGAGTAGAGGCAGAGTACAAGTCGTATAATATTTAGCGGAATACTGTGAGTTCAAATTCTGCCACTTGACAGACTTGGCAAGGTTTTTCTATTTTACATTATACTCTGCCTTTCCTGCTTCATCTTCTATCTGTATGGAGTGTGGATTAGCAAACATTTATTATTGGTTATCGTGTATTCTGCTACACCTAGGATATGATCATTTGCTGGTGCTGTTACGTCACCGTCCCATACGGCGTCTCATTCCATAACATAGTATTTATTTATTTGTATTTAATTGTTTGAATATAGACTAATCTGTTTTCGAGTGGCTGCCCTTGCGTAAAAATCGATATTCTACCTTATCTGGCTCAGACTAAGCAGTTAAATTCAATACAATTATTTTTTTTTAAGTCTTCACGTACTTTTCACACAACGTCCTCTGATTCCAAACTAAGCTTAAAGCTTGTGCTATGGGTAACAGATTACGGATATAAAACATATATTCCATTTTTTTGTAAATACATACATATAATAGATAGAAAACACCCAGACGCAGTACAAGTATCTGTGTTCATCACACAAATGATTGTCCTGAGTGGGAATCGAACCCACGACCTCGTGCACAGAAGTCGGTTACACTACCGACCACGCCACGAGGGCCGTCATTTATCAATTAGGGCTGAGATAATGCTGGTTTGAAGTAAGTGTTTTGTTTCTGAAATATAAACCGATAAATTAAAGATAAGCATACAAATCTACATAAAAAACAATAAGGAAAAGCTTAAGTGAACTATACTCCAAGATTATGGTACATTTTCGGACTGGTAGCTTCACAAATTAAATTCATTTATTTTTCCTTGATACTAAACTTACAGAATAATTCCCATGTCAGCAATTTGCAGGTTGCGTTACACTGAGATTTAGGGTAAAATACTCGTATCTCCAAAGTTATGGTTTGTATACGCCTTATTCAATTACTCCAGCAGGCATTAAAGAGCCATTGTTGGTTACTAGACAGCCAGCAAACTATTAAAGGGAGTATAAATTCAGTACTTGATAAATTAAGGCTATAGTAATCTTAGACAGCTTCAGATTTCTGTAAACAGGTCTTAGGAATTGTAAGCTAAATAAATTCTACGCGCGACATCATTTGCGTGAATTTCGGAATACGGCAAATTAACTATTTCGGCGCGAATTTGTATCCCACAAAAACCATCCAATTATTTGCGGGACAAAAAAAATGCCTATGCCCGTTTCTAGGTTCCGGACTAGATTTATGATAAATTTCAGGATAAGTATATATTTAAACTAACTAACAAAGAAACGCACTTTTGCATTTATAATGTAAGTAAAGATTTATATAGATTTCTGAGTTCTCTTATATTTTTCACCCTCATTATGTTTAGGTACTGACGCCAAGAAAAGTCACCACTATCCGGTAATTAATAAATGAGGTCGGTAATAAGATTTGTTTTGAAAATTTTTGTGGTCTACCTTCAGAGCCTCGAAAAATCCACGAACACACTGTAAACTTTTTATTTAGCTGACAGTTATCACTACCATGCACTCAGATATTAATTTTTCAACTGTAAATTTCCACAAATTTACTGGTTGTAATTTGCCATTTACGCGACAGTAAACAGAGCAATGCAATTAAAATAATAATTAAAAAGCTCTCGTGTTTTTGCGCAGTCAACGTTAGTTAATTTGTCTGGATGGCCATATTGATGACTGCTATTAGTTTTATGACATTTAGGTAATTGGTTATTTTTAAAGCATAAAATTACAGTAATAAAAGTGATTTTGTGATAGTTTGTTCTTGATTGTTGCGGTAACCAATTTTATTTTATAACGAACACGAGTTGAGAGTAACACTTGATGGTAAGTAATAACTGCCAGTCATGAAACAATAAGGAGTTCCACTAAGCCTTTGCCATATTTCCCTCAAGACAGGATCGGGATTACCGTTAGCTATCCAATCATATAGAGACAATTCACGTCTGAGGACAGTGATACCCATTCATTCGGGTCCAGTAACCAATGAGATTTATTACGTGATTACATATTATCACTAATACAATTTGTTTGGAGAAATCTATAAGGATTATGATAAAAAAAATATGAATGTGAAAAATATATTTGATGGAATATAACAGGTCTGTTTGTAGATAAGTTTAATTACCTTTGACTTGACGATCAAATTAGTAGCTGCAGCCGTTGTCACAGAATGTTGTATGTGTGTTGCTAATAAAATATATACTTAGAAGTGACAAAGTGTAGAGAATATTAGAAATTAGGAGGAAGCCACTATGCGTAAGGAAAGGGAGCATAATAATGAAGCTGCTATATGTAAGGAATTTCAAGATTTTACATTAATTGTTCAGCTTAAAAGCTCTACTAATTATTACGTGTAAAAATGTAAGTTCTTGCTTAAATTCGGACCTGTCAGAATTATAATGAATTTCAGTTATATAAATCATAAAGTTCTTTTCTAACAATTCTAGAACTTATAATAATCTTCACAAAACCATCAAGAATATTATTTTTATTTGTATTTTAAAATAGGCAGTTTTTTAAATATTTCGCTTACGGCGTGCTCTACGAGAAATAGTGAATGAATAGTTAGGTTTATTTGTTATTTAAACACAGCTTCTGCAAGGTTATTTTTTGTGGTGATAAAATTTACATAGTATAAACTTAATCTTTTATTTATGCCACATAAGTTGCTTACAAAATTGACAGGTTGAGTGAAGCTGCATTAGACTTTAGTTGTTTTGTGCTTGCTTATGGATGCAAACGAGCCATGGTGTACTTGAAAGTAATAGCAAAACCGTTGATAGACTAAGCAATACCAAACTCACAGCTAAGCCGCTACGCTGCCTCTGAATCAACAACGATCTAGAAGAGGAATGAGGTGAGGATAATGGCTATATCATAAATATAATAATATAACCGTCTCACTGTAAGGCTGAATCCAATCGAATGAAATAGGTTTAACTTTTCAAATTGAAAGACGGCAACTGCGACAAAAGCTGTGGTTCCAACTATTGGTTCAGGCTGACAAGAATTACCTACTTGCTATTTTTTTTATAAACATTCCATTTCTTATTTTCTTTATAATAAATTATACTACACTATTTCTGGAGTAGTAAGTTATACAGTACTAATAATTATATCAACAATATCTAGCTGAATTTTGAATAATAGAATCCTTTGTAAACCCAATCAAATTTGAATAAATAAATTTTACCTCAAATCTGTTTAGTTTGATAAAGCCAAGACGTTACTTGATAGTATTATCATCTATTGCCAAGAATGGCAATAGATGATAATACTATCATGTAACATCTTATAAACACTATGCCTGCAGTCTCGACATCGATAAACCCTGTCGTTATGATATCGAAATGAATACCAGTCAAAAAAAATACAAGGTAAATAATGGGAAAAATATTTTATCAAAATAGTGATTCTAGGTAGTTATTGCATATTTACTATAGTTCGTTTACTACATATTGATCTATAATCTCCAAAAATAACATTTATTTATTTTTATTTAGCTTGATAGGCTAATTTTATTAAACACCGACGATGTAATTTGTGGAAAATAAATTATTAATATGGCTGCACTAGTGTTGACAGTTTCAAAGTCAAAGTAAGCCGTAGACTAGACAGAGGATATAAACAATAGACACGTCCTAAGAGTATGCAGTGTGGAGATAGTAATAGTCGGACATATGATAACCGGAATAATTTTAGAAGATAACTATGATTATAACTTTGTACACTAAAAATGCACCACCTATTTTAGCCGAATAACTACAAAATAAATTACAGTTATGCTTTTATTTTGCTTAAAATGTATTAGAACGTGTAATATTATTACTAATAAAATGATAATTAGATTTTATTCATAATAAAATGATAATTAGATATTACAAAAAAATCTAGATACGGACTACGCCATCAATGCCACATCTAGTAAAAATTCAATTCGTACATCCATGTTTATGCTTGGTAAACTCACAATCGAGTTTATGTTACTGTCTACCCACATTTTTTGTTATTTTGTTTGATTTGCTATCTACGTAGGTACGTACCTACTTTGTGCACTCTTAATATTATTCTTAGTTATAAATATTGTTTCTCAGTAAGTAAATTATGTATGCAATTCTTTATGAGAAATAAAGTTGGTCCAAACCTTAAACCTTAATATTAGCGTATATAACGTGATTGATGAACATTTTTTTCACGCAAATACAAAAACAAGCTTATATACATCGGTATATCGAATCGGTATATCCATTATCGAATGGGGAGCCACCTTATTATTGGGACCCAGTTGATTTTAAATTGTATTGTAACCTGCTCTTTCGTAGAAAATCCTTAAAGCAACGGTATTTGAAGGGTGGACCGAAAATTTCAAGAAATTTCTCGACAAAAATATTATATTTGGTAGGTACCTACTTACTTAGTGTATGTTATCAACAGTTTTTCTGCATATCAGGCAGTCCCAAGGGCTCGTTAAGTTATCAATCGAAATTGTTAATTTGACAATTGTGTTCGATATTATAGCAAAAGCAATTGACATTTTAAACTGACAGACTACGAAAAATCTATACAGCGTGTAATAAAAACTACGTAATTACATAATTTTTTTTATTATTGCATATAGACGAGTCACGGCCCATCTGATGGTAAGTGGTAACCGTCGCTCATGGATTCCACTATACTGAGAGTAATGCCAAACCGATGCTCACCATTTCATTTCACCGATAGGAAATGAAAGAATAAACGGCTATCTCCTGCTACAGCCAACACGCAACGACGTGCTTCATGGCCGGTCACACGGGAGATGGTGGTACCAACCCGCTTGGGCCCAATACCAAGTGAGTATTTCCACTTGGCACCCAGCCCTACCACTAGTCATGCAATGGATGATAATTGCTTACGTCCCTTAGTCACCTCATACGACACCCGTGGGAAGAAATGTGGTGGTGACACTTGTATTCTTAGTCCGTTACCACACGGAAAGATATTTATAGTGATAACATAGCTATGATATCAAACGGTTTGATATCATAGCTACGTTATCGCTATCAATATACAAATGTAACAAACAAGTAATTTTGGAAATTATTCAATTTAAAAAAATATATTAAATATTTATTCATTAATATTTGTAAAATTAAATCGATTTATTACCCCTGACCTTCTGCGTGCAGCCTTGCATACCTACACGCGCGGCTCCTTTGTGTTCGGGACGAAAGAGCGCCGCTAGTATTTCAGCGAACCAACTATGCCTACACTAAGGGTCATGACCTTGTCACGTGTAACTAGATTTTTAAATTTCATCACCTTACTAGACGATTGTTTATAACTTTTAATTTGGTTCGTCCGATAATACCACACACAATAATACTAATTTATTATCACATCAACTTGATGGTTACGGAGATGTTGTTAAATGTGTCCGCCTTGTAAGTCTACGCATTTTTCGCATCGTGTACGAATGTTTTCACAAACATGTTGTAGTACTAATGTATCAGATTTAATTTGGTCAAACACCGAAACTATCCGTAAACGCAGTTCGTCCTCAGTATCGCATGTTTTTTAAATACAAGACTGCTTGATGGTTCCCCAGAGAAAAAAATCCAATGGAGTGAGATCAGGTGACGGCGCTGACCAATTAACTGGTCCACCACGGCCAATCCACTTTCCCCATATTCTGTATTTAAATAGTCTCTCACAGTACGGGAAAAGTGCGCTGGTGCGCCGTTGTGTTGAAACCACATACGACGCACAAGATCAAGATTTAACTCATCAAGTTCTTCACTGAGTTCTTCTCGCAAGAAACGAAAGTAGTTGCTACCACTCATGGTTCTTTCTAAATAAGGTCCGATAACATTAATATCAATAATTAAAACATTTATCCAAAACCAAAACATTTATCTTCCATCGATGTTGGAAGTGACTGGCTTTTATGCAATGAGGGTAAATGGTAGACCATACGCGTTCATTGTGTGCATTAAATATTCCTATTTTAACGAAGAAGCACTCATCAGTGAACAGTATGTGGTTCAAAAAATCTCTATCTTCTTGAACTATATCTAAGATTCATCTGCTATACTCCATTCTAGGCGCGTAGTCGGTAGGAAGTAGAGACTGAGCTCGAAGATAGTGATATGGGTGCTTGCCATCATCTTTGAGTGCTCACTAAACGCGCATGTGGTTTATACCGAGCTGCCGTCCTACTGAATGCGTGCTTTACGTGGAATCTTCTCCAAATATATCCAAGATTTGTTCTTCGATATTTTCATGCAGTCTTGGCCTTCCTGCGTCAATACGCTATTGTTTATGACCGTGCACACTGCCAGTATTGTACATGCGTACGTGTAAACGCTGAAATACCATCGCTAACGGAAATGCAATGTTCCATGGAACACTGAAGTGTTCCTCGTAAATTCTGCATGCCTCTGCATAATTGCAGTCACATTTTCCAAGACACATACACATATTAAAATACTCCTCGATTGAATACGACATCTCGTAAAACACAAGTCACTCACGGTATAATCTCAATCTGCGCGGGAGACTAAGGGGTAAGGGGCGGCTTATAGCGGTGCGTGTGACAGGCGGCGGCATCGTTTGATATTTTTTCCGATTTCTTATTATTAATTTTTCGAAGACTGCTGGCATAAATTATATCTATTTATGGATTGACAAGTACTTGTAAATATAGGATCTAATAACATTTTTTGCTTGTGTCGGTTTTATAAATAATTTTGATTGTCAACTGTAACTGGCTATATACCATTTTATTTTATTTTAATTATAATTACATATATAAAACACCTATATGATTATGTATCTATCCCTAAATTTTTCAACGGGGTTTATGTTATAGCCTGTATATTTTAGCGTCAAGAAGTTATCGACCGAAAACGATCGTTATGCTGTAGTTATATATGTTGAGACTACAGCCACTGGTTTAGATACCTTAGATAGGTAAGGAGGTTAAGGTAAGAAAGGGACTGTCTGTGGATAAAATTACATTAGAATTATTTTTTTGTCTCGTTAGTGTAGTGCAAAAGTCTGCAATTGGAATCCCACCCCTCTCCACCCATGGGAGTCGTAAGAGCCGACTGAGGGAATACCGGGGGAGTGGGCAGCAGCACTCCTTCGAGTATTGACAACATACACTGCGATCGCCAACCCGCCGCAAATGGATGGATGGAGGTGGCTGGATTCACATGCTGCATGGCCGAAATTAGAACACTATTTATTCTTTGGACCGGTATTACAGAAGGTCATTGAGCTCTACGATCTTATTAATGATGACCTTAATATTGTTATAGAATATTCTCATATTCAGATATGGGACCAAAACATTTCTTTTTAAATGCTCACCTAGAACTTGAAGTATCCAGGGACATATTATATATCCTTTTATTATAATAATATCTTATTTCATAGAATATGAGAGAAAAGATGTAGCGTCTTTGATGTTTTTTGCCTATTTATTTTATAATGCCGCACATATTTCGTTGTGGTTATATTAGGTCCTTACACATGGAACTGGTGTTTTGTTAAACTGGCCACCTTAATCTCAAATATCTGGTCTGGTCTCATTTTGCAAGGAATTTCAAATTCAAAATGATAAATTTAGCACAAGCCCAAATTTTTCATTATATATGCAATTTAGCGATTCGTTTATTTTCGTGCCATTTGATTTTTCTTTGACATCGTTCTATTCACAATATGAACTTAAAATCGGGTTATTTACGAAAACGAGTTCCACCGTGACACCAGCGCCACATAAACAGCTCGAAGGTTTAATGATGTGTATGGGAAGCTACCGTAAAAGAAAACGGTGAGTTTTTTGTTACAACATTTTCGTTCTGGAAATTTTGATCTATAGAACGCCCCGTGGACGGCCGGAGACCCTAGTTGACAATAAAGAATTAAAAGTGATCGTGGAAGCGGATCCATCACAAATCACGTGAGACCTAGCGGCAGGCTTCGCTGTGAGTGATAAAGCAATTTTAATTCACTTGAAACTAACCGAAAAAATGTAAATGTTTTTTCAAAAAAATGAAATGCTTGAAAAATGGGTACCGCATGAATTGAGTGAAGCAAACCAACAAACACGAGTCGAAAGCTACGTTATATTACTCAACCGTTACAATAACGAGAGGATTTTGAATAGAATCGTTACTTGTGATGAAAAGTGGAACCTGTACGATAAATTGAATATGCTTTTCACAATGTTTGAACCCACGAGGACCAGCCAAATCCTGCCCCAAGCGAAAGTTGACTCAAAAAAAAGTACTGGTAAGTGTCTGGTAGACCTGTGCTGGTGTCATCCACTACAGTTTCCTAACTTTTTATTGATTCTCGCTCCCACATTTTTTTTCTGCATAGGAATCAATGAATTACCGATGAAATGGCGAAATTGCATAAACACCAATGGTACATACTTTAATTGATTAATTAAAATAATTTCATTTAAAAAAAGTTTTGCTTTTTCCGTACATAACGCCAATTTCATATGTAAGGATGTATTAAATAGTACCCATTCTTTGTGTGGGTTTATCTAAGCCTGGGTTTAAATTGTCCCCCTTAATTGTATTTTTTTAGGGTCATTGCAATTCACAAAACCCCTATATTTATTTCTATATATTTTTGTTTTAAACCTAAAATATTTATTCAAATAATACCTACTCTATAACGAAATATTCTCAAGCATTCCTAAACTAGGCAATCTAAGCGACACCGGTACGCTTTTTCTCAACACAAATGGAATTTATTCAAAGAAACATTCCACGAAATTCCTACAAGTTTATTCATATTACGAATATTTTTTATTCAAGTTAGACCAAATTTAGGAACCCTACATTTTAACATGATTTATTACAACCCACGTGAAGTTTTAGAGCCTCGAAAATTCATCAAATCGACTTTATCTTTCCTAAGATAACTTAAGACGTGTTGAGGTGAAAATTCCATCTACATCAATTATTTTATAATGCTTGTATTATATGAATCATATTTTTAAATATCGTGAACATATTTAGGGGTTCTTATAAAACTTTTTTTTTCAATTTCAATAATTAGTTGTGTTACAAAGGATTTTTTTTATTTATTGCATTTAGTGGCAGACGAGCCACGGCCCATCTGATGGTAAATGGTAACCATCGCTCATGGACTCAACTATACCTCTTGGTATTAATGTCAAGCCACTGCTCATCATTTCATTTCACAGATATGAAAACTATCTCCTGCTACAGCCAAAACGCAACGATGTGCTTCGTGGCTGGGAGACCGTGGTACCAACTCGCTCGGGCCCGATACCGAGTGAGTACTACCACTTGGTACCTAGCCCTACCACCAGTCATGCAATGGATGATAATTGCTTACTTACCTTAGTCGTCTCATACGACACCCGTGAAAAAGAATGGGGTAGTGACACTTGTATTCTTAGTCCGTCACCACACGGACTAAGGATTTTAAAAATATGGTAATAATTTACTTTAATGACGGGCCTCGTTGCGTAGTCGGCAGTGTAACTGACTTCCGTGCACGAGGTCGTGGTTTCGATTCCCACTTAGGACAATTATTTGTGTGATGAACACAGATATTTGTACTGCGTCTGGGTGTTTTCTATCTATTATATGTATGTATTTACAACAAAAAAGTAGTATATGTATTAATATCCGTAATCTGGTACCCATAGCAAAAGCATTAAGCTTAGTTTGGGACCAGAGTACGTTGTGTGAAAAAATGTCCGTGAAATGTCCGTGAATTATATATAATTAGTATTATGTAATATTAGTTGCAGCATCTTTCATGTCTTTTTAGTTTGTTGATTTGAAAAAGTGGCCCATAAGTTTCTTGCCGGGTTCTTCCCATGAAAGGATTTTGAATCCAGCCGCATGTGGCGATTGCAATCGCAACATTGTAGTTGTTGCACTAGCCTGTTTATTGTGATGCACTTGTTTTAGTTATAAGTGGATTCTTGACGATTTTAAGTGCTATATAGGCCTATGAAATTAAGTTATTTTTTTTATTTGAATTCGAATTGTAAGGAGTCATGATATCGACTTCTATACAAAGTGTACTAGATCTTCGTAGCGAACAGGGGCGTGGCTGTGCCCCTCGAATTGACATGGATCTCGACTGCCGTTATAGTGTATCTACCACCAAAAATACTTATCTTTTTTATTTTATTTCACTTTAAGAAGCCATTTGAGGATGACATTTTATGCCCTTAGAACCTTAGATATGATCTTAGAACCAAATTCGCTTGCTAAAAGACATCAATAAACATTTATTGCCCATAAATTGTCAGTTATCGTTTCCAGCGTGTTTTAACGACCGATTTGATCTAGAAATCAGCTGAGATAGATATCTAACTGTCAAACTTAATCAAAATGTACCTAGTAGGTAAGATTTGATTGAGCTGATATCGTTTTTAGTGGCAACAGGTAGGAACATTTATACTTGTAATTATGAAAAATTCACAGAGACTTTTTACGTCTGATCGCCCGACAAAATTACTTAGGTACATTTGGCGTACGAAATGGCTAGATACAAAAAATGGATTCACGACTGTAATGGAGATTGATTGAGAACATTGTCAAGTGCCAAACACTACTTATTACAGAACTTATAACGAATAAATATATTTATGTATATTCATTCAAGTCAATTATTATAGTCTTTCTGTAATATTAATTTATAACATTTTTGATCTATATTTCTTAGCATTTGACATGCTCTGCGTCTTTTTAAAGTGCAAATTATTTGTGAATAAGAAAAAAGAGATTTTTTGTACTAGCGGGAATCGAGCCCGCGTCTTTTCCAATCCGGGGAAGAGAGCGGGGGGAGTACTTCCCCGGATTGGAAAAGACGCGGGTTCGATTCCCGCTAGTACAAACAATCTCTTTTTCCTTATTCACATATAATTTGCACAGTCATTTATAAGTGAAAGAATGTTGTCGTATAAAAATACTCTTTTCCGAGAATAGGCAAAAAATCCAAATCAGGTTTCTTTAAAAGTCAGTTTTCTTTTCTTTTTTATAATCCTTGTGTCGCGGGGGACTTTACAAACATACAATTTCACGAACACAAAGTACATCCAGACTCAGAACAACCATTTGTGGATCACATAAACAGTAAGTATTGTCCTGTGTGGAAATCGAACCGACAACACTCGAGCGCGACGCTGGTTTAACCACTCTGTCATCTCATCATTAGTGTCTATTGGTCGAATATTGAAACCGCTCAAAGCTTAATTACACTTCTCTCAATTTACTATGTAAATCATCAGGACCAATTGTACAATACAAATTTGTTAAATTAATAGTCCTAGTTTTAATTGGCATGACATTTGCTTTAAATATTTGATAATAGTTAACACTTTAATGGATAATGGACATAGTTAACCTTATGGCAATATTATTGATTGGGTCCATACCCATTCAGGGTATAAGTTTGTTCAGTCAATAAATATTCCATTCATCCATCATCCATCCATCAGCCTTTCGACGTCCACTGCTGGACATAGGCCTCCCCAAATTGGAGGTAAAGTACCGTAATCGCCACGCTTGGCAGGCGGGTTGTCGATTGCAGTGGATGTTGTTAATACTCGAGGGAGTGCTGCTGTCCACTCCCCCCGGTATTCATTCAGTCGGCTCTTACGACTCCCATGGGTGAAGAGGGGTGGGACAATTCTAAAGCCAGCCCCACACGGCCAATCTCAAATATTATAAATTGTATTTTCACGATAATCATTTGAATGGTTACAATGTGAAACCTTAACGAACAAACGCACTTTCGTATATTTATAGCATCATTATATTGCTTCTGTAGTGCAGATGTAGTGTGGGCGACTGCTGATCATGAGGTCTCGGGTACGATCCCCAGGTCGAACAGTGTAATTGAGCTTTTTCGTAAAAAGAAAAATTCTCAGTAGCAGCCCGTAGTTTGGAAATATGCCCGGTAGACGGCAATAGGCTCGCCTCCTATTTAAATATAGCTGGCGAACCATGGGTGTGTAATACTCCTCCTCTGCATACTCCTTCGGGGAATACAGGCGTGATGTTATATTGATGTTATATTTATAGTATTATAAATGCGAAAGAGAGTTTGTTAACTTATTTATTATTTTATTTATTTATGTCGTAACCTCTGGACCGATCATCATGAAATTCTGCATACATTTAGTTTGGAACCCAGAAAGGGCATGGGTTTTTTATCCCGGAAAAATTTAAGGCTCCCGTGGGAAAGCTATTTTTTAGAGATTTTAAATGTGTCGTAGAGTGACGTAATTGTATATTCTGAAGAAGCATATTCTAGTTTGACATATTAATAAAGATAAATTTAAAAGCAAATATTGGACGTGGTTTATAAATAACATAAAATATTTCCTAGGTAGCATGAAAGGTGCCGGCTGAAGGAATGTAACATAGTTCCAATGGCCCGCCAATAAAGGCGGAGAGACGGCACACAGCGGGTTTATTTAGTGGGTGAGGGCCTTACACTACCCTGTTTGTTGCCCCGAATGAGGGGGTGTGCGGTTAGGTAATTTTTTCCGACTAAACAAAAAAAAGGTAGCATGAAAGGTATTGTTATATTTATTCATTAATAGTAATGTGCCGTGTGGGGCTGGCTGTGCCGTGTGGGGCCGGCTTTAGAATTGTCTTACCCCTCTCCAGCCATGGGAGCCGTAAGAGCCGACTGAGAGAATACCGGTGGAGAGGGCTGCAGCACTCCTTCGAGTATTAACAACATCCACTGCGATCGCCAACCCGCCTGCCAAGCGTGGCGATTACGGCACTGTCCCCCATTCTTGGGGAGGCCTATATCTAGCAGTGGACTTTAAAAGGCTGATGGATGATGGATGGAATGTTGCTAAAGCGATTTTTAACAGACATCTTTTTTGAATGAATGTATAACATAACGACATAATCATTATTATACCGTATGAGTAATTGTTAAAGCTAGTGTAAACTGTGTATGGGACACATAACATGAACACATAAGTGAAGTAGGTACCTTATATAGCGCGCTTACAGTCATGTTGAACTAACTTATAACTTAATGTAAATTTACAGTCCCAATATGGATTTACTTCAGGTATATTTTACTTTAACAGTTTTCTTGGAATTAATGTACTTTAAACGAACTTAAAATGCTTAAAGTTGGAAAAGGAATTCCTCTCAAGAGTATAATTAACTGTGTGTGGGAAAAAGATACACCTATGTATACACACTGGAGACATCGATGTTAGTATTTCTACACAGGCGTTGAATCTGTTCTTTTCATTTATTTATCATTTTATTCTACACTAGCCTTTGCCCGCGGCTCCGCCGTAGCCAAAAGCTAGTTGTTAGGTTATATCTCAGGTTTCCGATATAGTTGCGTAATAGAATGTATACCAGTTTTTAAGTCTAACCACGAGCTATCAAAAAAAAAGTTACATCAAAATCCGTTCAGTAGTTTTTGCATGATACGCAAACGAACACACAAAAAATCTAAAAAAAAATTGTTTGTGTTTTAACACGCCTACACAGGCATTTTCTCTCAAATATCATAAATGTACAGACACAGCTCTGTTACAGCTGTATCTATTAGGATGGATGGCAAACAAGCATATTTATGGCCTGATATGATGGTGCCTGGCGGTTACCGTAGCCTATAGACGCTAGCAACACCAGAGGCATCAATCGCGTGTTGCCATCTCCAAGGAAAGGGATAGGAAGTGGATAGGAGGGATAATAAGCAGAGGATAGGGAGGGTGTTGGCATCTGGTGCTCTCACTCACCATACGAAACACAACGGTAGCAGTAATTACCATTGGTTAACGCTGACCTTTTGTGAAAGGGTGGTACTTCCCCGATCGAGCCGGTCCCTTCATGCAGGGATGAGCTTTTCTTTCTAGAAATATTTCAAAGGTTTATGATAGCAGTTACATAATATAATTTTAAACTAATCGGCGTAAAATAAATTAGTGTTTTGTTTTACAAGAAAGATATTAAATTTTTACAAACAAACAACTTCTCTCAAGATTTGACCACGACTCCATTAATCAACATCATAAATGCCTCTTTGCTCTGTGTAAACAAAAGAAATATCTACTTTTATAGGATTTTTATTGTCCCTGATATTAAGTTACACTGGTGACGAGAGATTATTTTTATTGTTAATGGCGGCAGACAAACCACGATCCATCTGATGGTAAGTCGTAACTGTCGCTCATGAATCAACTACACTAAGACTACTGTCAAACCACTGCTCACCATTTCATTTCAAAGATCTGAGATAACATAATGAACGATTTTTTTTCTTTTTTTTAGCTTATGATGGCAGACGAGCCACGGCCCACCTGATGGTAAGTGGTAACCATCGCTCATGAACTCAACTATACCGAGAGTATTGACAAGCCACTGCGCACCATTTAACTTTTCAGATAAGAAAAATGAAAGAATAAAAACAGCTATCTTCTGCTACAGCTAAAACACACTGACGTGCTTCATGACCGGTCACACAGGATACGGTGGAACCGACCCGTTCGGAGTACTCTCAGTTGGTACCTAGCCCTACCACCAGTAATGCAATGGGTAATAATTGCTTACTTCCCTTAGTCACCTTGTACGACACCTGCGGGAAAGATTGGGGGGGTAACACTTGTATTCTTAGTCCATCACCACACGGTCTATCTTTTAATGGGTGATAATTGCTTACTTCCCTTAGTCGCTTCGTAAGACACTCTCGGGAAATGGTGGGTGGGTGACATTTGTATTCTTAGTCACCCACACCATACAGAAAACTAATGCAGTGGCAGTTGAGGTTCGATCTACCGGACGGTAAGTGATTACAGCCGGAATTCCAGAAGCACTGTCATGCTACCGCCTATAATAAGATTTATCAACTACGCTTGATAGAATTGGGACTAGACCATATCTTCTTATATAACTAGAACACCTGAAGGTGCTTGTCAGCCGTTTAAACCAAAGATGATGGTCTAACAACAACGTTCCTCACGTTGTTGATACACCATCTTACTTTGTACCAAAACAATAAGCGATTCAATTTAATTTCTAACTTTATTTTTTTTCCTGATTTAAAATTCACACGAGCATCAGTCGAGTTGATTTTATTTAAAAAAGAAATACAGCCTAATATACGAATAATCAACCAAATCAATATTGTTTATATCAGCTATGTGATCAAGATGGGGAAGAAGGGTCCGAAAATTATAAACTTTGACCAATTTTCCGAATGTTCTGTACCTATTTCCTTTCTTATTTCTATTTCTACCCAAAAACTTTATTACAATGTCAACTAAGGTATAAAAATATATACATTCATTGTTATAACCCCAAGTTTGGTGATTTTATAAAAATCCTAAAGAAAGGAACAATTTTGGACTCCAGATTTATAAATTTATTCTAAAGTTTTTAAATATTTTACATTGAAAATCATCGCAATTGTCATAGTCACGTATACTACCCGGGATTTACCTTTCCAGTGGGGTAAAAAACATTTAATACTAACCGACTTGACAAGTATTCACAGCTTTGTATCGAGTTTATCTCTTAGAGACTTAGACATTATTTATTAAGACATTATGTATTTTAGTTTCACAAAATTTAACAATTTAATTCAATAAAAAAAAGAAATATTTAACAATAATAATTAAATAATTAATTAAAAAAAGAGAGAGCAATGAGAAATCAGGGGGAGTGGTTCGCAACTCAGGGGGTTCCCCGAACCGTCACTTAGGGGGTACTCAACTTCGGGGCGCGGTCTTCTCGCCACGTGGACTGGCGCGTTGGTAATCGAGGAGCTCGGTGGCTCCACTGCGGGCCGGCGTACTCACCCGGTGAGCTGGTCTCGGTGCTCCGGTACGCGCAGTTTCGAGATGCGCAGGTGATGCCAAGGATCTGGTCGAGACCAGGAATGATCGTGACCAGGAACAACTTGCTTGTAACCAGGAACCCCAGGAGCTTATATTCAGATCTTAATTATATGTGCGAACGCGGTATATATAAGACACGACGCTCGCTACAGCAGTTCGTTTCCTAGTCACACGAATGCACTGGCAAAATTAATATTTTTCATTACTCATACTCTGAAAGTAGGCCTGAAGTTTCCTGAGAAGCGGGTTGAAAGTAATACTTTTCAGCTCTAGGGAGAATTACTTTCAACTGACAGCTGCTTTATTATTACATAAAAAAACAGTTCTATTTTCTGTACAGCCAGTCAATTACAGCACGATGTAAAATTGAAATAACATAAAGTTAAGTATTTATTAAAGAATTTGTTTTTATATGACTTTATTTTAATATAGTTGCAACTATGTATATCTTTAAAATAATGAAGATTTATATTTTTTTCAATGATTAAAATGAAAAATAATGGCTGAATAGCTGACAGGCCACAGAAAAAAAAAACAAAATCGGCGGGAAAACGGCGATTCCAATTTTTTTATTATTTTTTAAAGCCTCGCATTTTTTCTTTAGCTAATTCATGATATTTATTTTTAGTTTCCTCGTATTCTTAATGAAAAGCACAGTGTTTACCTCGGGATAAAGACTTATTTAGTCCCGAGACGGGGTTTGGCACCCGAGCGTAGCGAGGGTTCCAATAGTTCGAGGAGTTCATCCCTAGGGTAACAATGTACTATTATGCAAGAGTTACTTGTAATTATTGTCTTTCTTTTTTATTACGCAGTGATTCGATTTCTGCCTAGACACACACAATAATTCCAAGTCAGAAAAAAAACTATTCTACCCGACCTGAATTCTTATATTTTATCTGATAATACTTCCCACTACAATTAGATTGCCATCCCTTTCTAGCGCGATTGCGTTCGGCCTGCTCATTGGTAGATAATTTTAATTTCTAGAACTTTTCCTATCTATACGCTTGCGATTGGAGTAGCCATAGAAGGTTCTCGAACCCTGGCATACTCTGCTCGCAGCCAGGATCGCATGCTGGCCATATAAGGTAATAAAATGGGATTATTGCCTTTGTGAAAGAGGAGTCATGCGATCCATTGACGGTAATCTAACTGGGTAGGGGGTCTAGGCAAACACGCGCATTTCAAGATTGCGGATTTTGTATCCGGTATAATTGAATATGCAAATTTACAATTTATATAATTATTTTAACAATTTATTTAGCCTTTGCCAGCGGCTTCGCCGCAGCCAAAAGCTAGTTTTTCGCTTATATCTCAGGTTCCCGATATAGTAGCGGGATAAAATGTCTACCAGTTTTCAAGTCAAAAAGGCCTTAGGCCTTTCAAATAAAGAAAGTTGCATCAAAATCCATCTCGTAGTTCTTTTAAATAAATTCTAAAAAAATCTTGTTTAAATAATTTTCTAGTTTTTCGGTTATATCTCAGGATTCCGATATAGAAAAAAACAGTTGCAAATTAAAACAGTTGCATCAAAATCCATTCGGTAGTTTTTGTGTGATGCGCGAACAAATAAACAGACAAACAGATAAAAAGACAAACAGAGAAAAATTTTAAAAAAATGTTTTGTATTTAGACACGCCTATATAGCCTATTACAGTATTTTTTTCTCAAATATACATACATAGCTCTGTTACAGCTTTATAATAGTATAGATTTGATCGGTTACATCGTAACACCCTCACCCACTAAATAAACCTGTTGTGTGTCGTCTCTCCACCTGTATTGGCAGACCAGTCAGAAGCAACCCTAAGAAAAATGTGAAAATTACGTAATCTTAGTACAGGTTCCAATTAAAGGCTCCAAAGCCTTTGGCGCCTCGGCTGGCTAATCCATATCTGTATTAAAAACTTTTTTTCATTGAAAAGTTTTTATCTCACAGTCCTGCTTCAGTTTCCTCAGATACTACAAGTTGATCGCAAACTGAGAAGTTTTACGTGAGGTGCACATCAATGAATGCAATCAATGCGTGATTTTCTCGTTAAATATGTTTTTTTTCTGATTCATGAAGATTTCAGGGAAAAATGTAAGCATTTATGATTTACTAGATTCTGCTCTGTCCAGCGGGTTGTGGAATATAAATAAGTCACTCTATGGCACATTAATTGTTTATATGCAAAAACAGCTATCGCACAGGTGTCATCCATCTTTGGAGAAAAAAGGTAGCCTATGTCCTTTTATGGGCACACAAATATGAAAAATTTCTTGAAGTTTGGTTTAGTAGTTAGGCTGAATGCGTAACAAAAAAACAAACGCACTTTCGTATTTATAATAATAATAAATATTAATTGTACGTCGTTCAAAGAGCATTAGATTGCGGAATATTTTCTTGAAATGCAAGTTGATTTATTAAATTTCTTTTACTAGGTAAACATATTACAATTATAGGTAAAAACAACATTAACAAACTAACAAATCAGTATCTTAAAAACAAAAAAAGTGAACTAAAAGTTTATTAAAAATTAATAATTATGAGAAAAAATTAATTAAGTCTATTTAAACTAAGGACTAAAAGAAAAAGTGAGGTAAAAAGTTTTGAAAAAGAAAAGTACAAAAACATGTGATGATCACAATTACTGTTTTATAATTAACAGAGATTCTATTTTTAAAATTGGCGAGCTAGTCCAAAAATTATATGGATTTCTGTTTATGTTGAGTGCGATTCGTTATATTTGGTACAGGTCCTGATGATAGGTGAATGTCTACCCAGGGAGGTTAGGCAGAATCTCATATCTCACATGTCGATCGTATCGCGATCACTGTGATTGGTTGAGAGATCACCTTGATTGGCCAACGGATTATTGCAACATCACGCGTCGGATCACGATACGATCGACATGTGAGATATGAGATTCTGCCTAACCCCCCTGGGAGTTTGGGAATATTTCCGTGGCAAGCGATATTGGAAGACAGATTATTGTGCTGCATTATAGTTTCAGAGGACTTTTTATACATCTATGTACAAAAAAAAATATCGTGCAGCCTCTGGCGCTCACGCAATGACTGCATTCTCTACGTAGAATAAAAAAAATCTTGTTGGTCATACAGCTGGTTCGCTTATTTTAAAAAGTCGGCACCAATTTTGATCTAATGTTAGCCGAAAAGTGGACTTTTGAGTTCGTGTTTTTTGAACGCGGTTCCATTCTTATGCTTGAATCACACTAATGGACAACGTCAATGCCCATCATCGCGATAATTATTACGTTAACGTGATAAATTGGGTGGCCTGGCTACACTTGAACGTTCAATTTCTTTTCAACCGCCACTGTGGTTATCGCCTAACATGAAACGGCATTGTGAATGCCGTTGTCGAATTATCAGCATTTCCAATTAATGTAGGTCGAGCATTAAAAATTTATATACTGAATAAACCTAAGTAAGTATTCATTTCCTTTTCTCTTTTTTATTTGTTTCACTTTTTTATATATGCATAATGAAACCATATCACGAAGTGAAAAATGTGAAATCGAAATTAACAGTCACGACCAGAATATGAACCTGCATCTCCTGGATACCGTCCAGATGCTTTGCCAATTCAGCATTTTCACTTTGTGTTTAATGTATTATTTAATGTATCTGCCGTGTAGGGCCGGCTTTAGAATTGGCCCACCCCTCTCCACCCATGGGAGTCGTAAGAGTCGGCTGAGGGAATACCGGGGGAGTGGGCAGCAGCACTCCCTCGAGTATTAACAACATCCACTGCGATCGCCAACCCTCCTGCCAAGCGTGGCGATTACGGCACTATCCCCCATATGAACGAAACACATGTTGTGGCGTTCTCTTGGGGAGGCCTATGTTCAGCAGTGGACTTCGAAAGGCTGATGGATGGATGGATGGATGGTTTAATGTATAGTGCTAAGCATGTTAAATGCTCAAAATATATATAAAAATAACCATATATCGATCTCTTACGCCATCTATCGAGTGTAAACAAAAACATACCAGGGCCTCTAATGAATGTTTAACCATACTGTCCAACGTTGATTTATTGATTAATCTTGCCAGACCCAGCCCAGTTGTGAGCAGCGGAAATTTTCCATAACATGACTTAGAATTATTTCTTGAAATGGTCGGCCATATCACGCAATTCAATATTATGATCCGGTCACGACACAAACTAATTCAAATTTTCATTCCAAACATTCTCAAAGTAAAATAACAAATAATATCAAGAGCTCCTATGATTCTTAATTTCCTTCCCGTTTTCATTACGAGCCCCTATTTTATCCCTTTAACCTCAGTTGGACCCAAGCTTTTATTAAAGATCCCTTGATTATAATATTTTGGCTGTCCACGTTGCTCTGAGATTTCGAGTAAAATCTTATTAATTTGTAGTTATCTTGTTTTTATGTATTTTCAAGTGCCATAAAGTAATGAAATTGGAATTGAATTATCCCTAATCCTTCGTAATATTATATATAATAGTAAATTTTTTTATCTGTATTTTGTAGCACTTGACATGCTCAGCTACTTTAAAGTACAAATTATTATTTGTGAATGAGGAAAAATAGAACTTTAGTGCAAGCGGGAATCGAACTTGCGTCCCTTCCAATTCGGGGAAGTTCTCTAATCCACTGAGCTACCGCATCACCTTTCGGCCATACCCAGTCTCCTCATCACATTTGTCTTAACGACCAACGCCACCTATTCGAAACGCATGACTCTGACTGATATCCGTAAAGCGACGTATTTATATTGTGAACTAACTCGCGAGTAGAATCTTACATTGAATATAAGTACAAGTGTGGATATAATAAACAAATAATACGGTGCTGTTTCATCTTGTGTAACGGATAAGATTAATTGTCATTATTGTAATTGTTTTACTGGCTTCAACCTCATGGTTTACTCTCGCGGGTTTAACCTCATTAAGCGAGAAGCAAAAGTTTGTATGCTCACTTTGACTATTTAAATTGGTTTTACGTAGCACATAAGCAGCTATAGCCTATTAGGGAAGTCCGAAAGTTACTCCAAAATCTTGAGTTCGATTACAGCGATGTTTACTATTTTATCGTTCACGCCTTTTTTTGTCTATACGAAAAAAAGTGTATATAATCGCACACACCGTTGTTCGGGGCAACGAACAGAATCGAGTGGGGCGCTCACCCAATAAAGAAACTCGCCGTGTGTCATCTCTCCACGTGTACTGGTGGACCACTGCAACTGGTAGACATTAAATCAGTGATATAATTTGCGCCCTATGTTGGAGATTAAGTTAAGCTTTTATAGCTGTTCGGTACATATGTATACCAGTCCATAAAGTGAATTAGTATCCTCAAATTTAATGGTTGTTCATCGAAAGTTAAAAAAATGTAAGATGTAGGTACAGGGGGAGACCGAGACTCACTTACGTACCAAATCGGTCATGTATTGAAGGAAGGTGGAGTCAGGAGTCTCCGAAACCGGCGAGCGTGTATGAAGAGAGGTATGAATGTTGAGGACGCGAGAAATGTATGCAAAAATAGAGCCTTTTGGCACTCTGTTCTCTCTGTCTACCCCGCAAACGAGATGGCGTAATGATAAGTAAAGATATACCTTAAAATATCAATACCCGCTTTAGGTTACACAGGTCAAATGCCAGTCACTCCGTAGCAAGATCGATATTATGATACACCTGATCAGAGCAAGCCAATCCTAGAATAATAGTGAATATTAAGGGTCAAGGGGATGATAAATAGATACTACAAAACTTGTAGTCAGATTATATTAAGTTTGAGTTACCAGGGTAATCTAAGTATAATAAAACACGACAAGTTAGTATAATACTCACATCAATCAAATGTTTAGAGAAGCTAATACATCATCAACGACGTGCCCTAGGTCCCTAACCCCTTAGGGTTAGATTATCCATCTTTTTAGATTGACATTCCTGATAATATTGAAAATGTCTGTAATATTGTAATATTAATATAACTGCCTCGGTGGTGTAGCGGTAGTGTATGCGAATGCTAATCATGAGGTCTCGGGTTCGATCCCCGGGTCGGGCAATATTATTGAGCTTTTTCCTAAAAAGAAAAATTCTCAGTAGCAGACCGGAGTTTGGAAATGTGCCCGGTTGACGTCAATAGGCTCGCCCCCTATTACGTGGGACTTAAACATAACTGGCGAGTCATCGGTGTGTAATACACCTCTGCCCACCCCTTTGGGGATATACAGGCGTAATGCTATGTTTATTGTGATATTATAAATGGCTAATATTGTAAATATATAAAACTGTTCGTATGGTGACGGACTAAGAATACAAGTGTTTTCACTCCATTCTTTCTCACGGGTGTCGTACAAGGCGACTAAGGGATGTAAGCAATTATCACCCATTGCATTACTGCTGGTAGGACTGGGTACCAAGTGGGAGAACTGACTTACTATCGGGCCTGAGCGTGCTGGTACCACGATCTCCCGTGTGACCGGCCATGAAGCACATCGGTGTGTTTTGGTTGTAGCAGAAGATAGCCGTTAATTCTTTCATTTCATATCTGTGCAATGAAATGGTGAGCAGCGCCTTGTCAATACTCCCGGTATAGTTGAGTCCATGAGCAACGGTTACCATTTACCGTCAGGTGGGCCGTGGCTTATCCGCTTGTCTAGTTTTACATAAAATATGGCATTTATTTAAATATTTGATCACAGCAAAGGTACGCTGAAAATGTCTTAGTAATAATTATTTTTAATGACTAAAGTATGTGCAAAGAATTAAGCTTTTATTGTAATTTGAGATTTTATACGAATACTAGCTGACCAGGCGAACTTCGTACCGCCATATTTATTTTTCCGAAATACTATCGTGGCGCCACCTACCGGGTCCAAATGGGAATCTAAACCATCCCGGTACTAACACAAACATACAAAAATAATTTCGTCAAGATCGGTCCAGCCGTTTAGGAGGAGTTCAGTGACATACACACATACAGTAGAATTATATATACCTATATATAAAGATAGTTTAGTTATTATAGTACAAATAATTGTGAATAAAGAAAAAGAGATTTTTAGTAGGAGATGCGGATTCGATTCCCGCTGAATCGAATCCGCATCTTTTCCAATCCGGGGAAGTGCTCTAACCACTAAGTTATCCTACTGATCTTTCGATCATCCCAAATTCTTAATCACATTTGTCTTACGACTAACGCTATCTATCGGCAAGCATTACATGCGTCCAATATAGTAAGTAGAGCACTTCCCCAGATTGGAAAAGATGCGGTTTCGATTCCCGCTCCTACTAAAAATCTCTTATTCGTTATTCACAAAAAATTTGTACTTTAAAAAGTAGCGGAGCATGTCAATTCCTAAAAGAAATAGATCTAAAATAGTTTAGTTATTTTTTTTAACTGGAAAGAATTTGGCTTTGAAAGCAATCGTCAATGTGTCATATTTGTCTAATTTATTTTGATAAAGCAAACATTCTCTACACCATAGATATAGTATTATACGTTACTATATCTATGCTCTACACTGTGCCGTCCTCCTTTCTGTACTCCGTGGTGCCGTCAGATACGTCGCTACTCGAGGACCTTTCTTCCCTATAGGTTGATTCGTCGAGCGATATGGCCCGTCCGTTGCCACTTCAGCGTGATGACTCAGTTAGACGACCTCTCACCAAGTGAACCAATGAGCTGGTAGAAATTACAGGCAGCTGTTAGGTGTAGGCGGCATAGGATTATTAGTTGTGGTGCTTTTGGGAAATTCTATGTGCAGGAGTGGACGAGGAAAGGCTGATAAATGGATTGATGAAAAAACTCTCAATTTCTTATAACTGCTACCCTTGTCATTAGCATGTAATTCGTGGCCATTACAGTTTTTATTGTTTAGAATAAAGGTTAGTAAATTATATATACGCAGAAAACTTGAATTAGATATATTGGTGACAGTTTGGGTCACTTGCTTGTGTGTGTCTGTCTCAAGACCAGGACAAACGTGTTCTAACAACGCAGTACTACTATATTATGATTAAGATGATACACTCAGTATTAGTTTCAACCAACATCACATGAAGACTATAAGTCATTCACTATAACACATTCAACCTTTCAAGTTCTAGTACAATGTGTGTATTGTACATACTCGATTGACTCCCCGACATTCGCAATCAGCCGTATACAATCCCAAGCAACACAAAAGCCAGGCTTGTGCAACATTTACTTATTACTTTGGAGTCTGGATGTACTAAAATAACTCATGAGGTACATGCGATGATTACATTAAGTTCATATGTTTTCATATGTTATGCCATTCTCATAACTGTTTTGGTTATAAATGAAATATTTTATAATTATTTAAATAAAATGTTGATGAATTGAAATATAGTTATACTTCTCATGAAGGCTTTGCTACGAATTCCGGCTGCTTGTGGCGATTGCAATCACCACTTCGTTATTGCGGATGCACTCTCCTCAGGCGCTTGTGTTAATTATTAGTGTATTCTTGACGAGTTTAAGTGCTATATAATAAAATAAAGACCTATAAAATAAAGATATTTTTGAATTAGATTTTTTTTATTGCGTATGGTGATAGACTAGCCACGGCCACCTGATGGTAAAAGGTAACTGTCTCTCGTGGACTCAACTATACCGGGAGCATTGTCAAGCCGCTGCTCACCATTTCATTTCACAGATTTGAAATGAAAGACTTTGAGTTATAAGTAACTAAAAATTAAATTTTTTTTTTATCTGTCGTACTTATTTATATTTTCCTTACCGAGAGTATTGTCAACCCACTGCTCACCAATTCATTTCACAGATATGAAATGAAATATAAACGGCTATCTCCTGCTACAGCCAAAACGCAACGATGTGCTTCATAGCCGGTAACACGAGAGATGGTGGTACCAACCCGCTCGGGCCCGATACCAAGTGAGTACTCCCACTTGGTACCCAGCCCTACCACCAGTCATGCAATGGATGACAATTGCTTACTTCCCTTAGTCGCCTCATACAACACCCGTGGGAAAGAATGGGTGGGTGACACCTGTATTCTTAGTCCGTCACCACATGTACAGAGACAGTTTTTTAGGATATCTGGGAGTACAAGTGCTTAAATAAATATTTTGTTACATTCTACATGTATAGCGTAATATTTTTTTCTAAGTACAAAAATATTCCTCTTTCACTTCCTAACTGATAAATAAAACTAAGAAGATAATCAAACAAAATTTAATAAAATTCCATCGGTGATTGATTAAAGATGTTATTAATAAGTCCTGGGTCCAATTAGCAGCACGAAATCCATTTGATGTTATTCCTGTTCCTAATATTACGTTTGCGGCGTGATCGTTATGTTTGCTCGAGATTTTAATTGTTATCAATGTTTAGCGCAAACAACAGATTTATTCAATTAAAATGTCTTTGATAATATCTATGGGTTCCTTTTGATAACAGTAATATGTATGGATGAGTTTCACAGGGCTGTGTGACCTAGTTTTGTTAAGGTTTGATAAGATTTAGACAAAATATATATTTTATGCAGCATATTATAAGCAGCGACTTATGCTATATTAGGCAAAAATTCGTCCTCATGTGGAGTACTGCTCACATCTCTGGAAAGGTGCACTAAAATACCAGCTCGACCCACTTGACTACCTGCAAAGGCGTGCTGTTCGAATTGTGATGGTCCCAATCTCACGGAGTGACTGGAGTCGTTGAGGTGGCGGAGAGGCTTTGGGTCTCTTTGTGTGCTATGTGCTCTTCAATTCGGAATACTCTGATAAACTATATGAGGTGGTACCAACATCCCCTTTTTGATGTGAAACATCTAATGCGGAGGGAGGGTAAAATCGGCTGTTAGCGTGGCGACGCTTTTATTTTACTTGTCCTGTTCAAATCTTGCAAGTTAAATTTGACACACTTCCCGGTTTCTGATTGAGCTGAAATTTTACACGCATATGTATATCACGTGACAATGCAATATTATGATGACACGGAGCTGATCTGATCATGGAGCTGGAAGGTGGACATAGGAACTCGATAATGAATCGGCGCAACCCCTTCTCGAGTCTTGATTTGTACAGTGTCTGTAGATGGTATCCAGGGTCTGATGATGGAGCTGCAAGGTGGCCACAGTAACTCTGTAATGAAACGACCCAAACCCATCGAGTATACTCGTTTGATATAGTTATACTCGTTTGATTCATCTTAAGGAGTACTTTGTCAAGTTATGATCATTTTATTTCTACAAAATAATTTCGATGTTTTCACATCTGGTAGACGTCCCGCGACGTCTAGTTTTTTTTTATCACAGGACCACGAGACTCCGTAGTAGGGTTAATCCACACTACTTGGAAAACGGATCGTTTCCAAGTAGTGTGGATCGTCCAAGACTGTTAGTTTCCAGCACTCTTTTCTACCACGCCACCTGTAGGCTCTGAAATGAATTTCCTGCTGCGGTGCTACCCCCGCGCTACGACATGTCCTTCTCTAAACGACGTCTGAGATTTACAATTTACTGATAGTAGGTGGCAACTTGTACCCCTGGTGTTGCCAAAGACCATGAGCGGCGGTTACCACTTACCATCAGGTGGGCAGTTTGCTGGTCTGCTACAGCTGGCAATAAAAAAAATGGCCATATTTTAATCTGTATTTTAGCACATGACATGCTCAGCTACTTTAAAGAACAAATTATTCGTGTAAGGGGAAAAGAGAGGTTTTCTGCCAGCTGGATTCGAACCTGCATCCCTTCCAATCCGGGGAAGTGCTTGTAAAAACATCAAAAAGCAAATTGTGAAGTGGAGATTGGGCGTCACCGTCGGTGACGGACGTTTAAAGAGGTCTTGACCGTAGACTTAGGGCCGATCTCGATACTCGTCTTTGCAGTCATTTGTTATCAGTAAAACTGGATGAGTGATGGTACAGTTCCATCATATCAGAACGATTTATTCTAACCCTATTACTTCTTGAAATTGTATACCATTTCTCTACACTATTTCTATCAGATTCTTAGTGTCTTCATCTTCAGCCTAGTTAGGTATTTAGAACAAAGGCAATCTAAGTATACACAGGAGGTATCCGAGTATACAGTCACCAACTTCTCAAATATTAAATTTAACTCAAATATACTGTACACCCTCTAAGCAATGACGTAGGGCGGAGGAAACCGTTGAGAATTTCACAGACAATGTTCGTTGTCAGACGGGTACGTCGTGACCCAAATAATCCGTTCCTATCTAGTGTCCGCGGAATGCCATATTTTCTTATACATCTATGGCTTTCGTTTTATATGCATATATACATACATACATATCTATACTATTATAAAGCTGTAACAAAGCTGTGTCTGTACATTTAAGATATTTGAGAAAAAAATATTGTAATTGGTTATAATATATAGGCGTGTCTATAAACCACACATTCCTTTTAGATTTTTTGTCTGTTTGTTCGTTTGCGCATCATCATGCAAAAACTACTGAACGGGTTTTATTGCAATATTATTAATTGATAGCTCTTGATAAGATTTAAAAACTGATGTGAAACATAACCTAAAATGTAAAAGAAAAAGAGACTGCCAATGAGTTTTTCAAATGAGATTTTAGTATTATTAGGCACATTGATACGTTGCGGGAAACAATACTACACGAAATGAGTGCAGGAAAGCGTAATCTGCACTCATCTATAGTGAACACTTTTAGTTTACTAATTGTTGATCTTCTCTGTTTTATACATCAACAGCCTCTGTGGTGCAGCGGTAGTGTAAGCGACTGCTGATCATGAGGTCTCGGGTTCAATTCCCGAGTAGGGCAGTGTTATAGATCTTTTTCGTAAAAAGAAAAATTCTCAGTAGCCGCCCGGAATTCGAAATGTGCCCGGTAGACGGCAATAGGCTCGCCCCCTATTACGTGGGACTTAAACATAGCTGATGAATCGTGGGTGTGTAATACACCTCTGCCTATCTCTTCGGGGAATACAGGCGTGATGCTATGTTTTAGTTTATACATCAATAATTTATAACACATAATTATACTAGACTGTACGGCTTCATGATGAGTAAGACGGTAAGTTTGCCACCCTCTGAGTGGTTGGCGTGGTAGCCTATAGACCAAAGGCAACCTTCGCGAGTAATCCACCCCAAGAAAAGCTATGTCCTATGGCTTTTAAGAATAAGGAATGATGATAAAGGAAAGAGAGGGTGGTTTGGTAGGTTTCTAATTTAGAGATAGAACCACATATTTAGATATTTTTGAATTAAGAATGTTAAATTTAATTTTATATTTGATATAGGATACACATACATTTCAATGGTTTTATAATATTGCGGGTAAAATAGGGGTCAAATTTAAAAATTAAATCGTTTACGCTAAAGAAGTCGCGGGTATCAGCTAGTATATATATATATATCGACATTGTGGTTACGGCTTATCATCAGGCTGCCAAAAAAAAAAAACAAAATTTAAAAGCAGACATGAGGACGGAAGTGAAAACTTAAAACTATAAACAAACAGTTGTTATTTTTGGATATCCAAATTAATTGTTTGATCTTAAATTAAAACTTGTAAATCAAAATTATTCACTTATTCGTAAAAAGAATTAATATCATTCAATTCTTCATTCACAGCTGATAAGATATACTAATAGAAACAGATATAGTGTTATCGTTAACACGTCATGTGACCAAAGCGTCATGTGACGATGACGCGTGTTCCAAAATTTTTGTTCACCCAAAAAGTGCTCAAAGCGCCTAGAGAAGTTTGCACTTCAAAAATATTTAGATTGTCTTTGATCTCTGTTTCCCACTTTAATTAAGTAGTTTCCATGCGACTTAAAGCAACAATAAATTAGAAAACTCATTAGTTTGTAAAATAAAGCCGATTAACTATCTAAAGCATTCTACTTACGTATCAAGTGAACGTGGCGTTTAATTAAGCACGAGCTATGTAATTACATCTTTAGTGATTAATACAAAAGTTTATACAACTCATACGTCTAAAATTATGTAATAATTAGATGTAACCAAATGGAATGTAACTAAACCTTACTAATATTATAAACATTTTTTTTTATTGCTTGTAGTGGCAGGCGAGCCACGGCCCATCTGATGGTAAATGGTAACAGTCGCTCATGGACTTAACTATACTGACAGTATTGTCAAGCCACTGCTTACCATTTCATTTCACCAATATGAAATGAAAGAATAAACGGCTATCTCCTGTTACATCCAAAATGCAACGATGTGCTTCATGGCCGGTCACACTGGAGATGGTGGTACCAACCCGCTCAGGCCCGATTCCAAGTGAGTACTCCCACTCGGTACCCAGCCCTACCACCAGTCATGCAATGGATGATAATTACTTACTTCCCTTAGTCGCCTCATACGACACCCGTGGGAAAGAATGGGGTGGTGACACTTGTATTCTTAGTCCGTAAAAAAAAACGCGGCTCGGCCGCAGCCAAAAGCTAGTTTTTAGTTATGCCTCAGCTGCATCATACTGCTGCAGCACAAGCTGAGACAGGTTCCATATTTTGACCTCACGCATTTGTAACCTAGTTTTTATGTTTCCTTGTTATATTTTTGCATTAGACGACCAAATATGTGTGAGGTTTCAAAATAAAATATCTTTGTTCCTTTTTTTCTATCAAATAAAAAGCATTATTAAATAATTGCATCAATAATCATTCAGTCGTTTTTGCGTGATGCACGAACAAACAAACAGACAAATAGACAAAAATCTAAAAATAATAGTTTTGTGCTCAAAGACACCTACATAGCCAAATATTATATTATCCCTCAAATATTGTAAATGACAGACAGCTCTGTTGCAGCTTTATAATAGTTAGGATAGTAAAGTGATTTTGTTTATTTGTTACGCTTTTATGCCATAACTACTAAACCAATAACAAAAGGAATAACAAAATAAATGGTTCCCCTGGGGATTGCTATTTATAGAAAGAGATAATTAATGTACGACGTATTTACATTCTGAAGTCCTCGCGAACGGAGTCGCGGGCAAAAACTAGTAAATAATAAACAAGGTTCGAATGCGTCATTATTTTTGTACAAAAGATACGAAATTAGTTGTCAGAAGCGTACCGAACAGAGTTTTAAAATGGAGGCATTACAATATAACGTAGATCAAACAAAATTATTTGTATACAACAGGCTGGAAAATTGTTTTGGCCATTTGAAAAAGAAATATAATACTTTGACTAACTGAACTGTTATTTTGTGCTATTTATTGTCCTGTCCTGTCCTGTCTTAGACCTTGGACTGGGGGTTGAACTCGATACCACTGTGTGTGAAAATAAAGTTATCTTTCTTTCTTTCTGTCTTCTCCTTGATTTTACTGCTATGTTGTTACTACCGGTACTGTGTATATGTACGAGTATTATTGTGTGTATACCTATAATATAATTATATGCAATGCAAAAAACGACTAAAAGCCTAAAAAGTCTTTAGCACCTTTATTGATACTAAAGCTAAAAAAACATAGCTTTCAGCTGTTATAAAACGCCTTGATGTGACGCTAAGTAATTGCAGAATCTAGATATATATATATATTGAACTCTCCCCGCCATAATATGTTGATCCCGTCTGAGTTTAAGGCGAATGTTGATCCCTGTTTAACTGTAAATTGCCGCTCTCCCCTGGGGCACATCAAGGAGTGCAAAAAACTGCACCTATATACTCGCAACGTTGCCGCTCTTCTAATCATGCCCGAGTGATATACTCGCCAACATATTTCCCATCTCTTTTTGATCGCCTAACGGATTTTTTGCTCATATACATACGAACTATTTGGCTCCATCTGTATAAGACATTTATCAAACCTAACCATCAAATGTGGATCATATACGATTTTTATTTTACATTATACCATCATACGTTGATCATATATACGGACTATATTTTACATGCTACCATCTTATGTTAATCATATATACAGATGATATTTTACATTATACCATCAAACGTTGATCATATATACGGACTATATTTTACACGTTACCAGGTTATGTTGATCATATACGAATTATATTTTACACGCAACCATCTTATGTTGATCATATATGAATTATATTTTACACGCTACCATCTTATGTTGATCTTATACAGATGATACTTTGCATTATACCATCTTATGTTGATCATATATATACTGATTATATTTTACATCTAACCATCTTACGTTGATCGGTATGTGAAACTTATTATAACTGTTTATAGAACTTTATTTTTTTTTTGTAACCGCCGGTAAGGGCTTAGGCAACACCAAGTGTACATCCAAACCACCACCTTTTTTTGTTAAGGCGGGAAAAAATGTACCTAACCGCAACGAACAGAGTACTGTGGGGCTCTCACCCACTAAATAAGTCCACCGTGTGCCGTCTCTCCACCTATATTGGGGGGCCACTGAAACCATGTTGCATTCCTTCAGTGGTAGCCAAGCCACCGCCTACCGTAAGTAAAGTGCTCTTCTCAAACCTCGTTTAAAGAGGGACAAGTCGTAACACTTGGGAAATACAGATCTAAGACGTACGTGGTAGAAAGGAAAACTAACAACGAACCGTTTTGGAAGAGATCGTCTCCAGTTGGTATGGATGAACCTTATATTACAGCGGGTCAAGGTCCGGTGGTAAAACGGCGATGTTGATACCACCTCAAACAGTGCTCAGACCATTCCCCATTGAAGAGTCGATAGAGCACACAGAGAGCCTCAAAGTCTCTCTGCCGCCCCAATACCTCCAGTTCATCCGTTAAGTTGAGATCGTCGACAATTCGAACAGCATGCCTTTGCAGGGAGACAAGTGGGTCGAGCTGATATTTTGGTACGCCTGTCTAAATATGTGATCAGTACTCCACCTGAGGGTGAACTTGTACACCATAAGTACTGCCTCGGTGTGAAGTACCGCTTGACTCTGTTCAGGACGCCCAGTTTTTTACTCGCCAATTTGGCTTTGTCCTCCAAATGAGTCCTAAGCTAGACTTTGCTGGATATAACGATGCCGAGGATCCCAATACTCTCGGAGAACGGGAGAGTTAACCCTTCGAACTGTGGCGCCACGACAAATGCGTCCTTCTTTGCAGTGAACGCGCAGTCTTCGTAGGGTTGAATTGAACCAAGTTCTCTTCTCCTATAATAGCCAAACACACTTTCAAATCTTAAAAAAATCACTATTTTAACGATATTTATATTAAAATTAAAACAGTTTATCTAAAGTTTTCTTTCTTTTTCTTTTAATGGAATTTGGTGTGGATAAATAAGTGGTCATGCATGTAAAACGGGGATCTCTCCTCGTAACTGACACCTATAAATACTTGAGCATGTCGCAAGCTTTGGGCATTAATGAGGTGGACATGAAACGGTCGTTGCAGGAGGGTTTCTTTGGCCGCCTGAAGAAAGTACTAAATAGTATTCTTTCCTTGCACATCCCAAATTTTGTCATCAGTTGCATGTATTACTCTTTTAACCAAAACTTTTGCATACAGTTTGCCTATGACGCTGAGTAAGCTAATGCCTCGGTAGTTCTTGCAGTCTTGCTGCGACCCTTTTCCCTAATTAGTACGATAACGACCTTGTACCAGTCTCCTGGTACAGTGCCGCTTCCCCAGGTAAGGTTAAAAAGGTGGTACAGCAGACTGACTACCACGCCTTGTTCAGCCCTCAGCATCTGACCGTTATTCTATCATATCCATGCAGCATTGCCTAATTTCAAACTATTCAACGCATCCATAATCTCTTTCGTACTAATTTCACTTTTGTTATAACTTTCATTCGTATCCTCTAAGATAGCCGGCGCTTTCACATCTTCTTTCTCTTATTTGAGAAAGAAGATGTGAAAGCGCTGACTTTTAAATTATTCCTTCCGTTTTTCTAGACACATCCTTCTCCTCTCACTATACTTCCATACCGGTTTCTGATTTAACCGAGGTGAGACGTCGTCTCGATAGCCCTAGCTGACGTAATGGACTTCCAAAAGAGTTTAATATTCTTCTGGAAGTCGTCAAATAACCTTCTAATAAACTTAAGTATCTCTATCACTCTATTTCTTGAAACAACCTCTCTTATAACACTCTTCAACCTTTTGTACTCCATTCTTGGCTTACATACATCTTCAATCGTTGCCTTCTGCATCCTTTGGTTGGCTCTTGTAGCCAACCAATCCCACCAAGACGTTTTTTTATCATAAACTGCCTTATATACTACTACTATAATGCTGCTAGAATATTGGTCAGATTGCCGGCAGATTAATATCAATAATGGAATGAATTTGAATTTGAATTTTTCTTGGTCTGAAATTCGTTCAAGTGCTTATACTAGTTTTTATTTAAATTTAATTTTATTGTAAAAAGAATTAGTTTAGCCTGTATTTCGTTTTTGCATCCATCCATGCATCAGCCTTTCAACGTCCACTGCTGGACATAGACCTCTCCAAGAGAACGCCACTACGAGCGGTCCTGCGCCAACCGCATCCAACGGCTCCCCGCGGTTTTTCCCAGATCGTCATTCCATCTGGTGGAGGCCGTCCATTTTTTTTGTTAGGGCGGGAAGAAATGAACTTAACCGCACACCCCGTTGTTTGGGGCAACGAACAAAGTAGTGTGGGCCCTTCACCCACTAAATAAACCCGCCATGTGGCTTCTCACGGCCTGTATGGGCGGGCCACTTGAGTTCCAGTGGCCCAAAATGTCGCCCCAGTCGCTGGCGGCTTTGGGTTAGCGGAAGAATTAGCTTCCTTGGCCCTCCCCGCCGCTTTCTTCCGCGAGGTACTCGCCTCGCAGAAGGCAGCGACCGCGGTCCAATTCCTGTCACATCATGCATCGCTCTAATAATTCTTGCCAGCGTGAGGTCCCCCCCTATTGCCACGACGAGTTCACGGCGCTGCACGGTCCAAGCCGGGCTCGGCCCAAGCCGGGCTTAACTCGAGCATGCGCCGCGCCGTGTCCTCGTCGCAGCTGCAGTGGTGGCAGCCCGGAGTCGCTTCCCTCCTTCCGACATAGCAGATATCTGACGAAACAACCGTGCCCTGACAGCACTTGCACCAATCTGAAGGTAAGGATTCCATGCCATCGCACCGCGCAGTCCTCCAGCACCGGCTGGAGCGGCCCTACGATCCAAAGACCGGCCCGGGGCGCCTCCAGTTGCGTTCTCCAGCTGACCATGGCAGTTCAGCGGGCGTCACCCTGCCACCTGGCCACCTCGCTGGGTTAGGGGTGACCACCACGGTGGAAGGCTGTCGTGCACTGCGTTATCCGATACGTGATCGCCACTCGAGAACCTTTTGTCCCCAGCAACTGTCGGTTCGTTGAGCGATGTGGCGGAGTGATTTCGGTAATAGGAAAAGTTTGCTTAATCGTAAAGTAATATCCCCTCATAAAGTAACAACTTTTAGGGTACCTCCAATTCGTAACGTAAGTAGAGTGTAACCGCTTTGTTGTAATACTTCAAAGATGACAAACAAGCATACCTCTGATAATAAAACACAGCCGAATACAAAATGCAAAAATGCGAAATAGAAAATTACAGCTACGACTGGGGTTTCAGTCTACTTCTTCTAGATTACCGTTCCAAAATAACGAATTGAGCTATCGTGACTCTCAGATCCGTATTTTTTTTTAACAGATTCTTTATTGATGGACAGATTCTTTATTGAGGAGTGACGTCACGGATGTCAAACTAGCATAAAAGCTTAACGCGTTATCTCATAGAAAAATTATAAAGCAACAATATAAAAGTGTCCCGTTTATTTAAAAACATTATATACAGTGAATAAAAATCTATCAAACATTATTTACAATATCAGTGCAGGGAATAAACAATTAATTACACTTTAAAACTTTCAACTATACTGTTTAAACTAAAATCTACCCTGATTGTATAATATATAAATGGTTTATACAAAAAAACTAACGTGTTTGTGGTGATAAGTGCTTCTGGGAATTGCTTATTGGTAAGCTTGCCCCTACATATTATCCTATGGTGTTAACATATCGTGAAACTCTCATAAAAATACCATAACATAGTTCTTGTAACAGCGACATCTATTGTCAATAAAAATAAATAAAAATAAAAACTTGTTCCCGTTATTATTTGATCATTACAACTATCAAAATAGGTGTTCTTGTTTTTGTTCTTTTATCGATATGCCAACAATGAAATGTGGAGGCTGTGCCAAATTCTTGTCGTCTGTGGAGGCAGCCAAGTGCACAATATGTCTTACTCTGTATCATCGAGGTTGTGTAGTACTGCCTCTCACGGGACCTACACCACCCAGTTGGCGCTGTCCAGAATGTACTAGGCATGTCATTAGAGACAACAAAGCGGACACACCAGTGCGAAGCAGGGCTGATACCAGGCAGTTGGCGTGCCTTTCAGACGTACTAACGGATACCAGCCAATTGAGTTGCACGACTATGGATGCCTCCTCAGGTGTACTTGCGGATTTAGCAGGGGAATTGCGTCAGTTTCGTGAGGAATTACGTGCAGATATACGCACCATGCGTCAAGACTTTATGCAGTTTCGTATGGAAATAACTAATTTAAAGGAATCCCTGAACGCTAGTGAAGGACGTATAAAAGACCTAGACGCAAGAATGGACGCTGTTGAACGTAAACTCAGCCAGAACCTAGTAGATAAACAGCCGCTAGAGGCCTCTTTAGCTCGGTTACAGTACCAGCTGAACGAGCGCGAACAGGAACTCATCCTTAACGACATCGAGATCTCAGGCATCTCCGAAAATAAAGACGAGAGCGCTTTACATCTAGTTAAATTAATAGCAACCAAGCTCGGTGTCAACCTGGACGAGAGAGACGTTATCCACGTCGAGCGCGTTGGTTCAATACATCGAAACCGTGTTACGGTGCTAGACAGCAGCGCGTCCGACACCTTCACTCAACAACGGCCGCGCAATCTCTGCGTGCGCTTGACTCGACGATCAGTGCGCGACGAATTACTACGCGCGGCTCGCGTTCGCCGCGATCTCAGTACCAGTGACCTCCAGATCTCCGGATCATCACGCCGTGTTTATGTAAACGAACGACTGTCCCGAGCCAATCGTCAGTTATTTTATAAAACACGACAGGCAGGCGTTCAATTCAATTGGAGATATATCTGGACGAAGGATGGGCGAATCTTAGCCCGTAAAGAGACGGGACAAAAAGTTGTTCAAATTAAAAACGAAGAGGACTTACGCACAATTTTTGCATAAATTTATGTTTGTGTTTTGTAATAATAATCTTAGTGATTACTGATGGTGCTTGTATCTTGTTATTAACTATTATAATATGTCGAAAATGTATTTTGATACGATCTCTTCTGCTGTGTAATAAAAGTTTTAAACTCATCAGCTACACTCTAAAACTCAAACTATGTTACTTACTATATAACTATATATATACATATTTGAACAAAGCGCTTTTAAAAAAATTAGGTTACCTCAATGTCTTTAAATATAAAGTGGAAAGTAAATACTATATTTTTATTAAATTCTCAAGTTTACTAATACCGCGAATACCCAGCTATTTTTTCGTTTTTATTGAATATCTGTATACTATATGCTGTAGACTCACAACGTTACGGCCACCTTTTATAATTGTATCTTTGATTTATTACTTACTAATAATATACACAAGGGTTCTAAAATGATTGTCAAGAAATTTTTGAAAGTTGGGCTTTTTAATGCTGGTTCCTTGGCAACCAACCAGGACGAATTCTTGATGGCAATGAATCACCATTCTGTAGACATTATGGCCATCAACGAGACATGGCTGCGAACGGGCGAGGAAGGACGAGCGCCGAACGTCCCAGGCTACCGACTAAAACATGTGCCGCGCCCTGTATCTGTTCGTGGGGGACGTGGAGGAGGTGTTGCGTTTTATATTAGAATAGGAGTGACGGTGCGAACTAAGCTACATCCCGAACACCATGGTGATGTAGAACAACTATGGGTGACAATTACATTAAACAAAAAAAAGGTATTAATTGGTACCGCGTATCGGCCACCATGGTTGAGTATAGATAGGTTTCTTGACGCCATGACAACAAGCGTTAATGCGTTGGCACCATATGATAATATAATTTTATTAGGTGACTTTAATGTCAATCTACTTAATTTAAGTGACTCAAAATCCAAGAAACTCATAGAATTTCTCAATTATAGTAATCTCAACCAAATTGTCAATAAACCAACCCATTTCGTAGGAGAAAGCTGTTCACTTATTGACGTAATCTGCACTGATACTAAGTACCAAAACTTATTGATTGATCATGACATAGAACTTGGGCACCATTCTTTTTTAACATGTAAATTTTTACTGAAAAAGGATAAAGAGATGCCTAGGCAGATTGCCTATCGCCCTATTAATAACATACGACTCGAAGATTTTGAAAGAGACTTAGATTTAATTCCATGGCATATAATAAGGAACTATGATGATGTTGACTTAATGGTTAACATTTTTAACCACTATGTCCTCCAGTTATACGATACACACGCGCCAATTAATTGCAAAGCTTTTAAGAGTACATCGACTCCTTGGATAACCAGCAATATAAAATTTATGTTTAGACTTCGCAATCAAGCCAGGTTACGTTATCGATCTACAAAGTTAGATCATCACAGAGATTATTACGTCCAACTTAGGAAACTAACTAAAAATGCTCTGAATTGTGAAAAAAGGGCGTATTTCACCAAACATATAAATGAAAACATAAACGACCCGAAAAAATTGTGGCAAAATCTGAAACAGCATGTCCTATCTCAACATCGCATTAATACCCTCCCAATAAACCTTCAAGATCCAGAATGTACAAATAGGGCGTTTTTAGAGGTACCTGGTAATCTTAACGTTACAATATCGCAATTATCTTTTTTTGAACATCATAGATACGGTACATCTACATTTACTCTAAATACGGTAGATAAAGGTACTATAATGAAAATAATAAATAATATGTCAACGAATGCGCAAGGAATCGATGGCATCACTAAAGACATGATCCAATTAACACTTCCACAGTCCCTAACTGCTATCACTGCCATTATAAATAAATCTGTAACTTCTTATTCTTTTCCGTCATTTTGGCGCTGCGCAATCGTACGGCCATTACCAAAAAATAACAACCCACTTGATTATAAAGATTTGCGACCTATTAGTATTCTCCCCTGTATGTCTAAAATACTAGAGCGGGTAGTTTATGATCAGGTAGTGTCATATCTAGAGGCCAATAATATTTTACCTGATTTGCAGTCGGGGTTTCGGTCGGGACGTGGTACGGCGACTGCTATGGCAGACGTTGTGGGCAACATCCTTGAGGCTCGGGACCGTGGCGAGGGTACGATACTCACATTACTAGATTACTCCCGGGCTTTCGATTCTATCAACATATCGCTTTTATTGTCCAAGCTGGCATTCTATGGGTTTGAAGCAAACGCTGTTAAATGGTTCGCTGATTATTTACAAAATAGAACACAATACGTAGAAATACAGACAAATGATGACTCCAAAGTATGTTCAACAGTGAAGCCAGTGCCCAGAGGTATTCCTCAAGGTTCCCTGCTCGGTCCGCTATTATACATCCTCTACAGTGCAGATATAGGTAACTGTATCAGAGACTGCAAGTACCACATGTATGCAGACGATATACAAATATATTTGTCATTTAAAGCAAGTGAAACTTCTAAATCAGTACAAAAAATAAACGAGCAGCTTAAGGAAATCGTCACCTGGTCTGAGCAGAACTCCCTGGTCCTAAACCCTGACAAAACCAAGTTTATGGTGGCGGGTAGCAGGAATCAAATAGTTTCTATTATATCCGCTAATCCGAATATAGAACTAATGGGGAAGTCTGTGAACCGAGTTGAATCTACTAAGAGTCTTGGACTTTGTATTCTACGAGCTACGTTTCGAGGAACACATTAGTAACATAGTCAAAAATTGTTTTTATAGGTTAAAATTATTATATAATTTCAGGCAATATCTCAGCGTAGAAATAAGAAAAAGCCTAGTTGATAGCCTTATACTATCAAAATTTAATTACTGTGACATCGTGTATGGTCCGTGTCTATTATCGCGAACCGAAAAGCTTATTCAACGTGTACAAAATGCCTGCGCTAGGTTCTGTTTCCAAATTCCGCGTCGTAGCCATGTCACGCCATATCTTAATGAAGCCAATATGTTGAAAATGAAAAATAGACGAAAACTTCATTTTGCTACGCTACTGTTTGGTCTCATTACAAATAAAAAGCCAAAATATCTATTTGATAAATTACGTTGGCGTCGAGACTATGCTAGGTACTGTCCCCGGACGGTGACGAATTCGTTATCCATTCCTCAGTTTAAAACATCCGCATTCAGGGGAAGTTTCAAATATGCTGCCACCAAGTGTTGGAATAACATTCCACCACCCTGCCAATCTAAAACAAATAAATTTTCCTTTAAATTAAGTTTTAAATGCTACCTACTTACAAAACAAAAAGAGAATTACTTACCTTGAATGCATGGTGATTAGTCTGATGCTTCTCTATGTACGGTAGAATCTTTCTTATTATGTGTTGGCTATTTTATAATGCAGGGAGATAAAGATATTTTATTTTTATTTATTTTTTTGTTTTAACGTTAAGTATTTCTTTCTTTATTTTACACATAGGTTTAGTTATGTTCCTACATGCCTCTAATTACTTTACTTTGTACGTCCGTGCGTCACCGGGGCTTCCATTGAAAACCAGCGCTGCAGTGTGATATTGTAACATTGCAGCATCATAGCTGAATGGGGGCCTTGTTGTCACTTGAATATTTTTTATTTTATTTTGTGTACCTGTTTAGTTAGACTGTAAATATGTAATATTAATTCTTGTACTAAAAGTGTTAACCCTAAGATATGTATTATTCTCAAGTGATAATAAAATATAGTTTTCTTTCTTTCTTTCTATTACTGTCTTGGGTGACGCACGCCATCTGTATCTTATAGATGTCGTAGCCTTAGAATAATAACGCTTAGAACCCGAGTAGGTCCAAACGGAGTGAAGCACTTTCAAGTTAGCCTTAAAAGGCTAACTACGTTGCTCCTTCTGTCAGTGTCCATAAAGTGTCATTATAAACATCTCGCATAATTTTATTTAAAAATGACTTACTGTACCGTGAAAGGATATCACAACGCGTCTCATAACCACAATAATGATAGGAAGATTACATTTCACTGGTAAGTACTCTTTGATAATTAATAATTTTCAGTAAAACATTCATCTAAACAGAAAACTAAATTGTAATCAAAATATTGCCAGCTTTAGAAAAAATATTTACCCTGAATCAAAAAATATCTATTTAATTGTATTCGTTTTTAGATTTCCATCAAATCCGATTATTGCTGCGCGATGGATACAACAAATCCGACTTAATTGAAGCGAAGAATGTTGGAAACCAACTAGATACACAAAAATATGTTCCGAGCATTTTGGTGACAAAGAAAAGTATACTACCTTATGATGATACTACTTGGTATTACTTGGTATGGTATTACTATGGTATTACTTGCTTATGATGGCAGATGAGCAACGGCTCACCTAATGGTAAGTGCTAACCGTCGCTCATAGACTTAACTATACCGAGCGTACCGAGGTCAAGCCGCTGCGCGCCATTTCATTTCTCATATATGAAATGAAAGAATAAACGGCTATCTTCTGCTATAGCCAAAACAAACTGACTTGCTTCATTCTTCTCTTCATTCACAGGAGTCGTTGGTACCGATCCGTTCGGGCTTGATAGCAAGTAAATACTTTCACTTGGTACCCAGCCCTACCACCAGTAGTGCAATGGGTGATTATTGCTTACTTCCCTTAGTTGCCTTGTACGACACCCGCGGGAAAGGGTGAGGTGGTGACACTTGTATTCTTAGTCCATCACTACACGGAAAAATGGTAATATAAGTTCCATTATCTACAGTTGCATTATTAATAAATTGCAAATTTTGTCTAAGTTCCGTGTTTCTACTTAAATCCCCTTACTACTTACTTATATCCCGTCCTATTTCCATACAAATCTACTGTTTATTACAATTTTCTATCAGAAAACTATATACGAGTATCGTGGTTTTACAAAACTGGAATAGTGTGCAATTTTCCTCACTTTTTGGGGAAAATGTTTTTACTTGTATCATTGTTTGATCGTATGTGTGGGTGCGGTTGAATGTAATTACGTGACGTTTACGCACACATTAATCGTTAAGTTGCTTCAAATTTGAGTGGAATTATAAATGAAACTATCATTCTGAGCGTTATTATTCTAAGTTCGTAGCTATATCATAGAATTGATCACTTTATGATATGGCCGATCATTTTATGAAATGGTTCTATTTCATGGTATGGCCTGCTAAACTGACCATATCCACCATCCAGTAGGCCGTATTCTTTAAAAAACAAATTATTTGTGAATGTGGAAAATAAGAAGTTTTAAGACCGAGTTATCGAGTGGGATATGAACCTGCGTCCCTTCTAATCCGGGGAGGAGCTCTAGATCACTAAGCCATCGCACTGATGACGGCCATTCTTAATCTCCACATCACATTTTGTCTTTACGACCCACGCCACTTATCGGATGCATTTACATGCATTAATCCCATACTACTCTTTAATAGTAGCTTTTCTTTTCCTATAAATTTTTCCACATTCACAAATAATATGTTTTTTTTTAAAGTAGCTGAGCATGTCAAGTGAAAAAATACAGACCTAAAAGGCCGTAATTTATGCTTGTTTTCCACCCACGTAGTATAAAAAAAATGTATAAATCTGGCATTCAAGCTGTGGCTGCATTCTCGACATACATAACGATCGATGTGATATCCTATCGATCGTTAAGTAAAAATGCGATTGCCGTATCGACACTATCGAAAAATGCAAGTCTCTACAGATCAAAAATGTCATATAAAATCGTTATAAACCCTGTCGTTATGATATCGAAAAACCATTTTCAAAGCGCGAACTTTTTAAGTGAAAAAGATCAAATTAATACCTGTCAAAAAAAATACAAGGTAGATAATGTGAAGAATATCTTATCAAAATGATGATTCCTAGGTGTTTATTACATCCACCGAAGGAATGTAACATAGTTCCAGTGGCTCGCCAATAAAGGCGGAGAAACGGCACACGGCAGGTTTCTTTAGTGGGAGAAGGCCCACACTACCCTGTTCGTTGCCCCGAACGACGGGGTGTGCGGTTAGGAACATTTTTAAAAGGTATTTATTACATATTTACTATAGTTCGTTTACTAGATATTGATCTATACTCTCCAAAAATAACATTTATTTCTTTTTATTTAGCTTGATAGGTTAATTTTATTAAACACCTACGATGGCATCCATCCATCCATCCATCAGCCTTTCAACATCCACTGTTGGATATAGGCCTCCCCAAGAGAACGCCACAACGAACGGTCCCGTTATGGGGGATAATGCTGTAACCGCCACGCTTGGCAGGCAGGTTGGCGATCGCAGTGGATGTTGATAATACTCGAGGGAGTGCTGCTGCCCACTCCCCCGACATTCCCTCATTCGGCTCTTACGACTCCCATGGGTAGAAAGTGGTGGGACAATTCTAAAGCCGGCCCCACACGGCAACGGCATGTTAATTCGTGGAAAATAAATTATTAATATGGCAGCACTAGTGTTGACAGTTTCAAAGTTAAAGCATAGACAGATGATAAAATAGACACGCTCTCAGAGTATGCAGTGTCGAGATAGTAATAGTTTAACATATAATATGGTTACCGGAATAATTTTGGAAGATAACTATGATTATAACTTTGTAGACTAAAACTGCACTAGCCGAGTACCCGAATAACTACAAAAGAAATTGCAGTTATGCTTTTATTTTGTTTATCATGTATTAGAATGTTATATTAGCGTATATAACGAGATTAATGAACATTACAAAACAACCGATGATGGGGACGGTTGTCCACCTTATTATTGGAACCCAGTTGATTTTAAATCCAAACAAAAATAACACATAAGCGAAACGGATAAAAAACTTACACATGTGTCTCGCTCACTCTTGCTATGATCTAATATGTGTATCTTTTCCTTCATCCTTAGTATTAAAATAGTAGCAAGTCTTTAGATATTTTTATATAATTATATTTTTAGCATTTGACATGCTTAGCCATATACATTAAACATAAAGTGGAAAATAAGGAATCCTGCTCGTGACTGTTATTTTCGATTTCACATTTTCCACTTTGTGTTTAAGTCAGCAAGTAAGAGTAGCAAGTCTATCATATCCTCTGTCTACGAAGTACGCGTTTTATACGGGTGCAGTCTATTATTACTGCATCTGGGAATGGGTGGATGTTTTGCTTCGCCCCTATGTCGCTCGGTTACAGTCATTGGGAACTTTATATATTTCCTGAGCAAATGACTGTTTAAAGCCATCGTGACTTGATAGATCACGAGGCTCACTGATTTCTCACTCATACCACTACCCCATTGAAGGCCAATTGGCATTTGGTAGTATCCAGAGGCATAAAATTGCAGTGCCGTTAATATCTGGAACATGCAATTGACAAATCAACGTTGATAAAGATGGTTTAGCTAGATAACTAAATTGATATGGAAAAGATGGTTGGTGGATATGTAAACTAGTTTAGTTTATACCCTCCTTACCTTTGTATCCCACTCACAACCTGCGTTTCAGTAGAAAATTTGTAAGGCCGTTTTCTTTGAAGGGTGAACCGAAATTTTTAACAACATTCTCGAATAAAAATATTATATTTGGTACTTAGTGTATGTTATCAACAGTTTTTCTGTATATCGGGCAGTCCCAAAGGCTCGATAAGCTATCAATCGAAATCGTTAATTTGACAGTTGTGTTCGATACTATAGCAAAACCAAGCGATATTTAAATTGAGACTACGAACAATCGATATATTTTAGCGTTAAGAAGTTACCGGACCGAAAACGATCGATAAGCAGTCGTTATGTTTGTCGAGACTGCAGCCCGGATTGTCTAATAACATTTAAACATCCACGTTTGATATACGCTTATATTCTGTGACATAATGGTACTTCCCCGTTCGAGTTAGGTCGCTTCATATTTGGAAAGGCTCAACTATATCTAAATTATTATATTTAAGTTTTCAAATATTTCAGAAAAGAAAACGCGAAATTGTTTAAAAACTACAGCTACAATATAATTTCAAAACTACACCTATATTGTAACATACTTACCCCATCACATCTACCAAGCACCTCTGGCTATCCTGTTACTGTTGCTGCATCATCGGAGACTTTCAAACGGCGGAAATATAATTATAATTATAAATATAATTCCTTGAAGGTAATTATATAATTTTTAACCGTTAGGGGTTGAAACGCTTGGCCTAGGGGCTCGAACTCTCCCGCCAACGCCTTCAATAGTCTGCCATTCGGCCGCATCAAGGAGGCACTCCGGTACCATGGAGTGCACCTCTACCTAAGGTCTACAGCCGCAACGTCCTCTTCGTGGACCGGGAAGGGGACGTTGTAAGGAGGGCTATGTCGTGCGGCGTTCCGCAGGGTTCGGTTCTAGGGCCGCTCCTGTGGGACATCGGCTACGACTGGGTCCTCCGTGGCCGGCTACCCCCCGGGCTGGGCATAATTTGCTACGCAGACGATACGCTCGTCACAGCCCGGGGCGGGACCCTCGAGGAGGCGGCAACGCTGGTGACCTCAGGAACCGCGAAGGTGGTCAGGCGGATTGAGGCGCTGGGGCTTAGGGTGGCCCTTGAAAAGTCGGAGGCCCTACTCTTCCATGGGCCCCAACGTGGCCCACCCGCCAGCGCCTCGATAACGGTCAATGGTGTGGGCTTTCCAATCCAGGCCCACATCAAATACCTGGGCCTGGTATTGGATGGACGGTGGCACTTTGACGAGCACTTCCGCCGTCTTATGCCAAAGCTCGTCGGCACGGCGTCCGTCCTCGGGCGACTGATGCCGAATTTGGGCGGACCGAGTCCCGCGTGTCGACGACTCTACGCGGGGGTAGTACGGTCAATGGCACTGTACGGTGCGCCGTGTGGGCGGAGTCCCTGGCCGCTCGCAATAGGGCTTTTCTGTGGCGTCCACAGAGGGTCATAGCAGTCAGGGCAATACGCGGGTACCGCACGGTTTCGTGTGATGCAGCCTGCGCGTTGGCCGGAACTCCTCCGTGGGATCTGGAGGAAGTGCTCGCCGACGTTTATCGGCGGGCGTTGACGGCGCGGGCGGGGGACAGAAGCCGCTCGCTAAGCGCAATCTCAGCGTGGCGGGAAGATGCCCGCCGCGCCATCGTCCTAAAGTGGAGGTCTCGGTTGGAGATGCCGCGGGCTGGTCTTTGGACCGCTCCAGCCGATCTTGGAAGAATGGGCAGTGTGGCAGCACGGGGTCCTCACCTTCCGGTTGGTGCAGGTTTTGTTGGGGCACGGTTGCTTCGGCAAATACCTGCACACGATCGCTTGGAGGGAGTCGACCCCAGGCTGTCACCACTGTGACTGCGGCGAGGACTCGGCGCAGCACACGCTCGAGTCGTGCCCGGCCTGGGATGTGCAGGAACTTGCTGCAGTCATAGGCGTGGACCTGTCGCTGCCGGCCGTTGCAGTGACAGGGCCTAGACCACGGTCGCCGCCTTCTGCGAGACTGTCATCTCGCGGAAGGAGGCGGCGGAGAGGGCCCGGGAGGAATCCTCCTTCGCGGACCCGATTCACCACAGGCGCGCGGGGCGGCGTGCGCGCGCTTACCTGCGCCTGATGCCGCCCTAGCCGAGGCTGTGGACGGTGGGGTCGGGGAGTACCCTGCCGTCCGCAGAAGCCTACTGCGAAGGTGTGACGCCCAAGTGCGCGGGGCGTCGCACAAGAGAGGGTGCCCGAAGGGGCTGCTGCCTGCGGATCGCGGAGAAACGACGCGGTTCCCGTGATCCACCGTAGCAAGGGTGGGTGAGGACGCACGGTGGGTTTGTAGTGGGTGAGAGCCCCACACTACCCCGTTGTCTCCACGGGCAGCGGGGTGTGCGGTAGGACATTTTTGCTCACCTAAAATAAAAATAAAAAAAAGGGGGCTCGAACTCTCTGGGGTGTGGTGCCGGTTTTATCTCCTAGTGGTGCACCCTGGGCAACGTCGGCAGTCGCCGGCGGCTAAAATTCCGGACAGGATGGGTCTCCACGTGTCCCTCTGACTCAGTAGAGGGCACAGTGGATAGACTAGGGCGTTGAAGCCGGCTGCGCTGGCTCTGAAGATGGGGACAGTGGGGCCACAGCTGCTCCCCCCCCCCCCCCCCCGGCCCAAATCGTAAACCTGATTGGGTATCCGTGGTTATGCTCGCGGCCCATAGGAACGAGGGTCTTGGCTTAATCGCCCGGACCGCGAGGAAGACAACCTCTATAAAAAATTACCCCAAATCTCAAGCTATGGTGCGCGGCGAGGAGACTTCACCGCAGGGGTTGAGGTATCAACCGCCCAGGGACACTGGTGCCAATTGTGTCGGAGGCTGACATTCGCAGAGCAGGACGTGCCGAAGGGGAGCTGCAGGCCGAAGAAGAGGTCTAGCAGCTTTCTCTGAGGATTCGCGAGTCGACGGAGGATGTGAACACTCTGTCAGTCGCGGATCTGAAAAAGAGAGCCCAGGACCACGCGGCCATCATCAATAAGGTGGCCACGAAGTTCAAAAATATTAAGGGCACCTTCGTGCGCGCCGCAAAGGAGTCAGTCTCCGATAACATGAAGGTGGTGGACGCCCTGGCCAGGCGCTCTACCAACCAGGAGACGGAGCGGCTACAGGCGGCTAATGACCGCCTTAGTACTGAAGTGGCCGAGCTACGGGCTGACAATAGCCGCCTCAATGTTCAGATTGCGGATCTGCAGGCCAAGCTCACGCGGCTTGAAGCGGCTATGGTACTGGTGGCAGTTGGACCTATCGAGGCGGATCATGTGGAAACCATCCACCTGGGGCGCCGGAGTAGAATGTCTAATATGACGACCCTCCGGCGCCTCGCTACAAGGCGTGGAAGGGGCCACTGTGGTTTTAGTGGGTATTACGGGTGCAACCAAGATCTGAGCGCCCGGCGAGTCCTACATACCCCCCGGTCTGTCAACGGCAGGGGGGGATGCATAAATGCATTTCCACAGCGTTACCAAAAAAAAGGGGCTCGAACTCTCGCAAATTTCATAAAGAAATTCCGAGACGACTGATTGACGCTTCACGTGATCAGACTGGCTTTTACCTAGCACAAAGGATTAACATTGCCATTCAACGTGGCAATGCTGCTAGCCTTCTGAGCATGTTGCTAGTAGTCAGTGAGGCGGATGAATTTTGTGATGTATAATTTTTAAAACATTTTTATTTTTACTTTTTAATAGGAACCAAGTTGCGAAGGTATTGTTCAATCTGAACGTTCCCTTGCCCGCTATTAGCGGCCTTATACCGTTTACCTACTTTAAAAACAAACCAAAAGCTGTACTTAGGTTTATAAATCATGCTTAGGTTTATAGAAAAACAAATTGTTAAAAATATTAATTAAATAGATATTTGGCTTATCACTAAAATGTTTACAAAAAAAACTATAATATTTACAAGCTCTGAAAATGATTACAAAAAAAAAGGAGGGGCTTAGCGATAAAACGTACGGTGGGCATTGCATGAATAATTGTGGGTTTAACTCTCGCACGAAGTTATATTTATTTTATTTCTACAAGAAATTCTAAATACTCGTATATTTACTGTAAATCACTCTCTAGTTATAATCTAAAGCACTAATTTAAAATTAAGAAATGTAGGTGTTAATACACCTACTACATACTGTCACACATACATTAACTACTGAAGTAATTGAACACAGTTCCAGTGGTCGAGAGACGGCATACGGTGGGTTTATTTAGTGGATGAGCGCACTACAACAATAAAAAATAAAAAATAAGGGTATTAAATTATATGTTATATTGACAGGAATTATTCAAACAAAATTAATTAAAGAATACTTGTTTTTCCTTTAAACCTCTAGTTAGCTTCAGAACTTTTTGAAATGGATCCCTTGGTGATAATTTGTCGGCAACCCGTGTTGCTCTGAGATCTGAAGTTAAATGCTCGAGATACGTCAGACTGATAGCTTAATTCGGGTTTTTCCCAAGTGTTTTGATGAGTGGTGCGGCAAGTTGTGATTGGACAGATGTCTCTTTGTAACTATGATGAATGTGTATATATATTTTTAATATACATATCTACCAGTAAAGGTTTAAAGGGATTAAGGTCGCTCTAAATATGATTCGTAACGATGATATAGGAGAGCGAGTAGGTCTAAAAAGAGAGTACCTATTGGGTAAAGATGCGGAAGGGAATGTTCCGATGGAAGGACATTGTGAAGAATGCCGGACGAGCGATTGGTTAACAAGATATACAATGCGAAAGTGGAAGGATGCAGGTACAGGGGGAAACCGAGATTGACGTACCTAAACCAAATCGGTCGTGTATTGAAGGAAGTTGGAGTCAGGACTCTCTGAAACCGGCGAGCATGTATGAAGAGAATTATTTATTAAGAATAGAGTCTTTTGGCACTCTGTTCTCTCTGCCTACCCCACAAGGAAGATGGCGTGATAAGTAAGTATGTTTTTTTTAAGATGGCGTTGGAATTCTGCGGTCACTTGAAATATTCTAGTAAATGTCCACGAAAAGATGAAACAGAAAATTTATCCTTTTATAGGTACTTCTAAAAAAAACATTTATATTGAAAACTAATTTAAACGTATTAAGAATTTTTGTAATATCTTTTTCATACAAAATGTCTATGATTGTATTGATATGAAAAAAAACGGCTTAGTATTGACTTACTATGTCGTTGTCTACATGGGACTTTTCTTAAGACAAATATCCAGCCCTTCATGAGCTTGGGAGTCTAGTCGGAGAGTTTTTGGTCTTATTAACACCATGAGCCTGAAGAAGGCGATCGCAGTAGGTATTATAAATTCACAGGAGAAAGCTTTTGCTCGCTTTCCCGGTATTCCCTTAGTGGGCTTGTACGATAGAGCTTATAATGCTTTAATATAGTTTACCTTAGCCCCCCTTTTTTTGTTAAGGCGGGAAATAATGTTCCTAATCGCACACCCCGTCGTTCGGGGCAACGAACCGGGTAGTGTGGGGCCTTCACCCACTAAAGAAGCCCGCCGTGTACGTCTCTCCGCCTTTACTGGCGGGCCACCGGAACTATATATTACATTCCTTAAGAGCCCGTTCCCACTTATCTGATCAGTCTTTTTTCTCGGTCAGTCTAAATAGACGGATGTGCCAGTGACAGTACAACTTGTATGGAGCTGTTCACATTATGACTGATCCGGGAAAAAAGACTGATCCGAGTTATTTGACGGACGTTTGCCACTGTGACGATCAGTCAAGATCGGATGAGTGTGAACGAAAGTTGCGTCAAGACTGAAGACGAGACTCCCTCCGCCCCGCCCTTTTTCGCGTCGCTAGTCTCATTCGGCGTCAGTGCTCGTGCAAAATGGACGTAGACGCTTGCGCGTTAATATCGCTAGTCAAAAATAAACCCGTATTGTGGGATAAAACGTTGGACGAGTACAAATTAACAAATCGACGATTATAAGCGTGGCGGGAAATTTGCATAATATCAAATCCTGAGTTTGAGAAACTGGACGAAAAAGAAAGACAAAATTTTGGTAAGTTAATTTTTTATTCAATACTATGTAGGTAGTTTCATATAGCTGCTTCCTGCCAAGGTATTGAACCAAGATCAGACGAGAAGTATTCAGCAAATGCTCTTCGAATTATATTTGCAGTAGGACCACCTCTACACGGTCGAGGATGTGGACGATGTGGGAACGGGCCCGTTTCTTCACTAGTTTCCATACTTATTGGGTTTTGTTGTAAATTAATACAGTCTTTATCTCGGACAAAGTTATGTAAAACCCTACAAGCTTTTATGACGTTAATCGCCGTTTCTATTTGAAGATCTATCGGCCGATGCAGGATTCTCCATTTATTGGCTAGAATACCAAAGGCACACTCAACATATCTTTTAGCTCGGCTCAAGCGATAGTTGAAGATTTTTTTTTCATGATCTAAATGTGTACCCCCATATGGTCTTAAGAGATTCGGTGTTAAGCTAAAGCCTTCGTCCCCAATGAGTACATACGGCATTTCTTCATGTGTGGTTTCATCATCATCATTTCATCATGCACAGGCTTGGGGTTTGGTATATTTAATGAACCATCATTAAACTTTTGCCAAAAGGTACTGTTCTTTAATATGGTAGAATCACACTCTTTCCCATATGAACCAACAACTTATGTAGATGAATCGGTATTCTGAATCGACCATAGCAAGTAATACAAAAGAGAAATAATCTTTATAATTAAAGTACATAGAACCACTATGGCACAGTTTTATAATTCTGATGGGCTTTCCGTCTACAGCTCCAAGACAATGACGAAACATTTTGATCTTGACATGCACTTGACATGCTCAGCTACTCTTAAAGTACAAATTATAGTTTGTGAATAAGGAAAAAGATTATTTTAGTACAGGCGGGAATCGAACCTGCGTCCCTTCCTATCCGGGGAAGTGCTCTAACTCGACGCCCTCTATCGGAACGCATTTACATGCATTAATCCAATATAATAAGTTTAATTTTGCAATTAAAATTCATACTATTTGTATTGGTCGTTAAGACAAATATGATAAGGAGTTTGGGTATGTCTAAAAGATAGTACTATAGCTCAGTGGATTAGAGCACTTCCCCGGATAGGAAGGGACGCACGTTCGATTCCCGCCTGTACTAAAATACTCTTTTTCCTTATTCACAAATTATAATTTGTACAATGAGGAAAGTTAGATTTTGTTTCAAATCCATTTACAATGGCTTCCCATTCTCTCTCTGTATCAGACAACTTCATGAAATCTGTGCATAATCTCTTCCAAATGATGACGCTGGTTTCTTTATTATTTTACTAATAGTCGATATTCCTACCCTATATGAGTAGTGGAGTTCCTTGAACGAACACCCAGAAGCAAAATATCTGAAAACAAATAAAATGGATGAAAACACTTAAACAACAAAACTTTATAATATTATTATTTGTTTGCAGGAAAATCTGTATCGGATAAATGGAACAATATTCGAGACACATGGCGAAAATCGATGAAAAATAAGAAAGATGAAAAAAAATCTGGATCTGCTGGCAAAAAGTCTCGACGTTATGTACACGATGATCAGTTGATGTTTTTAAAGAAGGTTTATGAGCCGAAATCAACCGAAGAGTCAATTCAAAACTGCTATGAAGGAAATGTACAAAGTGGTCCTAGTAATGCAACTGAGTTTCGTAAACCTTAGATTCCCAAAAGCACGAAGAGCACAATAGACGTCGATGAAAAGATGTCTAAATTCCTGGACTCTAGGATGACACAAGAAAAAGAAAACCCAAATTTATTATTTTTCAAGGGTGTACTACCCGCCGTCGTATCTTTCACAATGGATAAAACTTTAGTTTCAAGCAGGAGTTTTAGCTCTTATACAAAAAATCAAAGGCTGAAATAGAGTTGGTTTCCAAAGATATGATTATCAAACTGAATGGCAAGATCACTATCGTGGATACTATACATAACCTCTTCAGCAGCCAGCAGCGTTCGTACATTCACCATCACCAACCTCTCAGTCATCGTATCATTCTCAACGATCTTCTGCAGCATCGAGTGTATTAGATTACGATTTTGAAGGAATTTAGTCACTATGACTTAATCAAGACGACAAAAACAAAAGCTCTCATGTGACTGGTTCCAATAGAAATATTTCAATAATTGCATAATTACCTGTATTTGATTAAACTTCGAAAAATATATTCCAATCTAACTAGCCACCTTGGAAGAGCATTTCCTATATAAATATTTGAAGAAAAGAAATAGGACGTACCTTATACATATAGACAGCCTTTGTTGTGGACAAATGCACTCTCTAAATCTTGTGTCTTGTAATTTTATGTCCATTGAAATTCTTCCCAAGAGATCGTCGAAAGAGGAAAAAGACATTCGAAAGTAGTTAAAGAACTTCGACTCATCATTCCTTAATTCACCCATCAATGTTTCAAATGTCCCTGTTGAAAATCGGTCTCGAAGTAAAGGATGCACCCAATGTACCTTCGTTTTCTACTTCTTTTTCGTCTCATTCGTCTCAAATACCACCACAAAATAAGAACATCATCGTCGCCGTCCATCGCGTATGAAATACAAACGTAAACTGGCGGCGAGTCGAACCACCGACCTTCCGGCAAAACAGACTGATCGGATAAGTGGGAACGGGCTCTCAGTGGTCCGCCGGCGGGTACCTTAGCCCCCTAGTACAGAACACTCGGCATCGGAATAGATAAATACATTTTTAGTAAATTTCCTTTTATTTTTGTTTAATATAATTCTCACTTCCACAATTATAGATCAACTTGAAATTATTAAGAAAACAATTTAAATATACTAATATTACAAAATCCATAAAATACCTGCAGCACTGTACTCGCTGATGCATTTAGAACTTATGTGTAAAGATTTTTTACAGAAAAATAATTCAATCATTATTCAGTGGATACACTGAATAATGATGTATGGAGATCGATGACGAGAAAAAAAATATTTCAGTCCTTATCTTGTAATTTCATTTATAACTTCAGGTTAATTAAAGCTACTAAGATAAAACAATTTGGAAAGCCTCTCATTGGAGGAATGTCTGTCGTCGACCGTAGAGGGAGCAGCTTCGGGAAGTTTCATATGAGAGTTTCTCGCATGGGACCTAAACTTTTGAATAAAATGCGCTTAATTTGCGGAGTCGTAATTTAATTTGCATAGCAATTAATGACAACATCTAAAGGTATTATTATGACAAAATCGTTATTGGTAGTATTAAACATTTTAGTACTATATTAATAATAATATATTTAACGAGTTTATACGCTATATGTACTACTAGCACTAATAGAGAAAAATATTTGGAAAATCCAAAAGTGCACGCCTCATTATCTTCATTTATCACAATAAAATTGATTATTTGACAAGTAACTAATAATGTACTGGTCTTACTAAGTAGTTTTCAATAAATCACATAGATAGCGCTAATTTCAAAAAGTACTAATGTGGTTCTCATGTGTTATATGCCATCTAGTGCTAATTTTAAGAAGTACTACTATATTGGTTCTATATAACTAGTTCTCACTAAATAAGGTAGATAGCGCTGGTTTTAGTATACCACTGTACCATCGAATCAACAGTAAATATTCACTATTTTTTTGTTTATTTAATAGCAATTAAACCACATTGAATCAGACCGCGAAAAGTGATAGGGTTCTATTATTAATTATACTGAAGCGTAAGAGAAAAAACTAAAGTATTTCGGTCGTTATCGTGTTAACATACATTATCCGAACATACCTACAGACACACGGACGTCCAAGACAGAACTATTTTAAACAGTTTTTTAACTAGTTTAAATAACAAAAATGGCATCAAAAATGTCATGAGTGTTAAAAATTGTGTTTTTTCTTGATATAAGTGTGTATATATTATTTTGCAAGAGCAATACATGATGAATAGAGACATTTTAAGTTTGAAAAATCAGTTATTCTGCGTGAACGACAGTAGTACCCACCTCAACGCTTCGCATATGAGGCGTGCAATAGCTGTGGATGAAGCTATGCCTTTTTTTTGTTAAGGTGGGAAAACAGTGCCGTGTGGGGCCGGTTTTAGAATTGTACGGGAGTCGTAAGAGCCTACTGGGGGAATATCGGGGGAGTGGGCAGCAGCACTCCCTCGAGTATTAACAACATCCACTGCGATCGCCAACCCACCTGCGTGGCGATTACGGCATTATCCTCCATGACGGGACCGCTCGTTGTGGCGTTCTCTTGGGGAGGCCTATGTCCAGCAGTGGACGTTGAAAGGCTGATGGATGGATGGATGGACATGAAGCTTGCATTTCAGTATATAATGCAAATTTAAAAAAAAAAATTAAAATAAAATGGATATAAATAAAATTAAAAATGGATATAGCATCCACATAGAGATTTCTGAAATAAACTGTTATTCAGCGCACGAGTATCGATGATAATACAATAATTCATCAGATTAGTTTTCTGATCAAAGCAGTTGACGAAGTTCAGAATTTGAAGAAGTTCTACCCGAAAGCCAAAGATATTATCTCGGGAAATGAATATAGCACCTAGACCATGTCACGTATTTTTAAAAGACGACTTAGGACTTTCTTCTCAGAAGAGACGAGCTGGTAATTATTAAACCGATAATATAATATAAAAATGAATAGGGTGGTAAAATCAACTGAAGTAATACAACATAGTATCAGTGGCCCGTCAACACAGTTGGAGAGACGGCACACGGCTGGTTACTTTAGTGGGTGAGGGCCCCACACTACCCTGTTCGTTACTCCAAACGACGGGGTGTCCGGTTAGGTACATTTTTTCCCGCCTTAACAAAAAAAGGGGTGGTAAAATCAAAGGTAACGAGAATTTTTTTACGATCGAGCAACATTTAAACAAATTAAATAATTGAGTTTATGCTGACAGCTATATAAAAGTTTCTCAATTAGTCAGCAGAGTAAGTACAACGGGGCCATTATTAGACTTTAGTGATGGTGGGGTGGAATATTAGCTATCAAGAAGTGACTGAGCTATATTTTTGTGAAAAAGGTGTCAAAAATCCGCATATGTGTATCAAGATACGATTTTTCAGAAAGTGGTTAGGACTCTTAATAACCCCATGTTTGAAAACCAAGATTGGTACTAAGATTTAACACTGGATCATAAAGCTCGATCCATACAAACGTGCTTGGAAACGAATGTTTCTCACTTCATCAGAGCTGGGGACTGGCCGTCGTTTAGTCCCGATCTTGATCCGCTCAATTACGATTTATAGTCAGTTTCAGATAGTATGACATGCTTCAAATGTCATAATAATTTTGAGTCCCTAAAGCAATCCATAAGATTAGCAGTGAAGAATTTTTCTGTAGAGAAAGAGCGTTTTTCAATTGATAACTGGCCTCACCTTTTAAAGGACTGTATTAAGACACGTGGAGATAATTTTGAATGAGTTGCATATTTTTAATGCTATTATAATATATATTAATGTATAAACAATATTAATGTTCAGACTAGATAATACGAAAGTGAATTTGTTTGTTTGATATAAATATTTTCACGCCGTAATGAAATTTTGTTTATAGACTAAAAAAAGACAAATATTGATGTTTCCTGAGGATAGCTATATTGGCATAGAGATAATTAATGTACTGTAGTGTAACATAGAGAACAGACAGTTGGTCGTAAAGGCCAGTGTGATGAGGAGATTGGGATAGCCGAAAGGTCGGTGCGGTAGCTCAGTGGCTTAGAGCACTTCCCCGGATTGGGAAGGACCTGGGTTAGATTCCCGCTTGCACTAAAAAATCTCTTTTTCCTCATTCACAAATAATTTATACTTTAGAAAAATAACGTATTTGTTTTCTGAGGCCCACGCGGACGAAGTCGCGGTTATTATCTAGGTAGTAAAAAATCCTTGCAAAGAAAATTTAGATATAAACTATAAATGTGTAATAGGTTCTCATATATCTCATTATGTATACACAGGATAATACATATTATTAAATCTGAAATAAAATTACTTTCTTTCTCTTTTAGAGCAAATATTAATAAAATCGATTTAGTAATAATAAATTCTTAGAAGGCTGATAACTAAATCTTTTAAACCCGTAATTTACGGACCCCATACACCTAAAGCAATAAACCGATAATTCTTTTTGTTTTACAAACGAAGATTAACTTTTAAATTTATTGCTCGTTTTTCTATCGTCAAAAGATTATTTTACTCTAGAGATCAGTTTCAAATTAAGTATCTAACTGAAGTCACGTTCTTTGTTTACTTTGTGTACGTTTATTTTTGAGAGAAATGACTCCAATGTATATTGAACAGGACTGAATCGGTAGTCCAGCGATAATGTATGCGACTGCGGATAATGAGGAGCCAACAATATTATGATATAAACAATAATTAATATGATAAATGCTGTGGAGATGAGAAGTCTGAGAAGCATAGCTGGAGTGACTTTGATGGAAAAAGTGAGAAGTAGTGTGATACGAGAATGCTGTGGTGTGAAAGAATTTAGGATGTAGTGACAGTAATAGAGAAAGGAATGCTTAGGTAGTTCGGATACGTAGAGAGGATGGATGAAAGAAGACGAAACAGATATACAAAGCGACTGTGAATGGGCAAGTTGGTAGAGGTCGACCTAGGTGAACGTATTTTGACCAGATCGGAGACGTTCTTAAGGAAGGTCAGGTTAAGAGTACTCGTAACCAACAAGCATGCATGAAAGCGCTGATGAAGCGAAACATGTGTGTCAGGATCGTAGCAAATGGAGAGAAGTGGTCTCTGCCTACCCCTACGGGAAAAAGGCGTGACAATGTATGTATGTATTTAAGAATATTTATTGTTGAGATTTTCCGTCTAGAAATTCTCAATAGCTCATAGGAGTGAGGAAATTGGAGGTATTTCACCCCTTTTTTTGTTGTTGTTAAGGCGGGAAAAATGTTCCTAACCGCACACCACGTCGTTCGGGGCAACGAACAGGGTAGCGTGGGGCCCTCACCCACTAAAGAAACCCGTCGTGTGCCATCTCTCCGCCTTTACTGGCGGGCCACCGGAACTATATTACATTCCTTCAGTGGTCTGAACTTCATAAGTCCCTAAGAAAATTTCATACAGAGTTCCTCAAGGTATTGTCGTGCGTGCGTGGTTTCTAAATATACTTCTTATTACACAAAGTGCGATCATGTGAAATAAAAAAAAAACACGAGTAAGATTTAAACCTGCATCTCCTAAAAACCGTTTCAGGTGCTTTCCAGGAGATGCAGGCATCTTGCTTGTGACTGTTATGGTCGATTTCACATTTAATTTTTCGCCCGTTGTGCTTATTTATATGGTTAAGCATGTTAACTGCTAAATACTTTTTGATAAATTCTTTTCACCTTCAATTTTAAATTAAAACACAATATTAAATCTAATATATAAAAAACAACAGTATAGCCTTAGGGTTGTCATAATCTCACGGAAATCCTCACTTAGCTGAGATATACATAACATATTCCAACGTAAAATCGACCTATACGTTGGGATATGACCGAGAACAATTTATATAATCGGCTTTAGGAATATTGCAATCAAATGATAACATAGCCGCGTGAAACAATATATGAAGCTTTCTCGGCACTTTGATCATACAGTAAGCTGTATCGTTAAATTTCATGCAAGTCATGTCGGCTGTGTGACACCACAGATATTTTATTTGTGGACTCACAACTAAAAGTATAAGTCCAAGACGGACTGCAACCGCTAACTGAAAGTGGTACTACTGGCTTTTTGAATTTCTATGAAAAGGATTCCGAGCAACGCGACATTACAGCGTGCGGTCATGGCCTGCAGCTGTGGCTGGCCGCAGCACCAGTGGTGACGAGGATTGCAGAGCGATATATGGTTCGCACGAAGGTATTGAAACTACAACAGCAAGATATGCGGTTTGCAGTCCGTCTTGGAATAGAAAAGGCCACGAGCGCAGGCAACAATGCGGTCGACTGCAGCCTGTCTCGGCTTTGTGCCTTAATAGGGACAAGACGGAGTGCTTATAAACCAAATTATTCTAAAAACAAATTATTTTGTTAGAATTTGATATTCGGTTTAATAATACCAATGATAGCCTAATAGGAAGATCAAGGACAGCAAAAACAGTAGTATCAAGTTTGATACTCAGCCCAAGGTCGAGTATTCACAAGAAACTAAACTCTATCTTTCCGAAAAAAAAATGCCTGGCAAAGGCAAATATTTCGACGAAACCTCCATCATGCCTTCTACGGACCCTCTAGAGTTTCGTAACTGCTTGTAAAGTCTACAAACTGGCACTGGTCCAGCGAGGTGGATCATGTCTCTCTGGGAGGAGACCCGTACCCAATAGTGGACGTGTGTGCATCTTTTTTCATTAATATAGTCATTACTTCGTTGAAACGGCGCCATCTTACATTGTGTTAACGTCACGATAGACTCTGCCAAAGTGCGATGACATTACGCTTAAGTTTCATTATCAAGGCAAGTTAAATAACATAGCATAGCATCATGCAGGTATTCCCCGAAGGGGTAAGCAGGGGTGTATTACACACCCACGATTAGCCAGCTATGTTTAAGTCCCACGTAACAGGAGGCGAGCCTATTGCCGTCTACCGGGCACATTTCCAAGCTCTGGGCTGCTACTGAGAATTTTTCTCTGTACGAAAAAGTTCAATAACACTGCCCGACTCGGGGATCGAACCCGAGACCTCATTATCAGCAGTCGCTCACACTACCGCTGCACTACAGGAGCAGCTTAAGTAACAACTCATTATAAATTATCTTCTTCCGTAACAACAATGTGGCGATTGAAATCGCTGTTGCAGCGGAAGCACTTGCCTCAGTCGAGCGCCTAAATGTTATTTATTAGTGGATTCTTGATGATTTTAATTGCTATGTAATAGGCCTGTGACATAAATATATTTTTGAATTTAAATTTGTAATTTGCAATGAGCTAGACAATTGATTACTACCCTTGGTCACCTCGCATCTCTCCTGCTGAAAAGAATGGGGCGGTGACATTTGTATTCTTAGTCCATAACTACAACGACGCGGTTAACTTAAACATAGCATCACGCCTGTATTCCCCGAAGAGGTAGGCAGAGGTGTATTACACACCCACGACTCGCCAGCTATGTTTAAGTCCCACATAATAGGGGGCGAGCCTATTGACGTCTACCGGGCACATTTCCAAACTCCGGGCTGCTACTGAGAATTTTTCTTACTTTTTTTTTTACGAAAAATCTCAATAACACTGGCCGACCCGGGGATCGAACCCGAGACCTCATGATCAGCATCTTTTTTGTAATATCTGATTTTATTGAAATCTACCCTATACATTATGAAAATAACAGTCAGGAGCAGGACCCTGCTCCTGACTGTTATTTTCGATTTCACATTTTTCACTTTGTGTTTAATGTATAGTGCTAAGCATGTCAAATGCTAAAAATATATATAAAAAATATCTAAATATCTACCCTATATTCTATTCCAAGCCAAAAAATAGGCTCACAAAAATATTTCTCGGTTTTCGATGCAAATTTTCAATGTACAGATACACCAGGATGTTAACTACTTTATTATTACAACAAATTTTTGATACAAAAGAAACACCTACTAAAAAAAATATGGTTGTCTGTAAAGTCGGTTTACGGACGATAATTTTACGTGATAACGTCATATATGGTTTTTGAGAGTTTCACAAACAATGCATCGGTCGCCATACATTTTTCCAAACGTGAGACATTTTCGTGCGTGCAGCCGGCGTTCATCGATTTTTAAGACGTTATTAAGTCAAAATATTTAATTTCTTTAATCAGTGCCAGATCACAGTGTAATATTCCTTTTATCATAGACGACATTGAATCGTGTAATAGCCTAGCACAGTTAATTAAATATCAAAACCTATTATAGTTTTGCCGACGAGCTATCAAGATGGCAATGGGCCGTCGCGTGCAGATAGCAATATTCAGTAAAAACGCTAGAGAGGGTTGTGCGTAACCTTGACCAATTAAAAATATTGCTGACAAGGACTTACTACATAATGAAAAATAGTACGTTTTTTGTTTAACCCTCTAATTTAATTTTATGATTTTGGAACCATTTGTGGTATAATAATCAAAATGTCATATGGTTCGTTCGCGTTCCATGATTTTCCAATTAAGGCTGGAACCATAGGTACCAAGTAGAAAGCCTAGTATATGCGCGGGCGTGCATGCGTGCAGCCTTGCTTAAGCAATACTAAATGTATCGTTTAAACTTTTTCCCATTAATTTCTAAATAAGTATTAGAAACTAATTTGGTTAGTTCCGCACAATGATCTCCTAGTAGTAGATCCTTGCTTATCCCATCGGGGAAGTACCACCCTCTCACAAAAGATCAGCGTGAGCCAACTGTAGTGGTACCTATCGTTGTGTTTCGTATGGTGAATGAGAGTGCTGGAGGTCTGGACACCCTCCCTATCTTCTCCTTGTTATCCTTTCTATCCTCTACTTAGTGTCACACTTATCATATACTTCCTATTCACCTCCTATCTCTTTCCTTGGAGGTGGAGACGGGCGAGTGATGCCTCTGGTGTTGCTAGTGTCCATAGGCTACGGTAATCGCTTACCATCAGGTGGCCGTATGCTTTTTTGCCACCCATTTAGTATAAAAACAAGACGTCGCGAGACGTCTATCAGATGTGAAAACATCGAAATTATTTTGTCAAAATAAAATGATCATAACTTGACAAAGTACTCCTCAATACGAATCAAATGAGTGTATACTCGATAAGGTTGCGCCGTTTCATTACAGAGTTACTGTGATCACCTTCCAGCTCGGATACCATCTAGAGACAAAGTACTCGGAAAGACAAATCATACGAGCCCAAACTCGATGGAGTTATGTCGTTTTATAACGGAGTTCCTATGGCCACCTTCTAGCTCCATCATCAGACCCTGGATATCATCTAGAGACAAAGTACTTGTCAAGACGAATCAAACGATTCCAAACTCGATGGGGTTTCGTCTTTTCATTACAAAGTTACTGTGGTCACCTTCCAGCTCCATCATCAGACCCTGGATATCATCTAGGACTGAAGTACTAGTCTTTTCAAACGTGCCCTAACTCAATGGATTTGCACCATTTAATTACAGAATTTCGCATTGCCACCTTCCAGCTCCATTATCAGAACCTGGATACCATCTAAAGACAAAGTATTCATCAAAATGAATCAAACGAGTCCAAACTCGATGGGGTTGCGTTGTTTTATTATAGAGTTACTGTGGCCACCTTTCAGCTCCATCATCAGATCAGCTCCATGTCATCATAATATTGCATTGTCACGCGATTTACATATGCGTGTAAAATTTCAGCTCAATCGGAAACCCAGGTGGTGTCCGATTGAGCAGAAATTCAAAATTAACTTGCAAGATTTGAACGGGACAAGTAAAAGAAAAGCGTCGCTACGCTAACAGCCGATTTTACCCTCCCTCCGCATTAGATGTTTCACATCAAAAAGCTTAATTATTAAAATTAAGAATCTTACCAAATGGCCTTTAAGTAAGTTGATATTTTTAGTACGGAGTACTTTTAAACAATGTAATACTGATAGAAATCGAATGGTACATATAAAAAGGTACGATCGCGCGTGCTGCTATATGATAATAATAATAATAAATATAATAAATATTCACAAAACACCCAGACGCAGTACAAATATCTGTGTTCATCACACAAATAATTGTCCTGAGTGGGAATCGAACCCACGACCTCGTGCACGGAAGTCGGTTACACTACCGACTACGCCACGGGGCCCGTAATGAGATACGCGTGTCGCCCGGGCCACGTTCGGGCGAAGAATGCCATGTCGGTCGGTGGGCCGGCCGCCTCCCTCCCGCAGACGCTCTTCAGCCCGCGGCTCTCTTGTGGCATCGATCGCCATACATTTTTCGAAACGTGAGTTTTTTTCGTGCGTGAAGCCGGGCGTTCATCAATTTATAAGACGTTAGCACGACAAAAAAATAACAGAGTATTTAGTATACCATAATTTCCCACTATACAATTCCCAAAAGAAACTCTATTTGGAGACATAATTTCATCTACGCATAAAATAAAGGTCAACCTAAGTAATAAAGACGTGTAATCGACTGTGAAAAATTGAAACAACAAATGTTACAGTGTAATCAGGGTCTGAATTGTCCCTCGTACTCGGGTAAGGAAGTGACCTTTGTTTACCGCAGCAAGCTACAGTGTAAATAAAGTATAGAGACACGAATATGTACCTGTTTAGAGTTTATTTTTCTTTTGCTGTCTCACTATTAGGGCCGGGTTTCCTCTCACAGTGAAAGAGATTTAGGACGTAATCCACCACGCTAACAATTTTCTAGTGACTCAGTTGTCTACAGATCGTGTTTTATATAGCACCTATACCTATATTACAGTCTAGCCCCAAATATACTACTAATATTTAATTTAAATTAACTGTCTATGATCACAAACTGCGAAAATGTCTGTGTGGTGACGGACTAAGAATACAAGTATCACCATACCATTCTTTCCCACGGGTGTCGTATGAGGCGACTAAGGGAAGTAAGCAATTGTCATCCATTGCATGACTGGTGGTAGGGCTGGGTACCAAGTGGGAGTACTCACTTGGTATCAGGCCCGAGCGGGTTGGTACCACCATCTCCCGTGTGACCGGCCATGAAGCACATCGTTGCGTTTTGGCTGTAGCAGGAGATAGCCGTTTATATTTCATTTCATATCTGTGAAATGAATTGGTGAGCAGCGGCTTGACAATACTCTCGGTGTAGTCGAGTCCATAGACGACGGTTACCATTTACCATTAGATGGACCGTGGTTAGTCTGCCACTACATGCAATAAAAAAAAATGTGAAATCATAAATAACAGTCATGAGCAGGATTTGAATAGTAAGATTACTGCGTCCATACGTACTTTGTCCTGAAACCAACCACAAAGCAAAATTATGTGTTGTGTAAAAACATATTACTGAATTCCCATACAATCATAATTTTGTAGCGGACTAGCTTGAAAATCGTACTATTACAAAAAATGTCTCCGATTTTGAGGTTATGAGCAGGGTGTTTTATACTAAGAATGAAGCTGGAATATAAATTAATCAGTTTAAGTATGGCAGTAGATTGGTGTTTCACTACATCTTGTCATAGTTTTTAATTTAGTTGGGTTATAATCCTGGAGTTGCGTATTTTTAACACTAGACGGTGCTCTATTAATTTTTTACGTGTTTCAAAAAATATGTTAACTAATTATTTTATATATACAATAAAGATTAGATTAGGTTGTTATTTTTAATTCAGAATTACAATTTACTTTTGGTCTAATATTGATAATAAAGGCAGTGACATCTATTAACTATACTAATTGTGAGATCAAAAAGCTTCTAACAACAAAACCTTCTGATTTTTGTCTAGGTTTATTAAGATGTAACTAATAATGTTAGAACCGATCTTGATTTTTCGTTGTTACATTTTACAACAATTTCTAAATCAATTCTAAAAATGTAATTCAGATTTAAAAATAACCTTTGAATGGTTTAAAAAACAAAAAATTGATTATATTGACTTTAGGTAAACATGGCAGGCGCATCGAATGTACAACAGTCCCTTCGAATACTTTTTTCTGCAGCTAGTCCGTGTTAAACAGAAATCAAAAAAGGTTCAAATCCTGCTCCTGACTGTTATTTTCGATTTCACATTTTTCACTTTGTGTTTAATGTATAGTGCTAAGCATGTCAAATGCTAAAAATATATATAAATATGCAATTTATATTTAAAAAAATACTAATAATTATAATGAATGTCCGATGCTATTACCGTACAGGGCGAAAAATAACATTGTCCTTTTACAATACTGGTTGAGGAATATCGTAATTATAATAATAGGTACTGGCTAAAATTATCTTTACATAAACGCAGGCATGGGCAGGCCACAACGCTCGACGAACCGACAACCGTTGGGGAAGAAAGGTTCTCCAGCGGCGACCACGTATCGGACGGCGCAGCGTAGGACGGCCCCCCACCAGACGGACCGGACCGCCGTTGGATGCGGTCGGCACAGGACCGCTCGTTGTGGCGTTCTCTTTAGGAGGCCTATGTCCAGCAGTGAGCGTCAAAGGGCTGTTGGATGATGGATGAAACGCAGTCAATTTTTAACGTTTTCGGTTACTGATGTCAAATGCTAAAAAATATATAAAAATATGAAAATAAAACTTTAAATTATTTCAAATAAGCAGTTCAACACGTGAATCATAAGAATATGTACAAAAAAGAGTTAGCATAAAGAAAAAATCTAGAAAAGACAGGGACAGATGGTTTAACATTATTTTATTATGCTTGATATGCTCAGCCATTTACTAGAAAATTAAGTGTCAAAATATAGCTACGAGCTAGGGTCAAACTAGCACCTTCTGGAACACCGGTCTACGCAGCAGTACGATATAGACGAGCTTAAGAAGATGAGGACAGCTGAAAAAAAAAATGATTATGATATTTTTATATATACTAGAGGATCCGGCCACACTTTGCTGTGGCTCAGTTATAGTATGCTATTCCACGAGAAACCAAATTATATGCACACATCATGCACGATGAATTTTTATACTGCGTGGATGGCAAGCAATCATACAGCCCACCTGATGGTAAGCGGTTAACATAATCTATAAATGGTAGCCATACCAGAGTCAGCACTAGAGCGTCGCCAACTCCAAGGATCTCTATATCCCGATATATCCTTATCCCTTTATAAGGAGATAAAGGATAATAAGGAAAGGACAAGGTGAGGTTTTGAGCCTCCTGCGCTCTCACTCACCATACGAAACAAACGTAGGACTACGTGTTACGCTGATCTCCTACTAGAGGGTGGTACATCCCCGATATGATAGGACTACTAAAATTATTTGTGAACCTGCAGTGTAGAATTCTTTGTGATACTGCAGTGTAAGTAATACTTTTCCGCAAATGTTTTGCTACTGCAATGGTTTCGCAGAGATACACTGCCGCATATTATTAACGCGTTAAAATAATAATAATTAGTACGTGTGTGGTGACGGATTAAGAATACAAGTGTTATCAGCCCATCCTTTCCCGCGGGTGTCGTACAAGGCGTCTAAAAGAAGTAAGCAATTATCACCCTTTGCATTACTGGTGGCAGGGCTGGGTACCAAGTGAGAGTATTCACTTGCTATCGGTCCCGATCGGGTCGGTACCACCGTCTCCTGGGGGGTTAGGCAGAATGTCATATTTCACGTGTCGACCGTATCGAGATCACTGTGATTGGTTGAGAAACCGACGCGTGATGTCACAATAATCCGTTGGCCAATCACGGTGATCTCTCAACCAATCACAACAATCACGATACGATCGACATGAGAGATACGAGATTCTGCCTAATCCCCCTGTGTCATCATGAAGCACGTCAGTGTGTTTTGGCTGTAACAGAAGATAGCCGTTTTTTCTTTCCTTTCATATCTGAGAAATGAAATGGTGCACAGTGGTTTGACAATACTCTCGGTATAGTTGAGTCCATGAGCGACGGTTACCACTTACCATCAGGTGGCCAGTGGCTCGTCTGCCACAATAAGCATGAAGGTTTTTTTTAAACCTTTTGTTGCTGGTGATTCTGAACCTAATTAACATGTGTAAGTATTTTATAGTCATGTTACTATTTAGTCATTAAAACAAATTTTAAGCATTCCACAAACTTAATAATGAAAAGATATTTTATGTTTGTACCTTCATGAAGATGTACTGTAGATCCCAGAGTAAGTCAATTATTGGCAATTGGAGAACAAGTATTTCAAGTTCAGCTAAGTGATTTGGACGTATTAGTATTAATTATGTTATCTAAACAACAACAAGTACTTAGCAGTTCTCGAACAATACGCCATCTGCCGCCGTTCTACCTCTAATAAACCAGTGGCAATTAAATTTAAGATATGAGCACAGTGAATATGTACGTTGGATTAGCGTGAATCAACGATTTATTATGAAACTAATTTCATAGGATACGTGAGCATCTTATCTGATTTATTAAGAGTTCTGGTGTCTCGTGAATTTTGAACATGTTTACTAAAATATACATTATTGTTTATAGTGACTGTGTGCGACTGCTGATCATGAGGTCTCTGGTGCGATCCACGGATCGGGCAATGTTATTGAGCTTTTTCGTACCAAGAAAAATTCTCAGTAGCAGCCCGGAGTTTTGAAATGTGCCGTAAACGGCAATAGGCTCGCCCCCTATTATGTGGTACTTAAAAATAGCTGGCGAATCGTGGGTGTGTAATACACCTCTGTCTACCCCTTAGGGGAATACAGACATGATGCTATGTTTATAACAGAAAGATGATAAACAGGTATACGTGTCGCCTGATGGTAAGCGGTTGCCTTAGCATATCTTTACTATTAAATGTGTATAATATTACCTGTATAAATATGTATAGACTATAGATAGATATATTAGTCGACGTTTACGACACCCGTTAATGAAATAGGTTGGTAATACCATCTAAACTCAATACATAATATAGAACAAAAAATAAAAAAGTAAAACATAAAGAAACTCATAGGTTTCAATTTATTTAAATTAATGAGTTCCTTTTTTAGACTCCCAAGTTTCTAGAATTGTTTTGTTCGGTAGTCTCTTGTTCACGATGTTTGTCTTTCGCTACGAGGCTGTATAATGAAGTCCTGTGGACTTGTTACTTCTAACGAAATTGGAGCCGGTTTATAATTGTATGAGACAGTTGCTAATTTCGTGTACACAAAGTTGCTCGATGTTTGTGTCAAACATGTCAAATGTTCAAAATAGCGCTTTGTTGAGTACGAAGTTTTAACAAGTTTTTGTTAAACGTGATCACATGTTGTAGTTTTCAGTCATTCATTCTGCACTATGTTTAAATTGAGAGTTTGATATCCATATAGATACGTACATATAATTATAAATGTCTAACACAGTAGTGAAGACATTTGAGAAATAAATTCTGTATTACAATATATATCTCTGAACTCAAAATATATTATTTTTAGCGTATTTGTCTATTTTGTTAATACAGCACGGCTTGATTTTTATCTCGCATTGTGTTAGTTTTGTTAAAGATTGAGTAATTAGGCATTACTTTATAAAGTACATTCCGTTGCCTCCTAAATAAAAAAAATACATTTTATCCAACCAAAAAATACGAATAGCTAAAATTTTATGAACCCTTTCATTGTGAGAACAATTGAAACAAATTTTTAAAAGATTGTGGATTCGTTTTGTTATGGTGATATTTAATTTAATTATTTTTACTCCAAACTTAGCATAATTAATTATAAATCAAAAGTTATATTCAATACAATTGGCCATAGTAAGTTCTAAGAAGAATCTATAAGGATCTAATCTAATCTAGAAGGATCTATAATAAAAGTATATTAGATAATGTATTTTGAAATTAAACCTTGCACTTGTACTGCTCTGTACGTCAAAGCTTAAATAATAAATATGTATCCGTGTGGAACTATCGCTAGAAACATCGTTCACATATTATAGAATTCTGCTACTCTGTCCATTATTAGCTGCCGTCTATATTTAATGTGCACATAACATTGACAATCGACAGCTGGGGCAGACAGGATGCCAATATCCAATTTCTCCAAATCGCTTTAGTTTATATATTTGACAAGGAAGTAGCGTGAGTTAGTATCTAGGTCTTTGAATTATTCTACCTATAGGTACAATTCTGTTGAAATAAAAGCTGTGCCAAAATAAAGGCTGTGCCTATTTGCTTTTTTATTGACTTTCGTGGGAGTGCAATAATGGCTTTTTAGAAAGAAAGAAAATAAAGAAAGAAAGAAAATAAAGAAAGACAAATATATTGTAACGAACAAAAATTATAATTAGAAATAAAACTTTCAAAAAAATGAAATAGAGACTCGTTACAAAACTACCCCAACTCAGTATGTGTATATATGTATCTGTATGAAGTCTGTATATCAGAAGACCTGCGCTGGTCTTCCGTTGGGAGGCCTTGATGATGCCACGGAGGTTGTTCACATCGATCATACACAAATGTGTACTATTATAAAACTGTAACAGAGCTGTGTCTGTACATTTAAGATATTTGAGAAAAAAATACTGTATTGCCTATGTAGGCGTGTCTGAATGCAAACCTATTTTTTTTTAGATTTTTTGTCTGTTTGTTGTCGTTTGCGAATTACGCAAAAACTACTGAACGGATTTTAATGTAATTTTTTTTATTTGATAGCTCTCGATTAGGCTTAAAAACTGGTATACATTTTATCCCGCTACTATACCTGAGAGAACCTGTAAGATATGACCTAAAAACCAGCGTTTGGCTGCGGCGAAGCCGCGGGCAAAGGCTAGTAAAGGTATGAAATAATAAGATATACTTATAAGTATATATATCAAAAAAGAAAATTGCAATGCAATTTACAGCAACTTGCGTTCCTAATGTTTGTCGTTTAGGTGTTCAATTGGATATCTTGAAAGTGTACATTTAAAATTGGTCCTTAAATGGAAATAGTACAATATGGTATAATTAAATAAAATCTTATAGAAATACAAAACAAATTAAGTAAATTAATGTTTATTTTAAAACACTGATATGCTAGCTTTTAGATTTAATTTAATTATAATGCCTGGGTCGGGCAATGTCATTGAGCTTTTTCCTAAAAAGAAAAATTCTCAGTAGCAGCCCGGAGTTTGGAAATGTGCCCGGTAGACGTCAATAGGCTCGCCCCCTAGTACGTGGGACTCAAACATAGCTGGCGAGTCGTGGGTGTGTAATACACCTCTGCCTACCTCTTCGGGGAATACAGGCGTGATGCTATGTTTTTTTTTGTTTATGTTATAATACCTATAGAAAACTATCACTTGTTTTGATTGAATAAATACATAATATTATTAGCATGAATTCTATTAAAAAATAAACATGTTAGTCGGACGATGCATTATAATTTCTGATGGATACGAGTACCTCCATCTTGCTCGTGAGTGTTATTTTCGATTTCACATTTACACACTTTGTTCACATATCTCCACGTTCCTGCTACGAGACATGTTTCTTTACCTACATTCGGGAAATTTAATATTATTACGAACACAAAAGTACATTTTTTGGATGAACTAACCAGTGATTTGATAGCGTATTTTGTCTCTTACAACAAAAATGTTATTGCGAGCATCCATTGAGGGTAATGCATGAGTTAATACAATTCAACAGCAAAAGCTTTCACACAAGATACCTCATAATTTTTTAAGTTTAGAGCGTGTTCCTCCCAGGCTCAAAATTTTGTTAAGATATAAATTTTTGCTGTTTTATATACAAAAGATAATTTTACTTAAAAAAATCCCTTAATTAAAGGTCCAAACCTTCGTCTATACGAGTAAATAAAAAGGTACAAAATATCCGAACCCAATAAAGCTGTCTGTGGAAACACATTAACCCACAAAACTAGACAGAGAACATTAAATAATCACGCTGAATGTACTTTAATCGTATTTATCTATGGTAACAAATTTTCGACTGCTTTATTTTGAATAAACAACACAATTGACGTGTAAATACCGAATCAGTTGTGGTTATTGCAGTAACACGCCAGGTATTTTGTATTATGGCCACAAAATCAAGCAAAAGTAGGATATTCCTATTTTTATTTATTAAAAAGTGACTAGGCACTATACGATTATTTCCGGCGGGTATTGTACGAGGGACCTAAAGAAAGTAAGTAGTTATCAATATCATCCATTACATTGCTGCTGGTAGGGTTGCATACCAAGTGGTAATACACTCTAGTAATTGGGCTTAGACGCAATCGGCTTGGAATACCTTCTGCCAAATGACTATGGTATATTAGCGGGATACATTAGTCTATTAATTCATGTCCCATTCTTCATATGAAATGATGAGGGGTCATTGGAATTTTTGTTGTACCTATAAGACTCAAAAAAACACTTTTCACAATTTTCAATATGTCTGCACGTGACGAAATATGTAGCACAACTGAAAAAATAAGTATAGGGGGAAGAAGGAGCTGTAGTTGTAGCAGGCAGACGTTCATTTGTCCCTAAGCGATAACTTGGAATTTTTCCACCTGCTATTCTCGTAAATGAACACTCTGATTATAAATTATTGTAAAAAAAGGGGCAACTTCGAGGCGCTGTAGAACCCAGATAAATTAATGAAATTTAACAAATTTTTACAGGACAGGTATTAGTTGCAAAACCCTCTATAAGATTGCTCTGATGTCATTTTATTGTAAAATGACAATGGGAAAAAGTTATAACGCTCAAAATAAAATTTGTTCAAAAATTTTCAGTTATTTTTGTTTATAACTTTTTTATTTTTCATTTTATGATAAAAGTAATAGATGTAGACAATTTAATTTACTACAAATAATATTTTACAACATTTTCTGTAGGGTTGCTAGTTTATGAGATACAGCGCGAAAACCCTTTGCATCCCTTTCTTCAAGATGGTGGCCTAGGGACAAGGGTGGTGACCCCACAAACTTGAACATAAGCTTATACTGACCCCCCTATACATAAAAAAATAAGATTGCGTACTCTGAAAAACGCAAACCCTAAATGTAACTTTTCAATGGACTATCTGTAAAATTGTTTGATCAGTCAAATCTGCAAGCGAATCTCAGTTTGACAATTTTTCGTTGGAATAGAGAGTAAATTGAATTAATTGAGCGCACTTAAAGATACTACACAAGCGAGTATATATAATTTTAAAATATATACAAAACATATCCTGATTATTCAAAATGTGTGGTAAGTAAATTGTTTCGCAAATACGATCAAATATGTCATCGGCATATCTCGTTGCAGCGCGCTTGCTTAAGCGGATAGGTCTACAAATTTCTGTTGGTTTATGTAACTATAATTACAAATGTTCTTGATTAACAGTACAGGAGTTTTAGTAACTCACGAATTTTAAATTATAGATTCAACCACAAAATATTAATCATTATAGAACTTAATAAAAAAGTTATTAGCAAAATCGGTCCTCAATTAATAAAGAAATTAATCAGTGAACGTATACAAAAGAATAAACCTAGGTATATGTGTTTTTTGCTTAAAGTTGTTTAGTAAAAGTTTTATTACTATTGTATTTTTACACAAAAGGACTTGAAAGGGTTATGATTTTAGCAGTTTATGTATGTTATGAAATAAAACTACGTTTACGGAATCTATCGCGTTAACTTGATTTTCTGCTATCTAAAACATAAACTAAAAAGCTACCACGCGCCGGATTGGAACGCAGTTCCGTCTAGGAAAGAGTCTAAAAAAATTAATAGTAGATAATTGAATATTGTTTCTAAACGAATATTAAGTGGGTTGAAATAAAATACTAACCTATTGTAAAATCATATAGCTATAGCTATGGGTAGATGAAACTATTGAATCGATATATCGGCTGATATATATTGGACGTCTAACAACTAAATTCACCCATGATCATGAATGCTGTAAAGTATTCGAAACGTCGGGATAGCTGAAAACCATAATTACATTCGCGTAAATATCAGGAAGTATTATAGTCTATGTATGTTTGTATTAATGTGTGTTGCACTGTAGCGTCTAAACTGCTGAACTGACTTTGTTGAATGAGGTATTGACAGATAGGTCCGGATGACATAGGCTATAAAAATTTCCCCAAAATTTAATATAGTAGACTTTGCACATAAATTGCTTACCTTGTTTTTTTTTATTGAGATAATCATCACACACATTTGGCATTAAAAGAAAGGTTTTAGTAAACAATATGATATTTGTAATATGTTATACTGTTTAAGCAAATAATTATGTTTAAATTATTAACAAACAAGCCAAAGTAAGTTCATGACTGGAGTAGAGATTCAACATGTCGTTCGAAACAAGGAAGGTGTTGTATATTTTCTATCCTGTAACTGTTTTAAGTTTGGGTATTATATCTTATAAATATAATTGTAGTCTAATTATTATTGAAAGTGGATAAATGAGAATAATAATACGAAAGGGAGAAAGACAAATTATACTATCCGCTGCGTAGTCACTGTAAGTCTTTGTTTCATCAGCACCAACAAAATCACAAAGTTGCCATTGCAGTGCAAGTGTTATACAGGATGTTTCAGAGGGCACCGACAACTTAAAACTACAAGAAATAGAAAAACATATTGATATGAGTCGTGACGTTGAGTTTAATATTTTTTTTTTGTTATGGAAATAAATATTTTTAGTTTGATGGAATATTTTTTTTTAAATATGTAGACACGTATATTTTTCAGTTGTTAGTTATCAGTATTGCCAAAGAAATCTATTATTCATTTTTTTTTATTTATTACAGTTGCATAAATGGTTAAATTATTAGAATTACGATTAAACGGATTTGAATTTCGAACCCCACACAGATGAAGTTATAGACAAAAGCTAGTGCTATTTTTATTAACCTATTGAGCTAGTATAATTTCATTACGCTTTTATTTAAAAATAATTTCATCTATTCTCATTATTTTGCTTATTGCCATCCTATAAGAACTTAAGAACTAATTGCTTCGTAGAATCTGTTGAATCCTTAGCCATTGCATGGAAATATTTTGCAAAGTTCCACTCTTGTATACAATATTGCCAGCCAAAGACTGGGGTTTAAAATAAGCAGCAGAAAGTTTCACGGCGGAGATTTGCTGGTAAATTCATTTAAGTGTAAGATGGAACAGCAGCTGAGAAGACTTTGATAATTTCTTTCAAATTTATCTTCTCGTCTCTTAAAGTTGTGGTTTTGTATGCAATCTAAGTTTCTTTAAAATTTATATTATACTAGCTAATACTTACTCACTTTCCTTGCGTTGTTTATTATGTGCTTATCGCAATAGTTGTTTTGCAAACTTTTAATAACTTTGAACTTGAATTAAGGTAACGTAATATTTTTATTAGATAATAATAGGCAGTGTCGAAGAATAAAATATAGAAAAAAATAATTGAAGTCTATTCAGTAGTTTTTCGTGATGCAAGCACAACGGCAGACCTTTAAAGTTTTATTTATATATATTATATTATAGTACTAGTATTGAATTAGTTTATTTGTATTTGTGCGTTTGTTAGCTATTTACGCAGAAAGAGTTGAAGATGTTGGAAATTTTTATCGAATATTGCTTATGCCTGCTTTATATCTACATTATCCTTGCTGATATTATCAATGCGAAAATGCATGTGTTTGTTTGTTACGCTTTCCCGTCATAATTACTAAACCGATTGTTACAAAATTTGTCATAAATATAGTTTCGAATGCAAAAAAGGTCATAGACTGCTTTTTATCCCCGAACAATGGATAGTTTTTGTGTGGAATAGCAACTTTGTCATTAGGATTATGATGTCGTATTTATATTCTGATGTCCACGCGGACGGAGTCGCGGGCAGAATTTAGTAGAGCATAACGTAAAACCAGCAACAACTTATGATCATCGTATTGCGCACTTTATCTTTGATATCGTATTTCTACATCATTGCTAATTAACTACAATACTTTGAACAGGTAATCCACTATATTTTGTATGATATGTTTCAATTAGAGATTGGCCGGCCCGAATGTGATTTGTATCGAATACAAACTTCAACCGAACATTTAGTAAAAATCCAAAACTCGTCCGAAGTTCCGAAATTGAAAAAGAATAGTACAGGAGCCGCCGCCTATTTTTTTAAGTGATTAATAACAGGTTAAATCTTTGTGAGTAGGTTCCGTTCCACGAGACGCTCAAGTTTTTCTCTGTGAAAAATCTCAATAAAGGTAGCTAATAAAGAGCGCAGGTATAAAACATTTCGATTTAGTGGGGTGTCGAAATTGTCTGATTAACAGTAAGTTTAAATGTTAAGATAATTGGATAGTAAACTCGGAATAACAATTGTTCTACAAAATGGGTAGTTTGACTGGAGCGTGCTCTTCTACAAATATAGAGTGACAAATATAAATAAAGAGGTCATTCAAATTATTAACGGTCTGATTTTTTGAATGCAGCTTTGTAAATATTTGTATAATGAAATGGCCAAATAGTCCTACAAATTTAGTGGTCCGTTTTCTCTGTCCCACGCTTGGAAGTTGTCGAATTCACGGACACTTATATCTATCTCTTACAAGATTTTTCACTGAGAAAAATCTGCGTGTCTCATCAAACGGAACCTACTCACAAATATTCAGCCTGTTATTAATCACTAAAAAAATAGGCGGCGGATGTCACTAGTTTTTAAATTATTTTTTTAAATACTAGTGGCACTCTTAAACAGTTTATTCATTCATAGAGTCCTGAATTAAGAAAAAAGACTACTTTATTTGTTTATTTTATTATACATTTTAGTTTGTTATACATCATTAATATTAATTACCTATAGTTTAACAAACAAATTAATATTTAACTTACAGAATGTTCGGCATTTCTCCGAACATTCAAGCCGAATTTCAGTTAAACCGAACGTAAAACGAATTTCGGCCCATCCCTAGTTTCAATACAAGTATGCAGGTAATAAAAATATTGTGACGAAATAAAAATCGCAAATATATTTAATATACAGTAACAAAGATAATTGCTAGACTAATCGGATAACTTGAGAAAAGATTATTTGTTGAGTTATTCAGTCGCACAATACAAGTTAAACTTTATCAAGCTTCGTTTCAAGTATATAAAGGTGGGGCCTGAGTTCATAAATATTTTCATTACTTAGTTCACTATGTAGTTTAAGTTTGTATCTAAAAACTATATAGAAACAAACAATAAATATTTGTTTATATATAACTAACGTATGAAAAAATCTCCGCATCAATACAAAGCACACAAATAATGAAACTTATAGGCATAATATTTGTTCATACTTTGTACCAGTCACACGTGTTTATTCTACATGAGATAAATATCACAGCACACATATCTAAGCACAAAGGCACAAGCCTTTGCCTGCCCAAGACATAATATGAAATGTTTCAAACATTGTAATATTATCTAAATCCTCTTTTCTAATATTACCTAAATCCTTAATTTCTAAATAGATTACAAATTATAGGCCTCAATAAAGAACACATTTATTTAAAAATTCAAAAGTCAGAACCTCGAACAGTCAAGTTCGAAGAAAAAGCTATATAAACTGGAACATAGACACTGCAGATTCATTCTAGACTCGGGCATGGTCCTGTAAACAATTCAGCGGCATTCTGTATTCGGACATGGTCCTATTAAGCTAGCTGTCAAAGCTCCTATTCTGAAAAGTGTCTTAAAGTTTCTTGAAAAATTGTCATAACTATTCTGAAGATTGTCTTGAAGTTTGATTCTTCACTTGAAGATATTTCAGATATTTCAGGTGTGATCTCAACAACATATTACTGTTGGACCTCAAGGTCTGGTCCTAAGACCGGGTCTGACCTTCCAACACGGAAGGGATTATATGGACTCCTAAAAAGTGAACCTTCGTACAAGATCGTCTATAAACTATCTAAGTGTTGCTGTGAATGATATCTCGAGGTAAAGACTTTAATAACTCTAACTAAACTTGCTTCATAAATAATTTCTGTTTATTCCTAATTAACGTGTTTTTGTATATTTATTAAAATTTGTTTCAATCTCTTTTCTTATTTAATTTCTTAAGATTCCTAGGTAGGTCCTAAATAATTGTGACGTGACTATAATATTATGTAAATCCTCTTTTCTAAGTAGATTATAAATGATAAGAATAAAGAAAACGTTTATTTTAAAATTCAACAGTCTGAACCTCGAACAGTCAAGTTCTAAGAAAAAGCTATATATACTGAAACATAGACGTTGCGGAGGCATTCTGATTCATTCTAGACTCGGGCATGGTCCTGTAAACAATTCTGCGGCATTCTTTTATCCGGTCACTTATTTCCAACCAGAGAAGAGAGTTGCCTGGACCACTTTATATTGAAAATCAATAAAAAAGAACCACCGCTTTCATTGCCGTTTTGAATATATCTACTACTGATCATATTACTATATTACTCAGTTTGTCACCAGAAACGACATATAAATCCATTCCTAAAACAAGAGCAATAATAGACTTTAAAAATGCTGTAAAAATGCTACAAATAAATCAAATTCAAGATCTTATCATATTAAATGACCCAAATATGCTATCAAAACTTCTTAATAAGAGCATTTCTGATGCTTTAGTAGAAAACACTAGAGTATTTCCTATTTCTAGAACTAGACGCTTTATAAAGCCATGGATGACAGAAAGTATACTAAAATGTATACGCAATAGAAACACAATGCAAAAATCTTTAAAAAATGATCCTACAAACAAGGTTTTAAAAATAACTTTTCGCAGATACCGGAACTATTATACTACCCAAATTCAAAATCTTAAAAATAAATACAATCGCGAGAAATTAGCAAGATCAGTAAACAATAATAAAACTCTTTGGAAAAATATCAATGACATAACTCAATATAAATCAAAACAAATTCCAAACGTTAAACTACTTGACAACCAGTTGACTCCTATGATTGCGGTTAATAATATCAATACCTATTTTGCAGAAGTAGGAAGAACCTTGGCACAAGAAACTACTTCCAAAAATATTTGTCTGTTGGAAAACACACCAACTTGGGTACATACGGGCTCTCATTTATCTTCTTTTGTGTTACTTGACACTGATCCTTTAGAGATTGAAAATGTGCTCATGGGTTTAAACCTTGATAGTGCCCCTGGTTATAATAATATCCCTACAAAATTTCTTAAGCTAGCAAAACATATCATAGTCCCTATAATTAGTAATTTAGGTAATCTGTGCTTCACTAATGGTGTATTCCCTAGAGTCTTAAAACAGTCCTTAGTTACGCCTGTGTATAAGATTGGGAACAGTGATGACGTCAACAATTACCGTCCCATATCCGTACTACCCTCGATTGCAAAGATTTTAGAAAGACTACTAAATACAAGTTTATTTAACTATTTAAATAAATATAATATTCTTGCAAGTGGGCAGTACTTGGTTCCGACGTATCATAAAATCCGGCAAGCGACCCGAATTCCACAGACGATTGAAACTGAGATGCCAAACGAGCATGTGATCTGCGTAGCCATTTCAGCCAAAAGTTGTCCGGTCCTGGAGATTTCCAATTTGCCAAAGAACGGACTGCACTGACTACTGTCTTGTTGTTCTATAAAGATTTTGTCCATTGTTGGGATTGTTTCACATGCTTGTTTAACTTTCTCAATCCAATCGCCTTCAGAGTGTATGATGGGCACCGACCAGATGCTGCGCCAAAATTTATTTGTAGCTTCAGCATCGGGTATCTGCACATCACACACAGCTTCACTAGGTCGCTCCCAGCTTCTATAGACTGACTTTTCATTACTTTGAAACATGCGGTTCACAGTATAACGATCCATACGTTTTTTGTATCTGCAAACTCGATTTGCCCATGCATAGAGTTTTTGCTTCAGGAAGTCGATGCGCTCCGTTACACGGGCCATAAAATTTTGAGGCCTAACACCAGTCCCCAAGAATGCCCGCTTTACGAAGCGCATGACTCGTGGGCGTGTATTGCCCAACCTAAAGCAATCGAGTTTGCTGATTAACACCCTTGTCTCGGCGATACGACACTCAATCCTACACTGCCATGACGGTTTTGCGTTCAGAGGCCGCATAGAGGACTTCCTTTTTAAAAAAGTGAGTCCAGCTATACGGCACGCAGCAACGGCCGTACAGCACAAGATGGAGTGTGTGTGTGCGTGTATCGGCAAGGCTGTCACTAGTGTCTAAGTAATTAGACAAAAGCGAGTCAAGGGTCCTAACCAATAACATGTTCCTTCTATGCATGGGTAATCGAGGCAGATGTGGCCTAAATTCTAATGGTTCGAATCTATACTCATGAATCGCATATTCCAAAGCGGCTCTTAACTCCTCACAGTACTGGGCGTCCACAGAATAAGTCTCATCACCCCCATCCACAAATACCCTTTGTATAACGGGTTCGTGACTGGATGTTATAGCCGGTGTTTGCAAAAGAGTAGAAGTAACATAACTAGTCTGTAAAAACTCCGAGCGTAACCGATCAAGCACGGTGTCTTCCAACATATGACATCGTTGAATGTCCCGTAGTTGGTCCGATAGTCGTTGAGCCGAGACGTTGATAGCCGGTTCAAGGCCCTGAAACAGAAGCAGCATGCGGTCACGGTACGCGGTGAGATTAGTGCCCCCCCCTGTAGCCCCGAAATATGCGCGCATGACATTTTCATTAATTGGTCTAGTCCATTTCATGCGCCGCACATTACCACTGGCAGTGGGGACCCTGTCTGAGGCCGGTGGGCCTCGAGGTCCTAAACTTTCCTGTTGTTTAATTTGTTTCAATCTATTTTCTTATTTTATTTTTAAGGCCCCTAGGTAGGTCCTAAACAATTCACCGTTACGCTACAACATAAGCATTTTCTTTTTATTGACCAGCTAATCATCCGGTATACGTATTAAACCAAAAGGGAGCAGAAGTTTTGTAAAATTTATTTTTGTACATAGCCGGCCATATCTAAACAAAGTTATTATAATCATAAGTATTTTATTATAAAATACTTCCTCATATTTACGCGAATATTACACATTACGAAATGCTCAGGCTAGACTAATGACCGCCGGCGGTCCACCGAAGGAATGTAACACAGTTCCAGTGGCCCGCCAATAAAGGCGGAGAGATGGCACACGGCGGGTTTCTTTAGTGGGTGCAGGCCCCACACTACCCTGTTCGTTGCCCCGAACGACGGGGTGTGCGGTTAGGAACATTTTTTCCCGCCTTAACAAAAAAAAAAAAAAAAAAAGGCTACACTAATGAGAAACTGTTAATTATAGCGATGATCGACGTTTAACGTTGGTGTAGCCATGACTTATCGCGGGAATTCGACACCGAGATTCATATTGCCGTTTGACGTTAGGTGATAACTTCAGTGGCAGTACGTCAAAGAAATTAAACTTGCACCCAATTTATTGCGTTATCACAATAATTTACGCAATAATTATCGCTATGACTGGCATTTACATTGTCCATTAGTGTGGCCTGAGCATGAGACACCTTAAGGAGCGAAGCTTCTTGTATTAACTGTGATGATGAGATAGGTTTTTCCATTCTCTATTAATGAAGCTCGCTTTGTTGCATAAAACATGTTTTTTAACCTTCTTTATGTCCCTTACTGGGAACGGGTATCTAATGGTTAAAGGGATTAGGCCATAGTCCACCACGGTACCCAAGTCTGGGTTGGCATACTTCACAAAGCCGTCAAGAAAATGTCTCAAGCATGCAGGTTCCTTCACGATATTTTCCTTCACCGAGCACTAATGAATTGTAAATAACACATAATTTAGAAAAATATCGAAAGGTCAAGAGGTGTGTGCCGTATGAGGTGTGGACCTTGGACTGGGTATTAAACCCGATACCACTGTCTTTACAGTCCTTGGTTTTACCGCTAGGCTGTCACTGCTCTTACTACTGAAGGAATGTAACATAGTTCCAGTGGCCCGCCAATAAAGGCGAAGAGACGGTACACGGTGGGTTTATTTAGTGGGTGAGGGCCCCACACTACCCTGATCGTCGCCCCGAACGACGGGGTGTGCGGTTAGGAACATTTCTTCCTGCCATAACAAAAAAATAAATAAAAAAAGGCTTGCTCAAAAAAAATGGTGAAACCATTTTGATAAGGAATAACTACCATCAATGTTACAGACCTCACTGTCACTTTTTATTAAGGTTGAAATTCCGACCACATGAAAAACTGACGGGCCTCGTGGCGTAGTCGGTAATGTAACCGGCTTTAGTGCACGAGGTCGTGGGTTCGATTCCCACTCAGGACAATTATTTGTGTGATGCACCCAGATATTTGTACTGCGTCTGGGTGTTTTCTATCTATTATAATTATGTAAGTATTTACTAAAAAAAAGTAGTACCTATAATAATATGTATCTATTATATATCCGTTATCTGATACCCATAGCACAAGCGTTAATCTTAGTTTGGAACCAGTGGACGTTGTGTGAAAAATGTCCGTGAATTTTTATATTTACTTTGTCTTCAATATTATTAGGAAGTCCATCCATCCATCCATCAGCCTTTCAACGTCTACTGCTGGACATAGGCCTCCCCAAGAGAACGCCACAACGAGCGGTCCCGTCATGGGGGATAATGCCGTAATCGCCACGCTTGGCAGGCGGGTTGGCGATCGCAGTGGATGTTGTTAATACTCGAACGAGTGCTGCTGCCCACTACCCCGGTTTTGCTTCAGTCGGTTCTTATGACTCACGTGGGTAGAGAGGAGTGGGACAATTCTAAAGCCGGCCCCACACGGCAATGAATATTAGGAAGTACCGCTTCAATATTGTTTTTGGATTCTTGGCATTTATTTCGCTAGCACTGATACCACACAAAATATTTATGCGAAAGTATACTTGTTGAACGTATATTCCGTTAGATCTTGAACTGCTAGTGTTGCTAATCAAATGCTTGCCTCTTGATGCGCACCAATTTTGAGATTTATTGGAGCGAGCATTGATGATATTATTATTATAGCAACTCAGATTTATTTAATAAAGGGGTATATCTAGTTTAGTCGGGAGCATACTAGAGCGACTTTAAAAAAATACAAATTCTTTTGTAATGTTACGACTTTAATGCTCGATGATTGAACTTAGATTTGAACAGGAATATTACAATGTCGATACAAACTGTATATGAGGCATACATTGATTGCACAGATGGCGGAGTGGTGTAATGTTGTGGGTTCGATTCCCACACAGGACAACTCGAACGTTGAAAGGCTGATGGATGGATGGAATATTTATTTCACCAGCAACGTCAGTCAACGATATTAAGTATGCATTTTATAAGGCAATTATACACTCAGCTTTTAGCAACATAAACCTACTTATACCTAATTTTTAAATTAACTATATCGACTTGACTGACAATATCTGCTGTAGAACTTTTATTGCATTTTTTCCATTAATGTGTTAGGAGAAAATGTTCCAAACAGTTAGGATAAATATCGACAATATACCTTGCCGATAAAGTCAAGCCCTAGTGTATATGTACCTAAAAACTTTTCTACTAAAATCTTGCAAATATGTAACAATGCGACATATTTCTATGTAAAATATAAACAGTAACAATGAAATTGAAATTAATCTGTAACTTAAACAGAAAATATCAGTAATTATGACCTAAAATAAAAGCATTTAAGTTGTGATAACATCCTGAGAACTTACCTGTGAAACGTGCAATTATCGGGATTGTTTGCATGATTTACATCACAGGCACTCACGGAACAAACAACCATTGTATTTAATACCTAGTTATAATCATATAATAAACAAGATTTATAACACAAATAAAATAAAAAACCGCGAAGCTAATTTCAAGCTAGAAGACTGTAGAATACCTGTCATTCAAATGGGTTACAATGACATTAGATTTGCTTTCCTCTTCCATCTTGCTATGTTGCCGTATAAGATTTTCTTCTCGCTGACACGCTTTGGTGATCTATACGTTACTATATTTATGGTTTTGACAAATAAATTAAAAAAAAATTGGGAAGGACCACTCTTATCACTTAGGGGTAAGAAAAATAGTCTAAATCTTATGCTCAGACCTACTGAATATACACACAAAATTTCCTAAGAATCCGTCAAGCCGCTTCGGAGAAAAATGGCGATAAACAGTGTGACACGAGAATTTTATATATTAATGTTACAGTGATATTCATTTTGTTAGGCATAAAAATACTTTTTATTATTTACAAAACGGTAGTTGTTTTTCGAAGTACATATTAGTATCTAAGTACAGCAATGTAAAAATTCTCATTTTGTTGTTATATTTGGGACTTATTACGTAATTACTAAACCGCATAGCCCAAACCTCTACGATAGCACAAGAGCCAAACAGAAACCATTTTAGGCGTAGCGAAAACCGTTCATATGTAAATGTGATTAGTACATTTCAGCCTTCGGGAATACAGGCTTTACAAGGTTGTATACGTTAATTAGATTCAGCTGCTGGATGTAGCATTATACCCCCTAAAATATACTACTACTACTACTTATCATCACGCCATCTCCCTTGCAGGGTAGGCAGAGAGAACAGAGTGCCAAAATGCTCTATTCTTGCATACATAGCTCGCTTCCTCAACATTCATAATTCTCTTCATACCCACTCGCCGGTTTCGACTCCCGACTCCACCTTCCTTCAATACATGACCGATTTGGTCTAGGTAAGCGAGTCTCGGTCTCCCCCTGTATCCTTCCACTTACCACCTAAAAGATAAACCTGTAAAATAACTTTTCAACCAATGTGTTGTACTCGTATTTTTATTTCTGAAGCCGTTGTGTAAATAGTAATAACATTATTAAGTCTAAAAAAAATGTATTTAAGAAATGTAAATTAAAGTAAAAACTTATAAAATCGTATTTTCCTCTACTAAATAATACTTCAATCATCTTTGTTATGTAAAATTAAGTAATGTTTTTGATCTATATTTTTTAGCATTTGACATGCTCCGCCACTTTTAAGTAATGTTGTGTTACAAAGATAGTTTGTACCGACATGATAAGATTTTTCGAAGAAGTTAAAAAATAACTCAAATACGTCTCTAATTAAATCTTTCTTTGTTAAAGTGTTTACGAAAAATAAATTAGATACACTTTTTCTAAATTATTTCATTAAAGAGGCTGTTTTATGAAATCTATATTTTATTTTATTTAAAGAAATATAAAATAACCAGCCTTTGCCAGTGGCGCAGCCATTGGGTTTTAGTTTATATCTCAGGTTCCCGATATATTAGCGGGATATACCAGTTTTTAAGTCTATTAGAGCTATCAAATAAAAAAGTTGTATCAAAATCCGTTCAGTAGTTTTTGGATGATGCGCAAACGAACAAATAGACACACAGACAAATGTACAACAGTATTTTTTTCTCAATCTGTTATTTATAATCTATCTATCTGTACTAACAGATATACAGCTACAGAAATATTCTTTAGCGTATATATTAATTGTATACTAAACTGTTAAATGATATTGACAAAAATATAATGAAAAATATAATGATGTGTTTTTAAGTTCATCCACCAGTGGATCTGGTAGATTGTAGTTGGAGTGTTATTTTTTTATTTATAAGCATTAATTAGAAATTAGTGGCCCTGAGCATATACATAATATAAACTACGTAAGAGATTAACACAACGTGTGAAATGTGAAATCGAAAATAACAGTTACAAGCAGGATTTGAACCTGCATCTCCTGGAATACCGTCCCAGATACTTTGCCAATTCAGCCAATGTGACAATTGCTCGGGACTGCGAATTTCAATAACACATTCATTCTTAACGTCTTGGGTGATGCCTGCGCCATCTGTCGGAAATATTTGCATACATTATACCAACCATGTAAACTTAATTTTACAATTAAGATTTTTACCAAATAATGACGCAGCCCTATAAATATTTTGTTATTTTTTTATATTATTTTTAGCATTTGACATGGTCATTTTCGATTTCACATTTTCACACTGAAAATTAATATGGTTAAGCCAACCCTGATTATTTCACTTAACGTATTGTATAGACGCTAGCTACATCAGAGGAATAACTCGCGATGTCAACCCATGAAAAGTCATAAAGAATTTGTGAAAGTGGAAAAAGATAGCTTTACTGAGAGCAGGATTCGAACCTGCGTCCCATCCAATTCGGGGAAGTGCTCTGGACCACTAAGCTAACGCAGATATCCACCTCAAATTTGTTGTAGATGTCTTTACGACCCACGCCACCTGTTGCGACCCAAGGCGCAACGAAGACGCGGCGCGGAGGTGCGCGGGCGTGCGACCCCACTACGCGGCCGAGCGAAGGCAGCGCCACGGCCTGAACTTGTTTTCGAACAGATAGAACGATTTACGCTTTTAAAATAACGCACCGTTGACCGTACCTTATAAATTATTTTTTGTATCTTATGTAATACCGATCGGCGACACCACCTATCGGATGCATTTACATACATTTTATTCATTCTATTTATATCATTTTATTAATATATAGTAAGTTTATTGCAATTAAAATTTAGATATTTTTATATATATTTTTAGCATTTGACATGCTTAGCACTATACATTAAACACAAAGTGAAAAATGTGAAATCGAAAATAATAATCCTGCTCCTGACTGTTATTTTCGATTTCACATTTTTCACTTTGTGTTTAATTAAAATTCATTTGATGGCGTGATTTTTTTAATATTTTAATGGATTCGAACCTGCTTCTCATTTAGTTGCAGCAGCTCGTAGTTAAGCTCTCTTTTTTCACTTTCACAAATTCTTTAAAGTTTGCTGAGCATGTCGGGTGCTAAAATACAGATTAAAATATCGTCATTAGAATCTAAAAAAAAATTTATAACCCATCACCTGCCGTCACGAATTTCTCAATAGCAGTCCGGAGTGAGAAAGATGGCTTTTTTTTTATCGCTTGTAGTGGCAGACGAGCCACGGCCCATCTGATGGTAAATGGTAACCGTTGCTCATGGACTCAACTATACTGAGAGTATTGTCAAGCCGCTGCTCACCATTTCATTTCACCAATATGAAATGAAAGAATAAACGGCTATCTCTTGCTACAACCAAAACGCAACGATGTGCTTCATGGCCGGTCACACTGGAGATGGTGGCACCAACCCGCTCGGGCCCGATACCAACTCGGTACCCAGCCCTACCACCAGTCATGCAATGGATGATAATTGCTTACTTCCCTTAGTCGCCTCATACGACACCCGTGTGAAAGAATACGGTGCTGACACTTGTATTCTTAGTCCGTCACCACACGGATGTTTCACCTTCATACCTCGGCAAGCATGTAAAGCCATTGGTACTGCGCCAGATCTCTCTCTAGCCCCCTGAGGCCGAATGTCATATTTCACGTGTCGACCGTATCGAGATTACTGTGATTGGTTGAGAAACCGACGCGTGATGTCACAATAATCCGTTAGCCAATCACGGTGATCGTACAAGCGAGACGATACGATCGACATGTGACATATGAGATTCTGCCTAACCCCCCAGTGATGTCTGAATGTCGTCTCATCCAACTATAACTGTGAGGAAACAGAGAGTACACTTATGTTTGCACAAACACACTATATTATTTTCTACGTTTATGGTTAGTATCTACTGACACTGGCCGTCGTGACCGAAGTTACAGTTTGAAGATCATTATTATTATAAAAGAAAACAACATGACATGTTATATTGAAAGACTATTTGGCTCATTTGTTGCCGAGCGGTCCTGAGGATGCCTCGTGTAGAGGCAAAACACGTGTCGAATTGGTGTTTGGAGTTTTGCGGGATATTTTAACATTGTGGTTCTGAGATTCCAGCTATCGCATGATTGCATCGCATCGGTGATATTTTTTTTTCATTATCGTGCATGCTACTTTACTATTATCACATTCTACTCTATATTTGAGAGTGCGGATTGGCAATCTTAGGTTATTTTGTTTGTGTAAAGATAACCGGGATTGACAATCCGTGGGTGAGTGGTGGCTCTCCTCCTAAAATATCCACTCTATAATAAAAAAGCTTTGCCGTGTGGGGCTGGCTTTAGAATTGTCCAACCCCACTCCACCCATGGGAGTCGTAAGAGCCGACTGAGGGAATACCGGGGGAGTAGGCAGCAGCACTCCTTCGAGTATTAACAACATCCACTGCGATCACCAACCCGCCTGCCAAGCGTGGCGATTACGGCACTATCCCCCATTCTTGGTCAGGCCTATGTCCAGCAGTGAACGTTAAAAGGCTGATGGATGGATGGATGGATGATAATAAAAAAGTAGTCATGAGGACTGCCGACAGAAGTGCAAACTTAAAACTATAAAGCTAAAAGCAAAAAGTTGTTATTTTTGGATATCGAAATTAATTGTTTGATCTTAAATTAAAACTTGTGAATCAAATCTGTTTACATTCATTGGGTTTTGACATCTATCACTACTCTGAGCAACAATTATATACGTGACGAGTTAACGATGATGTTTTCACTTCATCGTTAACACGTCATGTGATCATGTCGATGACGATCACGATTTACATGATGAAAAGACGCGGGTTCCATTCCCTCTCGTACTATAAATCTCTTTCTCCTTATTCACAAATAATTTGTACTTCCTGTAGAAGTTTTCAATCCAATAACTTTTACTATTGTTATTTCACTAATAAAGTTCACAAAGTATTTAAAGGTATAACCAAGATAAACAAAGTGGATGAAATGATACATTTACGGTAATGACGTAATAATGCCCTCAACATAGACTGTTGAAATTGTGTTGCCAGTAACATCAGATGAAACAAGTAAGCAAATAAAGCTATTGTTGTCGTTAGAGATCCACGAAACTTTATACACGCCACTAAAGTTTTAGCACTTCGGGCGACACTTACCGTTGAAACGTGAATTGTATTGTAGTTTAATTGTTTTTTGTTGCCATATTAAGATAAATACCTGAAGTTTAGAACTATTTAGGTAAATTATTGTGAAAAATAAATTAATAAGGGCCAGAACAGTGTTTGTAAAAGGTTTTTAAGTGTATTTAGTTTTCAACTGCCGTATTCTGAGTCATTTGATGGGTATTTAAGGAGTTCGTATTAAGAAATAAATATTTACTCGGAAGTTCTTTAGACAAATGAGTCCAAATCAAGACTAAAGACCGTATTTCTGATAGTTGTAACCATTCAACAACTTGAGTGCGGCAGTATGTTATATATTATAGTTAACTAGCTGACCAGGTGAACTTCGTACCACCATATTTATTTTTCCGAAATTCTATCCTGGCGCCACCTACCGGGACCAAATGTAAATCTACACCATCCCGGTACTTGCACAAATATACAAAAAAAGTTTCATCAAGATCGGTCCAGCCTTATAGGAGGAGTTCAGTGACATACACACGTACAGTAGAATTATATATATAAAGATAAGTGATATTTTTCACTATATAAATAACTAAAAAAATAGAAAACTCTTTGGTAGGTAATAATTACATAATACGTCAAGCTGTTGGCGTGTGTGACAATACAACACATAAACGCTTTACATTCCACTGAAATTTGTAATTACTAAGCTACTAATTAAGGCATGTGCATCGTACTTGGTGAATTTAATTGAGAACGTGTGACTACTACATTTAAGTTAGTCTACGTATAATTTAGTAGCTTTGATCCATCATATATGTATGATATGACTACAGATCCTCTGACCCAAAATTAACGGTGTGAATATTTACTCTCTAGTTATCATTTCAAAGTGCATATCACTGTACATTAAACACAAAGTGAAAAATGTGAAATCGAAAATAACAGTCAGGAGCAGGATTTGAACCTGCATCTTCTGAATACCGTCCAGATGCTTTACCAATTCAGCCATCCTGACAATTGCTCCTGACTGCTAATTTCGATAACACATCATACTTAACGTCTTTGGGTGACGCCTGCGCCATCTGTCGGACGTATTTTCATACATTATACCGACCAGGTAAACTTAATTTTACAATTAAGATTTTACCTAATAATGACGCAAACCCTTTAAATATTTAGATATTTTTATATATATTTTTAGCATTTGACATGCTTAGCACTATACATTAAACACAAAGTGAAAAATGTGAAATCGAAAATAACAGTCAGCATATCACTGTTATACATAACTCACCTTAATTTGCAGATGATATCGTGGTCATGGCAAAATCACTGGAATACCTCGAAACCATGCTCAACGAACTCAGCGGTGAGGGCCCCACACTACCCTGTTCATTGCCCCGAACGCTGGGATGTATGGTTAGGCACATTTTTTCCCGACTCAACAAAAAAAAGAATTTCCCGAATAGTGAGTATTAAAATGAACATGGACAAGACGAAAGTCATGTACTATAACTATGTCATTACAACATCGGCCCTAGTCGAAATACAATCTCGAAGTTGTCAACCATTATATCTACCTGGGACAAACAGTCCAGTAATGTAAACAACTTTGAGAAAAAGGTCAATCGACGAATCTAGTTCGGCAGCGTTCGGGAAGCCGAGGAAGATCTTGTACAATACTCCACAGTGTCTGAATACGTAGGTCTATATGATCAGTGTGTGTTACTGGCGATTGCTTAAGGAACAGAGGCGTGGTCTCTGAATGTCGAGTTTGTATCAAGGCTCAAAGTCGCTTAGTGTGCTATGGAGTGAGCTACTCGGAATCTCTCTACATGTTAGAATCCGTAATATGAAAATCCGTATTCTGATACAGGAGTGCAGGAGTGACCGACATAGCCCACCGACTTGGAAGTGGACAAAGACAACAATCGGCATGTGCTAGGCCATAATGCAGTAACTGGCGCAATTGCTGCACTTAGTTTTAGTAGTCTCTGATTTTCACAAGATCTGATGCTAAACCTAAATGCAGGTAATACGCATTATATTTGGATGTCTTGATAAATTAAATAAAAGAAGACTTTCATTCAAAAGCTTGATTTTTTTCTTAATTTTATGATATATTTTTATGGCCGTAAAATACGAACACCTTGCTCAGTTTTCTAAAAATATGTTCTCCGGGTTTTTCTCGAAATTGCCATTTTGCAAGTACTGCATTCTTAGTTATCAGGGCAGTGTAGGTATGTCGCAAAATAAATATGATTACCGGAAGTGTCCATTAATAAAAAGCATTTTTACTGTCGTTTCATGGAGAACAACTGATTTTACAAACTTAAAATGTAACTATTTATCATATATTGCACTTGTAAAATAATATGCACACACACACATATCAAGAGAAAACACTATTTTTAACACTCATTATATTTTTGATGCCATTTTTGTTATTTAAACTAGTTAAAAAACTGTTTAACAAAATTCTGTCTTGGACGTCCGTTTATTGTAGGTAATGTATGTTAACACGATAACGACCGAAATACTTTACTTATCGAGTATTTTTTTTTTTTTTTTTACGATTTAGTACAACTACTAATAGAGCCCTATAGACCAATACATTATTAGTTACTTATCAAATAATAAATTTTATTGTGAAAAATGAAGATTATGAGGCGTGCACTTTTGGATTTTCCAAAGTATTTTATGATTGCTTAGTACCGAATTCCGGTTTTGAGTGTTGGGATTTGATTCATGTTGTCAATTACCATCAGGTGATCCGTAGCTCGTCTGCTACCAAAAGCATAAAAAATATGTGAATATTGATAGCTGGGGTCGAGGACTTTACTGGTGGTCCCAGGAGCTGCTGCATCTGCGTGCGGCGTGCATTCGTGCTCGGAGGTCCTACACACGCTGTCGGTGGTGCAACCGAGATGGGGAGTGCGAGTGGGAGCGCCAGCTGTATGAGACATACCACACTTAGTGGGCCGAATTCAAGCTGACCATCTGCCGCGCAAAAACTGAAAAAGACAGGAGATGCTGGACGGTCTCACTGTGAGCCTCGGGTCATCCGTATCGTGCGGCGCCGAATACGCTTCGCACCCGTGCTGTTACCATTGCGGCTTCGACGTAGACACGGCGCGGCACACGCTCGAGTCGTGCCCGGCTTGGGCCAAACAACGCCGTGTACGCGTTGCGGTAATAGTTGGGGACTTCTCGCTGCCAAACATCATCAGAGCGATGCTTGATAGTGACAGAAAATGAGCCGTGGTCACTACCTTAAGCGAGGGTATTATCTCGCAGAAGGAAGCGGTGGAGAGTGCCAGTGAAGACGATCCTTTCGCTAACCCGATCCACTGCCAGTGACTAAGGCGGCGCAGGCGCGAGTACCTGCGCCTGATGCCACCCTAGCAGAGGCCGCGGGATGTACTGGGGAACGATCGCCGCCCACAGGGCCATGCGCTACGTAAGCCGACGATGGACCACTGAAGTAAGTAAGCTAATATAGGCGGAGAGACCCCACGCTACCCTATTCATTGCCCTGAACGATGGCGTGTGCGGTTTGGTACATTTTTTCCCACCGCGTCGTTTGGGGCAACAATGAGATGGGCCCTCACCCACTAAATAAACTCGCCGTGTGCCATCTCTTCGCCTGTATTTGCAGACCACTTGAATAATTTATATATACCTGTTACTTTTTTTTAAGAAAAGGGATAGGAGGTGAAGAAGAAATACAAAGTAACGAGAAATAAAAAAATAGTCAATTTCTCCTATGTAGCTTGTTACATAATTAATTAAAAGTGACTTAATAATGTACAATTCGACCATACTTTTTTAAATCAAGTACCTATGTACCTACTGTTTTTTGAAAGCTGTTACGTAGTGAAGGAGTTAGTTTATATACAGCATAACTTGTAATCTGTGAGGATTAATAAACGCATCTTAGAGGAGTAAACATCTCTGTTTAATTTACCTAGTCCCGTCCTTACATGGCGACCCTGCCAGGATGAAATTGAATTATTTTGTACTGATCTAAAGATAGAAACATTAAATATAATTAAAGATAAGAATAATTTTAAAATAATTAAAGAGACCGACCTGTACTATAGCTCAGTGGCTTAGAGCACTTCCCCGGATTGGAAAAGACGCGGGTTCGATTCCCGCTAGTACAAAAAATTTCTTTTTCCTTATTCGGAAATAATTTGTGCTTTAAAAAGTGGCGGAGCATGTCAATTGCTAAAAATATAGATAAAAAATGTTAAAAAAATCGCGCCTTCAAATAGTATGAATTTTAATTGCAAAATTAAACTTACTATAGCGGTTTAATGCATGTAAATGCTTCCGATAGATGGCGCTGGTCGTAAAGACAAATGTGATAAGGAGATTGGGATGGTCGAAGGACCTGTACTATAGCTCAGTGGAGAGCACTTACCCGGATTGGAAAAGACGCGGGTTCGATTCCCGCTAGTACAAAAAATCTCTTTTTCCTTATTAGCAAATAATTTGTACTTTAATAATTAAAGAGCTTATAAACGAATTGCCTAAGTGGTCCGGACCCCGCTTATGTGTAATAAAAGGTGTTAAAAAGATTGTAGACGACGATACAAAGAGAGTTATTTTAAATGATTATCATATTTTGCCCACAAGTGGGCATGCGGGAATAAGACGAAAGACGAATAATATTCGGAAAAAATATTTTTGGACAGGATTAGAGCGCGATGTTAGTAATTTTATCAAAAAATGTACTAAATGTAAACGTTGTCTGCGCAGAAATTAATAATAAATGGTCGTGTGCAAATTCTAATTTTGAATCGCTTTGTGTAACAATACCCGCCCTAAAATTATTACATTCGACGTCTAACTTACACATAATCCTAGTCTATGTAGCACCGGATAATATTTCACTATCTCAAAATATGCTTAGCATACTGTCGGCTGTTGATAAACTTTTCGAATGGAATAGCAAGGATTTTTATTTACTAATCGGGGACAGATGCAGTTTATGGGTCTAAGTCCGTGTGGTGACGGATTAAGAATACAAGTGTCATCACCCCATTCTTTCCCACGGGTGTCGTATGAGGCGACTAAGGGAAGTAAGCAATTATTATCCATTGCACGACTGGTGGTAGGGCTGGGTACCAAGTGGGAGTTCTCACTTGGTATCCGGCCCGAGCGGGTTGGTACCACCATCTCCCGTGTGACCGGCCATGAAGCACATCGTTGCGTTTTGGCTGTAGCAGGAGATAGCCGTTTATATTTCAATTCATTTGTGAAATGAATTGGTGAGCAGCGGCTTGACAATACTCTCGGCATACTCGAGTCCATGGGCGGCGGTTACCATTTACCATCAGATGGACCGTGGCTCGTCTGCCACTAAATGCAATAAAAAAAAAATCTTTAATCTACCATGTTTAGGATGGACCAATAGTGGATATACATAGAAACGTGTTAGTACCAAGGAAATACAAGATAATGCTCAGACACTTGTCAACAGTCTGCACTTTATGGGTCTAAGTGAATTTTGCTATATCCCAAATACTTCACACAACTGTAACTGTCACACAAACACAACCCTTAACCAAAGTGGATGTATTTCACCCACCATTAAAACTCGTTATTCCTGATCTCCAAAAGAAATGTCTAAAAGAAAAAAAAAACTCGTTATAATTTTTATAAATGTGACTATGAAAAAATAAATAATTACCTTAGTGTTATAAACTGGTTTGAAATTTTGGAAACAGATAATCGACGATGCAGTTGAGGTATTTTATTCAGAAATAAACAAATGTATTGCATTACACGTACCATTATCAATTAAAGATCTTTCTTATCCCACGTGGTACACACCCGCCCTTATAAAAATTATAAAAGAAAAATTTAAAGCCCATAAAAGATGGAAAAAGTTCAAAAATCCTAGAGACTATGATGAATTTGCCATACTCAGAGACCGTCAACGTAAAATACATGATACGTGCTTAAAACGTTTTACAGAAAATGCTGAACGTAACATTAAGCATTCGCCGAAGTACTTTTGGACATATGTCAAGTCAAGAAGAGGTGGTTCAAGTTATCCTCAAAGTTTAACACTGGACGATCAAATATTTAACGATAGTAACTCAATATGTACCGCATTTAATAACTTCTTTAAAAGTGTTTATGTTAGTCATTCATCGTCTAGCAACACAGTCACCAATTCTCAAAACACCTACACAAACAATGAGGTTTTATCGCACATTCATATATTACTAAGGAACAAGTCTATAAATTATTGAGTTCTTTGGACATTTCGAACGGATCAGGTTGTGATGGCATACCTCCGTTATTTTTGAGGTCATGTGTTAATAGCCTAGCACGCCCAGTCACAATACTTTTTAAACGCTCCCTTAAGGATTGTACTTTCCCTACAGAATGGAAAAGGGCCCATATTATACCTATTCATAAAAAAGGTTCAAAAACGCTGATCGAAAATTATCGACCAATTTCTATAATAAATGTACTGGGTAAATGTTTTGAAAAGCTAGTATATGAGAACATATACCACGTAATTTCAAAAGGAATTCCTGAAACACAGCACGGGTTTCTTCGAGGGCGCTCTACTCTGACTAACCTAGCAGTATATACAAACTTCGTTTTGGAACACATGGAAAATGGAGGGCAGGTTGATGTGATCTACACAGATTTTGAAAAAAGATTTTGATCGCGTGGATCATGGCAACCTTTTACAAAAATTACAGTCTTTGGGTATTCACGGCGACTTATTACGATGTATAAAATCTTATCTTTCAAATCGTTCACAGGCAGTTGTATTAGGAGGCTTTAAGTCTGATTATATTTATATCCCTTCTGGAGTACCCCAGGGTTCACATCTCGGCCCGCTTTTTTATAATACATACATACATGATATTTATCAATGCTTTCATAATGCCAGACACCTACTATATGCAGATGACAAAAAAATATTTATGAAAGTTAACGATACGTCCGACTGTTTAAAACTTCAAAACGATCTAGATAATTAAACACAAAGTGAAAAATGTGAAATCGAAAATAACAGTCAGGAGCAGGATTTGAACCTGCATCTCCTGGATTCCGTCCAGATGCTTTACCAATTCAGCCATCCTGACAATTACTCCTGACTGCTAATTTCGATAACACATTCATACTTAACGTCTTTGGGTGACGCCTGCACCATCTGTCGGAAGTGCAGGCGAAGGTGCAGGCGTCACCCAAAGACGTTAAGTATGAATGTGTTATCGAAATTAGCAGTCAGGAGTAATTGTCAGGATGGCTGAATTGGTAAAGCATCTGGACGGAATCCAGGAGATGCAGGTTCAAATCCTGCTCCTGACTGTTATTTTCGATTTCACATTTTTCACTTTGTGTTTAATGTATAGTGCTAAGCATGTCAAATGCTAAAAATATATATAAGAATATCTAAATATTTATAGGGTTTGCGTCATTATTAGGTAAAATCTTAATTGTAAAATTAAGTTTACCTGGTCGGTATAATGTATGAAAATACTTCCGACAGATGGTGCAGGCGTCACCCAAAGACGTTAAGTATGAATGTGTTATCGAAATTAGCAGTCAGGAGTAATTGTCAGGATGGCTGAATTGGTAAAGCATCTGGACGGAATCCAGGAGATGCAGGTTCAAATCCTGCTCCTGACTGTTATTTTCGATTTCACATTTTTCACTTTGTGTTTAATGTATAGTGCTAAGCATGTCAAATGCTAAAAATATATATAAGAATATCTAAATATTTATAGGGTTTGCGTCATTATTAGGTAAAATCTTAATTGTAAAATTAAGTTTACCTGGTCGGTATAATGTATGAAAATACTTCCGACAGATGGTGCAGGCGTCACCCAAAGACGTTAAGTATGAATGTGTTATCGAAATTAGCAGTCAGGAGTAATTGTCAGGATGGCTGAATTGGTAAAGCATCTGGACGGAATCCAGGAGATGCAGGTTCAAATCCTGCTCCTGACTGTTATTTTCGATTTCACATTTTTCACTTTGTGTTTAATGTATAGTGCTAAGCATGTCAAATGCTAAAAATATATATAAGAATATCTAAATACGATCTAGATAACCTATATAGCTATTACGAAAAAAATAAAATTTTCATAAATATATCTAAATATCAGTGCATAAGCTTCAGTCGCAAAAAAAAGGATATTGATTTTAACTATAATTTTAACGGAGTGCTTATCGAAAAAGTTGTTACTGTGCGAGACCTTGGGGTTACGTTTGACTCAAAAATGACAATGGCCATTCATGTCGATAATATCGTTAATATATCATATAAAAATCTTGGCTTCGTTAAACGTACTTGTGAGCCTTTTAATAATCTTACATGTTTAAAAATAATTTTCTATGCCTATGTCAGAAGTACTCTGGAATATGCCTGTCAGATTTGGTCGCCGTTTTATGCAATCCATATTAAAAGAATAGAACGTATACAAAAACAATTTATACGACATCTTAACTTTAAATTAAAAAAAGCTACTATAGATTACACTGATAATTGCCGAATTTACAATTTACTAACCTATCTAGTAAACACTACTTACCATTATGCTACCTTCAACGTGTTGGTTCTGACCGAGCAGAACGCCGCGCTGGCATTCGATGCACGGTGCAAATAGATAACACACGCAAATATATATTATAGGTAATAAAATTAAGTCGAGCCACCGCCGCCGACTCGTGCGCAGTGTATGCGCGCAGATAGTATTCACTGTAAACGACTTTAATTGTATATAGGTTTAGTTAAGAATCGTTTGTTGGTAACCATGTCGTTTGCGGTGTATTGGCCGGTCAGTGATCGAAGTGACTGAGTGATTATGTAGGTATCATATACTTATGATATTGTTTTTGAAAATAATTGAACTTAGTGATGATATATAAACTATTCTGTTATGTTATAAATCTATTAGTTTATTAAAAATAAGGTACCTAGTCTGTTAATTGTATTGCCGTGGGTTTACAGTTTGAGTTCAATTACAGTTGTAATTGGTCTAATTTGTTAGTAATGTTTTTTCTTAGTAATACATTTGTAAAGACAGTTGTTATCCTGAATAAATTTAAATAAATAAATAAACGTTACAAATATTTAAATACAGTAAAAGAAACAATGGTTATAACCGACTGTGGCAATTCGGCGTTTGATAAAGTATATTTAGACTTGGTAGGGCCTCTAACACGAGATAATAATTACAGCTACATCATAACGCTCCAGTGCGATCTCACCAAATAATATAGATACCCGATAAGGGCGCGCGCACAGTGGCTACAGCACTAGTAAGTAATTTTATTCTTAGATATGGTATCCCCCGACAAATAGTAACCGACATGGGAACAGAATTTATCAACTCTACAATGCAAGAGGTATGTAACATTTTAAATATTCAACATTTACAGTAAACAGCATTCCACCACCAAACTTTAGGTTCATTAGAAAATAGTCATAAGCATTTAACTTTTTATTTATGAATGCAAGTTAATAGTTATACTCAGGAATGGAGTTCATGGATTCCATATTGGTGTTTCTCATACAATACTTCGGTACACTCGAGTACAAAATTTACGCCGTTTGAACTTGTATTTGGCAAACAGTGTAATATACCCAGTAACCTCACAACAACAGTAGACCCAATTTATAATTTTGACAATTATGCAATGGAAGTAAAATATCGTATTCAAAAGTAACAATTAGAAGCTAAAAGTAATCTTTCTTATTGTAAAAGTTTTCGGAAAACTAAATATGATACCAATGTAAATCCAATAATTTATAAAGCTGGAGAATTAATATTAATTAAAAACGAAAATTGTAATAAACTTGACCCATTATACGTAGGTCCATTTTCAGTTGTGAAAGATTTATCTCCTTGTTTAGGATTTAAATAAAAGATGGTATAAATACAACGTAATATAATGAAACTGGTTACAAAATATAAGATTTGAATGGACGGACGATCATGTAGCGAATTAAAAGGGCGAGTGGCGAGGTGCGCGTCGCGGTACCTCAGCTTGGCGCGCCCTCTCCCCGCGCTGCCTTACTCCACCGCTCTGGTCACGTTACATGCGTGAACATCCTCCGGGACGTTGAAAGCTATAAGCTTTAAAATATTGAAGCGAGTCTATGACTGCCTCACGGAGATTCTGCATTGTTGTCATCTTTGGACTCTATTGTGGGCAAGAGGCACATCTTGTTCACAGCCCTTCGAATAGTGCCCTTTGATGTTGCTATGTCTGCAACCCTGCAGACACCGTCGGTGCCTGGATACAGACGACATACACGTCCGAGCCGCCATTGCATAGGCGGCAGATTGTCCTCCTTAAGGACGACCACGTCCCCACAGGCGAGCGCACGCTGTTTCGTGCGCCATTTGCTGCGCTGCTGCAGTTCAGCGATGTACTCCCGGCGCCACCTCTCCCAGAAGTCCTGCCGTATCTTTTCGATGAGCTCGTATCTGTTTGGTCTGCTGACGTTTATAGGCAGCGTCGGTATAGACATGAGCGGTCTCCCAATCAGGAAATGGCCTGGGGTCAGCGGAGAAGGATCAGTACAATTACGGGAGAGGAGTTAGCGGACGTGAATTTAAAATGGCTTCAATTTGTGAGAACAACGTTGCCAACTCCTCAAACGTCAAGGCAGCATTGCCTGCCACACGTTTTAAATGAAATTTCGAAGATTTAATTCCAGCCTCGAATATTCCACCAAAATGTGGGGAATAGGCGGGGCTGAAAACGAATTTAATTCCCTCGTTACTAGCATAATCATAGACTGACTGATGGCTGGACCTTAGTACCCGACCTAATTCATTGCTAGCACCTACAAAGTTTTTACCGTTGTCGCAGTAGATTTCATGAGGTTTACCTCTGCGCGCTGCAAACCGTCGTAAGCATAGAATGAAAGCTTGTGTGCTTAGATCGCTCACCAGCTCTAGATGGACAGCTTTGCTATTAAGGCATACAAATAAACATAAGTAGCATTTACTTGTTCGGCTACCTCTTCCTTTACGGCTACTGATCATAAACGGCCCAGCAAAGTCAGTTCCACACGAGAAGAAAGGAAACGTAGCGTTAGTACGTGCTTCAGGTAAATGTCCCATGATAGGTTGCATAGTGTTCGCGCGGAGCCGTGTGCAGATAACGCATCGCCTAACTATTTGACGCGCTAAACATCTACCACCAATAGGCCAGTATTTATCGCGAATAGATGCTAAAAGTAACTGAGGGCCTCCGTGAAATAATCGTGCATGTTCGTTGGCCATTATTAATTTACTTAAATTGTGTTTTGAGTCTAATAATATGGGATGTTTCTTATCGTAATCATAGTTTCCGTTTTTCAAACGTCCACCTACTCTCAATATTCCTTCTGGCGTCTGAAACGGCGTTAATTGTAACAATTTACACTTACTTGGTAATTGTTTACCCTGTTCAAGTAATTTAATTTCACATGGAAATGAATCTAATTGACTAAATCTTACTAAAAGCAATAACGAGTTATTTAATTCATTTGTGTTTAAAGGACCGGATAATCTTTGTTTATTCTTACAATTGTAAACAAAACGCAACACGTACGCATACACTCTATTTAATTTTACGAAACTAGAATAACTATTAAAATCAATAAATAATTTATTCTGACTGCTGTTTAGACTTTGCGATAACAGTGAATGTATCTTTACCTCTGGTAAGTTTTTAACGTCGTATGAACGCTGCGGCCACTCGGAATGTTCATTCTTAAGGTAAGCAGGGCCTCCCCACCATAGGGTGGACGTTAAAAGGTGCTGGGGGTCAACACCTCTCGAGGCGAGATCCGCTGGGTTCATAGTAGACGGTAAATGTCTGAACTGATAGTCACAAGTTAATTCATTTATCTCATTAACCCTGTTACTCACAAACATTTTAAGATTTCTTACATCTGTTTTTAGCCATCCTAAAACGACGGTCGGTCCAAATAGTTTTACAGGCTACAACAAATCGCAACGACTTAACTACTTTGTCACAAAGCCGCGCTCCCAATAAAGCACCTAACAACTCCAATCTAGGTATAGTTGTAGGTTTTAGGGGGGCGACCCTAGCCTTTGCACATAGAAGTCTAACGGTTATTTCGTTGTTTTTATTAACGGAACGTAAATAAAGGCAAGCGGCATAAGCTTGATATGAAGCGTCTACAAAACAATGCAGTTCTGTAACGATAGGATCTTGACAACGAACGTTTCTTTCAATTTTAATGTTTGAAATAAAATGTAGATTTTTTATAAATTTTAACCATGTTCCTATAAGCTTAGATGGTATGGGCTCATCCCAACTTAACTTAGCTATCCATAATTGTTGTAAAAATATCTTCGCCTTAATAATAGAAGCACATATTAAGCCTAAGGGATCAAATATTTTGCATATCGTGGAGATAACAGTTTTTTTTGTATATAGGGAAGACAATTCAATATTTGTCGGAAACTGAATCACATCCAATTTTGGACAATACGTTAAACCTAACACGCTAGATTCCTTAGTTAAGTCTACCGGATCAGATATTGTCTCATCAGTTTCGAACGCTTGCGAGCAGTTAGTCCTAATTTTTCTTAAGGGAAAGCATGCCGATTGTAAGATATTTTTAATATGTTTGTATAAGTATTGTATGTCCCTCTCACTCTCTGCACCTGTATTTAGGTCATCCATATAGAAATCATGCCTGATAACGCCAGCGATAATTTCATCCCGATATTCGTCGGCTAGCTGCAGAAGGCACCTTGTACTTATAAACGGACTAGACGCCATCCCGAATGTCAGGGTATTTAATTGTAATATTCTTATGTTATCGCTGGGGTTATCACGCCATAAAAATAATTGTAGATGACGTTGAGAGGAATTTAGGGTAATTTGTCTGTACATCTTCTCAATATCCCCTAGAAGAACATATCTATGTCCACGAAAGCGTAATAAAATTGAAAATAAATCGCTTTGAATGACGGGACCTACTGCCTGTATGTCATTAAAGGATTTACCTGATGTCGTCTTAGCTGAAGCATCGAATACGACTCTCAACTTAGTGGTTTCCCTCTTGTCTTTAACAACGCAGTGATGGGGGAGAAAGTACCCGAAATTTGGGCGATACACTTCACTTAAATGACCTAAGTCCTTATATTCTTTGATAATCTTAGTATAAGACTCCTTTAATTTAGAATCGTTATTTAATTTATTTTCTAAATTAGTAAAACGTTTTCTTGCTAAATAAAATGAGTCGCCGAGACAAGTTTCGGGCTCCTTCAATGGCATCTTAATGCAAAATCTCCCATCTGGCATGCGGATAGTACATTTAAAAAAATTATCCTCGCAAAACTGTTCCTCTAAGCTATATGTTTTTATCTCGGACTGTAATTCATCTAGTTCCCAAAATCTTTTTAAATAGTTATCTATACAACTGAATTGATTAAAGTAACAGTGGACACTTCGATTAACTTTCGGTCCACTAACACCCACTGGGCCGGCTACCAGCCATCCCAGTTGTGACTCCTGTAAGGTAGGCATGTTCCATCCTAACTTAATTTGACTAGTCCCTATAACGCTCCAGAAAACATCCGCCCCTAAAAGAATATCTATAGAGGAAGGCTGGAAAAACGTAGGGTCTGCTAGTTGTATACCGTCAGGAATACCTAAGCTACATGAATTTATCTCAACGCTTGGTAAGACGCCTGTAATAGTTGGTACTAATAAGCAAGTAATTCGTTTACTAAACGAACTTAAACAAGATTTAATTACTATTTCACAGCTTCCCATAATGTTAGTTTTAATGTTATTCAATCCGCACACACTTAATTTATTGTAAAATTTATTAATACTCAGTTTATTTCGCAAATTATCTGTTAAAAAAGAAGATTGACTACCTGTATCTAATAAAGCTCGGGCGATAATCCTTTTATTATTGTGCTCATTAATAATTTCTACTCGAGCCGTACACAATAACGTATGAGTCATCGTGAGCACTGATAACGCTACGGGTGCCGGGGTAGATGTGCTCGATGCACCTTGTTCTGTGTCTGAACGAAAATCAGCTTTATGTAATAAAGTATTGTGTTTACTTTTACATATCTGACATGAACCTTTTAAACGACACTCACTATTACTGTGACCTTTTCGTAAACACCGAGTGCATAGCTGTAACTTAGACACCTCGCTGATTCTATCATCACAACTCATTGTTTTAAACTTTGAACATTCGTGAACAAGATGATTGTGTTTACAAATAGGACACAAATATTTTCTTGTGTTGGGGTCCGAAGCGGTAACAAATGATTTAACTGATTTATTATGCTGGAGAATCGGTTTATGCTCGTGCTTATCCGACCTGTTATAATATGTAGTTTCCAGAATGTCAGCTCGATTACGTAAAAAAGAATAAAATTCGTGTAAATATGGTAACTGCGATAAATTATTTTTATACTCTTCCCATTTTCTACTAGTATTGGAATCTAAATTTGCAGAGACAATAAATATGATTAAAATGTCCCATTGCTCAGTGGGAAGACCTAGCGTGTGCAAAGATCTCAAGTTTTTAGACATATGATCTATTAGAAATCGTAATGCCTTAAAAGATTCTTTCGTAATACATTCTATGCTTAATAACGATTTAAGGTGATTATTAATCAAAATATTTTTATTATCATATCTTTCGCAAAGAATCTTCCATGCATTGTTGTAATTATCAGCGGTAAACTCAATCGATCTAATTACGACAGCGGCACCACTTTCCAAGCTTGACCTTAAATAATGAAATTTATTAATCTGTGGTATAGAATCATTTTTATTTACCAGGGAGTCGAAAGTATCCCTATACTCTAACCACTTTAAATAATTGCCATCGAATTTAGGTAAATGTATAGTGGGTAATTTTATAGAATTACTAGAATGTGAACAATGACTGGATACACTTTCATTACAACGCGGTTTTTCATTAGAGTTTGCACTTTCTATCAATTCTTGGGCCGTGGAAAGAAGAGAAAAGAATTGAGATTCAATGAGTTCTCTTTCTGTTAACTGCTCATCTTCATTAGTAGAAAGCAATTCTATTTCTGATTGTAAAACATTAAAATCCGTTAACAATTCGTGAAACTTGTCAACTCTCAAAGACAACTCTTTGATCTGGATACTAGTCACATTATCTGAACCAACTTGATTTAGAAGTCGCAAGTGATCTTTGAACTTGGTCAATCTACCCTTTATAATACTACGTTTTTTTTGTAGGTCCTTTAAATTTTCCATTGCTAAAAGTTATTGGGAACAACAGAATTAAAACACTAACAAATATGCAATGAATTAAGTAAAGGTAAGTAAAGGTAAATTGGTCAGACCCTGTGTGGTGATGTCGTGGCTCCTTAGTCCAGCCGTTACAGTCGTCCTGACGCTCCGCCTGCACGCCTCGCGGTGTAAGACAATAGAAGCGCCACCAATCTGATTATCAGATTAATATCTATATACAAACAACAAAAATATAAGTAGATGTAGGTTGTTGCCTCTTCATAAATAGTCTACTTTGACTCTAATAGTGAATCTAATAAAATTATAGATTAGGTAGGTAGATTGCTATGTGAGCCGTTTCGAACCGGGCCGTTTTTTATTTGAAAAAAGTATTAAGCTAAGCCCGCTAAGCAAAGGCAATAAAATTATAATTAAATAAATAAGCAGGCTGAATTGCGTAGGTGAAATACACTATAATAAAGGGGTTTTACAAAATGTGAACTGCGATGCTTTAAATGCTTGATATCGCAATAGCCGAGGTGCTGTCTAATAACTGATAATACGCGTAAGCTAGATACTATCTTAACACTTTCGGAGCGGCAAGCTGCACACACAAAATGAAATGGGAGCGAAAGGTGAGAAATAGTCAAAAGGAAAGCCAAGCCTGATAAGATGGATACGCAGATGTCCAGCGCTGATCTCAGCTATCTTCACTCCGTCCTTTGATGGTGACTTCGCCAGTAATCTTTTTCGTCAGCATACGCAGCTATCCTTTTGAATCGTTCCTCTCGCGGAAACGTAGTTGTGTAGGTAGGTCCGTGTAACGGTTAATAACGATCTCCGAACTTACAGATACTTTTACTAAGTACTTATTACTTTAGCGATTTAAAAAACACGGTCGCCAGATGTTTAGAATTTAAATAAAAGATGGTATAAATACAACGTAATATAATGAAACTGGTTACAAAATATAAGATTTGAATGGACGGACGATCATGTAGCGAATTAAAAGGGCGAGTGGCGAGGTGCGCGTCGCGGTACCTCAGCTTGGCGCGCCCTCTCCCCGCGCTGCCTTACTCCACCGCTCTGGTCACGTTACATGCGTGAACACTCCTATTGTGATTATATTAGTAAATGGTAAAGAAAAAACTGTTCATAAAAATAGAACCAGACCCTTTATTGAATAATCTAATAAAACTAACTGTTATGTTTGTGACTGTACTGCAATGCTATTGTTTTGTTACATGATGACATTGTTTATACTTTGTATGAAGGATGGGTGTAGGCTTTAGAGATAAGTTTATATTCACTTTATAATATTATAAAAATAATTTGTGTAATCATATATATTAATTACTATGAAATATGTATTTATTTTTATTACATAATGTTTAATCATGATCATTTGTAATGTAATCATAGAATATACTCTATAATAATAATATTATATATAGGTAAATAGATACAAAAAAATGTTTCTATATTTGTCATTTTTTTTACCTTTTTTGGTAGGGCGTGTGACGTAGTGAAGGAGTTAGTTTATATACAGCATAACTTGTAATCTGATGCGTTTATTACGCATCTTAGGCCCACTTGTGCGGAAATTTTGAGATAATGAAATACCTTTGGGTTTACTAGCTTAGGTTACACAAATAACTATCTAATTCAAAATTTCTCTTGCACGTAAGAAAAATCACGCAGATTTTACTAACCTCATTCCGCTTACAACCAGCCAAATACAAAAGGGATGAATGATAAACGACACAAGTATTCTTCTCTCTCTCACACAACAGTCAGTCTTTGTTTAATGTCAGATTTGAATTGACGCCATGTGTTTTTGGTAGTTTATATTGAATGGCGATATGTCATTATGTCAAATTATTGTTTGTTTACTATCTCGAGGGTATTTTGTGACAATATATCTGTATTTTTTTGTGAAATGTGAAGGAAATCTTACATATGTGGCCCTATTTTAACAAGTGGGAGCAGTTTACTTCTTTGTGATATAATAACCAAATATAAGTAAACATGTTATTGAATGTTGAGGAAGCGAGAGATGTATGAAAGAATAGAGCCTCTTGGAACTTTTGTTATCTCTGCCTACCCCGCAAGGGAAATGGCGTGATGATAAGTTAGTTAATTGGTTATGTTATTGAAAATAAATAAGATACTGCTGGTGCTATCCTGAACTGGGCCCGGTCCTGTAGATAAGTGGCATCATAGATAATGTACTATATATAGAGAAGTGGCATAAATGCTAGTAGAACAGAATAATACAGAAGAATAGAAGAATTATTCTAATAATCAATGTATGGGATTGACATAAGATTTCGACGACACATAATAAGCATATCCCGTTGTGTAGGGGGCCTAAACACCCATGAACACATCATCAGAAACCAAAAAGTCACTCATATGGTCAATAAAAATAAACCATGCAATATTATTCTGTTGTTGTTTTTTAAATACAAAACACGAACTAGCATAGTCTCACAATTTTGACGTAATAAACCCAGAGATAGACATATAACCCTCCAACTATGGCGGGTTTAATAGTTAATTATTTTACGCATGGTATAGCGTTAACTCTTAGCAGTGCAAGCAAAAATAATTATTTATCCTTGTGTTAGCAGTTCGCTCGGAGTTATATACAATAACTCTGAAAGGCGCAAGTGGGCCTAGAGGAGTAAACATCTCTGTTTAATTTACCTAGTCCCGTCCTTACATAGCAAGAAATTATTTATAGCGAGTAATTTACGAAAGCTAACAAATAGAAGCAGCCGGAACCAGGCAAATGCCCAAAACCAACAACGTTTAATTATATTTATCAATTATATCATATGCCAGCTGTGTTATACCGAGAAAAATGTCGTTCCTTTTCGATAAATAATTAATGTTTACTGATTTAATAAATATACTTTCCCACCATATAAACATAATCCCAACTAACATTATACATGGGAAACTGAGGTTTATGGCTTATTATCTCGTAATTATAAGTAATTAATTAAAGCATAAAGGCAATAAATAATAAATATTCACGGACATTTTACACAACGTCCTCTGGTCCCTTTTTAATTTAGGTGGGCAAAAATGTCCTACCGCACACCCCGCTGCCCGGGGAGACAACGGGGTGAATGGGGCTCTCACCCACTAAAAACCCACCGTGCGCCTCCACCCGCCCTTGCTACGGCGGATCACGGGTACCGCGTCGTTACGACCGCGATCCGCAGGCGGCAGCCCCTACGGGCACCCTCTCTTGAGCGACGCCTCGCGCACTTGGGCGTCGCACCTTCGCCGTAGGCTTCCGCGGACGGCAGGGTACTCCCCGACCCCACCGTCCGCAGCATCAGGCGCAGGTAAGCGCGCGCACGCCGCCCCTCGCGCCGGCGGCGAATCGGGTCCGCGAAGGAGGATTCCTCACGGGCCCTCTCCGCCACCTCCTTCCGCGAGATGACAGCCTCGCAGAAGGTGGCGACCGCAGTCCAGGCCCTGTCACTGCCAACCATCGCTCGCGCAACGGCCGGCAGCGACAGGTCCACGCCTATGACTGCAACGAGTTCCCGGCGCTGCACATCCCAGGCCGGGCACGACTCGAGCGTGTGCTGCGCCGAGTCCTCGTCGCAGTCGCAGTGGTGACAGCCTGGGGTCGTCTCCGTCCTTGCGATCGTGTGCAGGTATTTGCCGAAGCAACCGTGCCCAGACAAAACCTGCACCAACCGGAAGGTGAGGACCCCGTGCTGCCACCTCGCCCATTCTTCCAAGATTGGCTGGATCGCCCCCACGGTCCAGAGACCAGCCCGGGGCGTCTCCAGTCGAGACCTCCACTTTAGGACGGTGGCGCGGCGGGCTTCTTCCCGCCACGAGGAAATCGCGCTCAGCGAGGCGCGGCTGCCCTCCGCCCGCACCGTGGACGCCCGCCGATAAACGCCGGCGAGCACTTCCGCCTCCAGATCCCACGGGGGGGTTCCTGCTAATGCGCAGGCTGCATCGTACGAGACCGTGCGGTACCCGCGTATTGCCCTGACCGCTACGACCCTCTGCGGACGCTACTATCTATCTATCTATCTAGATAGATAACGCCACAGAAGAGCCCTATTGCAAGCGGCCAGGGACTCCGGCCACACGTGCGCGCCGTACAGTGCTATAGACCGTACTACCCCCGCGTAGAGTCGTCGACACGCGAGACTCGGTCCGCCCAAATTCGGCATCAGTCGCCCGAGGGCGGACGCCGTGCCGACGAGCTTTAGCGCAAGACGGCGGAAGTGCTCGTCAAAGTGCCACCGTCCATCCAATACCAGGCCCAGATATTTGATGTGGGCCTGGATTGGAAAGCCCACACCATTGACCGTTATCGAGGCACTGGCGGGTGGGCCACGTCGGGGCCCATGGAAGAGTAGAGCCTTCGACTTGTCAAGGGCCATCCTAAGCCCCAGCGCCTCGATCCGCCTGACCACCTCCACAGTACCTGAGGTGGCCAGCGTTGCCACCTCCTCGAGGGTCCCACCCCGGGCTGTGACGGGCGTATCGTCTGCGTAGCTAATTACGCCCAGCTCGGGGGGGAGCCGGCCACGGAGGACCCAGTCGTAGCCGATGTCCCACAGGAGCGGCCCTAGAACCGAACCCTGTGGGACGCCGCATGACATAGCCCTCCTTACAACGTTCCCTTCCCGGTCCACGAAGAGGACGCTGCGGCCGTCGAGGTAGTCTGCCACCAGCCGCTTCAGGTAGAGGGGCACTCCATGGTACTGGAATGCCTCCTTGATGCAGCTGAATGGCAGACTATTGAAGGCGTTGGCGATGTCGAGTGACACCGCCAACAGCACTTCCCTCGAGGTGACGGCCTCCGCAGCCGTTGCCTTCAAGCGCAGGATGGCGTCGACCGTAGACCGACCCGCCTGAAATCCGAACTGGGCATCGGACAGGCCGGGGCCGACCGCACCTAGGTGCCAGAGGATGCGGGCAGCGACTACCCGCTCGAGAAGTTTGCCCGCCTCGTCCAGCAACACTATTTTTATAGACATAATTAATACGCCGTAGAATATATATATATTTTTTTTATTGCATATAGTGGCAAACGAGCCACGGCCCATCTGATGGTAAATGGTAACCGTCACTCATGGACTAAACTATACCGAGAGTATTGTCAAGCCACTGCTCACCATTTCATTTTACCGATATGAAATGAAAGAATAAACGGCTATCTCCTGCTACAGCCAAAACGCAACGATGTGTTTCATGGCCGGTCACACAGAAGATGGTGGATGGTACCAACCCGCTCGGGCCCGATACCAAGTGAGTACTCCCACTTGGTACCCAGCCCTACCACCAGTAACATATTATAGTAAAGTTGACGAGGTTGAAGTCACGGGTCAACACATCTAATCATTTATATTAAACCATGAGAATGTAGTAACCACAAGAACAACAACGTATTCAGTTCATGAATAGAGGCAACTTTAAGTAGTGAAAATAAAGTCATGCATAAAATTGCTCACGTCTACTTCGATATACCTTCAATTTATTTAGAAAAGCATTTAAGTATTTACTAAGAAATAACATACCTAAGACCATTAAATTTAATGAGATGATCTGATTTATAAAGCAGTCGACGAGCGAGTGCAGATCTGTCCTTTACAACTTCTCAGAAATTAAAATGTTGTACAAATACTGACTATGCCTAATTCTGTATTCATGAGTTTGTGGAAAAAACATTTTCCTTTTGACGGTTATAATGGAGACTATTTTTCTGTAGACTGCTCTGAGTGTATAAACGTCATTTATTATACTGATCTTGTTTATACTACGACGTTAATACGCAGGCAACATAAAAGGTAACTTTCTCGCCTTTCTAACCCCAGTAATGTATAGGAGGTATAGGGAAACAATTAAAGACAGGAAGGATAATAGAGTTTTTGAGAAGGGAGTTTGAGTTGCTGCATTCTCACTCACAATACAAAATATAACAGTAAGAGTACCTTTTTTTTGTTTAGTTGTGAAAAAAATTATCAAACCGCATACCTCGTCATTCAGGGCAACGAACAGGGTAGTGTGGGGCCTTCACCCACTAAAGAAACCCGCCGTGTGCCATCTCTCCGCCTGTGTTGACGGACTACTGGTACTGTATTGGACTACTTCAGTGGTCCGCCGGCGGCTTACCCTTTCGGGTACCCTCTACTGAGCGACGCATCCACACACGGAGCGTCGCACCTTCGCGGGAGGCCTTGCGGGTGGCGGACGTTCCCCGGTTCGTCCACCCGTCGCCTCCGGTAGGGCGGCATGAGGCGCAAGTACTCGGCGCTAATCCTCCTCCCTGGCCCTCCCCGCCGCTTCCGGCCAATGCGCACGACGCCTTAGTCGACACCGCGTAGTATCCGCGTATGAGTCTGGACGCGACGACTCTTTGTGGTCTCCACAGAAGAGCCCTGTTCGGTGCGTCCAGAAACTCCGCCCACACAATTGCGCCGTACAGCGCCATCGACAGGACCACCCTCGCGTAAAGCCGTCGGCACACATTGTTGGGTCCGACCTCCATATTCGGCATGAGCCGTGCAAGGATGGACGCCGGGCCGGCGAGCCTCGGGGACAGTTGGCGGAAGTGCTCGCGAAAGCGCCTCCGCCCGTCCCGCACCAGGCCCAGATACTTGATCGGGGCCTTCACTTCAATTTGGAACCCGTCTACCGTGACCGAGGCGCCAGCAGGTGGCCGACGTCGGGGCCCATGGAAAAGTAAAGCCTCCGACTTATCAAGGGCCACCCTAAGCCCCAGCGCCCCGATCCTCCTGACCACCTTCGAGGTCCCTAAGGTGGCCAGGAGGTGGCGTATCATCGGCATAGCAGATTACCGCCAGCCTAGGGGGGAGCAGAGCACAACGTAGCACCCAGTCGTAACCGAACCCCACAGAAGCGGACCTAGAACAGAAACCTGTGGGACACCGCACGACATGCTTCTTCTCACAACGTCCGCTATGCGGCTCTCATAGAGAACGCTGCTGCACTCAAGGTAGTCCGCCACCAGCCACCTCAGGTATGCAGGCGCCTCATGATACCGGAGCGCCTCCCTGATGCAGCTGAATGGCAGACTATTGAATGTGTTGGCGATGTCAAGCGACACCACCAACAGCACTCCACTGCCAGCGATGACCGCCGTCGCCGCGGCCCTCGGGTGCATGATCGTGCCGACCGTTGAACTCCTAGCTCGAAAGCTGGGTGTTCGACAAGTCGGGCCTGACGTCGCACAGGTGCTGGACGCTGTGGGCAGCAAGGATTCTCTCCAGCAGCTTACCCGCCTCATCCAGAAGCACGATGGGCCTCAAGGCCCCGACCGAATCCGGCGTTCACCCCGGCTTCCGCAGGAGTACCAGTCTCCCCTCCTTCCGGCAGCCAGAGGACCGTCCGGACGCCAGGCACGCGTCGAACAGTCCCCAACAGTAAGAGCACCTGCCACTCTTACAATCTCTGTACAAAAATTGTTATCTCACAGGAACTATTCGTTTTTGCTGAATCAAAAGTCGCCGTTTTTCTGGATTTAAACTATACATAGTGTATGCGCTGGCGCCAGCGCGGGGAGGGGTACGCCGCCACGAGTCGCGAGCGCTGCTGCCACTCCTCATTCTATTGGCCCCGCGCCGCCAGACTGAACACACGCATGTACAAAAATTTTGTAAAAGGGACGCGTCGCGAAATCATGCCTAACCTTGTATGTTTTATGTGATTATAATAATTTTAACTAGTGTCCTAGTTTCAATTCAACCTTTATGTACGCTCGTACACATTGGTATAGTAAAAAAAATGCAAAAGGAGATGTGCCAATTACGGCCTGCGGCGGACATAATGTTTTTAATATTTACAAAACAATATTACGTAGTTATTTCTTAAATAATTTCGTGAGAATAGTAATATACCTACTTATATTATAGAATATTTTTTATAATTATCTGGTGAAAACCGATATTATTTCTAACCAAAAGTAGCAATTATGATTAAAAATATTGGCAAAACATTTTATACCTGCCATGTTATGTCGTTCTACTCATCTACTCGTACTGTCACAGACTAATTAGAGTGTCCCATCTACTGTTGTTGTTGTTGTTGTGTATCGTGAATATTGTATTGGATTTAAGTTATATATTTAGTGATATTAAGCCTTATTATTTGTTTATATATATGTATATATTATTTTATTTATTTATAATTGTGGTGTTATTTTTGATCAAATATTCGATTTTGAGGTATTTCAATTTCAAAATCATATCCATTTTAGATATCTTTTATCTCATCATCCAAAAGTTTTAGTGTGAAAATAAATATACAGTGCAATAGGATAGTCCTTTATCTTCAAAAAACGTAATTTTACATGTATGTCCTTTCCAGGACAAGAATGTATGGGCATTTGGCAGGTCTCCCTTCATGAATTTCGGTTGAGCAGCAATGGCACGAAAGCGCACTTTCGCATTGATAACCTAGGTAAGTCAGGATAATCACTACACCGTTTACTATTCTCACATTTTCAACTTATTTTTTTTTATTGCTAATGATGGCAGACGAGCCACGGCCCACCTGATGGTAAGTGGTAACTGTTGCTCATGGACTCAATTATACCGAAGTATTATCAAGCCGCTGCGCACTATTTCATTTCTAAGATATGAAATGGAAGAATAAACGGCTCTCTTATCTTCTGCTACAGCCAAAACACACTGATGTGCTTCATGACCGGTCACATAGGAGACGGTGGTACCGACCCGTTCGGACCCGATATCAAGTGAGTACTCTCACTTGGTACCCAGCCCTACCACCAGTAATGCAATGGGTGATAATTGCTTACTTCCTTTAGTTGCCTTGTACGACACCCGCGGGAAAGGATGGGGTGGTGACACTTGTATTCTTAGTTTGTCACCACACATTAAAGAAGATATTAGATCCAGGTATCGGCACTTCTTTTCACATAAGTTTTACGAAATATTATAAAAAAAATGTTCACTACATATAGGTAAACATTATCTTAAAAAATAAGAAAATAAAAAGTTTTAATTGAACATATAAATTATGACGCATCTGTTGAATTAAGAACTAAGGAATAGGCACGCGTAATTCTAAGTACAATAAAAACTCACTTTATTTATTCTCCAACTCTTCTTTAAAGAAACTTGTCACTGACATTGAGGTCAAAGGTTCCGTTGAGACTTAAATTGATTTACATACAAAAGCGAAGACAATTTCAAACTCGACTCTTTTGAACTTATTTATTTCTGAAATACCCTTCTACATTGCAAATGAATAATTAATTATTGACGTACGCAGATTGCATGATCTCACGTATAACATTTACACTGATGTTGGCATTTCAAAATATAATTTCGTAGATAATGACACAGACGGCCCAGTGGTTAAGAGATTACGATTCTTTGCGTGATCCACGAATAATTATTGTTCTAAGTGTGGGTGCACTTCCGTTCAATTTTATGTTTGTAAAGCCCATGCAATACAAGAATTATTTCTTAGTGCATATTCATTAGAAGAAAGAGATCTACCTTACTTGTTATTTTTTGACTTCTATTTTCACTTCAATCCTGGTGGGCCAGTTCTTAATCCATCAGATTACGTTTCGTTAGAGGCGATGTACGTGATTAAGTAATCCCGAGTCCACTGTTTGTAGTAACAGACATATGATTGGCGGCAACGCGGTTCTCCAACCGTCACGTCTTATTCTCAAAGAGGCGAAGAGTGAAAAGACATTTTATAACAAGTAATAACCCATTGCGTCTGTTTCCCCGTGTGGGATACACGTAAATTTATATACCTATGTATTTGAGAAGCTAAAGCGTAATCAAATTCAAATTCAAAAACATCTTTATTTCATAGGCCTATTAAATAGCACTTAAAATCGTCAAGAATACACTAATAATTAACACAAGCGCCTGAGGCGAGTGCATCCGCAATAACAAAGTGGCGATTGCAATCGCCACAAGCGGCCGGATTTCGACGTAAAGCCTTTCATGAGAAGAACCCGGCAAGAAACTCATGGGCCACTTTTTTAAATTGCCAATTTATTACAATTTAATATAATCTTTATAACTAAAATGACATTATATCATACAAAACAATTTTGAAAACCAATGAATGAGGAGCAGTTCGAGCCCATTTTGTTTTGTCCTCAAGATAATCCGAAACAGTGTAATAACCTGGATTACAAAGTCTAATTTTTATGGCTTTCTTAAACTTATTTAGTGCCATGTTTCGGACATTTTCAGGAATCTTATTGTAAAAGCATATACATTGCCCCATAAAAGATCTACAAATTCTGTGGAGACGAGTACTGTGTGCAATAAGATTGCCTTTGTTCCTAGTATTAATGTGATGAACATCGCGATACTTATCAAAATTTCCGATGTTTTTCTTGACATACAACAGATTTTCGTATATAAATTGAGACACAACAGTAAGAATATTTATTTCTTTGAATTTCTAAGGGAAACTCTCGGGCCCAGATTATAGATTGCACGAACAGCCCTTTTCTGAAGTACAAATATGGAATTTAAATCGGCGGAACATCCCCATAGCAGTATGCCATAGGACATAATACTATGAAAATAACTGAAATAAACTATTCTAGCCGTTTCAACATCAGTCAATAATCTATTTTTTTTACCGCATATGCCGCTGAGCTTAACCTACCTGACAATTTTTTAATATGGGGGCCCCATTGGAGTTTTTTATCTATAGTGATACCTACGAAAACCGTGGACTCCACAAGGTCCAGTTCAACGTCATTCAATTGTACATTGGTTTCTACATGCCTTACATTGGGTGTAGTAAATTTTATACATTTAGTTTTATTTTCACTTAAAACTAGGTTATTAGTATTGAACCAATGAAGAACTTTAGATAGTGCGTTGTTCACATCGTCATAATTAAGCAGTTGCCTTCTTAGTTTAAATAATAAAGATGTATCATCTGCGAACAACACAATACTTCGATTATATCCTGCGTAGTATGGTAGGTCATTAATATAGACTAGAAACAGAATGGCCTCAAAATGGACCCCTGTGGCACACCCATTGTCATGACAGACCCAAGCGATAACGTACCATTAACATCGACCCTTTGAATTCTATTGCTCAAATAAGAAGTCAAAAGCTCGAGAGCCCTGTTCCTGATTCCGTAATGGTATAACTTTTTAATGAGGGTTTCATGATTTACACAGTCAAATGCCTTAGACAAAATGCAAAATATGCCTAACGCATCATGCGAATCTTCCCAGGCTCTAAATATGGTTTTTAACAATTCCATACCTGCATCAGTAGTAGAGAGATTTTTTGTGAAGCCGAACTGGTTTTTATGGAAAATTTTATGATTGTCAAAATGATTAATCATTCGTTTGAGAATAAGCTTCTCAAATAATTTACTTAGTGTCGGTAGTACAGAAATTGGACGAAAATTATTAAGTTCTGAGGTACTCAATCAATCAATCAATCAGCCAATTGCAGTCCACTGCTGGACATAGGCCTCTCATAACACGCACCATTGCACACGGTCCTCCGCCTTCCACATCCAGTCTGTTCCAGGGACCTTTTTGATGTCGTCGGTCCACCTAGCTGGGGGTTCGAGACACATCCTGTAGCGGTTTGACCACTGTGTCGGTTTTCTAATCAACGTTGCCTTCAGATTCCAGCAGGTCGAAACGATTTTGAAGCTCCAGTTGGAACTTTTTGGACCCCAAAGCTGTTTGAGGCGCAGTAGGTCTGAGATTAGACCGCACCATGCGACGCCTTTCGGCCCTGTAGTCTATATTTAGAACGCCTCGAACAAGTCGGTGATCGCTGCCGGTATTAAACCTGTTGATCACGGAGACATCTCTAAATACAGACCTCCTGTCAGTCATGATGAAGTCTATCTCGTTCCTCGTCACAGTGTCAGGGCTTCGCCATATCCACTTTCTATGGGGCTTGTTCTTAAAGAATTCATCAAGAAGAGCCGATAGAGCGGAACCAAGGCTCGAAAGTGTTTGCAAGAGATCTGTCTGTTGGTCAAAGCCAGTTGACTAAACTGAGAACCAACGACGGCACTGTCATTTCATCTCGAGATGAGATCTTGGGAGAGGTCCAGCAGTTCTATGGACAGCTGTACAGATCCCAGAGCCAGAGCACGAAATCAGAATGGCTCTCAAACAGCTAAAGGACGGAAAGGCACCGGGTGACGCCGGAATTACTATAGAGCTTCTGAAGGCAGGCGGAAAGCCGGTCCTCAAAGCCCTTCAGAGGCTATTCAATTCTGTCGTTCTCGGGGGCGACGTTCCAGAGTCGTGAACCAGGAGCGTGGTGGTTCTGTTCTTCAAGAAAGGTGACAGAACCCTCTTGAAGAATTATAGACCCATCTCGCTCTTGAGCCACGTCTATAAGTTATTCTCGAGAGTCATTACAAATCGACTCACGTGCAGGCTTGACGACTTCCAGCCTCCCGAACAAGCCGGTTTCCGAAAAGGTTATAGTACCATAGACCACATTCACACGCTACGCCAGAAGAGAGAAAACTGAGGAGTACAATCAGCCTCTGTGTCTGGCGTTTGTGGACTATGAGAAAGCCTTCGATTCGATCGAAACTTGGGCGGTGCTGCAGTCCCTTCAGCGGTGCCAAATTGACTATCAGTATATCGAAGTGCTGAAATGCTTGTACAGAAACGCCACCATGTGTCCCCGAGAAACTCTTCACCGCTGCATTGGAAGATGTCTTCAAGCTCTTGGACTGGACCGGATTTGACATCAACATCAATGGCGAATACATCACTCACCTTCGATATGCCGACGACATCGTAGTCATGGCAGAATCACTGGAGGACTTTGGCACCATGCTCAATGATCTCAGCAGGGTTTCCTGACTAGTGGGTCTCAAAATGAACATGGACAAGACGAAATTCAGGTCTAATGTCCATGTCATTTCAGCACCGGTCCTAGTCAGGAGTGCGCTTCTCGAAGTTGTCGACCACTACGTCTACCTGGGACAAACAGTCCAGTTAGGTAGGCACAACTTCGAGAAAGAGGTCAATCGACGAATCCAACTCGGCTGGGCAGCGTTCGGGAAGCTAAGGAAGATCTCGTCCAATATTCCGCAGTGTCTGAAAACGAAGGTCTACGACCAGTGTGTGTTACCAGTGATGACATATGGAACAGAGACGTGGTCTCTAAATGTTGGCCTCGTATCAAGGCTCAAAGTCGCTCAGCGGGCCATGGAGCGGGTTATGCTTGGTATTTCCCTACGTGATCGAATCTATAATACGGAGATCCGTAGGAGAACGAGAGTGACCGACATAGCCCGCCGGGTTGCCATGCTGATGTGGCAATGGGCAGGCCACATCGCTCGACGAACCGACAACCGTTGGGGAAGAAGGGTTCTCGAGTGGCGACCACGCATCGGACGGCGTAGCGTAGGACGGCCCCCCACCAGATGAACCTATGATCTGGTCAAAGTCGCGGGGAGCCGTTGGATGCGGTCGGCACAGGACCGCTTGTTGTGGCGTTCTCTTGGGGAGGCTTATGTCCAGCAGTGGACTTCAAAAGGCTAATGGATGGATGGATGGAAGCGTAATATTTGATAATACATTGTTTTTCTTATTTAATATCTGACACAAATACTATCAACAAAAATAAAAATGAAACTGCCGAGAAGACAAAAACCTATCCTTTTTTATTTATTTCAGTTTAGAAACGTGCCTGAATTGTAATAAAAGTCCGCACATAATGCCGTTTGAATACAGAACCCATATTATACAACGAATCGAGTTTTCATTATCAATAAACCTTTAAGAACACTTCGCGAAAGTAATCTCTAAAGAACGTGACCAAAGAGGGAGTCACACAAATACAACTTTTGTTTTACATCAAACGTCACTCCAATGACTCAATAAAAAGTTATATCATTTAAACATCAAATTTTAGAATTTTGAATTTTTCACAGATTTATACCAATCTTTTGAAATTGCTTTTGCAGATTTCTAATTTCATTTCTAATAATTAAACCTAAATCATAGATCTTGCTGAAATTTGATAAATGGCTTATTAAGTATGATATTAAATTTAAACTAAAAATCTTAGGGGATAATTTTCTGACGTCATAAATAATGTCTACTGTTTCTAAAGTCTTAAGTTTTAGGTCGAAAATCTTTTTCTTGGATTACGATTGTTGAGCCATGACGTACTGGATGATAAGTAGTTGTGGCGGCAACTATTTATCACAAATTAATACAAAGTGCGAAATGCTTTACCAATTCAGCCGTCGTGATAATTGCTCGGGACTGCAAATTTAAATAACACATTCCTTCTTTTTGTCTTGGGTGACGCCTGCGCCATCTGCCTGAGGATATATTTGCATACATTATTGCGACAAGCTTAATTATTACAATAAAGATTCCTATCAAAAAATGACACAGCCCAATAAATATTTAAATATTTTTTTAAAATACTTTTTAAGCATTTGATTTGCTTAGCCAAACTTATTAACATAAAGTATGCCGTCCCGAGCTATTGTTACGATGGATGAATCGGCAAAGCATCTTGGATGGTATTCCAGAGGATCCAGGTTCAATTCCTGCACGTAATTTTTATGGCTAAGCACCTCAAATGCTTAAAAATATATTCAAAGTATTTATCACGAGTGAGGTACAGCCAAGTAGCTGCTACCTTAAGATAAGGACACCTACGAGAAGAGCGGGAATATTATTTGTTTCCCGAAATAAATTAAGTATATAATCTTATGAAGCGTTTCATTTAATTTTATTTCATTTATATACGCTGGTTTTATTTCATATGTTTTCATTTTTATCTTGATAGTTACGAAGGATATAATTATATAAGTAAATAAATATTCATGGACATTTTCACACAACGTCCTCTGGTCCCAAAGTAACGCTAACGCTTGTGCTATGGGTACCAGATTACGGATATAATACTTATATTACTTTATTTTTGTAAATACATACATATAAATAGATAAAAAAAACACCCACACGCAGTACAAGTACCTGTGTTCACACAAATAATTGTCTTAAGTGGGAATCGAACCCACGACCTCGCGCACGGAAGTCGGTTACGCTACCGACCACGTCACGAGGTCCGTATGTAGACGATAGATCAGTATCCAGATATGAAATTTCACAAAAAAATTACCTATATATAAAAATAAGATAACTGCTTGACATTGGCAACACAGAAAACAGAAATTAATGAATCTTAACTATCTAAATTACAATCTTGTGTTGTAGGTAACTGCTTAGTATGATAAACTCTAATCTTGATATCACAGGAACATGCCGGCGATTAGTATCCCGCTATGAAGCTGCAGCTAGTAAAGTTATAGTACAGCTAGCGATGTTTCAGTTGACAATTTAAATCTACAAGTTATCTGTCATTGTTATCTATATCTGAGGTATAAGTTCAGCGCCAAATAATACTATTCTTTTTCCCTTTTAAATGATCTTTATGAAAATAAAACCGCTAACCTTACCTAAGTTTGGCAATCTAGTTTTTTCCAGGAAAAGCTTTAAATGAGATGTAAAATTATTCTTACGGTTTCACCACAAGACCTGATATCGGGAATGAAAGTTTGAGAATCTTTTTAAAATATAAGTATCAAACTTTTCATACCCGTGACAAACAAAAATCAAATCTAAGTTGCTAGGTATCTACTTTAGTTGCTTTTATATAAAAAAATAATAACATTTTGCACTTCAAAGAAAAAGTAAAAGATGAAATTTATATTTTTTACTAGATCGGCGTCGGATGGATGACCTAAAAATACACTTATTTGTGAAAACATACTTCGGAAGGCGTTGGGTGGCAATAAGTCCCAGGTGTTAACCATTCGGGCCGTCATTATGAATTGTCGGATTCCTAAATAAACTGACTTCGATCTTTTTCTTATCCCCAGTTGTTCCTTTGGTTCGTAGAGGTCAGATTATAAATGATACGCTAAAACTAAACAGATGGAAACTCAAACCCAATATAGTTTGGAATAATGAATACACATCTACTGTACTATCACCCCTAACTAATGTCACATAAGGCCGCAATAATATTACAGTACTGTACATGTAACGATATAATAAGTGTGGTGACGTACTAAGAATACAAGTGTAAGCAATTATCATCCATTGCATTACTGGTAGTAGGGTCGGGTACCAAGTGGGAGTACTCACTTGCTCTCGGGCCCGAGTGGGTCGGTACCACGATCTTCCGTGTGACCGGCCATGAAGCACATCGTTGCGTTTTGTTTGTAGCAGGAGATAGCCGTTTATTCTTTCATTTCATATCTGTAAAATGAAATTGTGAACAGCGGTTTGACAATACTCTCAGTACAGTTGAGTCCATGAGCGACGGCTACCATTTACCATCAGATGGGCGTTGGCTCGAATGCCAGCACATGCAATAAAAAAATTCAAAGCAGTCTAAGGACTGCCGACAGAAGTGAAAACTTAAAACTATGAACAAACAGTAATTGTTAGTTTTAGATATCCAAATTAATTGTTCGATCTTAAATTAAAACTTGTAAATCAAAATTATTCAGGCAATAAAAAAAAATAAAAAATCGAATTAAACGAATATAAACTTGATGGGTTCCGGTCGTTTCATTACATAGTTACTGTGGCCTCCTTCCAGCTCCATATCAGACCCTGGATACCATCTAGAGACAAAGTACTCGTCGACGAAGTTTCCACTTCAAAATATTTGAGGACATAGGGTCCTCTACTACGACCTACAAGCCTAACAGTCCCTACAGGCCTTACCCATCATATAGTATGTGATAAATAAATATATAAATATGTTCAGGATATCTGCACCATGCGGTGGTTACAGACGGATAGTAGACAGGATAAACAGGTTTAGGAGAGTACACTCACTGCCAGTCCCGCAGACTCACGAGACTGATCAAAAATGGCTAAAGGTGTCTTGGCCACATTGAGGGGCAATGAGACAAGAATATAATATTCTAATCTGTGGGCCTAGCCAAGTTGCATTCTATGATCGCTAACGCTAATAGAAAACTATTTAAATGTATGGGAATTCGACATCTTTAACCATAGATAAAGAACCTATATTTATCTAAGTCTATAACAATATCTATGACGCTAAGTCACGTGACTTAACGTTAGAGATGTCAAATTTCCATACATTTTAATAGTTTTCTATTAGCGTTAGCGATCATAGAATGCAACTTGGTTAAACCCACTGATTTATTTACAGTATGTTACGGCTTATAAATACTACTTTTTCTTACACACTTATACAAAATCTTTATGTCCTATGCGTGTGAGATGCAACAAAATCACTATTTCAAACTAGGTCGGGATTAGCCGGGCCGAGTGCTGAGTTAATGTCTAAAGGTGACATTGAATAACTACTATTAAAAAAGAAACGATGTGGTTTTTTTCATCAAAGTAAAGTACAATGCTGATGATAGGGTTTCGTATGAGAGAGTTTACACCTATTACCAGACCTGGGGGATTAGAATCGAACGCTTCCCAGACGTTTCGTATACTTCCGTAACCATGAATGCTGTAAAGTATGCCATGCGTTGGAATCATTCAAAATAAATTAAACATGGCAGTATGTCTTTTTCTTTCATAATATTTACTCTGAGATATAAATTAACTGAATGTATATTACACACACAACGCCTGTGCTTACATTTACTTCAAGATATTAGTCTTTATTTACATATTATATCCACATAATTTGTGGAGAAGTTTCTGTATACACATGCATTAACAGTTTCGTAAAAATACGGTAAGAATATTTATTAGGCCTCGATTGTCCCATCATGAATGGACCGGCACCATCAGGGAAGTTTTGGAAAAATAATTTGGGTTCCGCACGAAAAATAAATTCCAGGCAGACGAAGTCGCGAAAAGCAACCAGCACATAATAAATTTCTTGAGCGATCATAAATGGTTATATGAAATATTTTGATTTGTTGTTTAGCTACTTAAACGAACAAATAATTTGTGAAAGTAGCAAAAAAAGCGCTTTACTGGGAGCGGAGATCCTGCTCGCAGTAAAGCTCTCTACTTCCACTTTCACAAGTAATCTGTTCTTTAAAATATACGAAGATTTCATCCATCCATCCATCCATCAGCCTTTTATAGTCCACTGCTGGACATAGGCCTCCCCAAGAATGGGGGATAGTGCCGTAATCACCACACTTGGCAGGCAGGTTGGCAATCGCAGTGGATGTTGTTAATACTCGAAGGAGTGCTGCTGCCCACTCCCACGGTATTCCCTCAGTCGGCTCTTAAGACTCCCATGGGTGGAGAGGGGTGGGACAATTCTAAAGCCGGCCCCACACGGCATGAATATTGCTTATGCCTGGTTTATATCTACATTATCCTTGCTGATATTATCAATGCGAAAATGCGTGTAACAAACACACGCTTTCAAGCCATAATTACTAAACCGATTGTTACAAATTTTTTAATAAATATAGTTTCGAACGTAGAAAAGGTCATAGACTGCTTCTTATTCCCGAAATATGGATAGTTTTTGTGTGGAATAGCAACTTTGGCATTAAGATGCCGTATTTATACTCTGATGTCCACGCGGACGGAGTCGCGGGCAGAATTTAGTAGAGCATAACGTAAAACCATCAATAATTTATGATCATTGTATTGGGCACTTTATTTATGATATCGTATTTCTACGTCATTGCCAATTAACTACAATACTTTTATAGTTGGCGGGCGATGGTGATGATGGTGAGTGTAGTAATGCACACAGATGTATTCACACAGTCTTTAATTCCCGCACGATTACAAATGTACAATTTTTTACAGTAACAGTTTTAAGATAGAAGGGGTAAGAAATATATATATAGCACAAGCGATAGCGTAGAAGGTAAGTACAGAGGTAAGCTAGAATAAGATCGCGCACAGATTAGTCAAAGCGACGGAAGCGACAAGAGACACAGGCTTCGCGTGGGACGTCTGTTTTGCCACTAGCGGCGCGGGCGCATCGGATCAGCTGGCTGCGGTACGGTGTGCGGGAGGATAGGAAATGCGTGTTTCCAATGAACCATAAGTTTATTGTGTAAATATTTTGTAGTGTGTAATATATAAGATGGTGTATATAGGTATGTATATAGGAAGTAGGTATATGAAGTTGTGAGTTGTGTGAATATAAAGTTTTATATAATTATATATAGATAAATATTATATGTGTGTAATAAATAATTATATTAATATGTACATAATATAATACAAGCAGCCTACATCACTCCCCCCCCAGAGACCTAGGGTCGATAGTAGTCGGGGAACCGAACTCTGCGACCTGAACGGGTAGTTTTGACGCTCTGCTGGTCTGGACTACTAGTCTGGCTATGGTTGGTATCGGGGTTGGAAGCAGGTTCCGAAGTAGGGATACAGATAGGAGGGGAGGGGAATGGGTCAGCAAGTATATAGGCCGGCTTAAGACGGTCTATAGATACTGTGACACTCTTACCTTTAAAAAGTATTTTAAAAACTTTGTCCCCATATTTAAGCACTTCGTGAGGACCAGAGTAAGGAGGTTGTAAAGAACCTCGTGATGTGTCGTCCCTTAAAAATACGTGGCTTGATGATGTCAGATCCTTAAAAACGAATATTTTGTCCTTATTATGGCGAGATGCTGGAGATGGACGTAGTTTTTGTGCGAAATGGCGTAACCGACTGGTGAAATCCGACAAATCGGTAGAACTTGCGACAGTTGCCTGGAAAAATTCACCGGGAAGCCGTAAAGGTTCACCATAAACTAACTCGGCTGATGAAGCCTTTAAGTCCTCCTTGTACGATGCTCTAATTCCTAATAGGACTAGTGGTAAAATGTCACACCAATTGGAGTCTGCATGGCACATAATGGCCGCTTTTAGCTGACGGTGGAACCGTTCCACCAAGCCATTGCACGCCGGATGGTACGCGGTAGTACGGCGATGTTTAAATCCTGTCACTTTTCCTAGGTACTGGAAAAGTGTGGATTCAAATTGCCGGCCGCGGTCCGTGACGATATCCGTAGGACATCCATATCTGGATATCCACGATATCAGCGCCTTGCCAACGGTTTCCGCAGTTATATCCATCATCGGCATGACTTCTGGCCAGCGGGTGAAACGGTCCACCACAGTCAAGCAGTAACGGTAGCCTTGTGATGGTGGTAGTGGGCCTATAATATCCACATGGATGAAGGCGAAACGAGCGCGGGGTAAATCGAATGTACCCATGGGTGCAGAAACATGGCGATTCACCTTGGCGCGTTGACAAGCTAAACACTTGCGGGACCACTCACGACAGTCTTTTCGCATGCCAGGCCAGACAAAACGCTCAGATACTAGCCTTGTACTTGCTATAGCGCCTGGATGGCTGAAGTTGTGGAGTCTGTCGAAAAGAGGTTTCCTAAAGGGCTTAGTCACAAAAGGACGTGGTTGCGAAGTACTTATATCGCAATAAAGTTCTGAATTGCTGCCAGGGATTTTGAGCTTTTCTAGGTGGAGCGAAAATTCACCACGGATGTACTGTAGAAGCTCCTGATCATTAGCCTGAGAGTCGGCTAGCTGATCGAGATCAATTGGCATCTGCAGTTCATCGATCCGTGAGAGCGTATCGGCTACGACATTGTCTTTGCCGGATATATGACGGATATCTGTTGTGAACTGAGAGATAAAATCTAAATGGCGGTATTGACGAGGCGAACAGTTAGACTTTCTTTCATGAAAGGCATAAGTGATCGGCTTATGGTCAGTGAACACAATGAAGTGTCTAGCCTCCAACATGTGGCGAAAGTATTTTATACTTTCGTATATCGCCAGAAGTTCGCGATCATATGGTGAATATTTTTGCTGGCAGGGGTTAAATTTTCGCGAGAAAAACGCGAGTGGCTGCCAATGACCGTCTTTAAGCTGCTGTAATACTGCACCCATTGCAGAGTCAGATGCGTCAGTGACTAACGCCAGCTTAGCATCACTGTCTGGATGAGCGAGTAGTGCAGCATTAGCAAGGCTCTTCTTACACTGGTTAAAGGCAACTAGTATCTCTCCAGATACATCAACTGGTTGTGAGGCTTTCGCTGCACCAGCGAGTAAGGCATTGAGAGGGCCTTGAATCACGGCTGCGTTGGGTAAAAAGCGCCTGTAAAAATTCAACATGCCCAAGAAACGCCTCAGCTCTCTGATGGTCTTCGGAGCTGGAAACTCTGTGATTGCCTGGACCTTTGACTCAAGAGGTTTAGTGCCAGATGCAGATATGGTGTAACCGAGAAAGGTTACTTCGCTAACTCCAAAAACGCATTTTGATGTGTTTATGAGAATGCCATATTCCTTCATTCTCTGGAATAGTTGCCTAAGATGACCTTCGTGCTGTTCCTCGTCTTGTGAGAAGCAAAGAAAATCATCACAGTATGGGTACACAAAATCTAAGCCTCTAGTCATCTCATCTACAAATCTTTGAAATGTTTGGCCTGCGTTTCTCAAACCAAACGTCATGGACGGGAATTCATACAGACCAAAAGGGGTGGTGATGGCCGTCTTCTGGATGTCGCCTTCGAAGACAGGGATCTGGTTATAGGCCTTCACCAGGTCTATTGTACTGAAGACCTTGCAGCCAGCTATACTGTGGGCAAAGTCATGGATATGCCTAATAGGATATCGGTCAGGAATAGTCCGTGCATTAAGCATACGATAATCGCCGCATGGTCTCCAGCCGTTATCTTTTTTAGGAGCTAAATGCAGGGGAGAAGCCCAAGGGCTCTCTGAGGGACGTGCAGTACCATTACTAAGCATAAGCTCGATTTCACTCTTAGCTATTTTGAGCTTATCGGGGGCGAGCCTGCGGGGTGTACAGTGTATGGGAGGGCCGGGCGTTGTGCGAATATGATGTACTGTATTGTGCTTTGGTGTAAATGGAGTGCCTGAAGGGCGAGTAATCTCGGGATACTTACTTAGTAGGATATGGTACCTGCTATCACCCGTTGCGACCTTAACAGAACACACATTAGTTTTAGCAATATAAGCACTAGAATACAAAGTTGTAGTATTATCGATAAGGCGTTGATTGCGAACATCTACTACAAGATTATAGAAAGCAAGGAAATCAACACCAATAATAGCTTTTGTAACATCAGCTACTGTAAAACGCCATGGAAAATTTCTTCTTAACCCTAAATTTAATTTTAAATTAATGCTACCAAAAGTGTCTATAGGAGATCCGTTGGCCGCACATAACTGAAATTCAGTTTTTGGACGTCGCTCACGGAGTGCACTACGCGGGAAGACACATAGATCACTGCCGGTGTCCACTAGAAATCTTGTGTTCGTGGAGCGATCAGCGACGAAAAGGCGACCTGAAGATATCGGGCAGTCGTCAGTCGCCATCAGCGACTGCCTGTGGCTTTTCCCGATTTGCCATAGTCACACGGAGTTAAGCACTGCTGAGCTTTTGAACCAAATCTGGAGTGGTACCAACATGTAGGGTACTTGCGGTAGCTTGAGTTCGATCGGGACCTTGGATGTGAGGGTGATCGACGTCGTTGGGGCCTAGAACGGTTGCGTTGGTGGTTCGATGCACGTGATTGCTCATCAATCTTGAGCGCAAGACGTTCCACCATCTTCCTTAGTTCGGCAATCTCACTAGCTGCGCTGTTAGAAACTGGGGCAGCTGCAGACGTCGATGCCACTACAGGTGGTGAGGTCAGCTCGTGAATACGATCAGCTAAGTCAGCTAGCTGCTCCATTGAATGTGAGGGCTGTGATGCCAACACCGTCTGAATACCAATCGGTAGTTGGTTGCTCCATATCTGCTTCACTATATCATCAGCAGCGGACGGTCCAGCTAAGTCTTCTAGGTGACGTAAAAACTGAGATGGTTTACGATCACCGAGCTTCTCTTGTGTGAGCAGTTGCTTCACCTTCATTTCGCGCGAAGCCGATAGACGTCGAAGGAGCTCGGACTTGATCTTCTCGTACCGGTGCTTGACAGGAGGATGCAGTATAATATCCTTCACGGTTTTTGCGTGCTGTATGTCAAGATGGGTGGCTACACTGCTAAATTTGACAGAATCGTCTGTAATATTAAGACTGTCAAATTGACTCTCGAGAAGCGCGAACCATAGTTCCGGATCCTCAGTGGAAAATGTAGGCACTTTTAGTTTTATTAACCGGGCACGAGATTCGGACGACGATTCACGTCGGTCAGTGGAAACGCGCATTTTTTTTGCTCGACGCGTGGTGACGTTGTCGGGTTTTGAGTCGACCGTTTTCACCGATTCACTACTATCACTCATTTTTATAATAATGTTCTATACGGGGTCACCAGTTATAGTTGGCGGGCGATGGTGATGATGGTGAGTGTAGTAATGCACACAGATGTATTCACACAGTCTTTAATTCCCGCACGATTACAAATGTACAATTTTTTACAGTAACAGTTTTAAGATAGAAGGGGTAAGAAATATATATATAGCACAAGCGATAGCGTAGAAGGTAAGTACAGAGGTAAGCTAGAATAAGATCGCGCACAGATTAGTCAAAGCGACGGAAGCGACAAGAGACACAGGCTTCGCGTGGGACGTCTGTTTTGCCACTAGCGGCGCGGGCGCATCGGATCAGCTGGCTGCGGTACGGTGTGCGGGAGGATAGGAAATGCGTGTTTCCAATGAACCATAAGTTTATTGTGTAAATATTTTGTAGTGTGTAATATATAAGATGGTGTATATAGGTATGTATATAGGAAGTAGGTATATGAAGTTGTGAGTTGTGTGAATATAAAGTTTTATATAATTATATATAGATAAATATTATATGTGTGTAATAAATAATTATATTAATATGTACATAATATAATACAAGCAGCCTACACTTTGAACAGGTAATCTACTATATTTTGTATGATATGTTTCAATTAGAGATGGGCCAGCCATAATGTGATTTGAGCGGAATACGAACTTCGGCTGAACAATTAGTAAAAATCCAAAACTCATCAAGTAACAAGTCATGTTTTGTGTGGTAAAAGGCCGGCCCCACACATTACATAAATATAATACTGTAACATTTTGCATGGTGGCGTTTTTTTTTCTACAACCTATAACCGTCACAGTGTGGGGCACGAGTCATTTCGATAGTCGAACACGCTGGCTCAGTGCGGGCTTTACAAAATGTCTAGAAAATATTGGCTAGGTTTGCAAGTTTTCTCATGATTTTTTCACGGAGTAGTAATATAATTCGTTAACAGACACACATATTATTTATTAATATAAATTCCGAAAATTCACAATTGTATTTGTTTTGAAGCGTTTACCTTAGACTGGGGATTGACTCGATACCGCTGTCTTTGCAGTCTTGGCAAAAGGCTAGTACTGCACTACCACTGAAGGAATGTAATATAGTTCCGGTGGTCCGCCAACACAGGTGGAGAGACGGCATACGGCGGGCTTATTTAGTGTTTTTTCACGATGTAATCTAATAGAGTTATCATATCAGTCCCTATGACAATGATAATATAGCTTTAGCCCATGATTAACCTTTAAAAAAATTCCAGTCTATTTATAGTAGTAAAATTAAGAATAAGAATGGGCGTCTAAATATAATAAAATATATAGGTACATAAATAGTATCATGCCTGTATACACGAATGGGTAGGCAAAGGCATTACTCGCCCACCGTTCGCCAACTATCTATGTTCAGTACCACGTAATACAACGAGCTTATCGCCGCGTACCGGGCATATTTCCAAACTCCGGGCTGCTAATGAGAATCTTTCTTTTAACGAATAAGATCAAAAGCACTGCCCCCGGGATCCCAACCCGGTGTTGGACCCGAGACCTCATGATCAGCTGTCGAAATATATATTAAAATACTCGTAGGTATATATTCTTGTGATTTTTTACATAAACACGAAGCTTTAATTAGTTTGTGTTTAATATTAAAATTTCGTTTTACCCAAGGCTCGGATTCAAAGCTGCCGGCAAAATTAACGTTCAATTATTAAGATTTGAGTCCTCAAATGAAAAAATATGCTTAAATTAATACCTAATGGTTAAATACAGTACAAATTATTTGCAAAATGTGGAAAAAAAGAACAAAAAAGAACTTTAGTGCGAGCAGGATTCATACCTGCATCCATTCCAATCCGGGGAAGTGCTCTAAGCCGCTAAGCTATCGCACTGGCCGATGGTCATACCCAGTCTCCACATCACATTTGTCTCTACGACCCACTCCACTAGGTGGTAGCTAGGATAGGTGGCATACCACTGAAGGAATGTAATATGGTTCCGGTGGCCCGCCAATAAAGGCGGAGGGACGGTGTGCGGTTAGGAACATTTCTTCCCGCCTTAACAAAAAAAAAACTAAACAAAATGGATAGTTGGCGTGTACCTACTAAAGTTCTCTTTTTCCACATTCATAAATAATTTGTACTTTAAAGTAGCTGAGCATGTCAAATGTTAAAATACAGATCAAAATGGTTAAATACATTTATCCATAAGCCTAGTGACGTCCATTGCTGGAAAAATCCCAGGCTAGTGCCAAAATGGGCGGCACTTTAACAACGAGTAGACCGTTGGTTGACCTACCTGGTGGGAGGTAATCGTACCCTACGCCGTCGAATAGGTGGTCATCACTTAGGGACATTTATTGCTCATGACTTGTTAGCTCGTTGAGTGATATTGCTTACCCATTACCAGGTCAGCGTGCCTCGGACCTGGGTAAACTGGGAATATCTATTGTAGATGCGAAGAGTGTTATCGGTCTACTGTATCTCCATAGGTAGGTATTTTATTGTTGCGAGGAAAAAGATCTAACAAAAACAAAGGGGAGCTGCACGACCACTTACCTTAGCCCTGGAACCGGTCAGGCGCGTTCTTCCCTTCGTATATGAGGTCTCGATCTTCTGCGGTTCTTCGATATTAGTGGACGAAGGCGTACTGAGGTAGCACTTGCTCCAGGAAATGCGGTGGCGTATAAAAACTCCTCGATAGCACAGAGTTTAGTATCCGTGACTGGGCGCAACCGGTGGTGGTCCAGTATTAGTACTCGCAGCCGCGCAGTCAGTTTATAAAGATAAAAGTAAGAATACCTACATTTATAAATATTAGAAAAAAAAAAAGAAATTAGCACCGAATAGATTCGGCGCGAACATCTATCTATACTATTATAAAGCTAATAATTGTATTAGGCTATTTATAAATACATCTCACATCATATTTTTTGTAGAACTTAATGTATGTTTGTCTGTTTATTTATTCGCATACTACGCAAATAATTATCATTTGGTAGTTTTTAATAGATTAGGATTTTGATAAAAGCTCTTATTTAGGGGTCTATAAACACAAAACATTTTTTTTAGAAATTACGACTGTTTGTCTGTCCGCACATCACTTAAAAATAACTGAATGGGTTTTGATATAAGCTTAAAAACTGGTATACGTTTTATCCCGTTACTATATGGACAATTTGAGATATAATTTAAAAGCTTAAACAAAGGCTAGTGTTTAAATAAAAGCGAAGAAAGCGAAGGAAAATGTAATTATTTTTCAGACGAAAACACTCACATATAACACCTATACATAATCTTTTCTAACGCTAAGCTGATATTATTTTGTGGGGATTTCTTGGCAAGAAGCAATTTTGTAAGGTACCTGAGGAATAATGAAATCTGCTGCAACATGTTTCGTTGCTGCAGATTTCAGTGTATATAGCGCTATCTTTGTTGTTTTTCATAATTCGAAAGTATCTCGGGATACTATGGCTAATAAAATCGATATAAATTGACTGTACCAGCAAACAAAGTTGTAACTAAAACTTAATTAAAGTTCTACTCCGGTTACAATGAAAACTCGCTTAAATGTACAACCTCTTTTCTTAGTATACGATTTGTGATTTTGATTGCTTGCAATTAAAACTGGTTTATTTCATTTCATGCCGTATCCATAAATTAAAAAGTTTGACAGTTAAGCGCCAAAACATTTTTGTAAACCTACATTTTAGCATAAATTCGCTATGTTGATTTTCTATAATTTCAATACTCCACATTATTGACACTCGCATAATAAATATGATGAGATGAATATAATGAGGTTTTTATCATTCATGACATATCTTCAAAGTCGGTTCAGCTGTGTGTAGTTACAATAGAATATAGGCATGGATATACCCACAAACAGGTCAAACACATAACCGTCCTTTTTTGGCTTCGCTTCGGTCAAGTAAAAAATTAAGAACCTTTAGACAGATTTCCTCACAATGTTTTTCTTAACCGAACAGTGCTATAATTTGTAAACCAAAACCTCACAATAAAAAAAATGAGGCCTCAGGGATCGCACTCGATATAATTTGCTGTGCAGTCCTTAGCCTTACAATTCGGCTATCACAACTATATGAGGTATGGACCATGTAACTTGTTATTTGACAGTAGTTAATTGTATTTTACACGCATTTTTTTCTAACACAAACCTCATTTATTGTTCATAAAACGAACTGTCACTGGCGCTATAGTTGAGTTTTCTAGAACTCTCGTATATTGCTGTAAAGAAAGTAATAAATTAGGCGGAGTTCTATGATACGCAATTTACAGCTATAGAAACAGCGACCACAAAGGTACAATGTCTATTGGTGACACCGCCCTTTTTGACATTGACATATTTTATACACGATATACTAAATATTATATCTTGTGGTTTGAACAGCACAAAATTGAAGAACATGAAAATTATACCCTATTTTTAAATTTTAAACCATTCTCTACCACTTCTTTTTTTTCTGTTAAGGCGGATTTTTTTATGTCGTTTGGGGCAACGCACAGCGTAGTGTGGGGAACGCACAACGCACAACGAAATCTACTGCTGAACCTAAATATTTTTGCTGAAATTGGCCAAAACTGAAATCGAATCTCTGATCGACATCTCCGTGCAGCTGTGTTTTGTTTGATTTTGGTTAAAACCGAAATTAGATATTTTATTTTGATGTTGTATATATTTTAACCACTTGACGTGCTTAGTCGTATAACTAAACATAAAGTGCGAAAATGTAAAATCAAAAACGAATCACGACTTGCTCGTTTAACTGAAGTTTTCTGAAACAGAAACTAAAACCAAGCCTTTTGTTGGCTATTATTTAGAACCCTTTTAAATAAATATGATGACTCTGATCTGAATCTGTGCCAAATTCCATTCAAATTGAAACCGTTTTTCCTTTTATGAGTAACAAACATTCAAACATTCAAACTTTCACATTTATAACATTAGCAGGATTTTAATAGAATTGACTTGGATACATCAAAATCAAAAATATAATTGATTAAATGCCGCGTCTATATTTCTCAACCCTGTCATCACACCCGCGTAGCGGAGTACTAGCACTACGACGTAGAGCGCCCGTAGCGGCAGTTGTCGGTCGTTTGTTACAGGGGGTGCTCGCTACGACTACCAACGGTTCGCATTCGTTCGAAGTAATGCAACTTTAAAATAGATTGTATAAAAGTGGTTGTGACTGTAATATAGTTTTTGAACATTGGTGTTTTAAAATTTGACTAATAAAATAGTAAATAATAAGTAACACTGATATAGTTTATTAAATATATTCTAGTGTTCATTGTGAACTGTTCATTTTATTGAAAAAATGAGAACTTTTTCGCCAAAAGAGAGAAATGTTTAGGTAAGTAAATCTTATAGTGAATTAAAATGGCAATAAATAGTTATATATTTGAAAAATGAATATTATGATCATCTTATTATTTTGTCATTTGGTTCGTTAGTTTAATTTTAATTAATTAGAAAATAAAACATCAAAATGATATAATTACTATTAGTGTACAGGCACTTCTAGGTTTCTTTTTTAAAAGAATCTTAGTTAGTGTTATAAGAAGAACATTTTGTAACTGTGAATTCTTACCGAATTTCCTTAAATAATATAAAGTAACAGCACTAAACGCACCTGTCTGTTTTTCCACTTACTTCTTCTAAGCCGCGCAATGGATTTCGAAATGTTTTAACATCATTTAGAATTTTTACAAGGAACGTTAGTAAGTATGTATAAAAATACTAAGAAGGAAAGTGGGAAGGTTAATAGTACTCGTAATTTATAACGTAAAGATAAATCATAATATTTGTAACAAAATTATTCTTTCAGCAGTAAACTGATAGAGACATAGTGTCTTTTGAAAAATATTTTTTATTTAACACACAAGAAAACAGTTTTTGAAACAATACATAATATATTCTATTAAATAGATAAAAAATAAATTATTAAAAAGAAAAATATATTTGTTTTTCATTGTTTTGGAAATAATATTAACCGTTAGAAATTTTATTACTTTTGCAGGCACTTCTTTTAATGAAAAAAATATTTTATCGTAATTTATATTCTTTATATTTTTTCTTTACAATACACACACACACACACACGTACCCCATTTTAAAGGGCATTCTAGAATTGAAAAAATACTACGAATAAAGTCAAGGTAGGCGTTAACAAAGACGAAAGTTTTAGAACTGGGCAGGGTTAATCGAAAGCAAATAGCGGATAGACATCGGTTTGTTCTAAATCCCCTTTTACGATGCCTTAGGGAAGTACCCCTACAGTACGTCTACAACCAGACCAAAATGAACACCTGCCGTACATAGAATATTTAAAGTAATTAACTATTCTACATGCTGTGATAAATTTTGAATGTTTGCGAGGCACTATTTCACTATTTAACGTGTAGAAGTTTTATTCATTGTATTGAAATGATAAATAAACAACGCCTTTTTATTTTTAACAATTAATGTAGATTTAATTTACACTTTATTTAATTCTCAGTAACAGTCCGGAGTTTGGAAATGTGCCCGGTAGACGTCAATAGGCTCGCCCCCTATTACGTGGGACTTAAACATAGCTGGCGAGTCGTGGGTGTGTAATACACCTCTGCCTACCCCTTCGGGGAATACAGGCGTGATACTATGTTTGTTTTTTATTTAAATATATAATTATGAGAACCATAATTATGTCCATCTTTTTACACGTTTTATAACTTATATAGAAGAACAATTAATTACTGATAAACGTTTTATTGTTATACACACATTGAATAATAATGTTGGTATCTTAGAATAATAACGCTTCAAACATATATTACGTTTTTAAGTGTAAACAATTTATATCATGAAATTTGTAACCATATCAAGCTTTTCGATTACATTGGGGCTGTAAGTTCTGAAAATTACTGTTTCAGCAGCGTTAAAAATGTAAAATAACATGTAGTAAAAAAGACTAAGAAAATATATATCTATATGCTATAATATTATTATGGTTTATTATATCAAAAGTTAAAATACCTAAACTAAGAAACTTGGCTTTCGCAATCAGATTTGGAAAAATGTGACACATATACATGGACTTTTATTCTTTTTATTCCAAAATGTAATAACCGTTACAAAATATGTGTACGGAAATTTATTATTTTAAGTAATAATGGAACTTAAAGCCACTCAATCATCATTCTTCCTTGCGTCAAAGACGAAAATTACGATCTAAGACTGTTTAAGCTTATTGGAAACTAATAATTATAACATTTTTATATTTATAGCAATTACATAATTTATCTCTGCTCCTATAAACAGTGTCGCCTATTTAATTATAACCAGAGCTGTCTCTATACATTGGCTTTTTTGGGCGTCTCTAAACCGAAAACCAATATAAATCTTTACTATTTGACATTTTTCTCACATTAGTCTCTAAAAAATCGCGTCATCAAATAGTATGAATTTTAATTGCAAAATTAAACTTACTATTTCGGTTTAATGCATGTAAATGCTTCCGATAGATGGCGTTGGTCGTAAAGACAAATGTGATAAGGAGATTGGGATGGTCGAAAGACCTGTACTATAGCTCAGTGGCTTAGAGCACTTCCCCGGATTGGAAAAGACGCGGGTTCGATTCCCGCTAGTACAAAAAAATCTCTTTTTCCTTATTCGCAAATAATTTGTACTTTAAAAAGTGGCGTAGCATGTCAAATGCTAAAAAATATAGTTCAAAAATTAGTAGGATTACTGTCTGGATATAAAAAAGTATCACTAGTGTCTATCGGATTTATACGTTATGATTTTTTATACGCTATGTAGTAATCTGCATCAACTTAGAAATTTATGACAGGTAAAGCTGTGAAATGATATACCCTCCTAATAATTATTAGGATCTTTTTGAAAGGCAATTCAAATTCAATCAGTCCTAAATTCTGTTTTCAATAGCGATGGACTAAATACTCTCAACACTTTTTTGATAACATATTATTGTTTTAACACCAAGCATAACGGCACCTGGAGCGTTGTTATAATATTTAACGCGTGTATCTACTATTTTTTCGCTTAGTGTGACTCTTAATTGTAATAATTAAGCTTGGAATGAAATATCAGAATAAAAATGTATGCAAGTACAACAGATAAGTGGCATGGGTGTGAACTAGAGATTGGGTATCACCATCAAGTGACTGCGATAGCCTAGCGGTCTAAAGCACTTTCCCCGATTATAATTTAAAATTATTTGTGGAATGATAATTTTAAGTAATGTAAATTAATATTTACGGGAACTGAGATACTGTTGTTTCCATGTATATATTAAATCTATGGTTATTTCTTACCTTTATGTGCGTGGATTTCGTTATCATTACGTATACGACATAGAATATAAATCTCAGTCTATTCGACATATAAACAGCGATATTACTCACATAACAAATAGTAAATTGATGCTATAAACATCGTGCCTAGTTTATTTCGTCTGTATGTTTTATGCCATCTACTAAATATAGGCCTAGACTTTTACGCTCATACATCTAGATAATCTTTTTGGTATTTACTTTTAAAATCCGCGGTAGTTTGCGGTAGGTAAAATAATAAATTATTACTAGTTAGTTCAAATTAAAAAAAAATACTATCCTTTGCCCGCTAGTTAGCTTTTAGGTTATATTTTATGATCCAGATGTAGCATCGGGATAAGACGTAGATATACTTGTATCATTTTTCAAATCTATAAAGACAATCAAACAAAAAAGATTACGTGATGTGTGGACCAACAAACAAAAAAATGGATTTATGTTCAGACAAGCCTAAATAGCTTAATGCAATTATTTTATTACTGACTTCCAAAAAGGAGGAGGTTCTATGTTCGTCTGTATGTATTTTTTTGTGTATGTTCATCGATACTTTTGCCAATTGTGAATCGATTAAAAAAAATATTTTTTTATTTCAAAATGGCATACTCCCGAGGTGGTCCCATTATCATCAAGTCAGGATCTGATGATAGAACCTCAAGGATATTAAGGAAAAACTAACTAACACTGTAATAAAATCTTAGAAGTCAATTTTCACCCACTTCCCTTTTTCCGATTGAGCTGAAATTTTGCATACTTATGTAAATTTAGTAACAGTGCAATAATACTATTGAGCTAATCTGATGATGGAGTAAGGAGGTGGATAGTGGAACTCCTCAACGGTGACCAACAAAGCCACGAAATTTTGTAAATGGAGACTTGTTTTGCACTAAAAAGGGTAAAATAAATTTAAAATAAACCGACTTCAAAACCATAAATTGGCACTCAAAAGCGAAAAATAAATTAATAAAATACCCACTCATCTATTTTGAAGTCGTGGTACCGACAAGGCAAGTAGGTAGTAGAAAGATACTATATATGTAGTAAATAGGTAGATACTTGTAGGTAGTCCATCCATCCATCCATCAGCCTTTTAACGTCCACTGCTGGACATAGGCCTCCCCAAGAGAACGCCACAGCGAACGGTCCTGTGCTGACCGCATCCAATCCCCGCAGCTTTGACCAGATCATCGGTCCATCTGGTGGGGGGCCGTCCTACGCTGCGCCGTCCGATACGTGGTCGCCACTCGAGAACCTTTCGTCCCCAACGGTTATCGGTTCGTTGAGCGATGTGGCCTGCCCATTGCCACTTCAGCATGGCAACCCGGCGGGCTATGTCGGTCACTCTCGTTCTCCTACGGATCTCCGTATTACGGATTCGATCACGTGGGGAAATACCAAGCATAGCCCGCTCCATGGCCCGCTGAGTGACTTTGAGCCTTGATATGAGGCCAACATTCAGAGACCACGTCTCTGTTCCATATGTCATCACTGGTAACACGCACTGGTCGTAGACCTTCGTTTTCAGACACTGCGGAATATTGGACGAGAAGATCTTCCGAACGCTGCCCAGCCGAGTTGGATTCGTCGATTGACCTCTTTCTCGAAGTTGTGCCTACCTAACTGGACAGTTTGTCCCAGGTAGACATAATGGTCGACAACTTCGAGAAGCGCACTCCCGACTAGGACCGGTGCTGAAATGACATGGACATTAGACATGACTTTCGTCTTGTCCATGTTCATTTTGAGACCCACTAGTCGGGAAACCCTGCTGAGATCATTGAGCATGGTGCCAAGGTCCTCCAGAGATTCTGCCATGACTACGATGTCGTCGGCATATCGAAGGTGAGTGATGTATTCGCCATTGATGTTGATGCCGAATCCGGTCCAGTCCAAGAGCTTGAAGACATCTTCCAATGCAGCGGTGAAGAGTACGCGGGGACATAACGTCTCCCTGTCTAACACCTCTCTGCAGTTGGATCGGTCCCGTACTCTTGTCCTGAACACGGACTGACATGGTGGCGTTTCTATACAAGCACTTCAGCACTTCGATGTACCGATTGTCAATTTGGCACCGCTGAAGGGACTGCAGCACCGCCCAAGTTTCGATCGAATCGAAGGCTTTCTCATAGTCCACAAACACCAGACACAGAGGCCGATTGTATTCTTCGGTTTTCTGTATAATCTGGCGTAGCATGTGAATGTGGTCTATGGTACTATAGCCTTTTCGGAAACCGGCTTGTTCGGGAGGCTGGAAGTCGTCAAGCCTGCGCGTGAGTCGATTTGTAATGACCCTCGAAAACAACTTATAGACGTGGCTCAAGAGCGAGATGGGTCTATAGTTCTTCAAGAGGGTTCTGTCACCTTTCTTGAAGAACAGCACCACCACGCTTCTGGTCCATGACTCTGGAACGTCGCCCCCGAGAACGACGGAATTGAACAGCCTCTGAAGAGCTTTTAAGACCGGCTTTCCGCCTGCTCTCAGAAGCTCTGTGGTGATTCCGTCGTCTCCCGGTGCCTTTCCGTTCTTTAGTTGTTTGAGAGCCATTCTGATCTCGTACAGGCTGACGTCCGGGATATCTTCGGTAAAGTGCCGAGTTAGCTTGGATCTGGGGTCTTGGACCAAGCCAACAGCAGGGCTCTGGGATCTGTACAATTGTCCATAGAACTGCTGGACCTCTCCCAAGATCTCATCTCGAGAAGAAATGATAGTGCCGTTGTTGGTCCTCAGTTTAGTCAACTGACTTTGGCCAACAAACAGATCTCTTGCAAACACTTTCGAGCCTTGGTTCCGCTCTATCGCCTCTTTAATACGGGTAGTATTAAATTGGCGAATATCGTGCCGCACAGCCTTGGAGATCTGTTTGTTTAACCGCCTTAGGCAGGACCAATCGGCTGAGGACTGGACTATCATTTCTTTTCTCCTCTCCATGAAGTTGAGAGTATGGTCCGAGAGTTTACGGTTCCTACTGACGCGACGGGCCTTGAAGTAAGTCGCCGCGTGGACAGTTTGCACGCACCTGCTGTTCATATCGCTAGCTGATTCACACTCATCTAGACATTGGAAGCGATTTTGTAGTTCGAGCTGAAAGCTCTCGGGGTTCTGGTATTGGGCAGGTGTTGGTCGGAGCGTAGACTTCATCAAACGCGACCTCTCGATTTTTATTCTAATATTCAAGATGCCCCTGACTAGTCGGTGATCACTCCCAGTTTTAATCCTGCTGATCACTGAGACATTGAATATGTGTCGTTTGTCCGACAGGATGAAGTCAATCTCGTTTTTCACTGAACCATCAGGGCTAATCCAGGTCCATGTTCGCTGGGGCTGCTTCCTGAAGAAGGAATTCATCATGAAGAGGCCTTCCTTCTCGAGAAAATCAGCCAGCATCTGGCCCCTGTGGTTCCTCTGCCCAAATCCATAGTGCCCCACCTTCAGCTCATCGTCTGCCCTTTTGCCTAGTTTCGCGTTAAAGTCTCCCATAACCACCGTGAAATAGGTTTAAGACAAGTGGATGGCCTTCGAGATGTCCTCATATATGGCCTCCACCTCGTCATCGGAGTGTGTCGAGGTCGGTGCGTAAACCTGTATGACCTTCAACGAATACCGGTTTGTTATTCTGAGTATAAGGTACGCTACCCTACTCGACACACTTTCAATCCTCTCCACGTTGCCTACGAGAGACCTGCGAACGATAAACCCGACACCCCCTTGGGACTGGTGGTCGCCCTCCCGGTGGAAGAGCAAGTTCCCGGACTGGAGGATTGTCATGCCCTCACCCTCTCTTCGGACTTCTGACAACCCTATAATGTCCCAGTGGATCTTGCTCAATTCCTCTTCCAGCTCGGTGATTCTCTCGTCGGTCCGAAGTGTCCGAACGTTGTGCATTACCAGGGCCAGAGGTCGTTGTTTATGGTAGCCTATCCGCGACCGGAGATTCTTCGCACCCCCTGCTCCGCCGTTACCGGGGCCGCTACCGTTAGGCCACGGAATAGCGGAGCTGTCGTGACTGAGGGCCGTTTTTTGTTGGGTGCTCATTATTTGGGGGATATTGCCGTAATCGCCACGCTTGGCAGGCGGGTTGGCGATTGCAGTGGATGTTATTAATACTCGAGGAAGTGCTGCTGCCCACTCCCCCGGTATTCCCTCAGTCGGCTCTTACGACTCCCATGGGTGGAGAGGGGGTGGGACAATTCTAAAGCCGGCCCCACACGGCAAATATGTAGGTAGTATCTATTTTCTTTTATTTTGAAGTAGTATTTTTAACTTATATGCCGTGTGGGGCCGGCTTTAGAATTGTCCCACCCCTATCTACCCACGGGAGTCGTAAGAGCTGACTGAGGGAGTACCAAGGGAGTGGGCAGCAGCACTCCCTCGAGTATTAACGGAATCCACTGCGATCGCCAACCCGCCTGCAAAGCGTGGCGATTACGGCATTATCCCCCATAATGAGCACACAAAAAAAAAGGATGCAGTCGGCACAGGACTGCTCGTTGTGGCGTTCCTTGGGGAGGCCTAAGTCCAGCAGTGGACGTCGAAAGGCTGATGGATGGATGGATGGATAGTATTTTTAAATAATTAATTTTGAATAGATACTCCTTTTCATATATAATAGTAAATAGGAATGTCAATTTAAAAAGGGCTTATTATCTTTTGGCTTATGATTATTTAGTGGAGTTCGAACCCAATTCCATATTCTCAAAGATTTTCTACGATATTATGCTCGTTTAAAACAGCTTAGTTTCTCTACAAATGTATTTACAAAAAAAAATATTCTGTTCAGCATCAAAGAGTTAAATTACTCTCTGAATATTTTTGTCAGTTCAATCCACATTAACATTCATGAAGAAATAAGCCGTTTTCAAAAGACTCCATAATGATCAATCCCGGGAATCCTATAGCTTATTTTTATAATGAAAGTTGTATAATATACATTATTTATTTTAATTTTATATGTGTATATATATTAAGTACTTGACATGCTCGGCCTTCTACTAGAATAAGTGTGAAAATGAGAAATAGAAAATGATAGCCACGAGCACTATTTGGACATGCGTCGCCTGCATTTCGCGGGTTTGAATCTTTGTCTTTTTTTTTTGTCATGTTTTCGCAGGGTCAACTATTATCGTACCATAATAGCGTAGAAAATTTAAATATATATTTTAATTTTACTCAAATGCATCCATGAGTTTCGTTGCCCGTTGCTCTATTATAGTAACCGGATAATCATGTGACGTCACAGAAGGGTTGAAGGTTAAATTATTGGCGCTCAAAATTGGTCTGCTATGGCAGTGATAAATGGAGGTACGCGCTCAGTAATGTACTCTGCATAATCTGATAATAATTAAATTTTGGAATTATGGTTGCAATTGGCCTTGACGTTTTCAAATGGTTGGTTATGTAGATAATATTATACTAATATAAAGCTGTAACAGAGCTGTGTCTGTACATTTAAAGATATTTGAGAAACCATGACTGTATTAGGCTATATAGGCGTGTCTAAACACAATACAATTTTTTTTAGGTTTTGTGTTTTTGTTTCTTCGTGCATAACGCAAAAATTACTGAATGGATTTTAATGCAACTTTTTTATTTGATACCTCTTGATTAGATTTAAAAAACTGGTGTACATTTTATCCCGCTATTATATCGGAAACCTGGGATATAACCTAAAAATAAAAATATATAATACTGATTATGTAAATCATATTACTAAGTTTAATTGCACGCCTCATAAATGAAGCGTTGAGGTGGGTTCTACTCCCGGTTGACACGGCACAGCTGATTTTTCAAACTTAAAATCTCTCTATTTATCATATATTGCACTTGTAAAATAATATCTACACACACATATAAAGAACAAACAATATTTTTAACACTCATGATATTTTTGATGCCATTTTTGTTATTTAAACTAGTTAAAAAACTGTTTGAAAAATATCTGGCTTGGACGTCCGTGAGTTGTAGGTAATGTATGCTAACACGATAACGACCAAAATACTTAATTATTCGAGTCTTTTTTTTTTCGTTTATGAATTATTATGACTAGGAATAGAGCCCTATTACTTTTCACGTTCTGATTCGATGTGGTTTAATTGTTATTAAATAAACAAAAAAATACTGAATATTTACGGCATTTACGCTCGACGCGACACTAAAAACAGCGCCTTTCATGAGAACTTTTTACGTACGCGTAACCACAGAGCCACCGGTGGTTTTACTATCGTCAACAGAACGCCGTTCGCCCGGCCGGTACATTGTTTTTTGTTAAAAGAAAGTTCTTACCTTTGCTTGACGAACTGATGATATTTGTCAAGTATAATAACTATTTTATCCATAACAATAATTAAAAATACTAAACACACGTAAATAATAACACACCAACGTTATAAATCACGAAAAAATCATATTTTACATTCCACATTTTTTTTTTTGCGTGGCCTTGGCGTTACGGTGTTTTCACTTAGAACAAAGTATAAAAGTATAAAGCAACTAAGTTAGGAAGATAAATGGTTTAGAGATTTCTTGTTGAACTCATTGATTTTTAAATAAGTCGAAATATTGTCCAAAGTTGCAATTTTCTATTGATAGATGTCGGTGTTTTAAAGTAAAAGAGATATTGACAAATGCAGCCCTAGATGTCGCAAGTGACAATTTTAGATGTATTCAGTTGCTTTTGTATAGGTATATAGAACCACATTATTGCTTTTTTTTGTAAGGAAACTAGCGATGTCATTTTGTTTTCTTACTTGTTTTTTTTTTACAGTTTAATAAATTATTCAATTTTACATCTTTATATATATTATATGCACTTATGCAGGTATATATGTAAACTCATGGATTGTTGTTCTTACTAATTGCCAGATGGCGCCTTGCAAAATGACAGAGATAGACCAATATAGAAGTATTTCTTAAAATTAGCGCTAGATGGCGTATAAGACATGAAACCACATTAGTACTTTTTGAAATTAGCGCTATCTATGTGATTTATTGAAAACTACTTAGTAAAACCAATACATTATTAGGAACTTATCAAATAATCAATTATATTGTGAAAAATGTAGGTTATGAGGCGTGCATTTTTGGATTTTCCAAAATATTTTCAATTATTTTTGTTAAATCCGGATTCGGTATTAAATTTTATTTCAAAAGTTTTACATAAGTACTAAAAAAAATTAATATTAATACAAGTAATTAAACACGAGTCAGTAGTTTCTAGGTTAGCGTGATTACAACAAAAAAAGGATGTTTTTTGTTTCTAATCACCCTGACCCAGAAACTATTGACTCGATTTTAAATACCTATGACATTTATATATTTTTTCTTAACCCTTTATTGTTCGTCTCGGGTCTCCGCCCAGAATGAAAGAGGTTATGTCCATAGTCCTCCACGCTGGTCTAGTGAGAGTGGGCAGACTTAAGTCTGCGCATTTCTTCACAATGCCTTCACTGGGCAGTAGGCAGAGTGCAAATCAGAAATGCGTCTCCCGTGAGAATCCCGAGAGCACTTCTCAGTCTTATGCTACAGCTACATTATCGGGATTTGGTTAAGGTTTGCGTTATCGCGACATGTCTAGGGTTTTTATTTCTGTTTTTGTTAAGGCGGGAAAAATGTTCCTAACTGCACACCCCGTCGTTCGGAACAACGAATAGGGTAGTGTGGGGCCCTCACCCCCTAAATTAAACCCACCGTGGGCCGTCTCTCCGCCTTTATTGGGGGGCCGCCGGCCACCGGAACCATATTACATTCTGTCAGTGGTCAACAATTGTCTGACCTAACAGTTCGTTATAGTGCGAACACGAATGTCTATCGTGGGGCTGCTGTCGGTAAATTGACACACATGAACGGGTTCTGTCACGGTAAGCTTCGCTCACGTGGCTGCTATTCGCGTTTGCAGTTGCAGCCACAGAGTAATGCGTATGTTGCAGCCTAAACTTGGTGTGTGTTTGACGCAGGTACGTGTATTTTTTGGCGGGAAAGATCGATGCCACAAAATTATGGAGTGGAATAATGAAAGTATTGGAGTTTATTCTATGAATTTACCATATTCTTTTTCATAAAATTATTTGCCACCTTCATTTTCATTGTTTACATCTACTGTACGTGTGTATCTCACTGAACTCCTCCTAAACGCCTGGACCAATCTTAATGAATTTTTTTGTGTATGTTTGTGTAAGTACTGGGATGGTTTAGATTCACATTTGGACCAGGTAGGTGGCGCCACAGTATGATTTTAGGATTTTTTTCTTCAATTATTTGTGTATGTTTGAGTAAGTACCGGGATGGTTTAGATACACATTTGGACCCAGTAGGTGGTACTACGATAGGATTTCAGGATTTTTTTCTTCAATTTATTCTAATATAAAAAGATATACCTACTAACGAATCCAAACGAAACGCCAATTTTCGGACAGGAGAACGTCAGGTCCATTAGCATTCATATAAATATTTGTCCAGATATTTATTCTGATTTATCGTTTGTTGCTTTTATGTCACGCCCTAGATGGCGTTATTGGTTTTTTCTGTATCGCGATATCGTTTGCTTCACGTTGTTAATTTAAATACTTAGGATTAAGAGTTTGAACAGTTTTATGTGTGAATCGTGTAAACCGTTCATAAGCGAATATACGCATATACCTATAGTGTGAGTGTATTTGTTCATGGTCCTTTGAGCCGGATGGTTGTAGACTTGTTCTTGCTCGGTCTCTAAAAGGAGCGCTCCGCACTAGTTCTTTTTTCCAAATGAACTAGTAGCAGTTCGGACATCTAGTTCAATTAGTTACTGTTCCTTCATTAGGTCATCTAGTTCCATTAGGTCCTTAGTTACCTACACTGATTATAACTCTCTTATAGGTCGCATTAATTTATTGTATAATAGGGACTGTAATTACATATCTACTTTATTTGAAACAAATATTTGTTTTCTCTTAATACTTTGCAGACTGAGGACTGTAGTTATACCTAATATTTCAAGTATTTTACCTAATTAATATCAACCATAGAATAGCTTATTTAAAAATCAAATTAAAGGTTTATAATTATTTATATCTTCACATATTTACACAACAAATAAAAAAAAACATGACCTATTTATTATACCTATCTCTTTTTTAAAACATTATATTTATAAAAGAGATAAGTAGGTCAGTTAGAAAAGAAAGAGAGCGAGATAGTTTTATGCTATTAGTTCGTTCCTTTTACAAATGTTTCTTGAGTCGAGATACGAACTATATTCCTTACCGCTATCGATGAACTAAGACCGAATACGAACTAGCTTACGGAATAGTTCGTTCTAGTTCAGTGTCAGGAACTAGTTCCTAATAGTTCTTAGTTCGTGAACTACTCAAGTCTAGATAGTTGGTGGTGAACCGGTTAACTGGTGAGTGGCTGCCACACCCTACGTCAAGCCGGACAGTGAATCGCTGTTCAGGACATCCCATCAGCAAGCTGGTATTGACTAGACTTGGGGAAAAGCGTTATTTTTCGATCGTCGTGACTGTCGTTTCTGTGACCATAAAGTCACAGTGACAAATCAACGTGATTTTGTCACGTCGATTACTCTGTCACACCTATCACTTTCTGGTTATACGTACTACTCCTGGCACCGATACTTTTGCATTGGCCCTTCGGGCAGTTTCGTTCGTGTTCGTTACAAGGTCGTTCCATGGGTCGTTTGGTCGTTCCATGTTACGTATTGTCGTGATGTGAGTGACTAAGACAACTATTGGTATTTATACTACTGAAGTTCTTGGGGAACGTAGGAACAATATACGTAATTTTGGAACGTTGTTACTTCGCGCTAAGTAACAGCGACATATTTTAACGACTGATCGCAGTGACTTTATCGTCGTGACGTTATTTATCACCCACCTTTAGTGTTGACTGCTTTTGGAGGTGCCGGGAGGAAGAACCCGGAGGTGTAGACGTGCGAGGGAGGTTGCTGCAGCAGAGTTGCGGTTACGACTAGCCACCGGATTTGGAAGTTGTTCCAGAGTTGTAACAGTGAGTGCGGTGCGAAATTGTGAGTACATTTTCAACCTTAATACAGTGCTTATAGCTAACTTCATTAAAGTAAAAAGTAATTTGATTTAAACTTGAAGACAAGACTTTGAGAAGTAAATTTGCAGTAGTTCCTTATAGACTTTAAAAATTGTTAGTAATTTTAGACTTGTAATAGTTTTAAGTGAAAAGTGGTTTAGACGGGGAATCCATGCCCAATTTTTACTAGAAATTTACTAAATTTAAAACACTTGTAAAATTTTATAGATATTACTGTAACTTAGAATATTTTCGTAAATTTTTGTTATGTAGTGGTTCTAACTTATATGTAGTGTAACTGTTTATTGGTTGTATGTAGGACTGCATTTAGTATTATTGTTGTGCTATATAATTATAAAATAACTGTTGCTCATTTACGTTAGAGAAATATATTACATTGTCGCTTCAGATTATGCTTTGTTTAGTGCTTTTAGCTTTATTACGCTTTATTAGATTGGTACTGCTTATTCAGCATTTCAAAAATGGAAACGCTTAGCAATCTTCAAGAAGACATTAAGAATAAAATGCTTAAAGCTAAAACTAATTTTAAAAAATCTCCTAAGGAACGTTTAACGATATCTTACATAGAAACTAGGATTGATAATTTAGACCAGCAGTGGGCTTTATTTCTAAAAAATCAAACACAAATCATGAGTACGGCAAAAAGAGACGAATTACGTAGTTCAGACCTTAGAATAATAACGCTTAGTACCCGAGTAGGTTCAAACAGAGTGAAGCACTTTCAAGTTAACCTTAAAAGGCTAACTGCGTTGCTCCTTCTGTCAGTGTCCATGATAAAGTGTCATTGTAAACATCTCGCATAATTTTATTTAAAAATGACTTACTGCACCGTGAAAGGATGTCACAACGTGTCTCATAACCACAATAATGATAGGAAGATTATATTTCACTGGTAAGTGCTCTTTGATAGTTAATAATTTTCTGTAAAACATTCGTCTAAACAGAAAACTAAACTGTAATCAAAATATTGCCAGCTTTAGAAAAAATATGTACCCTGAATCAAAAAATATCTACTTAATTGTATTCGTTTTTAGATTTCTATCAAATCCGATTATTGCTGCGCGATGGATACAACAAATCCGACTTAATCGAAGCGAAGAATGTTGGAAACCAACTAGATACACAAAAATATGTTCCGAGCATTTTGGTGACAAAGAAAAGTATACTACCTTATGATGGTACTACTTGGTATGGTATTACTATGGTATTACTTGCTTATGATGGCAGATGAGCAACGGCCCACCTAATGGTAAGTGGTAACCGTCGCTCATAGACTTAACTATACCGAGGGTATTGTCAAGCCGCTGCGCACCATATCATTTCTCAGATATGAAATGAAAGAATAAACGGCTATCTTCTGCTATAGCCAAAACAAACTGACTTGCTTCATAGCAAGTAAGTACTTTCACTTGGTACCCAGCCCTACCACCAGTAGTGCAATGGGTGATAATTGCTTACTTCCCTTAGTCGCCTTGTACGACACCCGCGGGAAAGGGTAGGGTGGTGACACTTGTATTCTTAGTCCATCACTACACAGAAAAATGGTAATATAAGTTCCATTATCTACAGTTGCATTATTAATAATTACAAATTTTGTCTAAGTTCCGTGTTTCTACTTAAATATCCCGTCCTTTTTCCATACAAATCTACTGTTTATTACAATTTTCTATCAGAAAACTATATACGAGTATCGTGGTTTGAAAAAACTGGAATAGTGTGCAATTTTCCTCACTTTTTGGGGAAAATGTTTTTACTTGTATCATTGTTTGATCGTATGTGTGGGTGTGGTTGAATGTAATTACGTGACGTTTACGCACACATTAATCGTTAAGTTGCTTCAAATTTGAGTGGAATTATAAATGAAACTCTCATTCTGAGCGTTATTATTCTAAGGTTCAGACTATTTCAATAATGATGTTTATGATAATGTCGAAGAATTTTATGTTGTGTTCAAAAGTGAATTAAAAGAGTTATTATTACCTGCCACGTCTGAAGTAGAAAGCAGCAATAATGAAGCAAGGCAGGTCAAATTACCCGAAATAAAGATTCCAATATTTTCGGGAAAATACACTGAGTGGCAGAAGTTTAGAGACTTATTTTCAGGACTAGTTCACGAAAATAAGTCTCTGGATGACGCACAAAGGTTTTTTTATTTGAAAGGGCGTTTAAGTGGGGAAGCGGGAATATTTTTAAGGAATATTAGGGTGAACGCAGACAATTATGAAAGTGCCTGGAGTAAACTAAACGAAATGTAGAATAATAAGAGATTTCTGGCAAACAGTATCCTAAAAAGGTTACTAACTCAAAGTTCGTTAAATACTGAAACTGCATCTGATATTAAGTGGTTAATTAATACGACAACTCAATGCTTAACTTCTATTAAAAACTTAGACATCAGACTTTACATATCCTCTTGGGATATTTTAATAATACATCTGATCAGCGGTAAATTAGATCCGGATACGAGAAAAGCATGGGAGTTAAAGGTAGCATCGGAACCAACCGATGAATTGCCCTCATTTGGACAATTTTCTGAATTTTAAACCAGCCGGTTCAGAGGTCTTGAAAATTTAGAGCCTAACAAGCCCCGTTCCGACCGAAAATCATTTACTAAATCGTTTCATACTGTTAAGTCAAAAAGTCTTGTGTCCTGTGTTTACTGTGCAGCTGATCACAAAATAACTTTATATAAGCATTCAAAAAAGAGCCTATTGAAAGTCGTCGTGAATTTGTTTAAGAGAAAAAATTGTGCTTTGTTTGTTTAAATAGCAACCACTCTCCTAAGTATTGTAAAAATATTGTCCGGTGTCAAGTGTGTAAACGCCGTCACCATTCATTATTACACCCTAGCGGTGTTTCCGGGTCTGTAGAGGAGGATACGGTTCACGAAAAAGCCTCCTCGAGTACCTTGATGAAGGATGAAACTGCTTCGAGCAGTAATAAGTATACCGCGCAAGCGGAGGGATCTAATGAGCCACTAGTATCGTGTCTTTCGACAGGGAACTATAGAAAAACAGTTTTATTGACTACAGCTGTGGTGCAAGCTGAGTCGAAAGACAGAACTTTTAAGTGCATTAGGGCTTTGTTAGATCAAGGGTCGCAAGGATCTTTTGTGACTAAAGGCAAAGCTCAGTATTTAGGTTTAAAAAAGATCGCGGCAAAATACACCATAACAGGTGTAGGTGGGGACAAAAGTGTGTGGAGTGTGGGGAAAAAACTTCAAAGTTCAGAGTCCATATTAATATAAGGTCGAGACTTGATCCACGGTTCCAATTTAAAGTGAGGGCCTACGTATTGAAATCTGTCACTTCCTTTTTCCCAGTTATGAAAGTAATTGGAGCAGAATGGATAAGCGTGCAGGTTGGTACCTTGGCTGATCCTGAGTATGACAGACCTAATAAAATAGATATTTTACTAGGTGCTGAGGTATACAGTCAGGTCATCAAGGACGGCTTTAAGCGGAATCCCAGTGGATCTCTCTTAGCACAGGATACGGCTTTTGGTTGGATATTGTCTGGCGTTGTGGAGGTAGATAACCATTCGACAATTATTCATTCTCACATCACAGTGATGTCAGACAACTTAGAGACTGACAAATTGTTAAAAAAATTCTAGGAGCTCGAAGCCGAATTATCTGAAATTAAGAAGAGGCTCACAGAAGAAGAGATAAGATGTGAGAAGTATTTCACAGCTACTACAAAACGGGATAGTCAAGGGCGCTATATTGTACGGTTACCGTTTCGTGATGCTGACCCGGACTGCAAATATGGGGAGTCAAGGAAGATAGCTGAAAAAAGGTTAAAAGGACTAGAAACTAAACTAAGTAAAAATATTAAACTAAAAACAGACTATACAAAAGTTCTAAAGGAGTACTTACAACTAAATCATATGATAAAAGTGAGCATTTATAATAAAGAAAATAAAGAAGCTGTCTACTTACCTCAGCACGCGGTAGTCCGGGAGGACAAGGACACGACCAAGGTCAGAGTCGTGTTTGACGCTTCCTGTAAAGGGATAAATGGCAGGTCCCTTAATGATAATTAATTGATGATTGGGCCGTCCCTGCAAGCGGAACTCCGCCATACTATTATGCGTTGGAGAAGGAATAAAATATGCCTAGTCGCCGATATAACGCCGATATAATAAAAATGTATCGGCAGGTGCTTGTAAATAGAAGAGATACTCCATATCAACGTATACTCTGGAGAGAGAGTCCTGATAGAGAAATAGAAGAATATGAGCTTCTTACAGTAACATTCGGCACGGCTTCTGCGCTATATCTGGCTGTGCGGGCACTGCAACAGGTGGCTTATGATGAGTGTCAGAATAATTCTGAAATATCAAATATAATTTTAAATGATTTCTATATGGACGATCTCATGACGGAAGCTGAAACTGAAGAAGAATGTTTTAATATTTACATGGAACTGACGAAGGCATTGGCTAAAGGAGGATTTCTATTGCAAAAACGGGTTAGTAATAGCAGGGCGTTATTAGATAAGATAAGGAATGAGAACAAAGGACAGGATGAAAGGTTAAGGATAAAGGTAGATGATATAACCAGAATTTTAGGACTTACCTGGAATTCACGCGAAGATGTCTTCCAATATACTGTCGATCTTGTGCCACTAACTGAACCTGCAACGAAAAGAAAAATTATTTCCGACATTTCACGGTTATTTGATCCTCTTGGGTGGTTAGCCCCGTGTATAATAGTAGCTAAAATATTAATTCAAAAGCTATGGTTAGCTGGAGTTGATTGGGATCAAGAAGTGCCAAGCAATTTATTAAAGGAATGTGTAAAATATCGACAGAATTTACCATCTTTAGTGAATGTCAGAATCCCACGGTGGTTACGCACCTTTTTTTTTTTTTTTATTTTAGGTGGGCAAAAATGTCCTACCGCACACCCCGCTGCCCGGGGAGACAACGGGGTAGTGTGGGGCTCTCACCCACTAAAAACCCACCGTGCGCCCTCACCCGCCCTTGCTACGGCGGATCACGGGAACCGCGTCGTTTCTCCGCGATCCGCAGGCGGCAGCCCCTTCGGGCACCCTCTCTTGTGCGACGCCCCGCGCACTTGGGCGTCACACCTTCGCGGTAGGCTTCCGCGGACGGCAGGGTACTCCCCGACCCCACCGTCCGCAGCCTCGGCTAGGGCGGCATCAGGCGCAGGTAAGCGCGCGCACGCCGCCCCGCGCGCCGGCGGCGAATCGGGTCCGCGAAGGAGGATTCCTCCCGGGCCCTCTCCGCCGCCTCCTTCCGCGAGATGACAGCCTCGCAGAAGGCGGCGACCGCGGTCCAGGCCCTGTCACTGCCAACCATCGCTCGCGCAACGGCCGGCAGCGACAGGTCCACGCCTATGACTGCAGCGAGTTCCCGGCGCTGCACATCCCAGGCCGGGCACGACTCGAGCGTGTGCTGCGCCGAGTCCTCGCCGCAGTCGCAGTGGTGACAGCCTGGGGTCGTCTCCCTCCTAGCGATCGTGTGCAGGTATTTGCCGAAGCAACCGTGCCCCGACAAAACCTGCACCAACCGGAAGGTGAGGACCCCGTGCTGCCGCCCTGCCCATTCTTCCAAGATCGGCTGGAGCGCCCCCACGGTCCAGAGACCAGCCCGGGGCGTCTCCAGCCGAGACCTCCACTTTAGGACGGTGGCGCGGCGGGCATCTTCCCGCCACGCTGAGATTGCGCTTGGCGAGGGGCGGCTGCCCCCCGCCCGCGCCGTCGACGCCCGCCGATAAACGTCGGCGAGCACTTCCGCCTCCAGATCCCACGGGGGGGTTCCGGCCAACGCGCAGGCTGCAGCGCACGAGACCGTGCGGTACCCGCGTATTGCCCTGACCGCTACGACCCTCTGTGGACGCCACAGAAGGGCCCTATTGCGAGCGGCCAGGGACTCTGCCCACACGGGCGCGCCGTACAGTGCCATTGACCGTACTACCCCCGCATAGAGTCGTCGACACGCGAGACTCGGTCCGCCCAAATTCGGCATCAGTCGCCCGAGGGCGGACGCCGTGCCGACGAGCTTTGGCGCAAGACGGCGGAAGTGCTCGTCAAAGTGCCACCGTCCATCCAATACCAGGCCCAGGTACTTGATGTGGGCCTGGATTGGAAAGCCCACACCGTTGACCGTTATCGAGGCGCCGGCAGGTGGGCCGCGTCTGGGCCCATGGAAGAGTAGGGCCTCCGACTTTTCAAGGGCCACCCTAAGCCCCAGCGCCTCGATCCGCCTGACCACCTCCGCGGTTCCTGAGGTGGCCAGCGTTGCCGCCTCCTCGAGGGTCCCGCCCCGGGCTGTGACGAGCGTATCGTCTGCGTAGCAAATTACGCCCAGCCCGGGGGGGAGCCGGCCACGGAGGACCCAGTCGTAGCCGATGTCCCACAGGAGCGGCCCTAGAACCGAACCCTGCGGGACGCCGCACGACATAGCCCTCCTTACAACGTCCCCTTCCCGGTCCACGAAGAGGACGCTGCGGCCGTCGAGGTAGTCCGCCACTAGCCGCCTTAGGTAGAGGGGCACTCCATGGTACCGGAGTGCCTCCTTGATGCAGCCGAATGGCAGACTATTGAAGGCGTTGGCGATGTCGAGCGACACCGCCAACAGCACTTCCCTCGAGGTGACGGCCTCCGCAGCCGCAGCCTTCAAGCGCAGGATGGCGTCGACCGTAGACCGACCCGCCCGAAATCCGAACTGGGCATCGGACAGGTCGGGGCCGACCGCACCTAGGTGCCGGACGATGTGGGCAGCGACTACCCGCTCGAGCAGTTTGCCCGCCTCGTCCAGCAACACGATGGGCCTGAAGGCCGCGACTGTATTCGGAGACCGTCCCGGCTTCGGCAGGAGCACGAGCTTCCCCTCCTTCCAGCAGTCAGGGAACCGTCCGGACACCAGGCAAGCGTCGAACAGTCCCCTGAGGCGGGGCTCTAGGTAGTCGAGGACCAGGGCCAGCACTCGGGCGGGAACCCCGTCCGGCCCGGGGGCGGCGCTTCTCCGCATACGTGCTGTCGCCGCCCCCATTTCCGTCGTCGTCACGGGCGGTACCTCCCCGTCGTCGGCCTCCCGGTCGTCATCTGGCGGAGCCATGACCGGGGGCGTGTGCACCGCCCGTGAACCTCAGAGAGGAAGCCCGGCTGGAGGGTCTCCGTAAGGGGGGGGGCCCTGGGCGCGGAGCTTGTTGAGCGCCGCGCGGTACGGGCGTCCCCAGGGGTCACGCTCGAGACCCTCCAGCATCTCCTGCCTTTTCGCTTCTTTGGCGCGACAGATGGCCAGCTTAAACGCGGCGCGCGCACTGTTGTACGCCGCATACAGCCGGCCCTCCCGCTCTTCATCGCGGATTCGGCGACGTCGGCTGCGGGTGTAGGACCTCCGGGCACGAATACAGGCCGCACGGAGGTCCGCCAGCTCCGGGGACCACCAGTAGACCCCCTTCCGTCGGGGCGGGCGCCGCACGCGGGGCATGGCCGCATCGCAGATCTGCGTAAGCATGCCGCGAATGCGGCCAGCCTCAGCGCCCACGTCTTCCGTCAGGGGGGGAGGCAGCCAAGATTGAAAAATGGCCGCCTCCACCAGCAGCTCCCGGTCGAGCCTACCCACAGCCCATCGCGGAAAAGCGGGAGTTCTGTCCGCCGCGTGACCCCTGCTGGCGCCCTGAAGGGTCCGGGAGACCTCTATCTGAATGTATCTGTGGTCAGATAGGGTCTCGACCTCCTCCAGGACTCGCCAGCTCCTTACACGGGCGGCGACACCGGGGCTAGCGAACGAAAGGTCCACTATCGACCCGCCCCCGCGCCGCACGCACGTTAGGGCGGACCCTCGGTTTAGCAACACGAGGTCCGCCGCTTCCGCCCACTCTTGGACCGCCGCACCTCGGGCGTCCGTCCTGGGGGACCCCCACGCCGTTGATTTGGCGTTAAAGTCCCCCAGCACGAGCACAGGGCTCGGTGCCATACGCCGTATCGAGGTCTCCAGGTTGTGCAGGAAGACCTCGTAGGCCGCCAGACTACGATTGGGGGAGAAGTACACGCCGTACAACGTGACTCCTCCCCATTCGGCCGCCACATATCCCGTGCCCTTGTCTTTGACTGACAAGGGCGGGGAATGCGGCGCCGCCGACCCGACGACCGCCACGGAGCCATCCCCGCTACCCGCCCAATTGGGGCGATCGGGGACTATGTAGGGCTCCGCGGCTACGGCAACACCGATCGACCGCTCCGCCATGGATTGCAGGAAGAGGTCCTGCGCCCTGGCGGAGCGGCCGAGATTCCCTTGGAGGAGGATAGAGTCGTGGTCCATAAACTAGACCACGACATCCTCCTCCATGCGCTGCGGCGGTCCAGCCGCGCCGGGTTGGGCAGCCGGGGCCGATTGGCTGCCCACCCCCCTCTTAGGGCCTGACTTGGCCGGAGGCCTGCACCCCACCCGCCCCATGCAGTGGTTGGCGGGGCGGTTGCCCGCCGCACATGCGGGGCAGTGTGGAGTGGCAGTACAGGTCGCCGCCTGGTGCCCTGCCTGACCGCAGCGGAAGCAAAGCCCGCTGCAGTCAAAGCAGTTGGTGCACAGCGGCCGGGTGTGACCGACCGCCATGCACTTGTAGCACCTGGCGGGCCGGGGCTCCAACGCGGTTACCCGCGCGGCGCTCCAGCCCACCAGAAGTCTACCGGCGGCGACCAAATCTTTGGCCGCCGCGACAGGGCACGATACCCAGACGGCACCCACACCACCTGGACCTGGGCGAATGGTGCCCACCCGGACGGCGCTGCTGGGAGACCCGGTTTTCGAGGCGATTGCCTCCCGGATCTCTTCCGCCGTCACGGAATCGTCCAGCCCGGAAATGCGCAGTTCGGTGCACTTCACGGGTCTGGCGACCCGGACACCACTCTCAGCCGGGAACAGGCCCAGCAGCCTCGCAGCCATTGCATCGGCCGTCTTGGCGCCCTCTGGCCCCGGGTACTCGAATATCCGAGCACCTGTCCGGGCTTGCCGGGAGCGAGCGGAAACGTCCCCGAGGTCGGAGACGTTTATCTCCCGCCGGGCACGTTTCAAGACGGCCTCATATGTCAGGCCCTTTTCCTTGGCCTCAGGCAGCAGCGTGATAACAACCGCTGCTGTCTTCGGCACTTTCAATTTCCGCGACCTGCGCGACCTCTTTTTCTTATTTTGTCCGCCACCGGACTCACCCCTAGAAGGAGCATTAGGCGCCGCATCTCGGGCTGCGGCACCCTTGCGCTTCTTACCCCGGGAATTTCGCCCGCCGCCCACAGTCTGCCAGCCCTCGTCAGAGGGCACAGCGGTGCGGGGGGCAGAAGGTGCATCCCGGGATGCAGCTGCTTGAGCCTGTGAGGGCCCGGCAGTACCGGGCAGGGCCGGGAATTCTTCCCGACCCTGAGACTTCTTAGGCTTGGCGTTAGTTGGCTGCCCAGCCTTGGCACCCTTTTTTAGTTTCGGGGTGCGTTCCAGTGGCGGCGCCGCCGCTGCCGCAGAGTATGAGGCCACGCGCCCACCCTGACATGGAAGCGGCGCTGGCGCCGAGGGTGCCGCGGCTCTCCTCTTATCTGCGGCGAGCGGCGGACGAACACGCGGCTCCGGTGGCAGCCGGGCGTTGAGGGCGCTGAACCGCGGGTCATAGACGGCTGCAACGCGGTCAATCACCCGGCGGAACAGCTCCTCTGACGCTTCGTCTGGTGGCGAGACAGCGCCCGAAGTGGCAGCCGAGGCCCTCGGGACAGCCTCAGGGAGCCCCAACTCGGCTCTCATACTGGCCATCCCAAGGCGCATTTCCTCCACAGTTGCCTCGAGGCGCAGATTCCGCGCCCCGAGCTCAGCCACCTCCGCCTCCAGGCGCTCATTTCGCGCCACCAGCCGCTCCACCACGTCGGACAGCTCCGTGGCGGCATTCTTTAGGCACCTTATGAAGGTGCCTTTTAAATTTCTAGAGCCCGTGGCCACCGTGGTTATGATGGCCACGCTGTCCGTGGCTCTCTCAGCGATTTGGGCCGCTGATGGTGGCCCATTCTGGTCAATTGGGAGGCGGAGCTTGTCCGAGAGAACCGCTAAACGTTCCTCAGCCGTTTGCTCCGCCTCTGTCCTTCTTAAATTCAGCGTCTCGGCTCTGTTTGCCGAGACAGCACGAGGGACCGGCGTAACCGGTCTGTTTTTGCCTCGACCCCTTAGTGAAGATGTTATCTTCGGGGGAGGCATCTCCGTCGAGCTCCCATCGGACTCCGACGCAGCGCCCCCCTGAGACAGGGTGCGCTTGCGCCAGAACCGCGATGGGAGCGGCTCCACCACAACCGCGGCCTCTACCAGCCGCGGTGTCAAAGTTGTGGCACCTTCATTTAGGCCACCCTCCTCGGCGGCAGACATCTCGGCGGCTGACGTGCCAGCCGAGCTGCCCGTCGCCAAGTCGTCCCTAGATGACTGGGACCCAGTCTTCTTGCCCTTGCGGGACTTTTTGCCGCCGCGCGTTTTACGCGCAGCTGCACTAGTAGGGGCCGCATTTACAGCCGGACCCCTATCGGCTGAGGCGTCGGGATTTTCACCCAACTCTGTCAGTTTTATATTTTCTAAACAATTGTCCATGTTGTTCCCACGAGTGTGGGAGAAAGGAGGTCCACCCGGGCAGAGCTCCCAGTACCCGGGTAAGCGTACATTTGTAACCCAACACAGGGGGACCGCAGGTACCCTGGCTGGGGGCGCGCTCGAGACTGAACTACCCATCAGCCATGCATCTCCTCGCCGCGCGCCAGAACTTGAGATTCGGGGTAATTTTTTATAGAGGTTGTCTTCCTCGCGGTCCGGGCGATTAAGCCAAGACCCTCGTTCCTGTATGCCCGCGAGACGTAACCACAGACACGCGCTCAGGTTTACGATTTGGGACGGGGGGGGGGCGCTGTGGCCCCACTGTCCCCCCTCTCCAGAGCCCGGTGAGCCAGTCTGGTCCCACCGACTCCGACGCCTGGTCTATCCGCCATGCCCTCTGCTGAGTCAGAGGGACACGCGGAGACCCGTCCTGTCCGGAATTTTAGCCGCCGGCGACAGCCGACGTTGCCCGGGGTGCACCACTAGGAGGTAAACCAGACAAATTAGCACCCCACGGTGGTTACGCACCTACAATAACTCAGTCCACCCTGAAATGCATGGTTTCTCAGACGCGTCTAAATTAGCATACGCTGCAGTTGTATAACTGAGAGTGGAGGATGAAATGAGAAACATACACGTTTCGTTGGTGACATCAAAAACCAAAGTGGCTCCCATTAAACAAGTTTCCATCCCTAGACTCGAACTTTGCGGAGCAGTTCTATTAGCTAAGTTAATGGTAGAAGTGGCCGAGGTCTTGGAAATACCTAAAATTATTTATATATATTTTTAGCATTTGACATGCTTAGCACTATACATTAAACACAAAGTGACAAATGTGAAATCGAAAATAACAGTCAGGAGCAGGATTTGAACCTGCATCTTCTGGATACCGTCCAGATGCTTTACCAATTCAGCCATCCTGACAATTGCTCCTGACTGCTAATTTCGATAACACATTCATACTTAACGTCTTTGGATGACGCCTGCACCATCTGTCGGAAGTATTTTCATACATTATACCGACCAGGTAAACTTAATTTTACAATTAAGATTTTACCGAATAATGACGCAAACCCTATAAATATTTATATATATTTTTAGCATTTGACATGCTTAGCACTATACATTAAACACAAAGTGAAAAATGTGAAATCGAAAATAACAGTCAGGAGCAGGATTTGAACCTGCATCTTCTGGATACCGTCCAGATGCTTTACCAATTCAGCCATCCTGACAATTGCTCCTGACTGCTAATTTCGATAACACATTCATACTTAACGTCTTTGGATGACGCCTGCACCATCTGTCGGAAGTATTTTCATACATTATACCGACCAGGTAAACTTAATTTTACAATTAAGATTTTACCTAATAATGACGCAAACCCTATAAATATTTATATATATTTTTAGCATTTGACATGCTTAGCACTATACATTAAACACAAAGTGAAAAATGTGAAATCGAAAATAACAGTCAGGAGCAGGATTTGAACCTGCATCTTCTGGATACCGTCCAGATGCTTTACCAATTCAGCCATCCTGCTCCTGACTGTTACTTTCGATTTCACATTTTTCACTTTGTGTTTAATGTATAGTGCTAAGCATGTCAAATGCTAAAAATATATATAAATATTTATAGGGTTTGCGTCATTATTCGGTAAAATCTTAATTGTAAAATTAAGTTTACCTGGTCGGTATAATGTATGAAAATACTTCCGACAGATGGTGCAGGCGTCATCCAAAGACGTTAAGTATGAATGTGTTATCGAAATTAGCAGTCAGGAGCAATTGTCAGGATGGCTGAATTGGTAAAGCATCTGGACGGTATCCAGAAGATGCAGGTTCAAATCCTGCTCCTGACTGTTATTTTCGATTTCACATTTTTCACTTTGTGTTTAATGTATAGTGCTAAGCATGTCAAATGCTAAAAATATATAAAAATATTTATAGGGTTTGCGTCATTATTAGGTAAAATCTTAATTGTAAAATTAAGTTTACCTGGTCGGTATAATGTATGAAAATACTTCCGACAGATGGTGCAGGCGTCATCCAAAGACGTTAAGTATGAATGTGTTATCGAAATTAGCAGTCAGGAGCAATTGTCAGGATGGCTGAATTGGTAAAGCATCTGGACGGTATCCAGAAGATGCAGGTTCAAATCCTGCTCCTGACTGTTATTTTCGATTTCACATTTTTCACTTTGTGTTTAATACCTAAAATTAATCTCCATGCTTATACTGACAGCGAAGTATTTCTGGCTTGGTTAAATCATCATCCAAGTCACTGGAAAACATTTGTAGGCAATAGAGTCTCAGAGATTTTGAGCACTCTAGACACGTAGCACTAGTCCCATATATCGTCCAAGGAAAATCCAGCTGACTGTGCGTCTCGCGGTATCTCTCCATCAGAGATTTTCACGGCATCGGTATGGTTTAGTGGTCCCACTTTCCTGAGAGAAAAGGTTATTGACTACAAAAGACCAAAACACTTAGTTACAAATCTGGAAGAGGTTAAAGTGCATACATCGGTCTCAGACATTACGCTTTGGTAAAGATTTTCTTCTTTGTCCAGACTTGTGCGCGTCGTTGCTTACTGTCGTAGATTTCTGAATATTAGAAAGGATTCTGTAACAAAACATACTAGCCAGCAATTGACAAAACAAGAAATTGATACTTCCATGGAGCTCTGTATAAGAAAATGTCAAGAAGAAGGGTTGCCAGAAGAATTAGTGGAACTAAGAAGTAAGGGATATTTGATTAAGAAGAAAAGGTTGAAGTCACTGAACCTATTTTTAGATGCTGAGGGTGTGATAAGAGTCGGTGGGAGGCTAGAAATGTCCGAATTGGGGTTTGATGCCAAGCACCCCATTCTAATCCCTAAAAAATCATTTCTTACAAACCTATTAATCGCAGATGCTCATGAAAAAACTATGCATGGTGGCCCACAATTAATGACAACATTTTTGAGACCTAAATATTGGATTGTGGGAGCCAAGATATTGACTAGGAAATATGTAAGGTCTTGTATCCGATACGTTAGATATGCGGCGAAGATAAGAACGCAGATTTTGGGACAAGTACCTTCGGTTCGAGTCACTCAAAATGAGCCCTTTTTAAGTAGTGGTGTGGATTATGCCGGTCCTATAAATATTAGAGTGTCTAAGGGTCGCGGCATTAAGTCCTACAAGGGTTATATCGCCCTGTTTATATGCATGTGTACTAGGGCAGTCCATTTGGAAGCCGTGAGTGACTTGACTACCCGAGGTTTTCTTACTGCGTTTAAAAGATTTGTAGCTAGACGTGGTAGAGTCGCTGAGTTATACAGCGACAATGCTACAAACTTTGTCGGAGCAGCGCGAGAGTTGCTTTACCTGTTTAACAGCCAAAGATCGGGATTAAATCCAGAAATAGCCGAGTATCTCCTCAATAATGGCACGGAGTGGCACTTTATTCCTCCTCATGCCTCATGCATGAAGCCGGAATCAAGTCCACAAAGTTTCATCTTAAAAGAGTTATAGGTAACTCTACGTTGACATACGAGGAGATGATTACTGTGTTGGCTCAAATCGAGGCTTGTTTAAATTCTAGACCGTTGGGTTACATAGAGGATAATGAGAACACAGCAATTTTAACTCCAGGTCATTTTCTGGTAGGTGAGTCACTTGTCGTTGTTCCTGACATTAATTATGAGAAGTCGAATGTCTCTAGCTTATAACACTGGCAAACCCATCAGAGAATGATGCAGGATTTTTGGAGACGGTGATCTCATGATTACCTTCACCAATTCCTTCAGCGGTATAAATGGTGATAACACCCCGGAACCATCTATAGGGGACATAGTGTTAGTCAAGCAGGACGATATGCCACCTGGCAAGTGGTTGTTAGGTAAAATCGAACAAAAACACCCAGGACCTGACGGAATTACGCGAGTTGTTACGTTAAAGACCCAAAACTCTCGTATAAAACGAGCAACTAAATATTTATGTGTTTTACCAGTAGCAAAGTAAGATTAAAATTGTACTTAAGTTTTTAATTTAGTTAATAAGATTTTGAAGGACATACTGCATTATGTCCTTGGTGGGCGGTATGTCCAGATATTTATATTGATTTAACGTTTGTTGCTTTTATGTCACGCCCTAGATGGCGTTATTGTTTTTTTCTGTATCGCGATATCGTTTGCTTCACGTTGTTAATTTAAATACGTAGGATTAAGAGTTTGATGTGTGAACCGTTCATAAGCGAATATACGCATATACCTATAGTGTGAGTGTATTATTCCTCGCCCTACGGACCCCAGTATTTGTTCAATATTAATGACTGACATTATAATACAACGTGACTGCTTCTACAATTTTACTTCGCACAAATATTCGCCCGAATACCACATGCACTTTGCGGACGATCATGTGGACAGGGACATTGCCGAAGATCGAACACGAAGTTTTTATCACGACAACCCGAATAAGAATATTCATCCGATAATGTGACTGTAGCATTAACATCATTATGCTATATTTCTTTGGATATTATCTCTTAAAGATATACGTAAACTAGTTGTTAACGTGTTGAGCGTTGTTACAAAATTAAATAAGTGTTACTGGATCTAAAAACGAGTAAGACACGAAACCCAATAATTAATAATTGACTTGTGAGTTGCGGCTCCAATTCGAACGGACCCAAACCGTTAAAAAACGGTCCAAAATGAAGATAAATCTTTCGCTGGCGTATCCTTTTCTTTTACTACGAATGAATATTGGAATGGAGGCACGTTTTATTTGACTGACTTAGCGGAGGTCAATATAGAGTAATATCTTATTGTTAGAAAGATAAACTCACGTCGGAAATGGATTTGGTTGGGGTATGATTGAATTAAATGTAGTGCGTAAAAGTCGATTATTATATTAAAATCTAGCACTCAATTATTTGCCTATAACGTTCATTTCGTAAAGTTTACCGACAAATTAATGAGGGTTAGCACATGCTCTGTATTTTAAAAATGATATTTTATATACTGAAGCAATGGTACTGATGGTTGAGCTTAGTATGGGCTGACACAACTGAATGAGTCACTATCTCACAAAATCTCAATATCCTCGGGCCTCGTAGGGTAATGATAGACGTTCATTATGTAGTGTTTAGTTCGGTGATTGAGTGTTCAACTAAAGTAAAAGAGTAAATAACTAAATTTCTGAGCCTGATCCTTAACTTTAATATTTAAGTAATTAATTAGTAATATTTTTGTGATTCAAGCGTCGTCGCCGCAAAATAATTATAGAATATATCACGAAATTATTATTATAACAGAATATATGATTATATATTCTGGAATTGTGGGATTCCACATTCACATTTCATTAATTTGTTTCCCCCGTAAGTTAAAATGAAAATAATAACAAACATATGCCATGTATTGCCTCTTTTAGTAAATAAAAAAAGACTTAATTGGCAAGATATCAACAAATAATACCTAATAGGAAAGAATATTTCTATTACATAAATCAATGTACGAAACAATAAAGGCGGATGGAATTAGGAATTTATTATAGGGAATGAATGAAATCTCTAACGCTCTCTTGGGGAGGCCTATCCTTCAGCAGTGGACGATAGAAGATTGATGGATGGATGGAGTTTTGAATTTATTAGTGCAAGATTAGAAGATCTTAAAAAGGTACGTTATGAGTAACTTCAATTATAAACAAGTAGCTGCTATCCGGGACCCTAATATATTTTTCTATAATAAAAGTAGCCTAACTTTTTTTTTCGTTGCGTATGGTGGCAGACCCACGTGATGGTAACTGGTAACCATCACTCATGAACGCAACTATACCGGGAGTATTATCAGGCTTCTGCTTACCATTTCAATTCACAGATACAAAATGTAAGAATAAATCTCCTGCTCCAACCAAAACACAACGACGTGCATGACCGGCTACAGTGGAAATGGTGATACCAAACCGCTCGGCCCGATAGCAAGTGAGTATTGGAAGCGCTCACTAGGGACCCAACCCTACCACCAGTCATGCAATAAATGATAATTGTACGACACCTGTGAGAAGGAATGGGGTGGTGACAATTATGTTCTTAGTTCTTTATCATATGGATACTTATATTATATTACAAGTTGACTGGGCGAACTTCGTACCGCCATATATTTTTTCATGAATAAATATTGCAATTATAAATTGAGATATAAAGTATCCTATATTTTGTTGGAACAAAACACACATTTAAAAAAAAAAACAGTTAAAATCGGTTCAGTAGTCTCGGTGTTCATCCCGGACAAACATCGTGACACTGGAATTATATATAATAGATAGATATATACTATTGAGGACTTTTTTGTAGATCTTTTGAAGAAACCATCATCTTTATAATACATACTTTTGGTGTATGATCAACGTATGCAAGGATAAGAGCTCGAAAGCGCATTTTCATCCGACTTGCTTCAAATTTATCGTCACTGCTCAGCTCCTATGTGTCTTAGCGTTATGTTATATAGCCTATAACCTGCCCAGGAGTATGGACTATAATCGTATGGTATGCTCCAATATAAATTTTGAATATATATTCAATGTACAGAATTGAACTCTCTACAGTTTTATTAAAAGTATAGATAGTGACCCAATTTTGAGGTCCACGCAGACAAGGTCGCCAGCAGCAGCTTGATAAAAAATTATAGTGTAATTAGACTTACACAAAATACTATAACATAAATCATAGACTCACGCGTGTATCCCCAAAGGGTAAGGTAGGGGTGTGAAGTGTGTGCCCCACACTACCCTGTTCATTGCCCTGAACGATGGGTGCGGTTAGGTAAAATTTTTCCAGCCTAAACAAAAAAAGGTGGGGGCTGAAGTGCGTGTGCTTCACTCTATGGTATATTAATTATCGCTAGACAAAGATATATCTATGCGACAGGAACCGACATTTTTGCCATTGCATAAGAATTATCCTAAGTGTATCTAGGTAGTAAGCTATCCGTGTGCCATATATTATGCAAACCTGCTTAGCTGTTTTTGCGTAATTGATAACAAACACTTGAACTTTCAGACTTTTAGATCTATAGATATATATTTTATATTGTCTATAGATTTTAGATATTAATAGTAGTTGCTGTTCCCACAACAAAGCCTTACATACGTTTTGTGGACCAAGGACGATCTCGAAGCAAGGCCGAATCGCTTACAATATGTATGTATGTTCTAAGTCTGACTAAAACCTCCGGACCCGGAGAATGGACCCCAAAATTGACCATAGTGACATAATAATCACTAGAAAATAGTATGAAGATTTTAGATTATATCTCAGGTTCCTATCGGAAATCGTAGCGGGTTAGCGAGAAAAAAAGTGTATCAGTTTTTAAATCTAATTAAGTGCTATCAAATAAAAAAGAGTTTCACGAAAATCCATTTAGTAGTTTGCGTGATGTGCAAACAAATAAATAGACATATATTATAAATAATATTTTGAAATTATTATTATGATTTTGTGTTGAGAGACATCTAAATAACCTAATACAGACGTTTTTTTTCTAAAACATTTTAAATGTACTTACATAACTCTGTTACTGAGTTACATTAGAAAGTTGTTCGAAACTCAACTTGGCATTAAAATATTTTGCACATTTGCTGCTAAAAGCCTTTCTTTTTCTATTGTTGAAGTAAATTGCCTATAGTAAAAACATAGCATCACGCCTGTATTCCCCGAAGGTGTAGGCAGAGGTGTATTACACACCCACGGTTCGCCAGCTATGTTTAAGTCTCACGAAATAGAGGGCGAGCCTATTGCCGTCTACCGGGTACATTGACATGCTCCGCCACTTTTTAGAGTATAAATTATTTGTGAATAAGGAAAAAGAGATTTTTAGTAGGAGCGGGAGTGCTTGCCTATAGATGGCGTTGGTCATAGGAAAAATGTGATGATCGAAAGATCAGTAGGATGGCTCAGTGGCTTGGAGCACTTCCCCGGATTGGAAAGGACGCGGGTTCGTTCCCGCTCCTACTAAAAATCTCTTTTTCCTTATTCACAAATAATTTATATTTTAAAACCATTTTTTAATACGAATATGTTACTCTACTGCCCCAATGGCCCGCATCAACGACTAAAGAATTACGATGTTTGAGAGTTCACCTGTAAACATTCCTATCTGTAGTCGAGGGCAGCACTCAGCACATACTCATACGTACAAGTAAAATATAAAAGATCTTACGTATCATGTATTTCTTTAGAGTTTGACGAAATAGTTGTGAAATACTTCATCTATATATATATCTATACTTATAATAAAACTGTAGAAAGGTCAATTCTGTACATTGAATATATATTCAAAATTAATATTGGAGGATGAATGGTGATCGATACTGATGCCAAAAATGTAATCAGTAAATTTTTTGTCTGTCTGTCGGTCTGTCTGTCTGTATATGCACGCATGGCTCAAAAACTACTGAAGGGATTTTAACCAAACTTGGTAAGCTTGTAGTCCATACTTCTGGACAGGTTATAGGCTATATAACATAACGCTAAGACACATAGGAGCTGAGCAGTGACGATAAATTTGAAGCAAGTCGGATGAAAATGCGCTTTCGAGCTCTTATCCTCGCATACGTTGATCATACACCAAAAGTTTGTATTACAAAGATAATGGTCTTTAAAAGATCTACAAAAAAGTCCTTAATAGTACATATCTATCTTTTATAAATTAGCCACAATAACGGCCTAACGATTAAACATCGTTAGGCATTTCTTCAGTGTATTTATTAAATACATAAATATACTGTATTTCACATAGATATCTTTATCAAACTCCCATATTCAAAAAGTACACTTTAATATCTATTTTATAATAAAAAAAAATTATAGAAATCGGTTTATAAACACACAAGATATAGATGAAATAAAACTTCCCAATCTCGCCGCGCCAATATGGGTACGGCTATACGGTTGATTTTTGTTTAACGCGCGAAACGGCCATCCGCTGCATCTATAAAAAGGCGAGGGCGCTCACGCACCGACTTCTAATCATAAACGTGGGAAATCCCACTTTGCCAGCAACAGCCCGAGCCGAGGTCCTTACCCCACCGCTGGGGCTTAGGGTGGCCCTGGACAAGTCGGAGGCTCTACTTTTCCATGGGCCCCGACGTCGGCCACCTGCTGGCGCCTCGATCACGGTGGACGGGGTCCAAATTGGGGTACAGGCCCGGATTAAGTATCTGGGCCTGGTGTTGGACGGGCGATGGCGCTTTCGCGAGCACTTCCGTCAACTGTCCCCGAGGCTCGTCGGTGCGGCGTCCGCCCTTGCACGGCTCATGCCGAATATGGGAGGACCCAACAATGCATGCCGACGGCTTTACGCGGGGGTGGTCCGGTCGATGGCGCTGTACGGCGCACCCGTATGGGCGGAGTCCCTGGACGCACTGAACAGGGCTCTTCTGTGGAGGCCACAGAGAGTCGTCGCGTCCAAGGTCATACGTGGATACCGCACGGTGTCGACAGAGGCGGCCTGCGCGTTGGCCGGAACCCCTCCGTGGGATTTGGAGGCGGAGGTGCTTGCCGAGGTGTATCGGCGGGCGTCGCAAGAGCGGGAGGGGGGTGCACGTCCCCCACCAATCGTGGTGGCCAGATGGCAAGGTGACGTTCGCCGAGCTGCCATGGCCAGCTGGAGGGCGCGGCTGGAGGCGCCCCGGGCCGGTCTTCGGACCGTAGGGGCGCTCCAACCGGTGCTGGAAGAGAGGGCGGGGCGACGGCACGGAGTCCTTACCTTCCGACTGGTGCAGGTGCTGTCGGGGCACGGCTGCTTCGGCAGATATCTGCACATAGTCGCAAGGAGGGAAGCGACTCCGGGCTGTCACCATTGCGGCTGCGACGAGGACACGGCGCAGCACACGCTGGAGTCGTGCCCGACTTGGGCCGAGCAGTGCCGTGAACTCGTCGCGGCAATAGGGAGGGACCTCTCGCTGCCGAGCGTCGTCAGAGCGATGCTTGGCAGCGACAGGAATTGGGCCGCGGTCGCTGCCTTCTGCGAGGAGGTTATCTCGCGGAAGGAAGCGGCGGAGAGGGCCAGGGAGGCTGATCCTTCCGCAGACCCAAACCGCCGCCAGCGACTGGGGCGGCGCAGGCGCGAGTATTTGCGCCTAATGCCGCCCTAGCTGGGGCTGTGGGTGGAGGGACCGGGGAACGTTCGCCACCCGCAAGGCCTCCCGCGAAGGTGCGACGCTCTATGCGTCGCTAATTTGAGGGTACCCGAAAAGGTAAGCCGCCGGCGGACCACTGAAGGAATGTAATATAGTTCCGGTGGCCCGCCAATAAAGGCGGAGAGATGGCACACGGCGGGTCTCTTTAGTGGGTGAGGGCCCCACACTACCCTGTTCGTTGCCCCGAACGACGGGGTGTACGGTTAGGAACATTTTTTCCCGCCTTAACAAAAAAAAAAAAGGTCCTTACCCCACAGGGGGTGCCCTCGGGTAGCGTTGCCTAAATGTTGGTTTGAGAGCCCTCTGCGCTCACCAATTATCCGGGTAAGCACAAAATAAAATATTTTTTGTTAAAAAAGAAAACCGCCTTCAAGTGCACCCAGGAACTAAAAAGCAATAAATAATTGGTATTTAGATACGTTTTCCGTGCTAGACACCTACTGATGTGTTTGAAGCCGGTGCCAAGTCCAAAAGTATCAAAAACAATTCATAATAAATACCTACTTAGATAACATTAAGAACATTTTTGGCACCGATTTCAAACACATCAGTAGGTGTCTAGCACGGAAATCGTATCTAAATACCAATTATTTATTGCTTTTTAGTTCCTGGGTGCACTTGAGCCTTCAAGTGCACCCAGGCTAGGTTTTCTTTTTTTATCAAAAAATGTTTTATTATTTTTGTGTATTTATCTTATTAGGTTATTTTTATTCCACCTACGATGCTACCTAAAAAATGGTCTTTCTTATCTCGATTCGAGAAATGCCAAAAGAATGAGAGATGCGCGTTCTCAGGAATCGTCAGAGGAAAGAGTGCATTGTTTAACCTCTATGAGAGTTAATAATGCAACTGCACGAGCACATGAAAGCAGTTCTGAGAGAGAGATGCGATTAACTTCTGATAGGGAAAGAAGTTAATAAAGAAGAAGACAGTCAATGAGTTTTTAAGAAGAGATTTTGGTATTATTAGGCATATTTTTACGTTGTAGAAAACAATACTAAATGAAATGAGTGCAGGAAAGCGTAATCTGCACTAATTTATAGTGTACACTTTTAGTGCCTAATTGTGGATTTTCTCTGTTTTATACTTCAACTGCATCTGTAGTGCAGAGGTAGTGTAAGTGACTGCTGATCATGAGGTCTCGGGTTCGATTCCCAGGTCGGGCAGTATTATTAAGCTTTATCGTAAATAGAAAAATTCTCAGTAACCGCCCGAAGTTTGTAAATGTGCCTGGTAGACGCCAATAGGCTCGCCCCCTATTACATGGGACATAAACATAGCTGATGAATCGTGGGTGTGTAATACACCTCTGCCTACCCCTTTGGGGAATACAGTGTACGTTACACACAGGTACAGTGGCGTTTTTTTTTTTTTCTAAAACCTATAACTGTCCCAGTGTAGGGCACGAGTCATTTCGATAGTAAACACGCTGGCTCAGTGCGGGCTTTACAAAATGTCTAGAAAATATCTTAGGCTTGCAAGTTTTCTGCAGAAGAAAGCGGTGGAAAGGGCCAGGGAGGAGGATTCTTCCGCTGACCCAAACCACCGCCAGCGACCAGGACGGCGCAGGCGCAGATACTTGCGGCTCATGCCGCCCTAGCTGAGGCTTCGATTCGATTCTTCGAGGGTTCGATTCCCGGGTCGGGCAGTGTTATTGAGCTTTTTCGTAAAATTCTCAGTAGCTGCCCGGAGTTTGTTAAAGTGCCTGGTAGACGGCAATAGGCTCGCCCCCTATTGCGTGGGACTTAAAAATAGCTGGTAAATCGTGGGTGTGTAATACACCTCTGCCTACCCCTTTGGAGAATACAGGCGTGATGCTATGTTTTTTTTTATTTATGCATTTTTTCATGAATAAATATTGCAATTATAAATTGATATATAAAGTATCCTATCTCTTAAGTTGGAACAAAACACACATTTAAAAAAAATAAAAGTTAAAATCGGTTCAGTAGTTTCGAAGTTCATCCCGGACATACATCGTGACACTGGAATTATATATAGGATGATAGGATACACATACATTTCAATGGTTTTATAAAATCGCGGGTAAAATAGGGGTCGAATTTAGAAAGTAAAACTTTAACGCTGACGAAGTCGCGGGTATCAGCTAGTAGTATAATAAAGTACTACTTACTTTAAACAACATAATAAAGTAGGACTATTTTCGATCTATATTTCTTAGCATTAGACATGCTCTACGTACTATATATCTATGTACTATAGCTCAATGGCTTAGAGCACTTCCCCGGACTGGAGAAGATGTGGGTTCAATTCCCGCTAGTACAAAAATTCTCTTTTTCCTTATTCACAACTAATTTGCACTTTAAAAAGTAGGACATTTTATATAAGTTCTTTTTGAAGTTATAATTTAGTTTATAAATATAATACACCTATAATAAAACGCAACAATAGTCTAATCGAAAAAATGCATGACACTTAAGCCAGGGGTCTTGCTTATTTTTTTACGCAAGGAGACCTTTTCTGAAAAGCTGCCCCTGGGCAGGCGATGGGGGATGGGATGAGAATGGAGGATGGGGAATGAAAGTATGTATTATGTAAATTATTCCCTATAATATTTGTCTAACGGTTTCTGATTATAAATACTGAACGGATTATTCCTGTATAATTAATGTTCTTTAATCAAACTCGTTTGATAAAACACGGCAAAAATTAATACCGTTTGATTAACGACCTTTTATGCCCAAACGCTATCATAAAAGTATATAATACTCTAATTGATATCAGCAGTACTCAATTCTATGCTTAGGAAAACTACGAAATGATTAATTATACAGTGACTAGCGAGATTTACGCACAAATACCTAGCAAAAGCTAAAAGCTATTTAGCTGTTAGCCTTTGTTTTATCACAAATGATACGGAAAATGTGGATACGGCTGATCTTTGTTAAACCGGCAAACTGTTACCTGCCAGTGTTTTATTCTCTGCAGCATAGAGATCTTAATGCCTCTATTACAAATAAATTATGGCTATAATAAAGGTATCTATTGTATGAATTCGTTAATGTTGTTATTTACGAATCCCGTATGAAAATATTTATAAGGGACCGGTCGGTTCGGTAAATTGCTAATTATTGAAGCATGGTAAATTGTTTTGATATAGCAAGCTAGCTATTGCTCGTGACTTCGTTTGCGTGGAAGTCAATAGAATTGTATGTGTTCATTCAGGATATACAATTATCTGCGATCCAAACTTCATCCAATTCCTTGTAGCTGGTTTTGGGTGATTAAACATATAATTTGCCGTTTAGAAACTTTAACATATTTCATTTTAGTTTTATTAGTGTATAAATAACTAACCTTTACCCTCGGCTCCGCCGCATTTAAACGTTGGTTTTAGGTTATATCTCAGGTTCCCGATATAGACTTTTTAGTTTACATAACTTTTCCTTCACCACCAAACTATTGGGAAAACTGGGCTCAAGACTAACATTAGAGTTAGATTTTCATTCATAATTCTGAAAACCTGTAACGGCTGCTATGTGGAGGATATTTGATGGACGGGACCCAGAGCTTAAAGTCTCTTATGAAGTACAATGTTCTACATAAAAATAACTCTAATAAAATACACCCACGGTATCAATTACTCTTGACTTTCGTATAAATAACGGCTAACATAACTCTTGGAGGTCAATCGTTATTTCTCCAGATTAAAATTTGTATTGAACGTCGAGTAATCGCTATTGAAAACACAATAATGCTTCGTATATCATCAATTGTTCAGCGATACGGATGTGGGTGAAAAATTACCAGTAGAAATAAGAGAGATTTACTGCGAGCAGGATACGTACTTACGGCCCATCCAATCTAGGGAATTGCTCTGAATCGCTAAGCTGTCGCAGTCACCAACGGTGACTCCAAATCTCCACTTCACATTTGTTTAAGGTGTCTTAACAACCCACGCCACCTATCGGATGCATTTACTATTTCCAATAAAATAAAGCTTAACTTTTCAATTAAAATTCATACTATATATGATGCCGCGATTTTTTAAATATAGCTATAAATTGCTAAAATACATAATTATCAAAATAAATTACTATTTATTTTAGTATATAATTGACAGTTAAACAGTTTGGCATCTAAATCAAACTCTAAGTCTAACACTTCGGCATCTAAATCACTAAGCCATCTAGTAGTCAGTCTGTAAAGTTATTTGGATGATTGTCCGCGAATCACAAATAAACAATTTAATGCATTCGAATGAAATTTTGTAGGTAGATAGGTTAAACCACCGAAAGAATGTAACATAGTTCCAGGAGCTCGCCAATAAATGCGGAGAGATGGCACACGGCGGGTTTTTTTAGTGGGTGAAGGCCCCACACAACCCTGTTCGTTGCCCCGAAAGCCTTAACAAAAAAAAAGGTAGATAGGTTAAACACTAGAATTTCCTGAATAGGAATACGATACATTTATCCCGAAAAAATTATGCTTCTCTATCTAAAGTTCTCGCAATATAGCTATTTTTGGCATGTAGCCCTAATTTATGTACCGACTCAACTAAAAGAATTTGTATTCACTTTTTAATATACATAAATTATAGCCATTTAGAATATTTTTATCTTGATGAGAAGTTAATGATGGGTACATTAAACGACTCTATGAACCTATATTTGGAAATGACACTTCTATTTGGTTAAATATTTTTTATTGATCTGTGGCTTCATTCCCTAAGACTAATAGTCTCGTAATGAAACAATGTAACTGTGATGCCGCTTTCATTGTAATAGAAAAGAATGACTGCAATTCTTCACCAACTAATAATGAAGATCAGTTGTAAATAAGTAGCTAATCCAAACTAAATAGTATAATATACTATAGTCCTAACTATATATAAAAAAAAAAAACAAAGCTTTAACAAGGCTGTGTCTACACATTTAAGATATTTAAGAAAAAAAATACTGTATTAGGCTATACTTATAGGCGTCTCTGAACACAAAACATTGCTTTTTCAGATTTTTTGTTCGTGTTGTTTCACGTTTTGTTCGCATATCACACAAAAACTACTGAACGGATTTTGATACAACTTTTTTTATTTCATAGCGGCGGAGCCGCGATCAAAGACTATTGTAACAAATTGATAACAATCAATGACGAAAATATTCTCGTACATCTCGATTATAAGCTCCAAATCCGTTCACTCATGATAAAGAGTAACTAATATTCGAGCATCTAGACAAATAATCTTTGTTACCAATATCATCGCAAATAGAAAGTCAAAGACCTTAATGCCCAATATTTTTTTTAGACGCTCCCGGTTCCTGCGAATAATCCTTCACAAAGCACAGCCTGCTTCTGAACAACCGTTTGTGGATCACACAAATAATTTTCATGTGTGGGAATTGGACACACAATACTCGGCACGGGAATTACTAAACCACTCCTCCGTCTGAGCGTCATCAATTATAATATAGACATGGTAAGGTCTGCTGTTCCAGTTAATTATACTCGTAATTAAATTATTATTAAAAAATGTTACAGACAATTAAAATGAACAATGTGCTTTATACAAAGCCTGAAATAAACAAAAAGTATTCTCTATGAAACACGCAAACTAGTCGTTATGTTTATTGTCATTTTTAAGGCCTTGGCGTGCCACAACTTTTCAGGTATACCAGGATTAAAATTTAAATATTTTTTGTAACGCTAATGATAAGAGGTTAACAATATCTAATTAAATATAATATAAAAATAATTTAAAAAGCGAAACCTAAAAGAGAACTATAAAGTGTAATTATTTCCTTTTGTTATTTCAAAGTTAACGAAAGAATTGTGTGTACTACAGCAACGTGTGGCCAAACCCGGCCACACGTTGTTGTAGTGCACTAGTAAAAATATAAATACATCACTATCCATCCATCCATCCATCAGCCTTTTAAAGTCCACTGCTGGACATAGGCCTCCCCAAGAATGGGGGTTAGTGCCGTAATCGCCACGCTAGGCAGGTGGGCTGGCGATCGTAGTGGATGTTGTTAATACTCGAAGGAGTGCTGCTGCCCACTCCCTCGGTATTCCCTCAGTCAGTTCTTACGACTCCCATGAGTGGAGAGGGGTACTTCAACAAAACGGTAATACATCACTATACGCCACATTATTTCTATACAAAGACATATATATCCCGCAGATATTGTCAATTTTTTGGTATAAAAAATAGCCGAAGTAATTTTCTAGAATCCGAACTACAAATATGTAAAATTTCATGAAGATATGTTACGTAGTTACCGCATGAAAGCTTAATAAACAAAGAATCGCACTTTCACATCTATTTAGTATGCCGATACTTTAGAATGAAGAGTAGTGAGTGATTATAACAGGGTAACAACGTTGAGTACAATGCTGCACCAAATGGCAGCGCCATCTAGTGACTTATTTTAATACTAAATCTGCAATTTTTCATGAATCAATTTTATCTATACATTACTAGATTGTGCCTGCGATTTCGGTTCAAATCGCATGCACTTCAGAATATAAATACGTACATAATACGACACACTAATGACATCTATACAACAATAATACGAGTAATTGGTATCCCAAAGGAACCATTTTTTTTTCTTCAGCACAACAAAATACTTTATTGTATGGATTCTAGACTATACCTATGCTAAATTATATGATGGTTTTTCCGTGTGGTGACGGAATAGAAATACAAGTGTCACCACTCCATTCTTGCCCGCGGGTGTCGTACGAGGCCACTAAGGGAAGTAAGCAATTAACACCCATTGCATTACTTGTGGTAGGGCTGGATTCCGAGTTACAGAGGAGTACTCACTTGCTATCGGGCACGAACGGGTTGGTAACACCATCTCCTGTGTGACCGGCCTTGAAGCACACTGGCACGTTTTGGTTGTAGCAGGAAATAGCTGTTAATTCTTTCATTTCATATACCTACTCGTATGTGAAATGAAATGGTACGGCCGTGGTTCTTCTGCCACAATACGCATTAAAAAAGAATGATCAGTGGAATAGTTATGGCGTTACAAACAAATGCTCTTTCGCATTTCTTACATTAGTAAGAAATTATTTTCAACTACAACAACCAATTTTCCAACCACTTTCCCAAACGAATAACACAAAGAAAATTCCAGCTGTAGATAATAGAATAAGAAATGACTCTGAACTAACTTATTAGCCACATATTTTGTTACAGCAGTTAAGGCGGGTAGAAAATTATAGGCGTCGTTATTTAGAAAATGTTAATGAAAATGCTCTTATAAAAAATTGTTGCTAATAAATAGGCAAATAATTCCGTGGTCGCTTGTCACACGAAATTTATCCTTAGACAAATGGCAACACGGTTGTTATTAATAATTAGGTGTGATACAAACCAAAGAAATACTATACATAATTATATGTTATGCTTTTGTCTGCGAATTCAGTTAAAGAATTATATAGTTTTTTGAAAGAAATCAAACAGGATTTTTAACACAAACGTTTCTTTAGTAAAGGTAGTCTAGATTTGTTTTCTATAAGAGACATTAATTTTTTTTTAATATACTATGTGTGTCGTAGAAGAGTATATATACGGCCCACCTCATGGTAAACGGTTACCACAGCCTATAGACGCTAGCAACACTAGAGACATTATTCGCGCGTCGCGAGAGGAATTATAGTAAGGAGAGGAGAGGAAGGATATTAAGGCGAGAATAGTAAGGATCATCCATCCATCCATCCATCAGCCTTTTGACGTCCACTGCTGGCCATAGGCCTCCCCAAGACACCACCACAACATGTGTTTCGCTCATATGGGGGATAGTGCCGTAATCGCCATGCTTGGCAGGCGGGTTGGCGATCGCAATGGATGTTGTTAATACTCGAGGGAGTGCTGCTGCCCACTCCCCCGCTATTCCCTCAGTCGGCTCTTACGACTCCCATGGGTGGAGAGGGTTGGGACAATACTAATACCGGCCCCACACGGCAATAGTAAGGACAGCAAAGAGATAAATAATAGAAACGATGATAAAGAGAGAATAGGAAGGATAAGGAGAGGATTGGGAGGGGGTGTGAGCCACCAGCGCTCTTACTCACCAATGGCAGGAGTACCTACCGTTGTTCCACGTCAATGAGATGGTGGTTGACGGACTAAGAATATAAGTGTCACCACCCCATCCATTCCCGCGGGTGTCGTATAAGGTGACTAAGTGAAGTGAGCAATTTTCACCCATTGCATTACTGGTGGTAGGGCTGAGTACTAAGTGAGAGTACACACTTGCTATCGAGCCCGAACGGGTCAGTACCACCATCTCCTGTGTGACCGGTCATGAAGCACGCCAGTGTGTTTTGGCTGTAACAGAAGATAGCCGTTTATTATTTCATTTCACATCTGAGAAATGAAATGGTGCGTAGCGACTTGACAATACTCTCGGTATAGTTGAATACATAAGCGACGGTTACCACTTATCATCAGATGAGCTGCAGCTAGTCTGCCATTATAAGCAACAAAAAAAATACTAGATGTTTATTCATCGTCACAAAGTTTTAATTCCTTACTGGTATTAATATTATGTGTTAGTCGTCCTATTTTCATGAGAGTGTTTCATAATCTTAGACTACTTAAATGCATTAAGAGGAAAACCACAACAAAGCCTTATGTACGTTCTCTCTGTAAAGTAATTATGAAGTAGAGTGAAATAGTGGTGACAACTTGAGCATGTGGTAAGCGGTTACCGTAGCCCATAGAAGCTAGCAACAATAACATCAAAGGCATCACTCACGAGTCACTATCTCCAAGAAAAGGGGTAGAGGATGAGAATAGGAAAGATATTAAGGAGAAAATAGGTAGGATACTTAAGAGTCTCACTTCAGTATAAATACTGCTGGACTAGAAGAGGTAATATCTACATAAAGAAAATTGATGGCGGCACTCGACTATTAATAAAAAATGAGGAAGACTTACTGGCTCTGAAGAAAACATGACTGCGTAAAGCAGTTCACATTCTTGGTATAATTAAGTCTTACTGTACTTTTTCATTATTTCTTCTATACTTAACGATATTAAGTTTGCATTATTTTTTATCTCGGTGTCTCACTACCTTATTTACATTCCTAGAAAGTCAGTTGTTTGCTTGCCGAGATATTGGGTTTGTGATTGTGGAACTACCCGCAATTAACATTTTTTACAGACAAATTGGATTGTATTCAATTAACTACATTTTTATCTGGGATCTTACTGATAACTTAAAATCCTATATCAATCATGAGCCAACTTGTGGCCCTGTGGATTCTATGGTCCTTTTGGAGACCAATAAACAGGAAGTTCTGACAGTTATTAACTCACTTAAAAGTACGAATTCTGTGGGCTGGGATGGAATCTCTTCAATGATACTAAAACAGAACAAAGAAGTTCTCGTTGATGCAATCGTACACATTTGCAATCTTGCTATACGTAAGGGCGTTCCCTGATGCTTTTAAAAAATCTGTCATTACTCCTATTTACAAAAGTGGTGACATAGGTCTCATTGGTAACTATAGACCCATTTCAATTCTCTCATCGCTCTCGAAAATTCTTGAACATATATTAAACAAACAACTTACACGGTATTTAGAAACATAGAAGCTCATATCAGACAACCAGTTCGGTTTTAGAAAAGCAAAGTCTAATTCTGATGCAGTTTATAAATTTACTGTAAGAGGTACTCAATTGAAACTTTTTAGAGACTATTTAACTGATAGAACTCAAACTACACGGATTGCGGATAACGTTAGTTCTCCTCAAAAAATAACCCATGGTGTACCCCAGGGAAGTATCCTTGGCCCATCATTGTTCCTGATCTACATAAACCAGTTATGTGATTTAAACATAAAAAATTGCGATATCATAACTTTCGCTGGCGATACTGTTTGTTTATTCTGGGAGAAAAGTTGGGATAAGGTCTTTCAATGTTCGCAACAAGGTCTTGACATAGTCCTCAAGTGGCTACAAAATAATATGTTAACCTTAAATGCCAGTAAGACTAACTACCTTTCATTAACCATGCTAAAATCTACTCAACCACCTGAGCATAATCCCAAACTCTATGCTCATTCATGCCAAACATCTGCTGCGAATGTGTCCTGCTCTTGTCCTTGTATTGCTAGGGTAGATAGCATCAAATACTTAGGAATTATTTTGGACAGTACTTTAACTTTTGTACCATACATTAAAACATTAGCAACGCGGCTACGTAAATTAATAGCCATTTTTAAAAATATTCGTTATATTGCTAATCCGAAGCTCATCAAAATAATATATCTTAAATTATGTGAATCGCTTATCACTTACTGCATTGATTCTTGGGGAGGAGCTGCAAAGAGTCATCTGCTTTGCCTAGAACGTGCTCAAAGAGCTATTCTAAAAGTAAGCAACTTTCGCTCTTTTACTTACCCCACCACCTCTTTATACCAAGACTGTCAAGTATTAACTGTAAGAAAGTTAATTATACAAAGACTTCTAATAAGATGCCACAAAAATCTTGATGAGGCTATTATTCGCAGCACTGTAACTAAACGCAGATATTTTAATTTATTTGTGATACCTAGGATCAAAACTTTTTATACACACAAATTTTCATGCTTTCTCGGTGGTTATCTTTATAACAAAATAAATAAGAGAATTAAATTATACCATCTTAATACTTATAACTTCAAACTCTCACTCACGAAATGGTTACACAACTTAAACTATATTGAAACAGAAAACCTTCTAAGTATTCTTAAATAATACGAGTACAACTTCAATATAATTAATTATATCTAATAATCTTTAACATTGATATAGGTAAACAAACGCACATACACACACGCACACTCTTTTCCACACACCCACACACACACACACACACACACCACTTACAGTAAAATATGCCTATATGTACTTATCTTCACTAATAACAACTTTAACAACCACACATGCACAAGCCCGCGCACCGTAAAAAGCGTCCGCTTATGTAATTCTATTATTAGGTATGTCTTTCACGCAATTTTTCAGGATATAAGAGTTGTCTCTTTGGTGCTTATATTACAGGCTACGGCCTAGTTTAAGTGCCTATGAGATAATTTTTAAAACCGACACAGTAATTTACATGCTACTAGAAAACACGCGATTTATAGACGCTCTGTTACTATGTAAAACTCATAGTATTAAGCTGCTCATATGTAATAGTTAAGTACTGTATTTTGCTATTAAGTTTTTGAAACAAATAAATATTATTATTATTACTAAGAGAGGATAGGAAGGATAATAAGGAGAGAACACTGGGAGAGTATTGGGCCTCCGGTGCTCCCACTCACCATACGAAACATGACGGTAGGAGTAACTACCGTTGTTATACGCTGATCTTTTACGAGGGGATAGTAATTTATACATTCATGTTAGGATAAGCAAGGCTCTATCACTTCCATTTTTCTGCCTGTGAATTCTACTACGTGTTCCATAAAATTCAAAATTATAAAGTAATATAACGAAACGAATAATTGCGTGTAGATATATACCTGAACAAAGGTATCAATTAACAACTCTTATATAATATTGGGATATGATAACATAAAATAAACTATTAACTACAAATAAAAATAAAGATTATAAACTGTAACCCCACTAAGGAAATAAAAGAAATGATCTAAAAAGTACGAAACAAGAAAATAAATTAAATGGAAATAAAGAAAAGCATAGGTACAATAACGGTCAAGATAGAGGCATGGTCGCATATTTATAATAAATATACCATTATAATTTTGTAGGTGTTTCAGACATACATGGTATACATGCACACTTCACAAAAAATTATAAAGGCAGAGCCGTGGTCTTGAGACCACGGCTTGTTAATTTTTACTTTTGCACACCTATGCATTTACACCGCTGGAATGATGAAGATAATTACTAACTTAAATATTTGCAAAGCATAATTAAAAATCGTAATTATTCAGAACGCTATTAGTTAATAACCTTAAACAAGATTAGCTCAATATGAATATTCTGTTCATTTGTATCCATCACTTAAGCAATTAAACAAAGTAGGTCACTTTACGGCTTTGCACTTAGTGCTTTATTCTGACAGTAAATAGATATTAACACGCTGATGCAAATGTGCTAGGGCAAATAATGATCATTGAAGTAATGTCACACAGTTCTAGTGGTGCCCCAGTGCTGGCGTAGAGACGATACAAGGTGGATTGATTTAGTGGGTGAGGGCCCCAAACTACCCTGCTCGTTTCCCCGAACGATAGGGTGTGCGGTTAGGTACATTTGTTACAAATCATGGATACATTATAATATTTAAAAATAAAAACATAACGTCACGCCTGTATTCCTGGAAGACGTAGATAGAGGTGTCACACCCACGGTTTGCCAGCTATGTTTAAGTCCTACGTAATAGAGGGCGAGCCTATTGCCAGCTACCAAGCACATTATTAAACTCCGGGCTCCGGGCAAAAATTCTAGATGTTTTTTTATACTTTTTTAGCATTTGACATGCTTCAGCCATATAAATCAACACAAAGTGTGAAAATGTGAAATCAAAAATAACAGTTTGTCACGATTGCTGAATTGACGAAGCATCTGGATGGTATCCAGGAGATGTAGGTTCATATCCTACTCGTGACTGTTATTTTGGATTTCTAATTTTCACACTTTGTATTAAAAAAAAAACTATTTACGAAAAAGCTCAACAATATTGCCTGGCTCGGGGCTCGAACCCGAGACCTCATGATGAGCAGTCACATACACTACCGCTGCACCACCGAGGCAGTTGATACAATACTTAAAATATGTAACAATATAATTGTACTTATTAGAAACTTGAATGATGATATTATTTAATTCTGCTTATTTTCTTAAGTTTTAATAACCTATCATTCTCAAAGAGATTTCAGAATGATAGGTTATTAAAACTTATACGGATTGTGGCAATGATAGAGATTTACTCTTTGCGAAGACGAAGGAACAATGGAAAGACGGAATGGAAGGTAAAAATCCATTATTTTGTACCTATATATTGATAGATTATGAAAATATTGTGTAGAGAGATGGGTGGCAAAAATATAGAGAGTATCAATATATTTCTGAGGGCCTTGTCTGCCGGTACAGTATGTCTAGCCAAGTTGTATTCTATGATCGCTAACGCTAATAGAAAGCTATTAAAAATATGTCAAATGCTAAAAAATATACATCAAAAATTACTAAATTTATTTATTTATTGACAAATATATTAAATGCAAACTATGCAGGAGATATTGTAGTACAGTGTTTTTGGTTTTTATACTAGATGGGTGGCAAACAAGCATACGGCCCGCTACCGTACCCTATAGACGCTAGCAACACCAAGGTATTCCAATTCCTTGGAAATGGCGACGAGTGGTCGCCATCTCCGAACCCGTTTAACCCGTGTGGTGACGGACTAAGAATACAAGTGTCACCACCCCATTTTTTCCCACGGGTTTCGTATGAGGCGCCTAAGGGAATTAAGCAGTTATCATCCATTGCATGACTGATGGTAGGGCTGGGTACCTAGTGGGAGTATTCACTTGGTATCGGGCCCAACCCGCTCGGTTGGTACCACCATATCCCGTGTGACCGGCCATGAAGCACATCGTTGCGTTTTGGCTGTAGCAGGAGATAGCCGTTTATATTTCATTTCATATCTGTGAAATGAATTGGTGAGCAGTGGCTTGACAATACGCTCGGTATAGTGGAGCCCATGGGCGACGGTTACCATTTACCATCAGATGGACCGTGGCTCATCTGCCAATACAAGCAATAAAAAAAACTCCTAGAAATTGGGATAGGAGGTGGATAGGAAGGATAATAAGGAGAGGAGAAGGGTTTGAGCCTCACCATACGAAACACAACGGTAGGCGTAAATACCGTTGTTACGTGCTGATCTTTTGTGAGAGGGTGGTACTTCCCCGATGTAGCCGGACCATTCATGCTGGGATAAGCAAGGCTCTATGTGTGCGCGCAAACATATGTTTCTATTATATAAGCTTTGCTTTAGGACACTGTTACGGCGTTTGATATTTTTTTTTAAGGCGGGAAAAAATTTTCCTAACCGCACCGTATCGTTCGGGGCAACGACCAGGGTAGTGTGGGGCCTGCACCCAATAAATAAACCCGCCGCGTGCCGTCTCTCCGCCTCTATTGGCGGTCCACTGGAACTATGTTACATTCCTTCGGTTGTTGCGGCGTTTGACCTGGGGTTTGCCATTGCATTTTTCGCTTACGGTTATCGTAAAGAATCAACTTTTCATCACATATCACAATTCGATCCAATATTCCTTAATTTCTGTATCACGCGTTTCTTTCTGCAGATCAGTCAAATCATAAGGCACCCATTTTTATATTTTTTTATTTTATTGATTTGACGCGAATGTTCAATGTTGTCAATATTGTTGGTAAGGTAACGTTAAACCATGCCGTTAATTCTTGGGTAGTTTGGCTCGGATTGGCTTCCACCATCTCTTCCAATTCATTGTTATTCACATGTGTGGGCGGTCTTACACGTGGTTCGTTCTTCAAATCAAAATTTTCATCACGAAAGCGTTTAAGCCAAAATCGCACGGTGCGTTCATTAGCAGTCCCCTCTCCAAACGCAACATTGATATTGCGAGCTGTTTCTGCAGCACTAGTTACGCGTCGGAACTCGTATTCAAAAATCACTCGATATTTTGAAGTATCTATCTTTCTTGTCTAAGCAGAATTAAAAAAAAACTGAAGGTTGATAATGGAATGTTGCACATTTTTTAAAAGAAGAACCTCATAGGTATCATTTGAAAAAAGTTTCACTCAAAAATCTCAAATCATGAAGGTTCTATGTCAATTCGAAGTACCTATTACAATGAAACGGCAATTTCATACTTTAACCCCTATTATTTGGGATACTGGATTACTGTCAGTGAAATAAAACCTGCAACTTTTGCCAAATCTAAGATAAAAATCTGGAACCTTTTGGTCATAAATTATATAATGACATTATATGTACGATTTCTCGTCAGAATTGTGTAATCGTTTATAAAAGCACCTACTCTCATTACACATGAAAGGGCGAAGATATCGAAAATTCCTTTTTCATGCCTATTTATCTGGACTCCTATAAGCCCTACAGACGTTTCGAATAGGTAAGATTTACCAATGAACATGATATAGGTGTTCGTTTCAATGACGGCGGCCGTATTACCTAATCCAATGTAGGTAAGGCAATATCTTTAAATGGCATCAAGAATTGAAGCAATGCCATCTAGCGGTTACTATTATTTTCCCCTTCTTTTCATGCTAGAAATAGCTTTGAATGACTTTGAAAAGCGAAATAGATTGGCTAAGCAGGATTGAATTTCTGTTAGGGATTATGCAATTTTATTATAACCTACTCCTAATAATAAAGAAATATTAAATTTAGGTTTCAGAAGTTTTGAATACTTTATCAATGAATTATTGGCGACGGTATGGAGTCCTTACCTTCCGACTGGTGCAGGTGCTGTCGGGGCACGGTTGCTTCGGCAGATATCTGCACATTGTCGCAAGGAGGGAAGCGACTCCGGCTGTCACCATTGCGGAAGCGATGAGGACACGGCGCAGCACACGCTCGAGTCGTGCCCTGCTTGGGCCGAGTGGGGGGAACTCTCGCTGCCGAGCGTCGTCAGAGCGATGCTTGGCAGTGACAGGAATTGGGCCGCAGTCGCTGCCTTCTGCGAGGAGGTCATCTCTCGGAAGGAAGTGGCGGAGAGGGCCAGGGAGGCTGATCCTTCCGCAGACCCGAACCGCCGCCAGCGACTGGGGCGGCGCAGGCGTGAGTATTTGCGCCTAATGCCGCTCTAGCTGTGGCTGCGAGTGGTTGAACCGGGGAACGTCCGCCACCTGCAAGGCCGACGAAGGTGTGACGCTCCGTGTGCGGATGCGTCGCTCAGATGAGGGTACCCGAGGGGGTAAGCCGCCGGCAGACCACTGAAGGAATGTAACATAGTTCCAGTGGCCCGCCAATAAAGGCGGAGGGACGGCACACGGCGGGTTCCTTTAATGGGTGAAGGCCCCACACTACCCTGTTCGTTGCCCCGAGCGACGGGGCGTGCGGTTAAGAACATTTTTTCCCGCCTAAACAAAAAAAATGATAAAATTGAGCCTTTAGGGTAATTTGTAACATTGGCCTTTTTTTTGTTGGTCTTGTATTATGTTCGTCGATGCCTTCGCTCTTTCTCCTTAATTTTTTATGCTTTATTTTTGTCATTTATCTATAAATTTGTAACGTCTATATTTGTGATGCATCGTTACACATTGTATTATTTTTGATTTAGATTTTTAAAATTTAATGATTACTTACTACTGCAAACCACTCAGAAACAAAGAGGTTAGTGTGAGACCCTCACGTATAAACCTCATCTTCCTAGCTTTTCTGCGAGGTTTGACCATGCATATCATTGACCATTCATTGTCCGTGTTGTAACGAACTAATAATACAAGTGTTACCACCGCATTCTTTACCGTGTGTCGTACGAGGTGAATAAGAAAAGGGAGCAGTTATCTAGGCTTGACAATACTCTCGGTATAGTTGAGTCTATGTGCAACGGTTACCTTTTACCATCAGTTGGGTTATAGCTCATCTGCTACCAAACGCTATAAAAAAGTAAAAAACTTATCATTTAAAGGTGGGTATCCACTATGTTCGCGAACCTTCTACGCTCTGCGCTCCTGCAACTGATTCAATGGATACGTGATGCGCTCCTTTACATGCAACACCTGCGCTCCTCGTGCGCTCTGCGGTTTTCAACAAACCTTTGAACGAACATGTTGGCATCAGAATTAATAGTCAGTGCGGCATATGTTTTGGTACATTGTATTGTTGATGACTATAAAAGTCCTCCTCGGTTTTGGGAATCTAATCTTTATAAGAAAATATGTAAAAATACATTACTGTTTAATCTTTAATCACAAGAAATAAGTGAACATTACAAAAATTTCCTGCGACTCTCTTCATCAGATATTGGATATTTGTATAGTTTCGTTGAATCTACAATAATAAAAAAGATACTACGATCCGAAAAGCTATCTTAGTGCAAGATAAATTGGCATTAGCACTAAGATTTTTATTGTTTAGGATTCCACAACAAGCTTTGATTTTGATATGCTTCAATTAATTCGATACATTTTTCTTCGGATCACTTCATTATGCGATTCACAACATAGATGCATGGAGCGGAGAACGTACACACTTTCGTCTTGCTTTGCTCGCGTCCACGCACACACTTTGCTCCGCTTTGTGATCGCGATAAAAACCGACAGAGCTCGGATCGTCTGCCGCGGAGCGTGCAACGTTGCACGCTCCAAGTTCGCAAGCGTATCCATTAGGTGGAGCAGTTGCTGGAGCGCGGAGCATAAAAGGTTCGCCAACATAGTGGATACCCACCTTAACATTCTTTTTCAGTCTTTGATAGTATTTTCAACATATTAGAGATAGAACCGTCTCTATACAAATATATAAATTATGCAAAGCATCATGAATGATGAATAAAATCCCATAAATATATATTTGCAAAGTTTAAGAGATACGTACCTGCAAAGCAAATAAGACATTATATTATATAAACATATGTATCCAGTTAAAAACCCTTTTTGCTTGAAGTGGTGCGAATGAAAACTCAATGTTATATGGGTTGTATCAATTCCGCTACGATACAGATCATGTTGGAGTCCAAATTAAAATAACAGCTTTGTAAATACTTACACAATAAACCATTGTGATGAAGGTTTTGAATATTGAAAGTATTCCTATATGTTTATTTTATATAAAACTCAATGTTTGTGAGTTGGTTATTATTGAAAGCAGTAAAGTTTTATTTTCTTTCTAGTGGTAGGTAGCCTTGCTTATCTCAGCATGAATGGGTCGATCAGGGAAGTACTGCCCAGGGAAGTAAATATTTTGTGTCGCTTTTTTAGTATTATATGCGCTTATTTACACGAGTACGAGAATTTTAATAATTCATTGATAAAGTATTCAAAACTTCTGAAACCTAAATTTAATATTTCTTTATTATTAGGAGTACTCACAAAAGATCAGCATGAAGCAACAGTAATCTACCGAACAAACCCAACGATAATAGTACCCCTATCGGGTTGTTTCGTTTGGTGAGTGAGTGCGCCGGAGGGCCTAACCCCAGCCTTATCCTTTCATCATTGTCCTTCCTATCCTCTCCTTAGTATGCTATCTACCCTCTTCTTAATATGCTTCCCATCCATCTTCTATCTTTCTTTGGAGATAGCGACGCGCGAGTGACGCCTCTGGTGTTGCTAGCGTCTATAGGCTACGGTAACCGCTCACCATCAGATGAGCCATATACTACGTAGTGTGTATTTGCCACCCAAGTAGTATAAAAAAACTTTATCACTCAATCATTCAATCAATATAAAAATTGCTAATTAAGTCTACAAATTCATAATATGAAGAAAAAATAAATACCTCATCATCATTTGGTCGTAAATACAAGTTAGTGCGGTAGCTCAGTGGCTTAGAGCACTTTCCCGGATCAGCAGGGAGCAGGTTCGATTCCCGCTTGCACTAAAGTTCTCTTTTTCCTCATTCACAAATAATTTGTGCCCTTAGATAATAAAATTTCAAATAATTACTTTGCACTCAAGCGGCCATTATCGGTAGGGCGTAATGCAAATTGATACGAAATATAGCGAGTTAAGACGTGTTCATACTGAGCTTTTTGATTTTAGTGGGTATATAATGTGAACAATATATACACCTAGTTAAAACTGACTCCTGGTCAACTCTGTCTGAATTTACATTGAATTGGGTGCAAACAGATGTGTGAATAATTAAAATATAGAAGCGCATTCCTTTTTGGGATTGGAAGTATTTATTATTTTAGTCTAATGCGTCGTCTAAAAATGTAATATGTTGTAACTAAAAATGTAATATAATGTAACCACAAATGTAATATAACTCCACAAAATTTCTGTTGTAATAGTTTCCCAGCGGTGCAATAATATTTCAATGAAATATAATATGCGGACTTTGACGCACAAGCAAATGAAAAGAAACTGCAGGGGTATAGATACCGACACGATTCTGTATCAGTGTAAGTGTAACTTGTAAGTATAATGTATGAACGGCAGCATTGATGCGCGGCCACTCGCTGTCTGGTAGTGTACGGAATAAACGTGTTAACCTAAAGTGTCATATTTCATTAACGCTTCTCCAGGACAAGTACCCCAGAAGACATAGGTGAAAAAACATATCACCTAAAAACCATATTAGGGGCCATCCATAAATTACGTCACACGTTAAGGGGGAGGGAGGGGGTCGACGAAGTGTGACATTGAGTGACAAGGGGCGGGGAGGGGTCCCATATTTTGTGACATCACATTTTTACAATATATAACATTATATATCTAAGTATTCCATCCATCAGCCTTTTAACGTCTACTGCTGGACATAGGCCTCCCCAAGAGAACGCCACAACGAGCGGTCCTGTGCTGACCGCATCCAACGGCTCCCCGCAGCTTTGACCAGATCATCGGTCCATCTGGTGGGGGGCCGTCCTATGCTGCGCCGTCCGATACGTGGTCGCCACTCGAGAACCTTTCGTCCCCAACGGTTATCGGTTCGTCGAGCGATGTGGCCTGCCCATTGCCACTTCAGCAAGGCAACCCGGCGGGCTATGTCGGTCACTCTCGTTCTCCTACGGATCTCCGTATTACGGATTCGATCACGTAGGGAAATACCAAGCATAGTCCGCTCCATGGCCCGCTGAGTGACTTTGAGCCTTGATATGAGGCCAACATTCAGAGACCACGTCTCTGTTCCGTATGTCATCACTGGTAACACACACTGGTCGTAGACCTTCGTTTTCAGACACTGCGGAATATTAGACGAGAAGATCTTCCTTAGCTTCCCGAACGCTGCCCAGCCGAGTTGGATTCGTCGATTGACCTCTTTCTCGAAGTTGTGCCTACCTAACTGGACTGTTTGTCCCAGGTAGACATAATGGTCGACAACTTCGAGAAGCGCACTCCCGACTAGGACCGGTACTGAAATGACATGGACATTAGACATGACTTTCGTCTTGTCCATGTTCATTTTGAGACCCACTAGTCGGGAAACCCTGCTGAGATCATTGAGCATGGTGCCAAGGTCCTCCAGAGATTCTGCCATGACTACGATGTCGTCGGCATATCGAAGGTGAGTGATGTATTCGCCATTGATGTTGATGCCGAATCCGGTCCAGTCCAAGAGCTTGAAGACATCTTCCAATGCAGCGGTGAAGAGTTTCGGGGACATAACGTCTCCCTGTCTAACACCTCTCTGCAGTTGGATCGGTCCCGTACTCTTGTCCTGAACACGGACTGACATGGTGGCGTTTCTATACAAGCACTTCAGCACTTCGATGTACCGATTGTCAATTTGGCACCGCTGAAGGGACTGCAGCACCGCCCAAGTTTCGATCGAATCGAAGGCTTTCTCATAGTCCACAAACGCCAGACACAGAGGCCGATTGTATTCTTCGGTTTTCTGTATAATCTGGCGTAGCGTGTGAATGTGGTCTATGGTACTAAAGCCTTTTCGGAAACCGGCTTGTTCGGGAGGCTGGAAGTCGTCAAGCCTGCGCGTGAGTCGATTTGTAATGACCCTCGAAAACAACTTATAGACGTGGCTCAAGAGCGAGATGGGTCTATAGTTATTCAAGAGGGTTCTGTTACCTTTTTTGAAGAACGGCACCACCACGCTTCTGGTCCACGACTCTAGAACGTCGCCCCCGAGACCAACGGAATTGAACAGCCTCTGAAGAGCTTTTAAGACCGGCTTTCCGCCTGCTCTCAGAAGCTCTGTGGTGATTCCGCCGTCTCCCGGTGCCTTTCCGTTCTTTAGTTGTTTGAGAGCCATTCTGATCTCGTACAGGCTGACGTCCGGGATATCTTCGGTAAAGTGCCGAGTTAGCTTGGATCTGGGGTCTTGGACCAAGCCAACAGCAGGGCTCTGGGATCTGTACAACTGTCCATAGAACTGCTGGACCTCTCCCAAGATCTATCTCAAGAAGAAATGATAGTGCCGTTGTTGGTCCTCAGTTTAGTCAACTGACTTTGGCCAACAGATAGATCTCTTGCGAACACTTTCGAGCCTTGGTTCCGCTCTATCGCCTCTTTAATACGGGTAGTATTAAATTGGCGAATATCGTGCCGCACAGCCTTGGAGATCTGTCTGTTTAACCGCCTTAGGCAGGACCAATCGGCTGAGGACTGGACTATCATTTCTTTTCTCCTCTCCATGAGTTTGAGAGTATGGTCCGAGAGTTTACGGTTCCTACTGACGCGACGGGCCTTGAAGTAAGTCGACCCGACCGCGTGGACAGTTTGCGCGAACCTGCTGTTCATATCGCTAGCTGATTCACACTCATCTAGACATTGGAAGCGATTTTGTAGTTCGAGCTGAAAGCTCTCGGGGTTCTGGTATTGGGCAGGTGTTGGTCGTAGCTTAGACTTCATCAAACGCGACCTCTCGACTTTTATTCTAATATTCAAGATGTCCCTGACTAGTCGGTGATCACTCCCAGTTTTAATCCTGCTGATCACTGAGACATCATTGAATATGTGTCGTTTGTCCGACAGGATGAAGTCAATCTCGTTTTTCACTGAACCATCAGGGCTAATCCAGGTCCATTTTTGCTGGGTCTGCTTTCTGAAGAAGGAATTCATCATGAAGAGGCCTTCCTTCTCCAGAAAATCAGCCAGCATCTGGCCCCTGTGGTTCCTCTGCCCAAATCCATAGTGCCCCACCTTCAGCTCATCGTCTGTCCTTTTGCCTAGTTTCGCGTTGAAGTCTCCCATAACCACCGTGAAATAGGTTTTAGACAATATCTAAGTATTACAACACTAAATTTAAACTACAAACCTACTAAAGAATAACATAAAATCGTTGCAACTCTGTCTGCATAACTTACTGATGATTTTGACAAGGTTTAAATTATTTTGTTGGCAAATTTGCCCTCGCTGTCGCCTTTGATAAATGCTCCACACTGCGCCTTGCCGTGATTTCTTTGGTTCTATTGCACGCCTCATAAGCAAAGCGTTGAGGTGGGTACTATTCTCGTTTTACGTCGCCAAAAGTTCAGTTTCTATTCTCGAGGATTTCAAAATGTTAAAGAAATTTTACTTTTTTTTTATCCATCACTTACTAAGCATCGAAAACATAGGATTTTATTATTTTATTGCACGCCTTATAAGTGAAGCGTTGAGGTATGTACTATTCTCGTTTCACGCAGAAAAACTGATTTTTCTAACTTAAAATGTCTCTATTTATCATATATTGCACTTGTAAAATAATATATACCCACACATATCAAGAAAAAACACTATTTTTAACACTCATGATATTTTTTGTGCCATTTTTGTTATTTAAATTAGTTAAAAAACTGTTTCAAAAATTTTGTCTTGGACGTCCGTTTGTTGTAGGTAATGATTGTTTAAACAAGATAACGACCAAAATACTTTACTAATCGATTCTTTTTTTTTCGTTTACGAATTATTATGATTAGGAATAGAGCCCTATCACTTTTCACGGTCTGTTTCGATGTGGTTTAATTGTTATTAAATAAAAAAAAGTGAATATTTACGCTCGACGCGACACTAAAATCAGTGGTATATTTCGTGAGAACTATTTCTATAGACTAATGTAGAAGTACTTCTTAAAATTAGCGCTAGATGGCGTATAAGACATGAGAAGGTATTTTTTGAAATGAGCGCTATGTGATTTATTAAAAACTACTTAGTAAGACCAATACATTATTAGTTACTTATCAAATAATCAATTTTATTGTGAAAAATGAAGATTGTGAGGCGTGTACTTTTGGATTTTCCAAAGTATTTATTCTATAATTGACTTTCGACCAACAACGTAATTTTCTTAGTTCTGCTATTTTGTGATTTTTAACTTAAGAAACACTTAAAATAAACAAAAAAAGTGATTTAGGTAATACAGTGCAACCTCTATATAAAGAAACTCAAGGGGATTAAAAAATATCAGTGTAAACCGCGTAATTTGTTACATTCAGGTTTTTTGTAAAAAGGTTAGATTGGACTACGATTCGTTTTAATAAGGTAAAAAAAAATCTTGTTTATTAACCTCAACATTACATAGGTGCTCATCTGCTTACCCTGCTAAAGCGAACGGTTTCCACTAATTACTGAACCTGTCGAAATATGAATTACTATTGTATATACGCTTTGTAAAGGTTAAAAATTTTCGTAAAATAGAGGTAGGTTAATGCTTGCAATCTATATTCTGCAATTATTCAAAATTCGTTATAAAAAGGATTTGATAGATATATTCGTAATGTAAAGGTATATTTTGCATTAGCTCTTATGGACAGTTCTAGGGGATTTAAAAAAAAAACTTAAATCGAGAAATTCGTTATATTGAGGCTCTCTGTATTTTTCGGAAATTATATGAAGCACACATACAGTACAGCTTATGCCGATAAAAAAAAACAAAATGTACAAGAAGTTAACACATTATGGAAAAGTTTGAGAAATAGTGACAATATTAAGTGAAGTGAAATCTAAATCTAAAGAATTGCAAATAAAACTGACAAAAACGAAAGCGAAACTTATGACTTTTTGAAGTGAAACTTCTTTAGAATCGTTGTGTTTTGTAACTTGATGAAACGAAAATGCGTCATGATATAGAAACAAACACATAAATGTATAGGATGTCGGTTGCAGAAAAGTCCATTAGTTATTTTAACTTTGAAATATTTTTTTTGTCCGTTAAAGTTTAATCTACCATTATATCGTTCCAGAAAACAAAATTTAAATGAATTTTAATGCTCTATTAAATTTAATTAATGAGAGGTCATTACAAGCTTAGTAAAAAATAATAAACCTTACATTTATCCTAATACTCCTGATTCTCTCTATCCATCTCTCGTAGGCTACTTTTCAGAAGTTTCACATCTGCCGTGTGTGAATTGGCACAAATATGTTTTTTTATGATGTGTTAATTTTCATGCCTATGTTTGATTTGATATTGATTTTAGTGAAAAAGAATTTTAATGGAAATGAAAATAATTTCGGAACACTGCTGTTTGAATTTCATAAGTTTCTTAATGTAAAATCGCAAAATATGTGACATCACACTAGGTAGGGGGGAGGTCTCTCAAATGTGACCAGCTGTGACAAGGATGGGGGAGGGGTCAAAAAAATCATGAAATTCGTGTGACGTAATTTGTGGATGACCCCTTACCTGGGGGTTTGGTTACATTATCTTTAACTTTTTCTATATGCATATATTAATAGTAAATAAAAAAACATTTATTTATTTCTTGATCATAAGAACACATCCTTATATGGCCGCTGGCAATGATTACTCGGATTTGTGATACGTTGACGACCACCAAGCTATTAATCGGCAGATTGGGGAGGGACTACATCGTTATATCGTTGATAGGTTTTGTTTATTGGTGGTAATGTGAACATTATTTTGCAGGATTATATTATGTGAGAGTTTCCGAATAATAAATTAAACTGTCCTTTAGAGAATGTAATGTATATTTTTATCCATTTTGTACAGCTGTGTTCTCCAAAGCACGAAGCTATCACACAACCGTCTATGTATACTTATAAATATTTTTTCTGTGGGCAGAGCCTTGCATATCCCAGCACGAATGGGCCGGCTCGATCGGGGAAGTACCACCATCTCACAAAAGATCAGCGTGTAACAACGGAAGTTACGCCTACCGTTGTGTTTCGTATGGTGAGCGCCGGAGGCCTAAACCCTCTCCCTATATGAGACGTGAGATGGCGACGCTCGAGAGATACATCTGGTGTTGCTAGCGTCTATAGGCTACGGTAATCGCTTACCATCATGCTAGTTCGCCGCCTATGTAGTATAAAAAAAAAGTTAAGTATGTACATTATTGGCTAATCTGTATGTATTGTCTAAATTGTTCTGATCATTCTTTCAAAAACTTTATCTGTTTCTCTGTTTGTGTGTTTTAGTATCTGCAGTAAGTATCACGTTTACCTCTCTCAAAACCAGCTCTAGACTGCCCACCACACAGCTCTCCTAGAGACTTGACGTTTTACAATCGGGATAATTCAAAAATTAAAACCACTTTTTCTTTAAAACTTGACTTATTATAAAAACTATTAAAATAAAAGAGTAGGTGTATAATTCCAGGTCATAAAGTATTATTACAATATCCTAACGACAAAGCATAGCGTTCGAAAGTTTAATTTAATACCTGCAGCATATTGTACCTGTGTTTCACAAATAAAAGTTTCTGAAACTGATTCTGATTAACACAAAGTGTGAAAATGTGAAATCGAAAATAACAGCCACGAGCAGGATTTGAACCTGAATCTCCTGGAATACTGTCACAGATGCTTTGCCAATTTAGCTATCGTGACAATTGCTCGAGACTGCGAATTTCGACAACACATTAATTCCCAACGTCTCGAGTGCTGATTCTGATTCTTAAACTAGTGGACGAAAATACTGAGATTGATAACTTGACGCATTGTATTAAATGTAACAGCTTAGTGAAAATCCCTAAGCACAATAAAGAATATCAATAAGCACGTAAACACTCTATTTATATTTTATTAATTTATTTTGGTTTCCTTAGTGCTACGGTCGTGAGTTTATAAATTAATAATAAATTAATATTCATGGACATTTTCACACAACGTCCTCTGGTCCCAAACTAAGCTTAACGCTTGTGCTATGGGTACCAGATTACGGATATTATACATATACTACTTTTTTTTGTAAATACATACATATAATAGATAAAAAAAACACCCAGACGCAGTACAAATATCTGTGTTCATCACACAAATAATTGTCCTGAGTGGGAATCGAGCCCACGACCTCGTGCACGGAAGTCGGTTACACTACCGACTACGCCACGAGGTCCGTCAAAATTGTGTATGAGTAACATCGTCATGTAGATGGTCTATCCTCCGGTAGTCCCTTTGTCGTCTCTTACGACTCCCATGGGTGGAGAGGGGTGGGACAATTCTAAAGCCGGCCCCACACGGCAGATGGCACGGCAGACGTGTAAATCGTTCTTTTTTTTTACCATTTGCTATGAGTTGCTTAAAGTAATTGTGAGAAAATATAACTGCAAGCGGGATTTGAACCCATAATTCATCCAATGCCAATGGATGCGCTTTTATCGCTAAATTATTGGAGCTAGTAGTAATGATACATTTTCATATCATGTGATTTAGGTAATGGTATTGAGACTCGGGGTGAGGATCTATCTGATGTATTTGCGTATAATGTTTTTATCATTCAAATCCAATTATTTTTTAGGGAGTATCTTAACTGTCTCTGTGGTGCAGCGGTAGTGTAAGCGACTGCTGATCATGAGGTCTCGGGTTCGATCCCCGGGTCGGGCAGTGATATTAAGATTTTTCGTAAAAGAAAAAAGGAAAATCTCTCAGTAGCAGCCTGGAGTTTAGAAATGTGCCCGGTAGAAGTCAATAGGCTCGCCCCCTATTACGTGGGACTGTCTTATAGCTGGTCAGTCGTGGGTTTGTAATGCACCTCTGCCTACCCCTTCGGGGAATACAGGCGTGATGCTATAAGTGTTTTGGAGTATCTGGTAGTGTTCCAGTAGACGTGAGTTCAAATATTGATCTTGAAATATTGATTTTTATATTTTCTCTTTCAAATTTATGCACCTTGTATTCAGGTGAACGCTCAAGCATATGTCAAGTGTTGAAAATTATACGAAAATCAGATATGTCTGTACACAATGAATTAATTTGACAAGTCATTGTTCCAGTTAGGCTTATACAAAAGTTTTAACACCAGACAGATATAAAAAGTAAACATTTCAACGTAAACTAATTTGTATTAAAAGCTACTCAATCTAAAGCCTTTAGAACTTTGAAATACCTGTCCTAAAATAATGTTAATCTATATATCTCAGTAACTAGCCATATACCTAGTAATACCCAACTAAGCTGTCTTGTATCAAACTATCAACAAACTTACTCCGTGAGAATGAACCCTTCGGATTAGATATGGGACTGAGCAGTAAGATTACAAGTAATCTCATTACTATGGCCGTACTTAAGGTTGAACCCAAACAAAATAAACTTCAGTAGATAACTTCAAACTCCACTGTTTATCGTTTAAGTAATGATTGATTTGTAGTGATAGATAACAAACTAAAGACCAATGAAGCCAATTTATAAATTTAGCTTGATGACAGATGTTCTATCAAAGTAAGCCATACCTATGAAGTATTTTTTTTTAATGTAGTCGATGCGTTTTTATTATAAAGCTAGCCATTGTTCGCGGCTCTGCTGCAGCCAGATGCTAGTTTTTAGGTTATATCTCAGGTTGCCGATACAGGAGCAGGATAAAATATATATAGTATATACCAGGTTTAAAGTCTAATTAAGAGCTAATAAACAAAGAATGTTTCTTCAAACTTCGTTTGGTAGTTTTTGCGTGTTACCCGAACAAACATATAGACGAAATTTCTAAAAAAAACAGTTTTATATTCAGAGACGCCTTAATTGCCTATTTTTTCTCAAATACCTTATAAATGAAATGAAATGAAATTTATTGCATGAAATAGTTTGTTGACAATACAAAGCATTAGTCTTACATATTTCGCCGTAGCTAACGACATGCAATACATATTTAAACATACTCTACTATATGATAAATAAATACATTGAAACTATAACTATAAATATTATATTATTATGTAATTAATGTCAAATATATTGTATATTGTATAATAACATATTTATGTCAAATTAAAATAATCATTAATGGTATAAAAGCAATTTTCATGGAGACATTTACACAAACTAACCTTAAATTGTTTTGCTGGTAATTCTCTCAATATCTTTGGTAGTTTATTATAGATCCTGATAATCATAAAATAACAATTTTTTTGGTATAATGACGTGGAACGTCTAGGTATTATTAATCTAGTTGGGTCTCTATTTTGAACTACTAAATTGATTTTGTCTTTAAATGTCGAAAAGTATGATCCATAATCTTTCACAAAACAATCTGCTTGATATATATACATACTCGTAAGTGTCAATATCCTATGTTTCCTAAAGAGTGGCTTACAGGTAGTTAGGGGTGGTACACCACATATGGCTCTTAAGGATTTCTTCTGTATAATTAACACCCTTTTAATGTCCGTTGAATTACCCCATAGCAAAAGCCCATATCTTAGGACAGAATCCACGTACCCACGCTATTAAAGCAGTACTGTGTCCAGAGATACGTCTTAAGGTCCTGAGAGCAAAAATAAACTTATTAAGTCTCTTACAGTCCTAATCTATATGCGTCTTCCAATTACAATGTTTGTCAATAAATATACCTAAAAATTTTATACTGTCAACCTTTTCTATTAATTCATTATTGCATGTCAAATTAAAATTAAAGTTATTATTATTATTATAATTGGTAAATTGAATACATTTAGTTTTTGATATGTTTGTCTTAAGATTATTACATGTCAACCATTCAATAATTAAAGCTATTTCATTGTTTATGTAATTTTCATAATTTTGTGTTTCTCGTGGTTTTTCAATTACAATGGCTACGTCATCAGCAAAAAGGACACATTTATGTTTAGTGATTTGTGGAAGATCATTAATATATAAAATAAATAATAGGGGCCCCAGTATACTGCCCTGAGGCACACCGAAGAAGTTATGCCGTATATTTGATCTAAGTATATCCCCTACATAGCATAGATTTATTTATATTTTTTACTTCAACATACTGCTTACGATCTTGGAGATAGCTCTTAAGAAAATTAAGAGCTACTCCACGAATGCCATAATTTTCACATTTCTGCAGTAGTATATTGTGAGCCACAAAATCGAAAGCCTTGCTCATGTCAAAAAATATAACTGAGACAGGTATACGTTTATCAATATAGTCTTCTATATTACTGACTAATTGAAATACTGCAAGTGTAGTGGATTTTTTCTTTCGAAAACTATTTTGTTCCTCTCGTATAAGTTTGTTCACCTCCAGAAAGTCATTAATGGGTTTGTGCATAACCTTTTCAAATATCTTGGCAAATATAGATTTAAGAGTAATTGGTCTATAATTATTTAAAACCCTTTTATTTGATTTTTTATGAAGCGGTTTAACTACTGATAATTTAAGCAGGTTTGGATATTTACTTTACGTCAGTGACAGATTTAACAGATATTTTAACACGTGACAGATAATCGGTGCACATTGTTTTAAAATATCTGTCGTGATACCATCAAAGCCTACTGATTTAGTATTTTTCAATGATAATATTATTGCAATTACAACATTATCTGTTACTGGCTTTAAAAATAATGAGCCACAAACACTAGTTCCTGTATTATTTCTAAATGTATGTGACTGTTTCCTTGCCGAAGAGTGGATACTAGTATGGTCAATAAAGAAGTTGTTAAATGTTTCAGCTATTATTTGAGGATTCTTAATAATACAACCATTACATTCAATTTCTAGAATACTATCACATGATGTCACATAATCAATTTTGTCTTTTATAATATTTCACGTAGCCTTACATTTGTTTTTTGATTTATTTATAAATATGAGGTTCATGTTAGATTTAGTTTTGGTTATACATTTCCTTAGAATTTTACTGTAGCGATTATAATTTAGTTTACTTTGTAGTGTGTTAGACTTGTAGCAATGATATCTTAGCCCTCTTTTAGTTTTTGTAGCCGCTCGAATCCATTATGTAATCCATTTAGGTGCAGTTTCGTTACTTTGAACTTTGTGTCTCTCAAAAAGAAAACAAAGATTGTAGAATAAATAGAAAACATATTATAAAATTTATCGTATGCTTCATCCATTGCACTTTTATTGAAAACTTCAGACCAAGATAAGCTAGATAGGCAATTCAGTTTTTTTTATATTATCTTTATTATAATTCTTTTTTTCAATATACCAATAGTGTCATATATTAGGTTTCTTAAGTACAGGAAATGTAACAGTTTGAGCATTTTCGTGATACATGTTATGAATAAGACCCGTTACACCATTCAAATTAGTAATTATGTTATCTAAACAAATTCCTGTCTCGTAGGCTCAGCAATGTGCAAAGTAATTAGACATCAAATCTACAAAACTTGTTATTACCGTCCCAGTTTTCAAGGTATCTATAATAAAATCACCTGCACTGACAATTTTACGCTTACTTTTATTTAAGATTTTATGTAATGGTGCTTCTAAGGTATTTATAAAAATTACAACGTCACTATTTGGTATTCTATATACACACAATATAACACAGTTTAAGGATAACATTTTTTAAACCACACACTTCAAAAACTTTTTCCTTAGAATAAGTATTGCAAACATCAAATGTTTTATAAACCAACGGTTTTTTAACCAATATGCAAACACCACCTCGTTTTTCCGACTTTCTAGAGAAACTATTAGCTAACTGGTAACAATTTAGACGGATGTTAGATTCACAGACATGACTCTGTTACAGCTTTATAATAGCATAGATTCATGAAACAGATACAGCGGTTTTATACGCTAATGAACTTCTTTCGTGAACTATAATTGTATAATATAAAACTTTCCTATAACCAGGAGAGTTTTTCCTATTTTCGAAAATTTTGCTTTGAAACGACCTAACACTAACCAAATTTGTACAAGAGGATACAATATGGCCACCCTTTGTACCCCGATGAGGAGTTCTTGTGAAATATGCTTAAACGACTCTACGGACCAAATTTCTAAATCACACAGACGAAGTTGCAGGCAGTTGCCAGCTTAGTATAAATTTCTGTACAAGTAATGACAGTATTAAGAGCGCAGAATATTCTGGAACGAATATGTACGGTTAAAACTAAGCCTTAGCTGGAAGTATCGTCTGTCGTCAAATGATAATGTTAGACACATGCGTTCGTATGCAAATTGTATTACTGCCTTACGCTCTCCTTTTAAATTGCGAAATCTCTCTTATTTAACTTGTACACTTTTATCTCTAAAATATTGCCCCAATGGAGATTAAGATCATTTTGTTTTATTCAAAACTTGATTATATTTTGGTTAATGTTATAATAAGAAATTAATTGTTTGTTTTTGATGTAATTGTTTTTAAACTCTGAAATTACTGTCATATTTTTAGTATATTGTTATACATGAAAAGCATTTTTTGTACTTCGTAGGTGGCAAACAAGCATACGGCCCATCTCATGGTAAGTGGTAACCGTAGCCTATAGACGCTATCAACACCAGAGGCATCACTCGCGTATAGCCATCTACTTTGAAAGGTGTAGGAAGTGGAGAGGAAGGATAATAAGGAGAGGAGGTCCTCTCTACTCACCATACGAAATACAATGGTAGGATTACCTACCGTTGTGTACTAGAAAGCGTTTAGAGCTAGAGTGCGTGAACTTTACTTAAGCTTGTTAGCAGAGTCTTCTCGTTAGCTGTTACTCACCTCTTTTGCTATTTTTATCATTATTTATATGTGTATTTATTTTTATTATGTATATTATTAGTAGTATGTATATGCATTAAGGTATCGCTGTCTTTGTATATATGTATGTATGTCTTCTGCTACTATGCACCTACCACTATCTCTCTGCTCTGCCCCAGGTTGGCTGGAAGAAAATGCCCATGGCATTAAGTCCGCCTTGTGCCACTTTTAGTGCTAAAGTAATAAATAAATAAATAAAATAAGAAAGATATAATAATTAACATAATTTAAGTTTTGTAACACCATACTGTGATTTCCATGGGCAGCACAGTTATTAAGTTAAACTGCTGATATAGCTAGTGAAATATAAGGCCACAGAGTGCATAATCAGAAAATAGTTATTTTTTTTTCTATATGTATCTAATCGTACAAAATACAGTACAATGTAGATACGTATACGAAGGCCTTTAACATTATGCTAACCATTAAAGCTTATAAATTGTAGCCAAACAAAGGAAACATGTTGACAAACATATATAAATACCAGAATTAAATCATGACAGGACACTGTTAGGCACCAACCGCGCATAAAATAATGTTAAGGTATTGAAATACACTCCTTTATGTTATTTTATTAGAATTCTAACCTAGTTTGGGTCAACGACATCAACTAATGTATTTTCTGGAAGTAAAGACAATTTTAAAACGAATATAAATCGGTTATCGATGGCTCGACTCATAAAATATTGGAATAATGCCAGACTACAATAATTTAGGACGATATTTACAATATGGTAGAATTGCTTACAAAGATCACTTCAAGACTAGGTAATATATTATTTTAGTGAGCGTGAATAGAATTGATTTGTTATTTTAACTTACTTACTTATGATAACGCCATCGCCCTTGCGGGATAGGCAGAGAGTACATAAGAACATTTATTTTAAAGTTATGTATTTACTAATACTTTAACTGCCTCTGTGGTGCAGCGGTAGTGTAAGCGACAGCTGATCATGAGGTCTCGGGTTCGATTCCCGGGTCGGGAGGTGTTATTGAGCTTTACCTCTCACTCTGAGAGGAGATCCATACCCAATAATGGGACATTTGCAGATTAAAAGAAAAAATGAACACAAAGCAAAAAAAAAATATGTGATAATGTGCATTCATTTTTAACTTCTTGGGGGACGCCCACGCCATCTATCGGAAGTATTTGCATACATTATACCGACCGTAAACTTAATTTTCGCCGTGTGGGGCCGGCTTTAGAATTGTCCCACCGCTCTCTACCCACGGGAGTCGTAAGAACCGACTGAGGGGATTCCCCCTGCTGGGTGCTGCTGCCCACTCCCCCGATATCCACCAGAGGAGTGGGCAGCAGCACTTCCCCGAGTGTTAACAAAATCCACTGCGATCGCCAACCCGCCTGCAAAGCGTGGCGATTACGGCATTATCCCCCATGATGGGACCGCTCGTTGTGGCGTTCTCTTGGGGAGGCCTACGTCCAGCAGTGGACGTTGAAGGGCTGATGGATGGATGGATAGATGGAAACTTAATTTTACCACTAAGATTTCTACGATTTCACATTTTCACACTTTGTGTTAATTTAAATGGCTAAGCATGTCAAAAAAAAAAATATCAAAGAAGTTAAGGAAATAATATTCAAATTATATTTTTATTTATTTTTTTATACTAGCTCACCCAGCAAACTTCGTAACGCTATTTTTTAGTAGAAGGGGGAAAATTTAGGGTTGTATGTATTTTTAATGCAGAATCATAAAATAATTAAAATAAAAAAAAATGTCCACAAAATTAAATAAAAAAATGTGGTGTGGACCACCCTTATCACTTAGGGGTATGAAAATTAGTTTACATCTTATTCTCAGACCTACTGAATATATACATAAAATTTCATAAGAATCGGTCTAGCCGTTTCGGAGGAGTATGGCGACAAACACTGTGACACGAGAATTTTATATATTAGATAATATTCCAGTACGTAAATAAATAGAATATTTCAATAATAACTTACATTCATTTTTTTTATATCTATTGTAAAATATTTACGGTTATATTTGTCAGCTTATAATAGGGAGTATATTACATTACTTCAGATTCAATCTACCTTATAACGTGGTCCATAATACCCTGGATAATATGATACTACTGTGAGAAGTTACGTCGCTCATAAATTTTGTAAAAAGGATGGTTCGTCAATATTTAGCAACGTAAAAACTCATTGGGAAATTCATTTTAACAAGATTCTGTCCGCGGTTCGTCTGCGTGGACGTCGTATTTGGGTCAGTATAATATAATTACATCCCTCTAAGGCACAATAATCTCTAGTTAAAACAGCTATGGACTGCCAACATAGGCGGAGGAATCGGCACGGCAACGACAGGATGTGTGGTTAGGTACATTTTTTTCCGGATTAACAAAAAAATAAAAAGGCTGATACATTATATGTGCCCGGTAGACGTCAATAGGCTCGCCCCCTATTACGTGGGACTTAAACATAGCTGGCGAATCGTGGGTGTGTAATAATAATAATAATAATATTTTATTGATCAAAATAAATGATACATTATATATGCAGAACCCTGGCTCCTAGAGTAGCGTTAGCTGTGGCCTAGGAGTCAGTTCCTTCCCATTTTACTTGATACTGTTAATTTTATGTTTAGTCTTAAAATCTTATAATTAGGTACCTAAGAATATTACTGTAAGATACAAAAATATGAAAGAGATAATTTTAAAAGTGTAGTATGTGTGTGTGCACTTGTGTGTGCGAGTGTATGTATGTGTGTATGGCTAGTGCTGGTGAATATGAGTGGGTGTGTATGTGAGTGGGTGTTTCTGTACGGCTGTGAGTGTATGTATGTCTATGTGTACATGACAGATTGGATGCGTATTTGGATAACTAGTAGTCAAAATATATTAGGGTTTTTTTACTGTATGATGTTTAATAGATTTTCAGTTTTCAACTTACATATGAATGTAAGTTTGCTTAACCATTCTATAATATTTTCTTTGATTGCAATATTTGTCATATTTTTAACTAATAAAGTATTAAATTTATTATATAGTTTAGGTGATAAGAAATTGTACCGTTGCTGTGCAAATTTACTTATGGTACGCGGAACAGGATAACATACTCTTCTTTAACGGGTAATGTAATGTAAGGTACCACGTTTTTGTGGTACTTCCTGATACATTGATAAATAAACAACTTGCGTACTGTGAGTACTCCAGCTTTTTCATATACTGAATAAGTGGGGTGGCGGAAAGGTAGATACAGCATGACTTTGAGTAGTGCTCTTTGCGCTCTCTCAATCTCCAGTAAGTGTGTTTTAGCAGCCGATCCCCAGGAGTATATACAATAACAGTAACTACACATTCCGCAAGAACCTTGTATGTTTGTATCAATAAGCTCCGATCAGAAACGGTACGTAATTCTTTAAAAATATAAATAAGTTTCCTTAAACGAGCAGCTATGTAACAAATATGTTTTTTCCAGTTCAACATTTCATCAATGATAATACCCAAGTACTTAATATCATGTACTCTTTTTAACACTGGACAGCAGCAGCTCATAGATGGAGTATTTGACTGTCTATTACAGGGGAAAGAATGTATACGAAGAGCAAAATCTTTGGGGGATGATACAGTTGTTTTGTAAAAACAGAGAAAGTTTTTTTTTGCTAATGTTGAGCGTGAGCAGACTATCTTCCAATCAAGATGTTACAACGCGCAAACCCTTCTCTGTTAGGTCATGGACTTTACTCCACGTCGGTCCATGAAATAGCAAAACATCTGCAAACATTTGTATATCAGCGCCGTCCAATTTGATATTATATAACTCATTGATGTATATCAAGAACAACGACGGGCCGAGCGTACTGCCTTGGCGTACACCGTATTTGATAGTGGAGTAGTTGCTGAATTGGTTTTTGACCTTAACTTTCTGTCTTCTGTCATTGAGGTAATCTTGGAACTACAGAAGGGCATTCCCTCTGACTCCGATATTCTCAAGACGTGTAAGTAGTATTGGAATCGAAACTGTCTCAAATGCCCTCTGTAAATCGAGAAATATACCCACGCATTTCTCATTGTTATCGAGGTAGGAAGTGATGTTGCTTTTCAGTCGAAGCACGGCATCATCATTTGATTTCGATGCACGAAAACCAAATTGTCCGTTGCTGAGAAATCCTTTACACTCAAAATATCTTGTCAATCTTTTATTTGTAACCTTTTCTATAATTTTTGACATTGTACTCATTAACGAAATGGGTCGATAATTGGTAATTAGCTTTTTATCACCCGCCTTATATACTGGACAGATTACTGAGTTTTTACATATTTTAGGAAAAACTCCATATTCAAAGCTTAGGTTTATAAGATAGGCTATAGGCTCAGATAGGATTTGTCGATTTGATTTAAGGATTTTCGCTGATATATTATCAGTTCCTGGTGCACTGCTCACTTGTAGGCTACATATTATTCCTGAAACTTCGCTTGGATCAGTATAGTATAGTTAAATAGAATGTAAAGGGCTATTATACAACAAAGCTTTTTTTGCTAGGATTTCACTATTTGAGTTTAACCTATACAAAGTTGTATTAGCTAGGTTAGAACCTACGGAAGTGAAAAAGTAATACACCTCTGCCTACCCCTTCGGGGAATACAGGCGTGATGCTATGTTTTTATGTTTGATACATTATATAATAAATTGACCCAATTCAAAAAGCTACGTAGCCCAAGTCTATGGCAGAGTATTTATTTGTAATCTAAGATTGCCGAAAGAGGTTATAGGTTAAGAGCTAATATATTACTGTGATATAGTTGTGATAACGTTATTTTAGTAAGTATTAAAGAATAAACAAACCCATCAAAAACATAAATGTCAAATGAGAGCCAAGTTCAATATTATGTCTTGGTTGTTGACTTCAACGGCAAAAGAAGTGAGATCTAAATGGGTGTAAAGTTCAATGGTCAGCCCTGAAATTTATTTATAGCGGCATACAATATTTTATAACACCTTAAAATAGATTTTTTTCTTATAAATTAGAATGATATATTGAAGCCTAAGATCTGACTTAGCTAGTTTTCATATACGAAAATCAGGCATCGTGACAATTGCTCGAGACTGCGAACTTAGAATAAATTACTGAATTACTCGCATATTCGATAAAATTACTAAGTTAATTCATGTCACCAACAAGTTAAAGGCTCTAGTTGACTGTCATTACTAAAAACAAAGAAGAACTAAGTATTATTTAGCACGAGCACCTAAACAAGTTAGCACATGTCTTAAAACCAAACAATGTACTCCTAACAATCTTTGAAGTAAACACTCTGCCAACAACATTCCCCGGAGAATCGTTCCGCACGCCCAAGATTGAGAGTCTATTCTTTGGTTTTGTTGGTTCGTTTGAAAGGAATCGCAATTATCGACTGCGTATACATACGCTTCTATAGAACCTTCCTTTATTTTGCTACTGCTTGGGTAATGCGGTCTTCAAAAGTATTGTATATTAAATACGACACCCTTAAAAATACGACAGTGATTGTAATTTAAAGTCAAGTATTTAAAGTTAGTCTTAAATTTAAAAAAAAGAATATGAAATATAATTTATAGCTTTTATAAATGAATAACAATGAGGTAGGTGGGAAGGAGGTGGTGTTGAAATAGAACTGTGGAATTTAAGAACATATTTGTAGTGTTTTTTAAGCGCAAGTGCTATAAATAACAAATAATACATACCATTTTTAACAGTTATATTAACCAATAAAGAACAATGCAGATATACTCAGTCATCATATAAACATAAGTCTATTTTAAATCCCTAGCTAGAACATAAAAGAAGAACTTATACATTTATAATGATTTTTTTAGTCTCTTGGCTTTTATTTGCTTTTTAACTTGTAGTTATTTCATTTCCCTTTCTTCTATTTGTATTTCTTTTGGCATGATATTCCTCCCCTACAATAAGGAGACAACATAATATAAAAAAAAGAAAACTAAGTTCCAAATCTTACTCGTATTTCAAAACAATTCCAGATTTAAAAACAATTTTTTTTTAACAAACAGACAGTTATTTCAATTTTAACTAAAAAAAAGAAACTATTAAATATTCTATAGTTTTAAGTCGATGCATTAGTTGTATATTTTAGATATTATACTAGCTCCACCCGGCGAACCTTGTACCGCCATATGTTTTATATAATATGTTGTATGTATTTTTTAATGCCATGAAAAAAATAAAACATAATATTTTTGGGGTGGACCACCCTAATCACTTAGGGGTATGAAAAATAGTTTACATCCTATTCTCAGACCTACTGAATATACACACAAAATTTCATAAGAAAACTGAATATACACAAAATTTCATAAGAATCGGTCAAGCCGCTTCGGAGGAGAATGGCAACAAACGAATTGGAGGAGAATGGCGACAAAAGAATTTTGTATATTAGATATTTGGCAAATTATTATATATGACATTTAAAAATTTATAAAATAATTATATTATATTAAAAGAACAACACACGAAGTACCCTCTCATACACCTTCATCTGCCATACGTACGCATGGTATCATTGTTTACCAGATAAGGGTTGATTCAATCGCAAGATAAGTTGGCCTCTTAAATAAAGTGACTATGGGCCTCACTCGATCAACATGCCATGGTTACGTGATACAATCTACGTGATAGGATTCGCAATAAGGAAACACTAAGTGAAATAGCAATATCGTGTATGCTATTTTAACCTCATATAAAATGAAGTTTTAGGCTTTCTATGTTTTTTTTATACTACGTAGGTGGCGAACAAGCTTACGGCCCATCCAATGGAAGCAGTTACCGTTATACGCTAGCAAACCCATGGTATCACTCGTGCATCGCCAGATGGCTGATGGAGATCCAAGGAATTGAGTTAGGAGGTGGATAGAAAGGATAATAAGGAGAGGATAGGGAGGGGGTTTGGGCCTCCGGCGCTCTCACTCACCATACGAAACACAACGGTAGGCGTAACTACCGTTGTTACACGCTGATCTTTTGTGAGAGGGTGGTACTTCCGCGATCGAGCCGGCCCTTTCGTAATGGGATAAGTAAGAATCTACCACTGTTGTTTATAATATCGAGATTATAAACAACACACAATTTTTTCACTTTGTGTTTAATGTATAGTGTTAAGCGTGTCAAATGCTAAAAATATATATAAAAATATCTAAATATCGAGATTATTTTTGTTGAGGCTGGAAAAAAATTACCTAACCGCACATCCCGTCATTTGGGGCAACGAACAGGGTAGTGAGTGTTATTTATAATCTATGGTAGGTATAAAAATATGTATATAGCGCCACCTACTATTAACCTCTTCTTGTTGCACATTGTTATTTGTTAGTTGATTAAAATCGTCACCGTCCGAGTATTACCACGTTTTTTTATTAGGTTATGGGCCCAGTCCCATTAATATCAGTCAGTAATATAAATCTTTATACGACACAGTTAAATGGCAGCAAATTATTCGCTGAATGTCCCGAAACTCAAGGGCAGGGATAACTACGACGATTGGGCTTTCACCGTGGAATTTTTTTTGATCCTGGAGGGCATCGATATCAAAAATAGCGAAGCGTTAAGTGATCAAGACAATAGGAAGGCTAAAGCTAAATTAGTGATGACAATTGACCCATCTCTATATGTACACATCAAGAATGAAACTACAGTGCGTAGCTTGTGGATCAAGTTGAAGTCATTATTCGATGACTCTAGTTTTACTCGTCGCATTAGTCTTCTCAGAAATTTAATCTCCATCGGTCTTGAAAATTGTGACTCGATGACTGCATACGTGACACAGTTAGTGGATACGGCACAAAAGCTAAAAGGTACAGGATTCAAGATTAACAATGAGTGGGTTGGATCGCTTTTATTAGCCGGATTGCCAGACAAGTTCGCGCCAATGATTATAGCAATAGAACACTCCGGGATAAGTATAAGTACAGATGCTATAAAGACGAATATACTGGGTATGAGTGCAGATGCTGAAATCAAGAAACCAGAGAGCGCTTTTGTTGCAAAAAATATTTATCATCAAAATACACACCATACGAGCAAAGTGAGAAATCAAAATGGCGGCGGCCATGTTAGTAACAATAACAATTTTAACAAGCCACACATTAAATGCTACAAATGTAAAAGAACTGGACATTACAAGAACAAGTGTCCATATTCTAATACACAGAACGAAAAACAGATCAACGCGTTTAGTGCAATGTTCCTGACTGGTGAATAAAGAATGGTATGTGGACTCTGGTGCAAGTACTCATTTGATTTCAGAGTCAAATAAAAGTATGCTAACAAACATCTCGTATAATACAAAAAATCGAGATATTGTAGTAGCAAATAAAGAAAGTGTGCCGGTTTTATGCTCTGGAGATATGCAAATAACAACATGGGTTGGAGATTCTACGTACAACATAAGAGTAAACAATGTTTTATGTGTACAAAACCTAACTACAAATCTTCTATCTGTGAGCAAGATGATATCCAGTGGCAATAGAGTTATGTTTAAAAAAAATGTCTGTCACATTTACAATCATAGAAATGAATGCATCGGAGAAGCCAAGCAAGTGAATGGTGTATACAAGTTAGACATTGTAAAGTCAGAGAAGCTACTAGCAGGAGTGGCAGTGGCTACCAGCAGGATATGGCATAGGCGTTTTGGTCACATAAATAGTAATGACTTAAAGAATATGAGAAATGGTGCAGTGGAGGGCTTGAATTTCCAGAATAAGGCAGAAGTTGACAAAAGTATTTGACAGTTTGCTGCGAGGAAAAGCAAATACGGTTGCCCTATCCTACTAGTTTGTCAAGAAGCAAGAAGGTGCTGAATTTAGTGCATGCAGACCTTTGTGGGCCTATGGAAACCAAGTCTTGGAATGGCCAGATACTTTCTACTGTTTGTGGATGACTACAGTCGGATGGCTTTTGTATATTTTTTAAAGTTCAAAGATGAGACATTCAACTCTTTCAAACATTTCAAAAATTTTGTAGGAAATCAAAAGTCAACAAAAATAAAAATTATGAGAACCGACAATGGCGGTGAATTTTGTTCAGCGGTTATGGAGAACTATCTGAAGCAGTGTGGCATTATACATCAGAAAACATACTCATATACTCCTCAGCAGAATGGGCTTTATGAGAGGTATAATAGATCCATTGTAGAGAAAGCCAGATGCCTGTTATTTCATGGCCAATTTGAGAAAGTTTTATGGGCAGAGGCAGTCTGCAGTAAACCTTAAAAACAGATCTTCTGCTGCAGGTCTTAACCAGAAATCTCCATTTGAATTATGGATGGGTAAGAAGCCAGATGTGAGCCATCTTAGAGTCTTCGGCAGTTTAGTCATGACACATATACCAAAGGAAAGACGTCTCAAAAGGGACAAGAAGGCAAAGAAGCTTTTTCTTGTTGGTTACGCCGATAATGTCAAAGGATACAGGCTCTATGATCCCCTGACATGCACAGTGACAACAGCAAGAAATCTCATAGTAATGGAACAAGAAAATGTCAGCATGATGTCGCAGGTTTCAGTGCAAGAAAAGAATGAGAACATTCAGGATTCAGTAGGGGAAGAGTGTTCAAAATCTGTTCAGGATATTTCAGGTTCTGACATGGTTAGTGCAGAACATACTGATGAACAAGATTTGAAGAACAGTGCAGTAGCTCAGATGACAGCTTCCAAGAATTGATGATGACATTAACATCAGATGACAAAGAGGTCAGCACTCAGAAACAAAACACTGACACTTCAGAGAAGCGTACCAGGCGTAAACCAGACTATTATGGTTATGCTAACCTGTGTTTTATGGATGCATTTCATGGAGAAGAAATATCTCTCAACGATGCTCTAAATGGGCCAGAGAAAGAGCAGTGGCTGAATGCAATTAAAGAAGAATTGCAGTCATTCAATGACAGTGATGCGTGGGAATTGGTGGAAAAACCAGTGTATAAAACATCTGTTAAGTGCAAGTGGGTTTTTAAGAAAAAAAAATATAGTGAAAGTGAAGTGAAGTACAGGGCTAGGTTAGTGGCAAAAGAATTTAGTCAAAGAAAGGGTATAGATTTTAAGGAAGCCTTTTCGCCGGTGCTCAGATACTCTACTTTAAGATTACTTTTTGCATTAAGTGTAAATCAATACTTAGATATTATTCATTTGGATGTTCCAATGGCATTTCTGAATGGATTTTTAGATGAGTCTATATTCATGGAAATACCAGCTTATTCCAATTTTGCAGACTGTGATAATAAAGTCCTTAAACTTAAAAGAGCAATATATGGACTGAAACAATCGGCTAGAGCTTGGTACCAAAGAGTAGAAGTACTATTACTAGAATTAGGTTACACCAAGTCTCAGTATGAACCTTGTTTATTTATAAAATGTAATGGTAACACTAAGGCTTATATTGTATTATTTGTCGATGATTTCTTTATATTTTTCAACTGTAAAAATACTTGTGAAAAGTTAAAACTTGAGTTAAAAGCAAAATTTAACATAAAAGATTTATGCCAAATTAAAAATTGTCTCGGTATGAATGTAACTGTAGAAAAGAATTCTATTACTATAGATCAGAAAGATTTTATTGAAACAATTTTGAAAAGATTTAATATGTCCAACTGTAAAAGTTCAGATACTCCAATGGAAAAGAATTTAAATTTAGAAAAGGCTGAAATTATTTATTCACAATATCCTTATCAACAATTTTAGGTGCTTTAATGTACTTATGTGTGTTAACAAGGCCAGATATAGCTTTTACTGTTAGTTTTCTTAGCCAATACAATAACTGCTACAATCATATACATTGGAAACATTTGAAACGAGTTTTGAGGTATTTAAATAAAACTAAGCATTATGGGTTAAAATATGTCAAGGGTAATAGTAGTATAGTAAGATATGTTGATGCAGATTGGGCTTCATGTGCAATTGACAGAAAGTCATATACTGGTTTCATCTTTACTATGTCAGGAAGTTCTATATCTTATGAGTGTAGAAAACAAAAGACTGTTGCATTATCCAGTACTGAAGCCGAGCTCTCTCAGAAGCATGCAAGGAAGCGATTTATCTAAGAAATTTATTATTAGAAATAATTAATAACAAAGTTGATAATGTCCAAATTACTTTATTGAGTGACAACCAAAACTCTCAGAAATTGGCATCTAATACTATGTTTCTCACAGGAGGACAAAACACATTGATATCAGGCATCATTTTGTTAGGGAGTGTTTAGCTAATAAATCATTAAAAATATCCTATTTGTCTACAGTTGATATGCCAGCCGATATGTTTACTAAGAGCCGTTGTAGTGTAAAGCATTGCAAATTTATGAATAGCATAGGGTTGTCACAGTGAAAATAAATAATTTATTCTTTCATGTTTTTTAAGATGTGAATATTTTTTTGTAGTAATTATTTTTATAAGTGGGAGTGTTATTTATAATCTATGGTAGGTATAAAAATATGTAGGTATATAGTGCCACCAACTATTAACCTCTTCTTGTTGCATATTGTTATTTGTTAGTTGATTAAAATCGTCACCGTCCAAGTATAACCACGTTTTTTATTAGTGTGGGTGAAATAAAACCGCCGTGTGCCGTCTCTCCGCCTGTACGGGGCCACTGGAACTGTTATATTACTTCAGTGGTTATTATATCGAGTCTAGAAAAAACAACAAGATTAGATAGTGTAAGTAATTGTAAATAATAGCACCTCTCAAAATATACAACATTTTTGAATATGGAATAAAATATTCCATCAAAAACAAAATTTTTCTTTCTCAAGAATAGGAGTATTTTACAAAGTTCCTACAATATAATTATTTCCAGGTTTTTCTGCAAAATTTTGAATAGCATATTACGTCTCGCTTAATTATTTTTGAGCAGTGTCAACCCTCGGGTGAAATACTCTAATTGAAATGTTTTTTTTGCGGCCTAGATTATTCCCTTACTTACAATATTTTTATCGCAATGAAATTTTATTTTAAACAAAAAGAGGCTTATATTTTTTTTTCCAACGATACTTAATTCTAGTTTGACACATAGTGACAATGACAGTTAACATTAATAGTTTAAAGATTTTTCATCTATATTTTTTAGCATTTGACATGCTCCGCCACTTTTAAAGTATAAATTATTTGAGAATAAGGAAAAAGAGATTTTTTGTACTAGCGGGAATCGAACCCGCGTCTTTTCCAATCCGGGGAAGTGCTCTAAGCCACTGAGCTATAGTACAGGTACTTCGACCATCCCAATCTGTCAAAATGGCGCTGGTCGTAAAGACAAATGTAATAAGGAGATTGGGATGGTCGAAATACCTGTACTATAGCTCAGTGGCTTAGAGCACTTCCCCGGATTGGAAAAGACGCGGGTTCGATTCCCGCTAGTACAAAAAATCTCTTTTTCCTTATTCTCAAATAATTTATACTTTAAAAGTGGCGGAGCATGTCAAATGCTAAAAAATATAGATCAAAAATGTTTAAAAAAATCGCGCCATCAAATAGTATGAATTTTAATTGCAAAATTAAACTTACTATATCGGTTTAATGCATGTAAATGCTTCCGATAGATGGCGCTGGTCGTAAAGACAAATGTAATAAGGAGATTGGGATGGTCGAAGTACCTGTACTATAGCTCAGTGGCTTAGAGCACTTCCCCGGACTGGAAAAGACGCGGGTTCGATTCCCGCTAGTACAAAAAATCTCTTTTTCCTTATTCTCAAATAATTTATACTTTAAAAGTGGCGGAGCATGTCAAATGCTAAAAAATATAGATCAAAAATGTTTAAAAAAATCGCGCCATCAAATAGTATGAATTTTAATTGCAAAATTAAACTTACTATATCGGTTTAATGCATGTAAATGCTTCCGATAGATGGCGCTGGTCGTAAAGACAAATGTAATAAGGAGATTGGGATGGTCGAAGTACCTGTACTATAGCTCAGTGGCTTAGAGCACTTCCCCGGATTGGAAAAGACGCGGGTTCGATTCCCGCTAGTACAAAAAATCTCTTTTTCCTTATTCTCAAATAATTTATACTTTAAAAGTGGCGGAGCATGTCAAATGCTAAAAAATATAGATCAAAAATGTTTAAAAAAATCGCGCCATCAAATAGTATGAATTTTAATTGCAAAATTAAACTTACTATATCGGTTTAATGCATGTAAATGCTTCCGATAGATGGCGCTGGTCGTACAGACAAATGTAATAAGGAGATTGGGATGGTCGAAGTACCTGTACTATAGCTCAGTGGCTTAGAGCACTTCCCCGGATTGGAAAAGACGCGGGTTCGATTCCCGCTAGTACAAAAAATCTCTTTTTCCTTATTCTCAAATAATTTATACTTTAATAGTTTAAAGGTTATATTTCAATAGGCGAAATTGTGCTCACACTGCCACAACAAGAGCCATTAAACAAGAAGATATATTTCAATAAGAATACGGCTTATATTCTAAGGAATACGGATTGTACCATGGCCTAATAATACTGGACCATGGATTGTACAATATTACTGTTGTAAACTTCTTCCTTTCTTCTTGGGATGACCACAGAGGGTCATAGCGGTGAGGGCCATTAGGAGTTACCATACAGTGTCTTTGGCCATGGTCACACTGCTGACAGGCTGAGGTGCAGGCAGAAGACAATTGTTTCTGTGCTGCGGCGCGGGCCAGGAGTGAAGAAATTTCCACGAAGAGTCTGGGCAGAGGCAGACCAAAGAGCGAAGGAGGGAAGAGCTTGTGCTCCCGTGGGGCTGAATTAGAGGAGGCAGCATTACGCTTAACCCCTCTCCACCTGGGGTGTCTGAGTAGAACGTCATAAGACCACCCTCCGATGCCTTGCTAACATGCATGATAGGGGTCGTGGGTAAGTGGCGTAATTTACACCCCAGCGCCAGGCTAGTCTCACATACCCCTGTGTGTTATGCCTAAAGTGGTATTATGAAGTTGTTCTTAGGTTGGAGACGTCCTTGTCTACTTAATATAACACAGTTTTATCTTTAACCTCATTAAAAATCCTCCGCACTCCGAATGGACCGCCTCGATCGAGGAAGTACCCTACTCTCACAGAAGAAGTGATTTTTTTGTTTGGTATTTCTTGAATAGACTTCTTCCCACCACTGTAATCGGGAACCTGAGATATAAGCTAAAAAGTAGATCTATCTGCCGTGGAGCCGCAGACAAAGGCTATTATTAAATAAAGCCACGTCATTCAGCGTTAGCCTATAATTCAGTTTTCCTTATCCATCTTAATCTCAAAGCTAAATCTTGAAATAAGTATAAAAATATGAAAATAAACATCAAAAGGGCAAACACATTATTATTGTGAAGAAAAATTTCCTAATAAAAAATGTTATTGCATCGTCAAAAAGAAAGGTAACTTCTTCAGTCTAACTAGATTAAGATACACAGAAATATAATCAAAAACGAAAACGGTACGGGAAAGGTGAATATGCGAATTACGTTGATGAACCTTATTTACAATGAAAATGATATATATATATATATATATACATTACTCTTGATGCCGGCAAAATGAATAGCTCCCTTGGGATAGCTAGAGTTATTCAAATTTAAAAATATATCTATTTTATAGGCCTATTATATAGCACTTAAAATCGTCAAGAATACACTAATAATTAACGTCACAAGCGGCTGGATGATTTTTGATTACAGTTTAATATAATTCTTAAAGCTAAAATGACATAAAACGAATGAGGAGCAGCTCAAGCCCATTTTGTTTTATCCTCAGGATAATCCGAAACTGTGTAATAACCTCTATTACAAAGTCAAATTTTTTAAACTTATTTAAAGGCATGTTTCAGGAGTTTTATACGCTATACTTATCAAAGCTCCTGATATTTTTTTCTTGATGTATAACAAATTTTCATATATAAATTAAGACACAACAATTAGAATATTTTGAATGTCTGTCTAAGGGAAACTCTTGGGACCAGATTATAGACTGCACGAACGGCCCTGTTATTTATTTATATTCTGAAGTCCCGAATGAGGTATGTAAGAGTGATTCAAAAGAGGTGGGCGGCGAGAGTTTACAAGTTTACATAGAAAAAGGCGTTCTACGAACTATTTCTAAGATATATAAAATTGTGAAGTGTAAAATAAAACATTGAAGATACACAAAACTGTGCCTCATTGTACACCAATTCCTACATTAATTTGATTAAATTTTTTAGGTTGGTCGAAATATGATAACTTAAATGTATTTAATTCCATGTTGAAATATATTTTAATATAAATACGGCTACACACGCGATGAAAGCATTAAAACATAGCATAGTAAACTTATAAAATTTATACGCATAAAAACCAAACAGTTCTCATTCTAAATTTTTGAGTTGTTATTTAGACAATTCTATAAACATAGTGTGAGATTTCGATTTCACATGAAAATAACAATCACGAGCAGGTTTTCTCCTGGAATACCGTCCCAAATGCTTTGCCAGGTTAGCCATCGCAACAATTTCTCAGCACTACCAATTTCGTTAACACATTTTTTCTTATTGTCTTGGGTGACGGCTGCGGCCTCTGTCTATTTGCATACATTATTCCGACCAGGTAAGCCTTACTATTACATCTGAAAATAAGTTTCATTGTAAAGAGACTGTTTTTTTATATGTATAATTTTATTGGTGATTAAATGAACTTACCAAGAGAAGTTCTATCACAATTTTAGGAAGCACCTCGTCGGAAGAGAATTATCCTGAAATAAATGTATTATTCACAACATGTAGTTGTTGAGAGTTATTTTCGGGAATATCATAATGAGATAATGGTAAATAAATGTACCACATAGGTGTCACCGATCAAGCACTGTAGTTGAAAGGAGGTAGTAAAAACACATTTTTAAGTCTCTGGTCACACTTGTCAACCTCTTCGCCTCGGCTGGCCATCTTGTCATTTAGTTTGGAGCTATGTACACTCATGACATGTGATATTACCGAATGATGCGGGTAACATAGCTGCTCTATGGGGCTTAGGAGGGTAATAGATACTTATCTCTTCGGACGAGGTGCTTCGTATAATCGTGATAGAACTTCGCTTGGTAAGTTCGTTTAATCACCAATTATACTTGCACCTCGTCCTTGAGATAATTATCCTGAAATAAATGTATTATTCACAACATGTAGTTGTTGAGAGTTATTTTCAGGAATATCACAATGGGATAATGGTAAATAAATGAAGGTAAATTAGATTGCAATCATGGTCTTTTATTTACCGATATAAACACAAATGTTAGTGTACTTCTCTCAGGATTATATTGAGCTATAAATTTACATTTTGTGAAACTCTCAGAAAACATATATGATGTTAAATTATCGCCCTCAAACCGACTTTACAGACAACCATATAGTTTTTTTAGTATACTATTAATGTTTATAATTGCTCCCTTAACATTGTAATATTACACTGTATAACTAATAATGACATACAATACCCACACTGAACGACAACATGAAATATTAATTATTTTTAAATCAAAAACCACTTTCAAAAGACACTCAAGAACTAAAACGCAAATTAGTAGGTGTCTAACGCGGATATCTATGTAGCATATTCCTAGTTGACCGTATAGCTCTGTCGTGATTTTGTTTATTCATCGATGTGTGCGTGCGTAATAGGCAATTCGGTGAAGCTATACACACTTGCATTGTAAGTAATTAGAAAAAAGAGTGGGGCGCGTCTTCGTGGATGGCACTATGTATGTCGTAGGATAATAATGTGGTGGCTGGGCATATCTGGAGTTTTTAAGAAAAGAAGGGTATGTAGAGAGTCGGTTGATTGCAGCCTGCTTTTGAGGTTTTGATTAAGTCAGGTATTTTGATGGTTAATTATGATGTATGTGATTCTATGTTAGTGGTTTTAATTTTATGGAGAGTTTGTACCCTGTGTGCTGTTGTAAGGGCTAGTAGAGTAGCACATTTTTTTGTAAGTCTCTCGAGCGAAAGTGTTTCGTTGGGGTACCATGTGCTTAGGAGGTCCAGTACCTTTGATATGTCCCAAGTGACGTTGTATTTGGGTATTGGGGGACAAAAGTCTAAACACTCCTTTATAGAACCTTTTAACTCTATCGTCGGTAGATATGTGTGTGCCAAGTAGGAGAGATAATGCCCCTCTGAAACTGTTTAATGTACCGAATTGGGCACCTGAATTAAAAACTTGGGTCAAGAAATATATGACTGAAGGAACCGAAGACTCAAAAATATTGCGCCTGTTGTTAGTGCAGAAACTATGCCAGCGTTTTAGGCATACATCATATTATTTGACGGGATTGTCACTTAGCGATGCAAGCATGATGTCAATGGATGATGGCGGCACACTTCGTCTCAGCAGCACCACCCGCACAAGATTCCGGCAGCCAGGGTAAGGTCGTCGTGAATTTTCCCTTTGCTGGAAAGGGAGATAATAGCGTTTTCGTTAGGTTTAAAGACTATAAGCTCAGATGTAAGGAGTTGTATGAATAATGGGTACCATGGCTGTGTTGGCTACATAGGTATGACTACAATTCCCTTAGCCTGATCGGTTATAATTTTTCGAAGAGTTTTTAGGATAATCGAGAATGGTGGGAACGCATAAAAGAAAAACGGTGACTAGTTCATAGTAAAAGCGTCGAAAGTGATCGCGTCTGGATCTTTTTGCCACGATACATACGTGTCACATTTCTTGTTAATGCGGTTGGCGAAAAGATCAATTTCAGGGGGGCCAAACTTATTTGTTACAGTCTCGAACGCACTATCCTTTAGTTCCCACTCTATGTCAGGATGCAAGCGTCTGGACGCCGCGTCGGCCAGATCGGCGTCGTCGGCGTTATCTTTTGACTTAATATATGCGGCAACTACGATTAGTCGTCGTTGTTCGCACCACTGCCAAATGGTCTTTGATATTTCTACGAGATGCGGATATTGTATACCGCTCATTCGATTAACATAGCTGATGGCTGTAGAGTTGTCTATGCGTATTAAAATTTGGCAGTCAGTATAATCTTTAGCGATTTTTTTTTTGTGCGATGAACGCCGCTAGGATTTCTAATTGGTTGATGTGGAATTTGCGTTCCCTGTTGGACCACGGGTCACTAGCAGTTTTCTTCCCATAGGTGCCTCAACAACTGGGTGGGGTGCCACCCAGTTGTTGAGGCATCAGAATATAGCTCAATGCTGTAATTCTCATCTCATATTCGTTTTACGGAGTGGGGGATGGTTTGCAGCCACCATTCTAGGTCTGGGCGCAGTGAGGAAGGAATTTGCATCCACTGATCATAGTTGTCGTGGCCTTGTAGGCCTAAAAATTTACATCTTTCTAATCCCTTTGTATATAGCCATCCGTATTCAATAGCGGGGCAAACGGAGACCAGTAGTCTGATGAGTTGTGCAAGATCTCTGATTTTGCATCTTTGTAAGGTCATAAACTTTTTGATTTCGCTTATAATGCGATCACGTTTATCATGAGGTAACTGAACGTTAAACTCATGTGTGTTAATTACGTAGCCGAGGTATTTACATGTGGAAGAAGGGGTCAGGATGCTTTTATTTAGATTTGTAACAAAGCCTAAACTAGTAAGGAATCGCTTTGTTATGTCTATGTTATTCAGGCAGTTTTCGTGCGAATTAGATATCACGCATAGGTCATCGATGTATATTGTGGATGTATATCTAGCTGATCTTAGTAGCTTCACTACAGGTTCCATGATTTTTGTGAAATGTAGGGAGCAGTGTTGACCAAATGGAAGAACGTTAAATTCAAAGAGTTTACCGTTAAAAAATAATCTCAAGTATTTTCTTGATGCTTTATCTATTTTGAGCAAAAAATAAGCATCCTTTAGATCTAGGGTTGCCATTAGGTAATCTCTAGAAACTAATTTCAGAACTGTACGTAGGTCTTCTAGTTTGAAGTGGCTTGTTTTAATAAATTTATTGAGGTTCTTTAGGTTCAATATTAAGCGTGACTTGACATTTGGTTTCAGCCTTAGAAATATACTCGATATAAACTGATCATGACATGGTTCGCATATTAATATTGCCCCAATCTTGAGAAGATTGTGTATGGTTTCCTCGAATTGAGAAAACTCTTTGGGGGAGTAGCTAAGCGTTGTAGGAACAGAGTGTTGTATTACAGGAGCAGAGTAGTAGTAGTAACATAGTTTATAGCCATGAATCCATGATAAAATAGTTTTATCAATAGTGATGCGTAAACATTGGTTATAGAATTTTGATAAGCGGCCTGCGTACTTTACCTCTTCTATTTTATTTATTTTATTTTTATTTTTCTTTATTGGGACAAATAACAGTTATACATTTTACACAATGTTATTATAAATATAGTTAAGAAAATGAGGTGAATGTATGACCCACATCAATATCCGCGAAATAATTTAAACAGCTTTTTTTTAAAAAAAACTAAAAGTCATACGTATAGGAACGTTCCATGCAATAACAAAATATACCAAAGAGTAGAATAATCTAAAATAAGAAAATATACCTCGTTAGGCAGTAAGCAGAGCTTTAGTCTAGTGTAAGAATTTTAAAGACCGACTTCTTAAATTGACCGGGAAAGAGAGCGAATATATCTAGATTCGAGAAATGTGTGTTGTACAGTTCTAAGAGGCGACGTAGAGGAGCCCGTGCACCGGCGTTGGTTCTACACTTAGTAGTGTAGAACAACCGCTGCCCGCACGCCTCACGCCGAATTACTGTTCTAGGCACCACGTAACATATCTGATTTGTTATTCCACTATAATCAAATTTGTTATTACATATACCATGTAACACATATATATATACACATAGACATAAGAAGTTTGCGTCTGGACTCCAAACTTAATAAATTTATTCCTTAAGTAAATGTTTGTATAAATATTTAGGACGATACAACTTATAGTGAATTGCACGTAGAAACTTCTGAACCGATTCAAGTCTATCTACGTACTTCTGATACAAAGGATTCCAAATAGGGACTGCAAATTCTAACTGAGACCTAATAAGACCCTTGTACAATATTAACAAAGTAGAGAGGCGTTTGAAGTCTTTTGAAAACCTCATGACGAATCCATACATCTGGTAGGTTTTAGTTGTTATGTTATCGATATGCAAGTCAAGATGCAATTATAAGTCTAGTGTGACACCTAAATCGCGAAAGTAATTAACTTTTTGGAGAGAAATGCTTTGTATATTATACTTATATGTTATAGCATTTTTATCCTTAGTGTAGGTGATTGTATTACATTTGGGTATGCTAAGTTGGAGCTTATTTAGCGAACAGTTAAGGGAAAGCCTATTAAGATCTTCTTGAAGTAGCAAGCAGTCTTGAAGACTATGACAAGCCTTATATATTTTTACATCATCGGCGTACTTCAAGAAATATGAATTGTGGAAACAATGTTTAATGTCATTAATAAATAATATGAGCAGGAGTGGACCTAAAATGGAGCCTTGTGGCACACCGGAAGTAACGATGATAGAGTCAGATTCATAGCCATTTATTACAACTTTTTGGGGTCTGTTAAAAATATAAGACATAAACCAACGTAACAGATTCCCTCGAATACCATTGTACGCAATTTTATCAAGTAGGAGTTTGTGGTCCACCCTGTCAAAACCTCTCCGGAAGTCGGTATACACAGTGTCAACTTGGACACGATCATCCATATTTTTAAATAAAAAACTTGTGAACAACATGAGATTAGTAGTACGCTCGCTTAGTGCTTGAATGGTCAATCGACCAATTAAAAAAAAATAATATGTATTGCAATGCATGTAATTGCTTTTTCTATATGTTAAAATTAAAAAGTAGTTTTTGAGAGAATTGGTCGGTTGACCATTCAAGAACTAAGCCAGCGAGTAGTCGAACGACGTTTAACAAATCCATGTTGTTCAGGTATAATAATATTATGAATATGTGTGTATAGCTCACCGTGTACAAGACTCTCGAAAAGCTTCGACAGGGTAGACAAAATGGAGATAGGGCGGTAGTTTTGGATATTATTTTTGTCGCCACTTTTATGAACTGGCGTGATGAATGCTCGCTTCCAAATTTCGGGGAATACACACTCGGACAAACATTTATTGAAAATAATAAAGAGCGGGTAGGCTATATGTTCTGCTGTTTTCCTAATGAAAATAGGTGGTAAGCCATCAGGACCGGGACCCTTATTAATATTATTTTTTTTTAATGCTTTAAATATAGAATCTAAGGATAAAAATATAATCGGTACACATAAAGAATTAATCGCAGAAGTTTAAGGTTCTTGCCACAGTTCTGGGTTGAAAGAAGTGGGTTCGTAAACAGACGTAAAGAATCTAGAGAACATGTTGCATATTACACTTGGGTTATTAGAGTGCTCGGTCTCATAATACATGGTTGCAGGGATGTTCGCTTTACGCTTGCCTTGTGCAATGTAGGTCCAAAAATATTTTACATCTACTAATATACTGTCCTCAACAGACCTCATATACCTAAAAACATATTTGTGAGACTCAACCTTACAGTTTTACGGTAGAATGAAAATTGTTCGTAATCCGATGCATTACCATATTTTTTCCAGTTCTTCCATGCACTTTCATTTTTTTTTTTAATGCAAATAAGTGCAGGCGTAAACCATACAGGAAATTTAGAATTTAGTGGTTAAAAAAGAGGCACGTGCACCTTGACTATACTATAAAAAATCTCATAAAATACTTCTACCGACCTATCAGCTGAGATATTATGGAATGTTTATCCCAATCTATCACAGTCAGTTCGCTAATAATTTTACTGTAATTGGCTTTGTAAAAGTTATATTCGGGCCGAGAGCTTCGTTGCATAGGCAAAATTGTGTTTCCAATTGTGATGGATGTCTGGCGGCACTACACATGTATTAGATTGGCTTTCAGAATTTGTTATGAACAAATCTAAAATGCGCCCCAAATAGTTCCTATGTGTATTGTATTGTGAAGAATTCGTAAATGAAATTAAATCAGATATACGTTGACCTGTTATGTTACTGGGTTGAGCAGTAACATAATTGTGCCCCGCATGATCAAACCATTTCATGCTGGGTAAATTATAATCTCCTACTATATAAAAAGTCTCAATGCGTGTATCGTTAATGAGGTCGCTTAACATGTTCACGTGATATTCATATAAATCATCCTGAGAACGTGGTGTTATATAAACAGCACTTATTAAGTGATGTTTATTAGAACTAGAAGCAGGTAATTGTACCATTACATGTTCAAAATCAGCGCGAGAATGATGCAACGTTATTTCAGCTGATCGTAGTGTGCGCAAGACGGCTATAAGCACTCCACCACCCTCACACTTGCCGGTTGCGACAAAATCGCGGTCCCGTCTAAACACTAAATACCAGCTATCAACTAACTCACTGTCTGCGATGCTCGCTATCAACCCGGTCTCAGTTAGGATTATCACATCGTATGAAAAAGACATTATGTTCATGAAAAGAGTATGAAATTTAGTACGGAGTCCACGACAATTTTGATAGAAAAAAGATAATTTTATTTTATTCATTTTTAAAAGTATGAGTTTAGCTAAAGAATAAATATTCAGGAATTATGTTACAAAGCTCCAAGTCTATACGCAACCAATATTGTAATAGTAACAAGTATTTAACAAAAAATCTGTTAATATATGAGTAAGTTAAGTTAATGTGTAATAATACATGCAAAAATAGCCGTAGTACATCAAAAACAAAACAGTAAATCTATCTAATGGGGTGCACTTTTGATAGTGCTGATATTTACAAAGAAATATGTATATGTACTCGTATAATTCGGAAAAATACTTACAGTTAACAATAACACATAAATAACGTAATTTTAGAACTTTTAAGTTGTAGTACACACAGTTTTGCTTTTTATGTGGGTAGTTCGCTAATACTCGAAGTCGTATAAGAAACAATTCAAATACACACAGAGTAACATAAAAACAAAAGACTGCAAATAATAACTTAAAACTATAAGAACTTTAGTGAGAACAACATGTATATAATCATGCAATATCTTGGCATAGTCAAACTTTAGAAACCGAGTATGGTTTAATTTTAGACAAATCAGTTTCGTTACGGATATTGAAAGCAGGCTCGGAAACATCTAGTCGAACGATAATAACACCGTGCTTAACCCAAACGAATCGATGTCCATTTTCTTTGGCAATTTCTCTGGCTTGGCGAAACATTTTTTTAGTTTGCAAAGTAAGGTGCTCGTTGAAATATATTTTCTGTGGTGTACCATGAATATTTAAGTCTTCTGAAGAAATACCTTTCTTTTGACGTGCCGCAGAAACAAAATTATCTCGTATTATTTGGCTTGAGAATTTTACAATTAGATTTTTGGGACGTGCATTTTTCGGATTCAGTTGAGGTACTCTGTGAACCGTTACAATAGCGCGAGTCACTGTAGGTAGGCTTAAGAGATTAGCAATGCCCTCAACAATAGAAACAAGGTTCTCACCTCGCTTTTCAGGTAAATTGCTGATTTCTATGTTACAGTTACAAGATTTTTGCTATCAGTATCAGTTTAGACTCCAACACAGATAGCCGTTACTCACTTGCAAATTGTAGTGCCTCAAGGTCTTTAATACGCTTAGCAGCCTCATGTGATTTGTTATGAAGATCATCATATTCGTCGCTGACAAACTTAATAGAGGCTTTGACTCCTTTTAACTCAGATAAAAGCGAAGAAAATTTTTCATCTTGCTTCAATAACCAGTTTTCGAGCATAGACTTCATACTAGCTTAAAAGGACTTAAACTGTTCACGGAATTCTTCATATAAATTAGGCTTATTATTTTTCGACATGCCTTTACGAAGTGTGACGGAGACTCCTTTTCTAATAATGATTGGTCCACACTCATGTCTGCAGCATGAGTCCGCGTTTCAACGTTGCTATAGTCAAAAGTACTTTTCAATGTAGACATAATCTCTGCGCGCAAAACTACTCTGCGCTACTAATAAATGAGACAAAAAATGATTACTGTACACAACCGGTTTAGCCCGATACGCACGACGGAATCCTGCGGCCGTGATGACGTCTTCGATGATCTCGTGGGCTGATTCTGGTGAGGGGTAGGCCGATTCTTCAGTGTTGTTACCGGCGGTTTCCGGGTAGAAGCCGCCAGTGCTTCCAAGTTTAAATTAACCTTAGAAGTCGATGGTTGAGGCTTTTTCTAGTTACTGTTGTAAGTGCTTTTTATTTCAACGCTAGATTTGGACACTGCTTTTGCGGCTTTGAGCGTGTCCGGTAGATTCTCGCCGAACAAGAACTTATAAATTTTTGTATTGGTTATCTGGAATTTCATGTCTCTTTTGAGTGCTGACATGCTAAACGTTCTCCTTGCGACAGAGTCAAAATATTGAATGTCACATAGCAGTTTGTTTGTGTGTACATTAGTTTTCTTAAGAGCTCGTTGTTTTTGTCTTGAGATCCTAGTAGTTGTGACATAGCCACGGCTAAGCAGGAGATAGCAGAAGCCAAAACTTTTTGTTTAGACTCTAGGGCCTTGTCCCTATTGGCCAGTATCTCAGACAATGTAGCCTTTATTTCGGCATTCAGTGTAGGTGCGCCAAGAAGGATCGCGTTTGAAGGAACCAAATATTTTTCTAGTAGCTCATTTTTGGCTTCCTTAGTAAGACCAGAAATCGCGATGTGCTGTAGTCTGCTAGCCACCTATTTGTGAATTGCCGGTCCAAATTGGACTGTGGTACATGGGGCATCCCCAAAGATGTCTAAAGTTTTTTTGGTCTAGGCTGATGTCCTTGACTGTATTACCTGCTACCTCAGGCGAGGTTTTTTCTAGGTAAGTTAGGGCTGGGTCAGAGATCACCTCTCTGTTCGCCAGAGTTGGGGACATGACGGAGAGTTCCGTTAAGAGAGGTTCGGTTTGTGGAACATCGTTGCATGTTTCAGACTCTGTAACGAGTTCTTCCGATAGAACGATATCTGAAAGGGTTTTCTGTTATATGTAGGTGTGGTGAAAATAAAATAGCTGTAGGATAGTTTAATTTTTGTTGATGTTTCTATTATTATTCATGTCGTAGGTAGTTGTGCAGTGGAACAGCCCAATGGCATGACCGATCGTACGGTACCCTGTTGGTGGTATGCATGCCAGTAGGTAGAAAAAGAGCAAATAATAAAAAAGGGTTTAGATTTGTTTTTCGGAATGTAGTGAGGCAGTTCCAAAGAGCAGCTCGAGCACATTCTTTTACAGAATAGGTAAGAAAATACGGTGAGGCAGTCCAAAGACCAGCTCGAATGTATTTGTTTTAGTATAGTTAGCCACATTAGAAATTTAGGCAGATATTACGATATAATGTAATGCGGTGAGACTGTCCAATGATCAGCTCGATTGCATTTAGCGCACAGGCACATTGTATCGGTAGTAGAATACAGCAAAACGAAACATAAGTGTGCTTAGGTACTGCTACTACCTTCTGCTACTACCTTCTGCTATATTTTGTTCCTCTTCGCTTGAAGATGGTTCTTATTGTTTACGAGCACGTTTTAATTTAATTTTTTAAGTTGATCACTCATGTAGTTGATCTCTTTATTATAATGCTTGCGTTTTGGCATAATGATGTATTTAGGTGTGACGAATAGTGTTGAACGGTTGCGCACTGAAAATGCGAATGACAAGATAGCCGGCCGAGGCGAAGAGGTTGACAAGTGTGACCAGAGACTAAAAAATGTGTTTTTACTACCTCCTTTCAACTACAGTGCTTGAGCGGTGACACCTATGCGGTGCTACATGTTGTGAATAATACATTTATTTCAGGATACTTATCTCGAGGACACGGTGCAAGTATAATTGCACCTACAATTATAAAAACTTGTATTACGTTGTGACCAACAGTGCTGAGTTCACAATAACTACTGCAGTCATGTAAACTTTATTTTTATATTTTTGTATTGCGAACCTGTTTGTGGTCCCTCATTAAATAAATTAAAAAAAAAGATGATGTTAGGTATAACAAATAACAAGTTGGTAATGTTTAAAAAATTACTTTAGCACTACAATTTAAATAACAATTGTTACCTATGTTAATAAATATATAAGTATATTATCTATCTAATATATAAAATTTCCATGTCACAATGTTAGTTACCGTACTCCTCCGAAACGGCTTTACCGATTTTTACCAAATTTTTTTATGCGTATTCAGTAGGTCTGAGAATCGGCTACTATCTATTTTCCATAAGGGTTGTTCACCCTGGGGTGCTAATTTGTCCGGTTTACCTCCTAGTGGTGCACCCCGGGCAACGTCGGCAGTCGCCGGCGGCTAAAATTCCGGACAGGACGGGTCTCCGCGTGTCCCTCTGACTCAGCAGAGGGCACAGCGGATAGACCAGGCGTCGGAGTCGGTGGGGCCAGACTGGCTCACCGGGCTCTGGAGAGGGGGGACAGTGGGGCCACAGCGGCCCCCCCCCGTCCCAAATCGTAAACCTGAGCGCGTGCCTGTGGTTACGTCTCGCGGGCATACAGGAACGAGGGTCTTGGCTTAATCGCCCGGACCGCGAGGAAGACAACCTCTATAAAAAATTACCCCGAATCTCAAGCTCTGGCGCGCGGCGAGGAGATGCATGGCTGATGGGTAGTTCAGTCTCGAGCGCGGCCCCAGCCAGGGTACCTGCGGACCCCCTGTGTTGGGTTACAAATGTACGCTTACCCGGGTACAGGGAGCTCTGCCCGGGTGGACCTCCTTTCTCCCATACTCGTGGGAATCATATGGATTATTCTAAAAATTTAAAAACAAGTTCGACGGAGTCGGGTAATGCACCTGACGCCTCAGCCGTAAGGGGTCCGGCTGTAAATGCGGCCCCTACTAGTGCAGCTGCGCGTAAAACGCGCGGCGGCAGAAAGTCCCGCAAGGGCAAAAAGACGTCCAAGGGAGCGTCCCCCCAGTCTTCAAGGGACGGCTCGATGACGGGCAGCTCGGCCTGCACATCAGCTGCCGAGATGTCTGCTGAGGAGGGTGGCCTGACTGAGGCTGCCGAGAGTCAGCAAGCGCGGCCGGCAGAGGTGGTGTCGGAGTCGCGCTTCTGGCGCAAGCGCACCCTGTCTCAGGGGGGCGCTGCCTCGGAGTCCGATTTGAGCTCAGCAGAGATGCCTCCCCCAAAAATACCCGCAGCGGCTAGGGGTCGAGGTATCAGCCGACCCGGGACGCCGATACCGCGTGCCGCCTCAGCGAAAGAGGCCGAGACGCGATGTCTTAAGCGGGCGGAGACGGTGCAGCACGCAGAGGAGCGCCTGGCGCTCCTCTCTGAGAAGCTCCGTCTTCCCATAGACGACAATGGGCCGCCTACTGCGGCCAAATTCGCTGAAAGAGCCGCGGACAGCGTGGCCATAATTTCGACGGTGGCCATGGGCTCGAGAAACCTAAAAAGCAGTTTCGTCCGGGGCCTTAAAATCGCCGCCACGGAACTGTCCAACGTGGTGGAGCGGCTTGTGGCGGAGGTAGCCGACCTTGGGGCGCGCAATGAGCGCCTGGAGATAACGGTCGAGGAGCTGCACCGAGGGATGGCCAATATGAGAGCCGAACTTGGGCTCCCTGAGGCCATCCCGAGTGCCTCGGATTCTGTGATGCGGGTCGAGCCTGGTCTCCCCGCGACCGCCTCGCCACAGCCGCCGTGCCCCCGCCCCACCTCGGCGACCGCCTCGGCTCCGTCTGCCGCTCAGTCGGGCCCTGTCACTGGGCTCGACGACGAAATGCTCCGTGCGGTCATCGACCGCATGGATGCGGTCTTTGGCCCGAGAATTGAGGCCCTAGCTGCAAGATTGCCGCCGGAACCCCGACTTCGGCCGCCGCTTGCGGCTGATAAAAGAAGGGCTGCAGCGTCCTCGGCATCGACACCTCTGCCGTGCCAGGGAGGGCATGTGTCTTTTGCCGCGACGGCGGCTAAACCACCGGCGGCCAAACCACCAGCGGCAAAACCTTCGCCGGCCCCTGTGCAGGGAAAGGGCCAAAAAAAAGGCCAAAAAAAGGAAAAGGCGGGACAAGCCCCGAGGGGTCAGCCCCGAGAGGAGTTCCCGCCTCCACCAAGCGCCGCTGCGCCTCCGCGTCCTACTATGCCGAGACGAACGGTCGCACCCTCACGGGCTGCGGCGGTCGCGCCCCGTGCTCCTGCCCCCGCCCCTGCCACTGCTACGTCCTCAGACGGGGACTGGCAGGTGGTTGGGCCCCGGCGATCCCGGGCCAAGGGTCGCGGCGCTGCCTCGGAGCGTGAGGCGGCGCCAATAAATCAGAGAGGGGAAGCCCCGAAGCCGCGGAAGAGGAAGTCGCGGAAATTGAAGGTCCCGAAGGCAGCTGCGGTGGTGATCACCGTGCTGCCTGAGGGAAAAGAAAAGGGCCTGACCTACGAGGCCGTCTTGAAGCGTGCCCGGCGGGAGATAAACGTCTCCGATCTCGGGGACGTTTCCGCTCGCTCCCGCCAAGCCCGGACAGGTGCTCGGATCTTCGAGTACCTGGGGCCAGAGGGCGCCAAGACGGCCGACGCAATGGCCGAGAGGCTGCTGGGCCTGTTCCCAGAGGAGAGTGGTGTCCGGGTCGCCAGACCCGTGAAGTGCGCCGAACTGCGCATTTCCGGGCTGGACGATTCCGTGACGGCGGAAGAGATCCGGGAGGCGATCGTCTCGAAAACCGGATCTCCCAGCAGCGCTGTCCGGGTGGGCACCATTCGCCCAGGTCCAGGTGGTGTGGGTGCCGTCTGGGTCTCGTGCCCTGTCGCGGCGGCCAAGGATTTGGTCACCGCCGGTAGACTTCTGGTGGGCTGGAGCGCCGCGCGAGTAATCGCGCTGGAGCCCCGGCCTGCCAGGTGCTACAAGTGCATGGCGGTCGGTCACACCCGGCCGCTGTGCACAAACTGCTTCGACTGCAGCGGGCTTTGTTTCCGCTGCGGTCAGGCAGGGCACCAGGCGGCTGCCTGTTCTGCCACCCCACACTGCCCCGCGTGCGCGGCGGGCAATCGCCCTGCCAACCACTGTATGGGGCGAGTGGGGTGCAGGCCTCCGGCCAAGTCAGGCCCTAAGAGGGGGGTGGGCAGCCAATCGGCCCCGGCTGCCCAACCCAGCGCGGCTGGACCGCCGCAGCGCATGGAGGAGGATAACGTGGTCCAATAACGGATCACGACGCTATCCTCCTCCAGGGGAATCTCGGCCATTCCGCCAGGGCGCAGGACCTCTTCCTGCAATCCATGGCGGAGCGGTCGATCGGTGTTGCCGTAGCCGCGGAGCCCTACATAGTCCCGGATCGCCCCAATTGGGCGGGTAGCGGGGATGGCTCCGTGGCGGTCGTCGGCTCGGCGGCGCCGCATTCCCCGCCCTTGTCACTCAAAGACCAGGGCACGGGATATGTGGCGGCCGAATGGGGAGGGGTCACGCTGTATGGCGTGTACTTCTCCCCTAGTCGTAGTCTGGCGGCTTTCGAGGTCCTCCTGCACAACCTGGAGACCTCGATACGGCGTATAGCACCGAGCCCTGTGCTCGTGCTGGGGGACTTCAACGCCAAATCCACGGCATGGGGGTCCCCCAGGACGGACCCCCGAGGTGCGGCGGTCCAAGAGTGGGCGGCAGCGGCGGACCTCGTGTTACTCAACCGAGGGTCCGCCCAAACGTGCGTGCGGCCCTGGGGCGGGTCGATAGTGGACCTTTCGTTCGCTAGCCCTGGTGTCGCCGCACGCGTAAGGAGCTGGCGAGTCCTGGAGGAGGTCGAGACCCTATCTGACCACAGATATATTCAGATAGAGGTCTCCCGGAACCTTCAGGGCGCCAGCAGGGGTCACGCGGCGGACAGAACTCCCGCTTTTCCGCGATGGGCTGTGGGTAGGCTCGACCGGGACCTGCTAGTGGAGGCGGCCATTTTTCAATCTTGGCTGCCGCCCCCCCTGACGGAAGACGTGGACGCCGAGGCTGGCCGCATTCGCGGCATGCTTACGCAGATATGCAATGCGGCCATGCCCCGTGTGCGGCGCCCGCCTCGACGGAAGGGGGTCTACTGGTGGTCCCCGGAGCTGGCGGACCTCCGTGCGGCCTGTATTCGTGCCCGGAGGTCCTACACCCGCAGCCGCCGTCGCCGAATCCGCGACGAAGAGCGGGAGGGCCGGCTGTATGCGGAGTACAGCAGTGCGCGCGCCGCGTTAAAGCTGGCCATCTGTCGCGCCAAAGATGCGAAAAGGCAGGAGATGCTGGAGGGTCTCGAGCGTGACCCCTGGGGACGCCCGTACCGCGCGGCGCTTAACAAGCTCCGCGCCCAGGGCCCCCCCCTTACGGAGACCCTCCAGCCAGGCTTCCTCTCTGAGGTGGTCGAGGGGCTTTTCCCTTCACGGGCGGTGCACACGCCCCCGGTCATGGCTCCGCCAGATGATGACCGGGAGGCCGACGACGTGGAGGTACCGCCCGTGACGACGACGGAAATGGGGGCGGCGGTAGCGCGTATGCGGAGAGGTGCTGCCCCCGGGCCGGACGGGGTTCCCGCCCGAGTGCTGGCCCTGGTCCTCGACCACCTTGAGCCCCGCCTCGGGGGACTGTTCGGCGCTTGCCTGGTGTCCGGACGGTTCCCTGACTGCTGGAAGGAGGGGAGGCTCGTGCTCCTGCCGAAGCCGGGACGGCCTCCGAACACAGTCTCGGCCTTCAGGCCCATCGTGTTGCTGGACGAGGTGGGCAAACTCCTCGAGCGGGTAGTTGCTGCCCGCATCGTCCGGCACCTAGGAGCGGTCGGCCCCGACCTGTCCGACGCCCAGTTTGGATTTCGGGCGGGTCGGTCTACGGTCGACGCCATTCTGCGCCTGAAGGCCGCGGCTGCGGAGGCCGTCACCTCGAGGGATGTGCTGTTGGCGGTGTCGCTTGACATCGCCAACGCCTTCAATAGTCTGCCATTCGGCTGCATCAAGGAGGCACTCCGGTACCATGGAGTGCCCCTCTACCTAAGGCGGCTGGTGGCAGACTACCTCGACGGCCGCAGCGTCCTCTTCGTGGACCGGGAAGGGGACGTTGTAAGGAGGGCTATGTCGTGCGGCGTCCCGCAGGGTTCGGTTCTTGGGCCGCTCCTGTGGGACATCGGCTACGACTGGGTCCTCCGTGGCCGGCTCCCCCCCGGGCTGGGCGTAATTTGCTACGCAGACGACACGCTCGTCACAGCCCGGGGCTGGACCCTCGAGGAGGCGGCAACGCTGGCCACCTCAGGTACCGCGGAGGTGGTCAGGCGGATTGAGGCGCTGGGGCTTAGGGTGGCCCTTGAAAAGTCGGAGGCCCTACTGTTCCATGGGCGCCGACGGGGCCCGCCCTCCAGCGCCTCGATAACGGTCAATGGGGTGGGCTTGCCAATCCAGGCCCACATCAAATATCTGGGCCTGGTATTGGATGGACGGTGGCACTTTGACGAGCACTTCCGCCGTCTTGCGCCAAGGCTCGTCAACACGGCGTCCGCCCTCGGGCGACTTATGCCGAATTTGGGCGGACCGAGTCTTGCGTGTCGACGACTCTACGCGGGGGTAGTACGGTCGATGGCGCTGTACGGCGCGCCCGTGTGGGCGGAGTCCCTGGCCGCTCGTAATAGGGCCCTTCTGTGGCGTCCACAGAGGGTCGTAGCGGTCAGGGCAATACGCGGGTACCGCACGGTCTCGACCGATGCAGCCTGCGCGTTGGCCGGAACCCCCCCGTGGGATCTGGAGGCGGAGGTGCTCGCCGAAGTCTATCGGCGGGCGTCGACGGCGCGGGCGGGGGGCAGCCACCCCTCGCCGAGCGTAATGTCATCTTGGCGGGAAGATGCCCGCCGCGCCACCGTCCTAAAGTGGAAGTCTCGGCTGGAGACGCCCCGAGCCGGTCTCTGGACCGTGGGGGCGCTCCGGCCGATCTTGGAAGAATGGGCAGGGCGGCAGCACGGGATCCTCACCTTCCGGTTGGTGCAGGTTTTGTCGGGGCATGGTTGCTTCGGCAAATACCTGCACACGATCGCAAGGAGGGAGACGACCCCAGGCTGTCACCACTGCGACTGCGACGAGGACTCGGCGCAGCACACGCTCGAGTCGTGCCCGGCATGGGATGTGCAGCGCCGGGAACTCGTTGCAGTCATAGGCGTGGACCTGTCGCTGCCGGCCGTTGCGCGAGCGATGGTTGGCAGTGACAGGGCCTGGACCGCGGTCGCCGCCTTCTGCGAGGCTGTCATCTCGCGGAAGGAGGTGGCGGAGAGGGCCCGTGAGGAATCCTCCTTCGCGGACCCGATTCGCCGCCGGCGCGAGGGGCGGCGTGCGCGCGCTTACTTGCGCCTTATGCCGCCCTAGCCGAGGCTGCGGACGGTGGGGTCGGGGAGTACCCTGCCGTCCGCGGAAGCCTACCGCGAAGGTGCGACGCCCAAGTGCGCGAGGCGTCGCTCAAGAGAGGGTGCCCGTAGGGGCTGCCGCCTGCGGATCGCGGTCGTAACGACGCGGTACCCGTGATCCGCCGTAGCAAGGGCGGGTGTAGGCGCACGGTGGGTTTTTAGTGGGTGAGAGCCCCATTCACCCCGTTGTCTCCCCGGGCAGCGGGGTGTGCGGTAGGACATTTTTGCCCACCTAAAATAAAAAAAAAAAAAAAAAAAAAAAAAAAAAAAAAAAAAAGGGTTGTTCACCCTTAAAATTTATTTTTTTAATTTTATGACGAAATTTTTTGTTTTTATTTTTTTATAATGTGGCATTAAAGAATACATACAACCCTAAATTTTTACTTTTTTATCACCGACCCCTATTTTTTATGGCCATTTTAGTAATTCAATCATTTTTCATCCCGCTTGATAACTGATCAATTATAGTGTTTTTAACTGTACTTCGATTAAAAATCTAAAATTTCTTTTAAGAAAATAAACATTTATTTTTATTATTAAAGTGTAATCCTGATATATGCTTAATGTTACCAATCTTAGATTCTTAAAATTTGCCACGCCTTTACTGGTGAGTGAAATGCCACACTATACCATAGACTGAAGCCGGTCTCCTGTTTCACTCACGCAATAAGACTTCTCTCACTCCCTACACAGTTTTCGGCCATCATTATTGTTTATGTATCAAGTGTAGTAGTAACGTTTACAATTATCATATTGCTATCTCAGTTTAACTCTCATATTAACTATTAATTATTACTAAATAGTAATCATAATAATAAAATTATTAATTTTAAGTGTATTTGGCACGATTAGTTCAGTTAATCAAGTTTTAGTTAAACAAGTGATTTACATAACCTTAAAAGTACTCAACACGTGTCACGAGCTCCAACCAACAACGGCTTTTGTGTTGTAAGTATACTTTTTTTATATAATTATTTGAATTTTTTGCAACTATTGTTTCAAATTTTTTTTCATAAAAGTAATATTTTCGCTATAATCCTGGCCGTAATTATAACTATAACGTTTTCCATCATTAAGTAATTTCATTAATTCTATTTATATGTGTTTTGTACAGTGAGCAATGCCAAGAAAACGCAAAGGGGCTAATTTGAGCCGTAATACAAGTAGGTCCAGAAGTATGAGAGATAAAAGATCCCAAAGAACCGAAGAACAAGTCCCGCAACAAAATGCTGATGCACGTGTGAGCATGCAGCAATTGCATCAAGAACAATCAGAAGATACATGAGCTGAGCGCAATGAAGTTATACGTTTAGAACAAATGACAATGAACAATCACGCCGTTTTACGGTTAATAGACGCAGAACAAATGACCAACAACATCAACAGGTACATCGTGCATTTACATCTGGTTAATTTTTGCGTCTAGCATTCCAGTATGAGCCCGATATTGAATATTATGCTCATTCAAAAGTGGTAATTGGTGCTATGGATAAGGAATGTCCGCATTGTCATGCTCTCAAATTCAAAAATGAGCCACCTGGGATGTGTTGCGCGTCAGGAAAAGTGCAACTACCTGAAATTGAAACACCACCTGAACCATTGAATGGTTTACTTATCGGCACGGATCCAGATTCTAACGTATTCCTGAAGTCAATTCGAACATTCAATTCGTGCTTTCAAATTACATCGTTTGGAGCAACAGAAATAGTTCGAAATACTAATGCTAATGGTCAACAATATAATTCTACATTCAAAATCAGAGGCCAAGTTTATCATAAAATAGGCTCATTGCTGCCAATGCCAAACAAACCACATAAATTTTTGCAAATCTACTTCATGGGCGGCGAGGATTCCGGAAGCGCACTTGCCAATCGCGTGGATGCACGTTGTGACTATAATGACCTTGATTCATTTTTTGCCAAGTGCATCGTCAGCGACTTAGATTCTCTATTGAACGAGCACAATGAATTGTTAAAAATATTCAAATCACACATGCACAAATCACAAAGCGATAATCACGCAATTGTCATTAATCCTGATAAAACACCAGCTGGAGAACATATTCGTAGATTCAATGCACCTGTTGTTGAAGGCGTTGCTGGAATCATGGTTGGCGATCGTACAGGTACACGAGAAATTGTGATTCGTAGAAGAAATAATAATCTTCAGTTCATTGCTGATACACATCGTTCATATGACGCTCTCCAATATCCGCTAATATTCTGGAAGGGGCAAGACGGATATTGCATAAACATAAAACAACGAGATCCCGTATCAGGTACTTCATTTATTATGAACTTGATCATTAACCATTTAACAAAACAATTAAATTATTGAACGGAATTAATTTAAATTAATATTCATAAATATATTATTACAGGAGCTGAAACAAACAAGAACGTTAGCTCAAAAGATTATTATGCGTACCGATTAATGATTCGGCGCGGCCTGGACAACGTCATTCTACGATGTCGTGAGCTTTGTCAACAATTCATGGTCGACATGTACGCGAAGATAGAGGGCGAACTTGGTAACTCTGTCATTTTACCATCATTGTACGTAGGCAGTCCACGTCATATACAAGAATATATACAGGATGCTATGGCTTACGTGCGCGAATATGGACGACCGTGTTTATTTATCACGTTCACATGTAATCCAAAATGGCCAGATATTACACTTTGCTATTGCCTGGCCAAAATGCAATACATCGTCATGATATTACAGCACGTGTATTCAGACAAAAGTTGAAGTCTCTAATAAGTTTCATTACTAAATTACATGTATTCAGTCCCACACGTTGCTGGCTGTATTCAGTTGAATGGCAAAAGCGAGGATTACCTCATGCACACATTTTGGTTTGGTTAATCGACAAAATCCGTCCTGAAGAAATCGATAGTATCATTTCTGCGGAAATTCCAGATCCGTCTACTGACCAACTGCTGTTTGATATTGTTACAGCAAACGTGATCCATGGTCCATGCGGTACTCTTCATCGTTCATCGCCTTGCATGGCAGATGGAATATTTACTAAAAATTTCCCTAAAGATTTCACTAATGATACGATAACAAATACCAACGGATATCCAATATATCGTCGAAGAAGTTCCGATAATGGCGGACAATCATTTATTAAAAATATCAGCACATTAACACAGACATTGACATTGACAATCGTTGGATGGTGCCATATTCGCCTCTGCTAAGCAAGACATACAATGCTCATATTAATGTTGAGTTTTGCAGTACTGTGAAGAGCATCAAATATATTTGCAAGTATGTCCATAAAGACAGTGATATGGCTGTGTTTAGAGTAGAAAATACTAATGTAAATGCTCCTCCAATGAATAAAAACGATGAAATTACGCTCTACCAAATTGGCCGGCACATCAGCTAGCCGTCCATCTTGAAAACGGTCAGCGTGTATTTTTCACGAACGAGACAATGATTGATCGTGCTACAAATCCAACTAAAACTACACTCACTGCATTTTTTGAATTGTGTAATAGTACGGATGATTTTGGTGCTTTTGCAAGAACATTACTCTATTCACAAGTACCACACTATTTCACATGGGCTCAAACAAAAAAATGGATGCCCCGCAAGCAAGGCTCACCAGTTGATGCATGTTTTAATTTATTTAAATCGAACGCTTTGGGGCGATTATTTACAGTCAATCTAAGACACACTGAGTGCTTTTATCTTCGACTGTTGTTGGTTAATGTTACTGGCCCATTATCATTTCAAGATATACGTAAAGTGAATGGGCAACAGTATCCAACATATAAAGACGCATGCCTTGCACTCGGCTTGCTGGAAGACGACAACCAGTGGGAGTGTATGCTTGCTGAAGCTGCATTGAACTGTACAGCAATACAAATTCGTCTACTATTCGCTTTAATGTTGACTACATGTTTCTCAGCTCGAGCACAGATATTGTGGGATAATCACAAAGATTCAATGACTGATGATATATTGCATCAACATCGTACACGGTGCAACGATCTAACGATAACATTCAGCGACGCTATGTACAATGAAGCATTGATTGCTATTGAAGATCTTTGCATTGTCATTACCAACTTATCACTCACTCATTTCGGTATGAATTCGCCAAATCGAACTGCATCTGATTTAATTAACACGGAAATGAATCGTGAACTGCAGTAGAACACTGTAGAAATGGCAGCGATTGTTACTCGCAATGTCCCGCTAATGAATGACGAACAAAGAACCATTTATGACCGCATTTTGCTCGCAGTTTCAGCAGAACAAGGTGGGTTCTTCTTTTTGGATGCACCGGGTGGAACTGGCAAAACAATCCTTATTTCACTAATTCTTGCTGAAATACGATCAAATAATGGCATCGCATTGGCCGTTGCATCATCGGGCATTGCGGAAATTTTATTGGATGGAGGCAGAACAGCTCATTCAGTATTTAAGCTGCCACTAAATATTCAAAATAACCCTGACGCAGTGTGTAACATTAAAAAACAATCGTCCATGGCCACCGTGCGGAAACAGTGTAAAATTATCATCTGGGATGAATGTACTAGGGCACACAAACATTCAATTGAGGCGTTGAACAGGACATTGAAAGATATTAAAAACAACGACAAACTATTTGGCGGCACTCTGTTGGTGCTTTCAGGTGATTTCAGACAAACACTTCCCGTCATTCCACGTTCAACATACGCTGATGAGATCAACGCTTGCTTAAAATCATCTCCATTGTGGCGTAATGTTGAAAAAGTACAGCTGAAAGTTCAAATATGCACGTTCAAATCAATTCAATCATGCACGTTCAAATGCTTCAAGATCCATCCGCTGAAACATTCTCAAAACAACTCTTAGATATCGGTGATGGAAAAGTTGCTACAGATGAAACTGGATACGTAAAATTACCGACCGATTCCTGCACAATCGCTGATTCGCAAGATACTCTCATCCATCCATCCATCCACCAGCCTTTCAACGTCCACTGCTGGACATAGGCCTCCCCAAAAGAACGCCACAACGAGCGGTCCCATCATGGGGGATAATGCCGTAATCGCCACGCTTGGCAGGCGGGTTGGCGATCGCAGTGGATGTTGTTAATACTCGAGAGAGTGCTGCTGCCCACTCCCCCGGTATCCCTCAGTCGGCTCTTACGAATCCCGTGGGTAGAGAGGGGTGGGACAATTCTAAAACCGGCCCCACACGGCGCCAAGATACTCTCATTGAACAAATATTTCCCGATGTACACACACAGTACATAAATCATGAGTGGCTTGCAGAAAGAGCTATTTTAGCAGCAAAAAATGCAGACGTTGACAATTTAAATTTGAAGATACAACAGTTGTTGCCAGGGAACTTGGTATCATACAAATCTATTGATACAGTTTGCGATGCCAGCGAAGCTGTCAATTTTCCCAATTGTCACTGGATTTGCCAGGCATGCCACCGCATAATTTACAATTGAAGGTTGGATCTCCAATTATCTTGCTTCGTAATTTAAACCCGCCACAGCTGTGCAAAGGTACGCGATTAGTCATTCGAAAATTGATGAAAAACGTTATCGAAGCCAGCATTTTAAATGGCAAGTTCAAAAGTGAAAATATATTAATACCACGGATTCCTATCATACCTACAGATGTGCCAATTCAATTCAAACGAATTCAGTTTCCGATTAGATTGGCATTTGCAATGACAATCAACAAATCCCAAGGCCAATCGATGTCTATTTGTGGCTTAGATTTGAGTACACCATGTTTTTCACACGGGCAATTGTAAGTAGCATGCTCTGGAGTGGGTAAACCATCCAGTTTGTTTGTGCTCGCTAGAGATGGGCTAAAAAAAATATTGTTCACGCTATAGCATTAAAAGATTGATGTTGTTTATTAGTGTTACTGTCGTAATTAATATGTGATATGTAATTTTAAGAAATAAACTATAATAACTTGAAAATAATATTGTTTGGCGTTTGTTATTTTTATATTCCCTTATCGTTCATAGCGCTCCTTGCCCATTTCACGCATATACCACATACTTATAATAATAATAATATTAATACACTTATAATAAGTAAGTTACTTTTTGTCTACACAAGATCTCTACAGATAGCTGTCTACTACAGATGGCTGAATTGGTAAAGCATCTGGACGGTATCCAGAAGATGCAGGTTCAAATCCTGCTCCTGACTGTTATTTTCGATTTCACATTTTTCACTTTGTGTTTAATGTATAGTGCTAAGCATGTCATGTAAATATATATATATATAAATATCTAAATATTTAAAGGGTTTGCGTCATTATTAGGTAAAATCTTAATTGTAAAATAAAGGTTACCTGGTCGGTATAATGTATGAAAATACTTCCGACAGATGGCGCAGGCGTCACCCAAAGACGTTAAGTATGATGTGTTATCGAAATTAGTAGTCAGGAGCAATTGTCAGGATGGTAAAGCATCTGGACGGTATCCAGAAGATGCAGTTTCAAATCCTGCTCCTGACTGTTATTTTCGATTTCACATTTTGCACTTTGTGTTTAATGATGTCACATAATCAATTTTGTCTTTTATAATATTCCAAGTAGCCTTATATTTGTTTTTTGATTTATTTATAAATATGAGGTTCATGTTAGATTTAGCTTTGGTTATACATTTCCTTAGAATTTTACTGTAGCGATTATAATTTAGTTTACTTTCTAGTGTGTTAGACTTATAGCAATGATATCTTAGCCCTCTTTTAGTTTATGTAGCCGCTCGAATCCCTTTTGTACTCCATTTAGGTGCAGTTTCGTTACTTTGAACTTTGTGTCTCTCAAAAAGAAAACAAAGATTGTAGAATAAATAGAAAACATATTATAAAATTTATCGTATGCTTCATCCATTGCACTTTTATTGAAAACTTCAGACCAAGATAAGCTAGATAGGCAATTCAGTTTTTTTTATGTTATCTTTATTGTAGTTCTTTTTTTCAATATACCAATAGTGTCATATATTAGGTTTATTAAGTACAGGAAATGTAACAGTTTGAGCAGTTTCGTGATCAGAAAGATACATGTTATGAATAAGACCCTTTACACCATTCAAATTAGTAATTATGTTATGTAAACAAATTCCCTGTCTCGTAGGCTCAGTAATGTGCAAAGTAATTAGACATCAAATCTACAAAACTTGTTATTACCGTCCCAGTTTTCAAGATATCTATATTAAAATCACCTGCACTGACAATTTTACGCTTACTTTTATTTAAGATTTTATGTAATGGTGATTCTAAGGTATTTATAAAAATTACAACGTCACTATTTGGTATTCTATATACATACAATATAACACAGTTTAAGGATAACATTTTTTATACCACACACTTCAAAAACTTTTTCCTTAGAATAAGTATTGCAAACATCAAATGTTTTAATAAACCAACGGTTTTTTAACCAATATGCAAACACCACCTCGTTTTTCCGACTTTCTAGAGAAACTATTAGCTAACTGGTAACGATTTAGACTGATGTTAGATTCACAGACATGACTCTGTTACAGCTTTATAATAGCATAGATTCATGAAAAAAATACAGCGGTTTTATACGCTAATGAACTTCTTTCGTTAACTATAATTGTATAATATAAAACTTTCCTATAACCAGGAAAGTCTTTCCTATTTTCGAAAATTTTGCTTTAAAACGACCTAACAAATTTGTACAAGAGGATACAATATGGCCACCTTTTTTACCCCGATTAGGAGTTCTTGTGAAATATGCTTAAACGACTCTACGGACCAAATTTCTAAATCACACAGACGAAGTTGCACGCAGTTGCCAGCTTAGTATAAATTTCTGTACAAGTAATGACAGTATTAAGAGCGCAGAATATTCTCGAACGAATATGTACGGTTAAAACTAAGCCTTAGCTGGAAGTATCGTCTGTCGTCAAATGATAATGTTAGACACATGCGTTCGTATGCAAATTGTATTACTGCCTTACGCTCTCCTTTTAAATTGCGAAATCTCTCTTATTTAACTTGTACACTTTTATCTCTAAAATATTGCCCCAATGGAGATTAAGATCATTTTGTTTTATTCAAAACTTGATTATATTTTTGTTAATGTTATAATAAGAAATTAATTGTTTGTTTTTGATGTAATTGTTTTTAAACTCTGAAATTACTGTCATATTTTTAGTATATTGTTATACATGAAAAGCATTTTTTGTACTTCGTAGGTGGCAAACAAGCATACGGCCCATCTCATGGTAAGTGGTAACCGTAGCCTATAGACGCTATCAACACCAGAGGCATCACTCGCGTATAGCCATCTCCTTTGAAAGGTGTAGGAAGTGGAGAGGAAGGATAATAAGGAGAGGAGGTCCTCTCTACTCACCATACGAAATACAATGGTAGGATTACCTAACGTTGTGTACTAGAAAATAAGAAAGAAATAATAAAACATAATTTAAGTTTTGTAACACCATACTGTGATTTCCATGGGCAGCACAGTTATTAAGTTAAACTGCTGATATAGCTAGTGAAATATAAGGCCACAGAGTGCATAATCAGAAAATAGTTATTTTTTTTTTCTATATGTATCTAATCGTATAAAATACAGTACAATGTAGATGTAGATACGTATACGAAGGCCTTTAACATTATGCTAACCATTAAAGCTTATAAATTGTAGCCAAACAAAGGAAACATGTTGACAAACATATACAAATACCAGAATTGAATCATGACAGGACACTGTTAGGCACCAACCGCGCATAAACTAATGTTAATGTATTGAAATACACTCCTTTATGTTATTTTATTAGAATTCTAACCTAGTTTGGGTCAACGACATCAACTAATGTATTTTCTGGAAGTAAAGACAATTTTAAAACGAATATAAATCGGTTATCGATGGCTCGACTCATAAAATATTGGAATAATGCCAGACTACGATAATTTAGGACGATATTTACAATATGGTAGAATTGCTTACAAAGATCACTTCAAGACTAGGTAATATATTATTTTAGTGAGCGTTAATAGAATTGATTTGTTATTTTAACTTACTTATGATAACGCCATCGCCCTTGCGGGATAGGCAGAGAGTACATAAGAACATTTATTTTAAAGTTATGTATTTACTAATACTTTAACTGCCTCTGTGGTGCAGCGGTAGTGTAAGCGACTGCTGATCATGAGGTCTCGGGTTCGATTCCGGGGTCGGGAGGTGTTATTGAGCTTTACCTCTCACTCTGAGAGGAGATCCATACCCAATAATGGGACATTTGCAGATTAAAAGAAAAAATGAACACAAAGCAAAAAAATATATGTGATAATGTGCATTCATTTTTAACTTCTTGGGTGACGCCTGATGGCTGTCGGAAGTATTTGCATACATTATACCGACCGTAAACTTAATTTTCGCCGTGTGGGGCCGACTTTAGAATTGTCCCACCGCTCTCTACCCACGGGAGTCGTAAGAACCGACTGAGGGGATTCCCCCTGCTGAGTGCTGCTGCCCACTCCCCCGATATTCACCAGCGGAGTGGGCAGCAGCACTTCCCCGAGTATTAACAAAATCCACTGCGATTGCCAACCCGCCTGCCAAGCGTGGCGATTACGGCATTATCCCCCATGATGGGACCGCTCGTTGTGGCGTTCTCTTGGGGAGGCCTACGTCCAGCAGTGGACGTTGAAGGGCTGATGGATGGATGAATTGATGGAAACTTAATTTTACCACTAAGATTTTTAAGATTTCACATTTTTACCCTTTGTGTTAATTTAAATGGCTAAGCATGTCAAAAAAAAAATAATATCAAAGATATTAAGGAAATAATAATCAAATTACATAATATAAATATATTATATTAGCTCACCCAGCAAACTTCGTACCGCTATTTTTTAGTAGAAGGGGGAAAATGTAGGGTTGTATGTATTTTTAATGCAGAATCATAAAATAATTAAAATAAAAAAAATGACCACAAATAAAAATAAAAAAATGTGGTGTGGACCACCCTTATCACTTAGGGGTATGAAAATTAGTTTACATCTTATTCTCAGACCTACTGAATATATACTTAAAATTTCATAAGAATCGGTCTAGCCGTTTCGGAGGAGTATGGCGACAAACACTGTGACACGAGAATTTTTTATATTAGATAATATTCCAGTACGTAAATAAATAGAATATTTCAATAATAACTTACATTCATTATTTTTATATCTATTGTAAAATATTTACGGTTATATTTGTCAGCTTATAATAGGGAGTTTATTACATTACTTCAGATTCAATCTACCGTAACGTGGTCCATAATACTCTGGATAATATGATACTACTGCGAGAAGTTAGGTCGCTCATAAATTTTGTAAAAAGGATGGCTCGTCAATATTTAGCAACGTAAACTCATTGGGAAATTCATTTTAACAAGATTCTGTCCATGGTTCGTCTGCGTGGACTTCGTATTTGGGTCAGTATAATATAATTACATCCCTCTAAGGCACAATAATCTCTAGTTAAAACAGCTATGGACTGCCAACACAGGCGGAGAAAACGGCACGGCAACGACAGGATGTGTGGTTAGGTACATTTTTTTCCGGATTAACAAAAAAATAAAAAGGGTGATACATTATATGTGCCCGGTAGGCGTCAATAGGCTCGCCCAAAACAAATTTAATTGACCCAAACAGTTTAAGTTTAGGAGAGCTTAACATCCGACTAACCTTAACCACAAATTCCCCAAAAGTTCACGACTGTTCGGTATTAAAGGATAATGTTTTATGGGTATAGGAAATGGAACCTCAGTTAATTTATCGCCTTTTATATATTTTTTCTAGGTTTATTTTATATTTTATTAAAAATCTAAAACTTTTTATTGATATTCAACATATTCTCAGGTTATTTTTTCGTTGGTATAGAACTCGTTATTGACAAATAGATAATACTAGTTTTTAGGTTATATATCAGGTTCCCGGTAGATATCATCAATTAATCATCAATCAGCCTTTTAACGTCCACTGCTGGACATAGGCCTCCCCAAGAATGGGGGGGATAGTGCCGTAATCGCCACGCTTGGCAGGCGGGTTGGCGATCGTAGTGGATGTTGTTAATACTGGCGGGAGTGCTGCTGCCCACTCCCCTGGTATTCCCTCAGTCTGCTCTTACGACTTCCATGGGTGGAGAGGGGTGGGACAATTCTAAAGCCGGTCCCACACGGCAACACGTATAGTAAAAAGTTGCAATTTAAAGATTATAAACAGATAATGAATTTTTATTTATTTCCTTAAATTAATTATTTAATGTAACTAAAGTAGTGTATAAACTTTCTGGTGAATCACAAACATATCTTTCCATCAATCCAGTTTGCAATCTGGATTAAGCTGTTGATTATCCAATAGAAGTTTTAAACACTATAAATGTGGTTTATCTGCCCCCTCACAAACTAGAACTTAAGATTGGCGTACCCATCATACTACTCCGTAATTTAAATCCACCGAAACTTTGCAATGGCACTAGATTGCGAGTAGTATCATTGCTAGGAATAAAAATACTTTTAATATCCGGATGTGGAAAAGGTGAGACGGTATTTATACCATGAATTCCCATAATACCAACGAATTTTCTCTTTAAATTCAAAACACTTCAATTTCAAGGGTTGCTTTATTTATTTTTATGAAATTCCTCGCGGACGAAGTCGCGGGTAACAGCTAGTATTACATATATTTACATTAAACGTAGTTACAAGAGTTAATAGAGTAAAAGGAGCCTTGGGACAACATGGCAGCCACCACCTCAGCCAGTAGGCTCGTGCCAACAATACACAACGATTTAGGCTGACTTACCACTTTTGTAACGATGACGTAAGAGAGCGAGAATATCTGAAAGAGCGTATTGGTGCAACGATGCGAGAACGCCGGATGAGCGATTGTTTTAAGAAGATATACAATGTGAAAATGGAAGGATGTAGGTACAGGGGGAAACTGAGACTAACCTACCTAGACTGGACCGGTCACGCATTGAAGGAAGGTGGAGTCACGAGTCTCCGAAACCGGCGAGTGTGTATGAAGAGAATTATTAATGTTGAGGATGCATTTTCTCTGCCTACTATGCATATTATCTGCCTACCCCGCAAGGAAGATGGATAATAAGTACAGGATTTGGACAATACGAGTAGGCTAAAATGTAGATAAATGAGACTCAGAAAACAATTTAATTTTGAAATGTATGCTGTAAAATTTGTTGGTTTGAGCCAATGAATGTGAATGCATTTAAAACTTATTGATTTGAGCTTTTTTTAAAATCCTTTGGGATTTGTCCGTGTGGTGACGGACTAAGAATATAAGTGTCACCAGCCCATTCTTTCCCATGGGTGTCGTATGAGGCGACTAAGGGAAGTAAGCAATTATGATACATTGCATGACTGGTGGTAGGGCTGGGTACCAAGTGGGAGTACTCACTTGGTATAGGGCCCGAGCGGGTTGGTACCACCATCTCCCGTGTGACCGGCCATGAAGCACATCGTTGCGTTTTGGCTGTAGCAGGAGATAGCCGTTTATATTTCATTTTATATCTGTGAAATGAATTGGTGAGCAGCGGCTTGACAATACTCTCGGTATAGTCAAGTCCATGGGCGACGGTTACCATTTACCATCAGATGGACCGTGGCTCGTCTGCCACTACTTGCAATAAAAAATTTAAACGAAAAAAACAATTATTTTATTTCCAATAAAGTTTTAGTAGATCTTTATGAAATCAAAGGAAAAACACTTAATTCAAATACAAAGTGTCCATCAAAACATGTTTTGTGAAATTTCATGGAACGTCATGGAAAATTGAAAGGAAATTTAATTACTTACTCAATGGTGAAAGTTTATATAGATTCAAGAAATGCTGCCGTAAAATGCCTATAATTTAGAACAAAACAAAATTCTATCGTTTCTGCTCACTTAATATTTTGATTATTCCTTAACTTGTTTTTGAAAGAACTCCTAAACAAAAACTTCATCAATCTTCAGCGTATTGTTGACGACATATCTTTTATCAGGAGCTATTGTTTGGTGGCCAAGAGTATTCAATAATTAATCAACAATTTTCTTCAGACTTATTTTTTAATTTATTAAGAATTTGGAATTTTTATGAATATTAAATTTGCATACAGAGATACAATCAACATCATCGTTGTAGTCGCATTACATTTCAAATAAATGAATCAATGAAAATCTGCGTGATGATCACATACAATAAAATAATGTCAATTTATAAAATTTCAATTAACTAGAAACGTCGTAAATGGTAAACAGATCGAGTTCATCAATCATTAATTCAATGAGCAAAATCGTTTCATATTTTATTGCTTTTAACGACCAAATTGTTTATATAACTTTAATGATCACAAAAATTATTTTTATTACTTCAAACTTCGTAATCAAAAGAAATTCTTCCTAATGGTTGCTAATGGACTTGTTTTAACTGACCTTGACTAATTCATGTAGTGTAATATTGTTGACTTTGTTCATGTAGTGTATTATGTAGTGTAATATTGTTAATAAAAATACTTGTTCACGACGTATAACTTAATTATACTTACGTACTACTCGTGGATTCTGTCCCCGACTTCATCTGCATGGACTTTAGAGTATAAAATACATTAATTTACGCCATATTAATTATCTCTATATTGCTTTTTATTTGAAGTTTTTTGATGTATTAGACCTTAAAAAAGCAATATACCTGATCCCGTCATTTGGGGCAACGAACAGGGTAGTGTGGGGCCCTCAGCCACTAAATAAACCCGCTATGTGCCATCCCTCTGCCTGTATTGGTGGGCCATTGGAACCATGTTGCATTCCTCTAGTGGTTTAAAAAAAAAGCCTAAACTTAACTGCTATTTTTCCTTTCCTAACAATTTAGAATCAAAGATAGATACATCATCATCATCGCCAGCTAGCTTATCGCATTTATTTGATGTCGATGCAACATGTATTTTTCTTCTTCACCGGTCGTCGTCATTCATTCTCTTCATCTTCATGTCATCTCTCAGAGAATCCGTCTTTCTCATCTATTATACCATCTCTACCTCATCTATTATATTACATTTATACATTTTTCCTTTCCTAACAATTTAGAATCAAAGATAGATACATCATCATCATCTCCAGCTAGCTTATCGCAATTATTTGATGTCGATGCAACATGTATTTTTCTTCTTCACCGATCATCGTCATTCATTCCCTTCGTCTTCATGTCATCTCTCAGAGAATCCGTCTTTCTCATCTATTATACCATCTCTACCTCATCTATTATATTACATTTATATATTGCCCAAATAAGCTTAATTCTATTACTATTATGATTTTACTCCCATATAGAGATAATAGTTTTTGCTTAGTTGGTACATTCGATGTTATACATCAGAATTTTGCTTAGTTTACATTTCCATTCACTGTCTGTCAGTAACGTGTAATTCAGCTCCGGACTCTAAAGCCAAGCTATTTGCACCAAATAAATTGACGGTATTAACTCTATCCGCTCTTGTTATCCGTATCAATTTGTCAACAGCCAAAGTTAAGAAGAATTAACATTTGTTTGTAGAGGCCTAGATTGTGGCGCGAAGCCAAATATAAGGCTTAGGCACACACGTGAGGAAAGGAACAAGTAATTATTATTAATGCATTTTTATTGTTTTTTGAGCTTTCATCTTATGAGCAGCAGAGGCATTCTCTGCGACTGCTGATCATGAGGTCTCGGGTACCATCCCTGGGATCGAAAAACTCGATAACACCGCCCGTGCTATCGAGCTTTTTCGTAAAAAGAAAAACTCTCAGTAGCAGCCCGTTGTTTGTAAAAGTGTGCTCGGTAGACGGAAATAGGCTGGCCCCCTATTACGTGGGACTTAAAACATAGTTGGCGAACCGTGGCTGTGTATTACACCTCTACCTACCCCTTCGGGGATACAGGCGTGATGCTATGCCTTTTTTATATGTGAACAGGGATTTTTATGTTGAAATCAAAAACAATATATATTACATTACCTTAATAGTATTTAATTTTGAATTAGTCAAAGACAGTAAAAACACGGTAAAAATATAGTTCCATCCATCAGCCTTTTAACGTCTACTGCTGGACATAGGCCTCCCCAAGAATGGGGGATTGTGCCGTAATCGCCACGCTTGGCAGGCGGGTTGGCGATCGGAGTGGATGATGTTAATCTCGAAGGAGTGCTGCTGCCCACTCCCCCGGTATTCCCTCAGTCGGCTCTTACGACTCCCATAGGTGGAGAGGGGTGGGACAATTCTAAAGCCGACACCACACAGCCAGCCCTACACACAATATAGTTCACCAATATATTATTGTGATATTCAAGACATTTCTTAGGATTTTGGCGATTTGTATTTGCTCAAGCCTTTTTCGTTTTATAGAATACTTTAAGGCTACCGATAAAGAGACAGTAGTGATATAGGAATGACTACTACTGTCTTATTACTACCATTTCCACGGATACATTCCCAAACTGTCCTTGAGGTTCCATATGTTATAAAATATAGCCAAAACTATTCGTACAGGATAAATATAATTATGTATCGACGTCTATAAAATAGATTCATCGACGTAGATAATATTGAATAAGGTGATTATTGATTATATTTTTTTTACAGGAAAAATTAATTGTGAATGGTGTGTTTATCCGTGTGGTGACGGACTAAGAATACAAGTGTCACCACCCCATTCATTGCCGCGGGTGTCATATGAGGCGACTAAGGGAAGTAACCAATTATCATCCATTGCATGACTGGTGGTAGGGCTGGGTACCAAGTGGGAGTACTCACTTGGTATCGGGCCTGAGCGGGTTGGTGCCACCATCTCCCGTGTGACCGGCCATGAAGCACATTGTTGCGTTTTGGCTAGCAGGAGATTTATATTTCATTTCATATCTGTGAAATGAATTGGTGAGCAGCGGCTTGACAATACTCCCGGTATAGTCGAGTCCATGGACGAGGGTTACCATTTACCATCAGATGGACCGTGGCTCGTCTGCCACTACACGCAATAAAAAAATATGGAAAAAGGGAAGTATAGTGCGAGCGGGATTTAAACCTGCGTCACTGCCAATCCGGGGAAGTGCTCTAGACCGCTAAGACATCGCATTGACCGACGGCCATTCCCACCACACCACATCACATTTGCCTTAACGACCCACACCACCTATCGGATGCATTTACTTTAATATGTCAAGTGCTAAAATACACATCAATATATATATTTTTTTGTTTACAATGTAAGTTTATTATTGTCATTTACTATTTTATTACTTTTTTTTTAATTATTTTATTGCATGTAGTGGCAGACGAGCCACGGACCATCTGATGGTAAATGGTAACCGTCGTCCATGGACTCGACTACACTGAGAGTATTGTCAAGCCGCTGCCCATCAATTCATTTCACAGATATGAAATGAAATATAAATGGCTATCTCCTGCTACAGCCAAAAAACAAGGGAGATGGTGGTATCAACCCGCTCGGGCCCGATACCAAGTGAGTACTCCCACTTGGTATCCAGCCCTACCACCAGTCATGCAATGGATGATAATTGCTTACTCCCCTTAGTCGCCTCATACGACACCCGTGGGAAAGAACAAGGTGGTGACACTTGTAATTCTTAGTCCGTCACCACATGGACAATACCGACAGTACCGACATTCCGCCAGTCTGGGCATACTTTTTAATTAAATGGTTGGTCGCCGCTGAGTTCGTGACCGAGGCCTAAGTTTACTCCAGTGAATTAAAACTCGTACTATACATTATTTTTGTAAATACTCAAATAATTTATTCACATCTCTATAGAATTACATTGAAACCATAATACTCTCTGATGTAGATATAAACAAGAGTGATCACTAGAGTGTAACAAAAGCCTGACAAAAACCCTAACAGTAATAACTTCCCCTACATTACTGCCCGTAATTCAACAATTTTCAACGCTTCGTGCTTTTAATCTTGCGAAAGTGTTTCGTTCCCTCTAAAGAATAGCGTTGGAAGATTTCACCTTAAGACAATTTTGAACTGTAAGTACTTTGTTCAAAGAAAACAATAATAATACAAGAAATAATAAACAAGTACCTACCTCTTAAAATATGCGCAGTAAAGATTTGGAATCTAACAAAGAAATTTTTTTTTTATACTTAAGAATATTATGCTTTATTTGTAACCTTTTTTGCGTATGGTGACAGACGAACCACGGCCCACCTGACGGTAAATAGTAACCGACGCTCTTGGACTCAACTATCCCGAGGGTATTGTCAAGCCACTGCTCACAATTTCACTTCACAGATATGAAATTAAAGAATTGACAGTTGTCTCCTGCTACAGCCAAAACACTTCATGGCTGGTCACACGGGAGACGGTGTTACCAACCCGCTCGGGCTAGATAGCAATTGAGTACTCCTGCTTGGTACCCAGCCCTACCACCAGTAATACATTGGGTGATAATTGCTTAATTCCCTTAGTCATTTCCTACGATACCTGTGGGAAAGAATAGGGTGGTGACAGTAGAATTCTTAGTCACTCACATAAGCACCTATCATTAAGACACTATCTTCTGAGCCATCACAGTATCAATTCTAGTAAACCTTGATGTGTCAACATTCAGTGACCAACTCAGATTCCTATTTAAATTAAAATTTCAAAAAAATAAGTCAAGAGCTAAGTTTATCGTGTCGGCTAAAAAGTCGTTGGATTCGCTCCAAACCGCTATTTCGGTATAATACTCAGATTAATTAAACTCTCATCAAATAGGTTTTATTCCCTAGAAGCTTTCTAATTTAGAAGGGCTTTCACAAACGTGAACGTAGTGTTTGATTTTAATAAATGACATTTTGTTTTGTGGATAATGTAATTCAAACATTTCAAACACGGATAAAAGCCAAATCTAATGCAAAATCTAATTATTACCATTTTGTTTGTAGGTCTAGTCATTATCTCTCATAAATATCCCCACTTTAAAATTTGCTACCCTACAGAAATCATCTATTTTCCGTATTTCTTTTCTGGGTGTTTATAGTATAATGTATGATAAATGACATAATAATCGGTTGAGTAGTTGTGGCGTGAAAGCGTAACAAACAGGCAAACAAACGCACTCTTGCCATTTTTATGATATTAATAAGGGTTATGTGCTGTCAACGTTATAAAAAGTTAGTAGCCTAGTGTTAAGACCAAGGATTACAAAGAGTACTAGGTATGGAGTTCGATCTCCAATTCGAGATCAAGATATTATATATTGAACCCCACTACGCTGTTTCATGGTCTGGTGGTAAAACGGCGATGTCGATATCACCTCAAACAGATCCTCAGAGCACTACATATTTAAGAGTCGAGAGAGCATGCAGAGAAACCCACATTATAGATAATAATAAAAAAATATTTTTCAAGATTTTTAACAAACTTCAAAAAAAGTAGAAGGCTCTCAATTCGACTGTTTATATTTTTTACGTATGTTCGGGCAGAACTCGGTCATATATAAACGGATTTGCAATATTCTTTTTTTTTTTGTTTGAAAGGAGTTTATAGCGAAATGGTCCCGTTTATGGAATGGCACCGACTTCAAACACATCAGTAGGACGATATCCGTACTATAAATCGCAAATAACAATTATTGATGTGAAACATCTACTGCGGAGGGAGGGTAAAATCGACTGTTAGCGTGGCGACGCTTTTATTTTACTTATCCCATGCAAATCATAAAAGTTAAATTTGACACACTTCCCGGTTTCCGATTGAGCTGAAATTTTACAAGCATAATGTATATCGTGTGACAATGCAAATTATGATAACATGGAGCTGATCTGATGATGGAGCTAGAAGGTGGACGTAGGAACTCTATAATGGAACAGCACAACCCCATCGAGTTTGGGCTCGTATGATTCATATTAACGAGTACTTTGTCTCTAGGTGGTATCCAGGGTCTGATGATAAAGCTGGAAGGTGGCCAGAGTAACTCTATAATGAAACGATGCATTCCCATCGAGTTTGGACTCGTTTGATTTATCTTGATGAGGACTTTGTCTTTAGATGGTATACAGGGCCTGATGATGGAGCTAGAATGTGACCATAGGAACTCCGTTAGAAAACGACATAACTCCATTGAGTTTGGGCTCGTATGATTCGTCTTGACGAGTACTTTGTCTCTAGATGGTATCCAAGGTCTGATAATGGAGCTGAAAGGTGGCCACAGTAACTCTGTAATGAAACAACGCAACCCTATTGAGTTTATACTCGTTGGATTCGTCTTGAGGAGTATTTTGTCAGGTTATGATCATTTTATTTTTACAAAATAGTTTTGATGTTTCACATCTGGTAGACGTCCCATGAAATCTAGTTCTTTTTTGCTTTTTAGTTCCTAGGCGTTTTAGAAGGTGGTATTATTTTTTTTTAAATCATGTATTATCTCGCTGTCTGTCTGTTTGTTCCAGTAAATTTCCGAAATAGCTGAACTGATTTGGACAGGACTGTCCTGACAGATAGCTGACGTTATAAGACGTAACGATTTACTTTATTTTAGAAAAAGAAACAAACATTTTACGCGAATGAATTTACGTCTAGCGGTTAGCCAGAAATATAATTAAACCTATTGAAGCCAAGGCTTTCCGGCGGTGCAGCCCTCCGGCTAAAAACTCAAAAAAAAAACTTTAAACTCGTTTGGCAAAACACTATCGACAGTTTCTTACTATACGAGCACAAATACGATCACTTTCAATTATTCAAAGAATCTCTGATTGCGTAAATTTCGTGACTGTGTATGGTTTTTTGAAACATACTCCTACCTTTTTTTTTTTTTTGTTTAGGCGGGAAAAAATGTACCTAACCGCACACCCCGTTGTTCGGGGCAACAAACAGGGTAGTGTGGGGCCCTCACCCACTAAATAAACCCGCCGTGTGCCGTCTCTCCGCCTTTATTGGCGGACCACTGGAACTATTTTACATTCCTTCGGTGGTAAACATACTCGTACCTATTATAGTTATAGACGCTATAAGTAAACCATCATATTATTCGTATAAAAAGGATTTTATATAAAAAACGTAGCCGTGTTTCAATGTTTATTTATTTTCTTATAATAGATGACAGTGTAAATAAATCTGTTGACGTGAGTATTGAATGTATATACAATAATATTTTCTATAAACTGTATTATTAACCGAGCAAGGCCCAGTTATATTAATTCTAGTTCTAATACCAATTCAAAATGTTGAATAAGCATTCAAACTATTGTAAACCTAAAGCGTAGGTACAAAATAATATTTTATCTAATGGCCATGAATAATTTCGATCATAATAAATATAAAATTGCTAATCATGAGGCTATAATTAAAATTTCAAAATGTATGTCACTAATGTAATAGCTTGCAGTAATTAGTAATTAAGTCTAATATCATTATAATTACCAGCCGTTAGTTAATCTTTGATAACATATATTATTTATAAATATTAATCTAATTTGTAATCCTAGCTTCTTTAGTGCATCTACGATTGGTCTGGTTGAATTAGCACATAAACAGATCAAAAATATTATATAAACTTGTTATTACTTACTTACATCATCACGCCATCTTCCTTGCAGGTTAGGCAGAGAGAACAGTGTTTTTTTTATTGCTTATGATGGCAGGCGAGCCACGACCCACCTGATGATATGTGATAACCGTCGCTCATGGACTCAACTAAACCGAGAGTATTGTCAAGCCGCTGCGCACCATTTCATTTTACAGATATGAAATGAAAGAATAAACGGCTATCTCCTGCTACAGCCAAAACACACTGACGTGCTTCATGACCAGTTACACAAGAGACGGTTGTACCGACCCGTTCGGGCCCGATAGCAAGTGAGTACCCTCACTTGGTACGCAACCCTACCACCAGTAATGCAATTGGTGATAATTTCTTACTTCCCTTAGTGGCCTTGTATGACACCCGCAGGAAGGGATGAGGTGGTGACACTTGTATTCTTAGTCCGTCATCACACGGACAAAAGGTGTCAAGAGGCTTTATTCTTGCATACATCTGTCGCTTCCTCAACATTCATAATTCTCTTTACACACGCTCGCCAGTTTCGGGGACTCCTGACTCCACTTTCCTTCAATCTAATATAATAGCTATTTTTATAGTATGCCGTAGAGTGATGTATCTACAATCTAAAGTCCACGTGGACGAAGAAAATGATAGAATTTATAAAAAAACACGCCTGTATTCAGCGAAGGGGTAGGCAGAGGTGTATTACACACCCACTGGTTGGCCAGCTACGTTTAGGTCCCACGTAATAGCTTATTGCCGTCTACCGGACATATTTCCAAACCCCGAGCTGCTACTGAGAATTTTTCTTTTAGGAAAAATCTCATTAAGATTACCCGACCCGGGGATCAAACCCGATACCTAATGATCAATATAATGATGATAAAATTTATACTTCATAAAAAATAAAGATGGAACTCACAGATTTATATAGTAGTATATGTTATCTAGTAATAGGATCGTATTTCAACCGCTGACAATTGAATTTCATTCATTAGCAGTTTGATTAAATCTTCATGTTTATATGAGCCTGTGGTGATTTCACATTCGAAACTTTAGCGATTTGTACGGATGTCTGCTATAAAATGAAACGTTTATTTTAATGAATTCGTTTTGTATGTACCTATCTAGTCTTATTGGCTTCCAGTATGTTTTGAACAAGTGTAAAGTACTGATACTATAAATTTTATCTACGATATTTCACCCAGAGATTGTTTGCTAAAAATTTCCTTTAATGGAATATACCCCTTTGCCCGAAAGCTGAACGCAGACGGCGCGGGAGATCTCTGGCCTGAGCAAACCAGTACCACCGTCTGACCAACTTAATAATTATGTTCATCTTGATATGTTTTGGTTGTAGCAGAAGATAGCTAACTGTCTGTACATTTAGGATATTTAAGAAAAAATAGTTGTATTAGGCTATAAGCTATATAGGAGTGTCTGAATACAAAACATTTTTTTTTAGAATTTTTGGTCTGTTTTTTTCGTGCTTGCAAAGCAAAAAAATACTGAACGGATTTTATTGTGTTTATTTAATTCGATAGCTCTTGTTTGTTTAGACTTAAAAAATCGTGTACATTTTATCACACTACTTTATTGGGAACCTGAGATGTAACCTAAAAACTAGCTTTCGGATGCGAGCGGCGTAAGCATTAATAATATGTGTTATGTATTTGCAAATATTGACATACGATATGCAACGCTCTGTGTAGAGGAACTTACATTATTACTACACTAAAGGTACTAGAGGTCAGTCCATCAGCCTTTGATCGTCCACCGCTGGACAAAGGCCTCCCCTAGGGGGTTTTGCCATAATCGCCACGCTTGGCAGACGGGTTGGCGATCGCAGTGGATGTTTTTAGTACACAGAGGAACGCTGCTGCCCGGTCCCACGGTAATCCTTTAGTCGGCTTTTAGGATTCCCATAGGAAAAGACAGCGTGGAGCTATTCTTGATGCCGGCCCCACACTGCCAGAGGTCAGTATCTAGACTATAATACCTTTTATGTACCATCATTATGAGTACAGAGTTTATACATCCTCAATTATGTACTTGAATAATAGCAGCAAAGTACCACTACGCCACGTACCAATACCAAGTGTATGTCGTGTTCCATTTGTGATCATTTATCATTTCGTTAATGTGAGTTTTTATGACGTCAATAAGCGTGCTGACTCGTTGGCCTAGTAGGATGTGTAATTTCTAAACACGAGGTCTGTTCAAATTCTGGTTTGTGGAAAATGTTATCAGATCAAATTATTTGTGAAAGTTGGAAAAGTGAATTTTACTGTAAGTAAGATTCGAACCTGCGTCCCATTTGTATCCTGCTCGCAGTAAACCACTTTCATAAATAATTTGTTCTTTAAAGTAGCTGAGCATGTCAAGTGCTAAAATAAAAAACTAAAAAATGCTATAAGATTTTGCCCTTAGCCGATTCTCAATCACCCTTCATTCAGCTACTCGCTATTAGTTTGAGACTGTTGCCCTAATAAAGGAAAAATAAAATAATATGTAGCGTGGATCCACGTATGCAGCTCGAATAATAATTTATTTATAGAAGGCAAAGATTTTATTCGTATGATAGAAAAATTATATAATGTATTTTGTTATTTAGGCGTTAATTTTGATGTCTACGTACACCTATCGATTTGTCATCGAACTTCTCCAAATTTCTGGATAATTTTAATGATTTTTGTATATGTTTGAGTGGCCTAGGTGGTTTAGTAAATTCACGAATTCAATTAATTTAAATTACATATAACCTAAAAATAGCTTTAAATAAAAAAAAAATATACTTCAAATAATTATAACTGATCTATTTATATACAATAATCGTATTTACAAACAAACCTCTTAGGCGTCGAAGAATTCTTCCGCATCACTGTCATTGGGCAACGTGCCCAAAAGGTTGGCAGTAATGCCACGTTCTAAGGCAATGCTTATAATTTGTGCAAAGTAAAAGCCGAAAGCAAATTTTCTCTGTATTTCTATAATAATATTTGACTAAACAGATGGCGTAGTAGCTTGAATACTGGCCTCCCACGCCGAGCGTTGTGGTCGATTCCCACACTGGACAATTCGTTGTGTGATCTACAGTGGTTGTTACGAATGTGAGTGTACTTTATGTCCGTTGAATTGCATGTTTTTAAAGTCCCCCGTGATACATGGATTATTATAACCTACTGCAGTATTGCCTTTAGATAAAAATCTATTGCTCACAGACAAGTACTTGTCGACTTGATATAAAGGAATTCATCTAAAAAATTCTAGGCTGTTTTGCCACACACCATTTCTCTTACCTCTTAGAGATCCTTGAGACGAACTCAAAATAAGGTTACATAAAACCTAAAAATCTCTGACAATGTTTGCTATACGTGTTTGATATGAAAAATTTTTTTTCAGAGAGCTTTCTTATCAAATATACCTATTATAAAAGGGAATATTCGCAAGAATATACTCTTTATTATAGTGAATTCGCTTGGTATATGTTTAAGGTACGAAGGAAGACAAGGGTCAGACATGCAGACCTTTAGAGTACTTGTAATCTAAGACGACGTGGGACGGATCCTGTGTAAATGATCTACCAGTTCAAACTAAAATCATCTAACATACACCATATTGATATCCCAGTTATAATTACTGCCACTATTATATTTGGAATTATGGTTTTATAAGATTCAGCAAATACTACTTTGTGAAACTACTATTTGATCTCCGTATCTCCACAGAGATAACTATTAGGTTAGAACAAAATTTAGATAATGGAGGATGAAAACCAACTAGAAGGTATGGACTTAAATATTAGTTTAAAGTTTAAAAAATATATATATAAAAATATAGATATTAATACTTTCTAACATTTACGCGATTTTTACACATTTTGAAATAAAACAAAAAAATTTTAAAACTTAAAGAGAATATTTAGATATTTTTATATATATTTTTAGCATTTGACATGCTTAGCAACATACATTAAACACAAAGTGAAAAATGTGAAATCGAAAATAACAGCCAAATTGCCAAATTTGGCAAAGCATCTGGACGGTATCCAGGAGATGCAGGTTCGAATCCTGCTCGTGACTGTTATTTTCAATTTCACATTTTTCACTTAGTGTTTAACTTAAAGAGAAGTATATTATACTAATTTTATTATACTAGCTTAAAATCTCATACATTGTAAGCATAAAACTTAAAGTAGATATTTTTAATTGTGTTTCTAAACGAATATTATGTGGGTTGAAATAAATAAACCAAAAAAAAATATCAAATTTGTAAAATCATATTACTGTGGGTAGATGAAACCGTTGAAACAACATATCAGCTTTGGACGCCTGCCATCTAAGTCCACCTGTGATCATGAATGCTGTAAAGTATTCGAAACGTCGGGATAGTATAAAAATCAAGTTAACGCGATAGATTCCGTAAACGTAGTTTTATTTCAAAATAGATATTGATGTTTATCATACGTCACATTCCATTGTTTTCAATCTAAATAGTTGTGTAACGATATCCACATCAATACAAGGTCTAAAAACACAACGGCCTCATTTCTACGTAATGCAGCATGTTTATTTAAATTGTAAAAGAGCAAAGCATATATTGTATTGGGTTGCTTCTATGAGCTATTCAATATCTGTCAAAATTTGATATTCAAAGAGTTCTCCAAAAGCTTTCATTTAACATAAATATTGCGTTTCATTATATCTTATTTTCAATAATATTATTATATTGAATGTATCATCTTATCTCGCAACAATACCGATAGCATAGTGAAATTCAAATGCTTATCAATACCATATTATTATTAATACTAAATTTGCGTAATTGAATCCATATCCTTACCTACAATATAAATTGTCTTGCTAATACACAAATTAACTCTAATATTAGGCATAGGTGTGAAAAGATGTGTTAGTAGGTAAAGATGTTGGCAATTGCATGGATTTGGATGACGCAAGACTGGGAGAGGCCTTTTTCCGAAGAGGATTGCAACTAGCTGATCATTGACAATATTATAATTTTATTTTTTTTAGTTGCATGTTATATTTTTTGAAGTGAAATCTTCTGTAGGAAGGTTTGGATAGGGAGTAAATTCATGTAAGTCGTCATCGACATGGTCACGTGACGTGTTAACGATGAAGTGAAAACTTAAAAAATGTTTCTTATATATCACGAGAGTTTTTGGTAAATGTACAGTAGCTTTATGTATAGTATGTGAGTAGATTAAATAGGTACATTATAGTTTATAATATTATATTAACTAATATATGAACACTTACAAAATATCTCCAAATCTGTGGAACTATTTCAAACAATTAATTAAGATCAAACAATGAATTTGAATATCCAAAAATAACAACCGTTTGTTCATAGTTTTAAGTTTTCGCTTCTGTCAGCAGTCCTCATGACTGCTTTTTTAGTATAGGTATATTATCGCATGCCCGATATGGGTACACTGTTTAATACAAACTTTACTAGCTACTCTATAATACGTAGCATCTGGATTCGAGGTAACAGTAAGCAATAAAATGATTCTAACTTTAAATGATGATTGTGCTGGCTTCAAGGAAGTACGTGTTGTGTACACGTACTTAAAACTAGTACACCCAATGTAGGTCAAGGCCACGCGAAGAAATTATAATGTGAAATGTGACTATATTATTTTCTCCTCCCACTGTGTACATATATAATATAAATATTATATAAGGTTAATCTTAAGTAATATATACTGTAACATTTCTATAACACTTCAATATAGTCAGTAGCAATTAAGTAGCTGGACCTCCGTGATACCACATTCTCCACCAACGAAAAACCACCCCCACTACGCTGCTGCTGCAACATTGATCTCCAGAATGATTTCGGTCATGGCGACCAGTGTCAAACTTTACTAGCTGGAGATATCGACAATACTAAACAGAGACTAGCACAAACACAAGTGTACTCTTTGTTACCTTACTCTCTTCATCAAATGGGATAGATTTCCAACCAGAAAAAAGACCAAGTACACGATCGACTTTATCTTCTTTCTGGAATACAGGCAAAACACCACCAACTTCTTTACTTCAAGCTGTCATTGACGGTTTCTTGAAGGAAAATCTCAATAAATTTTTGGTTGCCTAACCCGAGATTCAAACCTGAAGCCTTATGATTAGCAGTCGCACAAACTACCACAACAACTACCAATATACTATACTTATACTAACTCATTGTATGGAAGGGAATATCCAGATAGATCCATTTGTTTTTGAGTTTGGAAATGTGCTCAGTAGACGGCAATAAGCTCGCCCCCTATTACGTGGGACGGACTTAAATATAGCTGGCGAATCGTGGGTGTGTAATACACCTATGCCTACCACTTCGGGGAACACAGGCGTGATGCTATGTTATTTATGTCTCCATTTGTTTTTTTTATTTTTCTCATGGTGGTGGGATTTGGCCATAGTCCAACACGCTTACTCAATTTTGGGTTGGTAGACTTCACAAGCCGTCGAGAAAATCTCTCAGGCATGCAGGTTTCCGCTCAATATTTTCCTTCACCGAGCAAGATAAATTGTACACATATAATTTTAAAAAATCTCTAATCGTCAGTGGTGTGTGCCGTACGAGGTTTGAACTTTGGACTCAGGATCGAACTCTATACCACTGTCTTTGCAGCCTGTGGTGTTAGACTATCACTGCTACACAATTTGTTACATGAATAATAAAGAAGCCACTTGAGTAGATTGCGGAAAAGAAATCTCTCGTATAGGTATCATTTACGAGTATATCTAAGATAGGTAAACGAGTTCACGAGTAAGACACGAGTAGTTCAGCTATCAATCCTGCCAACATAACAAAGAGATGAACGGTATCTTGACCTCGTCATAGACAACGACATTTTACTGAGCACTAGTGACCCACTCTCACCAATATTTCTGCTAGTAAAAGTTTAAGCACGCTAGTAAATATGTACTAGCAACTGCTTGTTGTTTGACGTCAAGTAATTATACTACCTTTATAAGCATCGGTCAAGTTTCTCAAAGTTCTAAGCTATAAAGTTGACGTACAATGATTTGCAAAAACATAAGCACTAGTCGAGTCAAAGAAGAGGTTGCCTGTCGGCAGAACTTTCCCACTATCCATTACTACTATGATTAAGTTAAGAACAAGAATGTTATCTATTAATGGGCAGGCTTTGACGCAAATTCCATCGGTGTCCATCTTAAATGTTAAATGAAAATTGTTTATGAACATCCTTACGTAATATTATAACAGCTAAAGTGCGTTTGTTGTTTTTCGGTAAGCTTTAACGCCGTAACTACTTAACAAATCATTAGCATACATATTGTACAGAACCCAGAGGACATAGGTACATAAGTATATACTTTTTACTCCAAAAAAATAATAGCAATTCTCGTATAGAGGTTGTATGAATGTGCCGTACAGTTACCTGCGTTTTTATTACTAGACTTCTTCGCCCTCGTAGCTTTCCAAATTCGAATACCTCACACTAATTAAATCTTTAAAAATATAATCCCATGGAATGACTCAAATCCTATTATCCCCTATTTCCCCCCTCCCTATTATCCTTTATATCCTCTTCTTATTATCCTTTGATAGAAAGCCACCCCTTCCCTTCCCTTGGAAATGGTAACGCGCGAATGTGGCCTCTGATGCTGCAAGTGTGTATGGGCGACGGTAACTACTTTTTATTTTTCTATTGCATGTAGTGGCAGACGAGCCACGGCCCATATGATGGTAAATGGTAACCGCCGCCCATGGACTCGACTATGCTGAGAGTATTGTAAAGCCGCTGCTCACCAATTCATTTCACTGATATGAAATGAAATATAAACGGCTGTTTCCTGCTACAGCCAAAACGCAACGATGTGCTTCATGGCCGGTCACACGGGAGATGGTGGTACCAACCCGCTCCGGCCAGATACCAAGTGAGTACTCCCACTTGGTACCCAGCCCTACCACCAGTCGTCCAATGGATGATAATTGCTTACTGCCCATAGTCGCCTCATACGACACCCGTGGAAGAATGGGGTGGTAACACTTGTATTCTTAGTCCGTCACCACACGGACATAAATTACCATCAAGTGAGCCATATAAGCATATTTTTTTTATTTTTTGCTACCAGCGTAGTTATAAAAAAAATATTTATCCGGGATGAAAGAAAATAAAGTTTTTTTTCTGGGCCCCATATTATGTGTAGGCATAATTTCATGATAGTTGATTCAGTGCAAACATAACGAACAAACCCACTTTCAAATTTATAGTATTTGTGAGGATTATTACTTAACCCAAGCTTAAAGACCAGACAAATGATGTCGTTGGCAGAATCTAGTCTAAAATAAAATACAATAGTGCAGTCATGCATGTAGATGAACTTTTAAGTCGTGCTTTGAGTACCAACAGCATTAGATGAACTTAAGAAGGCTAATAATAATATATAGAATATATATGGTTAAACTCCAGCTTTATTAGAAAAACTGGGAAAAAAAATGTGTGTGTGTACTTATGTACACGCGTTAGAAGTTATACTTCTTCGGCGTAACAAGATAAAAATCTTTTCAAAAATTTTATCTTTCACCTTATTCTACGTTTGTAGCAAAAACGATACTAACAATAGAAAAGCTGCATTGGTATTCACGTATTTCTGAAGTTATACTTTTGGCGCGTTAGGGAAAAATGATGAGAGTAAATTTTTACTATGCGCGCGCACACCGTCACGGAAAACCGACACACTTTTTTATTTATTTTTTTTATTAAGGCGGGAAAAACATTCTTAACCGCACACCCCATCGTTTGGGGGAACGTACAGGGTAGTGTGGGGCCTGCACCCACTAAAGAAACCCGCCGTGTGCCGTCCCTCCGCCTTTATTGGCGGGCCACTGGAACTGTGTTACATTCCTTCGGTGGTCCGCCAGTTGCTTACCCTTTCGGGTACCCTCTACTGAGCGACGCATCCGCAGAGGAGCGTCGCACCTTCGCGGGAGGCCTTGCGGGTGGCGGACGTTCCCCGGTCCATCCACCCGCAGCCTCAGCTAGGGCGGCATGAGGCACAAGTACCTGCGCCTGCGCCGCTCCGGTCGCTGGCGGCGAAAGATAAAATTTTTAAAAAGATTTTTATCTTGTTACGCCAAAGAAGTATAGGTAACTACTAACGCGTGTACACACACACTGTTTTATTTTACGTCTATTTGTCAATTTGTTTGTTCACTCATCTCGCGAAAACTACTAACGGATTTGATGCAACTTTTTTTATTTGATAGCTCTTAATTAGACTTAAAAACTGGTATACATTTTATCCCGCTACTATATCGACAATCTTAGATATTAACTAAAAAACAGCTTTTGGCTGCGGCGGAGCCGCGGGCAAAGGCTGTTTATATAATAAAAGTAGTACTTTTCTTGTACGGAATTTATCTAGTTTAATGACGACAGATACTGAAAAGTATTTATTAAGTACAAATTCAATAAAATGCAGTTAATTCCGTAAACGTAGTTCTATTTCAAATTGTGTATCGAGTGTATATCAGACTACTTTCTTCCTGGTAAAAAAATATTCTTCTGACATTAGAATGAATATCTTACTTAGCTTTAACTTGATTATACGAGTAGGTACTGCAGTAAGTGCTTCACCGTAGCCTCGTGGAGGTGTTATAAATGTACATACATTTAAGCTTGACTGAGTATTATGCATCATAACATTATACAGGTACACACTAACAGTTGTTTGAGAGCTCTTGGGCTTGGAACTTCGTAGAATATTATGGGCGCCGAGTTATATGTTTTACAGTGTAAACTAGGCACATTATATACATATTGGTATTTCCGCCTCAGTGGTCTAATGGTAGTGTAGGAGAAATCAAATTTTCAAAATCAAAAATATCTGTATTTTATAGGCTTATTATATAGCACTTAAAATCGTCAAAGTTACTAGTAACTAACACGAGCGGTTGAGGCATTTGCATCCGCAATGCCTCGATTACAATCACCACAAGCGGATGGATTTCGTAGTAAGGCTTCTCATGAGAAGAACCCGGCAAGAAACTCATGAGCCACTTTTTTTTAGAGAGGGAGTATCATGAAGTCAATCTGGGATTTGAACCCGAAACCTTGCAACAAAAAGTTATTATGTTTATCTGTTAAAAAAATTCTAAATAATTTGGAAAATCCAAAAGTGCATGCCTCATAATCTTCATTTTTCACAATAAAATTTATTATTTGATAAGTAACTAATAATCCATCCATCCATCAGCCTTTTAAAGTCCACTGCTGGACATAGGCCTCCCCAAGAATGGGGGATAGTGCCGTAATCGCCACGCTTGGCAGGCGGGTTGGCGATCGCAGTGGATGTTGTTAATACTCAAAGGAGTGCTGCTGCCCACTCCCTCGATATTCCCTCAGTCGGCTCTAATGACTCCCATGGGTGGAGAGGGGTGGGACAATTCTAAAGCTGGCCCCACACGGCTAACTAATAATGTATTGGTCTTACTAAGTACTTTTCAATAAATCACATAGATAGCGCTAATTTCAATAAGTCCTAATGAGGTTTTCATGTCTTATACGTCATCTAGCGCTCATTTTAAGAAGTTCTTCTATATTGGTCTATAGAAATAGTTCAAGTCGTTCTCACGAAATAAGGTATAGCGTAGCGCTGGTTTTAGTGTCGAGTCGAACGTAAATATTCACTATTTTTTTTGTTTATTTAATAACAATTAAACCACATCGAATCAGACCGTGAAAAGTAATAGGGTCTCTATTCGTAATCATACTAATTCGTAAAAGAAAAAAAAAGACTCGATTAGTAAAGTATTTTGGTCGTTATCGTGTTAACATACATAACCTACAACAAACGGATGTCCAAGACAGAACTTTTTCAAACAGTTTTTTAACTATTTAGATATTTTTTTATATATATTTTTAGCATTTGAGATGCTTAGCACTATACTATATACTATATATTTTTTAACTAGTTTAAAAAACAAAAAAGGCATCAAAAATATCATGAGTGTTAAAAATAGTGTTTTTTTCTTGATATGTGTATATATTATTTTACAAGTGTAATATATGATTAATAGATATATTTTAAGTTAGAAAAATCAGTTTTTCTGCGTGAAGCGAGAATATTACACACCTCAACGCTTCGCTTATGAGGCGTCCAATAGGGTTAAAATTTTGGCGGTGTTTGTATATCCCTTGGAAAACATGTAAAGCCGTTGGTCTTACACTTGATTACTCTCTGGTCGTGTCAGAATGCTATCCCATTGGACTCTAAGAGGATGAGCGAACAGAGAGTGCACTGATATTTGAGCACACATTCGTACACTATTTTATCTCCTATTTAGTTGGAAAGTGTCCGTTGATACTAGCCGCGGTGACCTCAATCAGTCTGGAGGACATTATTTATTTATAACGGGGAATATCTACATACTATATATTAGACACATACGATGTAGATTGGCCGTGTGGGGCCGGCTTTAGAATTGTCCCACCCCTCTTCACCCATGGGAGTCGTAAGAGCCGACTGAGGTTATACCGGAGGAGTGGGCAGCAGCACTCCCTCGAGTATTAACAACATCCACTGCGATCGCCAACCCGCCTGCCAAGCGTGGCGATTACGGCATTATCCCCCATGACGGGACTGCTCGTTGTAGCGTTCTCTTGGGGAGGCCTATGTCTAGCAGTGGACGTTGAAAGGCCGACGGTTGGATGGATGGATATTAGAAAGCTGCAAAAGAGCTGTGTCTGTATATTGAAGATGTATGTATGTATGTCTGTATATTTAAAATACTACATTTTTATGTATTAGGCTACATTTTTGAGTATTATCTGAGGGTTAGTTGCTTTGAACCAGATAGATGTTGATGTAAAACTACGTTTACGGAATCTATCGCGTTCACTTGATTGTCTTGATTTATTTTACTATCCCGAGGTTTTGAATACTTTACAGCATGATCACAGGTGGATTTAGATATTAGGTTGGACCTATAAGGGTATACTAGCTGTTAGTATTGAAATATACATAATAAATAAATTCATTTATTATGGAGCAAAAATAGATATTATATAATTACGGCACTTTTTAAAAGTGCTGTTTTTTCCAGATTTCGCCAATCATTTCTAGAAATCTGATAAGGGTAATCAAAGTTTTGAGACGTATTTTTAATATAATTATAAATAATGTAATAATGTACACTGATAAGTTCAGCTTATGCAAATATTTTTAAAAGTATCGTGAATTATCTCTTTGTAAAGATAAAACATGAAAACACTTTTAATTATTTGATTAGTTCATAACAGTTCTAGGAGAATAATAAAACCATAATAATTAAATTAATGAATACTTAAGTTTGATAAGTTAGTAAAAATTTTCAGTGCAGTCGTTTAGCCATGTCCTTTAAAAGACAATAATTACTAACTATATTGATATGTACAATGCCCTATCTACAGTTATTCATTGGTTCAATGCTAAGCTAATAAATTAGTTATTTTGATCTTAACTGCCTTGGTGGTGCAGCGGTACTGTATGAGACTGCTGATCGGGTTTGATCCCCGGGCAGTGTTATTGAGCTTTTTGGTAAAAAGAAAACTTGTCAGTAGCAGCCCGGAGTTTGGAAATGTGTCCAGTAGACGGCAATAGGCTCGCCCCCTGTTACGTGGGACTTAATCATAGTTGGCGAATCGTGGGTGTGTAATGCACCTCTGCCTACCCCTTCGGTGAATAAAGCGTGATGCTATGTAATATTATTTTGTCCTGTATTTTAGCACTTGAAATTATTTGTGAAAGAGAAAAATCTGCGCCCCATCCAATCTGGGGAAGGCCGCTAAGCTATCGCAGTCACCGACGGTGCCCCCATAACCAGTTCACAATAATTGTTTTTAGATGTAATAAAAGTATATACTGCCTACCCCACAAGGGAGATGGCGCAATGATGAGTAAGTAGGTAATATGAGTATAGTTATATTGTCGTATAGATCTTCTCAGAATATTTCCGCTAATAATTGTTAGCAAACTCTCGTAATTGTGCTGGTTGCTCATGAGAATCGTAGTTCCTTTTACGCTAATGGCTTTGTTGATGAACTCTTGCTGATAGCCTACATTAAATTGTTTGTTTTAATCAAAATAACACATCTCAAATTCTCGCAACATCATAGCGAATAAGAGTGTTGTCATATAGGTACACATACATCGTATATTGATGTAAAAAGTAACCGATATATAGCTACATTTAGTGTTTGCTAATTTTTTATACACTGCAATGAGGTAATTTTTTGTACGTCTGTATTCGTTTATTTTGGCATATAATTTTGTTTATAAATAAATTTTGATTACTATAGTATTTTTGCAATGTATCTTAAAAAAAATCATTGAGTGAATAGAAATTAAGTTAATTACGAAGTCTTAAATGAAAATTTAGTCGTTAGGTCACTATTTTTTTTGTAACGCGTGGCGTAGTGAATAAACACGATGTATCTTTGTTACATGTAGGCACTGTCTCCAAAGCCACGATCAAAGTTTTATTTCAGCCCAAAATTCTCTTTTACCTAGCCGTATGTCTATTGTCTTTATATATTGTAGCTTGACCTACAAATAAAACGGGAACGTTTCTCAGCTACAGCAACCTGGCGTCTATTTTTAGCAGCAACCCTACTACTCCTACATAGATTTAGAAACATTTTTACATAATTATTTTCAAATAATGCACTATACTACGTTGAAGTATCTGAATATCATTATATCTATATATCATTATATCCATATATACCTACCCTAGTATAATATTGAGTTTCAAGTTATAGAAAAATCTTCTCTCGTTATTTTATAAGCTATTGTACAGACGAATAGCCCTTAAAATCGTCAAAATTTTCTAATATGCGTGTTACATGAAGCAAATAAGCAAGTTTATGCGCAATACTAACGTCGTGATTGGAACCGCTTTTCAAGAGAAGAACCCGGCAAGAAACTCATGAGACACTTTTGTGAATCACCAAATTGTAACAGTTTTTTTTTATACTACTTGGGTGGCAAACTAGCATACGATCCACTTGGTGATAGGTGGTTAACATAGCCTATAGACGCCAGCAATACCAGAGGCATCACCGTCGCCAGCTCCAAGGAAAGGGATAGGAGGTAGAAGTATATTAAGGAGAGGATAGGTAGGATACCAAGGAGAGGATATGGAGGGGATTCAGGCCTCCAGCACTCTCACTTACCATGCGAAACAGAAACGTTGGGTACCACTACTGTTCGTTCACGCTGATCTTTTGTGAGAGGGTGGTACTACCCTGATCGAGCTGGCCCATTCATGCTGGAATAAACAAGGCTTTACCACTAAAAAGTTTTAGGAGTTAGTCATGGACATGGAAAAATTAGCTAGCAAATTAATTAAAAAAAAACATTTATTTTGAAATAGGCTTTTTACTTTGAAGTATTTGGTTATGTAAACATTAATTTATTTTATACCGGGCAGAGCTTAAATTTTAGCCAAAACTAATAAACGGAAACACGAGAAAACCTAATTTCGGGAATGTTACAAAAACATAAAAAAAGTAATAAAATATAACCCGAAACGTGACTTAATTAATTTGATAACATTTAAATTTGCCGCAGGTTGTATAACTATGTACATAATAATAAAAAATGTATATAGAAAAGCTAAAAAAAAAACGTAGCTAATTTTTTGCTGTCGTTTATTTTTTCAAAGAGGGGGGGGGGGGGGCAGGATTAGAACGTATCTCACTAAATCGTATCGACATCGCATCATCTCATTGTGATTGGTTGAGAGATCACCGTGCTTAGTTGAGAGATTATTGCGTCATCACGCGTCGAATTCTCTACCAATCACAAACGAAACGATACGATGTCGATACAACTTAGTGAGTTACATTATTTACATTCTACGGGCCCTGGAGCATGACTGAGGGCTGAACTTGATACCTACCTCTGTCTTGACTGACTTTGGCCTTACTATTAAGCTATTACTTCAGTTAATTATTCATTAGGGTTGTAATATGATAAACACTTTAAACTTATTTGTTAACTAGCTGTTACCCGCGACTTCGTCCGCAAGAATTTCATAAAAATAAATAAAGCAACCCTTGAAATTGAAGTCTGGAATTTAAAGGGAAACATATTGACGGTATTATGGGAATTCGTAGTATAAATACTGTCTCACTTTTTCCACATCTAGACATTAAAAGTCCTTTTAGAATGTTTCCTTGTATTGATACTACTCATAATCTTGTACCATTGCAAGTTTCGGTAGGTTTAAATTATGTAGCAATGTGATGGGTACGCCAATCTTAGGTTCTAGTTTATGACGGGGTAGATCAGGCACATTTATTGTATTTAAAATTCTATTGGATAATTAATAGCTTCATCCAGATTGCAAACTGAATTGTTGGAAGGATATGTTTGTGATTCACCAGGAAGTTTATACATTACTTTAGTTACCTACGTTTAATAATTAATTTAAGCAAATAAATAAAAATTAAGTGTCTATTTATAATGTTTAAATAATAACTTTTTACTAAACGTGTATAAAAGTGATAGCCTAACGGTAGAACCAAGGACTGCAAAGAAGGTATCGAGGTTTTCTCGAATGATTCAATCCCGAGCCCAAGATTGAGACATCACCGCACACCTCTCGGACTTTTTGAGATTTTCCGATATTATGTATGTGTTTGTTTACAAATTATCACAGCTCGGTGAAGGAAAACATCGTGAGGAAACCTGCATGCCTGAGAAATTTTCTCGGTGGCTTGTGAAGTCTGCCAACCTGGATTGGGCCATCGTGGTGGACTCCCTCTTACCATGAGAGGAGACCCGGCAGATAGCTGATGTTATATAACTTAGAATAGTTTTATTCTGGAAAATAAATTAGAAGTCTGCGAAAAATCTAAATGCCACAAAGAGTGACGAGTAACAGTTACTCAATTAATTCATCATCATCATCATCAGCCTCTCCTGGTGCATAACTGCACATATGCCCCTCCCAATTTCTTCCAGGCCACTCTGTCTGCTGCTTGATTTATCCAGTCACGGCATGTATGTCATCGGATGTCGTCTACCCATTGCTTAGGTGGCCAACAACGTTGTCTGGTGTTCATCCAGGGCCTCCACTCTATGACTTTCCATGCCCATCTATCTGTGCTCATCCAAGTAACATGACCTGCGTATGTCCACTTTTGCCGCGGGATGGTTTCCACCACATCTCGCACGTGTGTTTTCCGGCTAATCCACACATTTCTTTTTCGGTCGCGCAAGGAGACCCCGTGCATGGCTCTCTCCATAGCCCTTTGCGCAACTATGAATTGATATATTTTCTCAGAAACAAATCTTATATATTATGCTAGTTATACATAGATATTACATATATACCTACAGATCCAAATGAATTATCGATTAGTATAGGTATATTTACTTAGTTTATTAGTTTATATTGAATTCTTATCTGTATTCATAAAATTAAAATGTACCTTACTCGAATGATATATCAATGCACAACCTAAAACACTGGTGTATTCTTTGCTTACCACTAAATGTAACACAGTTCAGGAGGAGAATCGGCACACGGCGGGTTTATTTAGTGAGTGAGGGTCCCACACTACCCTTTCCGCTGCCCCGAACGACGAGGTCCGGTTAGGTACATTTGCTACCGCTTAGTGTAGGCATCCATTTAAGAAAGAATTGAGTGAAATGGAGGGTTGAGTTTTCTATGATTCTTTTTAGCTCTTCAATAAACGCACGCATTAAACGCACGGCGAGGGAGTATTTACCTATTAGTAAGTAGGTAAGATTTGCTGGTGTATTAGTAATAGCTAAGTATAACATAATATATTATACTGTTTCATATATCTATTAATTTATTTACACTTTATTGTACATCTATGTTTTTATAATAAATAGGTAAAATCGAGAAAAAAATGTTAACCTATAACAATGGGCGGTCTTGTCACAAAAAGTAATTTATTGTAGGCAAACTTTTTTTAAATTTAGTTTAATTTAATATTCTTTTAAACTTTATTATTTTAAATTTATTTAGGGTCTCTGCTTGCGTTATTTCCACCGGCAGAGCATTCCACAGACTAATAGCAGTGACAGTAAAAGATTTGCCATAAAAGTTCGTAAAATGTAATGGTATGTTCAATTTCATATTTTCCTATGACCTTGAACATCTCCTATGTGTGTTATAAAGGTATTCTAAACGACCTTAGAGACTGGAAGGAATGAAGGGTTAAACAGAACATTATACAGTAAAGAAAGAATCTGGGTCCGGCGTAGTCATGTAGGTTTAAGCAGAGATAGAAATTGTAAAACATGATCATACTTGCGAAGACCAAATATGAACCTTATATAGAAATTGTGGAGGCGCTCAAGTTTATCTAGTTAGTTGCATCAGGATAGCTGGTATCAGCGTAGTCAAGCATAAGCAGAAGCAGTGAAGTTGCAAACGTAATTTTGGTGGATATATGGAGAAAATTACGTAGTCTCTTAAGATACCCTGCAGATGCAAAAAAATTTCAACTAACTTCTTTCAGCTGTGCATTCCAAGTAAAATTGGAGTCAATTGTTAGACCCAAGTTCTTAACTTTATATAAATTTTACCACTTTCAAAAATGTCCTATGGTAACGGTGCCCAAGTAATTCTTGAGATAATTCTAGAGCTGCCAACAATTGTCACCTGTGTTTTTAAAGGTTTCACAGTAAGTAAGTGAGATTTACTCCACGCACTAATTTTGTCAAAATCATCATTGAGTAGTTCCAAAGTTTTCGGTAGTTATGTTAATGGTACCTGTAAATAAATTTGTAGATCATCTGCAAAAACGTGGTAGGAAGAAAGTAGGTTATTTGAGATGGAATTAATAAAAATTGCGAAAAGTAGCGGGAATAAAATGCCACCCTGAGGTATGCCATTCATGGGTTTTATTGTTTTTGCGCGAAACCCTAATAATTTTTCCAAATTTAAAGTGACCTAAGTTACTCCTTGTAATAACCGATATCTGTTAGTGAAAGTCCCGTAAAAATCGGTCCACCCATTCTGGAGATTTTATTCATTCACGATTTCATGGGTTTTTTCACAGAACCGTAATGGTTTTTCCAAAATAAAAGTTGCCTAAGTTACGCGCTGTAACAACAGCTATCTGATAGTGAAACTCCTGTCCAAATTGGTCCAGCCGTTCCGTAGATTAGCCGGAACAAGCAGACGGACAGAAAGAAACCTTTAAAAAATAGTAATTTGTTATAGGTAACGTGTATATACTCTCGTATACATTTAGTAAAAACTTGTTATTTAGACTGTACAAACAGACACTTCAATTTTATTTATTTGTATAGATAGTTTTGGAGTCCTTTTAAAGAGTTAGAATATTAATTTAAAAAAAAATATTTGAAAAATTTGTGCAATATATTCATTCTCAACTATATTAGAGTTTAAACACGAACAAACTTTGTTTGGCAAACTACATAAAAGCACCGTTAAAAGGGTCCAGCCCTTGAAACTTTATGAGAAGTTGAGATACTTGTCACAGTATGTAATATGCTTCAAGCTACAATTGGGTAAACCACATAAGTTTTCAAGGGTAAATTAAATTTTGAATTCGTATTCTGAAATAAGACTTCGTTTACGGAATCTATCACGTTTACTTGATTTTTATACTATCCCGACGTTTTGAATACTTTACAGCATTCATGATCACGGGTGGACTTAGATGGTAGATGTCCAAAGCTGATATTGTTGTTTCAACAGTTTCATCTACCCACAGTAATATGATTTTACAAATTTTAGGTTTATTTATTTCAACCCACATAATATTCGTTTAGAAATACAATTAAAAATATCTACTCTAAAATTTATGCTTACAATGTATGAGATTTTAGGCTAGTGTAATAAAATTAGTATAATACTCCTTTAAGTTTTAAAATTTTTGTTTATATTTAGTGCTTAAAAATTCTATCACAATCTACCAATTAAAATTTTTAAGTAATCAAAAAACTATTATTAAGAATATTTAGATATTTTTATATATATTTTTAGCATTTGAGATGCTTAGCAACATACAACTTTTTCACTTTGTGTCTAATGTATTATTAAGAAGAAAATATTGATTATTAGTTTCTATTATTATATATATTGATTTTAATAGAAGCTAACACTAAAAAGCTACCACTGGGTCGGAACGCGGTCTGACTGAGAAAGATCCGGCCAGAAAACTCAGTAGGCAACAACTTGTTTTGGATTATTAAATTTATGCGGAAATACTAACTAATTACTACTGTGGGTTTTATCTACACAATAAGCGCTAACTGTGTCTTGCAATCTTGTGGTTCTTGTATTATGTTTGGTGAGGCCTATCACAGGATTCCAGCTTGATGGTAAGACCCAGCCGTCTTCTCTATTGAAATTTGGATGTTTCTTAATTTCAATAGCCTCACGTATCACGATGGACGATATCGATGTTCTTTTGCGAGGATTTGAGGTTTGTCAAACCTGATGTAATGGTGGGTGTGGTCCTGTGTGTGCTCACAAATTGCAGACTTTGTATAGCGACGGTGCTTCACATCAGCTATGTGTTCTTTGATCCGAGTTCTTATGGATCTCTTTGTTTGCCCAATGTAGGAGAGACCACACTCACAATCCAGTTTGTACACTCCTGGATCCTGTAAGGGTATATGGCACTTGACTGGTGGTAAACATTTAAATTCGTATGTAGAAATATTTTATTCTTTACATTACTACACACCTAAATTACAAAAGTTATAATGCAATAATTATTTATTGTAAGTACCTGATATTATAACGTGTATGCTCAGTATAATTGAATTTTTCTCATTATCTTTGTGGTAGGCGTTCTGTACACTGTGTGTGTGTGTGTGAAATACTCGGTATGTTTATTACACAAGGTGATTGTGTCATATATTTTAACAAATATTTTAACATGCACGGGGCAGTTATAGAATTTCCTACTCCATCCATCCATCAGCCTTTCAACGTCCACTGCTAGACATAGGCCTCCCCAAATTGGGGTATAGTGCCGTAATCGCCACGCGCAGGCAGGTTGGCGATCGCAGTGGATGTTGTTAATACTCGAGGGAGTGCTGCTACCCACTGCTCCCGGTGTTCCCTCAGTCGGCTCTTACGACTCCCATTTACAATTTTAAAGCCGGCCCCACACGGCCTTCCTACTAATTTGCTTGAAACACTGAATTTCTCTATTTACAATAAGTTTAAAGAACCGTGTTAACGATAACACTATATCTGTTCCTATTAGTATAACTTATTGCGCTGGGACAGCTCTGAATGAAGAAATGAATAATTTAGATATTTTTTTATGATCGAATGAATAATTTTGACTAAGCCAAGTTAATTTAAGACCAAACAATTAATTTTGATATCCAAAAATAACAACTGTTTGTTCATAGTTTTAAGTTTTTACTTCTGTTGGCAGTTCTCATGACTGCTTTGAATTTTTTTTTATACTTCGCATCTGCGTATGCCTGTTTGCCATCTGGCAAACAGGCATACAAGGCCATCTATTTGTAAGCGGTTACTGTAGACTACAGATGCTAGCACCACCAGAGGCAGCACTCAAGCATCTTCAATTTCAAAGAAAGGGATAGGAGATGGAAAGAAAGTATAACAAGGAGAGGATGATGAAGGGGTTTTTGCCTCCGGCACTCTCACTATGAAACGAGACACAAATGTCCTTGCTCTTCCAACCTTTCTTAGAAAAACATCGAAACAACAGTGAAAACTGTTTCAAAATCTATTGCGTAGTTTAGGAGAATCAGGCAACAGGCAGACGCGTACAGCGATTATATTTTAAACTGTTTGTTTTATATACCAGACATAGTTACTCATACTTCGACGTATTTAAAATCTATTCCATGCTGTTTACCGTATTCTTACGAAGGTGTTAATATAACGCGTTTTTTGTTAACAATATTTGCATGAAATTTTTTGTAGTAGTAGAATATTTCTAATTTATATTTTATTTTGTTACAGAACCACCATTTGCGAATCAAAAAATGAACAAGTCACACATATCGGACCCACAAGTAAAGATTTATAGGAGCAGGTAAATGACATTACTTGACTACTGCTAGTTCCTCTTATAAATATCAATTGTGCATTAATATAATGATTTATTGTTACAGAAAATTGGAGTTTAAGAAGATGATAATGGATAACGAAAATAGTTCCACTGTGAAGAATAATCTGAAACTCTTTGGCAAATACCTGAAAAGCGTTTCACGTCTGATAACTCACTTATAATGTGAAATGTAAGGATGTAATTGATCAAGATGGGACAGACAGTAACACATGTCGATACAAATATTACATTAGTAAATTACACAGAATTGTTATTCGAAGATGTTGGAGACGCTTGTGCTGTCGCCGATGATCCTAAATATCCCAGTAGTTTTGGCATAACACTAGCAGTACCAGAATGGGAAGCAATATGTACAGCGATAATCCTCACGTTGATAATTATTTCGACCATCATTGGAAACATTCTGGTAATCTTGAGCGTATTTACTTACAAACCTTTGAGGATCGTCCAAAATTTCTTCATAGTGTCACTCGCTGTAGCAGATTTGACAGTAGCAATATTAGTGCTACCACTAAATGTAGCATATTCAATTCTGGGACAATGGGTATTCGGAATATATGTGTGTAAAATGTGGCTTACATGTGACATAATGTGCTGCACTTCGTCCATTTTAAATTTATGTGCGATTGCCTTAGACAGATACTGGGCTATAACAGATCCTATAAATTACGCACAAAAAAGAACTTTAGAAAGGGTCCTACTGATGATTGGAGTAGTCTGGATTCTCTCATTAATAATTAGCTCTCCACCATTACTAGGTTGGAACGACTGGCCTGAAGTATTTGAACCAGATACTCCCTGTCGCTTGACATCACAACCTGGCTTCGTAATTTTTTCCTCTTCAGGATCATTTTATATACCATTAGTCATAATGGCAGTAGTCTATTTTGAAATTTACTTGGCTACCAAAAAAAGACTTAGAGACCGTGCTAAGGCTACGAAAATCAGTACTATTTCGAGCGGCCAGAATCGATATTCTAATAAAGAAATAGATAATCAAGATCAAGATTCAGTTAGTTCTGAAGCAAATCATAATGAGCATCAGGGTGTAGCACGATTGGTTTCGGACCCAGAGAAGAAGAAAAGGACCAGAAAATTAACGCCAAAGAAAAGACCAAAGAAGCGTTATTGGAGCAAAGATGACAAAAGCCAGAACAAGCTCATCATACCAATATTATCTAATGAAAATTCTGTTACGGATAATGCAGAAAAACAAACATCGTCAGAAAGTAATTCGAAAGAAACTCACGATGATGACTTAATAGAAATAAATGAAACTGAAAAAGCTGTAAAAAGTCATAAGCATCCTAAGCCTAGTCAACAAAATACAGTTTATCAATTCATAGAAGAGAAGCAACGAATTTCTTTGACACGTGAACGTCGTGCTGCCAGAACACTTGGCATTATTATGGGAGTGTTTGTGTTTTGTTGGTTGCCCTTTTTTGTAATTTATCTTGTAATACCATTTTGTGTTGGTTGCTGTTTGTCCAACAAATTCATTAATTTCATCACTTGGCTTGGATATATTAATTCAGCACTTAACCCACTGATATACACAATATTTAATATGGACTTTAGGAGAGCATTTAAAAAGTTACTTTTTATGAAGCCGTAAGCGTGCCAAAGACTGTGAAAATACGTAGAGTTTTATGCTTATACTAATGAAGCTGATTTGCTCAAATGTTTTAAATTATTCTACTAACACGTTAGAAGTTAATTAAAAATATTAAAATATGTCTTATAAATAAAAGGATATTCATCTCAAATTAAATCTTTTACCCAAAAGATTATTAATATAATAATAAAATTATATCCTCCAAATACGGTAGAGTAGCATAATGTAAATATTTAAAAGTTCAATAGTGCATAGCACATTTAGACTCTGAGTGTATGTAAATAATATTAGATAACGTAACTTTAACGAGTCATTGGTAATCAACGAACACTTTTAAATATGTAATCTTAATAATAATAATGTAAATACATATCTTGGTCCGTTGTATATAAATTAGAAAAATTGTGAATGAACTTTTAATTGTGAATATAATTTGTGGCTGAAACTTATTTTGTAGAATTATAGTTTTGGTTTAAAAGGTATTATGTATTAGTAGAATGTCATTCTTTTGATAGTTAGATATCCCTTTAAAATAATTTGAGCCCTTATTTAAAAGGAATATCAAATCGTTCGAGGATATGTTTTTCCATTTCCATTGCAATAAGAAGATAAGATGGGTTACTGTGTTTTATTTGAATTTTCCTGATCCTAAAGTATCGAATATACTGCCTCTCTATCTTTTAATTACTTTTCTATCCATACATCCGCCTTGGACATAGGCCTCCCCAAGAGGACGCTACAACGAGCAGTCCCGTCATGGTGGATAATGCCGTAATCGCCACGCTTGGCAGGCGGGTTGGCGATCGCAGTGGATGTTGTTAATACTCGAGGGAGTTCTGCTGCCCACTCCCCCGGTATTCCCTCAGTCGGCTCTTACGACTCCCGTGGGTAGAGAAGGGTAGAAAAATTCTAAAGCCGGCCCCACACGTCTTACTTTTCTATACTAAAATATTATATTATTGTGATATTGTTGTCTTAGGCATTTTTAATACCACCACTGAAGGAATGTAATATGGTTCCAGTGGCCCGCCAATATAGGCGGAGAGACGGCACACGACGGGTTTATTTAGTGGGTGAGGACCCCACACTACCCTGTTCGTTACCCCAAACGACGGGGTGTGCGGTTAGGTACATTTTTTCCGCGTTAACAAAAAAAGGCATTTTTAATACCAGGGACACCTACAAGCTGCTGCTCATCATCAAAATGAGGGGAATTGAAATAGGATCGCCGTTAGATGGAGGCGGCAAAAACTTCTAGAGGAAATAAGTCAGAACAAAACACCGTTATATCATTAAAAAATATTAAAAATGTAAACGTTGTAGAAGTTAGGATCGAATAACACTAAAAAATATTAGGTATTCCTTCCTTAAAAAAAGTCCCTTTTGAAAAGACACTTTTCATAATTTCTAATGGATTTGAACTCACTTTCACATTTAAGATATTAGTTATGATAAGAGGATTTATGAGAATCATTTCATGATATACTCGCAAATCTCATTTAGTATTTCTTTAAGCCCATTATTCAAGGCAACTTTATAATACTAAGAAGTTTTAAAATCGAATCTTATCGCGTCGTGCAAAAATGCGGCGCTGTGTCAGGAAAAATATTATGGGGGACAAAGTTGCAATTTCTGGCACCATAACTTTCTTTTTACTCTTCTAGCAAAATAATATACTAGCTTCTAGCCTTCGAAACAAACTACAGGGACCTGAGAATCGAGTTTAAAAAGAATTAAAAAAAAAACGTGAATCATAATCAGTTTAATGCAAAAATATCACTCGTATCAATCTTGCTTACACTATGGTGCGGCGCAGACGACGTTCTATCTGCGACACACTTTTTAGTCTATAAAAATAAAACCTATGTAATTATATGCAGTAACGCATACGACGCACAAAAAGTCCGGCAAATAAAAAATCCGCGTGATCCTTGCAGACCGCGCCGCGACGCGCCGTACAAAATGTGCGCGAAAAAAATAGAACGTTTGCTTCAACGAGCGTTAACGCAGACGACGCACACTTTAATCTGCAATCTGCACTCGTTAAGTGGTGGAGGTAAAGTATGGCGCTAGAGATCGATGTATCGATGTTAATACAAGAAGTACAAATGAGCCCAGCAATTTATTTATGATAAATACTTCTAAGCTTCTAAGAATATCATGATAGACATTTAAAGAGAAAAATGTGGGAAGAAGTGTGCTGTAATATTTATTCCGCTCCTGTCCAAACAGGAGTCCAACTTATACTATACATTTTAATCAATTAACATCCTGATGGTATTCCCATAAAGGGAATACCATCAGGATGTTAATCTCGTCGTCAAGTATCCATGACTAGAATGCGTGCCCTGGAGGAATGATACACGATACCTTGCTCAATGATTACAATGTTTTGTAACAACCGCACAAATAAAAGTATACAATTAGGCAGATCGCACAATTATTATATAAATTCACAACAATATCTTTTATAAAATGGCTCCCTATGTAAACACTGTTGAACACAAAAACACAAATTGATAGAGAGATTACTTTTGTATCAGACCAGAGGGGTCCTTACAGGAATCATAGAACATCAATTAATAATATATATCAATGGATTCACGACAGTAAATATATCTATGTGAGGAGGTTGAATGGAAAATACTATTATCCCCACAACTTCAAGTATAAAATAATACATCGCGATCTCTGCATTTCCACAGCGTATACGTCCCTATAGTTCTGCCTACAAAATGATCGTAGATGTGCGTCGTACGCGTTAATTCTGCTAAAATCCGCGACGGACTTTTAGCGCGCCATGCAGACTTTTTGTGCGCCGCAGATTCGATCGCACAAAATTATGTGTCGTCTGCGCTGCACCTATTATAAAGAACTGATGCAGGAGTAAAAGTTAGCGCCATCTAGCGATGAAGTTTAGTACTATATTGGTCTTTTTTTGTACCCGGTATCTCACTAATTGGCACGGGTCTCCACTAACAGTAAGAGGCATATAATAAATATTTTTAATATTGGAAAAGAGAGCTCTTTGTTGTTTATTGCGGCAGACAAGCCACAGCCCACCTGATGGTAAATGGTAACCGTCGCTCATGGACTCAACTATAACGAAAGTAATGTCAAGCCGCTGCATACTATTCCATTTCACAGATATGAAATGAAATAATAAACAGCTATCTCCTGCTACAACCAAAACACACCGATGTGCTTCATGGCCGGTCACACGGAAGATGGTGGTTCAAACCGGCTAGGGCCCATTAGCGAGTGAGTACTCCCACTTGGTAGGTACCCAGCCCTACTACCAGTCATGCAATGGGATCACCCATTCACCCACACAATTATCAATTGCTTACTTCCCTTAGTCGCCTCGTACGACACCCGTCCGTCCGTCCCACGGGTGTCGTACGAGGCGACTAAGGGAAGTAAGCAATTATCATCCATTGCATTACTGGTAGTAGGGCTGGGTGCCAAGTGGGAGTACTAACTTGCTATTGGTCCTGAATGTGTTGGTACCACCATCTCCCGTGCCACCGGCCATGAAGCACATCAGTGTGTTTTGGTTGTAGCAGTAGATTTTATTTCATATCTGTGAAATGAAATGGTGAGCAGCGGCTTGGCAATACTCCCGGTATAGTTGACTCCATCAGCGACGGCGGTTACCATTTACCATCAGGGGGCCGTGGCTAGTCTGCCACCATACGCAATAAGTAAAAACATGCTTCATCTCCTATACATATTAATTAGAAATACGTTTTCTACACGTTTTTCAGTTTCCATCCATCCATCAGCCTTTCAATGTCCACTGCTGGACATAGGCATACCCAAGAGAACGCCACAACGAGCGGTCCTGTGCCGACCGCATCCTTTTTTTTTGTGTGTGCTCATTATGGGGGATAATGCCGTAATAGCCACGCTTGGCAGCCGGGTTCGCGATCGCAGTGGATGTTGGTAATACTCGAGGGAGTGCTGCTGCCCACTTCCCTGGCCGGTATTCCCTCAGTCAGCTCTTACGACTCCCGGGGGTAGAGAGGGGTGGAACAATTCTAAAGCCGGCCCCAGACGACATGTTTCAGTTTAGGTTGTGTTTATTGTAGGCCATACTTCTTACAGTTATCCATATATCAGCCTTTTATTCGTTCACTGCTGTACAGAGGCTTCCCAAAGAGTACTGGACAGTCCTATGCAGATTGCATCAAGCTATTTTAGTACCAAGAAATTTCTGGCCAAAGGAACCTACAAAATCCCTATACATATAAAACTATATTAGCTATTAAAGCTAAAGCTAGTAGGTGTGATATGGTTGCTGGGAGAGAAACATTATTTAAAAAATGTAGTGACTCTCCAAACTGTAAAAAAAATCTCTTTGGCTATGACTTTTGTGCTAGAGCTAAAATCGTAATAATAATGATATGTTAACGTACTTATAAATAGCCATCAGTTTTTATGATTCAATCACGACAGAATAAAATTATGTGATTAAAAATAAGTAATAAATGCCATTATTACTTACGATTATCATAGTTTGTGTCACGTTTTTGTGTCGTATTATTAAGCATAATTAATGTCTGATTAATGACATAGCATAATGATTAAACCAGGAATTGTAAAGACGATTGGTATCGAGTTTGATCCCCAGCCTGAGTTCCTGACCTTGCATGCATACATATTTAACATTTTTGTTAGATCGGCTTCCGAGCTGTTCGGCTTTAAATGGAGCCAGCATTTACACGAAGCAACTACCTCGAACCTCCACGACTTCGTACTGAGGACGTAAGACGTGTAATACAGAGATCACCTTAGTTCTACATACTTCCCTTAGCCGCTAGAACCACAAAGGAGACCATAGTCTCCATAAGCGTGCAAAGCGATACAGTTGACGTTTACGTTTAGGAATTATTTCTCGTTGTTACAGTATTATATAGGCGTAGGCAAAAATCATACACAGATTATAGAATGAACAGACTGTATCGGGCAAAAATTCAAGAGTAGATAGCATTGAAAGTGAAGGAGTAGGAAATAAATATTTAGAAATTTTTTTTTTTTTTTGCGATTGCGCGCTCGTCGCGCCGCTTTCGCCTACGCGATGCTGACCCCTATTGCAAACCTGGGAGATTCTATCTGTATGTTGAGCGGTTAGAAAACAGCGTATGTTGTGCCTGATATGACACCAAACTGATTTTGTGATATCATCTCATCTCTCAAGCGTCTCCCTATCACTTTCTTTAGCATATTTTACCGCAAACTTTCAAGCTGTGGGATATATAATAATAATAATAAATATTCATGGACATTTTCACACAACGTCTTCTTTTCCCAAAGTAAGCTTAACGCTTGTGCTATTACCAGATTACGGATATAATATATACATATTATATAGACTTAGACTTTGTAATCAAGGTTATTACACTGTTTCGGATTATCTTGAGCATAAAACTAAATGGGCTTGAGCTGCTCCTCATTCATTAATTTTCAAAATTGTTTTATAAGATATATTGTAATTTTAGTTACAAAGATTATATTAAATTGTAATAAATTGGCAATTTAAAAAAGTGGCCCATGAGTTTCTTGCCGGGTTCTTCTCATGAAAGGCTTTACTACGGAATCCGGCCGCTTGTGGCGATTGCAATCGCCACTTTGTTATTGCGGTTGCACTCGCCTCAGGCGCTCGTGTTAATTATTTTAATTATTAGTGTATTATTGACGATTTTAAGTGCTACTTAATAGGCCTATGAAATAAAGATATTTTTGAATTTGAATTTGAATTTGAATATACTTTTTTTTTTGTAAATACAATAGATAGAAAACATCCAGACGCAGTACAAGTATCTGCGTGTGTGTGTTCATCACGCAAATAATTGGTCTGAATGGGAATCGAATCCACGACCTCGAGCACGAAAGTACCGACTACGCCACAAGGCCCGTCGTATACCTATGGGTCTTATAGAAACAACTACCAGGGAATTATTCAACAAAGGGCCCGGCTGAAGACGCCTCGGGCCACCGTCTTCGGACTTTAGAGCTGGTAGCAGAGGAGTGGGCCAAGCGACAGAAATTGGGTGACGATGGTTACCTTTTGTGAGAACGTAATCTCGTTTAATTGACCACTGAAAGAATGTCACACAGTTACAGAGCCAATACAGAGAGAGAGAGAGCACACGGCGGGTTTATTTAGTGGGTTAAAGCCCCACACTACTCTGTTTGTTGACCCCACACGTCGGGGCGTGCGGTTAGGTACAGCTTTATTCCGCCTTAACAAAAAAAAGGGAAAGCGACTGATTGGGGTGGTGCAGGTACGAATACCCGTGCCTGATGCTATCTTAGATAAGGCCCCGGGTGGAGGGACTGGGGAGCGTCCGGCACCTGCCCGGTCTCCCGCAAAGGTGCGCTACAGTTGCAAAAGCGTCACTCAGAGAGACTACTTGAAAGGACCGCGGACCACTATGGTAATATCACACAGTTACAGTGGCCCATCAGTACAGGTGGAGAGACAGGATATGCTGGGCTGGTTTATTTAGTGAGTGAAGATTCACTATCCTGTCCATTGTTCCAAGTAGCTTAAAGATTTATACATTGTTAGTATTTTTTATACAACGTGAGGAGCAAACAAGCATGCTGCCGGCGGACCACCGAAGGAATGTAGCATAGTTCCAGTGGCCCGCCAATAAAGGTGGAGACTCGGCACACGGCGGGTTTCTTTAGTGGATGCAGGCCCCACACTACCCTGTTCGTTGCCCCGAACGACGAGGTGTGCGGTTAGGAACATTTTTCCCGCCTTTACACAAAAAAAATAGGGGCAAACAAGCATACGATCCTCCTGATGGTAAGCGATTACCGTAGCCTATAGACGCTAGCAACACCAGAGGCATCACCCACACGTCACCATTTTTAAGGAAAGGGATAGGAGGTGGATAGGATGGGTACTAAAGATAGGATAGAATGGATAATAAGATTAGGATAGGAAGGGGATATTATTTTTTATTTTGTAAAATCATTACAATTGTGGGCAAATGAAATTGCTGTATCAATTGATCAACCATTGGATGTCCAACATTTCAGTCCACCCTTGACCATGAATACTGTATAGGATTCGGAACGGCAGGATAGTAGATAGAATCAAGTAAACGCGATATATTTTGTAAACGTAGTTTTATTTCGTAATACATAAATATGAGAAAGCTAACTTATACGTTATGATGATTTTTGCAAAAATCATTTTTATATTACACATCACGGCATAATATATTTATGTTGTTTGATGAGGATTTATGACTGATGATTGACTGATGAGATGATTTTAATCATCCTATAAAGCAACAACTTGTTACATTACAAAAAATGGTCATGATTATTAACAGGGGATTTTAGTAGCTCACGAGTCTTGAATTACAGATTCAAATACAAAATAATAAATCATATAGTATGTAATAAAAAAAGAATTAGCAATATCCGTCCTCTATTAAAGAAACCAGTTAATGTACAGAATAGACAGAATAAACTTGGTGCTCTATTATAATATCTAAACTATTAAAACGACTGACGATGAAGATATCTCTTATCATCGGTTAGTAACATTATTTCATACAATAACTGGATAAATAAGTCATTAAATATTCCGAAAATAAATTAATTTTAGTTCGTATTTTTTATTGTGATACCAGTTTATGAACTTAAATTTCCCGCGTAATCTTGCGATGTTGATGATATTTTAATAAAAGAGAGTAATAGAAATATTACCTAATAATTATTAGCGCTTTTAATGGATTCATAAAGCTGCTCAGACGTCATTTTCAGAATTAGTTACAATATTACTATTTGTAGTATTATTATTTACGAGGATTGTTTACATTTTTACATTTATAGTTATCGTGGGTTATAGTAGTATCTCATTAAAGAATAGGTTATATATAGTATATATTTTTATATATATATTATTAAGATTATGAGAGTAAATAGAAAGAGATAATTGACTATATACCTACGAAACATTTTGTAGTATAAGAATGTCTTGAATCTATGATAATATAATTTTCCCATAATTTAATACCACCACTAAAAGTGGTATTATTACGCACGCACACAAACACAAATTGCACAAACGTAATGACAGCTGTCACGCACACTAGCATAATAATTCTCACCCGATTTTTATGACGTTTATAAGAGTGACACTACACCTAGATAAATATTTAATCTAAGGTTGCAATACACAACGCAATGCTTGTCCCAACGTTATTATGTGAGAGTTGGGTATGCAAAAAGGAGCATGAGAGTAAAATCAATGCGGTCGAAATGCGATCTCTGCGGAGAATCTGTGGAGCAAGGCTGACTGGCCGCATTCGTAACGCCGACATAAGAGAGCGAGTAGGTATGAAAGAGAGTATTGGTTTAAAGATGCGAAAGGGAATGCTTCGATGGTTCGGACATGTGGAAAGAATGCTGGACGAGCGACTGGTTAAGAAGATATACAATGCGAAAATGGAGTGGATACAGTAGGTACAGGGGGATACCGAGACACACCTACCTAGACCAAATCGGTCATGTATTGAAGGAAGGTGGAGTCAGGAGTCTCCGAAACCGGCGAGTGTGTATGAAGAGAGTTATGAATGTTGAGGAAGCGAGAGATATATGCAAGAATAGAGCCTCTTGGCACTCTGTTCGCTCTGCCTACCCCGCAAGGGAAATGGCGTGATGATAAGTTAGTTAAATAGTTTAAACTATTAAAAATAAGCTACGCTAATTGCCATTCATACTTACATTTTTTTTAAAACCAGAATTTGTGAATTAATAGTATAAACAAATACAAAAAAGCTATTCAATTTTAATTTGCTGATGCATGACTGAAGAGAAATTCAGTTGTCTAACTCTTAATTAGTGTGCTTTAAAAATGTGTTTTGTAAATTACGTAGACATTAGTCATTATCATTATTAGACATTATCATTATTACTACTCATAGATCTACTACGCTTAATAATGTTTGATATTTACGCGAATACAATACAAACAACAGTTATCTATTAAATATACTATTCCTTTGCACCGCGCTTCCGTGATTTTCTTCCACGTTGATTTTATTAGCTCAATAACAGATAATAACTATTATATTTTAAATTGCACCTGTTAATAAAGCTCTAAATCACGTTTGAACTACTTTGATTTCAAAATTATAATGCTATTACTACTAAAAATGAACATATAAAAATACGTTTGGTGACATTTGCTTAAAATGTCTTTATTAGATACTGAAACTTTGTTTATATATAGTTAACAGTTTTGGGAAGGTATATAAAATACTAAAGTAATTTAAGCACGTTGTATATAGTACAGGAGCCGCTGCCTATTTTTTAAGTGATTAATAACAGGTTCAATCTTTGTGAGTAGGTTCCGTTCGCCCAAGTATTTCTCTGTGAAAAATCTCGATAGAGATAGCTAATAAAGAGCACAGGTATAAAACATTTCGATTTGGTGGGGTGTCGAAATTGTCTGACTAAAAAGCTTTAATGTTAAGATAATTGGATAATAAACTCGGAATAACAATTGTCTTACAAAATGGGTAGGTTGACTGGAGCCTGCTCTTCTACAAATATAGAGAGACAAATATAAATAAAGAGGTCATTCAAATTATTAACGATCTGATTTTTTGTAATATTTGTATAATAAAATGGCCATATAGTCCTACAAGTTTAGTGGTACGTTATCTCTGTCCCTCGCTTGGAAGTTGTCGAATTCACGGACACTTAATAATAACTACCTCTTACAAGATTTTTCACCGAGAAAAAATTTCGTGTCTCATCGAACGGAACCTACTGACAAATATTCAGCCTGTTATTAATCACTAAAAAAAAATAAGCGGCAGCTCCTGGACCAATATTCTTAATTTACAAAACTATTTTCAGATACTGTACGCGTGTATGATCTAAATAAGCAATCGGGGATCAAGCAACGTAATAATGTTGGATTAAATTGATCTTCATCTATTAATTAGCTCAATGTTTTATTAAACCAAACGCCCAAATATTTTAACTTATCTTTAGGTTCTACAAGAGTCCCTTCTACGTTAAATATTATTGGACTATGGCTTTCGCCATTGAGTATCACAGCTTTCGTTTTCTCTGGAGCAAGCTTCAGATTTTTCTTTTTTAACCAGTTGCTTATTTTACCCAACGCAGTGTTAGATCTTTCCATTAAAACAATTTCATCATGACCTTTAACTATCATTGCTAAGTCATCGGCATACGCTATGAGATCGACCTCATTACCTAAATTTAGTGTCAGTATTTTATCATATAGTATATTCCATAGAAAAGCGGATAGAACAGAACCTTGCGGTACTCCACTGGTAACACTAAAAAAATCAGTGTTGTCCATCCAATCCCTCAAAATAATTTTCTTATCATTTAAGAGGCTATTGATCACATTGTATATATAATTTGGAAAATTTCTATTTTTTATCTCCTCCAAGATTAACTTCCATGAAGCTACATTAAAGGCATTTCTCACATCAAGTTTTATTAAAGCACAAATTTGCTTGTAGTGTGCTTCTTTAGCAACTGTTACAATTTTATTTATTGCGTCTTGTTTTGATCGCCCTTGTCTATATCCATATTGTGTTTCGGCTAATCCACCATGATTAGGCAATAAAGATAAAATTCTAAGATACAAAATTGTCTCTAGTAGTTTATTATAGGAATTTGGTACGCAAATTGGTCTATATACAGTTGGATCTCTACCAAGCTTATTTGGTTTGCGTAAAAGTATAAGGTTTGCCATTTTCCACGCGGCTGGAATCTTGCCAGTGACAAAAACTTTATTCATTACCTGTTTAATACTTTTAGGAATGATATGAACTGCTAATTTTACTATTTCATGTGGAATCAGATCTGGCCCGGCACCACTTCTTGTTTTCATTCGGGAACTTGCTTTATATAGTTCTTCATCGGTGATTTTAGGTACATCTTCTTCTTGAACAGGTGTTGTATATCGCATAAATGATTTATGGCATGGAAAAAGAGCACGCACTATTTCTCGTGTTTCATTTATGTCTAGATGATCTATCACTGATTTCTGTCTAATTAAATTTTTCGATAGCCAATCTTTTTTATTAATCTTCTCACAAAATAAGTGAAAAGGTTTATTATTTCTCACACAATATTTACTGGTTTCATCAAATTTTTGACTACACTCAACAAGCATTTTGGTAAAATTATCGGACAAAATTCGACTATGTATCTCTGCTCTTTTAACAATTATCTTTCTAGGCATGGCTGCATCACAAGCCTCTTTTGTTTTGATAATTAAATCTTCTGGCGTGCTTATGTCGTCTCGTATGAGAGTATCTCTAAATTTATTAAAGTCAAATTTATTCGCGTTCCACCCCATAAAAAGGATCTTTAAACCATCACGATCACCTTTGCAGTCATTGTAGTCTGGATAAGTTATTGTTTCTTCTTGTTTTCCTACTAAACTTAGTACATAACGTGATGCTGCATCCATGTAAGCCTTCTCATCATTTGGAAATGAGTAGTTTCCATGAGAATTAAAATGTTTGGATTCCGTTCCACTTTTGGAATATGGTTCACTCACGATATTATTATAAGGTCTTGACGAATATTCTAGACTTAAATATCGCAGAGTCTTGTTTCGTACATCACGCGACGAAATATCTTGAATCACCTGTAATTATTTATTATATTTAGATAAAATACCAACAAATCGTTAACACAAGACCTAAATTAGTTCCTTTTAAAATTTAATTTATTCATCTCTTTCAATATAAAGCTGCGGATTTTTGTATAATTAAGAATAAACCCATTTTTACTTATATAAAACTAGTGATTATTACACATAAAAAGTAGGTATCTTTGCTAATATTTTTTGCCAGGCGTCAATAGTTCACAATAATAATAGATAACTTGACAAGAGTTTAAACATTGGCAGAATTGTCATTGGTCATGCAAAAGATCCCTACCTCTGTTAGGACGTAAGTGATGATCAAACTAACAGAATAAACACTCTTTAACATTTAACTACGAGTATAGTAGTGTTGATGTAAATGAAGTGGCAATCATGTTGTGATTTATTTAATCTGTTTGGTGCATAATGATTATCACAGGCCTTAATAATTCAAACATTCTCTCTGAAAAATAAAAGATTTTACCCTACCCATCTGGCAACACTGATCATATGGACATAAACTGTAACCTCGGCTGCAGACGTTGGAGCCAACGCTTGCCCTAACGCTCCCCGCACTGGAAACAGCGTTAAGGCAATAACGTTTTGATTAATTTAATCAATTTAGTGCATTGTGATAACCACAGGCTTTAATAATATAAATATCCCTCATGAAAAAAAGAGACATTTTTTAACAACCATAATAGAAACACTGGTCATCAACAAAAGCTGATGGTGACAGCAAAGATGGCGGAGTGATTTAGATGCCAGCCTCCCGTCAGAGTATTGTTGATTCATTCACCACGCGTTAAGGTGAGTGGTAACCCCAACGTGTGGAGCCGGGGTGATATTTTTAGAAATGCAACTGGAACCACAAATAATTCACACGTAATGGTAATTGTCTTTTTGTCCGTGTGGTAAGAAGAATACAAGCGTCACCACCCCATCCTTTCCCGTGGATGTCGTACAAGGTGACTAAGGGAAGTAAGCAATTATCACCCATTGCATTACTGGTGGTAGGGCTGGATACCAAGCGAGAGTACTCACTTGCTATCGGGCCCGGACGGGTCGGTACCATCGTCTCCTGTGTGACCAGTCATGCAGCACAGTCAGTGTATTTTGGCTGAAGCAGAAGATAGCCGTTTATTGTTTCATTTCATATCTGGGAAATCAAAAAAGTTCGCAGCGGCTTGACAATACTCTCGGTATAAGGCTCATCTGCCATTCGAAGCAATAAAAAAAAATTGTATTGGCAAAACAAGAACGACGCTTAAAATTTCATAAATTTAGAAATATACTAAACAAAATACGACATGTGTAAGTAAATATCACTGCTAATATGATGAAACTATTTTATGGCAAAACTTTTGTGTTAATCAAAATTACAATTCTAATAACATCAACCTCGCAGCTAGCTTACTAGCCATCTTAAGTTATATTGAAAACAATATCTTTATTTACCCCAAGTTCTTCATAATTTAAGACTGGCTTACAGTACGAATCGTATACGTAGTAGTACAAATATTGCTCGTCGTTAATTATAGCCTTAATCAAATTAAGTGGCTGCAGATATTGACTTTTTTCTTCATCCATGTAACCGCAATAAACATAGTGCACAGTCCTGTGTTAAACAATAAATCATTTGTACTATCACATAACTATTATAACAGTTGAAATAGAAGAAAAGTATCAATATATCTGATATATACAGCTACACATTATATAAAATTAAGTAAGTAAAGAGTTCACTTACAGATAAATAAACACAACTAATGGTCCCAACATTATATTTCTATATTTCAGCTGTTGCATATTTCAAACTACCAGATACTGTACGGCTTGCGGCAGCTGTAATTTGTTTAATGTTTGAATAGAAACGGAAAAATATAAAAATAATAATTAATTTAACTGCCTCGGTGGTGCAGCGGTAGAGTGGGTGACTGCTGATCATGAGGTCTCGGGTTTGGTCCCCAGGTAGGGCGGGGCTATTGAGCTTATTCATAAAAAGAAAAAATCTCAGTAGCAGCCCGGAGTTTGGAAATGTGCCAGGTAGACGGCAATAGGCTCGCCCCTTATTACGTGGGACTTAAACATAGTTGACGAACAGTGGGTGAGTAATACACCTCTGCCCACCCTTTCGGGGATAAGGGCGTGATGCTATGTGAAGTTATTATTTTAAAATCTATTTAACATGCACAGTTTCTTTTTTATAATTATTGTACCTAGCAATATAAAAAAAATCTACGCTTAGCGACATTACATTAGTAATGTAATTATTGTATATTTATCGATAGTTCTATACTTTTTATCATATATCAGTTATTACTTTTTATCAAATCATCATCATCATCCCCACAAGGAGTACCCACAATATTATCCAACTACTTTACGATCCACTTGATGTTAAAAGTGAAAAGCCACTCATGAACTTCGTGATAACTGGTGCATAGCCAAGCCTCCGCCTTCCTTAGTCAAGACGTATATTATATTTAAATTATAAAAATATTAATTGAAACAGTGGCCTTCGTAAAACTTGTTTAAACTGAACATTAAATTTATTACGCACGGAAATTCTTGTTACAGAATTATTATTTAAAAGCATAAACAAGTTTGAACGATAACTTTAAGGCAAGTGTTATCTCACATGATTTTAGCACAATCCTCAAATAAAAAAGACAATTAGTACGTTACAATTAAATAACAGTAACACTTCACATACACCGACACTATGTTTTTAGTAGTTATTATTTAAATATGCTTAACTCTGAACATAGAGCACAAATTGTAACACACTACCTACTTATCCATAAATATAAAGTTGAATACGGGTTTGGACGTTAAGCATTATTATTTAAATTATTGAATAAATAAAACGACAAAAACTGGAAGTCAAATAACCTTAAATAAACGAGTTTTAATGATAATAATATAACAGTTGACTAATTTAAGGTAAATTCCATTAACTAAAATTAGTAAATGCAGTAAGATGTAAGATATTAAATGTACCAGCATTTAATGTACTACTACCTACAACTACAAGTATTATTATAATGTTCTTTATATGTAATAAGCCGTGTGGGGTCGGCTTTAGAATTGTCCCACCCCTCTCCACCCATGGGAGTCGTAAGAGCCGACTGAGGGATTACCGGGGGAGTGGGCAGCAGCATTCCTTCGAGTATTAACAACATTCACTGCGATCGCCAACCCGCCTGCCAAGCGTGGCGATTACGGCACTATCCCCCATTCTTGGGGAGGCCTATGTCCAGCAGTGGACTTTAAAAGGCTAATGGATGGATGGATGGATTATATGTAATATATACCTTCTGTATCAGTAGATATTTGTATCTTAAATCCTCCTAAATGGGTGCGTCGGTTTCAATGAAATTTGTGTTTGAGTCCCTAGGTGGGTAAGATTGGTAATCGAACTCAGTAGGTAGCACTGTGATACAGGAATATTTTTCTTCAGTTTTTATGGAATTTTATTTCTTTTCTTGATTTTCGTATATTAGAACATATAACAATAAATTTCATCCCAATTCCCCACCAATGCTTCCTTATCAAAAATTCAAATATCGAAAAAAGCTATAATAGCCCTCAGGCCTACGTTCGGGCCTGATAACAAATAACTAGTTCTACAAATCTAATTATTACTAATATTATAAATACTGTGAGTTTTTTCGTTTGTTTGTTATGCTTTCACGCCGTAACTACTAAACTGGAAGACCAGAAAAGGTCATGGATACACTCCTTAGTGTATGATTACTGTGGGAGCTCTTTTCGCATAGTGGTCATTAAGTGCCCTAATTTAATATTATATATTCTTACATAATAAAAATGTTGTCGACCGTGAAGTTTGAGGTGAATTAGGTTAATAACCGTTATTTAGGATGCTTAACATAACTATACGAAAACAATCTGTATCAAAATAACCGCTCTTGCAACACACACCATAAATGATAAGATAGTAACGCTTCTACACCTACTCAAGGTGTCTCACTACACTGATTATTATAGTTTGACCTATTATTTTAATGTACCGAATACTGTTTACTAATATAATGTATTTTATTAGCCGCTAGCTAGCTTAGCTTCACCTGTATGTTTGTTGGTATGTTTGTAACCGACTCTTTTGGGCGCGATTTTGACCCACTTTAAACGGTCAGATTTTATTCAAACTTTGTAGATTTATCGAGGACCGATGACAATACACTAATTTGATATATTTTTTTTATTAGTTTCACTTGTATGTTTGTTTGTTTGTAACCGCTTCTTTGACTTTGATTTTGACTCATTTTCAACTATCAGATTTTATTCAAACTTTGTAGACTTACCGAGGGCCGATGGCAAATTAACAATTCGATGAGATTATCTCATTATCCTAATTAGGATCGTCGTAACGGAATCTTCGAATGTGATTTTCAACCACTTAAAAACGTTGGATTGATTTGAAACTTTGCACACGTATCAAGGATCGATGACAATGCAATAATTTGAGTTATCGAGTTTATCAGTTTTTAGGGTTCCGTAGCCAATAAAGAACCCTTATAGTTTAGCCATGGCCGTCCGTCCGATGAAGTTTAAGGGCAAATTATCACGGCATAAGTAGGTTTTATTTATTTTAAATAACAGTAATTTTGATACAATTTTGAGACTAAAATAAGAAGAAAATAAATTATAGTTTAAAAAACTAATATAACACGCTTTGAATAGCTAGTTGAACTAAAAAGTAGTAAATAATATAACACTAAATAATGATTGTAAAAAAGCGTGAGGTGCTTAAAATCAAATGTTATAAATAGTTCACCTATATAGTAAAAATCACCCCACGCTTTTATACAATCATTATTTATTGTAATATTATTTACTATTTTTTAGTTCAACTTACTATTCAAAGACTGTAATTTTAGTTTTTTAAACTATAACTTAATAAATAGATAAATACTTACAAGTTTGATATTACTACATTATCGAAGTTTTTTTTTAAATATTTATTCAATAAAGCATTGACAGTTTCCAGTGATACGTTTATTTATATAAATTTAAAAATGAAGGATTATAATGAAGAACAAGTGTCAGCACTGCATTCTTTTTTCAGATCAGAAGTCAAAATCTACATCTTTATCATAGTTAATAGTATATTTTAAATAATTGTCCGTGTGGAGACGGACTAACAATACAAGTGACATCACCCCATCCTTTCTCGCGACTAAGGGAAGTAAGCAATTATCAGCCATTGCATTACTGGTGGTAGGGCTGGGTACTAAGTGAGAGTACTCACTTACTATCGGGCCCGAACGGGTCGGTACCACCGTCTCCTGTGTGACCGGTCATGAAGCACGTCAGTGTGTTTTGGTTGTAGCAGAAGATAGCCGGTTATTCTTTTGTTTCATATCTAAAAAATTAAATAAGCGAAATGATTAGCAGCGGCTTGACAATACTGTCTTGTTTCGGGAAGCTAAAGAAGATCTTCTTGTCCAATATTCCGCAGTGTCTGAAAACGAAGGTCTACGACCAGTGTGTGTTACCAGTAATGACATACGGAACAGAGACGTGGTCTCTGAATGTCGGCCTCATATCAAGGCTCAAAGTCGCTCAGCGGGCCATGGAGCGGGCTATGCTTGGTGTTTCCCTACGTGATTGAATCCGTAATACGGAGATCCGTAAGAGAACGAGAGTGACCGACATAGCCCGCCGGGTTGCCATGCTGAAATGGCAATGGGCAGCAGCATCAACAAACCGATAACCGTTGGGGACGAAAGGTTCTCGAGTGGCGACCACGTATCGGACGGCGCAGCGTAGGACGGCCCCCCACCAGATGGACCGATGATCTGGTCAAAGCTGCGGGGACCCGTTGGATGCGGTCGGCACAGGACCGCTCGATGTGGCGTTCTCTTGGGGAGGCCTATGTCCAGCTGTGGACGTTAAAAGGCTGATGGATGGATGGATGGATGACAATACTCTCGGTATAGTTGAGTCCATGAGTGACGGTTACCACTTACCATCAGGTGGGCCCCGAATCGAATGTTATCATAAGCAATAAAAAAAAATCTCTAAGACTGAAAAAATGTCGTAACACAATTACCTACTGTTTGTATAACATCTACTTATCTCAAAGCCACTTGAAAACACACAGAAAAATTACCAAAAAAGTAAAATGAAGGCCAAGGGATGAATACCATAATATTTCACAACACAAAACCTCCACAGACGTAATGGTGAAATGAGAGCCATCAGTAAAGTGTTGGCTTGTAAGATAAAAGTGTAAAAAGAAAATAACTGTTGCAGAAAATGTTTGAGGAAAACTCACGTTATTCGTGGCTTAGTAGCTGATATGAAACAGAAAGTTAATCTTTATAGCTACCGTTGGCAACACAATTTATCTGAAAATATATTAATGAAAATATAATTTTAAATACAGCATTTATTTATTTATTACATACTTTATTGTATATAATATGAACAGTAGAGAGGTACAAAAACGTTTTTTTTTTCATAATGCAGTACAATGTGGCGGCCTTATTACTAAGAATATTTTCTGTTAGGGAGCTGAGCGCCATTTTGGTATATAATTTGTTCGTCTTTCATGTGAATATGGATGAAAGTTTATGGCAATACAAATCGATTTGGTCCTGTAAATAAAGGTCGTATGTCCCTGCGTTTTCGAGTTACAGCGCTTCAAAAATGTAAAAAAAATCGATCATAAATCATAATTTGTTCACGTCTGCCTCTTGGACTGGTGGTCAGAGACATCTCGTTGCGTCCATTCGATTTATTAGGACTCCTAGAATAGGAAAAAAAGCTGGTAGATGTCTAGGTCGCTGACTTTTTTATGTACGATTCTTTAGTTTTTTTCAGGAAGGAAGGTAAAGCGGGTATTATGTTTTATTATTGTTATTACTTACAATTCCGGTAGTAGTGTATTGTTTTCTGTCTTTTAAGAAATTAAATAAATTTAAAAAAAAAACAAATTTTAAACTATAAGGGAAATTTAGATTTTGGGTACTACCTACTTTCTGTGGAAAAAAATCGTTAAATTAAAAAAGGCTCCCCTTTATATTTTTCCTCAATTTAATGTGTTTATTTGGCTCGGGCAACTATTCTAAAAATTTTAAATAATATTTGGAGCCAAACGAAACCCACGATTCATTGGACATCAAAATCCGAGGGGGTCAGGCCAACGACCGCGTGATTGGATGTGGAATGTCCCGTAGGTAAGCCCAACTACCTGGGGAATTATATCGTTGTCACTCTTTTCTCTCTAAGAAAGAAAGAAAGCAAGAAAGACAAACTTTCCAAAAAAAGTTGTACAAAAATGGTCTGCCCTTGGAAAATCAGAGGTCTGGACGTCTGCCTCTTCGATGTTTATCGTTTTGAGAATTATTCTGACCACCAGTACAAAAGACAGACATGAACAAATGATTTAGTAGACTTTTTTTTTACACTTTTGAAGCACTGTCGATTGAAAACGCAGCGCTACCCTGGTGGCAGACTATTTTTCTGTGGTTCTTGACATCGTCATTAATCGAACAATTTGGGTCTGCCAAGTGAACATTTCATATACACATTTTTAAATCATAAACAAATGTTTAAAAATTAATTACTTAAAAGTCAGAGGGCTGGACGTCTGCCTCTTCGATGTTCCTGGTTTTGAAGATGTTTCTGACCATCAGTCCAAGAGACAGAGTCTAACAAATGATTTAACATACCGCTTTTTCTTACGTCTTTAAGGTGCTGTCAATTGATAACGCAGGCCTATTATGGTGGCAGACGCGGTTCTTAATGTTTTTTTTATGGTACAATCATCGATATTAATTTGGCACCCAGCTCCCTAACCATGAGGAAAACTCACGTTATTCGTGGCTTAGTAGCTGATATGAAACAGAAAGTTAATGTTTATAGCTACCGTTGGTACCACAATTTATCTGAAATTATATTAATGAAAATATAATTTTAAATACAGCATTGTAACAACACTACGGTCAAATATTTCTGAAGCGCACCCTTTGCCGCGGCACCGCCCGCACAACGTCGCCCGCGCTTGGCAGGAAGCAAATTAGTTTAGCTAGAGGACCGCTGTCCAACGTGATACGTGTATTTTGCGCCTCCCGCGATTTTCCGCGCTCACGACATTTTTTAGTTTGTAGATTGTTTCTTTTCGTATTGTTTTATCAATAAACTCTTGTGTTAGTTTAAAGTGATAAATTGTTTCCTTTGTGCATCCCGAGATACCTACAAGTGGCGCACAACTAGTGGCACGAAGCCCACGGACTTATACCTATCACGCCGCATCGTCATACCACCCGCCCGGGGCCCCACGCTGCGCTGAGTTCCCGCCTTCGCGTTCGGTTGCTACGCGCGTTACCATATATGGTCATATCGAGTTTTTTTTTCATGTGGGATTGATTCTCGTGTAATTAATACCTAAGGATTCTTCTAAGATGAGTTCATCAGGACGTCGTCGTTGTAGTGCTCAAGCCAGCGACAAAGAAATTACGTGTGAGGTGGACAGTGCAAGTAGGATGGAAGAAATGTTGGCCGCGTTCGCTCGTATCCAGGCTGACTCCAACCGACACCTGGTGGAGTCTCTGATCGCGACGCGCTCCGTCAACTGCGGTTCTTCACCCTCGTCCACGCCGCTGCCTTCAGGGCTCGTGGCTCCCGCTGGTAACTTCGCGAAGTGCACTGCTCGGTTTCGTGGCGAACGAAACGACCCTGAGGTTCTGGAGGCTTTCGTGGATGCAGTCCAGACATACAAAGAATGTACCAATGTCAGTGACGCTCACGCCCTAAATATACCTATGCTGTTAGAGAGCGAAGCAGCAATTTGGTGGCGCAGAGTCAAGTCCACCATCACGATGTGGGAGGAAGTGGTTGCGCGGCTGCGCGCCATGTTCAGCGCGCCGCGCCCACCACATAAAATATTTAAAGAAATATTCAGCGCTGATCAAGGAAGTGATCGCGCCGAAGTGTTCGTCGCGCGTGTACGGGCCCTTATCGCTTGGCTACCGTATAAACTAGATGAGCGTATGCAGCTGGATATTACTTACGGATTACTCAATCGTAGTATACGGAAGCGCGTTACAAGGGACAGCGTTTCTACGTTAGACGAACTAGTCGAGAAGGCGAGAGCGATCGAGGAGACGCTAGCAGAGGTGGTTTCACCGTCGACGACAAGCAGCGCCCCTTCCAGCGCGATCACGGAGCGCGCGCCCGCGGCTGGAACACGGCACGCGTGCGCGGCCGGCGGCGTCGCGCCGAGCGGTGACAACTTGCGGTGCGCGCCCACGGGGCGTGCGCCCGCCGCACGCTCTCCGGCCACCGAGAAGACTGCTCACCGCGTCGGCTGGGCGCGTGCTGGTTCTAGCGACGGCACGAATACGTCTCCGTCACATACTTCTCAGGCGGTAAGCGCCAATACGGACAAACGAGGTAAACGATTTTGTGTATATTGCAAACGTAGTGGTCATGACAAAAGTGAGTGTTCAAAGCTAAATAAAAGCAAAAGTGATAGCACGGCTTGTTACGGTTGTGGTAAAAAAGGTGTGATACGATCAAACTGCGATAACTGCAGCAGTAAAGACGTTTTTTATGCTTGTGATTTTCTATCCGCGGAAATATCCCATAGAGACTCTAACGTTTCATGTAATAATTCCGATCAAGCTAAGTTCAAGTACCCGTCTACTAACATAAATAACACTGTACCTACATTTGAATCTAAGCGTAAACATTAGTCTCATAATATGCCTACTAATCATGTTTTGTCTACCAATGTTTTGTCAGTTGATATGTCGCCTGCGGATAAGTGTACTAACTCATTGCTCACTGAGGTACCTGTTTCTGTACCTAAAGATTTTTCGTTGCCTACCGATGTTTTGTTTGATAACAAATTGCCTACCGATGTTTTGTTTGATAACAAATTTCCTACTGATGTGTGTATTAACCCATTGCTTACTGATATACCTAAAGTAAATACGTCACAAGATAATGTACGTATTTCGGAATGCTTATGTATCGCGAGTACAAATACTAACTCATTGCTTCGAAGTGCACGTTTTATAAACACGCCGCATGTTTGTGTTTTATGTGATAAGGGTAATGTATCTTATTGTTGTAATGATTTTGTTACCAGTGACAATTGTGATACACCGAGCGCGGCGAATCACGGAGGACGCCCTGTGTTAAATATCGAGATTTACGGTCAACGGGGAACGGGATTAGTTGACACCGCGGCAAAGCGTAGCGTTGCTGGTTCGACTCTTTATGCGCTACTTCAAAGGAATAAACACCCTTTTCGTAGTGATGTCATGACAGTCAAGCTCGCCGACGGTGTATTGCGCGACAAAGAGGTCATACTCGCGGACGTGGATGTAAAACTTGAGGGCACGGTTATACCTACCACTTTTGTTATTTTTCCGGACGCGGTTCATAATGACACCTTGTTAGGTATACTTATGAACAACACCTGCAGGATCTGCGCGCAGTCTTCGACCGCCTCCGTATTTTTCACCTTAGAGCCAATCGTACCAAATGTATCTTCGTACGCGATAGTGTCAAGTACCTCGGTCACGTCATAACACCCCAAGGAGTGTCTCCCGACCCGGACAAGTTTGCTGCTATTGCAGAGATGAGAGAGCCTGCTACGCTGAAACACTTGAAGTCTTTCCTGCAGACATGTTCTGCGTTCAGGAAGTTTGTGCCAGAATTTTCCAAGGTTGCTCAGCCGCTCACACTGCTTACAAAAAAGGACTAGACCTGGAAATGGAAAGAAGCTCAAGCTAATGCTTTTAAAGAGTTGAAGAGACTACTTACCACTGCTCCGATACTTACTCAACCGGATTATAATCTGCCGTTTATTCTCAGGACTGATGCAAGTAACTACGCGCTAGGTGCAGTTTTACTCCAGGGGGAGACACCGCGCGAGGAGCGCCCCATTGAGTACGCGAGCCGTCTTCTGTCGCCCGCAGAACGCAACTACTCGAAGACCGAGCGCGAAGCGCTGGCTGTCGTGTGGGCTGCCGAGAAGTTCCGTGGCTATATTGATGGACATGAAGTACGCGTCGCTAGCGATCATCAGCCTCTCAAGTGGTTACTCACCCTGAAGTCACCCACTGGAAGGCTGATACGCTGGGCTATGAAGCTGCAATCGTTTAACCTGGACGTTGATTATACACCTGGAAAGGCGAACGTCATCGCTGATACTCTTAGCCGCCCCCCATGTGAGGAGGAAGCTCGCGACACCTGTGGCATATGCACCGTCGTCGTGGAGGTACCGCGCTGGGACGCTACTGTGTTCGAGGAGATCAGCTCGGCGATCCTGAGGTTTCTAAGGTTGTAAGGGAGTTAGAAGGAAAAGAAGAAGTAGCTATAAAAAGATGGACAGCAAGAGGGTATCATCTGAGCAAAGGAGTTTTATACCGTTATGATGACGCAGAATCCGAAGAACCGCAGCTTGTCGTGCCTAAAAACCTACGAAAGAAGTTTATGGAAGAGTGCCACGACGCCGCTACTGCAGGTCATGGAGGAGTAGAGAGAACCCTTCACCGCATTTCTCAACGGTTCTACTTTCCTGGCATGCGTCGTTATGTTGAAGACTACTTAAAGACGTGCGTTGAATGCCAGAGATTCAAACCCGCCAATCGTAAGCCTCCTGGACTTATTCAAACACCCGTCCCTGCGCAGCGCTTCGAAGTTTTAGCCGTCGATCTGTTTGGGCCATTTCCAAAGGGGCGTAATGGCGAAAGGTGGATCCTTATCGTTGAAGACACCGCTAGTAAGTGGGTCGAGGTCTTTGCCCTCATCGAAGCAACGGCTGAAGCATGTGCTAAAACACTCGTAGCAGATGTGTTCCTGCGCTATGGAGTGCCTCGACGGCTGGTTTCAGACAATGGCGTAATGGCGTTCAGTTTGTTGCAGACGTCATGCAACATGCCATATTTGTTCTCGGCGTTAAGCAGAATCTGGTGCCTCTATACCACCCAGAGGCCAACCCTGTCGAGAGGAAGAATCGGGATTTAAGGACCCAGATTGCTATTTTAGTTCAAGACGAAAATAATAAATGGCCAGATATTTTGCCATTCGTCTGCTTCTCACTAAATACTTCAGTGACTAGCAGCACGGGTCAGATACCCGCTGCCCTCACTTTTGCTCGGGAGCTACGCTCAATCGCCAATCGCCCAATTGCAGCTCAAAGTGACTTAAGAGCTATTGTAGTGGCTGAAAATTATGTGCCACAGATCACCCCGTATCTGCTCAAGCTCGCGGAGACCCTGAATACCGCAAATGAGAAGATAGAGCACGAGCAGGATCTTAGGAAGGCTGCGAAGGATAGAACTCGTCAAGAAGGAGAGAAGTACGAGCCTGGTGATCTCGTTCTACTAAAGACTCATGTTCTGAGCAACGCAAGTAAAGGTGTCAGCTCTAAGTTTGTACCTTAGAGATGGGCCCTATCGTGTCTCAAAAAAGGTGAGCCCCACAACGTACTTGCTGACACATTGCGAACCGCCTAGCGAAATTATAGGGAAGTATCACACTATGGACCTTCGACGCTATCATGCGCGTTCTGGAAGCGATCAGGCTGTACCAGTGGTGCCCAAGAGGAAGCGAGGCCGCCCTCGTAAAGCTCGTGAGTAGATGTTAGGTCTTGTTTTTATTTTTTATCGTGTTGAGGTGTTTTACTTAGTTTGTACTGTCGTGAGGGCACATAACAGTACAGAAGGGGGAGTATTTAACAACACTACGGTCAAATATTTCTGAAGCGCACCCTTTGCCGCGGCACCGCCCGCACAACGTCGCCCGCGCTTGGCAGGAAGCAAATTAGTTTAGTTAGAGGACCGCTGTCCAACGTGATACATGTATTTTGCGCCTACCGCGATTTTCCGCGCTCACGACATTTTTTAGTTTGTACATTGTTTCTTTTCGTATTGTTTTATCAATAAACTATTGTGTTAGTTTAAAGTGATAAATTGTTTCCTTTGTGCATCCCGAGATACCTACAGCATTTATTTATTACATACTTTATTGTATACAATATGAAAAGTAGAGAGGTACAAAAACATTTTTTTTCATAAAGCAGAACAATGCGGCGGCCGTGCAGTAATGTCACACAGTTCCAGTAGTCCGCCAGTACAAACGGAGAGACGGCACACGGTGGGTATATTTAGTGGTGAGGGTCCCAGACTACTGTGTTGCCCCGAACTATGGGGTGTGCAGTTAGTTACATTTATTCCCGCCTTAAAAAAGGCCAGGGTTTTTTTTTATTGCATGTAATGGCAGACGAGCCACGGCCCATCCGATAGTAAATGACAACCGTCGCTCGTGGACTCACCTATACCGAGAGTATTGTCAAGCCGCTGCGCACCATTTCATTTCACAGATATGAAATGAAATAACAAACGGCTATCTCCTGCTACAGCCAAAATGCAACGATGTGCTTCATGGCCAGTCACACGGGAGATGGTGGTACCAACCCGCTTGGGCCCGCTACCAAGCGAGTTCTCCCACTTGGTACCCAGCCCTACCACCAGTCATGCAATGGATGATAATTGCTGCTTACTTCCCTTAGTCGCCTCATACGACACCCGTGGGAAAGAATGGGTTGGTGACACTTGTATTCCTAGTCCGTTACGACACGGACAAATGTACCTAAGAAATATATTTAAATGTACCTAAGAAATATATTTATTTAAAAGTAAACAAACGTCTGGCAAAGCGTTTTTGGGACAACGTATATATATATATATATATATATATATATCAACTACCTTTTCTTTAATGTAGTTGTACACATTGCTAAGTGATTACTTATTGGATAAACAATCTCTTCGTCAACAAACATATCCACTTCTAATGTTTCAACTCAATAAGATTTTTGGTTTTATTTTCTTTGTGATTAGCTAAACAGTTATCTATATTGATTATTCAACATATCTATAACAGACGCCTTTAGAAAATGAAAATTATGAAATACTTTTGCTAAATATGGAGTCGTTTGGTAGTGATTTGCCTCTCAATAACTTTAGGCGTCGACATTCTTTTTTTTTTACTACATAGGTGGCAAGCAAACATACGGCCCACCTGATGGTAAGTGGTTATAGAAGCTTATAAAAGATAGCAACACCAGAGGCATCATTAGCGCATCGTCATATCCAGGGAAATGGCTAGGAGGTGGAGAGGAAGAATAATAACGTACCCCCTGGTAGGAAAGATACTAATGAGAGGATAGGAAGGATAATAAAGATAGGATAGGGAGGCAGTAAAAATGTGAAGATTTCGATGAAATTTCACACATAGGTATAACCAAAAGAAATACTTAACACAAAGTATACATTTTAACTCGACAATTATCATGGCTGGTACTTACTAGTCTTATCGATGATTTAATAATGAATTTCATAGTGACACGGCGCTTCCTACATCACTCCCGCACTTTATTTCCCTCTGGAGTTGATTCGGAATTCCACCTGGATAAGTTTGCGAAACTAGTGACCTGTAAACACAGCATAAAAAAAACAAAGCACCAAGCCTGTATCCTCAAGGTTATTTATGTGAAAATAAATTGTCTTTATGAACGGATACATAAAATTTCCTCCTTACATTTTAACAGCAAGATACATTTTTTTATGTATTACCTATACATATGGTATACTATGTGAGTGGCAAACAAGTATACGGCCCACCTGATGGTAAGCGGTTAGCGTAGCCTACAGACGCTAGCAACACCAGAGGCATCACTCGCGCGTCGCCATCTCCAAGGAAAGGGATAGGAGGTGGATAGGGTGGATAATAATGAGAGGATAGGAAGGATAATGAAGAGAGGATAAGGTGGGGGTTTGGACCTCTGGCGCTCTCACTCACCACACAAAACACAACGGTAAGATTAACTACCTACCGTTGTTACCTTGTTAATCACTGGTCTTTTGTGAGAGGGTGGTACTTCTCCGATCGAGCCGGCCCATTCATGCTGGGATCCATCAATCCATCCATCCATCAGCCTTTTAAAGTCCACTGCTAGACATAGGCCTTCCCAAGAATGGGGGATAGTGCCGTAATCGCCACGCTTGGCAGGCGGGTTGGCGATCGCAGTGGATGTTGTTAATACTCGAAAGAGTGCTGCTGCCCACTCCCCCGGTATTCCCTCAGTCGGCTTTTACGACTCCCATGGGTGGAGAGGGGTGGGACAATTCTAAAGCCGTCCCCACACGACTCCCTCCACGGGCATGCTGGGATAAGCAAGGCTAAATAGTGACTTTTAGTAGAAAACTTGAAACTGATAAGTAGGAACACAAAGCTTTATTTTTAACATTTATACTCAAACACATTTTATTTTTTACTTACAAATAATAAAATCTCCTTTTAATTGCTTTTTCCTTTGGTTTTTTTTTAAACGTTCAACTCATAACTGAAAGTAGAAGATAGACAAAGAACACTATAAGCTATATTTGGCTGAAAACGTGGTTTCAAAACTCACTCGAAGCTACCTTTTTGTAACACAGTTCAATATAGAAGGTATGTATTATAAATGTTTACAACTACGTACACGTGATTGATTTGTGACAAATGACATGTGTACGTTGAAAGTGCTATTAGCGTTAATTATGATGAATAAATATATATGTATAAACATCGCCTGCAGGTCATAGCTTAATTGTGCACTTACAGTTGGAACGATCGGCAAGGTTAAGCAACTATCACTTCAGATGCAATTCAGTCAATCAGATGCGTGAAGAAAGTGAAACCTATTTGTTTACACCTGCCCCCCTAGAATGAAAAGCGAAACGTAAGACGAACTTTCGTTTCGCTTCATTGTGATTAGTCGCCTAAATCACGCGTCGAGATCTCGACTAAACAGGAATCACGCGTCTCAATCACAATGACTCAAAACGAAAGTTCGTCTAATGTTTCGTTTTTCATTCTAAGGGGGCTGATCTTGTTCTTGACCACGTTAAGCAGGGGTCCCAGCTGTCAAATAACATTGTCACAGTCGTTACAGTTTGTTAGAATGTTGAATAAAAAATCTGGCTCCGGTCTTGTTCTAAGGTCACCAGTTGTCCCCTTAGTTGGATCGTGGAGGTCAGATAGATAGGTATTCGCTTAGTGAAATACTAAAAAAAATACTTCTTGTTTTGTGAGGTGTCGATATAGAGTAAGGAATTAATCTTAGGGAGTCGAGGTGTGCAGTCCGACACATAGATAATATAGACATTTACGTAATATACTATAAAATTTTATTATTGTAGTACCTACATAACTTAGTTGTAATTATTGTAACTGTGTATCTATACTATCATAAATTTGTAACAGAGCTGCGTCTGTACATTCAAGATATTTGGGAAAAAATGGCTGTAATAGGCTATTTAGGCATGTCTAAGCCCAAAACATTTTTTTTTAGAATTTTTGTGTGTTTGTCTGTTTGTTTGTTCGCGCATCACGCAAAAGCTACTGGACGGATTTTGATGCAACTTTTTTTATTTGATAGGCCTTGATTATACTTAAAAACTGGTATACATTTTATCTCGCTACTATATATGAAACCTGAGATATAACTGAAAAACTAGCTTTTGGCTAGTTTATTATATAATTGTTAATGATGGTAACTTGTGATACCATCATATACCTACGCACCAATGAAGATCAGCGCCAGTTTACTTAACCAGCATCATGCTGAGTTGGTGACGTTTTGTGACGAAACTATTTTATAATTTGTTTAGTTTGTAAAAAAGAACTGTTTTTTTTTCTGTGCTGTTTCGTCGCAATAAACGTTTATTCTTTCTTTCTTTCAAATAATGGAGCCTAACACAGTTTGGGTTAAGGATAAGGAATTTGGGATAAGGATAATGAGAGATAAGGTAACGATGATATTGATAAGAAAAGTCGTAGGTACTAGTCAGTGGACTACTGAAGTAATCCAACACACTAACAGTGGTCCGTCAACACAGGCGGAGAGACGGCACAAGGCGGGTTTCTTTAGTGGGTGAAGGCCTCACACTACCCTGTTCGTTGTCCCAAACGGGGTGTGTGGTTAAGGACATTTTTTCCCGCCTAAACAAAAAAGAAGGTACTTGTCAGTGGGTGTAAGATATGAATGCATTAATGTGATGACAAATACATCCAGTTAAAGTGTAGGAAGACCAGTAATAACGTTTCGGTTCACCTCCAAAGGTCTGGCGCGAGAGGGAATCGTCACAATATGTCATCGAAATGTATAAATAGTTACCATCGTACATGCTAGGACGGTGCATTTTCCAGAGCAAGGTTAAGTCATCAAGTGTAATTATCTTTTTAAAAATGTTCTTACAAGTGTAATTCTTTTCTTACGTCTTGTAAATAAGTTACATCTTACGCCTATATTTTATATTCAAAACACTTCGCTCGAGATGGTTTTGTAAGAAATACCAGCTATTTTAAAATAAAGGTTTTTTATAGTACTTGGGTAGCAAAGAAGCATACGGGGCCCACCTGACGGTAAGCGGTTACCGTAGCCTATAGACGTTAGCAACACCAGGGGGATCAATCGCGCGTCACCATCTCTCAAGGAAAGGGATAGTAAGAACATAGGAAGGATAACAAAGAGAGGATAATAAAGATAATAAGGAGAGGATGGAAAGGGGGTTTGGAGTTACGGCGCTCTCACTCACCATACGAAACTCTAGGAGTACTTACCATTGTTTAACGTTGATCTTTTGTGAGAAGCCCATTTATAATGGTCTAAATTAAATTTACTGGAACAAATAAATTAGTGTGAAAATAATAAATATAATCACGGTGGCACTCGTATACACAATTTACTGCCAAAATCGCTTTCGCCAGGCCCAGGAAGAAAGGTTTGACTCAAGAGGTACTTACTGGCTTGATGTCATGGGGGATGACTTGCAATGCTCTCACCACCAAAAATGACGAAGGCTGAGCGAACTAAAGGAGGAAACAAAGGTAAGGGGGTCCCCCCCGTGCTCAGAAACGCTATGATGATGAATTTCCTGTAAAGTAAGTCAGAAAGTTAGGAGATGAAATTACTGACCGAGGAAAACGACTATAACAACAATGAGTAACTACAATAAAAACATTAGCCGAGCTATTATTTAGAATTAATTAAATAATTACCTGATATTGTAACTTGTCGTACAGATTTAAGGACAATTTTTTTAATCGCGCTAATTTTAGTAAAATTGGATATACAAAATCTTTTTAATAACCCTAATCTACACTTTTGAAAATGAGAAGGTACGAGTAGAAGCAGGATTTAAACTGTACAATATGTTATAATAGCTAAACTTCCACGAGCTAGCTCGTTAGCTGAGCTACCAAACGTTAGAATAATATTATTATTACATTACTAACTTTTACCCACGACTCCGACCACGAGGATTTTTTTTACGTGGTTCCCTAATTATTATTCCAAAATAAGATTAGCCTAAGTCACTCATTATAGCTAGTGAAAGTCCCGTCCAAATCGGACCAGCCGCTCCGGAGATGGTATCCATTCACAGTTTTATATTTCTTGCGCGGAACCCTAATTATTTTTCCAAAATAAAAGTAGCTTTAGTTACTTCTTGTAAAGACAGCTATCTGCTAGTGCAAGCCCAAATCGGTGAGCCGTTCCGGAGATCAGCCGGAATAAACAGCTAGGCAGACAGGCGACGAAGAATAAAGACAAATAGAGAACAAATAAAACTCTTGATATTGAAAAAACCTGCATGCCTGACTGTTTTAAATCTGAAAGACCTAAATTCCTACTTGTATCGTCATCATTAGGCTATATCTTCTATTTCTCTAACAATTGTGGAACGCTTGGATTGTGCGCCGAAGGATCAGGCTAAGTGCGATGATAAGCGCGAGCACTCTGCCATTGGAGAGAATATTAGATCTGCATCATCAATCAATTATTATTATATTAAAATCGAATTGGTAGCAAAGCTATTACATATTATGGAAACGCGATGCGTCGCATCCCTAATTCGTTAACCATTTTGAAAAATACATTGTGAATCATGTGTCGGGCTTAACAGCGTGCCGCGGAACATTTCTCTTAATTATTGCACGCCTCATAAGCGAAGCGTTGATGTGTGTTCTATTCCCGTTTTACACGGAACAACTGATTTTTCAAACTTAAAATGTCTCTATTAATCATATATTGCACTTGTAAAATATCTACACACACATATAAGGAACAAACACTATTTTTAACTCATTTTGATACCATTTTTGTTACTTAAACTAGGTAAAAAACTGTTTGAAAAAAATCTGGCTTGGACGTCCGTGAGTTGTAAGTAATGTATGTTAACACGATAACGACCACAATACTTTACTAATCGAGTCTTTTTTTTCGTTTACGAATTATTATGATTCAGAATAGAGCCCTATTACTTTTCACGTTCTGATTCGATGTGGTTTAATTATTATTAAATAAATAAAAAAATACTGAATATTTACGCTCGACGCGACACTAAAACCAGCGCCTTTCATGAGAACTACCTTTTTACGTACGTACGTCGCATAGCCAGATAGCCACCGGTGGTTTTAATATCGTAAACAGAACGCCGTTCGCCCGGCCGTTACATTGTTTTTTGTTAAAAGAAAGTTCTTACCTTTGCTTGACGAACTGATGATATTTGTCAAGTATAATAACTATTTTATCCATAACAATAATTAAAGCCACTAAACACACGTAAATAATAACACACCGACGTTATAAAACACGTAAAAACATTTTACATTCCACAATTTTTACGACACTGAAATGTCAACCTTGACGTAATGACGTTTCGGTTCATTTTGACGGCCGGGCTCAAGCGATTTTACAAATTTTGTTTTTACAAGAATACAGTTTACATTGGCTTGAGCAATTTTAACTATAACCTAGAATACAGACTAATAAAATTTAAAAAGACATTGGCCTCTAACAAAAACTGAGTTGTTGAACTGAGAGGTAGACCCTTAGAGTATAAATAACTATAGAGTGCGCCTTACTGAGTATGAACCGTAAGCACAAGTATGAACAGTATCGTGCGTCGTTGGTTGGAACGCTCAATCAGTAGCAAAACAATACGGTTCATAGTAAGGCGGAGAACAATATTTTATTAATTTTTTGATAAAAATGATGAAATGTACAGTGCCAGGTACTACCACTAAAACGATTCCCGGCAGCAAAATAAAAGGAATAATAACATTTCTTTTTATCAATAAGTAGAATTTAGTTACTTAATTGTTTTAGCAAAATTCAGACGGGTCTTAAAGGGGTACGCGGGACTCGCGGGGCGGGTCGTCGCTGCACGCTATCAACGGTCATTTTTTCTTCACGATGGCATAGTGTTGTATCGCTATTATTTTTATACGATATTTTTTAAATACAAATATTTATTTCTGTCTAATAAATAATCTGTTGATTAAATAATATAAAACATGTTTGCTATTATATTATTCATTTGATACGTGCAGTAGTGCAAAAATATGTAGACGTAACAACAAAATACATAAATAAATATAATATAATAATTAATAATGGTCTATCTATGATCTGAATTTGATAAATTCAGAAAAAAGTAAAGGTTTATATTTTTAAAATTTAATATATGATATCTACCTTATTTAAGTTATTTGTAAGTATCAATTATACCTATCATAGCAAACCGAAAACTTTATTCTTCCAACCCTATTTACTCAGATTGAAAGGTATTTAGGCCATAGTTCACCATGCTGGCCTAGTGCGGGTTAGCAGACTTTACAAGTTTTCACAAGCACGTAGCTGTTGAGTAAATCTCTCAGGCATGCAGGTGTTTCACGATGTTATCCCTCACCGAGCAGTGATAACTTGTAAACAAATACACACATAACTTTGGTAAGTCAGAGGTGTCTGCCGTACAAAACCTCGGGCTGGTGATTGAACTCGATAAAACTGTCTTTGCAGTCCTTGGTTTTACCGCTAGGCTATTTATAAGAATATTGAACATACAATTAATTAATTCCTAACTTAAGTCTATTCCTGGCAAACAATCAATATTTTTGCAGAAATTACGTCACGCATGGAACGTCACTATAAAAGCGCTATACCATAGTTAAGTACCTATAACACATTTGCCTGCAATTGGCACAACTGACCGAAGCGATACGCGCACTCTTGTTTATTTATACTCTAAGGGTAGACCAATATAGAAGTACTTCTTAAAATTAGCGCTAGATGGCGTATAAGACGTGAAACCCACATTAGTAATTTTTGAAATTAGCGCTATCTATGTGATTTATTAAAAAATACTTAGTAAGACCAATACATTATTAGTAACTTATCAAATAATCAATTTTATTGTGAAAAATGAAGATTATGAGGCGAGCAGTTTTGGATTTTCCAAAGTATTTAATATAAAGGCAATTTCGTTCCTCGTGTGTGTGTGTGTGTGTGTTATACAATAATTATAGTATAATAAAAGGAATAATGGAGAAGGAAATAAATCGCTACAGAATAGTGTCAAGACCCGAAGACGTGATATCGAACTGAGACGATACAGACTTACTGGTAAGTTCTGATAATTCTACAATCAGTCTTCAGAGCTTTCACACCCGCCAGTAAACCACTAGCGTTTCCCTCCCCATTGTGGCAGAGTCATCAGCAATGGAGGCCACGGTTGGAGGCGCCTCGGGCCGGTCTTTGGACCGCAGGGGTGCTCCAGCCGGTGCTGGAGTAGTGGGCGGGGCGACTGCACGGAATCCTTACCTTCCGACTGGTGCAGGTGCTGTCGGGGCATGGTTGCTTCGGCAGATATCTGCACATAGTTGCTAGGAGCGAAGCGACTCAGGGTTGTCACCGCTGCAGCTGTGACGAGGAAACGGCGCGGCACACGCTCGAGTCGGGCCCGGCTTGGGCCGAGCAGCGCCGTGAACTCGTCGCGGAAATAAGGGGGGACCTCTCGCTGCCGAGCGTCATCAGAGCGATGCTTGGCAGTGACAGGAATTAGGCCGCGGTCGCTGCCTTCTGCGAGGAGGCTATCTCGCGGAAGGAAGCGGCGGAGCTAGAGAAGAGGATTCTTCCGCTGACCCAAACCGCCGCCAGTGACCGGGGTGGCGCAGGCGCAGGTACTTGTGCCTCATGCCGCCCTAGCTAAGGCTGCGGGTGGATGGACCGGGGAACGTCCGCCACCCGCAAGGCCTTCCGTGAAGGTGCGACGCTTCGTGTGCGGATGCGTCGCTCAGTAGAGGGTACCCGAAAAGGTAAGCCGTCGCCGGACCACCGAAGGAATGTGACATAGTTCCAGTGGCCCGCCAATAAAGGTGGAGAGACGGCACACGACGGGTTTCTTTAATGGGTGAAGGCCCCACACTTCCCTGTTCCTTGCCCCGAACGACGGGGTGTGCGGTTAGGATCATTTTTTCCCGCCATAATAAAAAAAAAGGGTCACCAGCAATCTCGCCATACTACTGATTCTGAGATGAGACTGTGATATACTAGCCAAAATCTAGTTCTTAGATTATATCTCAGGTTCCCGATATAGGTACTTGTGTGATAAAATTTATACCAGCTTTTTAAGTCTAATCAAGAGCTATCAAATAAATTTGCATCAAAATCCTTTCAGTAGTTTTTGAGTGATGCGCGAACGAATAAACAGACAAACAGACAAAAATTCAAAAAAAATCATTTTGTGTTCAGACACGCCAATATAGCCGAATACAGTATTTTTTTCTGAAATATCTTAAATAGGCATAGCTCTGTTACAGCTTTATAATAGTACCTATAGATTGATAAAAAAAGATCGTAATATATGTAACGGCTAAATTTAAGGGAGGCCTTATAATGATCTAACTCAGCCTTTTGTGCCAACATCTAGCATCTACAACACATAATTGATCTGAGTTTCTACTAAGTATTATAAACTGTTTTCAAACTGTAGAAAGTTCTATTGGCAAGCAACCAAATGTAGTTTCAAACTATATTTTACTCCTCGAGAACAATTTTGTGTCAAAAAGCTATTGTGTACTAAGATATCGTAGTTTATTCTTCTCTGGCAACTGTTATGCACATAAAACCAGTTTGTTTTATCGTGGGTGGTACAACTCGATCGAACCCGAGACCTTATGATCAGCAGTCGCACATACTACCGCTGCACCACCGAGGCAGTTGTTGTTAGATGGTGGACTACAACCTGAAGCCTTTTCATTCGGAGAGGATTTTCAGGTTATAACGGGGCTGGCTTAATACTAAGGTAGTAATGTTATAAGCCCCAAAACAAATAAATAACGATATAAAAAGATGATTAAACTATAAATAAAACAAACTAACTATATATATACTAGCTATAAATAGAAAATAAAAAATGCCGATATAAATATCGGCATTTATATTAGAATAAATCATTAATAAAAACAAATTCTATTAGGTGGGTATGAATAGTATCGATTTAGACCTGTATGTCGAGTAGATCGAGTTACTAACTGATTACGTAAATACACCGACCGTTAAAATAATCGAGTGTCGTCATTCAAAGTCGCACATGCTTTTGATGACGTAGATACGTAACGGGAGCATCAGTAAACGCACTACTGACGTACCTATTTGTAGGTTTATAACGTGTTTGTTTGAGGAAAGTTATTTTTAATATTTGTGATTACGAATAAAGATCATTCATTAGATATATTTGCGTATTTGATACATCTTTACACAAATCTTAATACGCGGGTACCGCCTTAAGGAAGTGACGTAACTGATGTTGACAGCTTATTTTCGAGAGTAGGTATATTTTATAAGCGACAACTGTTATTAGCTAATTTACTTTATAACAAAGTGCAAAAATGGTCAAATGTTTGTATTTATAAATAAATAAATACAACTGTGTCTGTTGTTGGCTTATTTACGTTTTAAATTCAGATTTAAATATTTATAAGCACGCAGTGCAAAAATGGTCAAATGTCTTAAAACTTTGGGGACGGATTTTGAAATTTTCCGTGTGTGTGACGGACTAAGAATACATGACAATGTATCACGACTCCATTATTTCACGCGGATGTCGTACAAGGAGACTAAGGAAAGTAAGCAGTTACCACTGATTGCATTACATCATATATTTACCAAGTTGTTGTAGAGCTGGAGCGGGTCGGTGACCTGCCACATTGTCGACGTACGAGTAGAAATAAATTAAATTTGGAAAATCCAAAACTGTACGCCTCATAATCTTCATTTTTCACAATAAAATTGATTATTTGATAAGTAACTAATAATGTTTGGTCTTACTAAGTAGTTTTCAATAAATCCCATAGATAGCGCTAATTTCAAAAAGTACGAATGTGAGTTTCACGTCTTATACGCCATCAAGCGCTAATTTTAAGAAAGTATTTCTATATTGGTCTACCTCTCAGTTTCGGTCCACGCAACATTGTGGAATGTAAAATATGTTTTTTGTTTAGTATTTTTAATTATTGTTATGGATAAAATAGTTATTATACTCGACAAATATCTCAGTTCGTCAAGCAAAGGTAAGAACTTTCTTTTAACAAAAAACAATGTATCGGCCGGGCGAACGGCGTTCTGTGGACGATCACGATAGTAAAACCACAGGTGGCTACATGCGTACGTAAAAAGGTAGTTCTCATGAAAGGCGCTGGTTTTAGTGTCGCGTCGAGCGTAAATATTTATTTAATAACAATTAGTATTTTTTTGTTTATTTAATAACAATTAGACCACATCGAATCGGACCGTGAAAAGTTATAGGGCTCTATTCCTAATCATAAAAATTCGTAAACGAAAAAAAATACTCGATTAGTAAAGTATTTTCGTCGTTATCGTGTTAACATACATTACCTATAACTCACGGACGTCCAAACCAGATTTTTTCAAACAGTTTTTTGACTAGTTTAAATAACAAAAATGGCATCAAAACTATCAAGAGTGTTAAAAATAGTGTTTGTTCTTTATATGTGTGTATAGATATTATTTTACATGTGCAATATATGATATATAGAGACATTTTAAGTTTGAAAAATCAGTTGTTCCGTACAAAACGGGAGTAGAACCCACCTCAACGCTTCGCTTATGAAGCGTGCAATAAATAAATATTCACGGACATTTCACACGACGTCCTCTGGTCCCAAACTAAGCTTAACGCTTGTGCTATGGATCTGGTATCCATTACGGATATAATACATATATTACTTTTTTTTGTAAATAGATACATATAATTTATAGAAAACACCCAGACGCAGTACAAATATCTGTGTTCATCACACAAATATAATTATCCTGAGTGGGAATCGTACCAACGACCTCGTGTACGGCAGTCGGTTACACTACCGACTACGCCACGAGGCCCGTCAGAAGCAGAAGCACCTCGGTAGGTCTTGTTTAAAACAGGAGATAGTCGTCCTTTCATTAATATCTCACCCGCTAAAAGAAAATGACGAGCAGCCAATTAGCAATTAGCAATAATACTCTCAGTATTAGTGAGTATATTAGCGGCGGTTATCACTTACCACCAGATGCTGCTTGTCTGCCACCATAAGCAATAAAATAAATAAAACCCAGGTAATGCAAACACATTTCTTTGTAAAATGGAACTAAAAAATTATTTGTGAATGTGGATAAATGAAATTTTACTGTGAGCAGGATTCGAACATGCGTCCTTTCCAATCAGGGGAAGTGCTCTAGACCGCTAAGCCATCGCAGTGGTCGACGGCAATAGCCAATTTCCACATCACGTGCGCGGGGCGTAAAGACAAAAATGTGCATTCACAAATAATTTGTAATTTAAAAGTAGCTGAGCATGTCGAATCTTAAAATACAGCTCAAAACATGTTGATTATTATAACTGATGTTTGTGTAGCATATAGGTATATTGGATCACCCATGTAAGATCTCCATGGAAAGCAATCCAATTGAGAAACCACATCCAACTAGCTAGCGGTAGAGCCTTGCTTATCCCAGCACGAATGGGCCGGCTTGATTGGGGAAGTACCACCCTCTCACATAAGATCAGCATGTAACAACTGTACCTACCGTTGTGTTTCGTATGGTGAGTGAGAGCGCCGGAGGCCCAAACCCACTTCCTATCCTCTCCTTATTATTCTTCTTATCCACCTCCTATTCTTTTCCTTGGAGATGGCGATGTCTGAGTGATGCTTTTGGTGTTAATAGCGTCTATAGGCTACGGTAACCGCTTACAAGCAGGTGGGCCGTATACTTGTTAGCCACCCATATGTAGTATAGAAAAGAACTAGAGGCCAAAGCCTTTAAATTCCAATATTCCTTATCAAACTTAAAACAAACAAATATTTACAGCAGCTTATAAATTCTGCAAAACGCGCACTGGTCCAGCGTGGTGTACAATGGCCTCCATTTCTTTCACTCTTACAGAAGAGAGTAATCGTTTGTGAAAAATTTAAGGTCTGTGCCTAAAGTAGGACATATATGGCCTTGTTTTTAGTTAACACGGGAAAAAATGTATGTTGTAACAGTAACCGCACACTCCGTCGTTCGGGACAACAGGGTAGGGGACAGGATAGTGGGGGCCCTCACCCACTAAATAAACCCGACGTGCGCCTTCTCCGCCTGTATTGGCAGGCCACTGGAATTTTATTATATTACTTCAGTGGTACATAACGGCCTGCGTCAAAGATATACCTTCACCTGTGTTAAAAGTTTATGTTCCAGCCAGCAATGCAATAAAGTTACTTAACCGTGAATCGTATACAAAGGAACAAGTCCCACCCCATCAACTTTCTAAGAAATTGGTTTGCTAAAGTGATAAAAATAATGGTTTCGGGCGAATAAATATTGCTGTGATCAAATAGGTATCTCTTTTAATATCTTGCGACTAGTTTTAGTGATTTTTTATTATTTTGGCTCTTCATGATTTGTAATTACTTAAATGTTTTTATATTATTTATATATATTTTTAGCATTTGACATGCTTAGCACTATACAATAAACACAAAGTGAAAAATGTGAAATCGAAAATAACAGTCAGGAGCAGGATTTGAACCTGCATCTCCTGGATACCGTCCAGATGCTTTGCCAATTCAGATATTCTGACAATTGCTCCTAACTGCTAATTTCGATAACACATCATACTTAACGTCTTTGGGTGACGCCTGCGCCATCTGTCGGAAGTATTTTCATACATTTTTTCACTTTGTGTTTAATGTTTTTATATTATAATATTTCACTCAAAAGTTACCATACCTAAAACTTCATTTTTTCATAGGTAACTAGGTTCTTGTTCTCCCGAACAAGTCGGTTTCCGAGAAGGCTATATTACCATAGACCACATCCATACGCTACTATAGATTATAGATAAAACCGTGGAATATAATCGGCTTCAATGTCTGGCGTTTGTGGACTATGAGCAAGCCTTCGATTCGATAGAAACTTGGGTGGTGCTGCAGTTCCCTTGGGTGGTGTAAGAGGCCCAGCACTTACTTGCTGTGACTTGTAAGTTACAGCTCGCCAATTGTAAACTTTTCGCATACACTGACGACACTGCTCTTTTTATACATGAGAAACCTGGGATAGTGTTAAAATACTTGCTGGGAGTGCTCTCACACAGGTTATGACCTTTTTTTTTGTTAACGCTGAGGAAATGCATTTATGCATCCCCCCTGCCGGTGACAGAGCGGGGATTATGTAGGACTCGCCGGGCACTCAGATCTTGGTTGCACCTGGAATACCCACTAAAACCACAGCGGCCCCTTCCACGCCTTGTAGCGAGGCGCTGGAGGGTCGTCATATTAGACATTCTACTCCGGCGCCCCAGGCGGATGGCTTACTGGCCACGCCCTGTCATTATCAAGGTGGTGGGAGGAGGTGGGCATAGCGACGCCTCCTCCCCCCTGGCCGCTACCAGCGGAGTGAGTCAGCGTGAGCTGACGCCTCGCGTTCCCGCTCCGCGGCCTCCTTCAGTGAATTTACGTCCTCACAGAAGGAGGTCATGGACGACCAGCACCTGCCACTGCCAAGCATCTGTGAGATTACAGCTGGCAGCGACAGGTCTCTTCCAATTATCGCCAACAGGGCGTGGCGCTGGGGCCCCCAAGCGGGGCATTCCTCCAGAGTGTGGCGCGAATCATCGACTTGCGTGCCACACTTGTGGTATCCCGGGGCCCCTTCTCTACCAATACGATGCAGGTACTTACCGAAGCACCCGTGTCTGGTTAGTACCTGCGTCAACCTAAAGCAGAGGTTGCCGTGCCTTCGATTTAACAAGCGATGGAGGTGAGGTGCAACCGCCCCTACAGTCCCCCATCCTGCTCCAGAGGACTCCAGCTCTTCCCTCCATCGCCGGATCATCGCCCTCCGGGCCGCTTCGTGAGCTCTGGTTTCTTGCGGAGATTTCCTCGCCCCTGGCCCGCACCGCAGCACAGAACCAGTAGGCCTCTGCCAGCGGCTCGGCCTGGAGATGCCATGGTGGGTCGCCCGCCAGCAGCGTCGCCGCGGCCCACGACACCGTACAGTACGACCTGGCTAACATATAATCATTTGACACTAAATTATACAAAAACAAACTATATAACCTTACAAAAAAATTTGTCTTCCACCTAAGGACACTTTCTATATCAGAGCTCATAGTTATGCAACTCTTAATCCTAACTGTGACTATATCCCAAATAACTGCGCTACTGCAGTAATATACCTCAGGGTCGATATAGATCAATCCTTAAAATGGCAACGTCATATAAGCAATCTGGTTAATCGCATAAGAAAACTCATACGTTTATTTAATTTTCTCCGTAATAAAGTGCTAACATGAATACTCTTTTAACGACATATTATGAACTGGGACAATCAAGAAAGGTTCTTGAGTGGCGACCACATATCGGACGGTGCAGCGTAGGACGACCCCCCAACAGATGGACCGACGATCTGGTCAAAGTCGCGGGGAGCCGTTGGATGCGGCCGGCGCAGGAACGCTCATTGTGGTTCTCTTGGGGAGGCCTATGTCCAGCAGCGGACGTTGAAAGGCTGATGGATGGATGGATGGGGTTCTTGGCGAAATTATAATACATATATATATATGAATGGACTGTCTCGGTCGGGGAGGTACTACTCTATCACAAAAAAAAACAGCGTGAACCAACGGTAGGTAACCTTAACATTGTGTTGCGTATGGTGAGTAAGAGCGTTGTAGGTCCAAACCTCCTCTCTATCCTCTCCTTATTATCTTTCCTTAGTATCCTATCTATCTACTATTTAATATACTTCCTTGCCACCTCCTTTTTCATTTCCTTGGAAATGGCGACGCGTAGTTATGCCTCTGGTGTAGCGATGCCCCGAGTGATGTCGCTGTACGGTAACCGCTTAACATCAAGTGAACTGTATGCTTATTTGCTTCCAAGTAGTGTAAAATAAAACAATTGTACCATCAGACTTGAAAAAGCAGTTTTGTTAATATGAGCATGCGTGGGCCATCTCAACCGCGAGGTACCACTCAAAGAATAACTTTCGTTTGGCTTGGAGTAACTTGTTCCGTGAGTAAAATAGATGGGGATCCAACTCTCTACTCGTGGCCAGTACATTTTATTCAACTTTAATCTTCATCACCTCCTGTATTTATCATCCTTCCCCTCTACAACTTATCCTTATTCCTGGACTTGGCAGCATGCAGGACTGATGCACCTGGTGTTACTGGCCTCTATAGACTACTTACCATCAGAGATACCGAGGTTTGTTTGTCTCCTTGTATTAGGTACATATTGGGTACTTTACTAAAACGCATAAAATTCGTCAACCTGGGGTACGGTCCCGCCGGGCAGGGAACTTTAATTACTTCACTAGTTTCGTTTTAACCACAGAAGAAATATAAGTTTCTTTAAGCCAAAACTTTCAAGATCACATTTTTATGAATGGCAACTTTCCATATAAAACCGGTACCTATGGTGTTGGTCTCTATGACACTAGTTTTATTCTATTCTATGACGTCATGTCATTTAATGCTGATCGTAATATATGCCTGCATATACATAGGTATATGAAATATAACAGTTGAGATATTGTTGACAAAAATATAGTGTTTTATGATTTGATTTTTCGCAGTTATTTTCTTTGCTCAATTTTGCTAATTATAGTTTAAGACTTTTATAACTTCCGTGAGGGCATTGCGGTGATGGCACTATTACATACAGTAGAATTGAAATATCAAGACAAAGAACAAAGTAAAAACTGACGTTGATTATAAAGTACTATATTCTGCCCGCAACTTTGTCCGTCGTTAATTTATGATATAATATATTATTATGTCATTGTACGGGACATTAATTAGGTACCTTCATGCGTAGATAGCTCTCCTTCGGGATTTTGGGACAATCAGAAAGTTTTGCGAAACTAAAAAACTAACTTCTCTGGATAAAATACTTTAATATATACTTTTATATTTTCAAAGAACTCTCCACCAGCCTCTATACAAAGTTTCATGCGTCTAAACCAATTCTCGAAACAATTTTTCCAGTCCGCCGCCGACACCTCTTCCACGGCCTTCTCAAACGCTGCTAGCGCATCTTCCGGCGATGAAAACTGTATCCCTTTCAGCTGATTTTTTATTTAAGAGAATAAAAAGAAGACACACGGTGCTAGATCAGGACTGCAAGGAGGGTGACCTAAGACTCTGATCAGTGTGGTGTCCAGGAAGCCCCTTGTTTTGAGCGCTGAGTTCGCGGGCAATTTGTCATAGTGAAGCAGTACCCCGCGGAACTCGGTGTTCGGTCACTTGTTGCTCATTGCAGACAAAACTTCTGGCAGGCATTTTGTGGTATACCATTTGGCGTTGATGCTACTTTGGTCTTGTAATAGAATTGAAACCAGATACCCTGTCAAAGTGAAGAAACTAGCGATCAAAATTTTCCCTGCGCTTCTCGATCTCTTCACTTTCGTAGGCGCTGGTTCGTTTTGAAACAGCCAAACTGTCAATAAATATGCCAACGGTAGATGGTTGCTTTTTCAGGTCTTTCATGCATAAAAGCCATTTGAAGTCGATCAAATGACTCATCAGGTTTCAGGCCACATTTAAAATCATAGAAAATCATTGCACGAAAATGTTCTCGATACAGATCCATTTTTAAATGAGGCACGATAATTAAATTTGGCTCTCAGAAAAATGTAGAGGGAAATTTGAAATTCAAACAATGTAGGTATATTTACTTTTAAATAACTAAATTTTTCAAAATAATTACAAGTGGCCAGTGCCTTATAAAGTAAAATCGTTTTTTCGCATAACTTTCTGCGTGGCCTGGTACCTGTGTGTTTTGGCCTCCAGATGATATGTATGCAAAGTTTTAAACAAACATAGCATCACGCCTGTATTCCCCGAGGCCGGTGTGTATTATACACCCACGGGTCGCTAGCAATGTTTAAGTCCCACGTAATAGGGGGCAGGGTCCCACGTAATAGGGGGCAGGGTAGACGGCAATAGGCTCGCTATTGCCGTCTACCGGGCACATTTCCAAACTCCGGGCTGCTAATGATTTTTTTTCATTTTACGAAAAAGCTCAATAACACTGTCCGACCCGGGGATCGAACCCGAGACCTCATAATCAGCAGTCACTCACACTACCACTACACCGCAGAGGCAGTTAAATGCAAAATTTTATAATGATCGTTTCAGTAGATACGGCATGAAATCGTAGCAAACTCACTTTTGCATTTATAATATTAGTAAGGATTCTGTACTTATTTAATGTAAAAAAAACACAAAACTTGCCATATAAATTATTATATTTTATTTTAGTATAGGTAAGTAAATTACATTTTAAAATATCAGTCGTCGTTTAATACGATATTTAAAATTGACTATCTCACAATAAAACAAACTCAGTACTTAAATCTAATTAACTGCATATCCTATTAATATTTTGTATTTTTTTAAAGACAACAATCGCATTAATGAATAATCCTTGTATAGCGGAGGACTTCAAAAACATACAATTTCACGGACACAAAGTACGCCCAAACTCAGAACAACCACTTATGAATCACACAATGAGTTGTCCTGTGTGGGGTTCAAACCCACAACACTGGAGACGGAGGTCGGTATGTAAACCATTTGTTGTCACTGAACTGCTCAATATTAATAAATACTAACATTACTATACTTAGGCCAAGCTATAATAAAAAAAATTATTTAAAGGATTACGTAAGTATTTATTTATTTTAATATAGTATTTTTTAATTCTATTAATATTTTGTCAAATCTATCTTATAACATAATGGGCTTCGACCTATATTTAAGATATTATTTTAATATTTTTATGCATTATTATATTATAAGCATTTGTCTGCTTAGCAATATAAATGAGCACAAAGTGCGAAAATCAAATATAATTATTTGATTAATTATTGATTTAACATTTTCGTGTTCATTTATGATTTTTACTATCCCTGCATAATGACAACAGATTTATATTAAACAAGTGTGAAAATGTGAAATCGAATATAACAGTCACGAGCAGGATTATTTTCGATTTCACATTTTCACACTTCGTGTTTAATGTACCTATATTAACCATATACATTATGTCAAATGCTAAAATTATAGGTATATAAAAATATCGAAACATATTTATAATTAAACAATCTTTGGTTGGATGTACTTCAATATCTGAATGATTGATGAATGATGAAGAAAGATCGTTCAAAAACTGATTCTCTTTAAGTTTGATTAGAAAACATTAAAAAGTTCGTACATTTATAAAATAAATATTATATCATTAAAAATTAAATCATACTTATTAATTAATTGACATGTATCTAACAGGTCAGTAAATCTCTGAACGATTTAAAAAAAAATTAAAATACTACGGCATCACAGCATTTGTTTTTACACAATATATTCGTACAATTATTTTTACTTAAACAACTAGGTACTTATCTAATCACATAGATGTATAAGATAAATACATCTTCATTATGGCACTGGGTCTTTGACTTCACCACACATCACGCCTCAAATAGAAGTTACGTTTTCATTTGACATTATCACTGGTAACACATTTGGATGCACTCTCCTTTTAGTTGTCGGGAAAGATGAATCCAGTATTGATGGGATGCCGCTTAGGTGGAGAAGAATGTTTAGAATATGTATCGTCAGGAGCGATTCTCACATCTGCTATACCCGAAATATCGTAAGGGTCATAAACTTCGTTTTTCCTTGTATCTCTGTCATCAAAATTTGTAGGACCTTCGAAAACAATAGCAGACGGATCACAACGATTGGGGTAATACAAGTTCCGAAGTTCCACTAAATTTATAAAGCACAATATTAGCACTAGAGCTGACTTTACTTGCGACATTTTGACACGACGTTGCGTAGTGACTGGTAGTAAATAAATGAACGAAAAAGTTACGTTAGTGAGTATTAACTCGTTGGCTTTGCTCGCACGTGAATGGACCTTGCCGAGTTATTCTGTAACATATATAGCAGTCGCATTCGTGCGTGTTTTCCTCAAGCTTTCATGGTTTGTGAATCATCTGAACAGAATTTAATATGATCCTTTTCTACCGCAATACCGTTAGCTGAACACAGGAAAATATTTACTTTAACAAAATGCCCATACTGCTTTCGCCAGGCTCATGAAGAAAAGTTTGACTCAAGAGGTACTGGCTTGACGTCATGGTGGATGACTTGCAATGCTCTCGCCATCAAAAATGACGAAGGGGGTGTTTGCGAACTAAAGGAGGAAACAAAGGTATAGGGGTCCCTGTGCTCAGAAACGCTATGATGATGAATTTCCTATAAAGTAAGTCAGAAAGTTAAGAGATGAAATTACTGACATCTATTTGAGTCCATTTAACAAAGAAATGTTTTTAAATTACCTAGGTTCTGCGTTGTTAGCAGGGTAGTACCGACCAGCTCAAGCCCGACAACAACTTGGTAACCATCCCTACCACCAGTAATGTAATGGTAATTGCTTACTTCCTTTAGTCGATTCGTACGACACCCGCGAGAAATAATGGAGCCGTGACACTTATCCTTAGTCCGTCCCCTCACAGGAAATGTCAAAATACATGTATTTTAAGTACTTGACAAGATCGGCAATTTACCAGGACACATTTTTACACTTTGCTCTCTGGCTGAACTTAAAAACTGAATTAGCCAACAACAGTTGCAGTTCTTATAGATTTGACGTCCACTGCTGGACATAGGCCTCCCCAAATTGGGGGTATAGTGCCGTAATCGCCACGCTTGGCAGGTGGGTTGGCGATCGCAGCGGATGTTGTTAATACCTACTCGAGGGAGTGCTGCTGCCCACTCCTCCCGGTATTCCCCCAGTCGGCTCTTACGACTCCCATGGATGGAGAGGGGTGGAACAATTCTAAAGCCGGCTCCACACGGCCTAGCCAGTTATAAATTATACTATTTACAACATTGAGTTATGGGTAGTACATATATACATCAATGATTGACAATAAATACTAACGACAGCATCAGTTACGTCATTTCCTTAAGGCGGTACACTCGTCATAGTACTTTTATATTGTTGTAAGTTTTATGTTGTTGCGCAATAGAGATCAAATACGTAAATATATCTAATGAATGATCTTCATTCATAAACACAAATTTTAAAAATAGCTTTCCTCAAACAAACACGTAATAAACGTACAAATACGTCAGCAATGCATTTACTGATGCTCCCGTTACGTATCTACGCCATCAAAAGCGTGTGCGACTTTGAATAACGACACTCGATTATTTTACCGCTCGATTTATATACGTAATCAGTTAGTAACTTGATCTACTCGACACACTGGTCTAAATCGATACTATTATCACGGAGATTACATACTACTACTAATAGAACTTGTTGGTATGTATGATTTTTCGAGTATAAATGTCGATAGTTTTGTTTATGTATCAACATCCTAACTGATGAAAGTGAGTTTGTTACGGTTTCATGCTGTAGAAATAAATAATTTTGTTCTGAAAAATTTACCTTTCCTGTGTGATAAGTTATTTTACCATAAAAATTATTAAGGTGCCGTGTTTCCAACCACCGAAGGAATGTAACATAGTTCCAGTGGCCCGCCAATAAAGGCGGAGAGACGGCACACGGCGGGTTGGTTTAGTAGGTGAGGGCCCCACACTACCCTGTTCGTTGCCCCGAACGACGGGGTATATGGTTAGGTACATTTTTTCCCGCCTTAACAAAAAAAAAAGGTGCTGTGTTTCCAACCTATTACCATCCTAATACTGGGCACGGGTCTCCTCTCAGAATAAAAGAGATTTTGACCATCAGATTTTCGGATTAGCAGACTTCACGAACCCAGGTTTTCTCACAATGTTTTCCTTCACCGATAAAATGATAATCTCGAAAAGACGGTGTGTACTGTGTAAACGTCTCCGAATTGGGAGGTCATCACTTAACACTGCACTAAAGTGAGTTTTTAGTCCGCAGAGACGAAGTCGATCTCAAAAGTTAGTAAATTTATAAATAGTAGTGAGTAGGTATAATATTATTATAAACAAACATAGCATCATGCCTGTATTCCCAGAAGAGGGGTAGGCAGAGGTTTATTACACACCCATGGTTCGCCAGCTATGTTTCAGTCCCACGTAATAGGGGGCGAGCATATTCGTCTACCGGGCACGTTTCTAAACTCCGGGCTGCTACTGAGAATTTTTGTTTTTACGAAAAAGCTCAATAGCACCGCCCGACCCGTAGATCGAACCCGAGACCACATGATCAGTAGTCGCTTACACTACCGCTGCACCACAGAGGCAGTTTAATTATCTATGACATATAAATTCTATTAGCTTCCAGTCTATTTCCTCGTCTTTTTGAGGTCATCAAACTATCTAACAGATCCAAATATAATTGTGGCCTTAAGCGTAGTGAATAGATGTGTTTGTGATTGCCGTAGTCGGCAGCATTTTTTCATATACCACAGAATTTGTATACAATTATCTAAAATAAAATGGATTTTCAACGACATCACTATGTAGTAAGCAAAACCATGGGTAATGCGCTAGTATAAAATAAAGTAATAAGGTTTGTATTATAACATATCTTAATTATTTTTATGTAGAGGTTTTTAATATTTTAAATCAAACGAGCTAAGCTAGGGCTGTACAGCGAGGGGTGCGTGTCGGGATACCTCCGCGTTGGTGCACCCCGGGCAACGTCGGCACGCTAGTGTCGGTGGCTGAATCCCGGCAGAGGACGGGTCTCCGCGTGTCCCTCTGATTAGCAGTGGGCACAGTGGATAGGCCGTACGTCCGCCGTGGAGGGTCGGCGGGGCCACAGTGGCCCCCCTGACCCTGGGATGGGAACAGCGGGGTCACAGTGATCCCCCCGTCCCCGGAGGCAGGGCTTTCAGCCCGAGTGGTGATTGGCTCACTGCTTGCAGTGGGCCGAACGTCTGCCGTGGAGGGCCAGCGGGACCATAGTGGCTCCCCCGGCCCTGGGAGATGGAGACGGGGCTTTTAGCCCGAGGGGCGACGGGCTCACCGTTTGCTTTGCGAGCAGTGGGCACGGTCTGATGCAGACCACCGTTCGGCCCGACCTGTAATCCTGAACGTACAGGACCGGGGGTCTTCGGACCGCGGGGAAGAAAACCCCTATAAAAAATTACCCCAATCCCGTGCTCTGCCGCCCGGCCAGGGGATGCATGGCTGATGGGAGCTCAGTCGCGAGGGTTTAAGGCACGTCGGAGGACGTAAAACTTCAAAATATGGCGAAAGCTAAAAACGAAAAGATTCCCCAAGAGGGTACCGGGTGCGACGCGCCCGGAGAATCCCTCACAGGACCGAGTAACAAGAACCGCCCTGTCAGCTCCACGTATTTGGGGGGAGCAACTAACGCTACGAAGAAAGGAGAGGTGGAGGAGAAGAGGACGAGGAGAAGAACTACCCGTGGTAGGAAATCTACAACCGCGGGTAGCCCAAAGGACAGCACTGGCAGCTCGGCTGTGGAAGGTGCCGATACGGAGTCGGAGGGCGGTGGCAGTGGCACTGCGATCGCAAACGCTGTCTTTGCGGGACCATCAGGGTCTCAGCGGGGTGCGTCCGGTGCGACGGTGGGGCAGCCTTCGCGGCTCCTGAAGCGTTCAATCGCGCAGGAGGGCAACGCTTCGGAGTCCGAGGGCAGCTCAACATCGATGCCCCCGCCGGCAAGGTCGGGCAGATCGGCTAAAAGAGGCCGAAGTACAAATAAGTACGCAGGTGGTGTGCCTCGTTCCCTATCACAAGCGGACGAGGCTATAATCAGGGAATTGGGAGCGGAGATCTCGGTGGAGGAGAGGGTGGCCCTTCTCACATCGAGGCTCCACGAGGTGCCTCCGGACGAGGATGGTCCACCTTCAGTGGATCAGATTGCCCGGAAGGTTTCCGATGCCCTGGCCATCGTTTCCACGGTGGCTGATTGTTCGCAGAGCCTTCGGGGCAACTTCGCGGAGGCCCTCAGGAAGGCCTCTGAGGTAGTAAATAGCTCGGTGGAGTCACTACGGCGTAACGTGGCGCCGGGGGGGACCTCGAGGCCGGAGGCGCCCTGCTTCTGCAGGCATCTCGAGGCGGAGGTGGCGGAGCTCCGGAAGGAGCTTGCCAGCCAGCAAGCCCAGCTCACCAAGGCCGGGTCGGGAGCCTCTGCCTCAAGGGCAGGCGCGGGGCCTCCGGCCCCTGGTCTCCTGACGGGGGAGCAGATGCGCCAGGTCATGGATTGCGTCAACGCGGTTTATGACCTGCGCATCGACTCCCTAAGCGCTAGGGTGTCGTTGGAGCCAAGGCTCCGCCCAGCATTGGCCGCGGACAAGAAGGTCGCACCGCCTTGCGGCCCAACGCCGCTGCCCTGTCAGGGTGGCCGCGTGGCCAGCTACTCCGCGGCCATGGCTGCAGCTGCGCCGCTCAAGGTGCCGGGCAAAGCTTCAAAGAGGAAAGCGGCGCATAAGGGCGGGCAGCGCCATAAGGGCCAGCCCAGGGAGGAGTTCACTCCTCTCTCGCGTGTTGGCCAGCCATCGCATGCCCCAGCAACCGTGTCCCGGGATTCTCGAGTCCCACCTCCCACGCAGTCCGGCCTTGCACCTTCTGAAGAGGGTCGGCAGACAGTAGACGGCGGGAGGAAGAAATCCCGGGGCAAGAAAAAGAAGGGGGCCACGTCCGAGGCTGCTGCCCGAGCTGCGGAACCCGCTGAGTCAAGGAGCAAGCCCGGCCTCAAGAAGCCGCGCAAGCTTCAGACGCCAAAAACGGCAGCGGTGGTAATCACTATGCTGCCGGAGGCGGAAGCGAGCCTGTCGTACATGGCCATCTTAAGGAAGGCCCGACAGGAAATCGACATCTCCGACATCGAAGTCGTTGCCGCCCGGACCCGCCTAGCCCGCTCGAATTCTCGAGTTCCCTGGGGCAGAGGGCCCTAGGATGGCCGACACGGTGGCTGAAAGGCTACAGGGTCTGTTTGGCGAGGGAAGTGGAGTCCGCGTCACCAGACGGGTAAAGTGCGCTGAACTGCGCATTTCCGGCCTGGATGACTCGGTGACGGCTGACGACGTCCGGGAGGCTATTGTCCGAAAACCGGATGCTCGAATGCCATCAGAGTGGGCTCCATTCGAACCGGTCCTGGCAGTGTAGGTGCCGTCTGGGCGAGTTGCCCTGTCACGGCGGCCAAAACCTTGGCCGACGCAGGCAGGCTCCTCGTGGGCTGGAGTTCCGCGCGGGTAACCGTGCTGGAGCCCCGGCCTGTGAGGTGCTTTAAGTGCATGGCGGTCGGACACACCCGGCCGACGTGCACTAACTGTTTTGACTGCAGTGGTATTTGTTTCCGCTGCGGTCAGGCAGGGCACAGGGAGGCCAAGCACTACATGGGGCGGGAGGAATGCAGACCCCCGACGACAGGCCCAAAAAAGGGGGGAATCAGCCAATCGGCCCAGGCTGCCCCCCCTAGCAAGGCTTCGCCACCGTCTAGGGTGGAGCAGGATATGGTTACGGCTTAAAATTCAACCGTGACACTATCCTCCTTCAGGCGAATCTCAACCACTCCGCCAGGGCGCAGGATCTTCTCCTGCAAACCATGGTGGAGTGGTTGACTGGTGTAGCCGTAGCCGCGGACCCTTATTGGGTTCCGGACCCTCATCGGGCGGGCAGCCGCGATGAATCCGAGGCAATCGTCAGCTCGGTGGCGCTTCGTTCCCCGCCCTTGTCGATCAGAGACAAGGGCATGGGATACGTCGCGGCCGACTGGGGGGGAGTCACGCTGTATGGCGTGTACTTCTCCCCCAACCGGAGTCTGGCTGATTTCGAGGTCTGGCTTAACAGCCTAGGGACCTCGATACGGCGACTGGCACCTAGCCACGTCCTAGTCGTGGGGGACTTCACCACACCACACCACATCAAATCAGAACGTGAAAAGTAATAGGGCTCTATTCCTAGTCATAATAATTCGTAAAAAGCCAAATTTTTTCAAACAGTGTTTTACCTAGTTTAAATAACAAAAGTGGCATCAAAAATATCATGAGTGTTAAAAATAGTGTTTGTTCTTTATATGTGTGTGTAGATATTATTTTACATGTGCAATATATGATAAATAGAGACATTTTAAGTTTGAAAAATCAGTTGTTCTGTACAAAACGGGAGTAGAACCCATCTCAACGCTTCGCTTATGAAGCGTGCAATAAATAAATATTCACGGACATTTCACACGACGTCCTCTGGTCCCAAACTAAGCTTAACGCTTGTGCTATGGATACCAGATTACGGATATAATACATATATTACTTTTTTTTTGTACTAGATACATATATGTATAGTATTTGTACTGTGTCTGGGTGTTTTCTAAAATATAGAAAACACCCAGACGCAAATATCTGTGTTCATCACACAAATAATTATCCTGAGTGGGAATCGTACCAACGACCTCGTGTACGGAAGTCGGTTACACTACCGACTACGCCACGAGGCCCGTCAGAAGCAGAAGCACCTCGGTAGGTCTTGTTTAAAACAGGAGATAGTCGTCCTTTCATTAATATCTCACCCGCTAAAAGAAATGACGAGCAGCCAATTAGCTATTAGCTCTCAGTATTAGTGAGTATATTAGCGGCGGTTATCACTTACCAACCAGATGCTGCTTGTCTGCCACCATAAGCAATAAAATAAATAAAACCCAGGTAATGCAAACACATTTCTTTGTAAAATGGAACTAAAAAATTAAAAAAATATTTGTGAATGTAGATAAAGGAAATTTTACTGTGAGCAGGATTTGAACATGCGTCCCTTCCAATCAGGGGAAGTGCTCTAGACCGCTAAGCCATCGCAGTGTTCGACGGCAATAGCCAATTTCCACATCACGTGCGCGGGGCTTAAAGACAAATGTGCATTCACAAATAATTTGTTATTTAAAAGTAGTTGAGCATGTCGAATCCTAAAATACAGTTCAAAACATGTTGATTATTATAACTTTGATGTTTGTGTAGCATATAGGTATATTGGATCACCCATGTAAGATCTCCATGGAAAGCAATCCAATTGAGAAACCACATCCAACTAGCTAGCGGTAGAGCCTTGCTTATCCCAGCACGAATGGGCCAGCTTGATTGGGGAAGTATCACCCTCTCACATAAGATCAGCATGTAACAACTGTACCTACCGTTGTGTTTCGTATGGTGACTGAGAGCGCCGGAGGCCCAAACCCCCTTCCTATCCTCTCCTTATTATTCTTCTTATCCACCTCCTATTCTTTTCCTTGGAGATGGCGATGTCTGAGTGATGCTTCTGGTGTTAATAGCGTCTATAGGCTACGGTAACCGCTTACAAGCAGGTGGGCTGTATACTTGTTAGCCACCCATATGTAGTATAGAAAAGAACTAGAGGCCAAAGCCTTTAAATTCCAATATTCCTTATCAAACTTAAAACAAACAATTATTTACAGCAGCTTATAAATTCTGCAAAACGCGCACTGGTCCAGCGTGGTGTACAATGGCCTCCATTTCTTTCACTCTTACAGAAGAGAGTAATCGTTTGTGAAAAAATTTAAGGTCTGTGCCTAAAATAGGACATATATGGCCTTGTTTTTAGTTAACACGGGAAAAAATGTATGTTGTAACAGTAACCGCACACTCCGTCGTTCGGGACAACAGGGTAGGGGACAGGATAATGGGGGCCCTCACCCACTAAATAAACTCTCCACCAGCCTCTATACAAAGTTTCATGCGTCTAAACCAATTTTCGAAACAATTTTTCCAGTCCGCCGCCGACACCTCTTCCACGGCCTACTCAAACGCTGCTAGCGCATCTTCCGGAGATGAAAACTGTATCCCTTTCAGCAGATTTTTTATTTAAGATTCAAATTCAAATTCAAACAATGGTATATTTACTTTTAAATAACTAAATTTTTCAAAATAATTACAAGTGGCCAGTGCCTTATAAAATAAAATCGTTTTTTCGCATAAATTTCTGCGTGGCCTGGTACCTATGTGTTTTGGCCTCCAGATGATATGTATGCAAAGTTTTAAACAAACATAGCATCACGCCTGTATTCCCCGAGGCCGATGTGTATTATACACCCACGGGTCGATAGCAATGTTTAAGTCCCACGTAATAGGGGGCAGGGTCCCACGTAATAGGGGGCAGGGTAGACGGCAATAGGCTCGCTATTGCCGTCTACCGGGCACATTTCCAAACTCCGAGCTGCTACTGATTTTTTTTCATTTTACGAAAAAGCTCAATAACACTTTCCGACCCGGGGATCGAACCCGAGACCTCATAATCAGCAGTCACTCACACTACCACTACACCGCAGAGGCAGTTAAATGCAAAATTTTATAATGATCGTTTCAGTAGATACGGCATGAAATCGTAGCAAACTCACCATTGCATTTATAATATTAGTAAGGATTCTGTACTTATTTAATGTAAAAAAAACACAAAACTTGCCATATAAATTATTATATTTTATTTTAGTATAAGTAAATTACATTTTAAAATATCAGTCGTCGTTTAATACGATATTTAAAATTGACTATCTCACAATAAAACAAACTCAGTACTTAAATCTAATTAACTGCATATCCTATTAATATTTTGTATTTTTTTAAAGACAACAATCGCATTAATGAATAATCCTTGTATAGCGGAGGACTTCAAAAACATACAATTTCACGGACACAAAGTACACCCAAACTCAGAACAACCACTTATGAATCACACAATGAGTTGTCCTGTGTGGGGTTCAAACCCACAACACTGGAGACGGAGGTCGGTATGTAAACCATTTGTTGTCACTGAACTGCTCAATATTAATAAATACTAACATTACTATACTTAGGCCAAGCTATAATAAAAAAAATTATTTAAAGGATTACGTAAGTATTTATTTATTTTAATATAGTATTTTTTAATTCTATTAATATTTTGTCAAATCTATCTTATAACATAATGGGCTTCGACCTATATTTAAGATATTATTTTAATATTTTTATGCATTATTATGTTATAAGCATTTGTCTGCTTAGCAATATAAATGAGCACAAAGTGCGAAAATCAAATATAATTATTTGATTAATTATTGATTTAACATTTTCGTGTTCATTTATGATTTTTACTATCCCTGCATAATGACAACAGATTTATATTAAACAAGTGTGAAAATGTGAAATCGAAAATAACAGTCACGAGCAGGATTATTTTCGATTTCACATTTTCACACTTCGTGTTTAATGTACCTATATTAGCCATATACATTATGTCAAATGCTAAAATTATAGGTATATAAAAATATCGAAACATATTTATAATTAAACAATCTTTGGTTGGATGTACTTCAATATCTGAATGATTGATGAATGATGAAGAAAGATCGTTCAAAAACTGATTCTCTTTAAGTTTGATTAGAAAACATTAAAAAGTTCGTACATTTATAAAATAAATATTATATCATTAAAAATTAAATCATACTTATTAATTAATTGACTTGTATCTAACAGGTCAGTAAAACTCTGAACGATTTAAAAAAAAAATTAAAATACTACGGCATCACAGCATTTGTTTTTACACAATATATTCATACAATTATTTTTACTTAAACAACTAGGTACTTATCTAATCACATAGATGTATAAGATAAATACATCTTCATTATGGCACTGGGTCTTTGACTTCACCACACATCACGCCTCAAATAGAAGTTACGTTTTCATTTGACATTATCACTGGTAACACATTTGGATGCACTCTCCTTTTAGTTGTCGGGAAAGATGAATCCAGTATTGATGGGATGCCGCTTAGGTGGAGAAGAATGTTTAGAATATGTATCGTCAGGAGCGATTCTCACATCTGCTATACCCGAAATATCGTAAGGGTCATAAACTTCGTTTTTCCTTGTATCTCTGTCATCGAAATTTGTAGGACCTTCATAAACAATAGCAGACGGATCACAACGATTGGGATAATACAAGTTCCGAAGTTCCACTAAATTTATAAAGCACAATATTAGCACTAGAGCTGACTTTACTTGCGACATTTTGACACGACCTTGCGTAGTGACTGGTAGTAAATAAATGAACGAAAAGGTTACGTTAGTGAGTATTAACTCGATGGCTTTGCTCGCACGTGAATGGACCTTGCCGAGTTATTCTGTAACATATATAGCGGTCGCGTTCGTGCGTGCTTTCCTCAAGCTTTCATGGTTTATGAATCATCTGAACAGAATTTAATATGATCCTTTTCTACCGCAATACCGTTAGCTGAACACAGGAAAATATTTACTTTAACAAAATGCCTATACTGCTTTCGCCAGGCTCACGAAGAAAAGTTTGACTCAAGAGGTACTGGCTTGACGTCATGATGGATGACTTGCAATGCTCTCGCCATCAAAAATGACGAAGGGGGTGTTTGCGAACTAAAGGAGGAAGCAAAGGTAAGGGGGTCCCTGTGCTCAGAAACGCTATGATGATGAATTTCCTATAAAGTAAGTCAGAAAGTTTAGAGATGAAATTACTGACATCTATTTGAGTCCATTTAACAAAGAAATGTTTTTAAATTATCTAGGTTCTGCGTTGTTAGCAGGGTAGTACCGACCAGCTCAAGCCCGACAACAACTTGGTAACCATCCCTACCACCAGTAATGTAATGGTAATTGCTTACTTCCTTTAGTCGACTCGTACGACACCCGCGAGAAATAATGGAGCCGTGACACTTATCCTTAGTCCGTCCCCTCACAGGAAATGTCAAAATACATGTATTTTAAGTACTTGACAAGATCGGCAATTTACCAGGACACATTTTTACACTTTGCTCTCTGGCTGAACTTAAAAACTGAATTAGCCAACAACAGTTGCAGTTCTTATAGATTCGACGTCCACTGCTGGACATAGGCCTCCCCAAATTGGGGGTATAGTGCCGTAATCGCCACGCTTGGCAGGTAGGTTGGCGATCGCAGTGGATGTTGTTAATACCTACTCGAGGGAGTGCTGCTGCCCACTCCTCTCGGTATTCCCTCAGTCGGCTCTTACGACTCCCATGGGTGCAGAGGGGTGGGACAATTCTAAAGCCGGCTCCAGACGGCCTAGCCAGTTATAAATTATACTATTTACAACATTGAGTTATAGGTACTACATATACATCAATGATTGACAAATACTAACGACAGCATCAGTTACGTCATTTCCTTAAGGTACACGCGTCATAGTACTTGTTAAGTTTTATGTTGTTGCGAAGTAGAGATCAAATACGTAAATATATCTAATGAATGATCTTCATTCGTAAACACAAATTTTAAAAATAGCTTTCCTCAAACAAACACGTAATAAACGTACAAATACGTCAGCAATGCATTTACTGATGCTCCCGTTACGTATCTACGCCATCAAAAGCGTGTGCGACTTTGAATAACCACACTCGATTATTTTACCGCTCGATTTATATACGTAATCAGTTAGTAACTTGATCTACTCGACACACTGGTCTAAATCGATACTATTATCACGGAGATTACATACTACTACTAATAGAACTTGTTGGTATGTATGATTTTTCGAGTATAAATGTCGATAGTTTTGTTTATGTATCAACATCCTAACTGATGAAAGTGAGTTTGTTACGGTTTCATGCTATAGAAATAAATAATTTTGTTCTGAAAAATTTATCTTTCCTGTGAGATAAGTTATTTTACCATAAAAATTATTAAGGTGCCGTGTTTCCAACCACCGAAGGAATATAACATAGTTCCAGTGGCCCGCCAATAAAGGCGGAGAGACGGCACGCGGCGGGTTTCTTTAGTAGGTGAGGGCCCCACACTACCCTGTTCGTTACCCCGAACGACGGGGTATGTGGTTAGGTAAATTTTTTCCCGCCTTAACAAAAAATAAAAGGTGCTGTGTTTCCAACCTATTACCATCCTAATACTGGGCACAGGTCTCCTCTCAGAATAAAAGAGATTTGACCATCAGATTTTCGGATTAGCAGACTCTACGAACCCAGGTTTTCTCACAATGTTCACCGAGAAAATGATAATCTCGAAAAGACGGAGTGTACTGTGTAAACGTCTCAGAATTGGGAGGTCATCACTTAGCACTGCACTAAAGTGAGTTTTTAGTCCGCAGAGACGAAGTCGATCTCAAAAGTTAGTAAATTTATAAATAGTAGTGAGTAGGTATAATATTATTATAAACAAACATAGCATCACGCCTGTATTCCCAGAAGAGGAGTAGGCAGAGGTTTATTACACACCCATGGTTCACCAGCTATGTTTCAGTCCCACGTAATAGGGGGCGAGCCTATTCGTCTACCGGGCACGTTTCTAAACTCCGGGCTGCTACGGAGAATTTTTGTTTTTACGAAAAAGCTCAATAGCACCGCCCGACCCGTAGATCGAACCCGAGACTACATGATCAGTAGTCGCTTACACTACCGCTGCACCACAGAGGCAGTTAAATTATCTATGACATATAAATTCTATTAGCTTCCAGTCTATTTCCTCGTCTTTCTGAGGTCATCAAACTATCTAACAGATCCAAATATAATTATGGCCTTAAGCGTAGTGAATAGATTTGTTTGTGATTGCCGTAGTCGGCGGCATTTTTTCATATACCACAGAATTTGTATACAATTATCTAAAATAAAATGGATTTTCAACGACATCACTATGTAGTGAGCAAAACCATGGGTAATGCGCTAGTATAAAATAAAGTAATAAGGTTTGTATTATAACATATCTTAATTATTTTTATGTAGAGGTTTTTGATATTTTAAATCAAACGAGCTAAGCTAGGGCTGTACAGCGAGGGGTGCGTGTCGGGATACCTCCGCGTTGGTGCACCCCGGGCAACGTCGGCACGCTAGTGTCGGCGGCTGAATCACGGCAGAGGACGGCTCTCCGCGTGTCCCTCTGATTAGCAGAGGGCACAGTGGATAGGCCGTACGTCCGCCGTGGAGGGTCGGCGGGGCCACAGTGGCCCCCCTGACCCTGCGGTGGGGACAGCGGGGTCACAGTGATCCCCCTGTCCCCGGAGGCGGGGCTTTCAGCCCGAGTGGTGACGGGCTCACTGCTTGCAGTGGGCCGAACGTCTGCCGTGGAGGGCCAGCGGGACCATAGTGGCTCCTCCGGCCCTGGGAGATGGAGACGGGGCTTTTAGCCCGAGGGGCGACGGGCTCACCGTTTGCTTTGCGAGCGGTGGGCACGGTCTGATGCAGACCACCGTTTGGCCCGACCCGTAATCCTGAACGGACTGGACCGGGGGTCTTCGGACCGCGGGGAAGAAAACCCCTATAAAAAATTACCCCAATCCCGTGCTCTGCCGCCCGGCCAGGGGATGCATGGCTGAGGGGAGCTCAGTCGCGAGGGTTTAAGGCACGTCGGAGGACGTAAAATTTCAAAATATGGCGAAAGTTAAGAACGAAAAGATTCCCCATGAGGGTTCCGGGTGCGACGCGCCCGGAGAATCCCTCATAGGACCGAGTAACAAGACCGGCCCTGTCAGCTCCACATATTTGGGGGAGCAACTAACGCTACGAAGAAAGGAGAGGTGGAGGAGAAGAGGACGAGGAGAAGAACTACCCGTGGTAGGAAACCTACACCTGCGGGCAGCCCAAAGGACAGCACTGGCAGCTCGGCTGTGGAAGGTGCCGATACGGAGTCGGAGGGCGGTGGCAGTGGCACTGCGATCGCAAACGCTGTCTCTGCGGGACCACCAGGGTCTCAGCGGGGTGCGTCCGGTGCGACGGTGGGGCAGCCATCGCGGCTCCTGAAGCGTTCAATCGCGCAGGAGGGCAACGCTTCGGAGTCTGAGGGCAGCTCAACGTCGATGCCCCCGCCGGCAAGGTCGGGCAGATCGGCTAAAAGAGGCTGAAGTACAAGTAAGTACGCAGGTGGTGTGCCTCGTTCCCTATCACAAGCGGACGAGGCTATAATCAGGGAATTGGGAGCGGAGCTCTCGGTGGAGGAGAGGGTGGCCCTTCTCACATCGAGGCTCCACGAGGTGCCTCCAGACGAGGATGGTCCACCTTCAGTGGATCAGATTGCCCGGAAGGTTTCCGATGCCCTGGCCATCGTTTCCACGGTGGCTAATGGGTCGCGGAGCCTTCGGGGCAACTTCGCGGAGGCCCTCAGGAAGGCCTCCGAGGTAGTAAATAGCTCGGTGGAGTCACTCCGGCATACCCTGGCGCCGGGGGGGACATCGAGGCTGGAGGCGCCCTGCCGCTGCAGGCGTCTTGAGGCGGAGGTGGTGGAGCTCCGGAAGGAGCTTGCCAGCCAGCAAGCCCAGCTCGCCAAGGCCGTGTCGGGAGCCTCTGCCTCAAAGGCAGGCGAGGGGCCTCCGGCCCCTAGTCTTCTGACGGGGGAGCAGATGCGCCAGTTCATGGATTGTGTAAACGCGGTTTATGACCTGCGCATCGACTCCCTAAGCACTAGGTTGTCGCCGGAGCCAAGGCTCCGCCCAGCATTGGCCGCGGACAAGAAGGTCGCAAAGCCTTGGGGCCCAACGCCGCTGCCCTGTCAGGGTGGCCGCGTGGCCAGCTACTCCGCGGCCGCGGCTGCAGCTGCGCCGCCCAAGGTGCCGGGCAAAGCTCCAAAGAGGAAAGTGGCGCAGAAGGGCGGGCAGCGCCACAAGGGCCAGCCCAGGCAGGAGTTCACTCCTCTCTCGCGTGCCGGCCAGCCATCGCATGCCCCAGCAACCGTGTCCCGGGATTCTCGAGTCCCACCTCCCGCGCAGTCCGGCCCTGCGCCCTCTGAACAGGGTTGGCAGACAGTGGACGGCGGGAGGAAGAAATCCCGGGGCAAGAGAAAGAAGGGGGCCACGTCCGAGGCTGCTGCCCGGGCTGCGGAACCCGCTGAGTCAAGGAGCATGCCCGGCCTCAAGAAACCGTGCAAGCTTCAGACGCCAAAAGCGGCAGCGGTGGTAATCACTATGCTGCCGGAGGCGGAAGCGGGCCTGTCGTATATGGCCATCTTAAGGAAGGCCCGGCAGGAAATCGACATCTCCGACATCGGAGTCGTTGCCGCTCGGACCCGCTAGGCCCGCTCGAATTCTCGAGTTCCCTGGGGCGGAGGGCCCTAGGATGGCCGACACGGTGGCTGAAAGGCTACAGGGTCTGTTTGGCGAGGGGAGTGGAGTCCGCGTCACCAGACGGGTAAAGTGCGCTGAACTGCGCATTTGCGGCCTGGATGACTCGGTGACGGCTGACGACGTCCAGGAGGCTATTGATCGAAAACCGGATGCTCGAATGCCGTCAGAGTGGGGTCCATTCGGACCGGTCCCGGCGGTGTAGGTACCGTCTGGGCGAGTTGCCCTGTCGCGGTGGCCAAAACCTTGGCCGACCCAGGCAGGCTCCTCGTGGGCTGGAGTTGCTGGTGCAGGTGCTGTCGGGGCATGATTGCTTCGGCAGATATCTGCACATAGTCGCAATGAGGGAAGCGACCCCGGCCTGTCACTACTGCAGCTGCGACGGGGAAACGGCGCGGCACACCCTCGAGTCGTGCCCGGCTTGGGCCGAGCAGCACCGTAAACTCGTCGCGGCAATTGGGGGGAACCTCTCGCTGCTGAGCGTCGTCAGAGCGATGCTTGGCAGCAACAGGAATTGGGCCGCGGTCACTGCCTTCTGCGAGGAGGTCTTCTCGCGGAAGGAAGCGGCGAGGCTGATCCTTCTACAGACCCGAACCGCCGCCAGCGACTGGGGCGGCGTGGACGTGAGTATTTGCGCCTCATGCCGCCCTAGCTGAGGCTGTAGGTGGATGGACCGGGGAACGTCCGCCACCCGCTAGGCCTCCCGTGACGCTCCGTATGCGGATTCGTTGCTCTGTAGAGGGTACCTGAAAGGTTAAGCCACCGGCGGACCACAGAAGTAATGTAACATAGGGTAAAAGTAGGCTATATAGTGATAATAAGGATTTAAATACATTTCTTTTACTAATCAGTTGTTATATACAATAGTTACACTGGTAGTAGGGCTAGGTACCAAGTGGGAGTACTCACTTGGTATCGGGCCCGAGCGGGTTGGTACCACCATCTCCCGTGTGACCGGCCATGAAGCACATCGTTACGTTTTGGCTGTAGCAGGAGATAGCCATTTATTCTTTCATTTCATATCGGTGAAATGAAATGGTGAGCAGCAGCTTGACAATACTTTCGGTATAGTTGAGTCCATGAGCGACGGTTACCATTTACTATCACATGGGCCGTGGCTCGTCTGCCACTACATGCAATAAAAAAAAGTTATTAATATCACAAATTGACAAAAACCTTAGGTATGTAATTCAAGCACTTTTTTAAATATAAGTCTTTTAAATCAAAAGTTATTCAATTTTAACTGACCCCTACTAAGTATATGACAATACAGTGACACTGGGGTAATATAGTGACATCTTATTGGCAATATCGTGATAATGCTATTCTGGCACCCAGTCATCATCTTCATTGCCTGAAAAATCATCCATGTTACAGTTTTCACACAAGAATTGCAGTAAAGTGCAGTCCTGGTGAAACCACTTTGTGCATACTCCATGCATTCTATCGAAATGGCACCATTCCGGAAGGCTACGTGTATACCGCATATGTCACACATTATGCTTTAAGTCGAGAGGCCTTATGATTCTGTTTGGTGATGCCCCTGCAATACACTGTTGCACTGTTGCCTACAACAAAGTGTTGCTGTTTAAAAGGCATCATTCAGTGAATAGTAGTTCTGGAACTGACGGTCCAGTAGCAACATCTACAGATGCAGTATTCGGATCATCAAAACCCTGTTGTACGCTTTGCGTTGGAATTGCAGGAAGACGTTATTGTTGCGGACTCGTTACTGAGTCTCTAGTCGAAGAATCTGTAGAATAAATATTCAGCCATTCGTTACAATTCTCAATAAGCTTCGGTATGTCTATTGTAGAGGGATCTAGATTTTCTTTACTCATGTGTGCAATTTTGAGGTGGTCCATCGAATGCCATAGTTATTAGACCCTTTATAAAGAGACTTGTGTCGTTTTTCATTTGCAATACGGCAAATTTAAGCAAGAACAACTCGGAACAAGTCATTATTTTGACGACAATCGCCCTTCATTAGTCGAGTTGCGCCTCACTGGTCCAATTCTGTAAAAAAATAGCGAAATGCGTAAGCGCCTAGTACAACACCCATTATTGGTACATAAAAGATGTTTGTACAGACAAAAACAACGTTTATTCTACTTTATTAATAAAGACATTAATTAAAAAAACTCTTAATTTTTCTATTATAAAAGACGAATATAATATGGCCAATAATATGGTGATATTTACGTACCTGTTACGCTCGAAATTTCCCATTATTATGAAATAACACATTTATTGTAACGTGGCTGGTGGCGATCTAAAGAACGGGCCTTGCTGCGTAATTACAATGACAAAAAACGCACAGCACTCTCGAGGCAATACAGAGGCTTAAAAAACGAAATTTATCACTATATTACCGATTAGCCAACCTTTAAACTAACTTTGGAACTAGGTTCCAGTAGTTCGCCAATACAGGCCGAGAGACGGCACACGGCGGGTTTATTTAGTAGGTGAGAGCCCCACACTACCTTGTTCTTTGTCTCGAACGACGGGGTGTTCGGTTAGATACATTTCTTCCCGCCTTAATAAACAAAAGGTGGTACCACGATAAAACAAACCGGTTTTATCTGCATAACAGTTGCCAGATGAGTAAACTACGATATCTTACTACACAATAGCTTTTTGACACAAAATGGTGCTCGAGAAGTAAGATATAGTTTCAAACTAAATTTGGTTGCTTGCCAATAAACGTTTTACAGTTTGAAAACAGTTTTCTACAATACTTAGTAGAAATTCAGATCAATTATGTTACGTAGATGCTAGATGTTGGAACAAAAGGCTGAGTTAGATCATTATAAGGTCTCCTTTAAATTTAACTGTTACATGTTACCATTTTTTTATCTATAGGTACTATTATAAAACTGTTATAGAGTTATGTCTGTACATTTAAGATATTTGAGAAAAAATGTCTGTATTAGGCTATATTGGCGTGTCTAAACACAAAACAATTTTTTTTAGAATTTTTGTCTGTTTGTCTGTTTATCTGTTTGTATGTTTGTTTGTTTGCGCTTCACGCAAAAACTACTATACGGATTTTGATGCAACTTTTTTTTTATTTGAAAGATCTTGATTAGACTTAAAAACTGGTATACATTTTATCCCGCTACTATATCGGGAACCTAAGATATGACCGAAAAACTAGCTTTTGGCTGCGGCGAAGCCGCGGCGCAAAGGCTAGCACTATTATAAAGCTGTACCAGAGCTATGTATGTACATTTAAGATATTTGAGAAAAAATGTCTGTATTAGGCTATATTGGCGTGTATAAACAAAAAAACTATTTTTTTAGATTTTTTGTCTGTTTGTCTGTTTGTTCGTTCGCGCATCACGCAAAACCTACTGAAAGGATTTTAATTCAACTTTATTTATTTGATAGCTCTTGATTAGGCTTAAAAACTAGTATACATTTTATTCCGCTGCTATATCGGGAACCTGACATATAACCTAAAACTAGCTTTAATTAAAGGCTAGTATATCACAGTCTCATTTCAGAATCAGTAGCGTGGCGAGATCGCTGGTGAACCTGCCACTGGAACTGGAAATGCTGGTGGTGTTTAGGTGAGTGTGAAAGCAGTTAAGACTGATTGTAGAATTATTAGAACTTACCAGCAAGTCTGTAACACCCCAATTCGATATCACGTTTTCGGATCTTGATACTATTCTATAGCGATTGTCTCCTTTTATTATACTTTAATTATCGTATAACACACGCACACACACACGAGGTACGAAATTGTCTTTAAATATGTTAAATAATTAGGAAAAATGATGCGCGGCACGCTCGAGCCCAACATACGATTCACAATGTAGGGTATTTATTAAAACGGTTAATGAATTAGGAATGCGACGCATCGCGTTCCCGTACCTACTATGTAGGCTTTGGTACCAATTCGATTTTTATAGTTTCTAAGTAATCGATTTGTTTTAGATTTAATATTCCTCTCAATGGCAGAGTGCTCGCGCTTATCATCGCACTTAGCCTGATTCTTCGACGCGCAATCCAAGCGTCATTAGAGAAATAGAACATATATAGCCTAATGATGACGATACAAGTAGGAATTTAAGTTAGGTCTTTCGGACTGACGGTCTCCATCGTGATCCCTGGGGTCGCCCTTACCGTGCGGCGCTGAATAAGCTCCGCGCTTACCCAGGGAGGTGGCCAGGTGGCAGGGCGACGCCTGTCGAGCTGCCATGGCCAGGTGGAGGGCGTGGTTGGAGGCGCCCCGGGCCGATCTTTGGACCGTAGGGGCGCTCCAGCCGGTGCTGGAGGAGTGGGCGAGGCGACGGCACGGAGTCCTTACCTTCCGACTGGTGCAAGTGCTGTCGAGGCACGGTTGCTTCGGCAGATATCTGCACATAGTCGCAAGGAGGGAAGCGACTCCGGGCTGTCACCACTGCAGCTGTGCCGAGGACACGGCGCGGCACACGCTTGAGTTGTGCCCGGCTTGGGCCGAGCAGCGCCGTGAACTCATCACGGAAATAGGGGGGGGCCTCTCGCTGCCGAGCGTTGTCAGACCGATGCTTGGTAGCGACAGGAGTTGGGCCGCGGTCGCTGCCTTCTGCGAAGAGGTTATCTCGCGGAAGGAAGCGGCGGCGAGGGCCAGGGAGGAGGATTCTTCCGCTGACCGGGGCGGCACAGGTGCAGGTACTTGCACCTCATGCCGCCCTAGCTGAGGCTGCGGGAGGATGGACCGGGGAACGTCCGCCACCCGCAAGGCCTCCCGTGAAGGTGCGGCGCTCCGTGTGCGGATGCGTCGCTCAGTAGAGGGTACCCAAAAGGGTAAGCTGCCGGCGGACCACCGAAGGAATGTAACACAGTTCCAGTGGCTCCCCAATAAAGGCGAAGAGATGGCACACGGCGGGTTTCTTTAGTGGGTGCAGGCCCCACACTACCCTGTTCGTTGCCCCGAACGACGGGGTGTGCGGTAAGGTACATTTTTCCCGCCTTAACAAAATAAAAAAGGTCTTTCAGACTAAAACAGTAAGTCAGTTTTCTAGAGATAGTTTCATTCGTTCTCTGTCTGTCTTTCTTCTTCTTTGTCTCTCTGTCTGGCTGTTTCTTCCGGCTAATCTCCGGAACGGTCCCCCGATTTGGACGTTCACTAGTAGATAGCTGTTTTTACAAGAAGTAACTAAAGCTACTTTTATTTTTAAACATAATAAGGGTTCTGCGCAAGAAATGTAAAACCCATAAAACTGTGAATGGATATATATACCATCTCCAGAGCGGCTGGTCCAATTAGAACGGGAGTTTTACTTGCAGATAGCTGTTGTTATAAGGAGTGACTTAGGCTACCTTTATTTTGTAATAATAATTACAAAATAAAAGTGTGTCGCATCGCGTGGTCCCCCCACGTAAAAAAAAATCCTCGCGGTCGAAGTCGTGGGTAAAAGTTAGTAAATAATAATAATATTATTCTAACATTTGGTAGCTCAGCTGTTAAGTAACTCGTGGAAGCTTAGCTATTATAACATAATTTGTGAAGTTTAAATCATACTTGTGTCCGAGTGTACTTTCTCATTTGCAAAATTTATGTAGATCAGGGTTATTAAAAATAATTTGTTAGATATATTTAATTTTACTAAAATTGGCGCGATTGAAATAATTGTCCTTGTATATGTACGACAAAAACAAATTATGAGATAAATATATACTCTTCGGCCAAAAATTTAATTGCAAGTTATAATATCAAGTAATTATTTAATTGATTCTAAATAATAGCTTGGCTTATGTTTTTATAGTAGTTACTTATTGTTGTTATAGTCGTTTTCCTCAAGTCTATATGACTTGAACAACGAAATAATGATTTACAAAACGCAAACTTATTGTAATACTAGCTGCTACCGGCACCTACGCCCGCGTGGAATTTAGTTATTCTTTTATCCTCATTATTTTTTCAAAATAAATGTAGTGATCCTCGTCCCGTGAGTCCCCTCCAAATCGGTCCAGCCGTTTGGGAGATAAGCCGTGGTTGTATATTAGACGTATATACTTTATCTATTAGAATCATGAAGCACATCCGTGTTTTCGTTGTAGCAGGAGATAGCCATTAATTCTTTCCTTTCATGTATGTAGGTACATCTGTAAAATGATATGGTGAGCAGCGGCTTGACAATACTCTCGGTATAGTTGATGAGCATGAGCGACGGTTACCATCAGGTGGGCCGTGACAATATATAGCAGCTTGTAAATTCTGCCAACGCGCACTGAGCCAGAGTGGTGAACAATGGCCTCCATTTCTCTTACTCTTACAGAAAAGAGTGATCGTTAGTGTAACAAATGAAGGTATGTGCCTAAAGAAGGACATATTATACGGCCTGCGTCAAAGATATACCTTCACCTGTGTTAAAAGTTCATGTTCCAGTAAAGCAATAAAGTCGCTTAACCGTGAATCGTATACAAAGGAAGAAGTTCCATCCCATCAACTATCTAAGAAATTGGTTTGCTAAAGTGATAAAAATAATGGTTTCGGTCGAATAAATACTACTGTCATCAAAAAGGTATCTCTTTTGATGTCTTGCGACAACAATTTTGATGATTTGTTATTATTTTGGCTCTTCATGATTTGTAATTACTCAAATGTTTTCATTTATAAAATATTTCACTTATAAATTACGGTACTCAAAACTTGATTATTTCATAGGTAGAAAAAGCAGAGCTTTGTTAATTTTGAGTGTGAATGAGCATGCGGGGGCCATCCCAACCGAGTAAGACCCCTCAAAGAAAATCGGCTTGAAGTAACTTTGGTTCGGTGAGTGAGAGCGCTGGGCGATCCAACTCCCTCCTCAAGCTTTCTATCATACATTTTATTCATCTTTAATCTTCATAGCCCCTTGAATTTATCATCCTTCCCCTCCACAATTTATCCTTATTCCTGGACTTGGCAGCATGCAGGACTGATGTACCTGGTGTTGCTAGCCTCTATAGACTACAGTAACTACCTACCATCAGAGAGGCCGAGGTTTGTTTGTCTCCTTGTATTTAGGTACATTTTGGGCACGTTACTAAAACCCATAATATTCGTCAACCTGGGGCACGGGCCAGCCGGGGCCGTGAAGGGGGGGAGTGAAGTGATTAAAGTACCCTTACTTTAATCAAATCGTTGAGTTATACAACTTTAAGATAGTGAAGTGATTAAAGTACCCTTACTTTAATCACTTCACTATCTTAAAGTTGTATAACTCAACGATTTTACACTATAGTTTCGTTTTAACCACAGAAAAAATATACCTAAGTTTCTTTAAACCAAAACTTTCAAGATAGCGCTCATAAGAATGCCAACTTTCCATATATAAAACCGGTACCCATGGTGTTGGTCTCCATGACACTAGTTTTAATTTATTCTATGACGTCATGTCATTCAATGCTGATCGTAATATATGCCTGCATATATAGGTATATGAAATTTAACAGCAGTGTGGTGATAAAGTTAATAGTGTTACCTATTTATCCAAGTTTTATGATTTGATAAGAAATGTTTGTATAGGTATATCATAGTACTAATTTTGATCAGACTTATTAGTAATTAGTCATTTTCGAAGTTATTTTCTTTGCTCACTTAGTTGACTTTTACAATTTCCGTGAGGGCATTGCGGTGATGGCACTATTACTTACACAAGAATCAAGACAAAGAGCAAAGTAAAAGCTGACATTGATTATAAAGTACTGTATTCTTTCCGCGACTTTGCTTACCTCTATGCAAATAGCTCTCCCACGGGAATTTTCCAGCTTTCAGGGATAAAAAGTAGCAGTACCTATGTGTTTTGGGCTCCAGATAATATGTATGCAAAATTTTAAACAAACATAGCATCACGCCTTTATTCTCCGAAAGGGTAGGCAGATGTGTATTACACATTCACGGGTGCTATGTTTAAGTCCCACGTAATAGGGGGCGAGCCTATTGCCGTCTGCCGGCCACATTTCCAAACTCTGGGCTGCTACTGATAATTTTTCCTTTTACGAAAAAGCTCAATAACACTGTCCAACCCGGAGATCGAACCTGAGACCTCATGATCAGCAGTCGCTCACACTACCACTGCACCCCAGAGGCAGTTAAATCCAAAATTTTGTAATGATCGTTTCAGTAGATACGGCATGAAATCGTAGCAAACAAGCAAACTCACTTTTGCATTAATAATATTAGTAAGGATTCTGTATTTATATAATGTAAATAAACTCAAAGCTTGCCATATAAATTATTATATTTTATTTTAGTATAAGTAAATTACATTTTAAAATATCAGTCGTCGTTTAATACAATATTTAAAATTGACTATCTTACAATAAAACAAACTCAGTACTTAAATCTAATTTATTGCATATCCTATTCATATTTTGTATTTTTTAAAGACAACAATCTGCATTAAGGAATAATCCTTATATGGCGTAAGACTTCAAAAACATACAATTTCACGGACACAAAGAACGCTCCCACTCAGAACAACAACTGATGAATCACACAAAGAGATGTCGTGTGTGGAATTCGAATCCACAACACTGGAGAGGTCAGTATCTAAACCATACAGCCCTTTGCGCAGGCATATTTTCTTGTCAATGAACTGCTCAATATTCATAAATACTGAACATTACTATACTTAGGCAAAGTTGCAACAAAAAAAAATATTTACTATAGGTATCTAAAGGATTACATAAGTATTTATTTATATAATTATTTAAATACAGTATTTATTAATTCTATTAATATTTCGTCAAATCTATCTTATAACATAATGAGCTTTATCAAATATTTAAGATATTAATTTGATATTTTTATACATATTATGTTATAAACATTTGTCTGCTTAGCTATATAAATGAACGCAGTGCGAAAATAAAATATAAATATTTTTGATTTAACATGTTTGTGTTCATTTAAGATTTTTTACTAGCCCTACATAATGGCAACAGATTTATAATTAAACAATCTTTGGTTCGATGTACTTCAATAAATGAATGATTGATTTAATGATGAACGAAGAACGTTCAAAAACTGATGATAGCGTCACTTCTTTTTAAGTTTAATTACAAAACATTAAAAAGTTCGTAAATTTATAAAATAAATATTATATCATTAAAAATAAATCACACTTATTAATTAATTGACTTGTATCTAACAAGTTAATAAATCTTTGAAATATTTGTAAAAACATATTTTAAAATACTACGGCATCACAGCATTTGTTTTTACACAATATATTCACACAATTATTTTTACTTAAACAACTAGGTACTTATCTAATCACATAGATGTATAATATAAATACATCTTCATTATGGCACTGGAACTTTGACTTCACCACACATCACGCCTCAAAAAGAAGTTATGTTTTCATTTGACATTATCACTGGTAATACATTTGGATGCACTCTTCTTTTAGTTGACGGGAAAGATGAATCCAGTATTGATGGGATGCCGCTTAGGTGGAGAAGAATGCTTAGAACCTGTATCGTCAGGAGCGATTCTCACATCTGCTATACCCGAAATATCGTAGGGGTCATAAACTTCGTTTTTCCTTGTATCTCTGTCATCGAAATTTGTAGGACCTTCGAAAACAATAGCAGACGGATCACAACGATTGGGATAATATAAGTTCCGAAGTTCCACTAAATTTATGAAGCACAATATTAGCACTAGCGCTGACTTTACTTGCGACATTTTGACACGACCTTGCGTAGTGACTGGTAGTAAATAAATGAACGAAAAGGTTACGTTAGTGAGTATTAACTCGTTGGCTTTGCTCGCACGTGAATGGACATTGTTGAGTTATTCTGTAACATATATAGCAGTCGCATTCGTGCGTGCTTTCCTCAAGCTTTCATGGTTTATGAATCATCTGAATAGAATTTAATATGATTCTATTCTACCGCAATACTGAAAACAGGAAAATATTTACTTTAACAATGCATCCTTGAGAAATAAACATTTTTTTTTTGTTGATACCTTATCGTACCCACACACTCCTTGGACTTGTTGAAATTATAATTAATATCAAAAGTATATTTATCAAAAATATTGCGGCATTGGGGAACGTCGTCAGATAACTTGCATGATTGCCTGAGCTATTTTTTCGATAGCTTGCCTTGCCTATCCGTTTGACAGTTGCCTTAAAAGGGGCATATGCTCAACAGTGGTATTCCACTGTAATATAGAATTATTATAGATTGTATTGTTACATCTAAGTAGCTGTGTCTGTAACAGGTTGAAATAAAAATTTTAAATTCAAAAAAATTCAGCCTCCTATGAGGAAACGGTTCCTTGGAGTTGCAGAATTACTACCATTCATGGTTAAGTCCCACAGACCGGTATTAAAATTGTATATATATAACCTCAATACTTAATGTGTTTGCCTTTAACACTCATAAAAACATATAGGTAAGTAACTAAGAATATGTTTCGTTTAACAAATACTATGTGAAGATGTTTTTGAATGCTTTTTCGCAACAATGTTTTTTGAACAATTTCATCATAATTATTATGTTTAATTATTAAAGACTTGGACGTGTCTTGCTTTGATATTTTTTTGAAGTATGAATTACTGTTAGAAAAAAATGCAACTTAACTTATTTTTTATTTTTGCAAGAGGGTCGCTTGTATTAGTACGGCCACGAAAACAAATGTCTGGTAATACCACTTCCGATAGGGCGCAGGCTAAAAGGGTAGAACCCGAGAGGTTCTGGCTCGATGCCGAGCTAATAGGCTCAGCACTCGGAGTAACGAAGAAAATGCAAAATTGTGAAATAAGGGTCGTGAAGTGGCCCCAGGCCTCTGAGGCAGTGACTTAAGAAATACCTAGTCAGAAGAAATGTTGGGAAGATGATTTATTTTTAAGTGTTAACCTTCTTGAAAGCTTTTTTGTGAATAGTCCATAAAAGCCTCCCATATATCCTGAGTAGGCTAAGATGATAATATTATATTTTGGGATCCTTAAGATGAGTCCAAACTACACTTGGCTTATGATATTACTGTTGTATTTTAAAATAACTAAACAAAGTCCGGTAGTGGTTACTATAACAAATACCATTATGTATGATGTGATGGTTAATTCCTCATTATCGTAAAACGATCATAAAGTTTGTAACAAACCTCATAACATGCAGTAATTTCGAATAAAAAGTCTACAAATTATAATACTCATGTAATGAGTCTAAGTACCCTTCATAATAATGATTTTTATTTCGAAAAACCATGTTCAGGGTAAGTTGCATCACCAGTGAAGTAATGGCCAGTACAGACGGAGATACGGCACACGAAGGGTTTATTTAGTGAGTAAGAGGCCTAGACTACTCTGTTCGTTGCCCTGAACGACGGGGTATGGGGCTAGGTACATTTATTTCGCCCTTACAAAAAAAAGGCTAAGTCAAAAGGCTAAGTTGCATCAGAAAACTGGCAATTAGTTTTCTTGTGACCAATCAAACTATTTTATAGAGCTAAGGATACAAAGCACGTATAGGTACATCCATTAGAAATGTTAATCATGTCATCAATAAATAGTACAGGGAAGTCGAAGAGTACCAAATTGTAATACAACATAGAGTATATCTGTTGTGTCAATGTTGTGTAAGTATGAAATAAGAAAAGCGTTTGACGTATAATTAACTGACGCAAATTGGATAACTTTATTCATTTTACCGTTAGTCTGAATGATTACGCATCAGCTTTAACTTGGATATTAAGGATATTTTTTAAATATTCTGTATATTTATTCATGCGTACGTTATTATAATAGATATAAAAGATGATTCGAAACTATGAACGACGTCATCGCATCCGTCACAAACGCTTTAACAACTAACTTCTGTCCGTGTGGTGACGGATTAAGAATGCAAGTGTCACCACCCCATTCTTTCCCACGGGTGTCGTATGAGGCGACTAAGGGAAGTAAGCAATTATCTCCCATTGCATTACTGGTATTCGTATCGGGTCCGAACGGGTTGGTACCACCATCTCCCGTGTGACCGGCCATGAAGCACATCGGTGTGTTATGGCTGTAGCAGGATATAGCTGTTTATTATTTAATTTCAAATCTGTGAGATGAAAAGGTGAGCAGCGGCTTGACAATACTCTCGGTAAAGTTTAGTCCATAAGCGACGATTACCATTTACCATCGGGTGGGCCGTAGTGCTCGTCTGCTACCTTACGCTATGAATAAAATAAATAAAGATTTGACTAATATGTAAACAAATTAAAATATTATACGTATATAATGGTATGAGTATTAAATACTGCGTACCAAAACTTAATAAAATTATAAATTATAATTATTATTAAAAGGTTAATTTATCAAAAGGTTTCATTTCTCATTGCCACATAACGAGCTCCAGTTTATCGTGTTACCTACTCTACATTAACGATTAATCTAATAATTAATCTGGTTCTAATACGATAATTAAACGCAAATTATAATGACTAACCGGGTTATTCAGGTGAATTTTTGAACATCAACATTTAATTACCTTGTTACCACAATGTGTTAGATTTTGCTCATCATAACATTGTTAATAAAGAAAACAAATATGTTTTTTTTTATTGGATGTGCTAAATTTTAATGTGTATTTATTTAAGTAGCACTTATATATTGCGTATCTTTTGTTATGTTTTATTAAGCTCAATAACAATTCAAACTCTATAAATTTCAACATTCTTTACTACCCGGTATTCCCCGAAAGGGTAAGCAAAGGTGTATTACACGTCCACGGTTCACCAGCTATGTTTAGTCCCACGTAATAGGGGGCGAGCCTATTGCCGTTTACCGGGGACACTTCTAAACTCCGGGCTGCTACTGAGTTTTTTTCTTTTTACAAAAAAGCTCAATAACATAGCTCGACCCAGGGATTGAACCCGAGACCTCATGATCATCAGTCGCACACACTACCGCTGCACCACCGAGGCAGTTACTTTAAATTAGAAGTTAGAAAAAATGAATCTACGACTTCTGGAAATATATTTCTTTAACCACTAAACTAACGTAGGTATTCTTGAAAGTGGTCCATATGGTGACGGACTAAGATTACAGGTGTTACCATCCTTTCCCGCGGGATACCCGCGGGAAGTATACAAGGCGACTAAGGGAAGTAAGCAATTATCATCCATTGTATTACTGGTGGTAGGGCTGGGTACCAAGTGAGTGTACTCTTGAAAGTATTCAATTACATCATACCCTCATACTCTTAGTATAGGACTATACCAATCCAGTAAACCATGGTAAAATGCAGTAGTAGTCTAGTGGTAAAACCAAGGACTGCAATAAAAGTGTATTAAGTTCAATCCTCAGTCCAAGGTCGTGATATATATCTTTGACTTATCGAGTTTTTTTTTAAACATCACCCTGCTCTATGTAATAATCCTTATATTGCGGGGGACTTTACAAACATACATTTTCACGGACATAAAGTACACCCAGAATCAGAACAGCATATGCGGATCACACAAAGAGTTGTCCTGTGTGGGAGTCGAACCCACAGCACTCGGGCGGGAGGCTGGTATCTAAACCACTCCAATATCTGTGAAAAAAAAATTAACTAATCTGTATGTATATTGATTGAGAAAGCAAGGACGTATGCAAGAATACAGTATCTTTGTACTCTGTTCGCTCTGCCTACCTCGCAACGGATATAAATAAGTGTGTGTATTTCCTTACAAATTATCACTGCTCGGTGAAGGAAAATATCATGAGGAAACCGATATGGTCTTTTTCTACTCTCACAAGTAATTTGTCCTAATAAATGACGTGTACACACACCACAAAAGAATGCCGTAACGCTCGATTTTCGAGCCATTTGATACTAGTTTTAATTATATGTTTTTTAGTATCAAGCCCGACATTACTCGTAGTTTCAAATTTTAGCTTCACAAGTCACAGTGAATTAGCAGTCCCCTGTGACCCAGGACTTATATGATTCACGGTGGCCAATATTGCCGTTATGGCAAAAAGATATCATCAATGTATCAATATTACAGACAAAACAACATAGGCTTTGGGCCGTGTGGTGACGGACTAAGAATACAAGTGTCACCATTCCATTTCTTCCCACTGGTGTCGTTCGAGGCGACTAAGGGAAGTAAGCAATTGTCACCTTTTGCATTACTGGTGGAAGGGCTGGGTGACATCTAGGTATTTAGATTAAGAGTTGGCTAACTTTTAACAGATTCCAAGCCCATCTATTCTTGTAAATAGCTGAGTGATTAAAAATAAAACAAGAACTCACTCATAACAAAGAAATCTGTATCCGTCTGATATTGAACTTAAGCACATGACCTTCAGCGATTAAGATTATTATTTAACTTGTAATATCGGCGTCGAAGAAGAATGAATCATAGCATTTACGGATATACAATAAAGGGTATAACTTTTTGATTGTTCGGTCTAAGACTATACTTGGGAATTAATTAACCTTATGTACCTACATAAAATGATCACCGTATTGAGTGAAAGTACTATGTACCCACTTCAGACACACACACGTATCCTTACCATACTTACTATGCTATGCTGCTTTATCATTAACTAGCATTTGCCCGCTGTTCCGCGAAAACTTATTTTTAGGTAATATCTCAGATTTCCGATATAGTAGTGGGATAAAACGTAAACATATGTACCCGTAAGTCGAATCAATAGCTATAAAACTAAAAAGGTTTTATCAATATCCATTCAGTCGTTTTTGCGTAATTTGTAAAAAAACAAAAAGACAATAATAAAAAAATGTTTTGACTGCGATGGCTTAGCGGTCTAGAGCACTTCCATGGATTAGAAAGGACGCAGGTTCTAATCCCGCTCACAGTAAAGCTCTCTTTTTCCACTTTCCCAAATGCTAAATTTAACTGCCTCTGTGGTGTAGCGGTAGTGTATGCGACAGCTAATCATGAGGTCTCGGGTTCGATCCCCGGGTCGGGCAAAGCTATTGAGCTTTTTCCTAAAAAAGAAAAATTCTCAGTAGCAGCCCGGAGTTTGGAAATGTGCCCGGTAGATGTCAATAGGCTCGCCCCCTATTACGTGGGACTTAAACATAGCTGGCGATTCGTGGGTGTGTAATACACTTCTGCCTACCCCTTCGGGGAATACAGGAGTGATGCTATGTTTGTGTTTTTTTTTGTCTAAATTTTGTATAAAACATTCCACACAAATATCAATTTTGCTTCATACGTACAAGCTTGTTTGCTTCGTTAAATGTCTACAAATATTGTAATAGAATTCCGAGACGTAACAAAAACGTAATTGTTGTGTAAAAAACTGTATGTAGTGAAGCATATAAAAATATCATGAGAATACTCATCATAGCTTACGAATACAGCGAGTATTTGAAATAAAGGTCACGGTCAACTGCACTTATATAACAAGGAGCAAGGACTGTAGAACCGAAATTAAATGACAGTATTACTTAATTACTTATATCACGCCAACTCCCTTGTAGGGTATGCAGAGGGAACAGAATGCCAAAAGGCTCTATTCCTGCATACATCTCTCGCTTCTTCAACATTCATAATTCTCTCCATACACGCTCGCCGGTTTCGGAGACTCCCGACTTCACCTTCCTTCATTACATGCCCGATTTGGTCTAGGGAGGTGAGTCTCGGTCTCCTCCTGTACCTACATCCTTCCACTTTCGCATTGTATATCTTTTTCCCTTTGTCCGCGGCTCCGCCGCAGCCAAATGCTAGTTGTTAGGTTATACCCGATTCCTGGTATAGTAGTGTGATAACATGTATACCAGTATAATACTTTCTGATATTTACGCGAACTTCTTAATTAGACTTAAAAACTGGTATACATTTTATCTCGCTACTATATCGGGAACCTGAGATATAACCGAAAAACTAGAAATTATTTAAACTAGATTTTTTTTACAATTTATTTATAAGAACTACTGGATGGACTTTTTATTTGAAAGGCCTTGATTTGACTTAAAAACTGGTAGACATTTTATCCCGCTACTATATCGGGCACCTGAGATATAGGTAACCGAAAAACTAGCTTTTGGCTGCAGCGTAGCCACTGGCGAAGGCTAGTATCAAATAAAAATATTCATCAAATCAATTCAATAGTTTGTACGTTATATCCGAACAAACAAACAGACAATTAGTGTGTGTTCAGAGACGCCAAAATAGCCTAATAAGTACATTAATTTTGCTCAATTATCTTATACGTACAGGCATAGCTATGTAAAAGCTTTAAAAATAATCTAGATAGATAGTAAAATGAATCATTTTTGTTTTAAACTGCACTGTAATGAGGAATATACCTTGTATCTCAGGGGACTTTACAATTTCACGGACACAAAGTAAACCTAGACTCAGAACAACCATTCGTGGATCACACAAAGAATTGTCCTGTGTGGGAATCGAACTCACAAAACTCGGATGGGAGGCCCGTATCTAAACCACTCCGCCGTCTGAGCAGGCTTTAGTTAAGTACCTCTCGTTTATCCAAGTTACACAAACCAACCACCATGTGTAAGCTTGAGGTCCGGGACACAATGGTTTCCATCCATCCATCCATCAGCCTTTTGACGTCCACTGCTGCATAGGCCTCCCCAAGACAACGCCATAACATGTGTTTCGCTCATATGGGGGATAGTGCCGTAATCGCCCCGCTTGGCGGGCGGGTTAGCGATCGCAGTGGATGTTGTTAATACTCAAGGGAATGCTGCTGCCCACTCCCCCGGTATTCCCTCAGTCAGCTCTTACGACTCCCATGGGTGGAGAGGGGTGGGACAATTCTAAAGCCGGCCCCACACGGAAAACACACAATGGTTTAATAAAAAAAATGTTAATACCGATTCTCGTTGGCCTATTGATGCCATTCAAGGTTGCAACTCCAACTCCTCCAACCTACATGTTACGCGTAGACCTGGTATCTAAACGATATTTTTTTTCTTATTCTAATAAACATTTTGATAATTTATCTTCAATTGTAATCTTTGACGAATTAAATTTGAATAATTTCTCAATAGTAAATAATCTCTTAGATCAGGTTAGCAAATTATACTTTTGGTAGGAGAGTGTCATTTTCAATACAGAGTCGTCAAATACTTAAGAGCTCTATACTTCAAATATGACATGTGTCAAGTTAATATAAAGTGGTTTAAGACTATCAGTGTGTTTGACAAATTAAGTGACTAGAGATGATATTGCTCTTTTGCAAGTCGACCTTTGCATTTATAGCATTATTTAAAACAAAAATGTTTATTCTTTATGCTCTCCTTATTATCCTTCCTGTCTACCTCATATCCGTTTTCTTGGAGATAGCGACGTGCGAGTGATGGCTCCGGTATTGATAGCGTCTATAGGCTACGGTAACCGCTAACCATTAGATGGGCCGTATGCTTGTCTGGCACCCGCATAGTATAACTGAAGCTTACCTATTTACGTAGATACGCCTATATTATGATGATGAGCTGCCAGTATCACTCGTATTTGTTTTTAAAATCATTTTTGTTTATTGTGCTTTCAGACAGTCATTATATTATGATATTTTTAAATATTTTTTTTTAGCATTTTACATGCTTAGCCATATAAATTAAAGCAAAGTGTGAAAATATGAAATCGGAAATAACAGTCACGATGGCTGAATTGGCAAAGCATCTGGACGGTATCCAGGAGATGCAGGTTCAAATCCTGCTCGTGATTGTTATTTTCGATTTCACATTTTCACACTTTGTGTTAAGTCATTATATTATTTAGGTTCCACAAACCATCACTACAAAGTTCCGTACAAAAGTTTGGCAGTTTAACTTAAGAAACTATTTGAACACAAAACTGAATCTATTTCAAAAATTGTATTATAACGGACTGGTAAATTAAACAAACATTTATTACGCGACAGTGGAGTTATGATGGTGGTACCAGTAGATAACTATTTTAGGTTTCTAAAACAATTCTTGAAATTTCACTGATTGTAGGATATCAAGTACCGCACTGTGATTCAAAGTCGGGTGAGTGGGTTCTATCAATTACTCGCAACCAGAACCCCTCAAGTATTTACCGTAAAATCCAGCAACTTTGTTTTTGGATATTCAATTGTTTATGTAGTATTTATTGTATTTGTTTATGTAGTGTACAGCATTACACCTGTAATATTAAATATCGTATCGTGGCGTAGTCGGTAGTGTAACCGACTTCCGTGCACGAGGTCGTGGGTTCGATTCCCGCTCAGGACAATAATTTGTGTGATGAACACAGATATTTGTACCACGTCTGGGTGTTTCCTATCTATTATATGTATGTATTTACAAAAAAAGAGTAATCTATACTATTATAAAACTGTAATAGAGCTGTGTCTGTACATTTAAGATATTTGAGAAAAAATGACTGTAATAGACTATATAGGCGTGTCTAAACGCAAAACAATTTTTTTTAGATTTTTATCTGTTTGTCTGTTTATTTGTTCGTGCATCACGCAAAAACTACTGAACGGATTTCGATGCAACTTTTTTATTTGATAGATCTCAATTAGGCTTAAAAACTGGTATACATTTTATCCCGCTACTATATCGGGAACCAGAGATATTACAAAAAAAATAATTTTCAAGTTATCGTTGTAAGATGTTTTGCTGTACCTACCTAGGTATTGGTACTTATAATAAAACAAACTTTTCTTATAAGCAATACGAAAGTCTTACTTAGTTAGGTTATTATTCAAAATACGTACTTAACTTTAAACACAAAGTGAAAAATGTGAAATCGAAAATAACAGTCAGGAGCAGGATTTATTTTCGATTTCACATTTTTCACTTTGTGTTTATTGTATAGTGCTAAGTATGTGAAATGCTAAAAATATATATAAAAATATCTAAATAATACGTACTTAAAATAGAGGTTCAATAAAAAAAAGAACAAACTGCCCTAAAATCACGTTAATTCCCCAAGTAGTAACATTGTATTTCATTTAGATTAGATTTACATAAATAACGTAGCCTATTTTGTTCAACATTATCAAGTTCCCGATTACAGAAACCGGATAAAACGAATACCAGTTTTTAAGTCTAAAGCTATCGAAAAAGAAATGTGCTATTAAAATTGGTTCAGCGAGTTTGGACACCTCTAAATAGTATTATATAGGAGTTGTTCCTATTTTTTTATTGCTTATGGTGTCGGACGAGCTACAGCCCAAATGATGGTAAGTGGTAACGGCTGCTCATGGACTCAACTTACTGTCAAGCTACTGCTACCATTTAATTTTACTTACTTACTTATCATCACGCCATTTCCCTTGCGGGGTAGGCAGAGAGAACAGAGTGGCAAGAGGTTCTATTCTTGCATACATCTCTCGCTTCCTCAACATTCATAACTCTCTTCATAAACGCTCGCCGGTTTCGGAGACTCCTGACTCCACCTTCCTTCAATACATGACCGATTTGGTCTAGGTAGGTGAGTCTCGGTCTCCCCCTGTACCTACATCCTTCCACTTTCGCATTGTATATCTTCTTAACCAGTCACTCGTCCGGCATTATTTCCACATGTCCGAACCATCGGAGCATTCCCTTTCGCATCTTTACACCAATACTCTCTTTCATACCTACTCGCTCTCTTACGTCATCGTTACGAATGCGGTCAACCAGCCTCACTCCACAGATTTTCAGCAGAGATCGCATTTCGACCGCATTGATTTTACTCTCATGCTCCTTTTTGCATACCCAACTCTCGCTTCCATACAATAACGTTGGGACAAGCACTGCGTTGTGTATTGCGACACGTGCCTTCTGGCTGAGGTGATGACTGCTGAGAAGTTGTCCCAATGCTCCGTTCACTCTATATCCCGCATTCATTCTTCTCTCTACATCAGTGGTGTACCTTCCATCCCGACTGAATCCACATCTAAGATATACAAATTCATCCACTTGTTCTAGCACACCATTTCCTATTGCTACTCTAACATCTGTTCTGGCTTCTTCTCTTTCAAAAACCATTATTTTGGTTTTGCTCACATTCACACGTAGGCCCCTTTTCTTACAATCTTCTGCCATTACGTCGACTAGGGTTTGCAGGTCAGCCGCGGACTGCGCTAATAAAACCGCATCGTCTGCATATAGCAGAGACCTAACCACTGAGTCGCCCATCTGAACTCCCACATTCATTTCATTTAACCTTTGTAGACATTTATCCAGATATATGATAAACAGTCTGGCTGATAGAACGCAGTCCTGTTTAACGCCGATATTGACGTCAAAACAGGGTGACATTCCATCATCCAGCCGCACACAAGCTCTGAAATAACAAAATAATAAAATATATAACTTAGGGCTGCTTCATGGCCGTTCAAAAGGGAGAAGGTGGTACCAACCCGCTCGGGCCCGATAACAAGTGAGTACATCCAAACCTACCACCAGTAATGCAATGTGTGATAATTGCTAACTGCCCTCATAGGTCTCGCACGACATCCACGGAAGAGAATGGGTGGATTGGTCCGTCACCACACAGGTTAAAAATGTACAGCCTCCGAAAAACCTTATATCTAAAATGTACTTATATACACAGCTCTGTTACAGATATCTTCTATTACATAATTGAAGTGTCTATTGGTAATGTCTAAATAACAGGTATTACTAAATGTATATACGCTACCTATAACAAAATACCAATGTTTAAAGTTTTTGTCTGTCTATGTGACTGTTTGTTCCGGCTAATCTCTGGAACAGCTGGACCGATTTGGACGGGACTTTCACTAGCAGATAGCTGTTGTTACAGCGCGTAACTCAGTGTACTTTTATTTTGGAAAAATAATTACGGTTCCGTGAAAAAAAGCATGAAATCGTGAGGTAATAAAATCTCCTGAATGGCTAGACTGATTTGAACGGGACTTTCACTAGCAGATAGCTTGCGCGTTGTTATAAGGAGTAACTTAGGTTTTTTTTATTGCATTTAGTGCTACGGCCCGTTTGCTGGTAAATGGTAACCGATGCTCATAGTCTCAACTATACCGACAGTATTGTCAAGCCGCTGCTCACCATTTCATTTCACAGATATGAAATGAAAGAATAAACAGCTCCCGCTACAGCCAAAACGTTACGATGTGTTTAATGGCCGGTCACACGGGAGGTGGTGGTACCAACCTGCTCAGGCCTGATACCAAGTGAGTGCTCCCACTTGGTACCCACCTACCACCAGTCATGCAATGGATGATAATTGCTTACTTCCCTTAGTCGCCACGCGTGTGCGCATGTCGTATGCGACACCCGTGGGAAAGAATGGGGTGGTGACACTTGTATTCTTAGTCCTTCACCACACGGGCATTACTTTAATTTAGGAAAAAGTAATTAGGGTTCCGCGCCACAAAACAAAAACGTCGTGGCGTAGTCGGTAGTGTAACCGACTTCCGTGCACGAGGTCGTGGGTTCGATTCCCACTCAGGACAATTATTTTTGTAATAAACACAGATATTTTTACTGCATCTGGGTGTTTTCTATAATATTATTCGAATGTATTTACAAAAAAAAAGTAGTACCTATATGTAATATATCCGTAATCTGGTACCCATAGCACAAGAGTTAAGCTTTATAGTTTGGGACCAGAACCCGTTTTGTGAAAATCCATTCATCCATCCATCAGCCTTTCGAAGTCCACTGCTGGACATAGGCCTCCTCAAGAGAACACCACAACATGTGTTTCGCTCATATGGGGGATAGTGCCGTAATCGCCACGCTTGGCAGGCGGGTTGGCGACGGTTGGTGTGTGAAAATGTCCGTGAATATTTATTTATTTATAATCACCAAAAGAATTAAAATGGAAAAGGAAATATAACTTGTGTTAAAAAAATAACGACATTCAGTTTCTGTTATATGTACAGTGGGCCTAGCCAAGTTAAATTCTGAGATCGCCAACGCTATAGAAAACTATTAAAATGTATGGAAATTTGACATCTTTAACGTTAAGTCGATTGACTTAGCGTTATAGATATCGTTAAAGCTGTCAAATTCCCATACTTTTACATAGTTTTATATAGCGTTAGCGATCATAGAATGTAACTTGGCTAGGTCCACAGTTATTGATAAGTTGTATTCAGTCTTTTAACAACAACACCAAATTCATATATAGGGGCTAGGGCCGTGAAAATTTACATATGGGTTTTTTGATACTGTAAATGAACACTAAGAAATAATTTCATACCTACAAATCCTATCAAAAGTTGAATTTTTTTTTAAGAAAGTCGATGATCATAAACTATAATGCTTGTTTTGGTGGTATTACAAAGAAAAAAATGGTTAAAACACATAATAGCACATCACTATGACGAAGCTGCGGGTAATGCGGCAGTAAAAATATAATCTAGTGACTACAGCAAAATGAGTAAGTAGACATTAAGATTAATAGGGAATATTTTTTCCAGTGTTCTTACTCGGCGTATGAAACTGAACCAAACGAGACTTGAACCCGCAACATTTCTACCAAATTTCATAGCATTACATATTGAAACTGTAATATCCATGTATTCTTCAATGTAATCCCCCTATTTGCAATTGTTTACTAGTATTGCTGGAAATTGTGCTAATTAACATCAATCACTAATTTCCCAATGATGTATTTATTGTGTTTACCCTCACTTCACATTAATGATGACATGAATTATCCCGTTTAGCCAACGCTAATTCTATGTTAATGGCATGACATGGCATGCGGCATTTTATTACTCATTATTACAGTGGATATGGTACCTATAGGTATTTATATTTCACATCATACCTTAATGACGATTGAAACCTTACTACGGAATCCGGCCGCTTGTGGCGATTGCAATCGCGGCATTGCGGATGCACTTGCCTCGAGCGCTCGTGTTAGTTATTAGTAACTTTGACAATTATTATTTATTTATAAGCCTATAAAATATAGATATTTTGATGACGTCAGATACATTTCAGCGGCTTGAGCAAAACAAAATGCTACTGACCACGCTCCACAAACGCTTAAATGTCACAAGCAAGAGCTAATGACGGGGATGAACATGCGCTGGATGTGCGGAGTTTTGCGAAAAGACCGCATTAAGAACTCCCGCATACCTAGTATTCTTCTTGTCCATGAAATCACAGATAAAATACAAGATCGCCTGCGTTGGCAGGTTTTTTTACGGAAACCAGTAATTTACTTGGGAAACAAATGTCTAAACATAACAACAGCCCAGGGGCGGATGTGGCATGTTCTGCCTGCAGAAGGGGGGTGAGAAGAGGTGCTGGTTTGACGTCATGGTGATGAGAATGAGATGCCGAAAACCATGCGTTATCGAGGAGCAAGTAAAGTGAAGCTTGGGCTCCGAAGCAACAGTATAGTTCGCATCCGGGATTATGATAAGATCATCATCCAGTAATGAGTTCAGATAAATAAATATTAGATACATTATTAATTTCTCTTTTGACTTGTTTTTGCCTGTCATCCATTGGATGTATTTCTTAATGCTACGGGTCCGAATTTCACCGCAGGCATTTCCCATTTTCAAAGGAAAAATAAATTATATCCAATCTCAAAACAACTTAAATTTGTTAACGGTATATTTAAAATGATAGAATCGAATTCACAGTCAATGTTGTTACAAAATAAGTTCTTTAAATGACGCACCGATCTTTGCACTGAACTGCCTTACCTTGCACATTTCACAAGTTGTGCGGTTAACAACTGGTTTCTGATATAATGCAGGTACAAAGTATTGGAATAAGTTATTATATATGATGCAATATTATGACTGCTGAGATGATGGAGTGCTTAAAACCGGCGTCTCAAGCCGGCTATATTATCTAAGAAATCAAAATGCAACTAAAATGTATCACTACTATACTATTATTCTCACTAACAGATACAAAATAATGAAGGTCAATGCGTTCTCTTCTGTTATGTCCACCTGATAATTACTTACTTACTTACTTATCATCACGCCATTTCCCTTGTAGGGTAGGCAGAGAGAACAGAGTGCCAAGAGGCTCTATTCTTGCATACATCTCTCGCTTCCTCAATATTCATAACTCTCTTCATACACGCTCGCCGGTTTCGGAGACTCCTGACTCCACCTTCCTTCAATACATGACCAATTTGGTCTAGGTAGGTAAGTCTCGGTCTCCCCCTGTACCTACATCCTTCCACTTTCGCATTGTATATCTTCTTAGCCAGTCGCTCGTCCGGCATTCTTTCCACATGTCCGAACCATCGGAGCATTCCTTTCCGCATCTTTACACCAATACTCTCTTTCATACCTACTCGCTCTCTTACGTCGTTGTTACGAATGCGGTCAGTCAGCCTCACTCCACAGATTCTCCGCAGAGATCGCATTTTGACCGCATTGATTTTACTCTGCTGCTCATCATGCTTCTTTTTACATACCCAACTCTCGCTTCCATATAATAACGTTGGGACAAGCACTGCGTTGTGTATTGCGACACGTGTCTTCTAGCTGAGGTGGTGGCTGCCGAGAAGTTGTCCCAATGCTCCGTTCACTCTATTTCCCGCATTCACTCTTCTTTCTACATCAGTGGTCTACCTTCCATCCCGATTGAATCCACATCCAAGATATACAAATTCATCCACTTGCTCTAGGACACTATTTCCTTTTGCTACTCATCTGTCCTGGCTTCTTCTCTTTCAAAAACCATTACTTTGATTTTGCTAACATTCACACGTAGGCCCCTTTTCTTACAATCTTCTGCCATTACGTCGACTAGGGTTTGCAGGTCAGTCGCAGACTGCGCTAATAGGACCGCATCGTCTGCATATAGCAGCGAGTTAACCACTGAGTCGCCCATCTGAACTCCCACATTAATTTAATTCAACCTTTGTAGACATTAATACCTGATAATTAAATTTAAATTTATTCTTAGCTTTGTCTTGCACTGAGTTTTTTCAGCAGTGTGTATAATTAATAGATGTTAAAGTCGATTATCTCTTAAAATTTAATATTTTAATTAAGTTGGTACCCAAATTATATTATGTAGCCGATATCATATCAAAAATATGCCTTTTCTTAATTCTATAGGTACCTTAATTTCCCGACGTTTCGACCGTATTGCATCAGCCATGGTCACGGGTTGACTTTTTTTTGCAGTCAACCCGTGACCACGGCCGATGCAATACGGTCGAAACGTCGGAAAATTAAGGTATTCAACCTCAACATTATATACGCGATTAAGACCCGATACATTAATATTTGTGTATAATGTGTACAAATCGTGAAAGTTTAAAAGTTTCTATAGGTACCTACTATTATAAGCAGCCAATGCGTTGCAGCAGCCGTGGTCATGTCAGCTTGTTACTTTAACTATGTGTACATTTCGCGTATCTTTAAAAGTTACTAGATACATATAGATATTTGTGAAATTGATAAAAAAATTGTTGAACTATCTATGTCTGTTTGTTTGTTCGCAAATCTCGTGAACATTACATACAACTGAATAGTTGAAACTTTATTTAATAGCTCTTGATTAGACTTAAAAACCGGTATACGTTTTATCCTATATTGCAAACCTGATATATGACCTAAAACTAGCTTTAAAAAAAACTAGTCATAAAGTTATTTGTTGCAACTCCTTTAAATTACTAGTTCAATGGCATTTCGCCGCATGTCACTACCACTTTCGTCATAATTTGTTTAGCTTACCACAAGCATGAGTAATACGAAGAAAGGTTTGTCTCGACTCACTAAGGCTACTAAATTCAAGCAAGACATTACAAAATATTATGCAATTTAATATTTGGTAACCGTCATTTTAATAAACTACTAAATTCTACCCCTGAATTCGTCCTCTTGGACAATAATATATATATATTTTTGTAGTCCGGGTCCATATACCCGGGCCTGTGAAGTCTCTCTTACTGTTGATAAGGCCCTTGAGTGGCTTTTAAATTTATCAACATATAGGTATACCTATTTTGATTTTGTTAATAACGCCTGTTTATTTTATTTTATAATATGTTTAGATTCATACGAAATTACAAACTTTTTTTCCTTTAAATTTTTAATAGCACAATAGGATTTATATATTTAATCAATTATTTAATTTGACATATTATTATTCTGTTTCATTAGGTACTCATCATTTGTTTTCGTGTTAATTCTTAGCTTTTATTATTTGTATGTGTCTGGTTTAGTTTAATACTTCTTGCTATTTCTATTTTGTTGAAACTTATTTTTATTGTCATTTTTAAAGTCACATATTGTATAGATATCTGTCGTGATTCTTGTTATTAATTATTAATTTAAATTTAAATTTTGATTGTATAATTAACACACAATAATTAAATTTTGATTGTTAATTCTTACTGTGGCATTTAATATCAATACATTAACTCTAGGGCACATTAATTAGGTATATGTATGCAAAAGCAACTATTCCATGGGAACCATCCTTTTTCCAGCGCTAAAACTAAAGGTAACCTATGTCCTTTTCTCGGCTCCAGCCTAAATACACAAATTTTCATGATGATTAGTTCAGTAGTTACATTAATTTAATTTATCTTTTGGAGACATTTAAACAGATATATGATAAACAGTCTGCTGATTTCTCTTATGGGAAAATGATCTTTTGGTACTGCACCTGTAATATTTAATAAAATACCGAATTATATAAAAAATATGCCACTATTACAACAAAATTTTTTTTTTATAAATTTCTTATTAATATACTATAGATGAGTTCCTTAATGATCAATCAATTTAATGATATACACCATTATACGTGGCAATATGACATATATAAAATATTCTGTACTTGACATTTTTTTTTAAATAAATTCTTCACATATTTTATATTTTGTAATGACTATGTATTAATAAAATAATGTGAAATCGAAAATAACAGTCAGGAGCAGGATTTGAACCTGCATCTTCTGGATACCGTCCAGATGCTTTACCAATTCAGCCATCCTGACAATTGCTCCTGACTGCTAATTTCGATAATATTCAGGATATAATATAATTATGATGTGTATAATATATGAAAATACGTCCGACAGATGGCGCAGGCGTCACCCAAAGACGTTAAGTATGATGTGTTATCGAAATTAGCAGTCAGGAGCAATTGTCAGGATGGCTGAATTGGTAAAGCATCTGGACGGTATCCAGAAGATGCAGGTTCAAATCCTGCTCCTGACTGTTATTTTCGATTTCACATTTTTCACTTTGTGTTTAATGTATAGTGCTAAGCATGTCAAATGCTAAAAATATATATAAAAATATCTAAAATATTTAAAGGGTTTGCGTCATTATTAGGTAAAATCTTAATTGTAAAATTAAGTTTACCTGGTCGGTATAATATATGAAAATACGTCCGACAGATGGCGCAGGCGTCACCCAAAGACGTTAAGTATGATGTGTTATCGAAATTAGCAGTCAGGAGCAATTGTCAGGATGGCTGAATTGGTAAAGCATCTGGACGGTATCCAGAAGATGCAGGTTCAAATCCTGCTCCTGACTGTTATTTTCGATTTCACATTTTTCACTTTGTGTTTAATGTATAGTGCTAAGCATGTCAAATGCTAAAAATATATATAAAAATATCTAAAATATTTAAAGGGTTTGCGTCATTATTAGGTAAAATCTTAATTGTAAAATTAAGTTTACCTGGTCGGTATAATGTATGAAAATACGTCCGACAGATGGCGCAGGCGTAACCCAAAGACGTTAAGTATGATGTGTTATCGAAATTAGCAGTCAGGAGCAATTGTCAGGATGGCTGAATTGGTAAAGCATCTGGACGGTATCCAGAAGATGCAGGTTCAAATCCTGCTCCTGACTGTTATTTTCGATTTCACATTTTTCACTTTGTGTTTAATGTATAGTGCTAAGCATGTCAAATGCTAAAAATATATATAAAAATATCTAAAATATTTAAAGGGTTTGCGTCATTATTAGGTAAAATCTTAATTGTAAAATTAAGTTTACCTGGTCGGTATAATATATGAAAATACGTCCGACAGATGGCGCAGGCGTCACCCAAAGACGTTAAGTATGATGTGTTATCGAAATTAGCAGTCAGGAGCAATTGTCAGGATGGCTGAATTGGTAAAGCATCTGGGCGGTATCCAGAAGATGCAGGTTCAAATCCTGCTCCTGACTGTTATTTTCGATTTCACATTTTTCACTTTGTGTTTAATGTATAGTGCTAAGCATGTCAAATGCTAAAAATATATATAAAAATATCTAAAATATTTAAAGGGTTTGCGTCATTATTAGGTAAAATCTTAATTCTAAAATTAAGTTTACCTGGTCGGTATAATGTATGAAAATACGTCCGACAGATGGCGCAGACGTCACCCAAAGACGTTAAGTATGATGTGTTATCGAAATTAGCAGTCAGGAGCAATTGTCAGGATGGCTGAATTGGTAAAGCATCTGGACGGTATCCAGAAGATGCAGGTTCAAATCCTGCTCCTGACTGTTATTTTCGATTTCACATTTTTCACTTTGTGTTTAATGTATAGTGCTAAGCATGTCAAATGCTAAAAATATATATAAAAATGATCTATCACACTTTTCTTTCACTGAGGCTTTGGCTTTTCTTTTTTAATAAGACTTCTTATAGTTTTTTTAATGTGACATCTTATAGCCTATAACAACACAGAGGACAATTAAGAAGCCTAGAAGAAAGAAGACTAGAAGATATGCGGGAATAGATGAACATACATACATACATACGTGTTAAAATCATAACCCTCCGCAGTCGGGTAAAAAAGATAGTAATCAGTCGAGAAATGAAAATACATCGTTGGCATACCTCTAGTCTACGCTGTAATTATTAAGACACCTAACAGCCTCAAGTACTTATAATATTTACGAGAAGCAATTATGAATAATCAAATACATTTGATGTTTTGTAATAATGCGTCCTTCGTCACATTGCGAGGTCAAATATATGTTATTATTACTAATACTTAAGTATAATAATACTTTAATAATAATATCTGCGTTATTTACTGGTCATCAGTATACTATTAACCTATTTAAATTCAAACAAAATACCCAGTTATACGAAGCTAGTAATCTATACAATTATAAAGTTGTAACAGAGCTGTGTCTGTACATTTAAGATATTTGAGAAAAAATGACTGTATTAGGCTATATAGGCGTGTCTAAAAATAAAAGGCCTTGATTAGACTTAAAAACTGGTATACATTTTGTCTCGCAACTATATCGGGATCCTGAGATATAACCTAAAAACTAGTTTTTGGCTGCGGCGAAGCCGCGGGCAAAGGCTAGTCTTATTATATATTTCAATTCTTGAAACAACTACAGGTAAGCTTTATGACAAAGACAAGAGCAAATATGACATTGTCAATATACATGAGTAATTATTGATTTATCAGTCCACGATATCCGTCTCGCTGCATTCTGCGGTTTGTGGTAATATGTTCTAAATAACAAAATACGACAAGGACTAGTTCCTGTTTTTTATGAAGTTGTTTCCTCGTACAGTTTCCCTAGAATGCTACCTTGATACCCCTCCCCTACCTTCACCTATCCTACAAAATGTAATTATGTCAAGTTTGCATAAGCTGACTGTTAGGGATATTCGGGCAAATTGATTGTGCTAAGCAACCATTTTGATTTATTGATTTGTCACATAATAGTCACTGTTTTAGCCTGCAATCGTGATTCATATTTATTTAAACGGGTCAATGTTTATAATAGTAACCAGCTATTATTATCCTTTTCCAAGACCAATCTATGAAGTCATAGCTAGTATGATAAGCTAAGTAGTGTCGTAGATGTATTCATTTGGTTGAAAATTATTATAATATATTCTCCTTGTTTAATTCCTAAGGGTAAATGGAAAGGGGTAAAATGGGGATGCGTTACCCTTCTACACATGTTTTTTTTATTGCATATATGGGCAGACTAGCTACGGCTGACCTGAGATGCTGTTTTTCGTAGAAAAAAGTGCTGTATGTGTTTATATGTCATATAGATTTTCTGAGATTTTCGTAGTACAAAGTTATATTGAACGTATGACCTATTATTTTTTGTAATGTTCCGTTGAACAATATTATATATAAAAGTATAACCAATTATTGTTTGCCATTTTCCGTAGGAAATTGTCATTAATACACATGTAACCTCTTACTTTCTAAATTTATATACTTAGTCATTTAAAAATTAATCTGTCTATTAATAAACCTAATCATATAAAAGATCTCAAAAATTTAAATAACAATTGTTATTTATAAAAAAACTATAATCAAAATTAAAACTTTAAAACTTTAACCGTCCGTCCTCAACAATTACAATTTTGCAGATGTATCGTTGTTCTACGCAGGGTGCGAAGTGATCCCTCTTCTTACGGCGAGCATGTTGGCTAATGGCCGTATCAATAAGGAGGAGCTCCTTAGTACCACGGCTGCTACTCCTACATCCATTCTGACAGGTAGATAGGACCAAAATACATTCAATATGCTTAGCAATTTTGGTTTTCAGAATAGATGTAAGGAGCTTATAGACTGACGGTAAACATATAATAGGTCTATAATTACTTGGCTCCGTGGTACTGCCTAATTTGTGGAGCAAATAAGTGACGCCAGTCGTCATAATATCCGGCAACGTCCCCGACTACACAGCTGATCGGAACTGAGAGGCCAAACGAGCGTGTGCGCTTCGTAGCCAATTAAGCCAGAAATTGTGCAATCCGTCCGGTCCTGAAGATTTCCAATTTGTTAACGAACGGATTGCACAGGCTACGTCTTCTTGTTCAATTTTAATGTTCTCCATTATTGAGATTTTATCACAACCTCGCTTAACATCCCCGATCTAATCGCCTTCAGAGTGTGTGATAGGCATCGACCAGATGCTGCGCCAAAATGTATTTGTAGCCTCAGCATCCGGCAACTGCATATCACACAAGGACTTCCTCACGAGGACGTTCCCAGTTTCTATAGACAGACTTCTCATTTTTTTGAAATATGCGATTCACAGTACAGCGATCCATGCGTTTTTTTATATCTACGAATTCAATTTGCCCATGCATAGAGTTTTTGTTTCAGGAGGTCGATACGCTCCGTAACACGGGGTATAAAATCTTGAGGTCTGATTCCCCCCCAAAAGAACGCCCGTTTCACGAAGCGCATCACTCGTGAGCGTGTATTGCCCATCCTAAAACAGTTAAGTTTACCAATTAGCACCCTTGTCTCGGCGATACGACACTCAATCCTGCACTGCCATGCCAGTTTTGCGTTCAGAGGCCGTATAGCATACTCCTTTTTTAAAAGAGCGAGTCCAGCTATACGGCTAGCCGCAACCGCTGCGCAGTACAAGATAGAGTGTTTATCGGCAAGATCGTCACTTGATTCTAAATAATTAGACAAAAGCGAGTCAAGGATACTAACCAGTAACCTATTCCTCCTATGCATGGGTAATCGAGGTAGATGTGGCCTAAACTCTAATGGTTTGGACCTATACTCACGAGTCGCACATTCCAATGCATCTCTTACCTCAACCTTACCTTACCTTAAATAGTCTCATTACCCCCATCCGCGCATGACCTTGGTGGGATGGATGTTACAGTTCTTATTTATAATTGTCTTGTGTGTGGTTTCAGGACTGTTTAATTGACTACACATTAGAACCAGCGACCTCAGAAGCCAAAAACACTGTGAGTACCTATCCTTATACCCCACAAACATGTAAAATTGAATAGTTATTAAACTGTAAACAAAAACAATTTAAGAAAACGAAAATACATCGCTAGTTTCCCTATAAAAAAAAAGCAATATTGTGGCTCTATATATACAACAGCAACTGAATACAATGATATCGACATCTTAAATTGCCAACTGTCTTATTTAGTGTTGCCAGATTCCTCTTAATTAGTATTATTATTATATTAATTATAATATTATAATAATGTGATTTAATTTAGTTTATTTTAATTACATTTATTGTTTTTCTTATTTGATTTTATTTAACAAATAATTTCATGTATGATATAATATGATATTTAATTTCGAATCAAAATATTTTGAATTTGGATAGGGGTGAGCCTATTGCCGTCTACCGGGCACATTTCCAAATTCCGGGCTGCTACTGAGAATTTTTCTTTTTACGAAAAAGCTCAATAACACCACCCTAACGGAGATCGAACCCAAGAACTCATGACCAGCAATCGTATACACTACCGCTGCGTCACTGAGGCAGTTAAGTAATGTAATAAGTTACCAGTAATGCAAAACGTGACAATTTCTTATTTTCCTCAGTTGCTTTGCAGGAGTCCCGCGGGAAAGAATCGTCGCAATTGTCCATTGCTTTCTTTTCCTCGTTGACGTTTTTAAACAAGTTCCACTGTTGTACACGAGTTTCTTCCACAATAACAGGAAAACGGATCTCTTTACCTAGGTACAGTTGCTTACACCATTCTCATGGCTCAGACTCAGTATGGTGCTTACTTTTGATTTTCTACTTATAATTTATTTATCAAAAGTTTATGTACATACGAGGGGGTAGAAAATGATTTTAAAAGAAAGTTAAAATATCTTCATCATCCATCCATCCATCCATCCATCAGCCTTTAAACGCCCACTGCTGAACACAGGCCTCTCCAAGAGAACGCCACAATGAGTGGTCCTGTACCGACCGCATCCAACAATGATATATGAATGAATATATGAGATTTCAATGTATATATGAGATAAAAAATATCTTAATTTAATTAATTATTTTTTATCTCATATACCTATGCCAATTACATTGTATTTGTGAAAGTGGAAAAAGATTGAACTGATTTGTTCTTTAAAGTTCCTGAGCGTGTCAAGTGCTAAAATACAGATCAAAATATCATAAATATTGTATAATATTAAAATTTAATAATTTACATTATGTTTATCAGGTAAACCAGAATACAAGTTAGTCACGTATGTACAAACATATAGGTACATTATAAGTCACATAAATGTTGTATGAATAATTAATTATTTTATAATAATCTAAATATCCAATAAACGCCTTTATAAACTATTCTACTTACACTGTGCTAGGGGTTGTCTATGTTGTAATACAACATAGTTCCCGCCAACACAGGTGAGACGGCATACGGTGGGGCGGGCCCCACACTACCCTCTTCGTTTCCCCGAACGACGGGTGTCGGTTAGGTACATTTTTTTCCGCCTTAACAAAAAAAGGGGTCTTCTATGTTAGTTCAAACCGCGTGGGCTTAATTAAAGGGTTTACTAAAGAAAATTTTGGTATTGTGAAGAGATTGATCACAAATTCTGCATCCTGATTTACCCAGCTCCAACTCAACAAAAAAATATCGAACATAAACGAGATACTTAACTTGTCCAATGAGTTAGTTGCTTAGAACGAGGTTTTTATTAATTGAATATGTAGAACAAAGAAAGAGTGAAAAAGTATTGTTCTCTCTCACTATGGCTAGCATTCGTCATAATTATTCTTCCTCTCCACCTGCTAATTTTTTCCCTAAAAGTAACGGAAAATATGAATTTTTCTTTATAACAAAAGGATGTGAATTTTCTCTGTATCACCTAAAGATAATTTAGTTAGCTTCAATTTTCATATAGATTTAACAAAACACGTATAGCTCATTTATCAAAGTCAACATTTCTTAGAAAGTGTATTTAGGTTTCAGACAAATGTGAAACTGAATTTTCAGAACGCGCATGTAATCACTAACTTTAACATAGCGAAATGCCTTCCAGGTGGTTCCAATTTGTTATTCAAAACCCTTGATGTAGTTGCTGGTAATGACGTGGAATTTCTACACATTCGCACTTCGCTTCATATTAACACAAATCACGTAACAGCTGATATTGAATCGTTAGGCTTTAAGCGCGTCAGCGTAATTTTGAAATGAGGTTACTAAGCCCGTTTTATATTACCAGCACTTTATTACCTTTTAGTAACATGAGAACTAAATTCATTACGCTCATAGTTGCCATTTTTAAAATGGTGAAAACTTAATGTTTTTATAGATACTCGTAAACGTTATATAGTCCATCCATCCATCCATCAGCTCTTCCACTTCCACTGCTGGATACGGGCCTCCCCAAGAGAACGCCACAACGAGCGGTCCCATCATGGGGGATAATGCTGTAATCGCCACGCTTGGCAGGCGGGTTGGCGATTCGAGTGGATGCCGTTAATATTCGAGGGAGTGCCGCTGCCCACTCCCCCGGCATTCCCTCAGTCGGCTCTTACGACTCCTGTGGTTAGAGAGGGGTGGGACAATTCTAAAGCCGGCCCCACACGGCCACGTACGTACGTTATATAGTCGCCTATGCCTATTTTCTAGGGATCAAGCAGAGACGAGGATTGCACATTGTCCTAAAATGCCCTTCTTTACTTTTCACCCCCGTTGCAACAAGAGGAACAAGATCATCGTTTAGCGGATGATTAGGTATTACTAAAATTAAAAGCATGGTTTTCTTAATTATTTCTTTATAATATATATTTGGATTTCTTAAACTATAATTAAAAAAAAAACTAAAATTATATTATATTGTAAAAACGTAAGACCAGAAAATCATTCAGATGAATCTGGCGGCATTACTATTAACAACTTACTATACGTACTGTTTTAGATTGCTTTTACACTATTTTTTGTTACTTTATACCTACTTGAATCTAATATAGGTACTGTTTAAAAAAACCTCTAATTAATTAGTGCTACGAAGTTTACATAAATCACACAGTACTTAAATTAAACTGAAATAAAATTATAGCCACTAAGTAACCTCACATCCACAAAGCCATTTATAATTTAACTAGTACATTCCCCGCGGCTTCGCTATTGTCATAGTATTGTCGATGAAAAATCTATTTCGGATAGGATTCCTATACCTAATAATAAGCGTCGCCACGCTAACAGCCCGTTTTGCCCTCCCTCCGCATTAGATATTTCACATCAAAAATATAGGTCCCGGATAAGTAATCACCAACATATCAAATACTAAAACCTTCTCCGAAACACGCTGCATCCTATGCTAATAAGTATTATTCCGATCAGTTCAGTAGTTTGCGCAGTATAACCGAACAAAAAAACAAGCTCTCCATACTTATTAGTTTAGAAGGTTACTGATATAGTTAATTGTAATCCATCCATCAGCCTTTCGAAGTCCACTGCTGGACATAGGCCTCCCCAAGAGAACGCCACAACATGTGTTTCGCTCAAATGGGGGATAGTGCCGTAATTGCCACGCTTGGCAGGCGGGTTGGCGATCGCAGTGGATGTTGTTAATACTCGAGGGAGTGCTGCCCCACTCCCCCGTTATTCCCTCAGTCGGCTCCTACGACTCACATGGGTGGATAGGGGTGGGACAATTCTAAAGCAGGCCCCACACGACACGGTTTATTGTAAAAGTTAATATAATAATAAGTTGGGTAGGTCTCTGGTGAGGTAGTAAGAGCGGGTGAGGGCGCACGGTGGATCTGAGAGACCCACCGGCGCACTGGTGTGAGACGCCACATGCTTTGACACTCTAGCGCCATTTTGTATAGCAAATACGAACAGGGATTTGTCAGGCAAGAAAAAAATAATGACATATCTCAGTGTGTGTACAGTACTTTAACAAAATATACCTAATTACATATTATGTAGAGAACACATGTGATGCGCCTCGTGCAACTGTTCCATAGTTAATACACCTCATACGATCATTACAAAATCTTTACTAATCTAAAGAACAAAACTGCAAATAATACGTAATTTCTTTTCAACTATTTTGTTAGTAAACATAAAGTACAAACTTCTGTTAACAATCTGAACAATTGAAACGAGATCTCGATTAAGAACACTTGAACGGTTTCGAATTATAAAGACAAATTTCAGACAACAAATAGGAAATTAAATACGTGCCTGAATGGATCCAATTCGTGTTAAACTCGAGTAGGGTAGCAAATCGATAATTAATAAGTTTTCCGGATAAAATTTCGGACTGATTTAAAAAAATATTTTGGTAAATGTTTTGGTATTATTAGATCATTGACTCGAAATAAAATACTAAGGGCGAGATTTTTTTAAGTTGTTCATTAAATCCGCTTTAAGATAAGGCACTGCCCTATATAGAACAAAATACATTAATTTACTCGCTAAATATTTACTTGAGAAATATTTTAGCAACGGGAAAATTCTGACTTATTTGGAATACTAATAAGTGAGAGCGAGTAGGTATGAAAGAGAGTAGTATTGGTGTAAAGATGCGAAAGGGAATGCTCCGATGGTTCGGACATGTGGAAAGAATGCCGGACGAGCGACTGGCTAAGAAGATATACAATGCGAAAGTGGAAGGATGTAGGTACAGGGGGAGACCGAGACTTACCTACCTAGACCAAATTGGTCATGTATTGAATAGAAGGTGGAGTCAGGAGTCTCCGAAACCGGCGAGCGTGTATGAAGAGAGTTATGAATGTTGAGGAAGCGAGAGATGTATGCAAGAATAGAGCCTCTTGGCACTCTGTTCTCTCTGCCTACCCCGCAAGGAAAATGGCGTGATGATAAGTTAATATAAGTGTTCTACAATAAGAACAAATATTATTTTAACATGAATATATTTGCGGATAATTTTGTATTATTATTTGTAATTCCATTTACAAAATATTTCTGCTTTACCGTTCTACAAACAATAGAGAATATCGTGTAAGCGACTGCTAATCATGAGGTCCCGGGTTCGATCCCCGGGTCGGCCCTGTATATTAGTTAGTGGTATTGAGATTTTTCGTAAAAAAAAAATAAGAAAAATTCTCAGTAGCCGCCCGGAGTTTGGAAATGTGCCCGGTAGACGTCAATAGGCTCGCCCCCTATTACGAGTACGTGGGACTTAAACATAGCTGGCGAGTCGTGGGTGTGTAATACACCTCTGCCTACCCTTTCAGGGAATACAGGCGTGATGCTATGTTTTTTTTTTCTATGCTATGCTATGTAGATAATATCTATGTATCTTGAAATATTTAGCGTAAGATAGTCTTGACCATAAATAGCACTGAACATTCAAATCACTGAAGAATGAAACTGAGTCGACACACTACCCTTGTATATGCAAATACGGGAACGTTTCATATGCTAAAGCTATGAAACCCGCCGCATATGCATCCTAAAGTTAATTATAAAAACTTCTTTTAAAATATTTTCTAGTTGAAAATAAAAAATATTATCTGACTCGAACTAGTATCTCACGTCCTTCGAGTACATAATCATAGAAATAAAATTTTGAATATTTTGATTACTTTCTTGATTTTTTTGCCACAATAGTCTTATGACAAATGCCGGTACAGCTGTACAAGATTTCACTAACTATGTCTGAACTAATTGAGAACGTGAAAAGCATGCATTTTTTAAATAAAATAAACTACTTATCATCACGCCATCTCGCTTGTGGGGTAGGCAGAGAGAACAGAGTGCCAAAAGGCTCTATTGTTGCATATATCTCTTGCTTCCTCAAAATTCATTAATTTGTTCATACGCGCTTGCTGGTTTCAGAGACTCCTGACTCCACCTTCCTCCAATACATGACCGATTTGGTCTAGGTATGTGAGTCTCGGTCTCCCCTTGTACCACTTCCGCATTGTATATCTTCTTAACCAGTTACTCGTCCGGCATTATTTCCACATGTCCGAACCATCGGAGCATTCACTTTCACATCTTTACACCAATACTCTCTTTCATACCTACTCGCTCTCTTACGTCGTCGTTACGAATGCGGTCAGTCAGCCTCACATCTCAGTTTCTCCGCAGAGATCGCATTTCGACCGCATTGATTTTACTCTCATGCTCCTTTTTGCATACCCAACTCTCGTGTCCATATAATAACGTTGGGACAAGCACTGCGTTGTGTATTGCAACACGTGCCTTCTGGCTGAGTTGATGGCTGTCGAAAAATTGTCCCAATGCTCCGTTCATTCTATATGCCCGAGACCCCGTCCGTATTGATATCAAAATGTAAATACATCACTTTACGTTACACTATTTATCTCTATATAAAAATAGCTATCCCATGGGAACCCTAACTTTTCGGGATGAAGAAAAACCTATGACCTTTTCTGAGCTATGTATTTTATGTATGCAAAATTTCATGACGATCGGCTCAGTAGTTACAACGTGAAAGCGTTGTTACGCTTTACGTAAACAAATTCTTTCTTTCACATTAACAATATTACAGTACGGATTTCAACCAGAAATGATAAATATATATCCTTCAAGCACAATGAAAATTAAAATAATAAAACGTTTACGGAATCCATCGCGTTTACTTCATTTTCTACTATCCCGAAGTTTTTATTACTTTACAGCATTCATGGTGAAAATTATCCCTCGTTTGACAATTAGTTTATTCATAGAAGAACAGTATTTTCGTGAATGGTTAGAGACAAAGACGAATCTGAAAACAAAAGTTGTTTCAAACAATCATAGGCTTAACAAGAAAATTCATAAAAGTTTCCTGATGTCGACAATCATTAATCAGCATTCTTTTTTATTCAAGTTTTAAGGATCCATTCAGTGAAACTCTTTTTACTTATTAAATTGTGTTTATTGAAAACGTGGGCAACAGTTAACGTAATAGCTGTAACATTATTGATAAAGTTTTTTAAATGCCTTTCTCAATTCGAATTGGTTTTCTGCATAATTAACATTTGGCCGACTTCTTAAACGTTATATATTTAAACGAACAATTCTTGTATGTAAATTTAGTTTGCGGAAACGATATTAACGATTTGGAACAAACTCTGTATTTACATAGACTTTATATACACATATATACATATAATTATTGCTGAAAAGCATCGAAAAACTCAAAATGATGGAACATACTAGAATCTCAAAACTCTACGAGATAGTTACAAAAATATTCTAGTAAACGTTTTCCTTTTTAAGTTTGTCTAAATTGATATCTTCAGTGGAAACACACAAAAAAAGGCCCATTGCCCAGGTACTTATTAATTACGCTTATCTATATAATTTTGAAAATTCTAAATTTATCCTTACCTCCCTATAAACGTAGCAATCTCTACAGATTAGAATGGGTAATCAATATTCCTTACAATTATTTATAACAAATGTTTTTCTTTTTTTTTATAATAACTCGTATTTTGATATAATTTGTGTTAGACACTTTTACGTGACGTAACATTCTGTAATCATGTTAGCCCAGTTTTCTTTCATCAATGTAAAACAACCCAAAAATTAAACTATTAGCAACTTATTATTATGAACAATTTCAAAACGAAACAATTTAAAAACTTTCTAAATTTGGTCAAATAATATCAAATAACCAGAAAATATAGTTTAAACTCCCAAAATTAAAGCTTTCTAGATAATTATATACTCATGCCCTAGAGAGGTAATGACGCGGAAAATGTACACACTCCAACTTTGCTTTAACATTACCGCTAATGGGCATAAATCAGTTATAGAGCGGATCAACTCACTAATCTGCAGATTATCCCGCTGAGCTCAGCAACTAACATATTACTGGTACTATACCTATCTCTGAAAATTTCTGGTACGAATATAATGGATTCGACTGGTTCAAGGAGAGGTGTAGAGAGAGAAAACGCACAAGAGAGTAATCCGTTTTACATATTAAAAAGTATGAAAACATAGCATCATGCCTGTATTCCCCGATGGGGTAGGCAGAGGTGTATTACACACCCACGATCCGCCAGCTATGTTTAAGTCCCACGTAATAGGGGGCGAGCCTATTGACGTCTACCGGGCACATTTCCAAACTCCGGGCTGCTACTGAGAATTTTTCTTTTTAGGAAAAAGCTCAATAACATTGCCCGATTCAGGGATCGAACCCGAGACCTCATGATTAGCAGTCCCATACACTACCGCTACACCACCGAGGCAGTTAAAAATGTTTATATAACTACCTCATTTCATTACACGGACACTGCCTTTCTTGTCCGTGTATGAATGGGCTGGCTCGATCGGGGAAGCCCCCTCTCAAGAAGATCAGCGTGAAATAACGGTAGATTTTCCTATTGTTGTATATTGTACGGTAAATGAGATTGCCGGAGCCCTTCCTTATCCTGTGCTTCTTTCTTTTTTCACCTCCAAAATCTTTTCTTTGAGTTGGCGAAGTGCGATGCATCTGGTGTTGCTAGCGTCTACGGGTAGGTAACCGCTTACTATCAGGTTAGCCGTATGCAATTTTATGAAATAACTAGCTTTTGGCTGCGGCCAGGCCGGTTTTCGGTTATATCTCAGGTTCCTGATATAGTAGCGTGATAAAATGTATACCAGTTTTTAAGTCTAATCAAGGCCATTCAAATAAAAAAGTTGCATCAAAATTCGATGAGTTGTTTTTGCGTGATGCGTGAACAACAGATAAACAGACAAACAGACAAAAAATCTAAAAAAAAATCGTTTTGTGTTTAGACATACCTATAGTCTAATTTAGTCATTTTTTCTCAAATATCTTAAATGTACAGACATAGCTCTGTTACAGCTTTATAATGGTATATAGATAAAGAGATAGTGCGATCTTTGTGAGTTTGTATGTATGCACTTGTATTTGGATAATTATCTTTTCATATCACCACTTGAACGTTCATTATTCTACGTCAGCCACCTAATTCCCCATTATTTTTTATTAAGGCGGGAAAAAATATTTCTAACCGCACACCCCGTCGTTCGGGGCAACGAACAGGGTAGTGTGGGGTCTCACCCACTAAAGAAACCCGCCGTGTGCCGTCTCTCCGCCTTTATTGGCAAGCCGCTGGAACTTTGTCACATTCCTTCAGTGGTAGCCACATAATTTCCCTACCCTTCTCACTTTTTTACTAATAATATAAATGCAAAATTGAGTTTATTTATTTATTACGCTTTCACGACTTAAGTACTGAACTAATCATCGTGAGATTACAAATACATATATTCTAACATCCAGAAGAGGACTTAGGCTATCCTGGATAAATAGACGGTTCATATAGATAGCATTTTTTTTAAATGCGACGCATACGAAAACGCGGGCAGATTTTGGTCTCTAATAACTTTAAGTACTGTAGATACTTAACAATTTGTGTGCTAATTAATTGTATTTTAAATAGTATCTGAACAGCGCTGTTTGTAGTGCTAATCATAAGTTGGTGTTAAAGCTACGAATGCAGTCTTATTGTTCCTAACGAGAATCAGGACATTAAAAAAGAAAAACATGTTTCACATCTACTTTATAAATACTAAACGTCGTATATATCATCTACAGGGTAATTTTTTAACTAGTGTACAAATTTTTTTTCGTGGGTCTATATCACTAATAGAACACATTTTCGTTAATTTTTAAATCTGTTTTTTAATTTTTTTATCTGACTTGAAATCAGTAAATTATGGACACCAATCTTACGGGCAGCTCGAAGCTTTATTTTCTGCGTTTTGATGGTCCTAAGCCCATGAAAGTATGAAGAAAAAATTTATTTATTTATTTTAATTGGAACTACTCTTACAAATATATTCAGGTCACGACCTAAACTTAAAAAGTTTAGTTCGAACCAAAAAAGTATAAAATTAGCGGTCAGTAACTTGCATAGATACCTACGGGTCAGTGCATTGAAAGAGTGCCGAGGTAGGTATTTACAGAAGTGGGCGGGTCGTGTGGCTATAAAATTTGTGTCAAAAGTAAGCATCTTTCGTTAGCGATAACTTTATTTTTTAGTACGAAGACATATCAAAATAAAAATATTAAAATTTGCTTAAGTTTATTTTTCTCAATATTTGCGCACTGGTTAAATAATTACCCTGTATACAAGTGAAAATTGAGCATCGCATGCCATGTGTGATAAAATCACTGCAGAAATATTAGTATATTTATACCACAGCTAGAAATATAAGCTTCACTAAATCACATTTATAAAATGGTTCCTAAAATTTCTACTTTTAGTATCACTTAATTATTCCGTGTCAAGGATTGCATATCTTGTTAAAATATAAACCTAGCTCATACTCGTATAAACCTAATGCTTTTAATTTACAAAGAGGATTTTCATTAATTTTGCACTACTCGCAGTTTGTTATTTAATATTTGATTAAAATGAGTAACTGTTGATATAATTACTTACTGGAGACTACGAAACTAATTAAATATTTTTTTAAGGATATTTACGACTGGTTCGTCAGTTTCTGCATAATTATAAAAAATACTGATCGATTTGTTTAATACCGCTTAAATATCGGATTTTAGTGACAAATACACTGATAAACTTGAGATTAAAAAATATATTTTTATCTAGTCTCATCCTTTGTCAAGCGATTTGTGAAAGTGGAAAAGGGAGTTTTAATGCAATCAGTATTGGAACCATCCCTCCCTATCCGAGGAACATGACATGTAAAATGCTAAAATTACAAATCACCAAATTCTTTTTCCAACTAAGGCTGTCTAAAAACCTTGACCGCCAAGATATTATATATTTAAAAATAATGAAAAAGAGAGAAAGAAAATGTGTGCTCGCACTTCTCTCTCTTCCTCCTACAGTAATATACGAAACGCAACTTACTCTCTTTCTATCTTCACTATCACACTTTTCGTAACGCTCACGTCGCCCGATCACACTTTTCGTAACGCTCACGTCACGCATTCACCAACTTACTCCTTAAGAAGTATTTACTTCAAAACTATTTTCGCTTTAAGATCAATGATTGATATTGATCTTTCTTTTTGTAATATCTTTTAATAGACTTGATGGCGTTGCATACATTTTTTGATCTATATTTTTAGCACTTGACATGCTCAGCTACTTTTAGAGTACAAATTATTATTTGTGAATGGGGAAAATGAGAACATTAGTACGAGCGGGAATCGAACCTGCGTCCCTTCCTTTCCGGGGAAGTATTCTAATCCACTGAGCTATCGTACTGTTGGTCGTTAAGCATGAATTGTTAACTCGCGGTAGCAAGATTTCTCCAACGTAACCAACGTTGGGTAGTGATCCCCCCAACAATCAAGAATCAAGAAAGTTTGGAATCATAGATATCCACAGTAAACTTGAGCAAACACAAAAGGTAGTGACTGACGAGAATTTCATTCATTAAATTTAATATGGTAACATGATAACAGAACTCGAGCGTAACTTATGTTAACAAGGAGAGCTGAAGCAGAGTTTGTGCATAGTTGAGTTTATGTAACTTCATTAATTCGTCAAGAAGGTTAAATTAAAAATTAAATAAAACTCGCCACTACAGAGACCCATATTCCTAAGTTGGATCTTCGTTATTACATTATTTAATTACCTCATATTCTTCTAGTTCTCTTCAAATATTTAAAAGCAGGAATAAATTATGTAGTTTATAATCTACACTAATATTATAAAGAGGAAAGATTTTTGTTAAACTCAAAAACTACTAGATCGATGTCAAAATTTCTTTCACTTATTAATCAGAATGCTACATTATCCCTGAGTTACATAGGCAGGTAATAAATATATTATTACTATAAAAAATGAGGGTACCTACTAATACTTCAATAATGCAGGTTTATGGATAAAAATATAAAATTTTATAAGAAAAATATATTAAGTCCGGACTAAGAATATAAGTGTCACCACCCCATTCTTTCCAACGGGTGTCGTATGAGGCGACTAAGGGAAGTAAGCAATTATCATCCATTGCATGACTGTTGGTAGGGCTGGGTACCAAGTGGGAGTACTCACTTGGTATCAGGCCCGAGCGGGTTGGTACCACCATCTCCCGTGTGACCGACCATAAAGCACAACGTTTCGTTTTGGCTGTAGCAGGAGATATCTGTATATTCTTTCATTTCATATCGGTAAAATGAAATGGTGAGCAGCGGCTTGACAATACTTTATGGTGTAGTTGAGTCCATGAGCGACGGTTACCATTCACCATCAGATGGGGTGTGGTTTGTCTGCCACTACATGCAATAAAAAAAAAGAAATTAAAGATAAACTACATACAAGTATGTCCAGAATAAAAATACATTTACACTACATTTATCCCAAAATGTTTAAAAAAGAAATGTCCACCCGTGTGAAGCCGGGAAAAAATCCACAAAGTACACCCAGGACAACCATCTGTGGATCACACAGAGTTGTCCTATGTGGGCATCGAACCCACAACACTCGGACGGGAGGCCGGTATCTAAACCAATCCACCATCTGTGCAGTCTTAGAAGTTTGTAGAGGCCCCCGCGATACAAAGATTGCTTAGTACATGATGTAGTCTTTAAAAAAAAATTGTTTAATGTTATACTGAAATAAGTACTGATAGTTTTTTTATATATATAAAGTCCATACTTCAAATAATTCCACCTGCACTTATGTTCCGTCGTTTTAGTTGGTAGCGTCCACTAGAATCATGTTGAGGACTCCACTGAGTACCTATCACACAAAATACGATTTAAATTATTTTATGTCTACACGGTGGAGGACTCAACTGCGGTCATCTGCAACAAGTACCTTGCAGACCTATTCAGTTAGAAATAATATACTCCATCCATCCCTTTAAAGTCCATTGCTGGATATAGGCCTCCCCAAGAATGGGAGATAGTGCCGTAATCGCCATGCTTGGCAGGCGGGTTAGCGATCGCAGTGGATATTGTTAATATGCAAAGGAGTGCTGCTGCCCACTCCCTCGGTATTCCCTCAGTCGGCTTTTGCGACTCCCATGGGTGGAGAGGGGTGGGACAAATCTAAAGCCGGCCCCACACGGCAAAAAATAATATACTATTAACATATTGTAATATTTTACCACATGAAGGACAGGACCCACCCTCTCACAGAAAATCAGCGGGAAATAACGATACGTAGGTACTTTTATCTACAGTAGTCACAACGGATCTTTGTGTCTCTGAAGTTGGTTGCAAGACGCTGCGCAGTAGCTATTTTTGTGTCACAAGGCATGTGCGTCTTCTACATTTTACATTAATCGATAAATGTTCGATTATAATTTAACAATTGTAATCGAGAACCATATTATTTATCGATCGTACTAAAAGATGTGGACTCTTCTATATCTAGATAAAAGCTTATTCACTAAAATCGCTCGTATACTTTTTATTGAATATAAACAGAATAAATAGAACCTAAACAATTAGATATGAAAACATTATGATGACATGCGGTTGTTTTGTTAATCGAGTAATAACTGCCTCTGTGGTGCAGCGGTAGTGTAAGCGACTGCTGATCATGAGGTCTCGGGTTCGGTCCCCGGGTCGGGGGCTGTGTTATTGAGATTTTTCGTAAAAAAAAAAGAAAAATTCGCAGTAGCAGCCCGGAGTTTGGAAATGTGCCCGGTAGACGTCAATAGGCTCGCCCCCTATTACGTGGGACTTAAACATAGCTGGCGAGTCGTGGGTGTGTAATACACCTCTGCCTACCCCTTCGGGGAATACAGGCGTGATGCTATCTTTTGAGTAATAACATTTAAATTGGTCAGCACTGATCGTATGATTCTGTCACAATCGCCACTTCTTGCTCTGTGCTTAACTTCAGAGACACAGATCCGTTGTGACTACTATACTGTTGTGTATCGTGAGAGTGCCTGATGCCTAAACCCCTTACTCATCTTCTCGTTATTATACTTCCGCTACACCTCCTAAGCGTTTCCTTATAGTTGGCGATGCGCGAGTGATGCCTCTTATGAGGCTAGCATCTATAGGCCATGGTAACCGCATACGCTTACCATCAGGTGGGCCGTATGCTTGCTTATCACTCTCGTATTATAAAATATAACTTAATATAAATTATTTAATTAATTGGTAAGGACGCAGGTTCAAATTCCGCTCGCACTAAAGTTGTCTTTTTCCACATTCACAAATAATTTGTTCTTTAAAGTAGCTTAAAATGATTAAAAAAATCGCGCCATCATATTGTATGAATTTTAATTGCAAAATTAAACTTACTATATTTAATTAATGCATGTGAATGCATACGATAGGTGGCGAGGGACGTAAAGACAAATGTGATGTGGAGATTGGGAATGGCCGTTGATCACTGCGATGGCTTTTTGGCGGTCTAGAGCACTTCCCCGGATTGGAAGGGACGCAGGTTCGAATCCCGCTCGCACTAATGTTCTCTTTTTCCACATTCACAAATAATTTGTTCTTTGAAGTAGCTGAGCATGTCAAGTGCTAAATTACAGATCAAATGTTTAATTAATCCATTTTAAAATATTACATTAGTTATTATTTTCAAATTGATGACTAATCATTAACAATGAGTGATAAGGGTTGTACGCATACTGATTAGCCCTAACAAGGACCCGTCTCCATTTAAGTGACATTTCAAACTAGCTAAAAGGCTTAGAATCATGTGTGACTTTAAATTAAAATATAATACGGATGATATGTGCTCGTAATATTTTAAGTAGGATTAAGTTACTCTTTGGACTTTGAATAAGTTAGTTTTAGTTGTCGTAAATGCCACTTTGATGAGCACAAAGGTCGTTAAATTAATTAAAATTTATATACCTACAATATTATTTCTGGGTTGTTTATTATCCCGAAATATTATGTTCATCAACATTAACTTAATTTTGATACACATAGTATGAGAGGTGGACAGTTGATATGAATATTATAATGCACAATCTATCCATAAATACTCTTAAAATTAAAAAAAAATATTATTATTATATTTCAATTTCGAACCTGTCAATCTTAAAAGAATATTCATTATGTTTTCTTATTTTCGCGCCGATCTCTATTAAATATTTTTGTTATTTTAAAATAGGGTAAAATAATATGAATGTCTAAACTATTTTAATAATAGTTTTATGGAATAGAAAAAAAAAACACATTTTCCTTGTAACAATATTTTTGGCAAGACGAGGAAATAACAATAAAATTAACTAGGCGCGTAATGTAACGCGCCTAGTTAATTTTAGGTATCATCTAAAATTTATGGGTCTTGGTGTAAACGTCATCATCAAGGAAACGTAAACGTGATTATAATGTCCAAAGAACATTCAAAATGAACATAAAATTAAATAAACGGGACATAACGCATTTCTGTACATAAAATGTAGGTTTTACGTAGCGTACGTAGCTGTATTCCTCGAAGGGGTAGACAGAGGTGTATCACGCACCCACGGTTCGCCAGTTATGGTTAAGTTGCACGTAATAGAGGGCGAGCGTATTGCCTTCTACCGTGCGTGACCCGGGGATCGAACCCGAGACCCTATCAGGTCAGCAGTCGGTCACACTACCGCTGCATCACAGAGGCGGTTATTACACATACAAACTTGCCTTAAAAAATATCATACGACACGGAATTTTGAGAAATAACCGACATTGATAACTGGTTTAAATTTTTTTTGCATATATTATAATAATATTAGTTAGTGAAAATACAAATTTTATTTTATACTATTTATAAGTGTCCCACCCTTGCACGACACGGGTGGAATTTTATTTTTTAATAAAAAATATTTTTTTACATTGTAACGCAACTTCACTTGCCATACACAAATAGCTAATTAGCAAAATACCATACCTTTCACACATTAATAGTTCAAATACACAAGTTTTTGAAACTAATGTTGAACGAAGACATAATTCTTTCGCGTTCCCGTCAAAAACTCCCGCGAATTGCTTACAATATATTATAGATATTTTCCTTCACCGTGTGATAAATTATAAACAAATACACACATAACTTTGAAAAATCTTGAAAAGTTAGAGGTGTGTGTCATATGAGGTCTGTACATGGACTGGGGATTATAATCGACACTGGCTTTATAATCCTTGAATTTACCACATGCCTATCACTGCTATAGAAAAGAAAAAGAAAAGAAAAAATATTTATTGTGACGAAACAAAACAGAAAAAATAATATAGTTTTTATAAAACAAATTATAACCTAAAGTTTCGTCACAAAACGTCACCAAATCGGCATAATGCAGGCATAAGCCTGCGCTGATCTTCCATTGGTGCGTATGTGATGGCGTCACAGATGCCGATTATTTTAAAAATAACAATATTATGCTAAATAAAATAACAACAATATTACACCATATAGAAAATTATCTACACCAGTGAAAACCCACCACTTAAGATGTCACTACACTTCATTCATGGGCCGTCACCACATGAAATAACACATCAATTATCCAAATCCTTTTATTTTTATAATTAAGATTTGAATCATCAATGTAAAATATTTTGATAGAACATAAAACTGCTGCAATAAAAGAATTCCTGAAAAAGTTCTTCACTAAATTTTGCGTGCTTCATTGCACTACTTTATCATATTTTTGCTCATTACTTATATACTTTACACTTATAACATCCCTGGTATCAGTCAGTGCCAATGCACATCTATTTATTAGCTAGCAGTGCCCGCGGACTCCGTTCCGCGTTAGAAATATTTTTGTCCTGGCCCGTTTGTCCCGCGTAATACTTCAGGTTATAAGTTCGGGATAAATAAAAATTATGATGATGATTTTTTTTGCTATTTTGTTGTTTGTTTTTTTATTATGGATACTATATTAGTAGTAATGTTATCATTTGGTACTAAAATATATTGTCTTTCAGGAGTTCCCACCCGAGATAAGCCAACATATAACTGCCCATGGGAAAAACAGTGCTTTCTCAGGTCAATGCCCACCAGAGAAAATGTTTGACCCAGGGACTTATTAATAGTGAGGGCAAAAAAGACCTTGACGGGATACTGTAAACTTTTAAACGGTATAGGTAAATCAGTCGGAATCATGGGTCGCGGAATATAAGCAAGTTGTCCCACTGCTAGCCCTGTGAGCCACGATTAGTTCTCCCGCAACTCTTTTAAGAGCAGCCTTGTGCCATTACACATGTTGGGGGTCTCAAGTTCCTTAAAAGCATGATAGGAATGCCAACTTTTAGCATAAGGTCGTGGGGAGGTAAGCCAGAAGGACTCAGAGAATTTAAAAATTATTGAGGATAGTGCACTGTATGCTCAATATTACACACCGTGTCAATGGACTTATAGTGTTTGACTTGACCGGGAATTTTTCCTAAAATTATTTTATTTATCTCATTCACTGAATCATTTCAGGGTGAGACCTGATTCACTGAATCGTTTCAGGGTGGGCCCTAGAACAAAGCCAACGATAATCTCTTTCCATTAAACTTTCAAGACCGGGATGTATTGCGTCTATCAGATCTTCTAACCTGTGTAATATGTGACCTAACCGATTGACAAGTTTAATGCCATCCGTACTGTTGGTGTTAGGACAGCAAATTTTTCCTTTTCCAAGATTCAGTAGTAGATGCGAAAAGTCGTTATCGTAGTTGTCGCTCAAGTGGGCTCTCATGTTTGTTCGTAAATTGAGAGTTTCAACGGAACTCCATAAGCATGATGATCTTAAGCATGCCCTGATGATATCGGCGCGTGTTCCTTTTATTATTACTGGCAGCGTTTGCCGAAAATCGCCCGCAAAGCAAAAGTAGCACCACCCATATCAGCATCTGAGTTTCTGATATCTTTTAGCGTACGGTTCACGGCTTCAATATAAGCTCTATGACTCATGGTACATTCGTCCCATATAATTAAGGATGTATCTTGTAAACGGCCGGGGCGGCGCGCACTGCACGTTTTTATTTTGCTAATATCTTTGAAGATATTTGTTTAAACTGTATAGAGTAAAGGACACAAATATTCTACATTGAATTTCCGTTCTAAAAAACATATTTATAAAGATATAAATTAATACCATATGGGCTAAATAAGCTTCACAAAAATTCTAAACGTTTTTTCGGGATTTATACCATGTAAATTTTTACTTACGAGTTTCCGATATTTCGGCACTGTTGCAAGCGCCATGATCACGGAACAACTGTTCAGCTCTCTCTGCTCAGTTGTTCCGTGATCATGGCGCTTGCAACAGTGCCGAAATATCGGAAACTCGTAAGTAAAAATTTACATGGTATAAATCCCGAAAAAACGTTTAGAATTATAAGTGACCATGAAAGTTTGAAATTCTATATTTCACAAAAATTATTTTTAATCCACAATTTTAACAGTAAAAGCAGTTATTGTGAGTTATCCATTGGATATAGGCATATGCTATTGCGGACTTTTTTACAGATTTTGATATGTTCTTTAATATTGTACTACATTGTTTTGTTCTACCCTCAATAGTTTCCGCAGCGCACGCGATGAAAGCAATTTTTTTAATAACTTGGATTACATTATTCAAGTTTAAATAAAGATTCTTAATTAATTTTGGAAATTATTATAGCCTATGACACTCCACATTAACGTAGCTTTCTATTAGTGAAATAATTTTGATAATCGGTTTAGTAGATCCTGAGATTACCCCTTACAACGTCACAAACTCACAAACGTTACCTCTTTATAATAATAGTATAGATAATAGTATAGACTACGCTTACTTGAAATATTTACTTAAATACTTGAGTACCGTGACTTCTGTGTAAACTAATTTAGCCACGTCAAATAAATACCGATCCAACGCAAACAGTATGGACTATTTTACTCCTAGTTGCAATATATCCATCAGCCTTTTAAAGTCTACTGCTGGACATAGGCCTCCCCAAGAATGGGGGATAGTGCCGTAATCGCCACGCTTGGCAGGCGGGTTGGCGATCGCAGTGGATGTTGTTAATACTCGAGAGAGTGCTGCTGCCCACTCCCCCGGTAATCCCTCAGTCGGCTCTTACGACTCCCATATGGGACAATTCTAAAGCCGGCCCCACACGGCTAATACGCACCCACACGGCTAGTTGCAATATAACCTGTGATAAATGCCTTTAGGTTCGTTAGTCTCCATTTATTTTGATCTTCACTGATGCTATTTTTATTTTTAAATATAATAGGTGTTTAAACAACTTGGCCAGGAGTTTCCGTAATGAACATATAGGTATATTAGCATCCATTGGTCAGTATAGACCAGATAGAAAAAGCTTAAGATTTCAAGTTTTCCTTTTTAATTTTATCATTGTATGGTGGACAAATTCAGATGGCCGAAGTCTGTAATTAGGATTTTTGACAGATTAATCACCAGACAAATAAATTTTCATAAATTGAATAAAACTTATTTCACTTAAAAAAATTACGTAATCGCTGAAACATTTTAAGTTTGATGCATTTTTCACGTAAAACTATTGATAGGTATATCATTTTGATCCGTATTTTAGCATTTGACATGCTCAGCTACTTTTAAAGAACAAATTATTTGTGAATGCGGAAAAAGATAAGTTTAGTCCTAAAGATAAATGTGATGTGGAGATTGGGCACGGCCGTCAGTCAGTGCAATGGCTTAGCGGTCTAGAGCACTTTCCCGGATTGGAAGCGACGCAGGTTCGTATCCCGCTCGCGCTAAACTTCTCTTTTTCCACATTCACAAATAATTTGTTCTTTATTGATATATCATTATGAACTTATATAACAATTACTTAACTACTTACTGAGTAGTAAGTGGGTATTTCCAAAATTTCAAGAAAGTAATACTATTCCAATTAAATGTATAAGTTTTTCATGATCTTGTTTATTTTTATTTATCTTATTGCATAGCTCAAGTAGTGCATGTTTTTGTAAGCTTTTAGTTTGATTGTTATTACTATGTAATTATTATTTTTTTCTTTTCATACGACTTGTCAATTTTTGTTTTATTTACAACCAGATGAAAATTATAGTCTGTTTACGCGGTGTATATTTATATATTTCTTAAGTTTGCCAATTCGCATTATTTTATTTATTTATTTTTACTTACTATAGCATTCATAGATTTATTTTTGATAAGATTTTATATTTTTTTATTTTATTTTTTTGTTTAATTATTTTATATAGCATCTACCAATGTCAGTTTCTGATTGTAGTGTTGACAGTGATACATTTTATTCCGCAGACAGTGATACAAGCTTTCTTAGTGCACCATCACTCTCAGAGTCTTTGGCTGCACAGTTCTCGGATGTATCAGGAAGTTTTAATGTTGTTCATATAAATGCCCAGAGTATTCCAGCTCACTTTCCAGATATGCTGGCTACTTTTGACTGTACACATACTCATGCCATACTCATTTCTGAATCTTGGTTAAAGCCTTGTCTACCATCCTCTTTATACTCCTTACTGGGATATAACCTCATAAAAAATGATCGTTCGCTAGGGGGTGGTGGTGGTGTGGCAATCTACCTGAAATCCAATATCACCTACTCAGTTGTTAGTATATCGGCACAACCTCCACCGCCAAACTCTGGCGAACACCTCTTCATTGAAATTCAGCTGCTTCACTCGAAGCTCTTACTTGGTGTATATTACTGCCCTTCCACGCGTATCGACTATTTCTCCTCCTTTGAATTCTTGTTAGAAACTTTTGTTCCTCTGTACAGTCATAGCATAATCATGGGTGATTTCAATACATGCTTACTCAAAAATGATCTTCGTAGTTCTTCGCTCCACTCAGCTATATACTCCAATAACCTTATCGTTCTTCCTCTCAATGCCACTCATCATTTTCCAAACTGTAGTCCATCCTTACTTGATCTTATATTCGTTTCCTCTTTAAATCAGGTCATCAAGCACGGACAATATCCTGCTGATGCTTTTTCTTACCATGACTTACTTTTTCTATCCTATCGTATTCGTTCTCCTAAGGCTAAATCTAAATTCTCTTTACAGCGCAGTTTCCGTAGTATAGATCTAGAAAAACTTTGTAAAGATGCTACCGAGCTAGATTGGGCCTCACTTATTAACTCTAGGTGCGTTAATGAAAAGGTGAAATTGTTTACCTCTCGAATAATTAATTTATATGACATCCACGCTCCATTGGGCAAAATATAAATTAGACATCTTCCTGTTCCTTGGTTGACAGATGAAATAAAAGAGCTCTTAACCAAAAAAGCCAAAACAAAAACCAATTATAAATGTCGTCCTACTGAATGAAATAAACACAGATATATTAGTATTCGTAACCAATGCCATAAGGTGTGTAGGAATGCACAACGCCAACATATCCACAGCTCTGTTGAAAACGGTGATCCAGCAAAAATTTGGAAGTTTCTTAAATCATTGGGAGTCGGTAAACCCCATTCCAGTTCAAAATTTGATAGTTTAGACACTAATCTACTAAATCAACATTTGACTGCTTCTTCCGATTTTGACAGAACCAGAAAAACTAGTACACTTAATGATCTCACCTCTATGCCGACTGCTCAATGTCCTCCATTCACTTTTAGTCAATTTACTGATTGTGATGTTACGAAAAGCATAATGTCAGTCACGTTGAATGCGATCGGTAGCGATTGTGTCGGCCATAATATGATCCTTCCTACACTTACTATAATCCTTCCAATAATCACCCATATCCTGAATTATTCCATATCCGAAGGCGTCTTTCCATCTATGTGGAAAGATGCCAACATAACTCCATTACCCAAAAAGAAAAATCCTTCCGGCTTTTCCGATTACCGACCCATTTCCATACTACCATTCCTTTCAAAGGTCCTAGAACGTCTTATCTAATCCCAACTTAGCCTTTTTCTTACTCACAACCAGCTCCTCAATCCTCTCCAATCTGGTTTCTGACCTGGTCATAGTACCTCTACAACCCTTGTTCATATTATGGAGGACATAAGACTAGCTATGGAGAAGGGTGAGTTAACAGTGTTGGCTCTCCTCGACTTCGGCAATGCTTTTAACACTGTTGACTTCGATATTCTACTCGGCATTCTGCGATCCTGTAACATATCTTCAACAGAAATGTAATGGTTTCATAGTTACCTGTATGGTCGCCGGCAACGCATTTTTATGGAAGATAATATTTCTTCTTGGTGATCTTCGCTTGCCGGTGTGCCTCAGGGTGGCGTTCTCTCTCTTCACAGTTTATATAAACTCCATCTCTGATAAACTTATTTCTTCCTACCACCTGTTTGCAGACGACCTCCAAATCTATTGCCAAGCTCTTCTAAGTAAATTAACAGAAGCAATTGCAAGAATTAACGAAGATTTGGATTCAATTTGTGATTGGAGTACATCGCATGGCTTAACAGTTAATCCGACTAAAACTCAAGTCATCGTTATTGGTAGCTCTAGAATGATTTCTAAAATAAATTGGTCACAACTGCCACCAGTCCAGTGTAATGGAATTATTGTTCCTTACAGTGACAAAGTTAAAGACCTCGGCATTTACATTGATCGGTGTTTAAATTGGTGCCCACAAATACAGGAATTAAGCTGAAAAATATTTGCTTCCACTGGATTGCTAAGAAGATTGCGTAATCTTTTCCCTATCACTACGAAAACTGCGCTAGCCCAGTCTCTTCTTCTTCCAATCCTTGATTATGCTGATACCAGCTATCTTGATCTAACGGAAGACCAACTTAATACACTTGAGCCATTTCAAAATCTCTGTATTAGGTTCATATTTGGATTGCGCAAATATGACCTGATGTATCTGAATTTCGTGCTAAGCTCAAGTGGTTACCTATTCGTCTTCGCCGGGACTCTCATATCCTCTTTCTTCTCTACAATATTTTGTTTAATCCCATTACTCCTTTGATATAAATATCGTTTTGAGTTCTTACATGACTCGTATTCTAAACTCCTTAGATCATTCGAGAATTTATCTTTAAGGACGCCAATGCATTCAACAAAATTTGTAAATAAATCCTTTTCTGTTCAAGCTTTTCGGCTTTGGAATGCATTACCTAGGAATAACCGTCAGTCAGAATCACTGTCAGTTTTTAAAGCATTATTAAAGAACCACTACCTTTGTCCTGATGTTGGAGAAAGATAAGCTTTTCGTCTTTTCATTTCTTTTTATTTTTATTTCATATATATATATATATATATATATATATATATATATATATATATATATATATATATTTTATGAAAAAAAAGTATCCTCTATACACCAACAGCCCCCCATTTCTTAAATACATTTCTTTCACTCCATCCAATGGTTGTCCGGAAGAGATTGCCTTGTGCGATAGGACCGCCAATTGTACAATATTAATATTTAAGATCTTTGTTTAGTTATTTTGGTGTACAATAAAGACGTTTATTATTATTATTAACTTTTATTAAATTTATGTGAGAGATCTATTTAATGTGAGAATTAAAATACATTTGTAGCCGCTTGTAGCCTGTGTGAGACACAATGAAGTGAGTTCAACTCTGGAAATTGTTTCCATAATCTGCCGTGAAATATAAATGTAGGAAGTTATAAAGCGATAACTCACGCTTATTGCATTTCAAGTGCTATAAATCTTGTCAATATGATTCAAGGACCTTTTAAGCACCCAGATTGTTTCTATTATATTCTTTCTTTTCATACCTACATAGAGTGATACATTCTAGGTAATTTACGTAAAAAGGAACATTGAGATTTTTTTATTATGTAAAATCTTTGGAGCTGCGGAAATGATTTATTACTCTAACCAGAAGCAAGACAAACGTAGGTGTATTATTATGTCGGAGCGTGACCTAATCGAACGGGTGGTTGGATGTCACCGTACGATGAAATGAAATGTAAACTTAAATACATACTTATAATTATTTTTATATATTTTTAAGCATTTGACATGTTTAGCCATATAAATGAAAACGAAGTGCGAGAATGTGAAGTCGAAAATAATATCCACGAGCAGGATTTAAACCAGGAGCAGGATTGCAGCTACAATATATTTTATAACAAATATACAAGAAATATAAATATATAAACAAGTAGCTTAATATTTGCATTGCAATTAAATATGAATCAGAATAAATATAAGTGCCGTGTGTATATTATAATATTATCAACATTAAACAATAGCTGAACCAAGTTGGTTTTGTACGTCCACTATATGTATAAGAATAAGAGGGATTACGTTATAATATTATAAATAATATATGATTCTTTACCATTAAACATATTGGCTCTCAGATATATTTTGACAGAGAATTTCGCAGTTATGCTCAAGGTAACAAACTGAAGCATGATCTTCAAATGAGATGAACGCTGCACTAATCCCCCATTTATTGGGGAGGCCTATGTCCAGCAGTGGACGTTGAAAGGCTGATGGATGGATGGACCTAATATATAAAAATATATATATATGTATTTAGATAGGTAGCATAGCAAAATTAAAAGAACTCTGTTTTGTTACATGTTAATTAACAATAATATTCATGAAAATTGTAATTAACATTAGTGATATCATAAATGAATAGAATTTGCAAAATTAAGATCATTTCTGTCACTTAGAAATTTTTGAAAATTGCCTGCTCTCAGAAATAATCCTTGTATCGCAGGGGACTTTACAAACAAAGTTCCACAGACACAGCACACCCAGACCCAGAACAACCACTTGCGGATCACACAAAGAGTTGTCCTGTGGGAATCGAACCCACAACGGTCGGGCGGAAAGCTGGTATCTAAACCACTACGCCATCTCTGCAATTGATTGATAGAGCTGTAATTTTTGCCTTTAAGGCAGCATGTCTCTGTTATTATATGCAGAGAAAGAGAAAAAAAAATCTGTCAAAGCATATACAGATTTCTCGGTCCAACTGCTTTGTTTGGGATGTAGCTTTTTACAAGGATTCTTAGTGGTATTTAACAGGTAAGGTAGATCTCCTTGAACTTCCTTCGTGTATATGTATGTTTTTAAGGTATGAGCTGGACACACTGTCTCATTTTCATATTACTGTAACTACAAAATGGTGTTTCTTTTAGTTTATTGGATATTTTAAGAAAATCAAACTAACACAAAGTGGGAAAAATGCGAATTGAAAACAACAGTTCTCAAGCGTGATCTGAACCTGCATCCCTGGAAATACCGTCTCTAATTCCTTGCCAAATCAGGCATGGTGACAATTACTTCTAATGTATATGGCTAAGCTTGTCAAATGCTAAAAAAAAAATTATCTAAATATTCATGATGACAACTAATTTTCTCACTCAGTGGGCAGTAGTCAGAGCTAATAAGGTGGGCTACTGCCCGCCTTATAGTAGCCAGAACTAATTTTCTGGACAGATCTTTTAGATCCAAAATATTTAGCATGTTATTTCAGAATTCTATTACTAATGCAGGTTTCCAGGATATTGTATACCTAGGAATAGAGGGCCTTTGTCTAAGATATTTCTGGTTATGGTGGCAGCTTTGCCATGGCTCACCCGATGGTAATGGTAACCGTTGCTCGTGGATTCAACCATACCAGGAGTATTGTCAGGCCACTGCTTATCAATCTATTTGACAGATATGAAATGAAAGAATAAATGGCCATCTCCTGCTTCAATCAAAACACACCAATGTGCTTCACGGCCAGTCTAACGGTAGATGGTGGCACCAACCCACTCGGGCCCGACAGAGTGTGAGTACTCCCACATGGTATCCGGCCAGACAGAAAGTGAGTACTCCCACCTGATACCCAACCCCACCACCAGTAATGTCAGTGGTGACAATTGCTTACTTGCCTTAGTCGGAATTAATAATATACCAAATAAATGTACACTGTCTACTAAGAGTTAAGTTATTATTTTGATTGTTTAGTGTAAAACCTAAATATTTGAGATCTGTATTAGATTTATTATAATACCGACAGTAACTCACGTTTAGGGTCGATTACGTCGACCCGGGTTTCGAGCATATCCGATGCTCATCATCAGGACGAGTGCGCAGCGGCGTCTGCGAGCTCCCGGCGTGCACTGCGGAGCGCATGGCGCGCGGCTCGACGCGACAGCGGTGCAGTTTGCGGTGGAGTTACGTCGGTATTATAATAAATCTAATATGTATCAATCTCACGATAATTTCAATACTAAAATTTGAGATCTGTATAATATGACATGTTTGAGATTGGCATTTAACCTGTGTTGTTGCTAATCGTTAAATGCCATTGAAGCAAATGACTGTTGTGTAACCATACTCCTCATGTATGACATCACAGTTCTTAATATTTTGTAAACACACTTAGGCCCACTTGCGCATTTCAGAGTTAATGTGTATAACTCCGAGCGAACTGCTAACACAAGGCTAAATAATTATTTTTGCTTGCACTGCTAAGAGTTAACACTATACCATGCGTAAAATAATTAACTATTAAACCCGCCAAAGTTGGGAGGGTTATATGTCTATCTCTGGATTTATTACATCAAAATTGTGACACTATGCTAGTTCGTGTTTTGTATTTAAAAAACAACAACAGAATAATATTGCATCGTTTATTTTTATTGTCCTGATGAGTGACTTTTTGGTTTCTGATGATGTATTCATAGGTGTTCAGGCCCCCTATACAACGGGATATACTTATTATGTGTCGTCGAAATCTTATTTCAACCCCATACATTGATTATTAGAATAATTCTTCCATTCTTCTGTTTTATTCTGTTCTACTAGCATTTATGCCACTTTTCTATATAAAGTACATCATCTATGATGCCACTTATCTACAGGACCGGGCCCAGTTCAGGATAGCACCAGCAGTATCTTATTTAATTTTAATAACATGTTTATCTATATTTGGTTATTACATCACAAAGAAGTAAACTGCTCCCACTTGTTAAAATAGGGCCACATATATAAGATTTCCTTCACATTTCACAAAATAATACAGATATATTGTCACAAAATACACTCGAGATAGTAAACAAACAATAATTTGACATAATGACATATCGCCATTCAATTTAAACTACCAAAAACACACGGCATCAATTCAAATCTGACATTAAACAAAGGCATATGCTAGTGACTGTTGTGTGAGAGAGAGAAGAATACTTGTGTCGTTCATCATTCATCCCTTTTGAATTTGGCTGGTTGTAAGCGGAATGAGGTTAGTAAGACCTGCGTGATTTTTCTTACGTGCAAGAAAATTTTTGAATTAGATAGTTATTTGTGTAACCTAAGCTAGTAAACCCAAAGGTATTTTATTATCTCAAAATTTCCGCGCAAGTGGGCCTAAGTGTTGTACACAAACCATATTTAAAGTAGTGGTGTAAATCCATACAACTGTTAAAGTTGGTATATAAAATATTTCCTGTGTTGTTCAGCTATTGGGACTAACAGATATGCTTCTTTTTAATCATGGTTGTCATGAAACAATCTTTATGTAGAGGATCATAAATTTTACATCTTAAAGTAAGATGTGTAGACAAAATTAATCAGAGATTTTAGATTAAAAATTAACCTATATCTACCAATAAGCTTGAGTACCAAGAATATATTATATAAATATTGTCAGTTTTCAGACTGACAGGGTATTATAGCACCCAACTGTAGTAAATTATTAATTGAGCTCTTAATATTTGAAGAGTTACACAAATTCAGAGATAAAATTATTTAGAGTATTGTGGTTTGAAGATGTAAATAGTTTGTATTAGGTTAGGGATTGTTGAATCCATACCAGTATAACCATATTATCATCTGTGATTGTAATTACCTCTACCAGGATTTTGTACCTGTCGTGGGACCAGCGACAATGGCCAGCACTTAATAACTTCTCTCAGATTGGTTCACCGGTGCTCCTTTCAGTGTCTTTTTGGGTGGCACGTCTTTTGTGTTTCAGTGTTACTGGTGGATGCTAGGGCCCTTTACTCATTGTGTTCTTCTGCTGTGTATTCTGGCATGAGGGGCCACTCCAGTTCCCCAGACATTTAATTGCAGCAAGGTTAGTTTGCCATAATTTTATATTTCTTCGTTGCAATTTTTAATAAATAATGGTTTCTTGGAATTGATTCAGTTATTTTAATAAAAGATCTATCCAGAAGCGGCACCAATCATAATTTCCTGATGTTAGTTTCATTATGATGTAGAGATGTCAAAAGCCTTGTTCCATCACTAAGCAATTTTAAAATTTTTAGTAATTTCCTGACTAAGGCAAGATAGGGTTAATACCCAACTGTTATTGTTCTTCTTGCAGCACCTCTTCATAGGAATCCGGTGCTTCTGGGAGGGTACATCTTTTAGGTATCTTGTATACCATCAGAGTATCTTTCATCTCTTCACTGTCCTTAGAAACCAAGGTTTTCCTCCTTGGGCTTATAAGACTATTTAGTGCCGGTCCATATTTATCTTCTGTGGGATTATCATCACCCAAGGTGACCATAATAACTCTTCCAATATTTAGTTATATGAAGGTTATCTTACTGTGAATCAAAACGAACTACCATAAGGTAGGTAAGTAGGTACTTATGTATGTTAGGACCATGATGACCATCATATTGTATCATGCACAATATGATAATATATACCAGAATTGATATCTCATATCAAAAACTGATCTTCATGCGGAAGTATCTCGTACTGGCACGGACAGTGGTCAAGGTCACTTCAGATGAATCATTCATCGTCTGGTCAAGAAACATTTTTTGGAATCCCGTTCCATGGTTCTATTTCCTTTTGTGAGTAAATAAAGGCATTTCGCAGTGAAATTTCGTTTTCCATAACCTAAAAACAAGTTTGAAGTAGGTACCACTTACTGTCATTTTTCTTTGTCTTGTTGTTCCTCCATGGGTGGTAAAGGGGACATGGATTGGTTCTGACGGTGAGACTGCATGGGAATGCCGATCGGTTTGTTACCTATTGGGTCCGGCAACTAGCAGACTGCCGGGACCGGAACCGATAAAGAAAGCGACGGCGGTGGCGGCGTTGGCGAGATAATTTTTTCATTTTCTGTTTTATTCTCGCTTATTCTTCTAACACCAAGTTATCCACGTCAGAACTCGGCAAAATTAACTAAAAACACACAAATTACACAGTATTAAATTTTTACGTGTACACGCGAGAACGCGCGGATTCGAAAGTGATTTGACAGCTAATGTCACCCATGACGACAAGACTGTATCAAAGAGTATATAATAATAATTGTTTTTTTATTCAGGTACAAATCCCACATTAACACAACAAAATTGTAAACAATATAAAATAGACAAAAATAACAATAAAATAGTGTAGAATAGAATAAAGTAAAACCAGCTGACTACTTTCGGTTTGCGTCCAGGTGTACTTTTAACCAATATTTTACTATTGGGCACGTGTAGTCCTCACAAATAGCCTGCAGTAGTGTTGTGAGACGATCGCAATCGATGCCAAAAGGATGCGATAAGACTCCTCACAACAGCGAAAAAGTCGGGCACTCGCGCCTCAGCAAACATGCTCGACGCGCTACAGTAACGCGGGTGTTTCATGAGGATACGGAATGCGTCATTGTACTGTACCCTCATGGTACTTATAGAGATTCTGCGGAAGTTCACCCACAACTGGCAGGTATAGAAACATTGGCAGTATGCCTTAAATAAAGTTATTTCATTCAGGTCACAGGTCAGAACATTACCTAAGTATTTAAATTGCTGAACCACTCTAATCGGCGCCTTACCCAGATAGACATCGAAAATCCTCTCCGGACCCTTACCAGATCAAAACACCATCATTTCTGTTTTAGACACATTATATTTCAGTCCGTGAGTGTCATCATAACGCTCACATACTGACAACAACCTCCGTAACCCACTGATCGAAGGACTAAGAAGCACCATGTCATCAGCGTAGCTGAGGTTGTTTACACACACACTTCCGAGATGACATCCAACTTTTGTGCTTCTCAGTTCTCCGATCAGGTCATTTACGTATAAATTAAAGATGTCCGGAGAGGTTAACCCACCCTGGCGTACACCGCAGTCTAGCCTATAGGCACTAGATGTCGCGTCGCCCCATCTAACATTATTTACTTGGTTTCCGTACCAGTATCTCAAGAGACGAACTAGCAGGCACATTAAATTCGCGTAATTTGCTCCAAAGAATATTATAATTCACCAGATCAAATGCGCAACTCAAGTCCAGGAAACATGCATACACGGACGTGTCCCGTCTGGTGTAGTAACTGACTGTGTGTTTCAGACTAACTGTCGCCGAGTCTGTTGAGAGACCGGGATGGAAATCAAACTGAGCATCATCAATCTGGATACTTCTCTACAGCAATTGTTGCATTAATCTTTCTAAAATCTTACCTAAGACAGTCCCGAGTGAGATAGGTCGATAATTGCTAGCGGAGCTTATATCACACGTTTTGTTTTTAACAACTGGAACAACCATGGATCTCATTATATCTGCAGGTAAGTATGAGTACTTTAAACATAAATTATACAAGGCACATAGTCTAGAACGTAGCACGTCACCCGCACATACAACATGCTCAATACTTAGGCCGTCATGTCCGGGTGCCTTATTTGTTTAATGGCCGACTTAACATTATTAATTGTGAACTGTATGATGGACGAACCAATCATCAAATTAGATTCCTCCGTATAATCAACCTTGATAGGTTTCGTAATCGGCATCGGCTCTGGTTTGAATTTTTTGGCTAACATATTGGCTATCCCGCCAGTATTTTGCACGCCATCCACAGATACAGGTAAATTTTGTCTATAATTTAATTTCTTAGTTGCATTTCAAAATTTCATAAAATTTTTATCTTTTCTGCTCTCAGTTAATATGTCTAATTTTATCATGTCCTCATTATTTTGACACCAGCGTAATTTATTTTTAAATTTCTTTCTACTATTACACATATTTTCATAAATTGTACCTGTGGACGGCCTGCCGGCAATAGACCAACACTTGAAGTACATTCGTGCCTCTTGATGACTGTCTCGTACATGCATGTTCCAGCCTAAGACCGACCTACCTTTGTTACGACCCCCGGGACGCTCACCTGCATTTTTAATAGCACCTAGCTGCAAAACATTAATTATATTCGTGTATAATGTGTCGATAAAAATAAAATGCTCATTCAAGCGATCACATCTTCCGTTCTTCTCACAAGTACAACAATTTAACACATCATTAATAACAGCCAGCTTCGAATTACAATATCTAAAGTAGTGTTCTATTTGACTAGCCCTAATACCCCATTTGATTTTGTCGTTGCACGTTTTATTTAAACAATTATTGTTATTCTCAATAGAGACTGACATACCAGTAATGTTACACACTACCCGCAGAGGTAAATGGTCTGACGAGTATGTATCGTAGAGTACCCTGACGGAGGATATGGTACTCCAAGCGGCTTCTGTGACAACGCAGTGGTCAAGCCAACGTCGACAACCATGAGCTTCGCTGATGAAAGTATAGCTATCAGAGTTAACTCCGAGCGTCCTTATATCTGCACATATCAAGCTGTGTTCTAGGCAGAAGTTTTCAAGCTCGTGACCAAATCGTGATTCTGGGTGCGCGTTAAAGTCACCCAAGACATAAACAGCTGAAGCGTCGTTATCTTCAACAATTGAGTGAATCCTGCCAAGGCATTCTGTAAAGACGGGTAGATTTTCTTCCTTATCAGTGGTCATATACACACTAAACATCAGAAGAGATCGCTTCTTGACTTCAATACGAATTGCAGCTATCCTATAACTATTTATATAATGAAGAATGGACTGTATAGCCGTGTACTATATGTATTTTGTTTATAGGATTCTCCAAAGACGCGTAGAGCTCTTCGTGGAGACGGACTACTACTATGTAAATTGTTTTCAGGATGAGCCTGAAATGAAATCATATTGTAACCGATATCTGATGAGTTTTTAATAGGCGCCTGCAGTTACAAAAGCTACTCGTATAATAATTATCTTATTATCATGCTGTTAATGCTCAGATTTAATTTCTAGGTACTGTGTGATTATTCTTTTTGAGTATTGAATTTTGATTATTGAGATCAAGACCTGCTAAAATAGTAGTATCGATATACCTACTTGTATAATATAAAAGTTAAATTTTGCAAAAATTCATACTTTTTGATAGCGCAATTTTTTAAATATTTTGATCTGTATTTTAGCACTTGACATGCACAGCTACTGTAAAGACCAAATTATTTGTGAAAATGTGGAAAAAGATAACTTTAGTGCGAGCGGGATTCGAACCTACGTCCCTTGCAATCCCGGGAAGTGCTCTAGACCTCTAAGCCATCGCAGTAACCGACGGTCATAACTAATCTCACCATCATATAAATGACAATGCCAGATCATGCCCTGGGTTATAAAAGAGTTTACAAAAAATGTAAATATACGAAAGTACTGCAATAATTAGTGGAATCTTTGTATTAAAACTTATTTTTCTCCAGAACGTGCGGATTTAAAATAAAAATTATAAGTAATGTAGGGATCGAGGTAGCAAAACTACTTTTGGCTCGGTTTATGATTATATTTTGAAAAAAAACATGTACAAACTTTTTAAATAGAAAATAGAAATAGCGTCTTAATATAGGTACGTCCTCTCTCACGTCTTAACTTCCTCCGAATCCCTCCACTCAGAACATTTCTTGTCTTTCATACACATAGCTTGTTCATTCAGTCATCTCACGTTCCGCCTCACGTTCACATCAAACTTTCTTACTACCATAACTTATGAACAATACTTTTCATAAGCATAAAAAGAAATATAGCCCACAGTAATGTAACCCCTGAACAGAAAGCGAATGAATTAACTATGCGTTTTGTTTCATTAAAAGTAAAACTGATTTAGAATTTCCTGTGTGTAAGGAATTTTATTTAAGGACTTATTATATCCTAAGGACACTATTCCATAAACATTATAATAAACAGTACTATCTTACTTTCGCAATTTCAAACAAACCTAAAAACATTTACATTTTGTTAAACAGAAACCGCAAGTTCTAACGATATTTAAACATATTATTAGTAATCAGTAATGTTTTAGCAACTAAATGAATCTATTGGTATGATTGTAAACGGATTTTTTGTTAGGACAAGGTTCTATACAATTCCTGGCATTGTCATTTGTCTTATCGACCCACGCGCGCGACAGCGTGTTTAAAAAGGTTAAGTGGGATGCGTGTTTTCCAAATTTTCACATATAATTTGTTCTTTAAAGTAGTTGAGCATGTCAAGTGCAAAAATACAGAACAAAATATTGTTAAAATCAAAACGCTGTTATTTCTGAGGTCTCATTCCAATGTTACTCATTTGACATCAACATGTTTGAGTATTTACGTATACTTTTAATGATATAAGACTGGTGGTGTAGCGGAAGTGTATGCGACTGCTAATCATGAGGTCTCGGGTTCGATTTCCGGGTCGGGCAATGATATTGAGCTTTTTTCTAAAAAGAAAAATTCTCAGTAGCAGCCCGGAGTTTGGAAATGTGTGTGTGCAGTTAGGAACATTTTTTCACGCCTTAACAAAAAAAAGGTATAGTTGTCGGTAAATATCTTGGAAAACTTGTGGCGTAATGGGAAAAAGTATGCGCATATACCCAGGCAGAAAATACGAAATGGCCTCTGATAGTGGGAGCTAAGTTAGGGTTGCCAACCGTCCTGTTTTCCCAGGACATGTCCTGGTATTTTGAGTGTCCTGGGGTGTACTGGATAGTTTTTAAGCAGCGTCCTGGGTTTTTAAAACGTTCTGATAAGGTCATGTATGGTGAGGTTGAAAAATTTAATAAAAATAATTAAGTTTGTTATATTATTAGAATGTGCCTAAGTTTAAAGAATTTTTTAAAGTACAAATTATTTGTGAATAAGGAAAAAGACATTTAAAAAAAAACTATTTTTCCTTATTCACAAATAATTTGTACTTTAAAAAGTGGCGAAGCATGTCATATGCTAAAGAATATAGATCAAAACCGTTTAAAGAATTTGTTAAAAACTAGTCCATCCATCCATCCATCAGCCTTTCGACGTCCACTGCTGGACATAGGCCTCCCAAAAATGAGGGATAGTGCCGTAATCGCCACGCTTGGTAGGCGGGTTGGCGATCGCAGTGGATGTTGTTAATACTCGAGGGAGTGCTGCTGCCCACTGCCCCCGTATCCCCTCAGTCGGCTCTTACGACTCCCATGGGTGAAGAGGGGTGGGACAATTATAAAGCCGGCCCCACACGGCAAAAACTAGTGTTTCTTTTATATTTTTGTAACTTTTAAACATATTTAATTTTTATATATTTTTCCAAAAATGTCGGATATTTTTATTAAAAAAAGTGTTTTCAGAATATTTTTTTGCAACCCTTTCTCTGTCCCACTATTGGGCACGTGTCTGCTCTTATGGTGAGACGCTTTAAGACCATATTATTTAACTAGCTGATACCGCAACTTCGCCCGCGTGGAATTTCTTTATTTTCTTTTTTTTTGTGCAGAATACTATTTATTTTTCCAAAATAAAAGTAGCAATCCCCGTCCCGTGAATCCCGTTCAAATCAGTGCAGCCATTCAGGAGATTAGCCGTAGATTTACACAGGACCGCAAAGAAAAAGGGTTGGTTAGAAAATCTTCAATATCTTCAAAAGTATTTGACCTAGCTTCATGAAATAAACACTAAATTAAAGAATATTTTAATGTGCTTAAATGAAAATAAAAAAAAATGAATTCAAGCTTTTTAATTATTAATAAATAAAAAAATAAAAAAAATGCGTAGTTTTTTTCCAGTATTTTCGTAAATGTAAATTGGTTACAAATGTGCCGTTTTCACGCATTTTAGTACTTTGTTTACCTCCACGAGCTCGTAATACCGCTATTATCCGATTTTGCTTACTTTCTACTAGGTTTTTGAGGCGATGCTGCGGAATATTCTGCAATTCCTCTATTAGAACTTCTTTCATTTCACGTAGCGTGATTGGCGGCTGATTCCACTGATGTATACGTCGTCCCAGTTCGTCCCATGCATGCTCAATGGGGTTTAAGTCGGGGCTGCGTGCTGGCCACTCCATATGTGTGAAGAAATCCCAGCCCACACGTGAACAGAGCCTCCGCTGTATGGTACTTTTTCTTCTATACAGGCTTGATTATAGCGCTCTCCCAGTCTTCTGTACACTCTTTTCCTCCCGTTGTGCTTGTATAAACAGAATCTAGACTCATCTGAAAACATAACTCTTGACCAGTCATTCATTCTCGTGTTCTCTACCATAACTCAACCATGAGTTTCTCTGGTGTCTTTCTAGTTTTGTACCATTTGCAGGTCTTAATGGGTTTAAATTTGCTTCAACCAGATGCAGCCTTACTGTATACGTACTCAGATTGTTTCCACCAGCTCATAATGATGATTCTTTACTTTAACAGCCGTAAGAAAGCGATAACTCAGAATTGTTGACACCATATAGCGATCCTTGGCCCGTTCTTAGTCTTCGAAGATTGGATCCAGTTTCATGGAAACGATGGAGTACTCGCTGAACTGTAGAAAGAGTCACTCCAACAGTTCTCTCTGTATTTCGCTGACTGTGCTCATCTTCAAGCATTGTCAGGATCCTGGTACATTCTTCAGGGGTTAACGACATTATGACTTCAGAATAATAAAATTTATAAGGCAGAGGCAACATATTTATAACGTTTAGATCTATTTCTTTTAGCAATTGACATGCTCCGCTACTTTTAAAGTAACTTTTTTATTGCAAAACTAAAACAAACACGAAACAATTGTTTTGAATTTTTTGGTACTAAATTCAAAAACGACCATGATTTTAAATTTTCAGTTTTTATACAACTATCAAAAATAAATAAAAAGGTTTTATACATTACAAGTACACCCCCCGCGGCTTCGCTCATAGTATTGTCGATGAAAAATTAATTTCGGATAAGATTCCTATTATTAGGTATAAACGTCGCCACGCTAACAGCCGATTTTACACTCCCTCCGCATTAGATGTTTCACTTCAAAAATATAAGTTCCAAATAAGTAATCACGAAGATATCATATTATACTAAAACCTTCTCCGAAACACGCTGCAGCTTATGGTATTAGTATATTCCGATCGGTTCAGTAGTTTTCGCAGTATAACCGAACAAAAAACTGGCTCTCCATTTATTAGTATTAATATTTATTATATGGGCCGTGTGGGGCCGGCTTTAGAATTGTCCCACCCCTCTCCACCCATGGGAGTCATAAGAGCCGACTGAGGGCATACCAGGGGAGTGGGCAGCAGCACTCCTTCGAGTATTAACAACATCCACTGCGATTGCCAACCCGCCTGCCAAGTGTGGCGATTACGGCACTATCCCCCATTCTTGGGGAGGCTTATGTCCATCAGTGGACTTTAAAAGGCTGATGGATGGATTTAGGGTATAGATTTTATGTGGCATTAAATATTATTTAATTTAGTCTTTATTTCATAAAGCTAGGTCAGGTAACTTTTGAAGATATTGAAGATTTTTTAACCGACCCTTTTTCTTTGCGGTCCAGCGTATATTCAATGAAAACTTATTATATATATTTGAATCCGTATTCATTCACAATTTCTAGGGTTTTATTTTTTTCGCTCGGTACTCTAATTATTGTTTTTCGAAAATTGAAATAGGCTAAGTTACTCCTCATAACAACACCTATCTGCTAGTAAAAGTCCCGTCCAAATCGGTCCAGGCATTCTGGAGTGGTATTCATTCGCAATTTCATGGGTTTTATTTTTTATGCGGTACCCTAATTATTTTTCCAAAATAAAAGTAGCCTAAGTTACTCCTTGTAACAGCTATCTACTAGTGACAGTTCCGTCCAAATCGGTTCAGCCGTTCCCGAGATTAGCCGGAACAAACAGACTGAGAGATAAAATCTTTAAAAATTGGTAATATGTTATAGATAGCGTAATATACTCTCGTATACATTTAATAAAAAGTTGTTTACAAATAGACACTTTAATTTTATTTATTTGTATAGATTATTGCTACTCTGTTACTGCGTCCTGAATTTAAGTGAATTGTCCTGGTTTTTCCACCTTAAAATCCTTGTTTTTGAAATTAACGGTTGGCAACCCTAAGCTAAATGAATATCAACCCGGTGCGGAGCGCAAGGATTGGCTTGACTTAATTCACTTTACCAATCGCGGGCTCGAGACGATGTTCCCATTCCCCGCATCCAATATTTGATAACCAAAGGATCCTAAAAACGATTTCTAAATAGCTAACGAAAATCGCCAGGATGTTTGCCGATAACTACCCCTCTCATTAACCACCAAATTCTGATCTTTTGGACCAATTTTTATAAATAACAATTCTCAACGTTAATAATCACAATAAGATAAACACGGCATGAATTTGGACAGCTTTACTACCCTAAAGTTTTCTCTCTATTTTCATAAAAAGAAAAAACATGTAGCAACCCTCTGAAAACATACATTACAAAAAACGTCAAAGTCCACTGTGCCATTGAATGTCATTCCCATATTTATCAGGAAAAAGGTCCGAATATCTTTTACCCAAGTATATTTGGTTATTACTTTCAACAATTTTTTTGACACATATTCACGTCGTTGGAACGTTAATACATTAGTCCGAGATCCCATAACAGAATTTCTAGGATCATCTATTTTTGATCAAGATTGCTTTTATAGTACTTAATGAAAACACCCACGGGGAATTAACTTTATTAATCTGTCTAAGTCACGCGATGTCTTAACTTGTTATTATAATGCAGGCACAGCTCAGGTGTTTTCAATAATACTCAGTTATAGTTAAGTGGCCGCCTACAGCTCCTAAACCTGATTCATCGCATTCTTTAGTGTTATGTCTGACTGCTTCCTTCTTTAAGAATTAGGCTATCATATCCAAAAATAAATTGTCATACTCGACACTTTATTTTTAGTAGTCCCAGAGATTAGAGGCTTCAGAAAATGTAACAGTTTCAGCTTTATAGTATAGAGAGATAATAAAGAAGTATCAACTTTGCAGAATTTCTAGAATTTTTAACCTATTTTGTGTTATACCAATGTTTCGGATAGGTACTCTATATTATATTGTCAAAGTATTCATCCGTATTCAAACTTATTAAACATCCTAATGTCTATCAGTTGCAACACACTTTAGTCACACATAACTTTAATGAATAAACTTGGAAATTATTATTTTTTATTGTTACCCTTATTTAGTAAATATAAATAATAGTTATTGTGAAGCATTTACTTTTAATTACTTTTAGTTACTATCCATTATTATCAGCCTTTGTCTGTGGCGGAGCAAGTTCTTAGGTTATATCTCAGGTTCTGATTTATAGTAGTGGGATAAAATGTTTACCAGATTTTAAGTCTAATCAAGAGCTATCAAAGAAAAAAAGTTGCATCAAAATCAGTTTAGTAGTTTTTGCGTGTAGCACGAACGAACAAACAGATAAACAAACACACAAAAAATCTAAAAAAAATCGTCTTGTGTTTAGACACGCCTGTATAGCCTAATATATTCATTTTTTCTCAAATATCTTAAATGTACAGACATAGGTCTGTTACAGCTTTATAATCGTATAGAAGACGCTACCGATAATATGATAAAAAAGGATCAGCGTCAAAATAATACGGTGGGATCTTAGACCATATTATAGGTCCAACGTCCACAAAACGTCAAACACCGGTTACTATAAAGCTGATGAAAGGAACTGCACTGCACGTGTCTACTAATAAAACGTTTCGTTACAATATCTTCAAAATATATAAAACAGAGTCGTGTTAGTCTCACCATTTATAACTCAAGAATGGCTGGACTGATTTGGATTTGTCTTCACCCAGAATAGCAGAATAAATATAAAAAAACGGGAAAATTAATTTTCTCATACATTTTGTATATGATGGCTATTTTAATAATATCTTGAGAACGGATCGACTTAATTTTTTTTTGTTTGTCTAAGCTTTAAGACTTTGTTTAATAAAAATTTTAAATCAACTAATAAGTTAAATAAAATTTTATCATTTCTGATGCGGTACGAAGTTCGCGGACAACTACATAGTTTTAAATAGTATTGAATATATCGCAGACTAGCTGCACTCCTGACTTCATTTGAAAAAAGCGTTCACTGTTAATCAAAATATTTATTCTGAAACTAATGTTCATATAATATAAAGGATTTGAGAGAATTAATAGCAGCAAAAATCACATTTCAGAACTAGTATTATACTGTTATTACGGACAACAATTGACTTCCAAATGACACCCATAAAGAGTCATTTTCTTCATATTCGTTAAGTTGTTGTTAGCTTAATCGAGTTCTTTGTGAATGTTCTGAAAGGTGCAAAAAGAAATAAATTATATTTCCTTATTTTCTTTGTGCTAGACTCCACTAAGCCCAACCCTAATTATTAAAAGCGATTCTCAAAACCAGTGTGTCTGTTCATTGAAGGTGTGGCTCTACAGCAAACAAAAATTAAATCACCATGCTAAAGTCGGCAGCTTATTTGAAACAAAATAGTTATTTGTGCAACAAGAGAGCAAAGTCCCTTTTTGCGGCGAGTGCTGATTTTGAATCCTGAGCAAGCGAAGGATTCAACAATTGAATCACGAGCGTAGCGAGTGATTTTAAAGTAGAATCCTGAGTGTGGCGGGGGAATCAAAGGCACAAGATGCAAAAAACTTTGCTCTCGTGTAAAACACATAACTTTTCACTTCAGCAGGGAGAACACTAGGAGATAAAATATATATTACGTAACATTTTTGAAACAAGAATTAAATATTTACAGGTTAAATATCAGTTTTATTTGCAGTAAATAGGTAATTATTTTCATTTAAATACAACAGTAACTTAAAAATTCTATAAATTACATTTAAAGACATAATTATCTTTTTTGCTAAATTTCTTTAGTTTAATACGAAATTCCGAACGAATTTGTCTTTGAGGTCGAATTCAAAATCGGAACTTCGAAAGGGCTGGTCTTTGTCTCTCTCTCTTTCTAATGGCGGGAAAGAGACAGAGTGTGAATGTTTCGAATTATATAATTATATCCCCAACTATACCCAAAGCTGAATAAGATATTCGCAGCTATCTCAAAAAAAATTAAAAAGTTACTTTGTCTCACTCAGAGAGCAAAATCGCATTTTGCTCTCTGATTTCATGCAGAAAAACCTACATGTTTGAGCTACTGAAGTGAAAAAGTATTATTTTGCTAAAGTTAACTTACTTACCGTGTACCTACGTTGCTGCACGCGATGTTGTTATATTATAAATCATGAACATTGCATAAAAATTGTGCCTACAGCGTAGCATGCCGCGTAGTATCCCGCGGTGCACAATCCCATTTTCCCGTTTACAAGGCCTTGAGTAAATTTATAAAAACACTTCTATAAAATAAAATCGTTGATTTTCCAGAATGGCAGGCCTACTTTCTTTTTTAAGTAGGGCAAATATGTCCTAACGCACACCCCGCTGCCCGGAGAGACAATGGGGTTTGTGGGGCTGTCACCCACTAAAAACCCACCGTCCGCCCTCACCCACCCTTGCTACGGTAAACCACTGGCACAGCGTCGTATCGATCGATCCACAGGCGGCAGCCCCTTCGGACACCCTCTCCCGCGCACGTGGGCGTCACACCTACGCGGTAGGGCTTAGCGGACGGTGGACAAACCTGACACAACCGTCCGCAGCCTCAGCTAGGGTGGCATCAGGCGCAGATAAGCGCGCCCGTGTCCCGCACATCGGTGGCGAATCGGGTCCGTCAAGGAGGTTTCCTCCTCCTCTCTCCGCCGCCTTCTTCCGCAAGATGACAGCCTCGCAGAACGCGGCGACCGTGGTATAGGCCCTTTCACTGCCAACCATCGCTTGTGCAACGGCCAGCAGTGACAGGTCCACGCCTATGACTGCAGCGGCGCTGCTCATCCCCGGCCAGGCATGACTTGAGCGCGTGCTGTGCCGAGGCATAGGTACAAGGGCCAACTTTTGAGGTTTTTACAGAAAAATAAAATAAAAAAATAATTTTAGTTTTCTGTAATATTTTTTTTATTTACACTACGTAGGTGGCAAACAAGCATACGGCCCGCCTGATAGTAAGCGATAACCGTAGCTAGTACTTAACACCAGAGGTATCACTCGTGCGTCACAATATCCAAGGAAAAGTATAGGAGGTGGAGAGGAAGGATGATAAGAACAGGATAGGGAGGGGGTTCGGGCCTCCGGCGCTCTCACTCACCATACGAAATACAACGGCAGGAGAACCTACCGTTGTTTCGTTCACGTTGTTATTCTGTGATAGGGTGGTACTTCCCCGATCAAGCCGGCCCATTCATGCTGGGATAAGCAAGGCCCCTACCACTAAAGTACTAAAGTACTATACTTTTCATATTTTGAATCACTTAGTACGAAAATAATTATTTCCATCATTATAACTGTTCTTCATCTTACGCCTAGTTACGATGCCTGTCATCTGTCAACAAGCATACTTATTTAATCTATGTATTTAATAAATAAATAAATATTATGTAGGAAATATTTCCGTAATTGAATTGAGCAAGCGTAATAACTATACAATATTTGGGGCAAATTCATCCGTTAATTATGTATACATAGAACAGGCGAGATATGAGATATAAACGCTAAAACTAGCACGCAATTAAAATTATCCAGTTAGTAAAAAGAGAAAGAATATAAATTTTGTATGCATGTCTCTATTTAATAACCATAATTAAATCTGATAGGCTTATTTATCCCTTTCTTTTTCCCGCGAAAGTGCGACGCTCCGTATGCGGAGGCGTCGCTCAGTAGAGGGTAACCGAAATGAACTGAAATAATGCAACATAGTACAAGTGGCCCGTCAACAGGGGCCAAGAGACGGCACACGGCGGGTTTCTTTAGTGGGTGAGGGCCCCAGACTACCGTGTTCGTTGCCCCGAACGACGGGGTGTGTGGTTAGGTACATTCGTTCCTGCCTTAACATAAAAAAAGGCTTATCCCTTTCTTTAATATTTATGACGTTGAAATGAGTTATTAAGAGAGAAACGAGTACACGTTCTGCCTATATAAACTAGATGATTTTTATTTATTTATTTTTATTTATAGACTCACGCCTTTTTCCCAGAGTGGTAGGCAGAGACAACGGATTTCCACTTGCCACGATCCTTGCTCACCTTTTTTGCCTCATTCACTGTCATTATATTCCTCTTTTGAACTAGATGACTGTGTATATAATACCTCTATGATTTTATGACTTTACTGGATTATCAGTCTTCCTGGTAGATAACTATAATACTGAAATAAAATAAAATAAATAGTGACTGCCTGAATTACAGTACACGTTATGTATACACATTCCTAGTTACTAAAACAAGGTCAGTAATAAAATATCTACACGCAACATTGGGCGTATAAAATATTTACAAAAAATTATTGTGCCGTCTCTATTTATGACTAATTTAGATTCACATCTCGTTAATTGTAATCATGTTAGCGTATTTTATATTAAAATGGGGTTTGATATTAAGAGCGATACGATAACTGCGACAAATATTCTACTAATATTTTGTCTGCACAGATGGCGAAGTGGATATTTAGATATCACCCTCTCGCCCGAGTGTTATGAGTTTGATTCCCACACAAGACAACTCTTTGTGTGATCCACAAATGGTTGTTCTGAGGCTGGGTGTACTTTGTGTCTGTTAAATTGTATGTTTATAAAATCCCCCGCGATACAAGGATTATTGCATAGAGAAGGGTGCAGTCCTAAAAAAAATTAAAAATAGCAATAATTTGAGATTTTGTATGCTACGCGGGTTTAGAATTGCCGTGTGGGGCCGGCTTTAGAATTGTCCCACCCCTCTCTACCCACGGGAGTCGTAAGAGCCGACTGAGGGAATACCGGGGGAGTAAGCAGCAGCACTCCCTCGAGTATTAACAACATCCACTGCGATCGCCAACCCGGACGGCAAGCGTGGTGATTACGGCACTATCCCCCATTTTTGGGGAGGCCTATGTCCAGCAGTGGACTTTAAAAGGCTGATGGATGGATGGATTGGTGCCTAACAAGCATACGGAACACCTGATTTTTCGGTTCTTAGCAGCACAAGAGGCATTACTCGCACCTCGGCAACTCCAACGGGGTTAAGAGAAACGATATTAAAAAGAGCAAGGAGGAGGTGGTGAGTTTGGGCCTCCGGCACTCTCAGTCATCGTACGAAACACAACTGTGAAAGTACCTGCCGTTATTTCACTCTTATGTTCTGTGAGAGGGTGGTATAATAAACTAATTTAAAAGGATTTATTGTGAGCTAATTATGTCTAACATTTTTTAAGCTCTACTACATACATACACTCACACGTGTTTCCCAGAATGATGGACAGAAACAGCACATTTCCCTTGCTACAATCCTTCACCTCTTTAGCTTCTATCACTACCTAACCTCTATTCCTACATGCACGTCAGTTAGGCCTCGGTCACGAACTCAGCGGGAGCGAGGCGACGGCAGTGGGGCGGCGCGAGTAGCGGCGCAGCAACGATTTACCCGGTCTAGAAGCCAGCGGGTAGATCGCATGGCGTTAGAGCGGGGTAGTGTTGTGTTACGAGAAATTAGTATCTTTGTTCGCAAACGAAATGTCTTAACAGCGATGAAAACATGTTTTTGATACTAATTCCTTCCTAAGTTTGATTTATTGTGGGCAAAAGGAGATGTAAATTCTACTACGTCACTACGTCAATGCAGACGCCGCCGCCCCGCTGCCGCTGAGTTCATGACTGAGGCCTTAAGGATACTCCTAAGCTGGCCTATCTCGATAAGCCCCCAATTCAGTCAGAGAACTTTCGGCGCGTTCTTCCTCTTCCAACTGCACTAATCACTCTCGCTCTTTAAATCGCTATATTATACCTAAGTATTAAACTTACGAGTGAAACCTACTTCAATATATACATAACATGAAAGTAATTTAATTACCCCTGCCATAATTGCTTCTCTTCCATATTGTTTCCGGGTGTTGTTAAAATGGCGGAAGTATTCTACTTTATCAAACATGTTGGTAATTTTATATGATAATAACATGACCCATTATTATTGAGACGAGTACTCGTATTAGCCAAATTTTATCCTTAGAATACAATAGTACATTGTTAACCTAGGGATGAAAGCATCTTATTACTCCAATAGTTCGAGGGACTAAATAAGTCTTTATCCCGAGGTAAACACTGTGCTTTTCATTACGAATACGAGGAAACTAAAAATAAAAATCATGAATTAGCTAAAGAAAAAATGGGAAATTTTAAAAAATTGAATGTTGAATCGCCGTTTGCCCGCCGATTTTGTTTTTTTCTATGGCCTGTCAGCTATTCAGCCATTATTTTTCATTTTAATCATTGAAAAAATATAAATCTTCGTTATTTTAAAGATATTTAGTTGCAACTATATTAAAATAAAGTCATATAAAAAACAAATTCTTTAGTAAATACTTAACTTTATGTTATTTCAATTTTACATCGCGCTGTAACTGACTGGCTGTACAGAAAATAGAACTGTTTTTTTTTATAATTGACAGCTGAGTTGTCAGTTGAAAGTAATTCTCCCTAGGGCTGAAAAGTATTACTTTCAACCCGCTCCTCAGGCAACTTGAGGCCTACTTTCAGAGTATGAGTAATGAAAAATAATGTATAAATTATTTGAGAATAAGGAAAAAGAGATTTTTTGTACTAGCGGGAATCGAACCCGCGTCTTTTCCAATCCGGGGAAGTGCTCTAAGCCACTGAGCTATAGTACAGGTACTTAGACCATCCCAATCTCCTTATTACATTTGTCTTTACGACCAGCGCCATCTATCGGAAGCATTTACATGCATTAAACCGATATAGTAAGTTTAATTTTGCAATTAAAATTCATACTATTTGATGGCGCGATTTTTTAAACATTTTTGATCTATATTTTTTAGCATTTGACATGCTCCGCCACTTTTAAAGTATAAATTATTTGAGAATAAGGAAAAAGAGATTTTTTGTACTAGCGGAAATCGAACCCGCGTCTTTTCCAATCCGGGGAAGTGCTCTAAGCCACTGAGCTATAGTACAGGTACTTAGACCATCCCAATCTCCTTATTACATTTGTCTTTACGACCAGCGCCATCTATCGGAAGCATTTACATGCATTAAACCGATATAGTAAGTTTAATTTTGCAATTAAAATTCATACTATTTGATGGCGCGATTTTTTAAACATTTTTGATCTATATTTTTTAGCATTTGACATGCTCCGCCACTTTTAAAGTATAAATTATTTGAGAATAAGGAAAAAGAGATTTTTTGTACTAGCGGGAATCGAACCCGCGTCTTTTCCAATCCGGGGAAGTGCTCTAAGTCACTGAGCTATAGTACAGGTACTTAGACCATCCCAATCTCCTTATTACATTTGTCTTTACGACCAGCGCCATCTATCGGAAGCATTTACATGCATTAAACCGATATAGTAAGTTTAATTTTGCAATTAAAATTCATACTATTTGATGGCGCGATTTTTTAAACATTTTTGATCTATATTTTTTAGCATTTGACATGCTCCGCCACTTTTAAAGTATAAATTATTTGAGAATAAGGAAAAAGAGATTTTTTGTACTAGCGGGAATCGAACCCGCGTCTTTTCCAATCCGGGGAAGTGCTCTAAGCCACTGAGCTATAGTACAGGTACTTAGACCATCCCAATCTCCTTATTACATTTGTCTTTACGACCAGCGCCATCTATCGGAAGCATTTACATGCATTAAACCGATATAGTAAGTTTAATTTTGCAATTAAAATTCATACTATTTGATGGCGCGATTTTTTAAACATTTTTGATCTATATTTTTTAGCATTTGACATGCTCCGCCACTTTTAAAGTATAAATTATTTGAGAATAAGGAAAAAGAGATTTTTTGTACTAGCGGGAATCGAACCCGCGTCTTTTCCAATCCGGGGAAGTGCTCTAAGCCACTGAGCTATAGTACAGGTACTTAGACCATCCCAATCTCCTTATTACATTTGTCTTTACGACCAGCGCCATCTATCGGAAGCATTTACATGCATTAAACCGATATAGTAAGTTTAATTTTGCAATTAAAATTCATACTATTTGATGGCGCGATTTTTTAAACATTTTTGATCTATATTTTTTAGCATTTGACATGCTCCGCCACTTTTAAAGTATAAATTATTTGAGAATAAGGAAAAAGAGATTTTTTGTACTAGCGGGAATCGAACCCGCGTCTTTTCCAATCCGGGGAAGTGCTCTAAGCCACTGAGCTATAGTACAGGTACTTAGACCATCCCAATCTCCTTATTACATTTGTCTTTACGACCAGCGCCATCTATCGGAAGCATTTACATGCATTAAACCGATATAGTAAGTTTAATTTTGCAATTAAAATTCATACTATTTGATGGCGCGATTTTTTAAACATTTTTGATCTATATTTTTTAGCATTTGACATGCTCCGCCACTTTTAAAGTATAAATTATTTGAGAATAAGGAAAAAGAGATTTTTTGTACTAGCGGGAATCGAACCCGCGTCTTTTCCAATCCGGGGAAGTGCTCTAAGCCACTGAGCTATAGTACAGGTACTTAGACCATCCCAATCTCCTTATTACATTTGTCTTTACGACCAGCGCCATCTATCGGTAGCATTTACATGCATTAAACCGATATAGTAAGTTTAATTTTGCAATTAAAATTCATACTATTTGATGGCGCGATTTTTTAAACATTTTTGATCTATATTTTTTAGCATTTGACATGCTCCGCCACTTTTAAAGTATAAATTATTTGAGAATAAGGAAAAAGAGATTTTTTGTACTAGCGGGAATCGAACCCGCGTCTTTTCCAATCCGGGGAAGTGCTCTAAGCCACTGAGCTATAGTACAGGTACTTAGACCATCCCAATCTCCTTATTACATTTGTCTTTCATCTTGACGATGTTTAAAAAATCGCGCCATCAAATAGTATGAATTTTAATTGCAAAATTAAACTTACTATATCGGTTTAATGCATGTAAATGCTTCCGATAGATGGCGCTGGTCGTAAAGACAAATGTAATAAGGAGATTGGGATGGTCTAAGTACCTGTACTATAGCTCAGTGGCTTAGAGCACTTCCCCGGATTGGAAAAGACGCGGGTTCGATTCCCGCTAGTACAAAAAATCTCTTTTTCCTTATTCTCAAATAATTTATACTTTAAAAGTGGCGGAGCATGTCAAATGCTAAAAAATATAGATCAAAAATGTTTAAAAAATCGCGCCATCAAATAGTATGAATTTTAATTGCAAAATTAAACTTACTATATCGGTTTAATGCATGTAAATGCTTCCGATAGATGGCGCTGGTCGTAAAGACAAATGTAATAAGGAGATTGGGATGGTCTAAGTACCTGTACTATAGCTCAGTGGCTTAGAGCACTTCCCCGGATTGGAAAAGACGCGGGTTCGATTCCCGCTAGTACAAAAAATCTCTTTTTCCTTATTCTCAAATAATTTATACTTTAAAAGTGGCGGAGCATGTCAAATGCTAAAAAATATAGATCAAAAATGTTTAAAAAATCGCGCCATCAAATAGTATGAATTTTAATTGCAAAATTAAACTTACTATATCGGTTTAATGCATGTAAATGCTTCCGATAGATGGCGCTGGTCGTAAAGACAAATGTAATAAGGAGATTGGGATGGTCTAAGTACCTGTACTATAGCTCAGTGGCTTAGAGCACTTCCCCGGATTGGAAAAGACGCGGGTTCGATTCCCGCTTGTACAAAAAATCTCTTTTTCCTTATTCTCAAATAATTTATACTTTAAAAGTGGCGGAGCATGTCAAATGCTAAAAAATATAGATCAAAAATGTTTAAAAAATCGCGCCATCAAATAGTATGAATTTTAATTGCAAAATTAAACTTACTATATCGGTTTAATGCATGTAAATGCTTCCGATAGATGGCGCTGGTCGTAAAGACAAATGTAATAAGGAGATTGGGATGGTCTAAGTACCTGTACTATAGCTCAGTGGCTTAGAGCACTTCCCCGGATTGGAAAAGACGCGGGTTCGATTCCCGCTAGTACAAAAAATCTCTTTTTCCTTATTCTCAAATAATTTATACTTTAAAAGTGGCGGAGCATGTCAAATGCTAAAAAATATAGATCAAAAATGTTTAAAAAATCGCGCCATCAAATAGTATGAATTTTAATTGCAAAATTAAACTTACTATATCGGTTTAATGCATGTAAATGCTTCCGATAGATGGCGCTGGTCGTAAAGACAAATGTAATAAGGAGATTGGGATGGTCTAAGTACCTGTACTATAGCTCAGTGGCTTAGAGCACTTCCCCGGATTGGAAAAGACGCGGGTTCGATTCCCGCTAGTACAAAAAATCTCTTTTTCCTTATTCTCAAATAATTTATACTTTAAAAGTGGCGGAGCATGTCAAATGCTAAAAAATATAGATCAAAAATGTTTAAAAAATCGCGCCATCAAATAGTATGAATTTTAATTGCAAAATTAAACTTACTATATCGGTTTAATGCATGTAAATGCTTCCGATAGATGGCGCTGGTCGTAAAGACAAATGTAATAAGGAGATTGGGATGGTCTAAGTACCTGTACTATAGCTCAGTGGCTTAGAGCACTTCCCCGGATTGGAAAAGACGCGGGTTCGATTCCCGCTAGTACAAAAAATCTCTTTTTCCTTATTCTCAAATAATTTATACTTTAAAAGTGGCGGAGCATGTCAAATGCTAAAAAATATAGATCAAAAATGAAAAATAATTTTTAATACTGGCTATATTTCTGCGGAACAATTTTAAATAAGTAATTTTTTTTCAACCCCTCTATTGGGCATGTAGGTCCTGTAATAGTAAATAGGTTTTAAGCTATAGAGCAGAAGCTGATAAAATATTAGATATTATTATATTTAACTAAAAAAAATTATCTACCATTATCTGTTACAAGGGCAGATACTAAATCAGACTATATGGCAAAATTAAAAAGTTGTCTCGAATATAAACCTTTGGAAAATACTTTAGAAAAAGATTTTGAAAATGTGACATCATTATCAGACTTTTTTGACGTCAATCAATCAATCAGCCTATTGCAGTCCACTGCTGGACATAGGGCTCTCCTAACACGCGCCATTGCACACGGTCCTCCGCCTTCCCTTGTAATCTTGTCCCAGCGACCTTTTTGAGGTCGTCGGTCCACCTAGCTGGGGGCCGTCCTACCTTACGCTTACCAAGTCGCGGTCTCCACTCTAGGACACGCTTGCTCCATCGTCCGTCGGTCCTTCTGCAAATGTGACCAGACCATTGCCACTTCAGCTTACTGAGCCTGCGAGCTATGTCGGTAACTTTGGTTCTTTGTCGGATTACCTCATTACGAATTTTATCCTTCAAAGAGACGCTAAGCATAGCCCGCTGCGCGACTTTCAATTTGTGGACTAGTCCCACTGTGAGTGTCCATGTCTCGGCCCCGTAAGTCATGACAGGTAGGACGCATTGGTTGTAGACTTTAGTCTTCAGGCATTGCGGTAAAGGCGAAGAGAAGACGTGGCGTAGCTTGCCAAATGCTGCCCAACCCAATTGGATCCTGCGGTTAATTTCTTTCTCGAAGTTGTTTCTACCAAATTGGACAACTTGTCCAAGGTAGACATACTCCTGAACAACTTCGAGCATCGAACCATCGACGTAGATCGGTCCCGGCGCGACATGTTCATTAAACATGATCTTGGTTTTATCCAAGTTCATGCCGAGGCCGACGTCTCTAGAGGCTCCATTTAGGCTATGCAGCATTCCGCTTGACTGTTCCAGTGACTCCGCAACGATGACGATATCATCGGCAAACCGAAGGTGTGAGATGTATTCGCCGTTGACGTTTATGCCCCGCCCAGTCCAGTCCAGTGTCTTGAAGACGTCTTCGAGTGCATTGGTGAAGAGCTTGGGGGATATTACATCCCCCTGTCTTACCCCTCGACGCAGCTCGATCGGGTTGGTCTTTTGGTCTTGGAGCTGAACGGTCATTGTGGCGGTATCATATAGACATCTCAGCACCTCGATATAGCGCCAATCAATGCGACACCGCTGCAGAGCATCCAAAACCGCCCAGGTTTCGACGGAGTCGAAGGCTTTCTCGTAGTCCACGAAAGCCATACACAGCGGCTGATTATACTCTTCGGTCTTTTGTACAATCTGACGAACAGTATGGATATGGTCTACGGTGCTGTAGCCTTTTCGAAACCCGGCTTGTTCCGGAGGCTGGAACTCGTCAAGTCTTCTGGCGAGGCGGTTTGTAAGTACCCTCGAGAACAACTTGTAAACGTGGCTCAGGAGTGAGATAGGTCCGTAGTTCTTCAGCAAGGTTTTGTCACCTTTTTTGAAGAACAGAACCACCGCACTCCCGCTCCACGCTTGGGGTGTTAAGCCCTGGTGGATGACAGAATCAAAGAGGCTCGCTAGCTCTTTTAGGATTGGAGTCCCGCCTGCTTTTAGGAGCTCAGTGGTGATTCCGTCATCACCTGGCGACTTATTGTTTTTGAGCTGCTCGAGAGCCACTCTGACCTCGTCCTGGTTGATATCAGGGATGTCTTCAGTGCAATGGCGTGTCAGTGGGGCTCTGTAGTCGTCAGCGTTGGGTCTTGTGGGTTTAGTCATCCGTGATGAGTACAGGTTTTTTATAGAAACTCTCAATTTCCTTGAGTATCTCGAACCTGGAGGTCACGGTTTTGCCATCCGCAGTATTAAGTTTTGTCAGATGCGGTCTACCTAGCTGGCGAGCGAAAACTTTGGTGCCTCTGTTCTGTTCAATCGCAGCCGCGATGGCGCGGGTGTTGGAACATCGGAGGTCACGTCGCACTAGCTTTCGGATTTTCCGGTTGAGGTTTCTCCCATCTGGCGAAAACGCCTGCGTGGATGACATTTGCCGTCTCTGCCTCATAAGATCGAGAGTCTCGAGTGAGAGTTTAGACCCTCTGTTACTGCTTTTTCCGGGAAAAACCCCTTCGAGACACATCCTGTAGCGTTTTGACCACTGTGTCTGTTTTCTCGTCAACGTTGCCTTCGGTTTCCAGCAGGTCGAAACGATTTTGAAGCTCCAGTTGGAACTTTTCGGACCCCAAAGCTGTTTGAGGCGCAGTAGGTCGGAGAGTAGACCCCACCATGCGACGCCTTTCGGCCCTGAAGTCTATATTTAGAACGCCTCGAACAAGTCGGTGATCGCTGCCGGTATTAAACCTGTTGATCACGGAGACATCTCTAAATAAAGACCTCCTGTCAGTCATGATGAAGTCTATCTCGTTCCTCGTCACAGTGTCGGGGCTTCGCCATGTCCACTTTCTATGAGGCTTCTTCTTATAGAAAGAATTCATCAAGAAGAGCCCCTGCGACTCCAGAAAATTGACCAGCATCTGCCCCCTGTGGTTTCGACGCCCCACGCCGTGGAGTCCGATTTTCGTTTCGCCGCGTTCTTGTACTCCCACTTAGGCATTGAAGTCCCCCATAACAACGCTGTAGTGAGCCTTGGTGGTACCATGTAATGCCTTGGCTATGTCTTCATACATGGCTTCGGCTACGTCGTCGCAGTATGTCGAGGTCGGCTCATATACCTGTATCACCTTAAGGATGTACCTGATAGTGATTTTAATTATGAGGTACGCTACCCATGTCGACACACTGCTAACTTCCACAACGTTGCTTGTGAGAGCTTTGTTGACCAGGAAACCGACACCGCCCTGAGAGGGCCGATCACCTTCCCGAAAGTAGAATAGGTGGCCTGACTCTAGGGTTATAGTGTCCTCACCCTGTCTTCGGACTTCGGATAACCCCAATATGTGCCAGTTAATGCGACCCAGTTCTACCTCGAATTCAGTGAGGTGTTGGTCCAGCCGTAGAGAGCGTCCATTGTACGTAGCCAGGGTCAGGTGTTTTTCGTAGCCTTTTGTCGTAGCCCGGAGATTCTTCGCACCCCCTGCCCCGCTGTTACCGCGACCGCTACCGTGGCAGCGGGCAGCGGGACTACCGGGAACTGGGGGCCTTTGTTTTAGGTGCCTTGTCATATTAAGAGGTTTTGGCCTACTATACCACGCTGGCCAGACGGGTTGGTATAGGGTTTGTTTCGAAATTTCCTTTTCTGGTCGTTGATTGGATGACGTTTCTACCATTGGTGGACTCTTACCACCAGCCTAGCAAAAGTAAGGCTACTGGGGCATTCTAAGTTTTTCTTTCGCTTCCCGCCCAGTAAGGAACGTCATAACGTCTTATAAATCGACGAACGCCGGCTGCATGCACGAAAAAGTCTCACGTTACGAAAAATGTATGGCGACCGATGCATTGTTTGTGAAACTCTCAGAAAACATATATGACGTTATCACGTAAAATTATCGTCCGTATACCGACATTATAGACAACCATATAGTTTTTTTCTGTATTTCATAATTTTTATTGTATTTTCATTCTTATACTGGACAATTTTTTTTCTTGACATGTCATAATTATGAGTAAATACATTTATCTGTTTTATTAGATAGTTTAGGTGTCATGGCGTGAAAGCTTAAGAAATAAATGGACTTTCGCATTTATAATATAGCTAAGGATTTTAATAATAATTGAGGATCAGAAGGCTACCCTAAATCTCTATCTAATTTTTCACTTGATGTGTATATATAGTTTCTTAAGCTTGCTATGTTATGGTCCCTTCAACGTAAATAAATTTATTTGTGATGTAGAGTAGCACTTCCTACTGAGTTTTATATTATAGTTTTTTTATCTGTACATCCGTTTATCCATTAGCCTTTTTTCCTCCAGTAATAGGAATGGCCATTCCAAGTGAAAATAAGTTTTCTTCCCCAAAGGTCAGTTTATCGAGTGATGTACAGCTCTTGGCCACATCACTTTTCCACCTAATGGGCTATTTTAATCTTATTTTCCTATATATTGTTAGGGTTTTAATCTCGTTAAGTTCCAGTATAACCCGCCCCATGGCACGCTACGTGACTTTGAACTAAGTAGCATAAAGTTGTGAGGATTATTTTTATACTTTACCATTAACAGCAGACTAATCTACTTTATCCATATCCGTTAGCAATTGTAACCTGTCTTGAAAGGCAAGTCGTTAAAGCTATATTTTAATCATGCTTTAGCATTTTAACTATAGAAACTTATTTCCGTTTTCTTAGTAAAACTGTTGTCTCATCGACAGCGATCTGATATTCACATTCCATGTTTATATTACATCAAGGCATTATTAAATATGTAGAATTTTCGGTATATTCTTAAGAAAGTGAATCTCTTCTCTAAATAAGAATGAACAATGTGCGGGCCTGTACCGCCTGCTTCGAACGGTTTCTTCTTCTTCTTTCTTACGGCTTTGGCCAAATTGCCGTTTGCTAGTTGATAGCTGAAAGTTTGGAAATATGCCCGGTAGACGGCAATAGTCTTGCCCCCTATTACGTGGGACTTAAGCATAGCTGGCGAACCGTGGGTGTGTAATACACCTCTGCCTACCCCTTCGGGGAATACAGACGTGATGCTACGCTATAAAACCTGTCCTATGCTGCAGCATCCGGTACATTCACTACTCATAAACCTTTTTTCCACATCGATTGTGGTTTGTCGAGCGATGTTGCCTGCTCATTGCCTTCATATTATATTTAATTATTGGCTATAAGTAACCAACTAAATATTATTTTATAGTTTCCTACTTGTGCACTAGTCACTTGAACGGGTGGCAAGGTTAAGTAACTTATGCTCAGCTGGTATTAGATAGGTTATCAAAAAATGAGACTGATTTCCGAACACCCGGCCTCTTCTGCGCTTCGACTGGTACAATAAGCAATAGGTCCCACCAGTTGTCTTCCTATTTTGTTCGGACCTAATGTCTATCTGACCTCCAAGATTGGCAGCAGGTCCGTGTTAATACTGGTTCTAAAATAAACAAAAAATATATATTAGCTCGCTTGAAATGAGACCGTTGCTATCCCTTTGTAAAGTACAATGAAGTTATAAGTAATACTCAAGAAAACACGCACATGAATTTGATATAAAAATGTTAATTAAAGATAATCATCGACCTTTAGTTACATAAGATCTCTATCACTTAGTTAAGGTTTATTTTCTAATATTTTACTAACTTACGTTCAGAAAAATATTTGTTTGAAAACAATTAACCTATTTTAGCCAAGAGTCTTTTATTTTAATGTTAAAAATATCATAATTATGTTAATATGTATATTTACCATCTTTGTCTTTTGCATGTACTAAAAAAACTCGTGCAATGAAAGATAAACTTGCATATCTTATAAAACTTCCATTGACAAACCCTAATCTTGACTAGACTGAAATCAGAAACTGAGGGTGCTACATACAAATAATTTGTAAGATCATCTTGTGATAAATAACTTTATAAAAAAGGCAGGAGATTGCTGGGTGTACAACAACAACAACAAAAACATAGCATTGCGACTGTATTCCCCGAAGGGGTAGGCAGAGGTGTATTACGCACCCACGTTTCGCCAGCTAAGTATAGGCCCCACGTAATAGGGGCCGAGCCTATTGCCGTCTACCAGGGATAATTCCAAACTCTGGGCTGCTACTGAGATTTTTTCTTTTTACGAAAAAGCCCAATGAAACTGACCGACCCGGGGATCGAACCCGAGACCTCATGATCAGCAAAAAAAAGTAAGGTGATAATGAATGCTGTAAAATCTTAGTATAGACTAGGTTAATAAGTTTATACCAATATATTACACAGCAATTATACCGAGACTCACCTACCTAGACCAAATCGGTCATGTATTGAAGGAAGGTGGAGTCGGGAGTCTCAGAAACTGGCGAGCTTGTATGCAGAGAATTATGAATGTGTGCAAGAATAGAGACTTTTGGCACTGTGTTATCTCTGCCTACCCAGCGAGGAAGATGGCATGCTGATAAATCAAATCAAATTATATATTAAACATCAATTATTTTGATCTATATTTTAGCACTTGACATGCTCAGCTACTCTTAAAGTACAAATTATAATTTGTGAATAAGGAAAAAGAGTATTTTAGTACGAGCGGGAATCGAACCTGCGTCCCTTCCTTTCCGGGGAAGTGCTCTAATCTATTGAGCTATCGTACCATTTCTAGAAATACCGAATTTCCTCATCACATTTGTTTTAACGACCAACGCCCTCTATCGGCAATGCATTTACATGCATTCATCCAATGTAGTAAGTTTAATTTTGCAATTAAAATTCATACTATTTGATGGCGTGATTTTTCAAACATTTTGATCTATATTTTAGCACTTGACATGCTCAGCTACTCTTAAAGTACAAATTATAATTTGTGAATAAGGAAAAAGAGTATTTTAGTACGAGCGGGAATCGAACCTGCGTCCCTTAAAATTACCTGAGCATGTCAAGTGCTAAAATATAGATCAAAATGTTCGGAAAATCACGCCATCAAATAGTATAAATTTAAATTGCAAAATTAAACTTACTACATTGGATGAATGCATGTTAATGCATTTCCGATAGAGGGCGTTGGTCGTTAAGACAAATGTGATGAGGAAATTCTGTATTTCTCGAAATTGTACGATAGCTCAATTGATTAGAGCACTTCCCCGGAAAGGAAGGGACGCAGGTTCGATTCCCGCTCGTACTAAAATACTCTTTTTCCTTATTCACAAATTATAATTTGTACTTTAAGAGTAGCTGAGCATGTCAAGTGCTAAAATATAGATCAAAATGTTTGAAAAATCACGCCATCAAATAGTATGAATTTTAATTGCAAAATTAAACTTATTACATCGGATGAATGCATGTAAATGCATTGCCGATAGAGGGCGTTGGTCGTTAAGACAAATTTGATGAGGAAATTCGGTATTTCTAGAAATGGTACGATAGCTCAATGGATTAGAGCACTTCCCCGGAAAGAAAGGGATGCAGGTTCGATTCCCGCTCGTACTAAAATACTCTTTTTCCTTATTCACAAATTATAATTTGTACTTTAAGAGTAGCTGAGCATGTCAAGTGCTAAAATATAGATCAAAATGTTCGGAAAATCACGCCATCAAATAGTATAAATTTTAATTGCAAAATTAAACTTACTACATTGGATGAATGCATGTTAATGCATTTCCGATAGAGGGCGTTGGTCGTTAAGACAAATGTGATGAGGAAATTCTGTATTTCTCGAAATTGTACGATAGCTCAATTGATTAGAGCACTTCCCCGGAAAGGAAGGGACGCAGGTTCGATTCCCGCTCGTACTAAAATACTCTTTTTCCTTATTCACAAATTATAATTTGTACTTTAAGAGTAGCTGAGCATGTCAAGTGCTAAAATATAGATCAAAATGTTTGAAAAATCACGCCATCAAATAGTATGAATTTTAATTGCAAAATTAAACTTATTACATCGGATGAATGCATGTAAATGCATTGCCGATAGAGGGCGTTGGTCGTTAAGACAAATTTGATGAGGAAATTCGGTATTTCTAGAAATGGTACGATAGCTCAATGGATTAGAGCACTTCCCCGGAAAGAAAGGGATGCAGGTTTGATTCCCGCTCGTACTAAAATACTCTTTTTCTTTATTCACAAATTATAATTTGTATTTTAAGAGTAGCTGAGCATGTCAAGTGCTAAAATATAGATCAAAATGTTCGGAAAATCACGCCATCAAATAGTATGAATTTTAATTGCAAAATTAAACTCACTACATTGGATGAATGCATGTAAATGCATTGCCGATAGAGGGCGTTGGTCGTTAAGACAGATGTGATGAGGAAATTCGGTTACTCTAGAAATGGTACGATAGCTCAATGGATTAGAGCACTTCCCCGGAAAGGAAGGGACGCAGGTTCGATTCCTGCTCGTACTAAAATACCCTTTTTCCTTATTCACAAATTATAATTTGTACTGTAAACATCAATTAATTTTATTTACCTCCTAATAATATTACTACTAGTTACACCGATTCAGAATTTCAATTAATTACAGAAATACTCATACAACATTTGAAAACTTCAGATGACATTATGCCAGCTGTCAACCAAGTCATATAAAAGTAACAACCTCGTATGTGAGTAAAATCTGTTGACGATAGCAGACTTTCTATAAAACGAGATCCACAACAATACACAAATTTTATTACTTGAATTGACACTCGTGTACCACACGTAAATTGTAGCTTCAAATAACTGTGTAATAAAAAATGGTATGCCAGGTGACAGGTACTGTTACCTAATAATTCACTTTTTGTTATTACGATAATAACACTGTCAAAATGTGTTTGCGTCTGTGATATTCGACCGTACGTAATTCTTTGAAATATTTGAATTTTTCGCGTGACTTCTAGTGTTTATTTAATTCATAGTACCAATATCCCATGTCATTTCATAGATGTTGGAAGATTTAATTATGAAATAACAAAAAAAACATATTTTTTTCTCTAATAAATCCATCTGTAGGCTGATATTACCACCATGATTGTAGGACTATAAAATATGCATTCATCTTAGCTAGTGTACTATAAGAAAATATCCCTTACACTGCAACAGTACTACGTATATGATTGTAAAAAGCCTCAAGTATAAGTTTTTTCATTTTTCTTAACGGAACTGACTTTATTGTATAAAAGTTCCTTAAAATAAACAAAATGATTGTAAGGAAGAAGAAAGAAATAAAATATCTCTCAGGTGGATTCAAGTTTTTATATGTCGACATAGTTCGTAAGCTATGTATTCTGAGCTCTGAAACAAGGGCACAAAAGAAAAATATCTCCATATCATACAGACTTCATTTAATATAGCACCTAAACAAAGCTCATGCAATGTTTCATCTAAAAAAACTATATGGTTGTCTGTGAAGTCGGTTTACGGACGATAATTTTACGTGATAACGTCATATATGTCGATAGATGCGTCACAAGCCGAACGCATAGGCCGAACGTGCTCTCTATCGCTTGTTCCGCGCTCGCGCTTGCACGCTCGGCTTAGGCAGAACGTGACACTTTTTCGTGCGTGCAACCGGCGTTCATCAATTTATAAATGCGGCTGTACACACTCGTCGAGACACAACGAGACAGGCCGAGGGCGAGTGTGTAACATGGTAGCCTCGTCTCGTCTCGCGGCTCTCGCTATGTCTCGGAAGCGTGTTGGATTTTTTTGCACGAGTCAAAGAGTCTCGGTGTGTACACACTCGTTTGCTTAGGTGCCTGCTAACTACGTTCACGTAAAGTCGTGCTTTCTGCGTGCGACAACGATGTGGTCTAACGCTTTATAGAAGCCTACCAAAGGCAAGCACTATTATGGAATCCTAAGAATGTCAGGCACAATGATAAGCAACTATTACACCTTGGTTGCGGATAAGCAACGAATTTGATATTCACGTTGAAGATTTAAAAAAAAATATATTCCCGTTGAATAGTTAAAAAGTTCGTTTTCGCCGTGGTTTAATGTATTTTTTTTATAGTAAATGATTAAAAAATTACAATAACTAATAAAAAAAAATAAACGCCGCAATTGTTTTTTCCACGTCTATCGCCACGGGTTTCCGAAGTTCAATTGATACAACGAGTGTGTACATGGTGCGCTCTCGTGTCAAGCTTCTACGAGACGAGAGTGGACGAGAGGTTCGCGAGACAAATAGACGAGTGTGTACAGCCGGGGTAAGACGTTATCACGTCAATAATGTCTAGATATTTCTTGTTACTATAAATGATTGTTATGCTTGGTATGTGAAGAGAAAAATGGCATAGCTATTAGTCTGCAGTTGCGAATAAAATAAGGGTTCAATTTCCACTCAGTTTAAATATTTATAATCTACAATTAATAAGTTGTTGTTCTAGATCTCATAATTGTCCAGTAATATATTATGTCCATTATTATGCTTACAAAAATTTCAGGGATACATGAACGTATGAATTAGTGAATAGATGAAGATGAATATTTTCTGGATAACCAATGTAGATAACTTATTAAAATTAATTAAGAATTTGTCATTTTGTTTATAAGTGAAACAAGAAAATTAAAAAATATTTTGGTATTACCCATGTATATGAATAATCCATCCATCCATCCATCCATCAGCCCTTCGAAGTCCACTGCTGGAAACAAGGCCTCCCCAAGAGAACGCCACGACATGTGTTTTGCTTATATTGGGGACAGTGCCGTAATCGCCACGTTTGGCAGGCGGGTTGGCGATCGCAGTGGATGTTGTTAATACTCGAGGGAGTGCTGCTGCCCACTCCCCCGATGTTCCCTCAGTCGACTCTTACGACTCCCATGGGTGGAGAGGGGTGGGACAATTCTAAAGCCGGCCCCACACGGCTAATGAATAATAAACAAATAAACAATCTAAAACATATTAGGATATTCGTTTAAGATCGTACTCGTGCATCATTATAATGTTCTGGGTTTATGGGGACTGGTTGGGTAAAAGTATGTTTTTCCATTGAGGCTATAGCTCTGTGTTATTTCCAATGTCATAAAATAAACATTTATTGAGCTACATTAATGACTATGGTTTTTCTGATATTTTCTCTTTTGCTACATATCTTATGTTCGTGCTTGAAATATACCTTCCTTGATTTGTTCTGTTATGATAATAATTTAAGTTTAAAGTAAACTTCGGCCACTTCTGTGAATAAAATAGATTTACATTTTGATTTGTTATATTATAAACCCTATCAAAATTTAATTTTATGACTTTTCAGCGTGACCAACTAGTTATTCTTTTTCGACAGTTTTTCTGTCTCGCTATTGGGCACGGGTCTCCTGTCATGAAGAGACGGTTTAGGCCATAGTCCACCACGCTTGCCCAATGCGGATTGCCAGACTTCACAAGCCGTCAAGAAAACTTCTCAGATGTAAAGCTTTTCTCATAATGTTTTCCTTCACCGAGAAGTGATAAATTGTAAACATATACCAACACACATAATTTTGATATGTCAAAGATGAGCGCCGTACGAGGTTTGGACAAACTCGATAACATTGTCTTTGCTGTCCTTGGTTTTAGCACTAGGCTATTGCTGCCCCACCGAAGGAATATAACACAGTTCCAGTGGCCCACCAAAAAAGGCGGAGAGATGGCACACGGTGGGTTTATTTAGTGGAAGCAGACCCCACACTACCCTGGTCGTTGCCCCGAACGACAAGGTGTGCGGTTAGGAAATTTTTTTCCCGCCTAAACAAAAAAAAAATATTTAATTATTATTATTGCTGCTAATTCCCATAAATATATTTATATAATATGTATATTCATGCTAGAGTCTTCTAGTTAAACTGCGGAAAGGAGGACGGACGGACATGGTGCAAATATAGAGGGGTTCCTTGTTGAATACGGAACCCCTATAGGAACCTCCTAATGGATAAACTTCTTAAATTATTGTATTGAGTCGTTGATAAGTATACAAAGTTTCAATTTAATCTGACTTTTTGAAGTGGGATGATTCCGTTACATTATCATGATTCTAAAAAAGCGTGGGGTGCTTGACTTCATACAAATAGTTCATTGATACATATTTTTTACAATGATTATTTTTAGGAATATACAAATAATAATCTTCTGCTTTTTAGTTCAACTAGCTATTAAAGCGGGTTTTTTTAGTTTTTTAATTAGCTTCGCCTATGTCTATGTTCTAATTGAAGGAAGAACAAATATAGCCTGGAAGAAATTTTGGTCACTCAAAGAAATTCTAAAAGGAGACTACTCGATAAACCTTAAGAAAACGGTATTAGACACCTGTATACTGCCGTGTCTATTGTATGGCTGCCAAACTTGGATATAAACGACAAAAGCAAAACAAAGTGTCACAACAACACAAAGAGCTATGGAGAGAAGTATCCTAAACATAAGAAAAATACAAAAAGCCAGGAGCAGAGTAATTAGACAGAAAACAAATATAACAGATGCCCTTACACAAGCTCTAAAATTGAAATGGCAGTGGGCAGGTCACGTATCGAGATACACAGACAACAGGTGGACAATAAATACTATAAGGTGGAAAGGGCCAATCGGCAAAAGAAGGGTAGGGAGACCAAGAAGACGATGGGCTGACGATATAACTGAATTACTAGGAAAGGACTGGCAAACTATGGGCAAGGACAGAGATGAGTGGAAAGAACTGGAGGAGGTCTTCAACCGAGGAGGGGTCCACATCCAATAGCAAAAACTAACTCTTACTAACATTTAGATAATAAGCAAAACATTAATAACTAACTAAACACTAAAAAACTAATACCAACATTTGAAATGGGCATTAAGGATAAGGAAATACAGGCTTTTTTTTTTATTATGTCTTTGTAAGGGAATATTTAAACGTGATTTACTCCCACTTCAAAACGTCAGATTTAATTGAAACTTTGTACACTTATCAAGGACCGATGATAAGTTTATCCATTAATGAATACATTATAACATTTTGATCTAAATTTTAGCACTTGACATGCTCAGCTGTTCTTAAAAATTATAATTTGTGAATAAGGAAAAAGAGTATTTTAGTACGAGCGGGAATCGAACCTGCGTCCCTTCCTTTCCGGGGAAGTGCTCTAATCCATTGAGCTATCGTACTATTTCTAGAAATACCGAATTTCCTCATCACATTTAACTTAACGACCAACGCCCTCTATCGGCAATACATTTACATGCATTCATCCAATGTAGTAAGTTAAGCACTTCCGCCGTCTTGCGCCAAAGCTCATCGGCACGGCGTCCGCCCTCGGGCGACTGATGTCGAATTTGGGCGGACCGAGTCTCGCGTGCCGACGACTCTACGCGGGGGTAGTACGGTCGATGGCACTGTACGGCGCGCCCGTGTGGGCGGAGCCCCTGGCTGCTCGCAATAGGGCCCTTCTGTGGCGTCCTCAGAGGGTCGTAGCTGTCAGGGCAATACGCGGGTACCGCACGGTCTCGACCGATGCAGCCTGCGCGTTGGCCGGGAACCCCCCCGTGGGATCTGTAGGCGGATGTGCTCGCCGACGCCTATCGGCGGGCGGGCGCAATCTCATCGTGGCGGGAAGATGCCCACCGCGCCACCGTCCTAAAGTGGAATTCTCGGCTGGAGACGCCCCGGGCTGGTCTCTGGACCGTGGGGGCGCTCCAGCCGATCTTAGAAAAATGGGCAGGGCGGCAGCACGGGGTCCTCACCTTTCGGTTGGTGCAGGTTTTGGCGGGGCATGGTTGCTTCGGCAAATACCTGCACATGATCGCTAGGAGGGAGACGACCCCAGGCTGTCACCACTGCGACTGCGACGAGGACTCGGCGCAGCACACGCTCGAGTCGTGCCCGGCCGGGGATGTGCAGCGCCGGGAACTCGTTGCAGTCATAGGCGTGGACCTGTCGCTGCCGGCCGTTGCTCGAGCGTTGGTTGACAGTGACAGGGCCTGGACCGCAGTCGCCACCTTCTGCGAGGCTGTCATCTCGCGGAAGGAGGTGGCGGAGAGGGCCCGGGAGGAATCCTCCTTCGCGGACCCGATTCGCCGACGGCGCGCGGGGCGGCGTGCGCGCGCTTACCTGCGCCTGATGCCGCCCTAGCCGAGGCTGCGGACGGTGGGGTCGGGGAGTACACTGCCGTCCGCGGAAGCCTACCGCGAAGGTGTGACGCCCAAGTGCGCGGGGCGTCGCTCAAGAGAGGGTGCCCGAAGGGGCTGCCACCTGCGGATCGCGGTCGTAACGACGCGGTACTTGTGATCCGCCGTAGCAAGGGCGGGTAAAGGCGCACGTTGGGTTTTTAGTGGGGGAGAGCCCCACACTGCCCTGTTGTCTCCCCGGGCAGTGGGGTGTGCGGTAGGACATTTTTACCCACCTAAAATAAAAAAAATGGCCTGAATTAATAAAATGACTCTAGTCTTGGTCTTGTCACCAATGTTGCCCCATTGTTGTGCCAGCCCCAGTGTTGCCATTAGTTGGATCATTGAGGTAAGTTAGGAAGTCACTCTTTGTAAATAATGATGGACCAGCTAAAACCTAATAAAATAGAAGATTAAATTGAGATAGAGTCATGTCTTTGGTGTTCTTTCTCTATTTCAAACTTATATTTTTATGGTAAAGACTTTTTTTTTATTGCATATAGTGGCAAACGATCCCATCTGATGGTAATTAATAACCGAGGCTCATGGACTCAACTATACCGAGATTATTGTCAAGTCACCGCTCACAATTTAATATCACCGATATGAAATGAAAGAATAAACGGCTATCTCCTGCTACAGCCAAAACGCAACGATGTGCTTAATGGCCGGTCACACGGGAGATGGTGGCACCAACCCGCTCGGGCCCGATACCAAGTCAGTACTCCCACTTGGTACCCAGCCCTACCACCAGTCATGCAATGTATGATAATTGCTTACTTCCCTCATTCGCCTCATACGACACCCGTGGGAAAGAATGGGGTAGTGACACTTGTATTCTTAGTCCGTCACCACACGGACAAAGAGTTGAGATTATTTTAAAATTAAATTTATTCTCGTAATTGTATGTCAATAATACATTAAATTTATTTGAGGGTAACTTTACTACTAAATTGAGCAAGATAAAACAACAAAAGTTCAAGTAATACAATTACAAATTAAAACCAATAATCTAATCCAATATCGACAAATTTGCATATAAATTAATCCAGATACGACATGTATTGAAATTAAGCTTTTATAACAAACCAAGGCAAAATTCCCAGACTAACCACGTTTCTGAATTAGAAACCCAATACAGACCAAATGTGATAAATCAAAGAGAGAATGGAATACAAATAATTAGAACACACCGCACTTCTATAATAATTACTTGTTGGTGTGAGAAACGTCACTTTCATTTTGACGTGTGGTTGATATAAATACTGAGCGCAGGGTGGCGGTCATCATTATTAGTTTGCATCGCGCCCGATCACCACGTGTTCTGTAGAACGTCCGTAGTTCTAAGTTACTGATCATTAGAAGTAACAATTAGTCATCGCATTTGTGTATTCGGTAGTTGAGGAAATACATAGTGTGATTGATACGTAATCGGCTTGTTTTGCCTCCTCGCCCGAACCCACGTGCTTGTGTGTGCTAAAGTGGCGATGGGAAGCAATGAGCAACGAGATGTCTTCCGTGCATCTACAGATTTTTTTCTGTTTGTGTTTATCTGTTTGTCTGTTTGTTCGCGCATCACGCAAAATCTACTGAACGGATTTTGATGCAACTTTTTTTGTTTGATAGCTTTTGAATAGACTTAACAACTTGTGTACATTTTATCTCGCTACTATACCGGAAACCTGAGATATAACCAAAAAAACTATCTTTTGGTTGCGGCGGAGCCGCAGGCAAAGGATAGTCTAACATAATTTCACATCAATAATTTCACAACATACACAAATATTAGGTACTTATCTATCCGGGTCTTAAATCGCGATTGAAAGACCCGGATTTGTGTATGATGTGTGCAGATCGCGAAAGTTTAATAGTGAAATTATGACTTCACTTTTTCTTTTATCCTTTTTAGTAAAAGTCGATTTGCGAGTTTTTAAATGACCATAATCACAAATAAATTTATCAAAAATTGTCAATAGCATGGTTGTGAGTAAGCGACGAGGAGTACTAAAAATACTACCAGAATAGGTTTGAGTACGTGGACAGTTTAATCTGATGGTCATCAAATTTTAATTAATACCTCAAGAAAGCTTTATTGCCAAAACTAACATAACTACATGGTGCAAAAAAATGAATAGACCATCAATAAATTGCTAAAATAAGGAATAATAAAATAGAACAAGATAACGTGTTTGAGTGTATTGCAATAAACTTGGACGATGTATAAAATATACAATATCAACTCAATAGATTCGCTAAAGAAGTGTTAAGGCTCCTCGCAACTGGTTTACGACTTTGATGTTAACGGGTACTAAGGACTGAATATAAATTCTATGAGCCTCAGCTAATAAACTAAAAAGGGTCAACTAACTTAGTAGGGTACCGAACTAACAATAGCTACTAATATAATCAAAAGGTTTTGCTGTTTAGGTATTTTGCAAAATAGGTGGAATATCTGAATATATACTTATTTTAAGCCCTTTTCGATATTACTTGTGAACTGCTTATGATATCTAAACAAGTCTGTGATAGAAGCTTTCTATAAAAATCTAAAAACGAAACGATTCCATAAATACGTGTAATCGATACAATCGTTGGAACAGCTAGCATTAAATTTTCAAACACAACCCTACTATCGTGCTCGAGTCTAATATCATTAGACATTCAAACAACAAATGGTGGCTACGTTTTTGCTTGGATTTTTTTGTTGTTTAACCTCAATAAATTATTAAAATATATATATATTTAACTTCTATTATAGATTGTCATTATACCTACAAATACTTTCTCATATGCATTTAAAATGTGTAAATATGAGTAATGATATATTTGTTTTATGCTACGTGGGTGCAAACAAGCATACGGCCCACCTGATGATAAGCGGTTACCGTAGCCTATGGACGTTAGTGACACCAGAGGCATCACTCGCGCGTCGCCATCTCCAAGTAAAGAGTAAAGCGAGGTGTCCACTGGCAAGTAACTTCCGCAATTTCTTGCAGAAGTCAATTGACAACTGTTTCCACTGACTGCAATTTCTCTATACGCAAGTCGCTTGCAGAAATGTGTAGAAGTTAACTTGCTGCAAGATCTCGCAGAACCGTTTACACACAAATTGCATTTTACTTGAGCAAGAGCGGTCAAACAAGATGCCTAGCTGCAGAAAAATACGAGCTGCGTCTATTGTGTTGTTAAAACATAAAAATAAAAAACGTTAAATGCAGCTACGAGATTGGATATGGAGGTGTGATGATTTCGGTCTTCAAAGCAAATTATTAATAATTATAAAATAATAATAATAATAATAATAATAAATATCTACAACAACCACACAACGTTATCTAGTCTCAAACTAAGCGTTAGCTTGTACTATGGGAACTAGAATAACGGATATATATATGTTCATCACAAAAACATTTGTCCTGAGTCGCACAGAAGTGAAGATAATATTAACTTGCTCTAAAAACTTCCAATTTTATTGTGTGAACCAAATAAAGACGCAAGTGCTTGCTGGAAGCTCAAAATAACCGTATACACGTGCGGTTTGCAGCAAGTTCAGCAAGTCACTAAAGCTTGCAGAAGTCCACTTGCGCGAGCGTTTACACGTTGCAAGTCGCTTGCGCAAGTCCACTTCCGCAAATTTTATTGCTAGTGGACACTTCGCTTAGGATATTAAAGCGAGCAAGGATAGGGAAGGGGTTGGCATACTCTGGACGGCCGCAGCGTCCTCTTCGTGGACCGGGAAGGGGACGTTGTAAGGAGGGCTATGTCGTGCGGCGTCCCGCAGGGTTCGGTTCTTGGGCCGCTCCTGTGGGACATCGGCTACGACTGGGTCCTCCGTGGCCGGCTCCCCCCCGGGCTGGGCGTAATTTGCTACGCAGACGATACGCTCGTCACAGCCCGGGGCAGGACCCTCGAGGAGGCGGCAACGCTGGCCACCTCAGGTACCGCGGAGGTGGTCAGGCGGATCGAGGCGCTGGGGCTTAGGGTGGCCCTTGAAAAGTCGGAGGCCCTACTTTTCCATGGGCGCCGACGGGGCCCGCCCGCCAGCGCCTCGATAACGGTCAACGGTGTGGGCTTCCCAATCCAGGCCCACATCAAATATCTGGGCCTGGTATTGGATGGACGGTGGCACTTTGACGAGCACTTCCGCCGTCTTGCGCCAAGGCTCGTCAACACGGCGTCCGCCCTCGGGCGACTTATGCCGAATTTGGGCGGACCGAGTCTTGCGTGTCGACGACTCTACGCGGGGGTAGTGCGGTCAATGGCACTGTACGGCGCGCCCGTGTGGGCGGAGTCCCTGGCCGCTCGCAATAGGGCCCTTCTGTGGCGTCCACAGAGGGTCGTAGCGGTCAGGGCAATACGCGGGTACCGCACGGTCTCGACCGATGCAGCCTGCGCGTTGGCTGGAACCCCCCCGTGGGATCTGGAGGCGGAGGTGCTCGCCGACGTCTATCGGCGGGCGTCGACGGCGCGGGCGGGGGGCAGCCGCCCCTCGCCGAGCGCAATGTCATCGTGGCGGGAAGATGCCTGCCGCGCCACCGTCCTAAAGTGGAAGTCTCGGCTGGAGACGCCCCGGGCCGGTCTCTGGACCGTGGGGGCGCTCCGGCCGATCTTGGAAGAATGGGCAGGGCGGCAGCACGGGGTCCTCACCTTCCGGTTGGTGCAGGTTTTGTCGGGGCATGGTTGCTTCGGCAAATACCTGCGCACGATCGCAAGGAGGGAGACGACCCCAGGCTGTCACCACTGCGACTGCGACGAGGACTCGGCGCAGCACACGCTCGAGTCGTGCCCGGCCTGGGATGTGCAGCGCCGGGAACTCGTTGCAGTCATAGGCGTGGACCTGTCGCTGCCGGCCGTTGCGCGAGCGATGGTTGGCAGTGACAGGGCCTGGACCGCGGTCGCCACCTTCTGCGAGGCTGTCATCTCGCGGAAGGAGGTGGCGGAGAGGGCCCGTGAGGAATCCTCCTTCGCGGACCCGAATCGCCGCCGGCGCGAGGGGCGGCATGCGCGCGCTTACTTGCGCCTGATGCCGCCCTAGCCGAGGCTGCGGGCGGTGGGGTCGGGGAGTACCCTGCCGTCCGCAGAAGCCTACCGTCGTAACGACGCGGTACCCGTGATCCGCCGTAGCAAGGGCGGGTGGAGGCGCACGGTGGGTTTTTAGTGGGTGAGAGCCCCATTCACCCCGTTGTCTCCCCGGGCAGCGGGGTGTGCGGTAGGACATTTTTGCCCACCTAAAATAAAAAAAAAAAAAAAAAAAAAAAAAAAAGGGGTTGGCATACTTATCATACTACAACGTTGTCTTATCTTTCGTGAAAAGGTGGTACTCCGCCGATGGAGCCGGCCCATTCATGCTGGAATAAGCAAGGCTCTTATACTAAAATTAACTAGAAATGATAAAACAAAGGTACGACGCTATAAAGTAAGTATGAGTGGCTGTGGCTGTCGGCGAATGTCCGCTACACTTTTACACTAAAACAAAAAAAAAACAAAAAAGTTATTGAAAAGACTAGCTAGAGGAAAGTTCACTGTGTTAGTCCATGGGTTCGTTAAACACAACCACATTTTATGGACGTAAAACCGTCAGTAACAATAATGTTTCACAAAATAATCCAATTTCAAGAATGTGTAGTAAATATAATGTGTAGAAAATATGGTTTTCACACTCACAGGTAGATATTTTAAATGATAATTATTTAAGGATAATATATATGAAACCGCTATGAAATATAAATTCAATTTGTAAATTTTTTACTGTAATTATTTAATATAACTTTACTTACTTACTTAACATCACGCCATTTCCCTAGCGGGGTAGGCAGAGAGAACAGAGGTTGCCAAGAGGTTCTATTCTTGCATACATCTCTCGCTTCCTCAACATTCATAACTCTCTTCATACAAGCTCACCGGTTTCCGAGACTCCTGACTCCACCTTCCTTCAATACATGACCGATTTGGTCTAGGTAGGTGAGTCTCGGTCTCCCAATTAATTAATTAACTTTGTTTTATTTTAATTTTGTTTATAATATTTTATTTAAAAATTCTGTATTCTAATGAAATCCTAATGTTTATCTATTGTATTATGTTGCTGTGTGATGATTTGGATTTTACTTTATTTTGTCATATAACGTCTCACTAAAGTTCTATAATTAATTAATGATGTGTATGGTTATAATTGGACTACAGATTAGATATATACCTTTTTAATTTATTTTTGTGTGATTGTGAATCTGTTATCTGTTACTATACCTATTAAATAAATAAAAATAAAAAATAAAGCTGTAACAGAGCTGTGTCTGTACATTTAAGATATAACGGGCCTCATGGCGTAGTCGGTAGTGTAACCGACTTCCGTGCACGAGGTCGTGGGTTCTATTCCCACTCAGGACAATTATTTGTGTGTTGAACACAGATATTTGTACTGCGTCTGGGTGTTTTCTATGTATTATATGTATGTATTTACAAAAAAAAGTAGTATATGTATTATATCCGTAATCTGGTACCCATAGCACAAACGTTAAGCTTAGTTTGGGACCAGAGGACGTTGTGTGAAAAATGTCCGCCAATGTTTATTTATTTATATTTGAAAAAACATTATTAAATATTCTAATTCAAAAAATGTAGGCTTTATAGGCGTGTTCTACACACTAAAATCTTTTTAAATTTTATGTCTGTTTGCCTGTTTGTTCAATCACGCATCACGCAATTACTACAGAACAGATTTCGATGAAACTTTTTATTTGGTAGCTCTTGATTAGATTTAAAAACTGGTATAAATTTTATCGCGCTACTATATCGAGATCCTGAGATATAAACTAAAAACTAGCTTTCAGCTGCGGCGGAGCTGCAGGCAAAAGCTAGTATATAAATATAACCCAACACAGCAAAAATTCAATAATACATTTTTAGCGATTCTTGTATTTAAACTAAGCTAAGGAAAAGAAACCTTCAGGGCGTTGAGTACGCTCTGAGTTTTCCTTATAAAGTGAATGCAAATATATGTGAAAATGAGAGATAGCGGAAGTTTCCATAACTCCTGCATGTTGAAGTCAATTTGCACATTGCTTGAAGCACAGTCAAGTTTCTTCTCATTAGGTATATTATGTCAATTAACATTTCAAAATCCTGAAGTTCACGGGATACCTATTATACTGCATTACTATTTAGTTAGCCGAGTGGGGCCGGCTTTAGAATTACTCCACCCCCCTCCATCCATGGGAGTCGTAAGAGCCGACTGAGGGAATGCGGGGGGAGTGGGCAGCTGCACTTTTTCGAGTATTAACAACATCCACTGCCAATCGCAATCCGCCTGCCAAGCGTGGTGATTACAGCACTATCCCTCATTCTTGGGGAGGGCTATGTCCAGCAGTGGACTTTAAAAGGCTGATGGATGGATGGATGGACTATTAAGTTTCCATGACGGGCTTTAGTGATAACTAGCTGATATGAGCTATCTGCCAGTGAAAATCCCGTCGAAATTAGTTCAGCCGTTTCGAAGATTTAGTGGAACAAATGGACTGATCGACAAACAATTTTAAAAATTGCTTTTTTTTGTTAAAGATTACAAACAGACACTTCAATTTTATTTATTTGTATAGATTATTAGTTATTACAAAACCAATGAGATTATTTTCTGATTTTTCAATAACATATTATTGCAATGAAATGCAATTACTAGAGTTTAAAAGAAAATTGCTGCACAGAAAACTGCTATTTTGCTGAAGATGAGACTAGAAACTCAATATCAATGCTATCGGAAAGTGGCTAGAATTATGATGATTCAGAAAAATACAAATAAAATTGTACTTGAATTTAGCAGCATAATATTGTTTTCAGAAGCAGGCTACCGTCCCAGACGGAGGTTGAAATAGTAATATTTGTTCTATCTACTCGCATTTCCAAACTTTATATTTCTTCTGTTCTAAAACAATTTTGTAACAGGATTTGTTTTTAACTTTTGCAATTTCGTATTGTTTTGTCTGTTTCAAAACGTGATTTATACATGGTGTACGATTTTTGTGGTTCTTTTTAATTTATTGTCGTTTCGAGTTGCTTTTGCGTTAGCAATAGCATTGTTTATATATTTTATTTGTGTGAACTGACATTTACATTACTTTCTTTGTGTGTGTATTAGATTTTAATTCCTCGTTGGTCTGTCAAAAAGTAGATATTTACTTACCGCCAGCTACGGGGTGATATCGAAGGTCATGTAACAATTGTTATTAGATTCTCCAGCACGAAATTCTCATTAGAACATGTAGTCCGGAATTATGCCTAATATTCAACAATAAATAAATATTTTTGATCTATATTTTAGCACTTGACATGCTCAGCTACTCTTAAAGTACAAATTATAACTTGTGAATAAGGAAAAAGAGTATTTTTTTCCCGCTCGTACTAAAATACTCTTTTTCCTCATTCACAAGTTATAATTTGTACTTTAAGAGTAGCTGAGCATGTCAAGTGCTAAAATATAGATCAAAAATGTTTGCAAAATCACGCCATCAAATAGTATGAATTTTAATTGCAAAATTAAACTTACTACATAGGATGAATGCATGTAAATGCATTGCCGATAGATGGCGTTGGTCATTAAGACAAATGTCACGGACATTTCCACACAACGTCCTCTGGTCCCAAACTAAGCTTAATGCTTGTGCTATGAGTACCAGATTACGGATATAATACATAATTACTTTTTTTTTGTAAATACATGCATATAATAGATAGAAACACCCAGACGCAGTACAAATATCTGTGTTCATCACACAAATATTTGTCCTGAGTGGGAACAGAACCCATGACCTCGTATACGGAAGTCGGTTACACTACAAACTACGCCATGAAGCCCGTCATCAATAGGATCTGAAGTGTATACGAACTATATAATAGTTGAACCTTTGTTTTTTTATATTGTTGTTCCCTTCCATTGCGCATCCTGTGCTAGCAATGAATCGGATTGGACTCGTCAAAAGATACTTAACAAAAAATAAATAAAGAGAAGAGAAAACGATTCTTGACTATTTTGTCTAAAGCATCTATAAACTGTATACAGTGTAAAGTTTATACAGAGTATACTTTATACGGAATATAATACTGTATACAAAGTAGCACGCCAGTTTTCATATCATTCAGTCGGGCAAGTGTTTCGAATAAAACTTTAATGTGTTTTAGCAATAAAGCAAACTTGTTTGATATTAAAGAGCTATATAATATCGAACGAAATTCCAAGTGTGTTGTATGACGTTCTGTAATAATACAACTTTAAGTACATGTGTTGAAACTTTAAAGATATATTGTCTTCAAAAACATATTTTGTTTATTAGAAATTCTAAAGTAAATCAACACATTAATCTGTCGTACATCGTCCTTGAAGTAATATCACACGGATTAGTTGAACAGTAGGGGAGCGAGGCAAAACGGCACTTACAGTAGAAATAGAGCAATATTTTTGAGATGAAAATATTGTCTTTATCTTAGAACATATTTTGACACTTTCACATATTGGTGAAATTTATTGATACTATCAAGCTTTGGCTCACTGAGGAAAACATAATTTTTTTTTCATTGGCGGGAGACAAGCCACTGCCGACCTGACGCTAAGTGCAAACTCAACAATGCTAAGACTAATGCCAAGGCGTTATTCACAATTTGACTTCGTTAATGATAAATTAAAACATTAATTTATATTATACTACGTGAGAGGCAAACATACATACCGCCCTTTAGTAAGCGGTTACCGTAACCCATCGACTCTAGTAACACTAGAGGAATCACTCGCGCGTCACCTGTTGAATATCTAACTATAATTCAGGTCTGAGACAGTGCAAAAATTAATTTATTGTAAACCGATATTAAATCTGGTAATCAACCTTTTTGTTAATGGTTAATAGTCTGCGACCTTCGTGCATTCAGATGATATATAATATTCAACGCTCTGCTTTATCTATACTTTACTTACTTCTTGGTCTCAGAACGGTGTGGTAGGTAAGGCGTGTTTTAGCTTCCAAGTAGTAAGAATTAAATACATATATTTTAATACTATATCCCTGTGTTTTGTTCTATAATCTCCTATATCACCATCTCTAAGGAAACCAATAAGAGGTAGAGAGGAAATATAATAAGGAGAAGATAGGATGGATGATAAAGAAAAGTTAGGGAGGGGGTTCGCGCCTGCGGCACTCTCACTCATTGTACGATACACAACGGCAGGACAACCTTCCGTTACTTCCCGCCGATATTCTTTTAGAGGATGGTACTTCCCCGATCGAACCAGCCCATTCATTCTGGGATAATCAAGGTTCTACCACTAAAATCTCCCGCTACAACCGGAGCACTCTACTAGTCGTAGAGCCTTGTTTGTTCCAGCATAAATAGGCCGGCTCGATCATTAAATTCTGTTTTCATCTGAGCAATAGCGCACACAACACCATCTTCTGGCTACCGGAACCTGCAAAAGCCATGTTAATTTTTGTTTATGTGACGTATCAGAGCTTTACATATTTTGTAATGCTCGAAAAATCTTCTTGAAATTCAAACTACCCAAGTGTCATCGAAATCAGTTAAGTGGTTGTGGTGGCTCAAGATATCATCACAAAAGCCGTTCCATACAGAATGTATAAAAAATTCGGGGCGTCGCGCCCGACAAATCAAAGATCATAATAATCGGATCAGCCGTTCTTTAGTTATATATGGTGTAACTAACCCGACTTTGTTTTATATAATAATAGATTCTACCCGTTCATCTTCGTAGACTTCAGTGAGTTCATCACTCAACAGCAGCTCTAGTAATCTTCGTCTAAAAATACCATAGGAACCTTCGGCTCCAAAACGTACACATAGCACGCAAAATTTCAGAATGCCTATCATTCACGGAACTACTTCAGTAGTTATGCTGTGAAAATGTAACAAACAAACAAATACGCTTTTGCTTTTATAATATTATAGTACGAATAGATTTGTGTAAATTTAGACAAATAATTGTTAAAATACTTGGCGTGCCGTTCCTACAGAGATCTTATAAAATGTAAGAGTAAAACTTTATGTCAAATTAAGCACACACAATGGCAGATGTTTGCTTTAATTTTCAAAGGCACTGAAGTGAGAAATCAATTAAGCTAAGATAAAATAGCACTTGAAAAAGGCTTAATACCAGCTTAGTTACTAGCTAATTGCTTGTAATAAATTTGCCGATTCGTAGCGGCATTAACACAGTCATGTAGGGGATTGTAACAGCGTAGTATGTTAGTTTAGCCAAAATAATTATTTTATGTCAAAATAATGTTTATGCTTTAACTCAAAAAAAATACGAAGAATACAAGTGTCAACACTCCATTCTAATACAAGTGCCACAACTCCATTCTATCTCGAAGGTGTCGTACAAGACGGCTAAGGGAAATAACCAGTTATTACCCATTGCATTACTCAATTACTGATGGTAGGATTATACCATGTGGCACTTCAGAACCGGAGATTGTTCACACGAGGGACGCACGCGAATTATATAATCGACTAGAGCCTCGTTGTCTTAAATAAAAACCTATAATAGTTTTAAAAATAAAAAGATATAATTTAAAAATAGATTTATGTCACACTAAACCTTTATTTAGGGCACTCAAGCGCTTTAATAATCCGTGGAATTAATGTACCTTTTTTCAGTCATTATTTTAGATGCATAATCTAGGGATATCCGTAAAATGATTATAGGACAAAATTATATTGTTGAAGTACACATAAGTAGCACAGCTAGCTTTTTCTGATTTTAAGCATTCTTTTATGGTAAGGCCTTGTTCGCCATAGCGTCCATAGATGCTAGTTGCCATTAAGAATGGCTTGGTTGCTTGACCATAGCGATTCACAGTGATCCTCTGTTTATTCCATGCATGAACTTACTAACTTCGATAATGTGTTGTGTTGATTATGTAGTTCGATAATGTATCAGCACCCTTCCTGTTGGGCTTTTGATTTATATTGATTGCTGAGCAAAGATTCAAGTTATAAAGGGTCATTGGTTTAATTTTAATGGTGCACACAGATCAATAGATATTACTACTATACTACTTTACCCCTTTAATGCTTGACTGAGGCCATTCCGATAATAATCAATCTACTGGTGGCTTTCTTTATAAACATAATATAACATAACAAAAAAAACATAGCATCACGACTATATCGCGAAGGGGTAGGCAGAGGTGTATCACACCCACGGTTCGCCAACTATGTTTAAGTCCCACGTAATAGCGGGCGAGTCTATTTAATTGCCGTCTATATGATTATGAGGATTTCTTTATGAGAATCATTTTTTTAAAAAGACCTCCACTATGGATTAATCCTTGTATCGCAGGGGACTTTACAAACATACAATTTCACGGACACAAAGTACACCCAGATTTAGAACAACCATTTATGGATCACACAACGAGTAGTCCTGTTTGGGAATCGAACCCACAACACTCGGGCGGGAGGCCGGTATCGTTAATTGAGACTTTTAATTAGTTGGTATCGGGGTCAGCTTCCTCTCTATCCAGATTTGGCAAAATATCAATACTTCAACATCATCTGATTTCTGCAATCTTAGTGGATATTATTTTGGCTAGACACATTAGTTAGTTTGTCAGCACATGAGATTTTAAAACTGATTTAATATAGTCTTCTTAAGACATAATAGAAGGAGAAAATTACCTTCTGAGAATTCTTATTCAGTTACTATGTTTTTGCCGGGCCTCCTGGAGTAGTCGGTAGTGTAACCGACTTCCGTGCACGAGGTCGTGGGTTCGATTCCCACTCAGGGAAATTATTTGTGTGATGAACACAGATATTTGTACTGAGTCTGGATGTTTTCTATCTATTATATGTATGTATTTACAAAAAAAAAGTAATATATTTATTATATCCGTAATCTGGTACCCATAGCACAAGCGTTAAGCTTAGTTTGGGTCCAGAGGACGTTGTGTGAAATGTCTGTGAATATTTATTATTATTTATTATTTAATATGTGGGAGAGAGATGTTATTATTAGTTAGATACTTTTATTGTATCAAAATAGCGATGAAGTGGTAATATTGTTTAGTAATAGAGATTTGTATATCCCAGCATGAATTGACCAGCTCGATCGGGGACCACCCTTTTTTTTTGTTAAGGCGGGAAAAATATTTCCTAACCTCACACCCCGTCGTTCGGGGCAACGAACAGGGTAGTGTGGGGCCTGCACCCACTAAAGAAACCCGCCGTGTGCAATCTCTCTGCCTTTATTGGCGGGCCACTGTTACATTCATCATCGTGGTCATCGGGGACCACCCTCTCACAAAAGATCAGTGTGAAACAACGATATAATAGTATCTAGGTACTTTTGTGTTTCATATGGTGAGTGATAGCGCTGGAGGCCTAGCCTAAACCCCCTTCCTATCCTCTCCTTACTATCCTTCCTATCCTGTCATTAGTATTTATTTTTATTACATATAGTGGCAGTCGAGCCACGGCTGATGCACAATCTGATGGTAAATGGTAACCGTCGCTCATGGACTCAACTATACCAAGAGTATTGTCATGCCGCTGCTCACCATTTCATTTCACCGATATAAAATTAAAGAATAAACGGCTATCTCCTGCTACACCCAAAACGCAACGATGTGCTTCATGGCCGGTCACACGGGAGATGGTGGTACCAACCCGCTCGGGCCCGATACCAAGTACACTTGGTACCCAGCCCTACCACCAGTCATGCAATGGATGATAATTGCTTACTTCCCTTAGTCGCCTCATACGACACCCGTGGGAAATAATGGGGTGGTGACACTTGTATTCTTAGTCCGTCTAACACGGACTAACTTATCCTCTTCTTATTATCCTTCCTATAGATGGCGACGCGTTAGTTATGCCTCTGATGTTGCGCTTACCATCAGGTGGGCCGTATGCTTGTTTGCCACCCATATAGTATAAAGAAAAACAACTGGTATTCTTAGTCTATCACTACGTCATTTTTTCCACTAGTATACTTCTATAACAGAAACCGTTCTAGCCTGTTATCCAAAATGTAAGAGTATACTCTTCGAAATGTGTACTGTAAATTATTATGTATCATTATAATTGTAATATATATGGTAGCTCTATTTCAAAAAGCTTTTTGCAAGTAAACTCGCACACTTACTTAAACTTTGTTTAATGCAAAGTTTGAAAACATTTGTAAGCACATGGAGCTTCGTTATGCTTTCAACAAAAATAACTCTACATAGTTCATAGTAGTAAAGTAGTAATAGCTATTTTATCTATCTATACTATTATAAAACTGTAACTGAGCTGTGTCTGTACATTCAAGATATTTGAGAAAAAATTACTGTAATAGACTATATAGGCGTGTCTAAACACAAAACAATTTTTTTAGAATTGTTGTCTGTTTGTCTGTTTGTTTGTTCGCGCATCACACAAAAACTACTGAACGGATTTTGATGCAACTTTTATTTGAAAGGCCTTGATTAAACTTAAAAACTGGAATACATTTTATCCCGCTACTATATCGGGAACCTGAGATATAACTGAAAAACTAGAAAATTAATTAAACTAGATTTTTTTGTAGAATTTATTTAAAAGAACTACTAGATGGATTTTGATGCAACTTTTTTTATTTGAAAGGCCTTGATTTGACTTAAAAACTGGTAGAAATGTTATCCCGCTAATATATCGGGAACCTGAGATATAACCGAAAAACTAGCTTTTGGCTGCGGCGAAGCCGCTGGCAAAGGCTAGTTTCTATATATTTCTAAGACATGTTACATTTTATACACTTCTAATTATCTTAGTAACATCTTACTTATATCCTAAACGTTTTAATGGTGAAAACTCGTTTGTCTGAAAAGTACTTAACATGCCATTATCATACGCCAAAGGTAAGCTTTCTCCAAGTATTTTTCTATAGACATCAAGTTATGTATGGGGCTGGTACATAAACAAACATTTTTTTTTTATTTCATACTCGTATAGTGGCAGACGAGACATGGCCCATCTGATGATAAATGGTAACCATCGCTCATGGACTCAACTATACCGAGAGTATTGTCAAGCCGCTTCTCACCGTTTCAATTCACCGATATGAAATGAAAGAATATACGGCTACCTCCAGCTACAGCAAAAACGCAACAATGTGCTTCATGGGCCCAGTCACACGGGAGATGGTGGTGCCAACACGCTCGGGCTCGATACCAAGTGATTACTCCCACTTGGTACCCAGCCCTACCACCAGTCATGCAATGGATGATAATCGCTTACTTCCCTTAACCTAATACTTACCATCAGGTGGGGCGTGGCTAGTCTGCCACCATAAGCAATATAAAAAGAAACGTAACGTAACATAACGTGCTTAATTTGGTGTCACAAACTCATTCCTGAGCAATTGGTTTTTATAGTTGTATCTGGAGCAGATTTTCATCACCATGTTTATATGTATGTTCATCAGCCTTATACATTTCTGTAATTTACAGATAATTCATAATTTGATAGGTATGCGACAGGATTTCACCCGATTGCTATGACGTTCCGCCAAAAATTCCTCGTGGGTTGGTACGTCTTGGCATAGCTACTACTATTCATTATCACGCCATCTCCCTTGTGAGGTAGGCAGAGAGAACAGGTTGCCAAATGACTCTATTCTTGCATACATCTCTCAATTCCTCAACATTCATAATTCTCTTCATACACGCTCGCCTGTATCGGAGGCTCCTGACACCAACTTCCTTCAATTCACGATCGATTTGGTCTAGGTAAAAGAGTCTCGGTCTCCCCTTGTACCTAGAAGTATAGTTTTGGGATAGCTAAGCCCAATAATAATTAGAGAAATTTTAGTTAAACACTTTTGGAATGTGTGGAAGACGTTTGATAACTATAGAGGGATGAGGGAAGGGGTAGTCCCTTTGTACAATCGAAATCATCCCTCGTTACATTTTGTAACTTTGAATACTTATGGGAATTCATAGAAAATTCACTTCTAGAATATGACATTTTAAGGAATGTGTTTCCACTGAGCTGTCTCTGTGCATGATGCTGTTAATGCTATCATCAACACAATGGTGTATTGTTCGCTAAAACAATAGCTGTTCTAGCTTTTACGTTTGGTACTCACGTTTCCTGTTTCGTTAGTTTACATAGTACTCGTATATACGTTGGAGTTCTTGTTAGTAAAAATGTAGGATTCGATTTTAATGCAATCTATTTTATAAATGCTGCTGTTTAAAAGCTAAATAATTTATTTATTTAAACGCGCTAATCTCTGGAACTACCAATCCGATTTTTAAAAAAAATATTTTGTATTTCGTAGCACTGATTTTAAGGAAAGTTAAAGGCCATTTCACATTAAGGTCCTAATTTGAAAAACAATAAAGTAGAAAAATCGATGATCAAATAAGAGCCAATTGACGTCACAAAGTTAAAAGTGAACTGCGATATGTAAAATATAGATGGCACTTTTCTAAAAAAATCGCCGTAATTCGTAAATAATTACATTTCTTTTAAATTAAAAAGCGGTTGATACCGCGTATAAATATAACAAACTAGCTAGGTACTGCCCGGGACTTTGTCAACGTGGACTATAGATTCAAGTCCATAAAGTAGTTTGCCTGCATAGACGCCGGACTGGTTTAGCTACCGTTTTGTTAAGTCGGGAAAAAATGTTCCTAACCGCACACCCCGTCATTCGGGCAACGAACAGGGTAGTATGGGGCCCTCATCCACTAAATAAACCCGTCGTGTGCCGTCTCTCCGCCTTTGTTAGCGGGCCACTGGAACCATATTACATTCCTTCAGTGGTTAGTTACCGTCCTCCCACCCGAGTGTTGTGAGTCCGATTCCCACACACTCACTCACAACTAGGTGTATACGTTTTATCCCACTGCTGTATCTAAAACCTAAGATATAACCTAAAAACTAGTACTAACTTAGTCTGTGGCAGAGGTGCCGGCAAAGGCTGGTAGAGAATATAAACTTTGTTTGATTTCAATTGGATGACAGAGAAATAATATCCTCATTTAAAGATATTAAAACATTCGCTGCGTTACGGCAATTATTTTGCCGTATTGGGCAGTCCGCCAGTGCGGCAGCTATTGTCCTTGTTTTGCGCGCTATGCGGGGGTGATCTAACTATGTTCCTGTACGTGTAGAAAAGAGACAGTGATCTTTTCAATATTGTTGCTTTTAATGTAATCATATTGCGCACTAATAATACACGGCAAAATAGTTGCCGTGACGCACCGTAAGGTAAGTATTTTTATTCAGTGCGGTACGGCAAATATCTTGCTGTACCCCCCATCCCCGTGCCTCACTGCATGCGTCCACGCGGCATCTCTGTTTGTGTTAGTGCTGGCCGCAAGTGAGACATACGTAAAGCGCTCGATAATTTTACCACCCAAAGAAGCTAATTTGCCACACGTTAGAGAAGATTGAAAAATTTAAAAAGTTTTTATTGTTACCGCAATCTTAGAAAAGACTTCAGCAGCCGTGAGACAGATAAGAAAGTTAAAAGAGTGTGAACATTTTGCCAAGAATGTCAAAAGGCTATGTGTTTAAATTGTTGCAATGAAAATCATGATAAATAAATATCACAACAGCTTTACAGAAAATGTCCGTTAATTTTTATTACTAATTAAGTTTTGTAAACTGAAAGTTGTTCAGTGTGATAACTACTAGTACCTCTTTTAACATAGAAGGCTGATGCAACCATACCTAGAGTTTTAAATTTACTTTATTTCGTAATATTAAAGTTCCTAATATTGTGTGATCCCATCATAGGTTCTAAAGTAATTGTAATTTTGTTAATTTTTATTTTTGTTGATTATTGTATTTGTACTAAGTAGGTACATATAACTACTATTTATTTTTAATCTTAAAAGATTAAAAATAAAAAGTAGGCATCAGTCTTACAAGTATTGCCAGTTTTAAATAATATTTATATATTTTATAATAACGATGTTGACTAGTTAAAAAGTTATGTTATTTTGAATTTTTGATTCATAGAATGTTAAATTTTAATGTTGTGTTTAATAAAGAATATTTTTAAAGTATCGATTGTCATTTTAAAAGTAAACCCCATCCCTAGCATATCTTTTAAAATATAGTACAGAACCCCGGGCTACCGCAGCTAGGTATATACGAAGATGTAGCCTATCGATTCGTTAAAAAAGCAATTGGTATGGGGAGTTTCCACGTCTATATGGACTTTGAAAGACAGGTGCCGGTACGGCAAAATAGAGGTCGTAACGCATAGCAGGAAATATAGATACGGGCAGTATTTGTCTCATACCGCACTAGCAAAAGGTTTAGATCTAATGCTGCCGCAGCAAATGTGTGAAGACAAAACTAAAAGTCGTCAGACAAAGTCGAAGCATCAGCTAACTGTTGAATAAATTTTACGCAAGTTACTCATACGTCTCTATATGTTAACTTTGCTTATGAAGAACTTTCAAAAGTACTTGACTATTAGTGAGCAGGTACATTACATTGAGAACACACATATTTAGATACTAATCTGACTGATCATACATATTTAGATATATTTTTAGCATTTGACATGCTTAGCACTATACATTAAACACAAAGTGAAAACTGTGAAATCGAAAATAACACTCACGAGCAGATTTGAACCTGCATCTCCTGGATACCGTCCAGATGCTTTGCCAATTCAGCCATCGTGACAATTGCTCCTGACTGCTAATTTTATTTCGATAACACATTCATACTTAACGTCTTTGGGTGACGCCTGCGCCATCTATCGGAAGTATTTTCATACATTATACCGAAAATACTTCCGATAGATGGCGCAGGCAAATCCTGCTCGTGACTGTTATTTTCGATTTCACATTTTTCACTTTGTGTTTAATGTACAGATCATACAAATTTTGATCTAGCACTTGACATGCTCAGCTACTTTTAAAGTACAAATTATTATTTGTGAATGAAGAAAAAGAGAACTTTAGTACAAGCGGGAATCGAACCTGCGTCCCTTCTTTTGCGGGGAAGTGCTCTAATTCACTGAGCTATTGTACTCCCTTTCGGTCGTACCCAATTTCCTCATCACATTTGTCTTAACGACCAACGCCATCTATCGAAACGCATTACATGCAATTACCCAATAGAGTAAGTTTAATTTTGCAATTAAAATTCATACTATTTGATGGCAATGTTTTATTTTTTCTTCCCCGGAAAGAAAGGTTCTCTTTTTCCTCATTCACAGATCATACATATTTCAGAAAGTACTATATTGCGAATACACTAACTTTTTGAAATGTTAAGCGTTCTACTCGCGCTTTGCCAAACCTAGGGAAAAGTATAGGTGTAGTAAAAATAAAGGTAAGATAAGGGGGGTCTTAACTCACTCCGGTACCATGGAGTGCCCCTCTACCTAAGGCGGCTGGTGGCAGACTACCTCGACGGCCGCAGCGTCCTCTTCGTGGACCGGGAAGGGGACGTTGTAAGGAGGGCTATGTCGTGCGGTGTCCCACAGGGTTCGGTTCTAGGGCCGCTCCTGTGAGACATCGGCTACAACTGGGTCCTCCGTGGCCGGCTCCCCCCCGGGCTGGGCGTAATTTGCTAACGCTGGCCACCTCAGGTACCGCGGAGGTCTCTGGTCAGGCGGATCGAACCGCTGGGGCTTAGGGTGGCCCTTGAAAAGTCGGAGGCCTTACTCTTCAGTGGGCCCCGACGTGGACCGCCCGCCAGCCCCTCGATAACGGTCAATGGTGTAGGCTTCCCGATCTAGGCCCACATCAAATATCTGAGCCTGGTATTGGATGGACGATGGCACTTTGACGAGCACTTCCACCGTCTTGCGCCAAAGCTCGTCGGCACGGCGTCCACCCTCGGGCGACTGATGCCGAATTTGGGCGGACCCAGTCTCGCGTGTCAGCGACTCTACGCGGGGGTAGTACGGTCGATGACACTTTACGGCGCGCCCGTGTGGGCGGAGTCCCTGGCCGCTCGCAATAGGGCCCTTCTTTGGCATCCACAGAGGGTCGTAGCGGTCAGGGCAATACGCGGGTACCGCACGGTCTCGTGCGATTCAGCCTGCGCTTTGGCCGGTTGGCACGGGGGGGCCGTGGGATCTGGAGACGGAGGTGCTCGCCGATGTCTATTGGCGGGCGACGACGGTGCGGGCGGGGGGCAGCCGCCCTTCGCCAAGCGCAATCTCATCGTGGCGGGAAGATGCCCGCCGCGCCACCGTCCTAAAGTGGAAGTCTCGGCTGGAGACGCCCCGGGCTGGTCTCTGGACCGTGGGAGCCTTCCAGCTGATCTTGGAAGAATGGGCAGGGTGGCAGCACGGGGTCCTCACCTTCCGGTTGGTGCAGATTTTGTCGTGGCATGGTTGCTTCGGCAAATACCTGCACATGATGACTAGGAGGGAGATGACCCCAGGCTGTCACCACTGCGATTGCGGCGAGGATTCGGCGCAGCACACGTTCGAGTCGTGCCCGGCCTGGGATGTGCAGCGCCGGGAACTCGCTGCAGTCATAGGCGTGGACCTGTCGCTGCCGGCCGTTGCGCGAGCGATGGTTGGCAGTGACAGGGCCTGGACCGCGGTCACCGCCTTCTGCGAGGCTGTCATCTTACGGAAGGAGGTGGCGGAGAGAGTCCGGGAGGAATCGTCCTTCGCGGACCCGATTTGCCGCCGGCGCGCGGGGTGCCGTGCGCGCGCTTACCTGCGCCTGATGCCGCCCTAGCCGAGGCTGCGGACGGTGGGGTCGGGGAGTACCCTACCGTCCGCGGAAGCCTACCGCGAAGGTGTGATACCCAAGTACGCGGGGCGTCGCACAAGAGAGGGTGTCCGAAGGGGCTGCCCCCTGCGGATCGCGGTGAAACGACGTGGTACTCATGATCCGCCGCAGTAAGGGCGGGTGAGGGCGCACGGTGGGTTTTTAGTGGGCGGCCCACCTGATGGTAAATGGTAACCGTCGCTCATGGACTCGACTATACCGAAAGTATAGTGAAAGCCGCTGTGCACTATTTCATTTCTCAGATGTGAAATAATAATAAACGGCTATCTTCTGCTACAGCCAAAACACACTGACGTGCTTCATGACCGGTCACACAGAAGACGGTGGTACCGACCCGTTCGCGCCCGATAGCAAGTGAGTACTCTCACTTGGTACCCAGCCCTACCACCAGTAATGCAATGGGTGATAATTGCTTACTTTGCTTGGGTGCCTTATACGACACCCGCGGGAAAGGTGACACTTGTATTCTGAGCCCGTCAGCACACGGACTAAATAATAAGTACCATTTCTAAATAAATACGCTAACTTTCTGTAAGAAAACCGGAAAAGTAGGCACTAGAGCTACTTTTTAGGCTTTACCTAATTGTGATATGGCTATATAGACAGAATAATGTAGAAAATATTTATTATAATAAAGAGAATCGTTACGTATTTGTTACACAATATTTCTTAATGGGCAAGAAATAATAAATACAAAACATAAATACTCGTATTAAACCGTTTCATTATAAAGCGACCGTACCTCACCATAACGTAGATTGTGCTAATCTTGCGCTGGGGCGTGTATAGGTATAAATGTTGCTTGGCTTGAACAGGAATGGACATGTATATATGTGATGAGGGATTTACATCACACACATAATGTTACACTTTTAAGAAACACTCACCTGAGAACTCTAGGGCATGCCCTAATTATAGCCGTCGCATGGACTCAACAGGCTAGCTTCTGTCAGCGCTATTCTCTGAAGGAGCAGTTGCCGATGTACTCTTTTTACAAGGTCTAACATGTCAAAACTATAGCCCTATATCAGTGACGTATGACAGTGATTGATAGTATTAATAATTAGATACCGTTAAAAATACGTTCACATACAAATGAGTATCACTTGGTGTGACAAAAAGTGGAGGGAGAAAATGTGACGACATGTACAACGTAAGAAAGTGGAAAAGGTATACTTAAAGGACTTCATGATGTAATATTTACAGCAGGGTTGAAAAATTTAAATGAAGTATGATTAAAGGTAGTCCAAAAACAGAATTCAGCGTTACGTAGTTTAAGTGCCCCGAATGGTTATCTTAACAGTAGAATTACATAATATAAAAAAATATAAGTTATAATATAAAAATAATTAAAATTGAGATATTATTGAAACAACGTAAGAATTATTAGTGACTCCTATACCGATATGACTTTATTTCACCCAAAGTCGTTGAGCCTGAAAAGAGGTCATTGCTAAGCAAAATGTCTGGATCCAATTTGTTCTACAATAAGAAGCGGGAATTGATAGACCCTACAGTCACTGGGTGTTGGCAATTTGCGGTAGCTGAGTGCGTGTCCTGAATTCGTAATAAAGCCATCATCGTTCTTCGGTTACAACTGAAAAATATTCATTTTTTATCGAAGAACTGATGCTATAAGCATTCAGATGTCACATTACTATATAAATATCACTTATATATAGCTATTCCAAAATTTTGTTTGTATTGATTTTTCCAGAAACCAACAGCTTATTGCAATATAAAATACTTTGGAAAATCCAAAACTGCACGCCTCATAATCTTAATTTTTCACAATAAAATTGATTATTTGATAACTATATATGTATTGGTCTTACTAAGAAGTTTTCAATAAATCAAATAGATAGCGCTAATTTCAAAAAGTACTAATGTGGGTTTCATATCTTATACGCCATCTAGCGCTAATTTTAAGAAGTACTTCTATATTGGTCTACCTCAGTACCTCTCCATTTTACCATTTTATTAGTCTGGTCTGTATTCTAGGTTATAGTTAAAATTACTCAAGCCAATATAAAGTGTAAAAACAAGTTGTAAAATCGCTTGCGCCCGGCTGTCAAAATGAACTGAAACGTCATTATGTCAAGGTTGACATTTCAGTGTCGTAAAAATTGTGGTATGTAAAATATGCTTTTTTCGTGTTTTATAACGTTGGTGTGTTATTATTTACGTGTGTTTAGTGTTTTTAATTATTGTTATGGATAAAATAGTTATTATACTTGACAAATATCACCAGTTCGTCAAGCAAAGGTAAAAACTTTCATTTAACAAAAAACAATGTACCGGCCGGGCGAACGGCGTTCTGTTGACGATAGTAAAACCACCGGTGGCTATGCGTACGTAAAAAGGTAGTTCTCATGAAAGGCGCTGGTTTTAGTGTCGCGTCGAGAGTAAATATTCAGTATTTTTTTGTTTATTTAATAACAATTAAACCACAAAACCACATCGAATCAGACCGTGAAAAGTAATAGGGCTCTATTCCTAATCATAATAATTCGTAAACGAAAAAGAAAGTCTCATTAGTAAAGTATTTTGGTCGTTATCGTGTTAAAATAAATTACCTACAACAAACGGACGTCCAAGCCAAATTTTTTTCAAACAGTTTTTTAACTTGTTTAAATAACAAAATTAGCATCAAAAATATCATGAGTGTTAAAAATAGTGTTTGTTCTTTATATGTGTGTGTAGATATTATATTAGAAGTGCAATAAATGATAAATAGAGACATTTTAAGTTTGAAAAATCAGTTGTTCCGTGAAAAACGGGAGTAGAACCCACCTCAACGCTTCGCTTATGAGGCGTGCAATACACAATTATTGTAAGATTCATGAAGCCAATAATAGGTCTTCGCTGGTAAGCAGCACAGTAAATAATAAAAAAAAACAGACTCAACGCTGGAGCCACTGTAAGTCTTGTAAAATAACAGCTATCCTAACTATTATGAAGCTGTAACAGAGCTGCGTCTGAGAAAAAAAATACTGTAATAAGCTATATAGGCGTGTCTAAACACAAAACATTTTTTTTTTTAGAATTTTGGTCTGTTTATCTGTTTGTTCGTTCGCGTATCGCGCAAAAAATTCAAACCTGGTATATACATTTTATCCCGCTACTATATCGGGAACGTGAGATAAAAACCAGCTTATGGCTGCGGCGAAGCCACGGGCAAAGGCTAGTTACTAAATAATTATAGATAATTGATTGAATGAGGCGACACTTGGTGGAAGTCTATTGTTATTATTATAGAATAGATATTTTAGGAGGAGAGCTCACTACTCACCCACGGATTGACCATCCCGGTTAGCTATGGACAGAATTTTTATATTTTTGTTTAGGCGGGAAAAAATGCACCTAACCGCACATCCCGTCGTTTGAGGCAACGAACAGGGTAGTGTGGTGGACAGAATAACCTAAGATTGCCAATTCGCACTCTCACAGATAGAGGAGAATGTGATAATAGCAAAGTATCATGCTTTAAACAAGGCATTCTCAAGAACGCTCGGCAACAAATGAGTTCATTCATTAAACACGTGTCGAATTTATGTTCGGATTTTTGCGGAATTTTGCAATATTGTGGTTCTGAGTCCTACCTACTTTGCTATTATCACATTCTCCTCTATCTGTGAGAGTGCGGATTGGCAATCTTAGGTTATTCTGTCCAAAGATAACCGGGATTCACAATCCGTGGGTGAGTGGTGGGCTCTCCTTCTAAAATATCCATTCAATAATAAAATAATTATTGAATTTTTTTTTGAGACTGAGTATGTACCCGTAGTACCAGTTCCATTTTAACATTAAAAAAATTGCCACTGCAGTAAATCTCCGTCAGAAAAATTCTCACAGTAAGGTAAGACATTATAAATTGGAAGTCTTTATTATGAATCGTTGCCAATAATATAAACAATTTTATTCTTAACTAGCCTTTGCTTGCGCAACCAAAAGCTAGTTTTAGGTTGTATCTCAGGTTCCCGATATAGTAGCAGGATAAAATGTATATCAGTTGTTAAGTCTAATCGAGAGCTATCCAACAAAAAAAGTTGCATCAAAATCCGTTCAGTAGTTTTTGCGTGATGCGCGAACAAACAAACATATAAACAGACAAACAGACAAAAACCTAAAAAAAATTGTTTTGTGTTCAGACAGCACGGTGGGTTTTTAGTGGGTGAGAGCCTCACACTACCCCGTTATCTCCCCGGGCAGCGGGTGTGCGGTAGGACATTTTTGCCCACCTAAAATAAAAAATGAAAAAGGTTAGGTTAGATTAGGTTAGGTTTTTTTCGTTTATATAGCCTAATACAGTCATGTTTTCTCAAATATCTTAAATGTACAGACACAGCTCTGTTGCAACTTTAAAATGGTATAGATAGAAATAATTTGGAAAATCCAAAACTGCACGCCTCATAATCTTCATTTTTCACAATAAAATTGATTATTTGATAAGTAACTAATAATGTATTGGTCTTACTAAGTAGTTTTCAATAGATCACATAGATAGCGCTAATTTCAAAAAGTACTAATGTGGATGAAACAAAAATTTAAGGACTGCAAAGTAATACCAGGTGAATCTTTAACATCACAGCACCGCCTACTTGTCGCAGTATATGTACTACCCAAGCCCATCAAAAAAGTAGTAGTTGTAATAAAAAGGACCAAATAGAAAGAACTAGATGGTCCCAAAGGTAAATTACTAATAAACACAATGAAGGACTGCCTCAGAAATGATATTGAAGTGGACTATACAAGGGACGAAGATATGTGGTATAGGTTCCAAAGACAGTGCAATACTAAAGCAGTGGAGTATTTTGGAGTCTCTAAAGGTCCCCTGTGCATAGGGAAAGATCCAAACTTGTGGAATAATAAAATAAAAGAAGCTTTGGCTGATAAGAAAGAAAAATTCAAGAAATGGCAAAATTCTCAACTTGATGAGGACAAAAATGTTTATAAAGAGGCTAAAAAACTAGCGAAATCATGCGTAGCACAAGAGCGACAGAAGTATATGTAGGCACTCTAAGAAAACTTAGAAAACGCTAAATCTGAAAGTGATGTTCTTTAGATAGCAAAACGTAGACACAAGGCGATAATAGACATAAAAGTTAATAAATACATCAAAAATAAAGATCACAAATTATTAACAGACAATTCACGAATAATTGATAGGTGGTTTGAATATTATAAAGAACTTCTTAACGAGGAGTTTCCAAATGTAAATCCGTTGCCCCTTGAGCCTGTCTGTGGCCCTGTACCCGAAATTAATATCATAGAGATTAAAGAAGCGGTGGGTAAAATGAAAAACCATAAAGCCCTGGGACCAGATGAGATACCAGCGGACTTTTGGAAACGCCTCGGTCAAATTGCTGAAACATGGCTGACCAAACTATTTAACATAATTTTAGCCACCGAACATATACCAGACTCATGACGCCAGAGTTATATACTTCCGTTTTATAAAAATAAGGGTGATGTGGCACAGTGTGGGTACTACAGAGCTATAAAACTGACCTCTCACACCCTGAAAATTTGAGAGCGAATTGTTTGCGATCGATATTAATCATTGATCTTTACTTTTAATGTTGTCTAGATGCTCGATAGATGGCGTTAGTGTCGGAATTAAATGTCGCTATGGTTTCGTTACATCATAGCACAATATAAGCAAAATATTGTTTATGTTTCGGGAGAGAAGAAAGCGAAGTAGAGCATATATGTAGATCAATAGTTCAGTAGTTCAATACAATAAATCGTCAATCTCTGAATCAGTCAGATGACACAGTAGTTGGTGTTTCATTTGTTCCCAACCCCTACTAGTATTGTTGCCCGTTCGAGATCACCCCAAATAACCCCGAGACCTTCGCCAGCTCGGGTGTTATCCATTTTTTGGTCTATTCAAGACGGATTGGCGATTTTTGAGTACCCTGTGGCTCCAACCAACTTGGTTGGATGGACCACGGGCCGCGTACTCGCAGTGGATCGCTGCGGCAAGGTGCGCGAATCTGGCAAACGGGGTTGCCAGTGACGGATGCGGAGAAGCTGCTTTTATTCAGTTATTAGTTCAAACATATAGTTATACAATGGAGGGATTAATTAAAGTTTTAAAGGAGCTTCAAAACGTTGTTTAACGTGGCTTAATAAACTTTAAAAAGAGTCCTAAGGATAGATTGACTGTGGATTATATACAAGCTAGACATGAGTTATTGGAAAGAAATTGGGGTTTATTTATGGAAAATTACACAAAACTTCATGAATCTTATTCAGTACATGGTAAGCCAGAAATAATCTATTTGTATGAAAATGCGGAAGAAACTTATATTACATTTAAATGTTTAATAAAATCTATCTTAGTAAATACAGTAGTACAAAGGAAACTGATGCTTCCACTAGCAAGTCAACGACATTAGTTAGACTGCCAAAGATCACCATTCCAATATTTAGCGGTAAATATTCAGAATGGACAACATTTCGTGATTTGTTTGTATCGCTTGTTCATAAAAATGATAGCTTGGATAATGTGCAAAAAATGCATTATTTAAAAAGTCACCTTAGTGGTGAGGCTGAACAGTTGGTACATCAGACTCCTGTCACTGATTGTAATTATACTATATGCTGGGCTCAATTAGAAAAAAGATATAGTAATAAAAAATACCTTGTTAACTGTATACTAAAACGTTTATTTGGCCAAAAGCGTATACAAGCAGAATCAGCGACTGCTTTGAAGGAGTTACTTGACACAACCAATGACTGTCTCAACACATTAAAAAAATTAAGTGTAGATGACCACTTGGGATGTCATTATCATACACATTGTTACATTCAAGCTTGATTCTGAGAGTAGGAAACAATGGGAATTTAGTATTAATACCCACAAGTCCAATGATTTGCCCACCTTGAAGGAGTTTGCTGCTTGCTTGTGTTGTTTGGAGAACCGTTTCTGCGCATTAGAATTTATAGAGCCAAAAATAAGTCCAAGTAATCAGGTCAATTCGCACATTCCAAAGGCTATGCTAGTGAGTTCAAGCAAGATAAGCTGAGAGTATTGTAGCGCAGCTCATAAACTTTGTTTTTGCAAGTCATTTGTAAAACAACCCGTTGAAAAAAGACGCAATTTTGTGGCCAAGCATGATATTTGTTTCAACTGTTTAGGTGGTAATCACGTCTTAGCTAATTGCAGGAATCAAACCAATCGCAAAGTATGCCAGAAACGTCACCATTCTTTGCTGCATCTCAACGAGGGTGTTGTAAGGATTGCCGACACAGTTCAACCTGCTGATGTTGAGACAACACCATCAACTAGTGCAACTTCTATGGTCTCACATTTATCCACCAACCGACTTCCAGCTCCTAGACAGGTTTTACTAGCCACAGCATTAGTAAAGGTAGAGTCCAGTTTAGGGACCAATCAAATGATGAGCCTTGCTCGACCAAGGTTCTCAGGCTTGTTTTATTACTGAAGCCGCAGTTCAATATCTGAGACTGACAAACATTCCCATATATGGTATTGTTGTAATTTGTAGTCTATATACTTAGTTGTAAGAAACAACATATGTAGTCTGTGTCGCATATAGATTAAAGAATGAATGTCATATTGTGTCATGTCATGTCTCTTGTACTTTTGTCTTTCACACAATAAACGTCGGTCTCTTCTAAAGTCAAATAATCTTTTATTGGATTTCCTCGCTACGAACCCTAAAAAGAAACATGGTGTCAGAAGAGGGATATTAAGAAATGGAAGATCAATCATATAAATTAGCATTCACAGGAGTGATGAAGCCGCTAAGGGTGGATGGAAATGTCGCCATCACATGGAAGCAATGGAAACAGAAATTTAATATTTTTGCCGAAGCCAACGACATCGACAAAGAAAAATCAAGTAAGCAAATTGCTATACTTCTAAATAATAGGGGATGATTGTCTTGAAGTATTTAATTCATTTGAAATTGACAGGAAAGACAAAAACCTAACTTTAGATAGCGTCATAGCAAAATTTGATGAAAAATGTATACCGTTAAAAAATACCACAGTCGAATGGTACAAATTTTTCACGAGAAAACAGATGGCAGAGGAGCCAATTGATGAAAATATTACAAAATTAACCAATATGGCGAACTATTGCGAGTTTGAAAAGTTAAAATATCAGCTAATAGCCGATATGTTCGTCATCGGGATCCGTAATACGAAGATACAAGAACGTCTATTACAACAAGAAGGCTTAACTGTAGAAAAATGCGTCAAAATAGCCAAAAGTATGGAGCTGTCTCACTCAAATTCAGAAAAAATACAAAATAATTCAAAATATGTCGACCACACAGTACAGGCAGTCAAGACTCATCATAGAGCCGCCAAGTCATATCAAAACCCTCCAAGATCCATTCAACGATCAAAATCTCCAACCAACCTGTGATCAATGTCTCAGCCAAACCTGCGATCAAAGCTGTTGTCAACATCTAGTAATAAAAGTCCAGTAAATAATAGAACTTGTAATAAATGTGGACAAATTCATAGATACAAATGTCCGGCTCAAGGAAAAACTTGTTCGAACTGTAAGAAACAAAACCACTTTGCTAAATTCTGCTACTTTAACAAAGTAAGTATAGTCAACGAGTCGTCAGAGTTGAATCAATCTAACAGCCAGTCAGAATTATTAGAATATAACAATTTTGTAATCAATAACATAAATAGTTATTCTAAAGATTGGAACATTACTGTAAAGTATTGTGATTATCCAATTAATTGTCACAAGACACTGGTGCAGACACTAATGTAATTTCAAAGTACAAATTAGATGAAATCTCCCAGAAAACAGGTCACAATGTCAATATTTTTAGTACCAACAATAATGTGTATTCTTTTTCAGGTCAATTAATACCAAACTTAGATTATTGTTTGTTGAAATGTGTGTTTGAAAAAGGGATAATTGAAAATATATATTTCATTGTAATAGAATCACATTGTCAAACAATTTTGGGTTGGAAATTATGTGAAAAATTAAGAATTGTCAAAAGAATCTTTACACTGTCAGAAGATTCACAGGGAAACACAAGGTCAGTAAGTGATATTGTTAATAAATATGCTATAACTTTTGAAGGATTAGGTTGTTTACCAACTCAAGCACACATTGATGTTGATAACTCAATATCACCCAAAGTATCACCAGTTCGGAAAATTCCTTTTACTCTTCAAAATAGGTTGAAAACAGAATTAGATAATATGGAACAATTAAAAGTCATTGAGAAAGTCACAAAGCCAATTAAATGGGTAAATTCAATAGTTTTAGTTGAAAAACCTAATGGCAATTTACGTCTTGACCCTAGAAACCTAAATAAAGCAGTTAAAAGACCACATTATCATTACCCTACATTCGATGAATTACGTTCTAAAGTGGCAGGGGCTACAATTTTCACAAAATTAGATGCAAATTCTGGTTATTGGATGATAACACTTGACGAAGAAAGCAGTGATCTCTGTACATTCAATACTCCTTTCCGACGATAGAAATTTTTAAGACTTACTTACGGCATAAATTCTAGTGGTGAAATATTTCATAGAACTATGTTTCAGTTGTTTGATGACTTGCCAGGAGTTATAGTTTTTATCGATGACATATTAAGATATGGTTCAAATGAAAGTGAACACAACAAACATTTAGAAAGTGTATTTAAAAGGGCCCAAGAAGTCAACTTAAAATTTAATAAGTCAAAGTGTCAATTTGGTCAACAAGAGGTGAAATATGTAGGTCATATTTTTAGTAAAAATGGTATTTCCCCTGATAAGTCAAAAGTAGAGGCCATAACCAAAATGTCAAACCCTACTAATGTTAAGGAACTGCAAAAAATCCTAGGTATGATAAACTATTTAGGTAAATTCCTAACTTAGCTTCTGAAACAAATATTTTACGTGATTTACTGAAAAAACACAATGATTGGCATTGGACAAACATACATGATCAACAATTTAAAAAATTAAAGTCACTTATTACTCATTCTCCTGTATTAGTTCATTATGATATAAATAAACAGATAAGAATGTCAGTTGATGCTTCACAAAGTGCAGTCAGTGCTGTAATTTTTCATGACCTATAGCTTATGCCTCTAAATCATTAACAAATAGTCAAGAACCAAACGTCCGTGTGGGCCGGCTTTAGAATTGTCCCACCCCTCTCTTCCCACGGGAGTCGTAAGAGCCAACTAAGGGGAGATACCGGGGGAATGGGCAGCAGCACTCTCTCGAGTATTAACAACATCCACTGCGATCGCCAACCCGCCTGCCAAGCGCCACGCCATTAATTACGGCATTATCCCCCATGACAGGACTGCTCGTTGTGGCATTCTCTTGGGGAGGCCTATGTCCAGCAGTGGACGTTGAAAGGCTGATGGATGGATGGATGGATGAATGGGCCAAAACAATACAATTTGTTTTATTTAATTTAAATTTTTTTATTCTCTTTGAATCATCCGTTTTATTTCAGGCCATCGAGGCTAATAAATTAACGAAAAATGTTTTTGTTTCACTCTAAAACCAAGAAATAAAAATCAAGTTTCACTAGGATTTTTTTCTTTTTGTATTCTCACTTCAAGAAACAATTACAATAAGAAATTATGAAAAAAATAAAAATTGAAAAAAAAACATTTTTGATCTATAGTAATTATTTTACCGCCTGATTTGACGTGGAATATTTAGATATTTTTATATATATTTTTAGCATTTGACATGCTTAGCACTATACATTAAACACAAAGTGAAAAATGTGAAATCGAAAATGACAGTCACGAGCACGAGCAGGTTATCTATATATAGATAACCTATATCTATAAATAGATCTAAATATTTATAGGGTTTGCGTCATTATTAGGTAAAATCTTAATTGTAAAATTAAGTTTACCTGGTCGGTATAATGTATGAAAATACTTCCGACAGATGGCGCAGGCGTCACCCAAAGACGTTAAGTATAAATGTGTTATCGAAATTAGCAGTCAGGAGCAATTGTCGCGATGGCTGAATTGGCAAATCATCTGGACGGTATCCAGGAGATGCAGGTTCATATCCTGCTCGTGACTTATTTTCGATTTCACATTTTTCACTTTGTGTTTAATTGACGTGGAATCCCCCTATAGACGGCTGTTTTACGCGGTCAACCTTGTGAGAACTGTCGATCGTTTCCCTTCGTTCGCTCCGAATAGCACTGTCTTGCTCTCTCGTACACGTATTTATGTGGTGATCCTCTCATATATATATAATGTACTATGGTGTATATTATATATATACCTAAATATTTAACAAAGGCAGGGGCTTATCTTCATTTTCATGTTCATCAGAATGATGGTCATACGTGAGGGTAGTCTTGAAATTACACGACGTTATTGTTCAATACACAAATTAATCTTTATGGATAGTTTAGTTTTGGTAACAAAATAACAAGTGATATTTTAGGATGTAACTCTCAAAATAATCACATAAAGTGCAGGTTAGCTGTATGGCGACCACGACCGACGGTGTTCACGTTCTTGCCAATCGAATCCCTCGCAGGACGTCTGTCCTCTTCTAAATTTAATAACTACTATCTGTCAGCCGTCACCAACCGCCTGACGTCTGTCATCGCATCACAATTAAATACTTATAATTTGAAGACATTTATAAGATATTGACGGTAAGTGACTCAAGCAATAATAAAATTACATTACATAGTCTAGTAGACGTCAATAGGCTCGACCCCTATTACGTGGGACTTAAACATAGCTTGCGAGTCGTGAGTGTGTAATACACCTCTGCCTACCCCTTCGGGAATACAGGCGTGATGCTATGTTTTTTTTTAAACCTTTTTAAATTTTTAATTGATTAAAATTTTATTTCCTTTCATAAAAGACAGAAAATAAACTTTTTTTGATCTGTATTTCTTAGCATTTGACATGCTCTGCCACTTTTAAAGTACAAATTATTTGTGAATAAGGAAAAAGAGAGTTTTCGTACTAGCGGGAATCAAACCCGTGTCTTTTCCAAACCGGAGAAGTGCTCTAAACCACTGAGCTATAGTACAGATCTTTCGATCATCCGAATCTCCTAATCACATTTGTCTTAACGACCAACGCCATCTATCGGAAACACATTTACATGTAATTATCCAATATAGTAAGTTTAATTTTGCAATTAAAATTCATACCATTTGATGGCACGATTTTTTAAACATTTTTGATCTATATTTCTTAGCAATCTTTAAAAAATATACTATTACGTGAACTCTTACTAACGCAGTACTCTTATTACTCTTATTAACTTGAAAACGCAGGGACACGACTTTCATTTACCGGACCAAATCGGTTTGTATTGGCATAAACTTTCATCCCTATTAATATGAAAGACGCACAAATCATTTGCCAAAATGGCACTCAGCTCCCTAACCATTAACGTACATTACCTACAACAAACGGACGTCCAAGACAGAACTTTTTTAAACAGTTTTTTAACTAAGTAGTTTAAATATCAAAAATGGCATAAAAAATATCATGAGTGTCTAATAAAGTGTATTTTCTTTATATGTGTGTGTAGATATTATTTTACAAGTGCAATACATGATAAATAGAGACATTTTAAGTTTGAAAAATCAGTTGTTCCGTGTAAAACGGGAGTAGAGCCCACCTCAACGCTTCGCTTATAAGGCGTGCAAAAATGCAAGTGTGTTTGATTTTTTGTTACACTTTTATACCGAACTGCTCAACGGATCTTCATGATATTTATAGCATAGTAAAGCACGCAAAAATGATGATTCCTGTTATAGTTCATAAAATTCAGCTTGATTGCTGCGACAGAAGTCAAAGTAACATTCCTAGGGCTGGAATAATGTTGATTGATCATAATATTTATTGATACGATTCGATTTTTTTATTCGATTATTGTTATGTGGCTATTGTTTGGATAATTTGAACAGACTATAATTCGCTTTTTTGCGACATTAACGTGATATTGTCTTTAAAATAACATGCAATTTATAAATGACATGTTATTGTTACAAAGAAGCGAATTATAAGGAAATCAAACACGAGGAATACAAAATATCACATTTTTATTTATTCAAAGGTACACATCCCAAATCAATATCTTTGCCGGAATCGGATTCGGAGTCGCTAAAACAGTCTTGTAGATTGATAATCAACTCTCGTTCACATATAAAATTGTCAAAGTGAACATCGCGCTCCCAATTTTCTTGCATAATTTTTTTACATTTGTTAACTACATTCTTCCAATCTTCTGGCGTAACATGACACATTGTACATGCATCTTGCAACATTATTGCAAGATGCATGTACAATGCATCTTGCAATAATGTTAACATTTTGTTTGCTGTAAAAGGCGGTACTGTGTTTTTTCAAAATGTTTGGACAATTATGTTATGCTAGCTTTGAATGAACCGGCGTCTTTAAGGGACACGGCAAATTTTTTCAGGGTAGGTAATTATCCGCGTGCGTAATAGGCCTATATATTATGTGGTTGCGAATTGCAGCGACGTCGAAATCGTCAAAATTCGTGACTGGATACTTGCTACAATGGCCGCAGCAGTCCGCCATTCTGGTTCACGCGCTCGAAGTATTCACGTAAGCGTATAACAAACTAGTGGCTATCACTATTTAAAACAGTTTTCTTCGTTCTTTTTGGCATTATTAAAACTAGACAGTAACAAATAAGTTTAACAAAACACAAACAAGTAATAAAAATCCACAAATTGACAGCAATTTCATAAAAACAAAGGAATTAGAACTGGAAATGCGTAGCGTATACAAGGCGTCGGCACTCGTACTGACTGACTTGATTCAAACAAAATGGCGCTCACTCCACCGCTCCTTATCTAAGCTGCAGGCCTTCCCCTTCATCCGCCACCCGATGACGTATCAGGTGAAGGTGTTATCAGCCTCAATAAAAATATTACATATTGTAATAAAAGTATTCTATAATTCAATTGAAGCAAAATAGAGTGATTTTTTAGGTCGAGGTAACACATATTATTACGATTTTATGTAGCACTAAATTAAATAACATTATAACTAATTAGTATTTGCGATTTATTTTCTTTGCGAGATCAATATTATGTAGTCTGTGCTCAGTCGTACGCGTACAATACTATTCTTGCAATCCCGTCAATAAAGTGTGATTTTCGCAAGATATTCAGAACTTGCTAGGCATGATGTCGACGACAGCTGTCGCAGCGATCAGGCTAAGTTTTATGAACTATACATACCAAATTTTTGCTTAGAGATAGTTTATACACTATAGTGTCATATTTAAATTATTTGAACCAAACTAAATACACGTAAAAGAAGTGGGGGTAGAATCTAGTACAAAATATTAGAATATTTTTTTATAAGATTGAAGACGTACAATATTATAACAAAATAATTGCCAAACAATATTAACAAAAATCAAGCATAACGGTGACACAGTCATACTCCCAATATTGATTCCCTTTATATCCCCTTTATTAAGTGAAACTGTTCGATTAATCCAACGATGCTTCATTAGTAAATAAAAATACTAAGACCACTTGCTTTTACGAGTACAAACGAGAATCGTTTTTTTTAGGCTGACTGTTGATGCCGCTCTAATTGATTGGATTTATATATCTCACAAGCATAACGAACGCCAAATCAAAAACAGTATTTTATTTTCCTCTTTGTACATTGAGAGTGAAATTGGATACAAATTAAAAGGTACTGGTACCCTGTTGAATGAATTGAAGTGTTTGCGAAGTATTATTTAGATTTTGAATGTAATTTCAAACCTGATTTGATTTATAAATGATTTGTGAAAACATTCTGGGATCAATTCGCAATGATTTTGTCATTTTTATTAGTTTGCAGTAATAGACTAGTGGTTTTACTAAATATTGCAAAACACAGGGGTACCTACCGGGTTCGATAGCCAATCTGAGGTCAAAATTTTGCAAAGCACACTCCATCACACATCTTTGACTTTTTGGGTAGTATTTTGTTTTAATACCTAGTATTTCGGTGGCAAACAGGCATACGGCTCATTTGACTTACCGTGACCTATAGATGTTAGCAACACTAGAAGCATCACTAGCGCGTCCCCCTCTTTCAGGAAATGGATAAAAGCTGGGTAGGAAGGATAAATCAGTCATCAGTCTTGCGCGCGCATCCTCAGGCGGTGAGCGTGTTTCGGACTGCGTACTGCGTAGCATAATTATGCGAAAATAAAAATGTCGAACATTATAAAATGTACACAGTGTAATCTAATTGTGAACGAGTTATTTTCATGTGTGCAAAACAAAATGTCATTGACGAAGATACGTTAGTTCGTGTGTGTACGTCGGCTTTTGATGCCAGTGAAATCAAAATTGCGAAATCACTGCTTTTTGAAGCGATCCCTACGGATAAGCGAAAAATAAATCGTAAAAATGCAGTCAAAGAAAAACGCGACTTGAACGACATTATCAATCTTTTTAAGTCTACTGATCCCGACGTTATTCCAATTTTCGTAGCAAAAGATCTAGACAAATTACCTCTGGTCACGTTTGACCATCTAGACTGCACGAAGTTACTCAAAGATATGGTGTTAATGAAAAGTGAAATCGATTGCATTAAGTCATCATACGTAACACATGACGATATAAATGACTTAAAGGAAGAAATATGTCGTTTGAAGACTGATTCTTTGCCTCCTACTTCGGCATTTAAAGTGAACAAAAAACGCGGTGCGTGGCTTGACAGTGGACCCATGGGGCTGTCGCACGAATGTCACACGATAGTATTCAATGAGTCCCAAATTGAACACACCGATATACTTGTTGACACCGTATCGCCCTCACCAAATTATAGAGAAATGAGGGTAGATGTTCGTCAACAATCGGCAAAGAGCGAGGGCCGGAGCGCGGGAGGTGAGCACCTGCCAGCTGTGCCGCGTATCAAACCGGTCGCTGGGACCGGTTCTACAGCGAGCTGCGAGACGGCCGCGGTGACGTCGCGTCAGAGCCCAGCGAAAGCGACAACACAAGTGCCTCGGCCAGCCGATAAGGTTCGTAACACACCGGCAAATCGGCGGCGCGAGGGTGAACTACAGCAAAAAGAGCATATGTCTCCTACTATGAGCGATGATGGTTGGCAGCATATAAGACGTAAGAAACAACCTAAATATCGGTTTCATGGAAAGTCGGGTGTGGCTCGAGACTTAGAATGTAATTTTAAGGCGGCTGATAGGAAAATCCCGATTTTTATTACGAACATTCATCTCGACACGAAGGAGTGTGACATAGTCGATTATATTCGAAAGAAAACTAAAGAAGTTGTTGTTTTAGAAAGAATTATTATGAGTACACAAAGGGGGCACAAAGCATATAAATTTTTAACATCTGAATGCAATGTGTTTGGATACACTGGGAAGTCAGCTGTGAATACATCGGCAGGCATACTGCGCGGGCGCCCTTATGGCGGAGTGGCAATACTGTGGCGGCATAGTGTTTTTTCGAATGTATCCGTATTGCCATGTGATAATACGCGTGTTTGTGCTGTTAAAATTATGACGTGTGACTGGTTATTGCTAGTGATAAGTATTTATGTGCCGACAAATTCCACTGATAATCTCGATTTATTTAAAGACTGTTTAAGTGAACTATGCGCTTTAGTACTTGCGCACGGCATTGAGTCGGTTTTTATTTTAGGTGATTTTAATGCGGACCCTTGTGAATTGTTTTTTAAAGAATTAATAAAATATTGTGATGAGCAGTTTCTGACATGTATCGATGTAGATGTACTAGGGGTAGACTCGTTTAATTATTCGTACATTAGTCAGGTATATGGTACTTGTAGCTGGCTGGATCACTGCCTAGTGACGCAAGCAGCCAGGCAATGTGTAACAAACGTGTGAATGAAATATGATTCAATGGTTTCTGATCATTTACCACTCATAATTGAATGCAACTTAAATTTATTGACACCCAAAATATCTCAAACTATAGAGTCGGACAAAAGTGCGAATTGGGGTCAGCGAAATGACGAGCAGATTGTAAAGTACATGAAAGAGTGTAATAAATTGTTGAAATTAATCGATTTCCCAGCTGAACTTACTTGTGCTAATTATTATTGTAATAATTCCGGTCACGGGCGTGTTTTGGATAGGCTTTACTCTGACATCGTCACTGCCCTTCGCACCGCGGCAACAAAAGAGGAGAGCCGAGGGGAGGCCAGGTGGCGGCGGTGGGCTCACGCGTAATTGGATGGAATAAGCATGTCGCCGGGGCTCATAGGGAGGCCAGGTCTAACTTTATGGAATGGGACTCATGTGGTAGGCCTAAGTCCGGTTCGGTCTATAATGATATGTGTAACAGCAGAAGGGTATTCAAATCAAGATTGAAGTGGTGTCAAAATCACCAAGATCAGATTAAAATGGATTCCCTTGTCGAAAAACACCGTGAAGGCGATTTCCGTGGCTTCTAGCAGAGCACTGCCAAAATCAACGCTTGACCTGGACATCCTGCGAGCGTCGGCGGGGTGAGTGATCCTAAGGGTATTGCTAATCTTTTTAAAGAGCGTTTTGCTGTGCTATCGCTGAGAGGTCCAGCCAGTGAGGTGCTCAATGCTGACGGAAGCGGTCATGCTGTCGAAACGAGCTTTAGTGCGGAAGAAGTTTCCAGTGTCATAAGGCACATGACCCGAGGTAAATCTCCGGGTCACGATGGACTCAGTATTGAGTACTTCCTGCATGCGGGGCCTCACATCTCGCGAGTATTAGCAATGTTTTACTCCCTGTGTGTGAGCCACAGCTATTTGCCGGATGATTTTATGAAAACCGTGGTAGTGCCGGTAGTTAAAAACGGGTGACTTAGCCGACACCAATAACTACAGGCCTATCTCTCTCGCTACCACACCGGCTAAAGTTTTTGATGGTCTGCTTAATGCACAGCTGAAAAATTACGTACCTCTCCACGACAACCAGTTCGGGTTTCGTCCACAGCTATCAACGGAGAGCGCGATACTGTGCCTTAAGCACACCGTCAATTACTATACGAAAAGAAATACGCCAGTATACGCATGCTTCCTGGACCTCTCCAAGGCTTTTGATCTAGTCCAATACGATGTCCTATGGAGTAAGCTAGACCAGATTAACTTACCAAAAGAGATTACTAGCATATTTCAGTTCTGGTATGGGCATCAAAGGAATTATGTAAGATGGGCAGGGGTAATATCAGAGCAATATGAACTAGAATGTAGTGTCAGACAGGGCGGGTTGACATCTCCTAAGCTATTCAACCTGTACATGAATGATCTGATCGTCGCGCTCAGCAGTCTCCATGTCGGCTGCCATATTGATGGAGTGTTTGTGAATAATCTCAGTTATGCTGACGACATGGTGTTGCTGAGTGCGTCGGTATGTGGTCTGAGAAGGTTGTTAAATGTATGTGAGGACTACGCTCGTGATCACGGTTTGCGGTATAATGTTGTAAAAAGCCAGTTCATGGTATTTGGAGTTGGTACAGCAAGCCCCCAAAATGTTCCATCGGTTAGACTCAACGGAACACCTCTGGAGAGGGCGAACAAATTTAAATATTTGGGACATATTCTTACGCCTGACCTAAATGATAATGAGGATGTTGAGAGAGAGCGGAGATCGCTTTCAATACGAGCCAACATGATAGCTCGCAGGTTTGCTAGGTGTTCAAAGGAAATAAAAGTCACACTATTTAGAGACTATTGCACATCGCTCTACACCTGTGGGCTCATTATACAAAGAAATGCTATAGCGACCTCCGCGTTCTCTATAATAATGCGTTTAGGATAGTGCTGAGGCTGCCGCGGTTCTGCAGCACCTCGGGCATGTTCGCAGAGGCGCGTACCGCCTGCTTTCACACGACTATGCGCAGGCGGAGCATCTCGTTGGTGCGCAGAGTAAGGGTCAGCTCCAATACAATCTTGACAATGATTGCCGACAGGCTGCCCCTACATCATGCATTGCTGCAACAGACATGTTCAAGCAGTGCAGTTTGTGAGGCGCTATTAATCGTTGTGACTGGTGTGTTATGCGTTGGGGTGCTAATTTGTCCGGTTTACCTCCTAGTGGTGCACCCCGGGCAACGTCGGCAGTCGCCGGCGGCTAAAATTCCGGACAGGACGGGTCTCCGCATGTCCCTCTGACTCAGCAGAGGGCACGGCGGATAGACCAGGCGTCGGAGTCGGTGGTGCCAAACTGGCTCACCGGGCTCTGGAGAGGGGGGACAGTGGGGCCACAGCGGACCCCCCCCACCCGTCCCAAATCGTAAACCTGAGCGCGTGTCTGTGGTTACGTCTCACGGGCATACAGGAACGAGGGTCTTGGCTTAATCGCCCGGACCGCGAGGAAGACAACCTCTATAAAAAATTACCCCGAATCTCAAGCTCTAGCGCGCGGCGAGGAGATGCATGGCTGATGGGTAGTTCAGTCTCGAGCGCGGCCCCAGCCAGGGTATCTGCGGACCCCCTGTGTTGGGTTACAAATGTACGCTTACCCGGGTACAGGGAGCTCTGCCCGGGTGGACCACCTTTCTCCCATACTCGTGGGAACAACATGGAAAATTGTTATGAAAAAACAAATACATCGACAGAGTTGGGTGAAAATCCCGACGCCTCAGCCGTAAGGGGTCCGGCTGTAAATGCGGCCCCTATTAGCCAAGCCGCGCGCAAAATGCGCGGCAGCCGAAAGTCCCGCAAGGGCAAAAAGGCAACTAGGGACAGCTCGTTGACGGGCAGTTCAGCGGTAACGTCAGCCGCCGAGACGTCCGCCACTGAAGAGAGTGGCCCGAGTGAGGGCGCTAATATACTGACACCACGGCCTGCAGACATTGCGGTGGTGTTGGAGCCGCTCCCGTCGCGATTCTGGCGCAAGCGCACCCTGTCTCAGGGGGGCGCCGCGTCGGAGTCCGATGGAAGCTCAACAGAGATGCCTCCCCCTAAAATACCCGCAGCGGTCAGGGGTCGAGGCATCAGCCGGCCCGGGACACCAATCCCACGTGCCGTCTCAGCCAATAAGGCTGAGACGTTAAACTTAAGAAGAGCCGAGGCGGAGCAAACGGCAGAGGAGCACTTAGCGCTCCTCTCAGAAAAGCTCCGCCTTCCCATTGATTGCAATGGGCCGCCTTCGGCGGCTAAAATTGCAGAAAGAGCCGCGGACAGCGTGGCCATAATTTCGACAGTGGCCACGGGCTCGAGAAACCTAAAAGGTAATTTCGTCCGGGGACTGAAAATCGCCGCCACTGAACTGTCGAACGTGGTGGAGCGGTTGGTGGCTCAAAACGAGTGTCTTGTGGCAGAGATAGCCGACCTCGGGGCGCGGAACCAGCGCCTTGAGGAGACGGTCCAAGAATTGCACCGAGGGATGGCCAACATGAGAGCGGAACTTGGGCTTCCTGCGGCTGTCCCGCGGGCTGTGGCTGCTGAGGTGCGGGTTGAGCCTGTGCTACCCGCGACCACATCGATACCGTCCAGCGCTCAGTCAGTGGCTAGCCCGGAGCTGGAAGAGGGAATGGTCCGCGCAATCATTGACCGCATTTCTGCAGTCTTATATCCACGGCTTGAGGCTTTGGCCGCAAGGCTGCCACCAGAGCCACGACTACGGCCGCCGCTAGCGACTGACAAGAGAAGTGGCACAACGCACTCGGTAGCGACAGCCTTGCCGTGTAGAGGGGGCCAAGTATCTTTTGCTGCAGCGGCGGCCAAGCCACCACCCGCAAAAACGCCGGCTTCTTTGGCCGAAACAACGGCCCAGAAAAAGAAGGGCAAAAAGAAGGGTAAGGCGGAACAAGCCTCGAGGGGTCAGCCCCGAGAGGAGTTTCCGCCTCTACCAAGCTCCACTGTGCCTCAGCGTACTGCCGCGCCGAAACAGATTGCCGTACCCTCGCGGACTGCGGCGGTCATACTTCGGGCTTCTTCCCCGGGCTCTGCCGCTGTTATGTCCTCGGACGGGGACTGGCAAGTGGTGAAACCCCGGCGATCCCGGACCAGGGGTCGCGGCATTGCTGCGGGGCGTGAAACGGCGCCGATAACCCCGAGAGGGGAGGCTCCAAAGCCAAAGAAAATAAAAAAGAGGTCGCGCAAGCTGAAAGTTCCTAAGACAGCAGCGGTGGTCATCACCCTGCTGCCTGAAGCGAAGGAAAAGGGCCTGACATATGAGGCCGTCCTAAAGCGTGCCCGGCGAGAGATAAACGTCTCCGATCTTGGGGACGTTTCTGCTTGCTCTCGCCAAGCCCGGACAGGTGCTCGAATTTTTGAGTACCTGGGGCCGGAGGGCACCAAGACGGCCGACGCGATGGCCGCGAGGCTGCTGGGCTTGTTTCCGGCAGAGAGTGGTGTCCGGGTCGCCAGACCCGTGAAGTGTGCAGAATTGCGCATTTCGGGTTTGGACGATTCCGTGACGGCGGAAGAGATCCGGGAAGCAGTTGCCTTGAAAACCGGGTCTCCCAGCAGCGCCGTCCGGGTGGGCACCATTCGCCCAGGTCCAGGTGGTGTAGGTGCCGTCTGGGTCTCGTGCCCTGTCGCGGCGGCCAAGGAGTTGGCCGCCGCCGGTAGACTTCTGGTGGGCTGGAGCGCCGCGCGGGTAACCAACCGTATTGGAGCCCCGGCTTGCCAGGTGCTACAAATGCATGGCGGTCGGCCACACCCGGCCGCTGTGCACTAACTGTTTTGACTGCAGCGGGCTTTGTTTCCGCTGCGGTCAGACAGGGCACCAGGCGGCTGCTTGCACTGCCGCCCCACACTGCCCCGCATGTGCGGCGGGCAATCGCCCTGCCAACCATTGCATGGGGCGGGAGGAGTGCAGGCCTCCGGCCAAGTCAGGCCCTAAGAAGGGGGTGGGCAGCCAATCGGCCCCGGCTGCCCAAACCGGCGCGGCTGGACCGCCCCGGCGCATGGAGGAGGATGTCGTGGTCTAGTTTATGGACCACGACTCTATCCTCCTCCAAGGGAATCTCGGCCGCTCCGCCAGGGCGCAGGACCTCTTCCTGCAATCCATGGCGGAGCGGTCGATCAGTGTTGCCGTAGCCGCGGAGCCCTACATAGTCCCCGATCGCCCCAACAGGGCGGGTAGCGGGGATGGCTCCGTGGCGGTCGTCGGGTCGGCGGCGCCGCATTCCCCGCCCTTGTCAGTCAAAGACAAGGGCACGGGATATGTGGCGGCCGAATGGAGAGGAGTCACGTTGTACGGCGTGTACTTCTCCCCCAATCGTAGTCTGGCGGCCTACGAGGTCTTCTTGCACAACCTGGAGACCTCGATACGGCGTATGGCACCGAGCCCTGTGCTCGTGCTGGGGGACTTTAACGCCAAATCAACGGCGTGGGGGTCCCCCAGGACGGACGCCCGAGGTGCGGCGGTCCAATAGTGGGCGGAAGCGGCGGACCTTGTGTTGCTAAACCGAGGGTCCGCCCTAACGTGCGTGCGGCGCGGGGGCGGGTCGATAGTGGACCTTTCGTTCGCTAGCCCCGGTGTCGCCGCACGTGTAAGGAGCTGGCGAGTCCTGGAGGAGGTCGAGACCCTATCTGACCACAGATACATTCAGATAGAGGTCTCCCGGACCCTTCAGGGCGCCAGCAGGGGTCACGTGGCGGACAAAACTCCCGCTTTTCCGTGTTGGGCTGTGGGTAGGCTCGACCGGGGCTGCTGGTGGAGGCGGCCATCTTTCAATCTTGGCTGCCTCCCCCCCTGACGGAAGACGTGGGCGCCGAGGCTGGCCGCATACGCGGCATGCTTACGCAGATCTGCGATGCGGCCATGCCCCGCGTGCGGCGCCCGCCCCGACGGAAGGGGGTCTACTGGTGGTCCCCGGAGCTGGCGGACCTCCGTGCGGCCTGTATTCGTGCCCGGAGGTCCTACACCCGCAGCCGCCGTCGCCGAATCCACGACGAAGAGCGGGAGGGCCGGCTGTATGCGGCGTACAGCAGTGCGCGCGCCGCATTAAAGCTGGCCATCTGTCGCGCCAAAGACGCGAAAAGGCAGGAGATGCTGGAGAGTCTCGAGCGTGACCCCTGGGGATGCCCGTACCGCGCGGCGCTTAACAAGCTCCGCGCCCAGGGCCCCCCCCCTTACGGAGACCCTCCAGCCGGGCTTCCTCTCTGAGGTGGTTGAGGGACTATTCCCTTCACGGGCGGTGCACACGCCCCCGGTCATGGCTCCGCCAGATAATGACCGGGAGGCCGACAACGGGGAGGTACCGCCCGTGACGACGACGGAAATGGGGGCGGCGGCAGCGCGTATGCGGAGAAGCGCTGCCCCCGGGCCGGACGGGGTTCCCGCCCGAGTGCTGGCCCTGGTCCTCGACCACCTAGAGCCCCGCCTCAGGGGACTGTTCGACGCTTGCCTGGTGTCCGGACGGTTCCCTGACTGCTGGAAGGAGGGGAAGCTCGTGCTCCCGCCGAAGCCGGGACGGTCTCCGAATACAGTCGCGGCCTTCAGGCCCATCGTGTTGCTGGACGAGGCGGGCAAACTTCTCGAGCGGGTAGTCGCTGCCCGCATCGTCCGGCACCTAGGTGCGGTCGGCCCCGACCTGTCCGATGCCCAGTTCGGATTTCGGGCGGGTCGGTCTACGGTCGACGCCATCCTGCGCTTGAAGGCCGCGGCTGCGGAGGCCGTCACCTCGAGGTAAGTGCTGTTGGCGGTGTCGCTCGACATCGCCAACGCCTTCAATAGTCTGCCATTCGGCTGCATCAAGGAGGCACTCCGGTACCATGGAGTGCCCCTCTACCTGAGGTGGCTGGTGGTGGACTACCTCGACGGCCGCAGCGTCCTCTTCGTGGACCGGGAAGGGGGCGTTGTAAGGAGGGCTATGTCGTGCGGCGTCCCGCAGGGTTCAGTTCTAGGGCCGCTCCTGTGGGACATCGGCTACGACTGGGTCCTCCGTGGCCGACTCCCCCCCGGGCTGGGCGTTATTTGCTACGCAGACGATACGCTCGTCACAGCCCGGGGCGGGACCCTTGAGGAGGCGGCAACGCTGGCCACCTCAGGAACCGCGGAGGTGGTCAGGCGGATCGAGGCGCTGGGGCTTAGGGTGGCCCTTGAAAAGTCGGAGGCCCTACTCTTCCATGGGCCCCGACGCGGCCTACCCGCCGGCGCCTCGATAACGGTCAACGGTGTGGGCTTTCCAATCCAGGCCCACATCAAGTACCTGGGCCTGGTATTGGATGGACGGTGGCACTTTGACGAGCACTTCCGCCGTCTTGCGCCAAAGCTCGTCGGCATGGCGTCCGCCCTCGGGCGACTGATGCCGAATTTGGACGGACCGAGTCTCGCGTGTCGACGACTCTACGCGGGGGTAGTACGGTCAATGGCACTGTACGGCGCGCCCGTGTGGGCGGAGTCCCTGGCCGCTCGCAATAGGGCCCTTCAGTGGCGTCCACAGAGGGTCGTAGCGGTCAGGGCAATACGCGGGTACCGCACGGTCTCGTGCGATGCAGCCTGCGCGTTGGCCGGAACCCCCCCTTGGGATCTGGAGGCGGAAGTGCTCGCCGACGTTTATCGGCGGGCGTCGAAGGCGCGGGCGGGGGGCAGCCGCCCCTCGCCAAGCGCAATCTCAGCATGGCGGGAAGATGCCCGCCGCGCCACCGTCCTAAAGTGGAGGTCTCGGCTGGAGACGCCCCGGGCTGGTCTCTGGACCGTGGGGGCGCTCCAGCCGATATTGGAAGAATGGGCAGGGCGGCAGCACGGGGTCCTCACCTTCCGGTTGGTGCAGGTTTTGTCGGGGCACGGTTGCTTCGGCAAATACCTGCACACGATCGCTAGGAGGGAGACGACCCCAGACTGTCACCACTGCGACTGCAGCGAGGACTCGGCGCAGCACACGCTCGAGTCGTGCCCGGCCTGGGATGTGCAGCGCCGGGAACTCGCTGCAGTCATAGGCGTGGACCTGTCGCTGCCGGCCGTTGCGCGAGCGATGGTTGGCAGTGACAGGGCCTGGACCGCGGTCGCCGCGTTCTGCGAGGCTGTCATCTCGCGGAAGGAGGCGGCGGAGAGGGCCCGGGAGGAATCCTCCTTCGCGGACCCGATTCGCCGCCGGCGCGCGGGGCGGCGTGCGCGCGCTTACCTGCGCCTGATGCCGCCCTAGCCGAGGCTGCGGACTGTGGGGTCGGGGAGTACCCTGCCGTCCGCGGAAGCCTACCGCGAAGGTGTGACGCCCAAGTGCGCGGGGCGTCGCACAAGAGAGGGTGCCCGAAGGGGCTGCCGCCTGCGGATCGCGGAGAAACGACGCGGTTCCCGTGATCCGCCGTAGCAAGGGCGGGTGAGGGCGCACGGTGGGTTTTTAGTGGGTGAGAGAATGGTGTGTTATGCGTCTTGACTTTAGTAATATGCATAATATAATAATATTAATTTTATTGTAATTTTATAATTTAAATGTAATCTTTAAGTAATTTGAATTATTTGACATTTTCCATGAATTTATTTATAATTACTGTAATTATTTTAACCGAATGTTCTGTGATTGCCTTTCTATGGGTCTAGTTACCCGAAATAAATGAATTTTATTTATTTTATTTTTATAAAAAGGAGAGGACATAAAAGATAATAAATAAGAAGAGGATAAGGAAGGGTTTGGGCCTCCGGCGCTCCCACTCACCAGACGAAACAACGGTAGGAGTACCTACCGTTGTTTCATACTGCTCTTTTATGAGAGGGTAGTACTTCCCCGATCGAGCTGGCACATTCATAATGGGATAAGCAAGCTCTACCACTAGAAAATGTAAGTATTCGTTCACCAATTATTACCGACCGTGGAGAAAAATGTCATGAGGAAACTTACACGCCTGAGAGATTTTTTCAAGTTTCACAACCCGACCTGTTTGGTAAACAAGAGAATTTCTTGACAAATTATTAGTTCTCAATAAAGGGCAACATCGGAAGCATGAATGAAAACATTTCGACAGCATGTTAACTTTGCCAATGCGGACTAGGCCAGTCTAAAGACTTGAATTCTTCTCACTCTCAGAGGAGAACGATGCCCAAAAGTCAGACAATACTTCATGAGTAGTTTAAAAAAAATGAATAAACGACATCATATCTTCGACCTACCAACTTATATTAGTAGTGTTGGATCCCGCCATATATGGCTATAAGGATAATTGGATGTGATTGGCCATCGTCTATTATTTTATTTGCTGTCTACCTGCGTTAGGTTGGTAACGACAGTTGTTTCTCGTGTTGTCTCCTAGTAAGCTCATGCAGAGTACCATCGTAACCACGACGTTCCTAGACCTTCTTGAGGATTCTGTCTGTTCCGTGAACTGAGCTAGCTCGAGTCTATAATCATAAGCTGCCGTATAGCTTGGTGTTGGTGCTGTAATCGTTCCGTGAAAATTGATCCTGCTCTGCTGAACATCTCTTTTGACCGTATGGATCTGGCTTGTGAAGGCGTAAAGGTAGGTGGTTGATTCTTTCACCTCCTCTTCCAAATTTTGGATCATATACAGTCCAACTGCCAACCATCAACTATCAAAATATTTATACAGTCCACTCTTTCACCAGCCCTATTTAGTGCAAAAATACTGTACAGGTAGTCTTGTTTTCCCTAGTATGAATGGGCCGGCTCGATCGGGGATCACAGAAGATCAGTAATAGTTTTGTTTCCTATGATGAGTTCGCACCGGATGATCAAACCCCCTTCCATATCCTTCATCCTGTCTTTATTATCCTTCCTCTCCGCATCCCATCCCTTTCCTTGGATTGGCTACGCGAAATTAATGCCTCTGATGTGCCTGTGTCTATAGGCTACGGTAACCGCTTACTATTAGGTTATACTTGATTGCCATCAGCGTAGGATAAAAAAGCACGTTACATACCTTATCTGATTAATAATGAATAAGATTTGTCAGTTAATTATAAATCCTTATTCAAAGGTCAAAAAGAGCATTCTTGGGGTCTAGGTTATTAATTTTATAATTCTATAACGAATTTAAATCTGGTTCTATCTAGCGGAAAGAATGCAAATGAATATCCTTTCATTTCCAAACACAAATGAATTTAATTATTTAGGCATTCAACGCCGAATCAAATTTTCTACTGATCCCTGCATTCATTGAATACGAATTAAATTTGTTTTAAACAGGCCTATGGAAACTTCAACCTTATTTTTTTGACGATGTCGTAAGTATAATGATATTTTAAAACTGATAAGTATGGCAATAAACATTTAAGCTAATTAGTATTAGTTTGCGAGATTCTAAGGCTGCCAAATCATTCTTATGTTCTGAGGAACAAATTGTATAGCACTGTATAATTTCAGTGTGTATTTTCAATTTGTAGAAATCTGCTAGTTTGCACCGATGTTCAATTTGCAAGTATCGGATAGTGTTTGATATCGATCATTTTATTTTGTAATATCTTTTAATAAATTAGATGGCGTTGCATTTCAAAAAAGTGAGGTTTCTCGCCCATAATATATATAGTTAAGGCTTTCAAAATTAAATTTGTATTCGCACATCTTGGTGGTTTAATTTATTTGAATCCTAAGACAGATGCCCTGCATATAGTGACTTTAGTCAGCTTTGGGTAGTGTCCCCAACATTTTTGGACCTTCGTGCCGGAAGGGTTTATTGGTTGAGTCCAATACTCCCTTGAAAAGCCTGCATGTTGGTGGACCCTGTCCATACGCCGCTGTACCAACAGTAGGCGTGCACAATGCCAGAGTGTGGCATCGTGTAGCTATATTGTTAGCCGCTGCTACATACTACCGCTGCCGGAAGAGGGCGCTGAGCCTGCGCTGCCAACGGAGCGGTTGATACCTGTTGCTGACGCTGTACGACGTTCGAAGTGCTTTGCTAATATCCAGCTAAGCAGCAAAAGGAGGAGTTGGAACAAAATCATGACGACTGGCGACATCTAATCAACGGGGGAAGAACGTACGTACACATTGAGTGAAAGGTTTGACTTCAAACAAATTGTAAGTGAAATTTTATTCTTGTTTAGACTGCAGTTTGCAAAGAAGATATTATTATTTATTGAAGTAGAAGCATATTTGGAACTAAAAAAATTACATTAGTTTTAACTTGTAGATTGTTTAGTAAAACTTATAAAATCAGTAGCAATAAATTAGTTTTAGTGTAGACTTAGCGTAATTTTAATTAAATTTGGTTCAGACGGGGAACCTATGCCCGATTTTTGAGCGGTATAAAACATTTCCTAAACACTTGTAAAAATTTTGCTCGTATTCAAAATATCTTACACTTGTAAAATTATTTGGTTTACAACATTTCACTTTGGTAGTAGTTTGAACTTGTTGTAATTTAGCTTGCTTCTTCTAGTTTCAATTTGAAATCATTTCATTAGTCATCTTTATAGTTACATAAAATATACACATTGCGATAAAAATGGATTCATTGATTAAAATACAATTAGATATTAAATCAAAAATAGCAAAAGGTCGAATCAATTTTAATAAATCACCAAAAGAGCGTTTAACTGAATCATATTTACAAATAAGGTTAGAAACGTTAGATGAACAATGGAAGGAATTTGTCGAAACGCATAGGAATATAGTAGAAGAAGCAACAGAACAAAACATACAAAATTTAAAATATTTTAAAAGTGAAATATATGATACAACTCAAGAGAGGCAAAGGAAACGCTCCTGTAACTTTTGTTTCATGTCTGTCTCAGAGATGCATAACGCCTGTGACATACCCAAATATTTGTATGTCTCGGTAGCAGACAGAGCACGGAGATGTGTGAAATCTGAAAGTTGCATTCCTTCACATTTCACAACGTCACCTCGCTTTACATGTAAGACAGCACATTTATCCACACCAAACTCCATCCTGATTGATTTACTAAAGGTTTCAGTTACCTTTAGTAATGCCATCAGTTGAGGTCTGGTGTGGGCAAACAAATTTAAATCATCTATGTATAATAGGTGGGATATGCTCCGACTCTCTCTCCGCAACCGATAGCCTATCCCTGAATTCTCCAGTAGAGTACTAAGAGGATTCAGGGCCAGACAAAACCACAATGGACTCAGGCTGTCGCCCTGGAATATACCCCGCTCTATTTTGATGAGTCCACCGTCAACCTGAATCCAGCGACCACCTGGGTAGCAAAGCATCATTCTCCATTGCCTCATACACGTCTTCAAGAAGGTACGTACAGTTGTATCTATTTTATACAACTCTAGCACCCTCAAGAGCCATGTATGTGGAACAGAGTCGTAAGCTTTCTTGTAGTCTATCCAGGGGGGTTAGGCAGAATCTCATATCTCTCATGTCGATCGTATCGCAATCACCGTGATTGGCCAACGGATTATTGTGACATCACGCGTCGGTTTCTCAACCAATCACAGTGATCACGATACGGTCGACACGTGAAATATGAGATTCTGCCTAACCCCCCAGGCTGTCGCTAGCTCTTTCCAGCCGCGGCGAACCTGTTGGCTAATGACCATGTCAATGGTAAGGAGTTCTTTAGTTCCATGTGCCCCACTCCTACATCCATTTTGAGATGTGGCCAAAATAGAATTTTTCACAATATGTGAAGAGATTTTTAGTGTCAAAATGGATGTGAGGAGCTTATATAGGGTTGGCGAGCATGTTATTGGTCTATAATTTTTAGGGCCCGTGGAACTATCAGATTTATAGATAAGGTAGGTCGTACCGATTGTTAAAAATTGTGGTAACGAACCCGATATTAAAGACAATTGAAATTGACATGCCAAACGAGCATGTGAGCTGCGTAACCACTTGAGCCAAAAATTGTGCAGTCCGTCCGGCCCTGCTGTTTTCCAGTCGGCTAACAAACGGACTGCACTGGTTACGTCATTTTTTGTTATAGTTATTTGTTCCATGTCAGGAATATGTTCACATGATCGTTCGACATTCCTCATCCAGTCATCCTCTTCATGAATGACAGGCTTCGACCAAATGTTTTGCCAGAAAGCAGTAGTGGCATAAACATCTGGAAGATGCCTGTCATTCAGGTCTATATCAGGTCGTTCCCATGTACGGTAGCCCTGCCTCTCCTCCTTTTGGTATGTGCGGTTTATAGTATATCGATCCACTCTCCTTTTGTAACGCCTAACGCGATTTGCCCACGCATAAATTTTCTGCTTCAGGAAGTCTATGCGCTCCGTGACGCAAGACATATATTCTCGAGGATTTATTTCAATCCCTGAGAATGCCCGATTCACAAAGCGCATAACCTTCGGGCGGGTGTTGCCCGACCTGAAGCAGATAAGCTTACCGATGAGTACCCTGGCTTCGGCTATACGTCATTTAATCCTGCATTGCCAAGCTGGTGCAGCTGTATTTGACCGAGTAGCATGACCTTCATCAGAAATTTTAATTCCTGCTACTCGATACGCTTCAACAGCTGCACAATACAGGATTGAGTGTGTATCCAAATTTTTGCTGCTTTCTATGTAAGCTGCTAACAGCAAATCCAGCGCCTTCACCAGCGCTATATTCTTTTTATGGGTAGGCAAACGCGGCAGACGTGGTCTACACTCAGGAGACATGGATCGATACTCTTTTAAAGCACATTCCAAAGCACTCCTTAATTGATCGTTGTACTGGGTACTTACGGTTGATGTTCCATTGTCCTCCATTGCCTCAGCGGGGTTCAACTGCGGTATATTCCTCAAAATCGGCATAGTCTCCGCAGTTTGCGAGGGAATGGGAGTAACAATGCTATTCCGTACGTCTGAGCGAAGCCGTTCAAGTACGGTATCATCCAACAGGTGACAACGCTAAATGGCCCGCACTTGATCCGATAATCGCTGTGCCGTGACGTTGATAGCTGGTCATTTTCATTCATCCTTTGAGACCATCTCATGCAGCGCACATCACCACCGGCAGCGGGGGCCCTATTTGAGATCTGTTGATCTCGGGGTCCCAAGCACGTCGGCGGCCGGCCTCTCCTCTTCCTACGTACAGGTGACGGCGACGTAGGTGGGGAGAAGTACTCGTCACTCGATGTTGAGCTCGACGCCTCGGCAGTAACCGAGGTCACTGCCACTGGTTCCGGTAGCTACGAGGCGGAGCTGAGTGACGAGTCCGGGGTTGGTAGTAGTGCGGTAGCGAGCCTGGCTTTTGCTCGTGTCAACATTTTTCGATTCTTCCATCTTTTTTTTATTTTTTATTATTTTTATTATATTCCAGTGGCCGCCTGCAATTATTCTAAAATCTGGTCAATTCTAAAATAAAGATATGATAACAAACAGTATTTGTCTCAGGGTATACTTAAACGGTTTGTAAAGCAGCCAATAATTGTAAAAGAATCTTCAACTGCCATCAAAACTCTGTTTCATATTTTATGTATGTGAAAAGTTAGATTCTAAGTCCCGTAAACTGTGGGAGGCAAAGATCAGCACAAATCAAGACTTGGCTACGTTTGCTGAATTTCAGGACTTTTTAGAATCACGATTTCGATCTTTAGAATTTCTAGATTCATCTAACAATAAAAAACCAATAATATTAACAGAAAAAATCATGTCAAATCTTTTCACGTTACTGCTCACCCCTGTGTATTGTGTTCAGGTGACCATAAATTGTGTCATTGAAAACAGTTTGCGAAGCAAGATTGCGATGCACGTCGTGTGTTTGCTCGAGCCAGTAAGCTTTTTTTTAATTGTTTAGGTAAAAATCATGCCGTATAAACATACCAAATGTCGCCTCTGTAATAAGAGGCACCACACACTACTTCACCCATTACAACCAGTGTTTCTGCTGAACTACTCAATTGTTCAACAGACAGGAACGTTGTGGTTGCTGCGGCAGCTGCTTCTTCCAAACAGACTGAATGTGCCAAACCCATTAGTTGTTTTGCAGATTTTCACAACCAAGGTCTACTCGCTAGAGCCTTGGTCAACATCGAGTCCAGAACTGGTACTGCTGTGGTGTTAAGAGCTTTAATGGATCAAGGCTCTCAAGTCTCCTTCATAACGGAGGCTGCAGTACAGTTGCTCGGCTTAAAGAAAACACCTGCTAGCACAGGTATATTTCAACTAGGCGATGACGAAGGAGTTTCCATGCCCTCTAAGTGGATAGTACAGTTTAAGTTGCAGTCACGCCTAGATCCCTCATTTGTTCTACATATCGATGCCTATGTATTGATCAGATTCACAACACGGCTTCCTGAGAGGAAGATTGTTCAGCTACTACCATCACTATTTTCTCTCGAACTCGCAGATCCAACCTTTGATACTCCAGGCAAAATTGATTTGCTTTTGAGTACTCGAGTGGTAAGTGAAATAATGTTGGATGGTCTAGTCAAGGTATCCCCCGGGACTCCAATTGCTCAGAAAACCAAACTAGGATGGATCGTGTCTGGTGAGATCCGTTTACCATCCATACCAAAACCAGTGTTCTGCACTGTAGTCGCAAACCCTGATCTCAACGGGCTTCTAAGGAAGCTTTGGGAGTTGGATTCAGAGTCAGTTCAAAGAGTCATACTGAGCAAAGAAGAGGAGAAATGCGAAGATTTCTACTCCAACACAACCAAGAGAGATGCAACAGGGCGATACGTCATCAAGTTGCCATTCAAAACCGATCGTCCTAGTTGTGTTAATAGCAAATCAGAGGAAATAGCTCGTAAACGGTTCCATTTATTGGAGAGAAAGCTATCCAACAACTCTGAACTAAAGGTGCAGTATGATAATGTCATAAAGGAGTATGTTCAATTGGGACATGTTGAACTTGTTCTTCAAGCAGATTTGGGTAATGATGCCTTTTATCTGCCGCATCACGCCGTAGTATGCGACGATAAAAGTACTACTAAGGTTCGGGTAGTCTTTGACGCCTGTTCTTCGGGATGCAATGAAGTTTCATTGAACGATGATTTATTGGTAGGCCCAACCTTACAACCTGATTTGCGTCAAATCATTAAGAGATGGCGCTGCTATCCCATAACATTAATCGCAGACATCGTCAAGATGTATCGGCAGGTAAAAATTGCTGAAGAAGACGTTGATTATCAACGTATTTTGTGGCATGACAACCCAAACTCCGTACTGCAGCACATGCGGTTGTTACGTGTAACTTTTGGTGTGTCTTCAGCTCCTTACTTAGCGGTTCCTTCTCTGCAATAGCTTGCTCGTGATGAGGGAAAAGATTTTCCTTTAGTTGCAGATAGAATTTTTAAGGACTTTTACATGGATGATTTTCTATCTGGATGTGAAACAGCAGCAGAAGGTGAGCAGATTTACCATAGTATGAATGAGTTGCTTGAGAGAGGTGGTTTCCAGCTTCAAAAGTGGTCATGCAACAATGACGAATTGTTGTATAAGATCTTGAGCACAAATGATTTAGCATATGGTACTCTGGAATCCAAGGAGCATAATATCATGAAGGTTCTAGGCCTAGCGTGACATAGAAGTTTAGATCAATTTCGATACACTGTCCACCTTCCTCCACTAGAAACTCCAGTGACCAAGCGAAGGGTAATGTCCAACATTGCCCGATTGTACGATCCTCTGGGGTGGTTAACTCCTGCAATAATTACTGCCAAAGTGTTCGTAAAACGCTTGTGGCTTTCAGGTATTGAATGGGACGAAGAATTACCGGATCACCTTTTGAAGGATTGGCTAAATTACAGAACCAATCTCCACAGTCTATCATATTTCAGTATACCAAGGTGGATGAACACCAGACACGATGTGAGTGTCGAATTACAAGGCTTCTGTAATGCCTCCAACGCTGTTTATGCAGCTGTAGTCTATTTACGGTCTATTGATTCCAATGGCAATGTTCACGTCAGTCTTATTGCGTCAAAAACCAAGGTAGCCCCAGTCAAACAGGTTTCAATACCTCATTTGGAATTATGTAGCACTGTGCTACTTTCAAGACTTCTTTGTGAAATCTCTGACACCTTGGGAATAAGTAAAGAGCAAATTCACGCTTGGACTGACTCATCAGTGGTGCTCGCTTGGTTGAGTAGCCACCCTAGCCGCTGGGAAAACTTTTGTGAGAAACAGAGTTTCTGAAATTCTCACTGTCCTGGATCGAGATCAATGGGCTCATGTCAGATCTATAGAAAATCCTGCAGATTGCGCATCACGAGGAGTAAATCCAGCTGAGTGTATAGGGCTTGATTTGTGGAAAAATGGACCTAGTTGGCTTAAAAATAAAGTAATAAATTATAGTAGAAGTGAAAAGATAGAAACTAAATTAGAAGAAAAACAATCAAATGTAGTATGTAATGTTATTGATAAAGAAGAAAATAGTATAATCACAAAAATTTCATCGTTAAGAAAGTTGACTAGAGTAATTGCGTATTGTAGAAGATTTCTAAGAACGAAAAATAATAATATAAGCAAATCGAAATCATCATTTCATTTAACATATTCAGAAATTAATCAATCTCTATTTACATGCATAAAATTATGTCAATATGAACACTTAAAGAAGAAATTGATAGCCTAAGGCAAACAGGTACAATTAATAAAAAAGGGAAACTCACCACACTTAATCCTTATCTAGATCAAGAACAGTTTCTGAAGGTGGGCGGCAGGTTAGCTAAGGCAAACATTCAGGAAACCATGAAGCATCCTATAATATTGCCACATAAGTCACATTTGACTAAGCTCTTGATAGCGGATGCCCACGAGCGTACCTTGCATGAGGGACCACAGTTGATGCTCAACTATTTGAGATCCAAGTATTGGATCATCAAGGTGAAGAACTTAGTTCGCTTTCATGTTCGCAAATGTATAATTTGCATCCGCCATTCAGCCCACTCAGTTTAGCCGTTAATGGGACAGTTACTATCCGCTCGAGTCACACCTAGTAGACCTTTCCTCAAGAGCGGTGTGGACTACGCCGGCCCTATCAATATTAGACTCACACGTGGTCGTGGTTATCGCTCCACCAAGGGCTATATTTGTTTGTTTGTGTGCATGGCCACACGGGCCATTCACTTAGAGATCGTCGGCGATATGACATCTCAGGCCTTTTTGGCAGCTTTTAAACGCTGCACAGCCAAAAGAGGCCACTGCAGTGAGCTGTGGTGACAATGGCACTATCTTTGTTGGGACCAACAAGGAGCTAAAAATATTGCTCCAGTATGACAGGTTTGACGTGGCTCTCGATGTTGCTGACTGGTTGGCAACAAACGGGACAAATTGTCACTTCATTCCACCCCACTCTCCAAACTTTGGAGGGCTTTGGGAAGCTGGAGTGAAGTCGACCAAACATCATCTCAGACAAGTAGTAGGCACCAGCACTCTTACATTTGAAGAGCTGACTACAGTGCTTACTCAGATAGAGGATTGTCTGAATTCTAGACCAATATCTACAATCAGTTGCAGTCCCGAAGATCCATATCCATTAACAGCTGGTCATTTCTTAGTAGGCGAGGTCTTACTGGTAGTTCCAGAGGTTAATTATGAGCATGCGAACATAAGTACCTTAAAACGATGGCATTCGACGCAGTGCATGGTTCAAGATTTTTGGCATCGGTGGTCTTGCGAATATCTGGTGCAGTTTCACCATAGATACAAATGGCGTTACCAGACCGTAGAACCCAAGGTAGGTGATGTAGTGTTGGTAATGGAAGATGGCCTACCACCTGCAAGGTGGCTATACGGTATCATAGAGGAGAAGCATACTGGCATGGACAATGTCACGAAAGTTGTATCTTTGCGATGCAAGGGATCTTTAGTAAAAAGACCCGTTTTAAAACTAATTGTGTTACCCATTTCAAATTAGATTATTAGTCGTAGCATATTTTATAGTAACTATTAGTTATATCACTTAGTTGTAAGACGTAGTTAAATATTATTGTATACAATCCACTCATCTACAGTAACACCCATCATCTTTTTAGTTTGTATTGTAATCTCAAGATGGGCGGTTGCTAGGTTTTTAACTATTATTTTCATTCTTGTTTCAGCTATTGTGGACTACCCGTCCATGGTGGGCGGGATGTTTGATATCGATCATTTTATTATGTAATATCTTTTAATAAAATAAAATGTTAAATCGCGCTAACAAGATTTCTCGCCCATAGTATATTTATAGTTAAGGCTTTCAAAATTAAATTTGTATTCGCACATCTTGGTGGTTTAATTTATTTGAATCCCAAGACAGGTGCCCTGCATAATAGTGACTTTAGTCAGCGTTGGGTAGTAAACCCCAACAGATAGTAAACATACGTAAATGAAAAAAAAAAAAAAAACATACATCCTTTTTTTTAAGGTCTACGTTCTGAGTTTTGTGTATGTCCTAACTATTATAAAGCTGTAACAGAGCTGTGTCTGTACATATAAGATATTTGAGAAACAAAACTTTTGTGTATTGGTCTATATAGGCGTACCACTGAAGGAATGTAATATGGTTCCGGTGGGCCGCCAATAAAGGTGGAGAGACTTTACTTTTTGAGTTTCTTTGGTAGGTGAGGGCCCCACACTACTCTGTTCGTTGCCCTGAAAGATGGGGTGTGCGGTTATGAACATTTTTTTGCCGCCTTAACAAAGAAAAGGCTATATAGGCGTGTCTGAACACTAACTATCAGGAAGAATTATGTGTTTATCTCCAGTAAACATATGTTGTTTTGTCTATAAGATATAGATTGATGATATATTTTTTCCATAACGGCAACGTGGGCCACCGTGAATCATAATTATAATCTTGGGTCACAGAGGACTGCTAATCCAGTGTGACTTAATGAAGCTAAAATTTCTTACACAAACTTTTTAATAATAAAATAGACCGTCGGTTATCACTCGCGAAATTTCAGCTTAGGGTCCCTCGTAAAGCCTCCTCGCAAACCAATCACGCCGTTAGTTCCACCGCTTCGTCGAACAAAATTTTGGTGCAAACTCACCGGTCTCTAGACTGAGTGAATTTATGAATTAATACAGTGACCTGATTGACATCCAGTTTTGATCCCTCAGACGTTTTTATTAGACGCATCAAAGAGTAAATATTGAATTACTCAACATTAGCTGCAATATTTAATAATTTTCTCGATAATGAACGTCAACCATTTCTTTCAACTTACGATTATGTTTTTTCTGGAGCAATGGACTTTAAAAGGCTGATAGACCATGCACCTATTTTTTATATTTCGGCTACATGTCTAAGTTGGCAAGTTGTATACCTATAAAATTGTACAGTTAGTAGTGTAAGTTGATTAATATTTTATGTAAGTATTTTACTGTAACAATTGCTGGTATTCGTAAATACAAACAATCTTTGAAAAATTAAAAATATACGTAATAGTCGTTCAAAATTTTGTATAACTCCTAGTCTCTTATATGATTTCTCTAGCCAGTGTTTCTGTCTGTCCCCAAGCTCTTGCTGATTCCTTTATTAAATTCCATGATTTACCCCTCATTTTAAATTATTTATTTCATCTTATCGTGCCGGCTAGTGACAAATAATAGACTCTCAATCTAAAAATGTCACCATCACCTTAAAAAGAGGTCCTTTAATGGGTGCAGAATTCCACACGCATCGACTAGTAGCTTATATTCTAGAAATAATAACATCAACAATAACTTTAACTTAAAAAAACACAGCTCAGAAACTGAATATGTAAGGCTAAAAGCACGTGCTGGAAATGGAGCAACATTTCGTTTTACGCTCTCACGCCATATAAACTGAACCAATCATCAATCAAAATTGCATACATGTAGTCTTGTATTGCAAAGGACTTTCCAATTTGACGGGGACACACACAGTATACCCAGACTCAGAACAACCATTTATGGATCACACAAATAGTTGTCCTGTGTGGAAATCGACCCACAACACTCAGGCGGGAGGCCGGTATCTAAAGCTCTCCGGCATTTGTGTAGATATATCTTGTGGTATAATTATTTTTGCATAGAGATAATTAATACGCCGTAGATCACTCTCTATCTCTATTGCACGCCTCATAAGCGAAGCGTTGAGGTGTGTAATATTCTGAAGTCCACCCATATAAAGTCGCGGGCAGAATCTAGTGTTTTAATAAATGCCGTAAGATTTTGCGAAACGAGTAAGAAATCTACTACATTCGATAAACTTAATAAAAGTTATTGGAAAAATATTACACATTTTCGTCTTGGGACACCAATCCTATTATTTGTTTTGATTAAGTCTAGTATAACAGTAAATAAAAACACGTAGAACTTTCTGATATTTACGCGAATGTTACACATTTTGAAATAAAACTACGTTTACGGAATCTATCGCGTTTACATGATTTTACTACTATCCCGGCGTTTCGAATACTTTATAGCATTCATGATCACGGGTGGACTTAGATGATAGACGTCTAAGATCGGGATAGTAGTAAAATCAAGTAAACGCGATAGATTCCGTAAACGTAGTTTTATTTCAAAACACGTAGAACTGTTTCACGCCACTGAGGATATTATCACCAATTATTGAAACAATGAGCCTGTACATGTAGATTTTGTAGCATATTATACCACTAATATTATAAACTAGCCATCGCCATCGCCCGTAGCTCCACCGCACACAACAGCTAGTTTTCAGGTTATATTTTAGGTTCCCCATATAGTAGCGGGATAAAGCGTACGTATACCAGTTTTGGAATCTAATCAAAAGCTTATAAAAAAAACATCAAATCAGTGTAGTAGTCTATGTTTTTTTTTTTTTGCGAATAAATATAATAATAATAATAATATATTTTCTTTATTCAGACTACAAGATCCACAGTGTTAAGCATAAAGACAATAGACATAAAATTAGAAGTATAAATATTAAATATCACAATCCAAAATTCAAAATTAAAATTAAAACAAAATGTAAATTTTCATAAATACATGTTTGTTATAAATCACTTATGTAACTAATATTGTTGATTAGTCAGTACATGAACCATCTGACAATGATTCAAGTACTGACAGTCAAACCTTTGTGAGAACGCTCTCAAAATGGTGCAGGGGCTGGACCGGACCCTGCGCACCAAGGATGCACATCGCTTGCGTAGGGTCGCGTAAAAACAATCGACACCCCACTCCGCGAACATCCCAGATGCACTACAGCTCCGGGGCAACCCCATTAGCACCCGAAAAGCGTCATTATATTGGACGCGAAGGGCGCTATACTGCTTGCGCGTGTACGTGACCCACAGACCGCTAGTGTAGAAGGACGTACAAAATGCTTTAAAAAGAGTTATTTTGACGTCCCTCAAACATCGTGCAAATCTGCGGGCCAACATATATATATATATAAATAAACAGACAATCCGACAGTGAGACGAAAATTTCTTAATAGCTTAATACAGTATTTTTTTCCATACAGACATAGCTCAGTTACAGCTTTATGTATAGGTACTATTATAAAACTGTAACAAAGCTGTGCCTGTACATTTAAGATATTTGAGCATAAATGACTATTAGGCTATATAGGCGTGTCTAAACACAAAACAATTTTGTTTAGAATTTTTTCGTTTGCGCATCATGCAAAAACTACTTAACGGATTTTGTAGCAACTATTTTATTTCATAACTCTGGATTAGACTTAAAAACTTACATTTTATGCCGCTAATTGGAACCTGAGACATAACCTAAAAATGAGCTTTTATCTGCGGTGGTGCCGCGGGCAAATGTTAGTAATAGTTTATAGATGCAAAAGCTTGCGAATATGTTTACATGTTTTTTGTCCGTCGATCACGCCTAAACGACTGATCGGGCTTGGCTGAAATTTGGCAAGTAGAAGGAAAAGATCCTGGATTACAATAAACAATATAGGCAAGTATTTTTTTCCCGAAAAATTAGAATAAATTTAAATTATATTTGTATACAGTTAAATTATAACCTAGACAAAAACATAGAATATTCCTTATCCCGATAAGTTGCTGTGAAGTCCACACAGGCGAAGTAGTGGGCCGAGGCTAGTCATCATAATAAAATACAGTTTGTCGGTTACACCTATTGTATCGATATAGTACCGAGATAAAATAGATAACAGTCTTTAGAATCGTAAAAGAAAAATTCTATCAAAATCAGTGTTAGTGAACAATGAATAACGCTTTTTTTCTAATAAATTATAGTTAAAAACTAAAATAACACGCTTTAAATAGCTAGTTCAACTAAAAAGTAGTAAATAATATTACAATAAATAATGATTGTAAAAAAGCGTGGTGTGCTTTTTATATATATGTGAACTATTTGTTACATTTGATTTCAAGCACCTCAAGCTTTTTACAAACATTCTTTATTTAATTTTACTACTACTTTTTTGCCGTGTGGGGCCGGCTTTAGAATTGTCCCACCCCTCTCCACCAATGGGAGTCGTAAGAGCCGACTGAGGGATTTCCGGGGGAGTGGGCAGCAGCACTCCCTCGAGTATTAACAACATCCACTGCGATCGCCAACCCGCCTGCCAAGCGTGGCGATTACGGCACTATCTCCCTTTGGGGAGGCCTATGTCCAACAGTGGACGTCGAAAGGCTGATGGATGGATGGATGGACTACTTTTTAGTTCAACTAGCTATTTTAAATGTGTTATTTTAGTTTTTAAACTATAATTTATTTTCTTCTTTTTAGTCTCAAAATAGTATCAAAAGTACTTTTATTTAAAAGAAACAATACCTACTAAGCTGTGATAATTTACCTTTAAACTTCATCGAACGGATGGACATGAGTAAACTATAAGGGTTCTTTATTGGCTACAGAACCCTAAAAACGGATAAACTCAAATTATTGCATTGTCATCGGTCCTTGATAAGTGTGCAAAGTTTCAAATCAATTTGACGTTTTGAAGTGGTTGAAAATCACGTTTGAAGATTCCGTTGCATACATACTAACATACGTATTAAGCTAAGAAAAGCGTTTTAAAAACATTACGTTTACTTACATTTACATGCGCGATTTTTGATGTGAAACATCTAATGCGGAAGGAGGGTAAAATCGGCTGTTAGCGTGGCGACGCTTTTATTTTACTTGTTAAACGGACGGTCAAATCTTGCAAGTTAAATTTGAAACACTTCCTGGTTTCCGATTAAACTGAAATTTTACACGCATGTGTATATCGCGTGACAATGCAGTATTATGATGACATGGAGCTGATCTGATGATGGAGCTGGAAGGTGGACATAGGAACTCTATAATGAAATGGCGAAACCTCATCGAGTTTGGGCTCGTATTCAAATTCAAATTCAAATTCAAAAATATCTTTATTTCATAGGCCTATTAATTAGCACTTAAAATCGTCAAGAATACACTAATAATCAACACGAGCGCCTGAGGCGAGTGCATCCGCAATAACAAAGTGGCGATTGCAATCGCCACAAGCGGCCGGATTCCGAAGTAAAGCCTTTCATGAGAAGAACCCGGCAAGAAACTCATGGGCCACTTTTTTAAATTGCCAATTTATTACAATTTAATATAATCTTTATAACTAAAATGACATTATATCATACAAAACAATTTTGAAAAATAATGAATGAGGAGCAGCTCAAGCCCATTTTGTTTTGTCCTCAAGATAATCCGAAACAGTGTAATAACCTTGATTACAAAGTCTAATTTTTATGGCTTTCTTAAACTTATTTAGTGGCATGTTTCGGACATTTTCAGGAATCTTATTGTAAAAGCATATACATTGCCCCATAAAAGATCTACTAATTCTGTGGAGACGAGTACTGTGTGCAATAAGATTGCCTTTGTTCCTAGTATTAATGTGATGAACATCGCTATACTTATCAAAACATCCGATGTTTTTCTTGACATACAACAGATTTTCGTATATAAATTGAGACACAACAGTTAGAATATTCATTTCTTTGAATTTCTGTCTAAGGGAAACTCTCGGGCCCAGATTATAGATTGCACGAACAGCCCTTTTCTGAAGTACAAATATGGAATTTAAATCGGCGGAACATCCCCATAGCAGTATGCCATAGGACATAATACTATGAAAATAACTGAAATAAACTATTCTAGCCGTTTCAACATCAGTCAATAATCTAATTTTTTTTACCGCATATGCCGCTGAGCTTAACCTACCTGACAATTTTTTAATATGGGGGCCCCATTGGAGTTTGTTATCTATAGTGATACCTAGGAAAACCGTGGACTCCACAAGGTCCAGTTCAACGCCATTCAATTGTACATTGGTTTCTACATGCCTTACATTGGGTGTAGTAAATTTTATACATTTAGTTTTATTTTCACTTAAAACTAGGTTATTAGTATTGAACCAATGAACAACTTTAGATAGTGCGTTGTTCACATCGTCATAATTAAGCAGTTGCCTTCTTAGTTTAAATAATAAAGATGTATCATCTGCGAACAACACAATACTTCGATTATCTCCTACGTAGTATGGTAGGTCATTAATATAGACTAGAAACAGAAATGGCCCCAAAATAGACCCCTGTGGCACACCCATTGTCATGACAGACCCAAGCGATAACGTACCATTAACATCGACCCTTTGAATTCTATTGCTCAAATAAGAAGTCAAAAGCTCGAGAGCCCTGTTCCTGATTCCGTAATGGTATAACTTTTTAATGAGGGTTTCATGATGTACACAGTCAAATGCCTTAGACAAATCGCAAAATACGCCTAACGCATCATGCGAATCTTCCCAGGCTCTAAATATGGTTTTTAACAATTCTATACCTGCATCAGTAGTAGAGCGATTCTTTGTGAAGCCGAACTGGTTTTTATGGAAAATTTTATGATTGTCAAAATGATTAATCATTTGTTTGAGAATAAGCTTCTCAAATACTTTACTTAGTGTCGGTAGTACAGAAATTGGACGAAAATTATTAAGTTCTGAGGTACTACCAGATTTAAAAAGTATGATTCGTCTTGCAGAGTTCTTTGTGTCTAGATAGTATCCAGGGCCTGGTGATGAAGCTGGAAGGCGGCCACAGTAACTCTATAATGAAATGACGCAACCCTATCGAGTGTATACTCGTTTGATTCGTCTTGAGGAGTACTTTGTCAAGTTATGATCATTTTATTTCTACAAAATAATTTCGATGTTTTCACATCTGCTAGACGTCCCGCGACGTCTAGATTTTTTTTTATATGGTGGTTACTGTTGCCTATAGACTCTAGCAATACCAGATGCATCCCTCGCACGTCGCTAATTCCAAGGAAAGCGAGAGGAGGTGGAATTAAATAGAAGATTTAGGCCACCGGCGCTCTCACTCACCACATGAAACACAAAAATAGGAGTAGCTATCGTTGTTTCACACTGATCTTCTCGGAGTGAGTAGTACTTTATCGATTGAGCCGACCCATTCATGCTGAGACAAGGAATTCTTGTACATTTTTTTCGATCCTATCCACTGTTTAAAAATTTCTCGAAAATCTATGATACATACATACATATTGTCACGCCTTTTTTCCATAGGGGTAGGCAGAGACCACTTCTCTCCACTTGCTATGATCCTGGCACACATCTTTTGCTTCATCTGCTTTCATCGTAAGATACAGTGAGAAGTATTATTGATGTTGAATTTAACTTTCAAGTTTCTTTTTACATAAATAAAATGTAGTCAAGTAATAGTCAAGTAATAGAAAACAAAGTACTATAGCATTTTTACAAAATACGCCGACGGTTGACATTTTGGGAATGGCTTTAATGTAATGGCGGACGACAGGTGCCATCCATTAATGGGGTACAGACCATTAGCTTCGTACACTATTGAAATTTACTGCCAATATGCTAGTCGACTTAAGTTATACTGTGCTTTTGTATCGCAAAATAGGTATACCTATTTATTATAAGATTATTTTACTCTATAACAAAGTTGCATGTAATTTTTTTTTTATTATAAAAGCATTCACTTTTGCTGTTGTTAAGGCTGTCATGGCCGGATAGATGGCAGAGATGTTTAGATATCACCTCCTCCCGTGCCAAGTTTTGTAAGTTCGATTCTCAGGGAGAACAATTCTTTTTTTTTTGAGGCTACTGAGGGAATTTAAATCAAAGACCCACTTGCTATCAGACCCGAACATGATGTGCCATCGTCTTCTTTAAGACCGATCGTGGACCACCTCGGTGGGGGAAAGGCTTACATTTATTTATTTCCCATACGTGTAATGAAATGGTGAGCAGTAGTTTAGCAGTGTTCTTAGTATTGTCAAGTCGAGGAGCTGCGGTTTCTACCCATCATGTAGGCCATGGCTCGTCTGTCACCACATGCAATAAACATATCTATATTTTCTTTGATGGCAATCATATTTGTTTGAATAATATTTTGACTGCACAGAATAGTATTCTTTACTAACTCAGTACTTGTGACAGTCAATAATCTTATTTAACGTCTCCCTTATTTATATATTTTTTATAATTCAATTTTATGAGCCGTACAACAAAAACCTCAAGGGATGTATCCGGGTATCACGGAGTTGCCACACTCGTTAGAACTTATCCGTTAAAATGTTGGAAAAGAACATTGTTTACAAATTCCATTTCCAACTTACGACTGTCGTTAGAGGTAATGGAGTCCGTGAAATAATAATAATGCAATTGCAATAAGAGGAAAAAGCGAAAAGAAAACATTGGTAAAAGCACAGCAAAGATATTAAACGGAGTCAATTACGTTTTTCATCGTATCATTACACCTCAAAAGATCCTTCAGCAAGCGTACTTGTTACTAGTATAACTGTAAGTTTAAGTTTTCTGTGACATTTTGCTTGACAGACAAAAGTTATTTTTATAAGGGAACAGAGGAAAATGTGTTTTAGATGAAATATCATAATCATAATTACCTTGAATTATTATTTTGCTTCAAAACATTTCTTTCTAGAACAACTTATCATATATAACATATTATTTTTAAGTTTGATACTGTGGCGCAGTTTGCTATAAATGGGTCAACATTTAATTATTGAATTGAACACTATATTCATCTGTTACATTACAGATGACGAGCTGCACACTTATCAAGAAAATGCAAGACTATAAATGCTAACTTTTAGCAGTATTATCTTCATTTTCATGTATAGATCAACTGCGTGTCAAATAGCAGCCAGGAGATTAACCTGGAATCATACAAATGTTGCAAACTTATGTAACTACATGAACGAAATAATGTATGTAAAAATGATAGAGGTCTGCGCACGGAGTACAGAACGTGGGTCTGCGGTTGTGCACGCATTACGGAAAAACTACGGGATAGATTTCATTAAAGTTTACTAAGTTTTATTTCTTTGAGACTCAGCTCTTATCTTTTGAGAAACAGCTACTTTTATAAGCACTACATGTCAGCTAGTCATAAATATTATTTTAAAATATTTGAGTGTAACGTTAACTATTGCGCTGCTCGGATTAGTGTACACTGTGGACAGCGGCTTGGTATTCTTATAATAATAATAATAATAAATATTTACGGACATTTTCACACAACGTCCTTAGGTCCTAAACTAAGCTTAACGCTTGTGCTATGGGTACCAGATTACGCCTATAACATATACTACTTTTTTTGTAAATACATACAAATAATAGGTAGAAATCTTAGTACTGTTAAGGCCATGAGTGGCACTTGCCATTAAGTGGACTGTGGCTCCTCTCATACCAAAATTAAAAATTTAATAACATGCAACGTGTCAGAATCAATATCATAATGATAAAAAATTGCGATAATATTGATAATATTGATATTGATGCTCTTCTTTATTACAAACCTGTACATCTATTAATAAGAAGTAATACCAACATGAGAATATCTTTACTACACTGTAATCAATCACAAAATTAATACATGATATATATTTTCCATTACGAGAACCGCTCTGAAAACAAAAAAGCGCTCAGGTGTATATATAGCCGATAGCTATTTCTTCATATTAATATCGAAGTTTACTGAACCGTTATAAATATAATGTAACAAGTTTCAGAACTTTTATATGTCTTGATTGAACTACTAGGGTTTTGGCAATCTTAACATCGTTAAATTTGCTCGAAGAATTTTCTGCCAAAACCATTGTTTCAAGGCGATAATTATTATTGGAACAGTTTAGGACGACGAATTTAGGTGCGAGATTATAAAAATAACATCAATCATAACGGCTGCTCATCTAACTAACTAGCACGCCAGGCACAAAGGGGAATAAATTGCTCTGATTTAATTTCTTTTTATACATATTATACAGGTTGATTTATGATTTTCTCTTGGTGATAAAAACATTGAACTGCTGAGAGTGCCAGTAAGTAATAAAAGTATAGTATTTCAAAATGATTTTAACTCGCGTACACATTACTTTTGGGCATGTATTAATTAATTTCCATATTCATGATACTATAGCTAAAATAAATTATTTTGAACTATCTGCTGCTCCCGACTTCATCCATTTGGACCTTAGAATTGAGCCAATACCTATGAGTAAGTCACATGCAAAAATATCTATCTCATCTCACAGGAAACAAATCTTTTGCTGGAGTGTAATAAGCTATTTGTGTAAATACAAATTTTCACATTTATAACTTTACTAGCCTTTGCCCGCGGCTCCGCCGCAGCTAATAGCTAGTTTTTAGGTTATATCTCAGGTTCCCGATATAGTAGCGGGATAAAATGTATACCAGTTGTTAAGTATAATCAAGAGCTATCAAACAAAAAAAAATTGCATTAAAAATCCTTTCAGTAGTTTTTGCGTTATGCGCGAATGAACAAACAGACAAACAGGCAAAAAATATAAAAAAAAGCTTTATGTGCTTAGACACGCCTATATAGCCTAATTCAGTATTTTTTTCTCAAATATCTTACAGAAATAGCTCTGTTACAGCTTTATAATAGTATAGATAACATGATTAGTGGCACCAGCTTGTTATTAAAAAAAGCAGCATAATGTTATTTTATGTACTCAGGACTGCACCGAAAGAAAGAAGAAAGAAAACCCATTGACGTTATCTCCTGGACTTAGGCTCCCCCAAGAGTGTACTACAACGAGTGCTCCTGCACCACCTGCATCCAATGCTTTCCTGTCAAGCCTACGATACAATGTGCGATACGTGGTCGCCCACTACCACTTCAGCATTTTAGGTCAGATGGCTATACAGGTTGCTTATGTTCTTCTACGGATATTGTTATTACGGAATTCTGAGATTACAGATTTGGTACGTGACTGAAATTAATATGTGGTCAGGTCCCGAGCATTGCCCTCTCTATGACACTTGAATATAATATAGTGAGCATTAAAATTAATTAATCATTTTGATTTACATCAACTACATTATACATACCACCCATTTTTATCCTTATCTCAATTAAAAACTGACACATGTATTTCTTTATGTTCGATTCTAAAATGACCCATATTGTCAACAGTTCTTGACATTGACAGCCAAAATTTCTTGGCTGTCGTGATTCGGCTCCCGCGCACCGCGTGTGCTTATAAACGTTTTGTGCAACAAAAAAAAAACAAAATACTTTTTATTTAAACAAAAATAAGTAGTTGATAAAACTGAAACTCAGTATTAAAGAATAAGTTGACGGGGAGGTAAGCAGCGTTAGTTTTGTGACCAAGTAATCTTTAGGGACAGAAACTTCGTTATAGACAGATATCTAACTCACATTAAACTCTAAACTTGAAGATACTCTTATGCAATTCAATAGACTAGGGACCCCATACATTTTAAATCGCATGAGTAGAATATTTTATTCCTTTAAAAACACTAGGAGACTGTTGAATGCGTGACGTTACAAAAAGTGCGGATCAAGTAAACGAACGGAAGTTGAGAGAGAGAAGAAGAAAAGATAGAGTTACTTACTGCATTGGATGAATGCATGTAAATGCATTGCCGATAGATGGCGTTGGTCGTTAAAACAAATGTGGTGAGGAAATTCGGTATTTCTAGAAATGGTACGATAGCTCAATGGATTAGAGCACTTCCCCGGAAAGGAAGGGACGCAGGTTCGATTCCCGCTCGTACTAAAATACTCTTTTTCCTTATTCACAAATTATAATTTGTACATTTTAGCAAATTTTTTGTTTTTGGGAAGAGAAAAAAATCACACGGGCTACATCCCGAGCTGTAGGGAGGGTGACCTAAGAGTTTGGCCGGTGTAGTGTATTCAGGAAGTCGTTTTCAGTACGGTGTACGCTGGCGCCTTGTCGTGGTGAAGCAGTAGCGTGCGAAGCCCTGTATGATTAGACACAGGGCTTCGCTTTTTGCTCGCAGCAGTGAAATACTTCTGATAGGCATTATTATAATACCAATTGGTATACTACATACCAATTGGGATTAATGCTAACTTGATAGTGTAGAAGCAGGTATTAACACCCAATACATACGTCAACAAAGCTCTTACAAGCAACGTTGTGGAAGTTAGCAGTGTGTCGACACGGGTACCGTACCTCATAATTAAAATCACTAACAGATATACCCTAAAGGTGATACAAGTATATGCGCCGACCTCAACATAATGCGACGACGTAGCCGAAGCCATGTATGAAGACATAGCCAAGGCATTACATGGTACCACCAAGGCTCACTATAGCGTTGTTATGGGGGACTTCAATGCTAAAGTGGGAGTACAAGAACGCGGTGAAACGAAAATCGGACTCCACGGCGTGGGGCGTCGAAACCACAGGGGGCCGATGCTGGTCAATTTTCTGGAGTCGCAGGGGCTCTTCTTGATGAATTCTTTCTTTAAGAAGAAGCTTCATAGAAAGTGGACATGGCGAAGCCCCGACACTGTGACGAGGAATGAGATAGACTTCATAATGACTGACAGAGGGTCTGTATTTAGAGATGTCTCCGTGATCAACAGGTTTAATACCAGCAGCGATCACCGACTTGTTCGAGGCGTTCTAAATATAGACTTAAGGGCCGAAAGGCGTCGCATGGTGGGGTCTACTCTCGGACCTACTGCGCCTCAAACAGCTTTGGGGTCCGAAAAGTTCCAACTGGAGCTTCAAAATCGTTTCGACCTGCTGGAAACCGAAGGCAACGTTGACGAGAAAACCGACACAATAGTCAAAACGCTACAGGATGTGTCTCGAAGGGTTTTTCCCGGAAAAAGCAGTAATAGAGGGTCTAAGCTCTCACTCGAGACTCTCGAACTTATGAGGCAGAAACGGCAAATGTCATACACGCAGGCGTTTTCGCCATATGGGAGAAACCTCAACCGGAAAATCCGGAAGCTGGTGCAACGTGACCTCCGATGTTCCAACACCCGAGCCATCGTGGCTGCGATTGAACAGAACAGAGGCACCAAAGTTTTCGCTCACCAGCTAGGTAGACCCCATCTGATGAAACTTAATACTGCGGATGGCAAAACCGTGACCTCCAGGTTCGAGATACTCGAGGAAATTGAGAGTTTCTATAAAAACCTGTACTCATCACGGATGACTAAACCCACAAGACCCAGCGCTGACGACCACAGAGCCCCAATGACACGCCATTACACTGAATACATCCCTGATGTCAACCAGGACGAGGTCAAAGTGGCTCTCGAGCAGCTCAAAAACAATAAGTCACCAGGTGATGACGGAATCACCACAGAGCTCCTAAAAGCAAGCGGGACTCCAATCCTATAAGAGCTAGCGAGCCTCTTTAATTCCGTCATTCACCAGGGCTTAACACCCCAAGCGTGGAGCGGGAGTGCAGTGGTTCTGTTCTTCAAAAAAGGTGACAAACCTTGCTGAAGAACTAGAGACCTATCTCATTCTTGAGCCACGTTTACAATTTGTTCTCGAGGGTACTCACAAACCGCCTCGCCAGAAGACTTGACGAGTTCCAGCCTCCGGAACAAGTCGGGTTTCGAAAAGGCTACAGCATCGTAGACCATATCCATACTGTTCGGCAGATTGTACAGAAGACCGAAGAGTATAATCAGCCGCTGTGTATGGCTTTCGTGGACTACGAGAAAGCCTTCGACTCCATCGAAACCTGGGCGGTTTTGGATGCTCTGCAGCGGTGTCGCATCGATTGGCGCTATTTCGAGGTGCTGAGATGTCTATATGATACCGCCACAATGACCGTTCAGCTCCAAGACCAAAAGACCAACCCGATCGAGCTGCGTCGAGGGATGAGACAGGGGGATGTAATATCCCCCAAGCTCTTCACCAATGCACCCAAAGACGTCTTCAAGACACTGGACTGGACTGGGCGGGGCATAAACATCAACGGCGAATACATCTCACACCTTCGGTTTGCCGATGATATCGTCCTCGTTGCGGAGTCACTGGAACAGTTAAGCGGAATGCTGCATAGCCTAAATGGAACCTCTAGAGACGTCGGCCTCGGCATGAACTTGGATAAAACCAAGATCATGTTTAATGAACATGTCGCGCCGGGACCGATCTACGTCGATGGTTCGATGCTCGAAGTTGTTCAGGAGTAGGTATGTCTACCTTGGACAAGACATAGCTCGCAGGCTCAGTAAGCTGAAGTGGCAATGGGCTGGTCACATCTGCAGAAGGACCGACGGACGATGGAGCAAGCGTGTCCTAGAGTGGAGACCGCGACTTGGTAAGCGTAAGTTAGGACGGCCCCCAGCTAGGTGGACCGACGACCTCAAAAAGGTCGCTGGGACAGACTGGATGCGGAAGGCGGAGGACCGTGTGCAATGGCGCGTGTTAGGAGAGGCCTATGTCCAGCAGTGGACTGCAATAGGCTGATTGATTGATTGATTGACATACGTCAATAGGCTCGCCCCCTATTACGTGGGACTTAAACATAGCTGGTGAATCGTGGGTGTATAACACACCTCTGCCTACCCCTTCGGGGAATACAGGCGTGATGCTATATTTTTTGTTGTTTTAACACCCAATACATAGTCAAATTAAAAAACTAGCGATTAAAATCTTTCCCGCGCTTTCTTTCTTGTCGTTTTACTTTAATATGCATTAGTTCGTTTTAAAAAACCCATAATGTGTGTAGTCCTTTTTTTGGTAGTAGACATGTAAGACGCCTGACAGAATTAATTATTGAAATTTTAAATATACGCTGTCATCAAACAGAAAAGTTAATACGAGATAGATTGATAATAAAATAAATGATATGATAAAAGCTTGATATATATACAAAAGAAACATCAACTTAATGCTGAGTTTACTTTAAGAGAAAAATCAAATATTTTTAGTAACCTATCAATCAAATGAGAAAGTCCCGAAATATTTGTGAAGACATCCATGATTTTTCCTTTATACAAACAGAGAAAGATTGCGTAAAGCTCGAGGTTAAAGAAAAACCTCATTATTTCCATACATTTATATTTCAGTAAATGAATTCTTTGGTGTATATATTGTAAGGTATGCGTGGGGTTGAAATACTTTGACATTAGACTAAAATCTAATTTTGATAAAGACAAACTGTATATAGACTTAAAAATCTAATCAGAATAAAAGTAAAATGTTTTAGGAAACAGTGTCTTTGAAAGAGAATAATGAGAGAATTTTTATTCTATCAAACATGTTATACAGCTCAGTACATACTTTCCATCCATCCATCCATCAGCCTCTCAAAGTCCACTGCTGGACATAGGCCTCCCCAAGAAAGGGGGATAGTGCCGTAATCGCCACGCTTGGCAGGTGGGTTGGCGATCGCAGAGGATGTTGTTAATACTCGAAAGAGTGCTGCTGCCCACTCCCTCGGTATTCCCCCAGTCGGCTCTTACGACTCCCATGGGTGGAGAGGGGTGGGACAATTCTAAAGCCGGCACCACACGGCAAATACTGTATGAATACAAAGTATTTTTTCTAAACGCGTAACTTACAAAAAATTATTAGTGGTAGAGCCCTGCTTATCCCAGCATAAATGGGCTGACTCGATGGGGGAAGTACCACCCTCACACAGAAAATCAAAGTAAAATAATATTTCGTATGGTAAGTGAGAGTACCAGAGGCTTACCTTCAGGTAAACAGTGTGTCTCACGTGTGAGATCACGATCATCGACGAGCATGTATAGCTATAGTTATTGTTTTATTAATATATATTTTTATTAATAATATAAATCTATCTATCTATACTACTATAAAGCTGTAACAGAGCTGTGTCTGTACATTTAAGATATTTGAGGAAAAGTGACTTTAATAGGCTATATAGGCGTGTCTGAACACAAAACAATTATTTTTTTATTTTTGTCTGTTTGTTTGTTCGCGCATCACACAAAAACTACTGAACGGATTTTGATGCAGTGTTTTTTTATTTGAAAGGCCTTAATTAGACTTAAAAACTTATATACATTTTATCCCGTTACTATATCGAAAACTCAGGTTTATATAATTAATATATTATATAACCTAAAAACTAGAAAATTATTTAAACTAGATTTTTTTTTAGAATTTATTTAAAAGAACGAACAGAATGTTTAGAAATTGAGGTAGCAAATAAAAAGACCGTCATTAGCAACTTATCAATTCTAATTCGCATAACCAGTATGCCAAAAGTACAAGTATCGAGGGAGTAGGGTGCAAGGAACATAATATTTATGCCTATGTACGTCTATTAAATTCAAACGCTTAGCGGGTTGCTGTAAGTTGATGAGTAGGCGTTTCGGAACATACTAGATGGATTTTGATGCAACTTTTTTTCTTTGAAAGGCCTTGATTTGACTTAAAAACTGGTAGACAGTTTATACCGCTACTATATCGGGAACCTGACATATAACCGAAAAGCTAGCTTTTGGCTGCGGCGAAGCCGCCGGCAAAGGCTAATACTATTATGAAGCTGTAACAGAGCTGTGTCTGTACATTTAAGACATTTGAGAAAAAAAAACTGAATTAGGCTATATAGGCGTGTCTAAACATAAAACTATTTTTTTATATTTTTTATCTGTTTGTTTATCTGTTTGTCTGTCGGTTTATTCACGCATCACGCCAAAACTACTGAACGGATTTTAATGCAATTTTTTTTATTTGATAGATCACAATTAGACTTTTAAAAACTAGTATACATTTTATCCCGCTACTATATCAGGAACTTGAGTTATTACCAAAAAACTAGCTTTTGGCTGTGGCGGAACCGCGGGCAAAGGCTAGTAATTTTATAAACGAGCAACGCACTTTGCCAGTCATTTTGTCTACATGTAGGTACTTTAGAATTGGGGCCAGAGAGAACTGTAAACTATACAAATTATTTAAAAAAAAGCTGAAATATAAAGCAGTCAAGCAAGTCATGAAATTCAGTACTTAATAGGTAAATCTGAACAAATTTGGTATCCGAATTAATAAATATTTGGATAAAACGCACAATATTTTTATAGCAATACGAAGTTCCTGAAATCCGTAGCAAACCAGGAGTGATTGACATAGCCCGCAAGATTAGCATGCTGAAGTGGCAACGGCTAACCAATATCGCTTGCTGAACTGACAACTGTTGGGGAAGAAAAGTCATTGAGATACGACCACGTATCGGACAACAAAATGTAGAATGGCCTCTCACCATTAAAATACTCTCGCTTGTCCAGATTAATAACTATCCGAGTGGTAAATACGTCCAAACCCATTCAGTAGTTTTTGTATCATTGAGTAACAATAGCAACATAGCATAGCATCACGCCTGCATTCCCCGAAAGGGGTAGGCAAAGGTGTGTAATAACACACCCACGGTTCGCCAGCTATGTTTGAGCCCCACGTAATAAGGGGCGAGCCTATTGCCGTCTACCGCCGGGGACATTCCAAACTCCGGGCTGCTACTGAGAATTTTTCTATTTACCAAAAAGCTCAATAGCATCGCCCGACTCGGAGATCGAACAAGACCTCATGATCAGCAGTCGCTTACACTACCGCTGCGCCACAGAGGTAGTTAGTAGAGGCAGTAACAACATCCAAATGTCTAAACATACAAACAATTTGCAATATCAGTAGTATTTACCTTATCAACCTAAAATTGTTACATAATATAGCGCACATACCTTCCACTCTTAGAAACTAGCCAACTCCACAAAAGGACCCTTCTCACGTGAAGTATGCCCTACATACTCGGCTGACATGACATACCGCGCTAGACGTGTTGATACAGGGTTAAGTTTAAAATTTACTAGCTACTGTTGCCTAGAAATGTTCTGTTATATTTTTTATTCCTTAAGGATAAATTTACCCCCGTGCGATGGATTGGTAGGGTTTACTCTGCCACTGCCAGATATTTTGTTGTTAATCTTTAAGGAGAGAGTCTCAGATACAGGTATATAACACATTCATATGCTTAACACATTGTAGTAATCAGTTAGTACCTTATGATATATCAATAAAAATAATAAATGAATAAGTTATCAATATTTAATTATTAAGGAACAGAAAGACTTAAATTAAAATAACAATATTATATATTTTAGTAAAGAAATAAAAATAATTGTATTGCATTCGGACGGTCCTCGTGGCGTAGTCGGTAGTGTAACCGACTTCCGTGCACGAGGTCGTGGGTTCGATTCCTACTCAGGACAAATATTAATTTGTGTGATGAACACAGATATTTGTACTGCGTCTGGGTGTTTTCTATCTATTATATGTATGTATTTCTAAAAAAAAGTAGTATATGTATTATATCCGTAATCTGGTACCCATAGTACAAGCATTAAGCTTAGTTTGGGACCAGAGGACGTCGTGTGAAAGTGTCCGTGAATATTTATTATTATTATATTTGTAATTCTCTTATATATTTATTTTTATTCAGAGAAGAGTATCTCCTTTTTCATAACTTTGCCGTACCTAACGGGGTCCATAATGATCATGTAATTATGTTAAATATTATACATAAGTTATTTGAAAAACTTTTTTATAACATTAAGTAGGAAAATATCTAATTGAGTTGAGATATTTGTTTCATGTTAAACGTACAATAATAAAGTGCGTAATAACGACCTGATTTTCATAATTTACTAACAAAAAACAATGAAAATCATTAGAATTATTATTTTTAATTATCTTCTGTTTTAATATTCAGAAAAAGTTAGAGTACATTTGAAGTTTTTCATTATATCTAGATTACATAATATAAGAGTAAATAACTAATAATAAACTGCTTCGGTGGTGCAGCGGTAGTATGTGCGACTGCCGATCATGAGGTCTCGGGTTTGATCCCTGGGTCGGGCAGTGTTAGCTTTTTCGCAAAAAGAAAAATTCTTAGTAGTAGCTCGGAGTTTGGAAATGTGTCCGGTAGACCGCAATAGCCTCGCCCCCTATTACGTCGGACTTAAACATAGCTGGCGAATCGTGGGTGTCCTCACCTCTCCCTACCCCTTCGGGGAATGTAGGCGTGATGTTATGTTTAGAGTAAATTACTTCACTGTCAACAACGCTTGCTAAAAACAAAATCTAAGCCTCTTCGAAAGAGCTATTTACTTTGACCTTGTTTAGTAAAGCCAGACGCTTACTCATTATTATAGTTTTATGTACAGACATACGAAGGCCTTAGTGTAATAACAATCTACAAAAATATTATTATTTCTTCTGATACATTTTTAGTCTCAACACATTTCAATTAGTATCTAATCTGTCGAGCTTAATTGAATATAACACCATTTTTTTTGCCGTACTTGATTACGGTAACCTAACCCCATTTATTTGGTGCAGGAGCAGTATTTTTGCCCCTCAGTTGAAGAATCAGTCGGGGGTCGCATATTGCTTGCGTGATCTGTAACCGTTTAATCCACCTTGTACTAATTCGGTTTCCCACAGCACGGTCGATATCACCAACATACGGTATAAGCGAATCAATGCATCAAGCTTTATGACAACAAAAATAATTCTACTGATCTTCAGGGTAATATTCTTCAATTTATACCGCCACATCTCTAGTCTGCCGACAAAGTCATCGACGAAAAGTATACACTAGGGTACATCTTCCAGTAAGTCCCATGACATTGTCCATAATAGCATAAAGAAGTAGGGGCAACCCACTTGAAGGCTAGTGGTAACTGAATAATTTAAATGGTTCCGCCATTGACCTTAAACTTGACACGAATGAAATAACGTATTCTGCAAACTCTCATTGACTTACTCCAGACCATTTAATATGCTTTAATATTAGATTCTGTCTCTGACTTCGTCTATGCGGAATTAATAATATACCTTCTCTATTCTAGTGCTTATCCCAGCATGAATGGGCCTTCAATTGAGGAAGTACCACCGTCTCACAAAAGATCAGCGTGTAATAACGGTAGTATGTAACAACGGCACCATTGTGTTTCGTACGGTGAGTGAAACCGCTGGTGGTCTAAATCCCCTCCCTATCCTCTGCTTATTATCCTTTCTATCCTCTCCTCATTATCCTTCCTATTCACTTCCTATCCCATTGCTTGAAGATCGCGACGCACGAGTATGATGATCATGAGAGCACCAGTGGCCCAAACCCCCTCCCTATCCTCGCCTTGGGCGACGCGCGAGTGATACCTCTTGTTACGATGTAACCGAACAAATTACTATATAAATTATAAAGTCGCATATTCAATTGATACCGGATACCATATCCACAAATTTAAAATACGCGCGGTTGCCTAGACCCCCTACCCAGTTAGATTATCGCCAATCGGTCGCATGAATCCACTCCTACAAAGGCCAGAATCAAATATTATTACCATATATGGCCAGCATGCGATCCCGGATGCGAGCAGAGTACGCCAGGGTTCGAAAACGTTCTATGGCTACTCCAATCGCAAGCGTATGGATAGGAAAAGTTCTAGAACAAAAAAACTACCCACCAATGAGTAAGTCGGGGCAACAACGCTAAAATGAGATAGCAATAAGAGAAGGATAGAAGGGGGGTATTGTCAGGGAGAAAATATAAGGCTGAGAGTGGGTAGAACTTTTTTTCTTCGACTCTGAATTATCGTGTGTGTCAAGGCAGATAACGCTGCTTAAATTAATACAGTAAATTAATATAATTATACACTTAAAACATTATTTTGCCTAGGGCATTTAAAAGTAAAAGTGTGTGACTTAGAAAACCCCAAAGAACTGAGCGGAAGGAAGCGCCGGTCTTAAATATACCGCCCCCCATAATTAGTCACTAACACCCGAATAAAAGCTCCTGGGGTTTCAAGTCCCGAATTCAAGTTTCAAGTTCTGTTCCTGGCTGCGCTCGAGATCCGGGTTACGGCCTACCGGGTTGCGGCTGCCCTACTGGTTCCGGTTCCAGCGCCGGTTGCGCCGGCTTCACCCGCCCTCCGGCATACATCTGCGCGCGCTTCGGCCCAGTTACAGCCTCCCCCGGCAGTTGAGTACTCGTAGATGACGGTCTTGGGGACAATCCCCTGAGTTGCGAACCACCCCCCTGATTTCTCATTGCTCGCTTCTTTTTTTTTAATTAAATTGGGAATCTTTGTATTTTTAAATAATTAATTAATTTTGTAATATTTTTTTTTTTTAATTAAAATGTAAATTTTGAATTTTTTTTTTCATTGTTATGGATTTCCCCGTAACACGCTGGTGTTGCTTCTTTAGGCTACGGTAACCGCGTGCCATCAGGTGGGCCGTGTGCTTGTTCGACACCCATCTAGTATAAAAAAACCCTAGATATGTATGTCAGCGGCATATTAATTGCCCTTATGCAATAATAACTATCCCACAAGATCCGACCATTTTTGAGGATAAATTGCTTGCCTATGTTCTTTCCTATCCTAGCGATACGAAGGTGTCCGAGGCTACGGGTGGACGAACGGGGAAACATTCGCTACCCGCAAGGCCTCCCCGAAAGTGCGACCCTTCGTGTGCGAATGTGGCCAGTGGCCCGCAATTATAAACGGAGAGACGGCACAGGACGGGCTTATTTACCCCACACCACCGTGTTCGTCGCCCCGAACGACAGGGTATGCGCTTAGATACAATTTTTCCCGCGTTAAAAATAACGTGTTATAAAGTAATGCACTTTAGTATTTATAATATTAGTAAGGATAATATATAGTCCTTAGTTTTAGATTTGTTAAGTACAAAAGAACAATAAAATGTATTCTTAAGTCCGACAAAATTGCGAAGTAGAGTTTAGAGTTAAGCAGTACAAAGGGCTAACTCACACGCATGAGTACATATTATAAAGTACATGGATTCTTACTTAGCGGCTAGTGAGTGGGCTACTTAGAACAATATTAAATGTTATTTATGGAATATTTTTTCTTGGAAACTATTATTTCTTTCAGCTACAGTGTATAAGATTGGAATTTTCGACGACGAAACTATTGAAACTTATGGCAATTTGATATCTTTCACTTTTTTGTTAAAGTTATCAAATCCGCATACGTCATAATAGTTTTCCAAAGCGTTAGCGATCATGGATTTCAATATGGCTACAGATTAATCCAGTGGCCCGCCAACAAAGACAGAGCGCCGGAACACGGTGGGTTTATTTAGTGGCTGAGGGCCCCACACTACCCTGTTCGTTGCCCCTAATGACGGGGTGTGCAGTTAGGAATATTTGTTCCCGCCTTAAGAAAAAAAATGGCCCACAGATTAAAAAAGCGATTTAAGTTTAAATATCAGGTTTTTGATATAAGTCCACTGTTCAAGTCATAGGTGTAGGTGATTTCGTTACACAGTCTACACAACTATGCAATATTCAAATGCGATCTAAAACATATAACACACACATTAATTGCTTAGTTTTACCTCGTATCACCGCAAAATTACCCACGATATATGACTCAAATTATATTCACTTACCAGATAATTTAAAGCTCGCCGACCCGGACTTTTATTCGTCTAATAAAATAGAACTATTGATCGGCGCAGATAAATTCTGGGAGTTATTAAGTGAAGGCTTAATTCGTCTACCTAATGGACCTTATTTACAAAACATACAACTTGGTTGGGTCATATCTGGTTCGGTTAATTTCACATTTGGATTTCACAAATAAATCGAATTCAGTGTAATCACGCACAACCACTAGACACAGAACTCAAACGATTCGGGGAACTCTAGTTCCCCGAATCGAGTGAAATATCTTCAACCCATACTAAACTTACGAAGGATATAATTGCATGTAAAAATTTATTCACACAAACTATTTTACGCGACAATAAAGGTCGTTTTTCTTTGCGACTTCCTTTAAGTCAATCAGCTGATGTTTTATCCGAATCATTAGCAATGGCACAGAATAGATTTTAGCGCTTGAGCGTAAGCTACAACGAAGTTCACCCGTTTATAGGCAAATGTATACGGATTTTATGGCAGAATATTTAAAATTAGGTCACGTGAGTCGCATATCAGAATCATATTCTTCATCATATTTTTTACCGCATCATGGTATATATAAGGAGCATAGTTCAACAACCAAACTCAAAAAGTTGTATTCGAGGCTAGTGCTAAATCTTCATCGGGCAAGTCGTTAAATGACATACAACACATTGGGCCATCATTGCAAAATGATATATTTTCTATTTTACTTCGTTTCCGCCAATATAAATACGTTGCATGTGCGGATATTGAGAAAATGTATCGACAGATCTTAATACAGCCTGATCAAAGAAATTTGCAATTGATTCTTTAGCGGGAAAAAGCATCTGAGCCTATAAGCGTTTATCGACTGAATACATACGGCACGCCATCCGCACCATATTTAAGTATTCGATGTTTAAAGCAACTCGCCATGGAATGCAGTGATGACATTATCGCTAGGGTGATTAATGAGGATTTTTATGTCGATGACTTAATTACGGGACATCAGGATCGCGATCGGTTACTCGAAATATGTACAAGCGTATCTCAGGTTCTGAAATCAGGTTGTTTCCCCCTAAGGAAGTGGACATTTAATTCGTTAAATTATGAGTCACAAAATTCGAAGGATTTATCCTTTGGTAACAATTATCAAACTAAAACATTAGGCCTAAGATTGTATTACACCACAGATGAACTTCACTTTAATACAAAATGCGACTACAGCATAAATAAAGCTACAAAACGTATTATTCTTTCCATCATTGCACAAATTTGCTTACACCAACTATTATAATCGCGAAGATAATAATGCAAAGTTGTGGTTAGCAAAGATAGACTGGGATGATCCGGTTCCTACATCTATATTATAAAACTGGCAAAATTTTATTAGTAACCTAAGTATTTGAATAACTTGCGCATTCCACATTATGTTTTAGGAGATAATACGAATTAAAAAAATACAACAGAGTTGCATATTTTTTGTGACGCATCGCAGGACGCGTACGGCGTTTGTGCATATATACGTACATACATCGATATTGGTGCGTTTGTTATGTGCGAAGAGTAAGGTCGCTCCCGTCAAACCAATTAGTATACCAATTCAGCAATCGTGACCCTTGCTCCTGACTGCTAATCACGATAACACATTCATACTTAACGTCTTTGGGTGACGCCTGCACCATCTGTCGGAAGTATTTTCATACATTATACCGACCAGGTAAACTTAATTTTACAATTAAGATTTTACCTAATAATGACGCAAACCCTATAAAAATTTAGATATTTTTATATATATTTTTATCATTTGACATGCTTAGCAACATATAGTAAACACAAAGTGAAAAATGTGAAATCGAAAATAACAGTCACGAGCAGGATTCGAACCTGCATCTCCTGGATACCGTCCAGATGCTTTGCCAATTCAGCAATCGTGACCCTTGCTCCTAACTGCTAATCTCGATAACACATTCATACTTAACGTCTTTGGGTGACGCCTGCACCATCTGTCGGAAGTATTTTCATGCATTATACCGACCAGGTAAACTTAATTTTACAATTAAGATTTTACCTAATAATGACGCAAACCCTATAAAAATTTAGATATTTTTATATATATTTTTAGCATTTGACATGCTTAGCAACATACAGTAAACACAAAGTGAAAAATGTGAAATATTTGGCAATGCATCTGGACGGTATCCAGGAGATGCAGGTTCGAATTCTGCTCGTGACTGTTATTTTCGAGTTCACATTTTTCACTTTGTGTTTACTGTACAATTCATTAAATAAAAAATTCCCAAGTAATATTTCTTCCTTGAATATATTATTAGATAATCATGATTTAATCAGAATAAGAGGCAGATTAAATGATTCATCATTTTCCTATGATAAAAAACATCCTTTGTTATTGTGTTCGAAACATACGTTTACGCGGCTACTGTTTTGCCATCAACATAAGGTTTTATTACACGCGGGACCACAATTACTTTTAGCCACGATAAGAGACTCTTGGTGGCCTCTTAGATGGCGTAATTTAACCAAACAAGTAGTGCATGCCTGTATGAGATGCGCACGTATGCGAGCTAAACTATTTCAATTACAAATGGGTAATTTACCTCCTGGACGCTTAGAAGCAGGACATCCCTTTATACGTGGTGGTGTTGACTATGCTGGACCATTGTTCATGTTAAACCGCACAGGTAGGGAGGCAAAGTTAGTGAAATGTTACATTTGTGTTTTTGTTTGTTTCATTACACGCGCTGTACATTTAGAGCTGGTCTCTAGCCTCACAACGCAGGCATACTTACTGGCACTGAAACGATTTATGTCTAGACGTGGTAAACCCCTTTTTTTTTTGTTAAGGCGGGAAAAAATGTTCCTAACCGCACACCCCGTCGTTCGGGGCAACGAACAGGGTAGTGTGGGGCCCTCACCCACTAAAGAAACCCGCCGTGTGCCGTCTCTCCGCCTTTATTGGCGGGCCACTGGAACCATGTTACATTCCTTCGGTAGTCCGCCGGCGGCTTACCCTTTCGGGTACCCTCTACTGAGCGATGCATCCGCAGAGGAGCGTCGCACATTCGCCGGAGGCCTTGCGGGTGGCGGACGTTCCCCGGTCTATCCACCCGCAGCCTCAGCTGGGGCGGCATGAGGCGCAGGTACCCGCGCCTGCGCCGCCCCGGTCGCTGGCGGCGGTTTGGGTCAGCGGAAGGATCCTCCTCCCTGGTCCTCTCCGCCGCTTCCATCCGCGAGCTAACTTCCTCGCAGAAGGCAGCGACCGCAGCCCAGTTCCTGTCGCTGCCAAGCATCGCTCTGACGACGCTCGGCAGCAAGGGGTCTCCCTGACGAGTTCACGGCGCTGCTCGGCCCAAACCGGGCACGACTCGAGCGTGTACCGTGCCGTGTCGTCGTCACAGCCGCAGTGGTGACAGCCCGGAGTCGCTTCCCTCCTTGCGACTATGTGCAGATATCTGCTGAAGCAACCGTGCCCCGACAGCACCTGCACCAGTCGGAAGGTAAGGACTCCGTGCCGTCGCCCTACCCACTCCTCTACCCCTACGGTCCAAAGACAGGCACGGAGCGCCTCCAACCGTGCCCTCCACCTGGCCATGGCAGCTCGGCGGGCGTCACTCTGCCACCTGGCTACCTCCCTGGGTAGGGGGCGTCCGCCCCCATCCCGCTCTTGCGACGCCCGCCGATACACCTCGGCGAGCACCTCCGCCTCCAAATCCCACAGGAGGATTCCGGCCAACGCGTAGGCCGCCTCCGTCGACACCGTGCGGTATCCACGTATGACCCTGGACGCAACGACTCTGTAGTCTCCACAGAAGAACTTAAGTTCAGTGCGTCCAAGGACCCCGCCCATACGGGTGCACCGTACAGCGCCATCGATCAGACCATCCCCGCGTAAAGCCGCCGGCACGCATTGTTAGGTCCACCCATATTCGGCATGAGCCGTTCAAGGGCGTACGCTGCGCCGACTAGCCTCGGGGACAGTTGGCAGAAGTGCTCGCGAAAGCGCCACCACCCGTCCAGCACCAGGCCCAGATACTTAATCTGGGCCTGCACTCCAATCTGGACGCCGTCCACTGTGATCGAGGTGCCAGCAGGTGGCCGACGTCGGGGCCCATGGAAAAGTAGGGCCGGGCCTCCCACTTGTCCAGAGCTACCCTAAGCCCCAGCGCCCCGATCCTCCTGACCACCTCCGAGGTCCCTAAGGTGGCCAGGAACGCCGCTTCCTCGAAGTTTCCACCCCGGGCTACGACCAGCGTGTCACCCGCATAGCAGATGACCGTCAGCCCGGGGGAGAGCCGAGAGCGCAGCACCCAGTCGTATGTCCCACAGGAGTGGCCCCAGAACCGAACCCGGTATCCCACATATATGCACGACATGGGTCTCCTCACAACGTCCCGTATGCGGCTCTCATAGACGACGCTGCGGCCCTCTAGATAGTCTGCCACCAGCCGCCTCAGGTATACAGGCACCTTGTGGTACCGGAGCGCCTCCCTGATGCAGCTGAATGGCAGACTATTGAATACGTTAGCGAAGTCAAGCGACACCGCCAACAACATTTCCCCGCCGGTGACGACCGCCGCGGCCGCGACCCTCAGACGCATGATCGCGCTGACTGTCGAACGACCAGCTCGAAAACCGAACTGGGCGTCCGACAAGTGCTGTCGCACAGGTGCTGGACGATGCGGGCAGCGAGGATTCTCTCCAGCATCTTACCCGCCTCATCCAGCAGCACAATGGGCCTGAAGGCCCCGACTGAATCCGGCGTTCGTCCCAACTTCGGCAAGAGTACCAGCCTCCCCTCCTTCCAGCAGTCAGAGAACCGTCCGGACGCCAGATACGCGTCGAATAGTCCCCTGAGGTGGGGCTCCAGGTGTTCCAGAGCCGGGCCAGGGGCGGTGTTCTTGGAATGAATCCGCGCAACAGCCGCCCCCATTTCCGAGGCAGTGACGGGTGGTATACTGAGGTCAGCCTCCCGGTCACTACCTGGCAGTGCCATGACCGGGGGTGTGAGCTCCACCCGTCGCGAGAATATTCCCTCGACCACTTCGGTGAGGAGGCCGGGCTGAAGGGTCTCTGTGAGGAGTGGGCCTTGGGTGCGGAGCTTGTTCAGCACCGCACGGTACGGGCGACCCCAGGGGTTGAGACTGTCCAGTATCTCCTGCCTTTTTTGAGTTTTGGCGCGGCAGATGGCCAGCTTGAACTCGGCCCGCGAAGTGCGGTATGCCTCGTACTGCCGGACCTCCCGCTCCCCATCGCGGTTGCGCCGCCGACTGCGGGTGTAGGACCTCCGGGCACGAATTCACGCGCACGGAGGTCCGCCAGCTCCTGGGACCACCAGTAGAGCCCTTTCCTCGGAGGAGGACGTCGCACACGGGGCATGGCCGAGTCGCACACCTGCGTGATCGCAGCGTGAAATCGGCCAGCCTCAACGTCCAACTCCTCAGTTGGGGCTGGTGAGGACAGCCACGATTGAGCGATGGCTGCCTCCGCCAGTAGGTCCCTATCCAGCCTATCTACAGCGACGTGTTAAACCCTCACATATCTTTTCTGATAACGGTAAAACATTTGTAGGTGCTTTAAAAGAGTTTGCTGAATTGTTAGATACCGCTAGAACTGATATTTTCGATTTCACTACAAATAATTCAAATAAATTCGAATTTATACCTCCATATTCTCCACACATGGGAGGGTTGTGGGAAGCGAGCGTCAAGTCGTGCAAATTTCATCTCTCTCGCGTATTAGGTAACGCACATCTAACCTACGAAGAGCTAAGTACGTCGTTAGCACAAATTGAAGCCGTCCTAAACTCTCGACCTATGGCTACTCTATCCACAGATCCCAATGACTTGCAACCTCTTTGCCCAGCTCACTTCCTCATTGGCCGTCCACTCACTGCACCTGCTGGACCTGATCTTACAGCTATACCTACGCAACGTCTTCTCCGTTATGACCGAGTGGAGCAAATGAGGCAACACTTTTGGCAGCGCTGGTCCAAAGAATACATATCCGAGCTACAGAAGAGGACTAAGTGGCAGATGGATCAGGACAACATCACTCCTAATACTCTGGTCGTGATCAAGGAAGACAATTTGCCTCCCCTCAAGTGGCGCCTGGGACGAGTGGAAGAAACCTTTCCTGGCAAAGATGGCATCTCAAGGGTTGCTAGCATTAAAACGGCGACTGAGATAATTCGGCGAGCATTTCCGCGAATATGTCCACTTAGCTGAAAATTAAGGCAACTTTGGAACCTGGTACTTCCAAGGCCAGGGGCATGTTAACGGCATCGATTCACGCCATCTAGCACAAGAGGAGCGAAGCAAAACCAAAGTTCGAGCGAGAGGGAGCTTCCATTCATTCGTTCTCACTTTAGCTTTTACCTCCCATCGGCAACCGTCTTTTTTTATATACAAATTCAAATTCTATCAACTACGGTGGCGACGACTAAAGCTATGATTTAACTGTCTCTGTAATTTTCCATGTTACAACGTAATAAATGCATTGAACATTCCGAAGTATTCATTATTGAGTTGCACATCATACAAAAGAGAAGGAGGAGACATCACAAAACACCAGGCCTGACGTTCACCAACAACAAGCACTTCGATGTACCGATAGTCAATTTAGCACCGCTGAAGGGACTGCAGTACCGCCCAAGTTTCGATCGAATCGAAGGCTTTCTCGTAGTCCACAAATGCCAGACACAAAAGCTGATTATATTCCTCAGTTTTCTGTATAATCTGGCGTAGCGTGTGGATGTAGTCTATGGTACTATAGCTTTTTCGGAAACCAGCTTGTTCAGAAGGAGGTTGGAAGTCGTCAAGCCTGCGCGTGAGTCGATTTGTAATGTAATGGATCTGGGGTCTTGGACCAAGTCAACAGCAGGACTCTGGGGTCTGTACAACTGTCCTTAGAACTGCTGCTCTCTCAAGACCTTATCTCGGGATGAAATGACATTGCCGTCGTTGGTCCTCCGTTTAGTCAACTGGCTTTGGCCGACAGACAGATCTCTTACGAATACTTTCGAGCCTTGTTGACGCTCTATCGCCTTTTTAATACGAGTAGTATTAAATTGACGTATATCGTGTCGCACAGCCTTGGAAATCAGCCTGTTTAACTTAGGCAGGACCAAACGGCTGAGCTGACTGTCATTTCTTTCCTCCTTTCCATGAGTTTGATAGTATGGTGTGAGAGTTTACGAGTCCCACTGACGTGACGGGCCTTGAAGTAGGTTGACCCGACCACGTGGACAGTTTGCACGAACCTGCTGTTCATATCGCTCGCAGATTCACACTCATCTAGACATTGGAAGCGATTTTGTAGTTCGAACTGAAAGCTGAGGCAGGTGTTGGTCGGAGCGTAGATTTCATCAAGCGCGACCTCTCGACTTTCGTGCTAATATTCAAGATGCCCCTGACTAAAGTGGAGTCATTTTAATAGGTAACATTGACAATTCATCAACGTAACCTTGTAAGGGCGGGCATAAAATAATATAATTTTTGGTTTTGTTAGAACTGCACAATTGCTTAACTTTTTTCAATTACGATTACATATTTATTGTAATAATGACCGATACGAGTAATTATACGATTTGCTTTCACTTATAAACCATTCTAAACATAACAAACAATTTCTGATCTAAAGAACTGACCGTCGTTACAATGTTGCGTCAGATAACCCTTTTTCTTTTTAAACACTAGGGATGTTACTCTAAAAATCGAAAGCTGATAAGTAGAATCAAATTCAATGATTACTTGTGAAGAAATATCACCATAAATTAATAACCACGTTGTGATTATAATAAAACATAATTATATTTATTATTCTTTTAACTAACTATAAAAAATTTCCGTGTGGTGACGGATTAAGAATACGATATGTCACCCAGGGGAATGGACAGCAGCATACTCCTGGGAAACGTTTAACACCATTCTGCGATCGCCAACCCGCCTGCCAAGCGTGGCGATTATGGCATTTCCCTCCCTTCGTGGGGAGGCCCATGTCCAGCAGTGGACGTTTATGGGTTGATGGATGGAACTATAAAAATACAAAAAAATAACTTTATTTTATTTTATTTTATTTGGGATAACAACAGCTTAAACATAACTAATTACATAGCAAACTTAACATAAACAAAGCTAATAATAGTTATCCACGATTTACAACTCAATTGCACAATATTAGCAAGCAACAAATTATGAATAGTAGTAATTCTAATTAGTATTTAGATGTGTGTACAAGGTCGTATCGTAGTGTACATAAATTAAAACTGATAGGTTTAAGTAAAATACAATGTGTAGTTAAATAATTTGATTAGACGAAGTAGTTATATATGAAGATCAGGCAGTTAACTTGCGTACAATATTTCTTTTAAACAGCGATTTTGACCCAACAAACAGGTCAACATCATTGAATTTATCAGTGTAAGTTTTTACAATTCTAGTGAGGACTGCATTTTTGCCGTAGTTAGTTGAATGAAAAGGTACATGAAAACATGGGGTGTGTCTAAAACGACGTAAAAGCACACGTAATGAGACTCGTTGCACCAAATCCCGGACAGTCAAGACGACCACGCATAATGTCAAATAACAGACCCATATCCAGCAACTGACGACGGTCTCCAAGAGCAAGAATATTAATTTTTTACAGCTCTCGGGGTAGAAAATTATTGATGTGATTATAATTTAGGTGGGATGTTGCTGGCAACACCAGTGCCTGTCGATGACGCCATGTCATGTCGCCATTACATGACGCAGTCTTTTGTCGTTGTGCGAAGTGACTGTGCGTTTTTAGTGTGCTCTCTGTTATTTTCTTCCGAGTCTGACCCGGCTTTTTTACTGGACTGATCTTACTGACTATGTTTACCTGGCTATAAATTTGACTTCGATTGCTTAACGATTAGTAAACAAGAACAACAACAGTCTTACCATGTCGAAACGGGGGAAAACGTTAAACAGTCAATCTCGCGAACTTGTGGTGAAATTGTATAATTATTTTGAACGTGAATCAGTTAACGACGGGCCCCTTTTACCATTGACACAACCGAGAGAACGCGTTGCCGAAGCATTGGGAATAGGGAAGAGGACAGTAAATCAAATTCTGACAAAATAATAATGGGGCAGGGATTCACCTGATGATTTTTAAAATTCACATATGTTTCAAGTCCGTATCGATTCAATCAGTTTAATCGATGTTTTTAAGCAGATCACCTCAATATGAAGATAAAGCTGACAGACGTCAAATGTTACCTATTAAAATGACTCCACTTTAGTCGGTGATCACTCCCAGTTTTAATCCTGCTGATCACTGAGACATCATTGAATATGTGTCGTTTGTCTGACAAGATGAAGTCAATCTCGTTTTTTACTGAACCATCAGGGCTAATCCAATCCATTTCCGCTGGGGCTGCTGCCTGAAAAAGGAATTCATCATGTAGAGGCCCTCCTTCTCCAGAAAATCAGTCAGCATCTGGCCCCTGTGGTTCCTCTGCCCAAATCCATAGTGCCCCACCTTCAGGTCTTCGTCTGTCCTTGTGCCTAGTTTTGCGTTAAAGTCCATAACCACCGTGAAGTAGGGGTTTTAGACAAGTGGATGGCCTTCGAGATGTCCTCATATAGGACTTCCACCTCGTCGTCGGAGTGGGTTGAGGTCGGTGCGTAAACCTGTATGACCTTCAACGAATATCGTTTGGTTATTCTGAGTATAACGGTACGCTACCCTACTCGACACACTTTCAATCCTCTCCACGTTGCCTACGAGAGACTTGCGAACAATAAACCCGATACCCCTTTGGACTGGTGGTCGCCCTCCCGGTGAAAAATTGCTGGACTGGAGGATTGTCGTGTGTGTGTTTTGTTAAGGCGGGAAAAAAATGTACCTAACCGCACACCCCGTCGTTCGGGGTAACGAACATGGTATTGTGGGGCTTGTATTGGCGGGCCACTGGAACTATGTTACATTACTACAGTGGTCCGCCGTTGGCTTATCCTTTTGGGTACCCTCTACTGAGCGATGCATCTGCACACGGAGCATCTCACCTTCGCGGGAGGGCTTGCAGGTGGTGGACGTTCCCCGGTACATCCACCCGCAGTTTCGGCTAGGCCGCATCAGGCGCAAAGTATTCATGCAGCGGCGTCCCAGTTGCTGGCGGCGGTTCGGGTCAGCGGAGGGGTTGGCTGCCTTGGTCCTCTCCGCCGCTTCCTTCTGCGAGACCACCTCCTCGCAGAAGGCAGCGACCACGGTGCAGTTCCTCTCTGCCAAGTATCGCTCTGACGACGCTTGGCAGTGAAGGGTCCCTCCCTATTGCCGCGATGAGTTGCGCTGCTCGGCCCAAGCCAGGCACGACTCAAGCCACGCCGTATCCTCGTCACAGCTGCAGTGGTGACAGCTCGGAGTTGCTTCCCTCCTTGCGACTATATGCAGATATCTACCAAAGCAACAATGCCCCGACAGCACCTGCACTAGTTGGAAGGTAAGCACTCCATGCCGTCGTCTCCCCGCCCACTCCTCCAGTACCGGCTAGAGCGCCCCTACGGTCCAAAGACCGACCAGGGGCGCCTCCAGCCACGCCCTCCAATGGGCCATGGCAGCTCGGTGGGCGTCGTCCTGCCACCTGACCACTTCGCTGGGTAATCTGCTATGCGGATGATACCATCCGCATAGCAGATGAGCCCCAGCCGACAGCGTAGCAACCAGTCGTAACCGATGTCCCACAGGAGTGGCCCTAGAACCAAACCCTGTGGGACACCACATGACATTGATATCAAATACCCTACGCTTTTTACGATCATTATTAAATTATAATATTATTTGCTAGTTTTTAGTGTTTTTTTTTTTCGTTTTTAAGTGAAATTTATTTTCTTCTTTTTAGTCTCTAAAAAGCATCAAAAGTACTTCAATTTAAAATAAATAAAGCTTGCTTAGTTGTAATAATTTTCCTTTGAACTTTGTAATATAATACTACTGGTGAATTTTTTCACATACCAATAGCTGTCTCACTTGGCTCTAATAAAAAATATCCGATTTAAAGCTTAATCTATACTATTATAAAACTGTAACAGAGCTGTGTCTGTACATTTAACATATTTCAGAAAAAATACTTTATTAGGCTACATAGGCGTGTCAAAACAAAAAACGATTTTTTTTGTCTGTTTGTTTGTTCGCGCATCACGCAAAAACTTACGGAACGGATTTTGATGCAAATTTTTTATTTGATAGATCTCGATTAGACTTAAAACTGGTATACATTGTATCCCGGTACAATATCGGGAACCTGAGATATAAGCTAAAAACTAGCTTTTAGTTGCGGCGGAGTAAAAAGGCTTACCCTTTTGGGTACCCTCATCTGAGCGACGCATCCGCACACGGAGCGTCACACCTTCGCGGGAGGCCTTGCGGGTGGCGGACGTTCCCCGGTCCATCCACCCGCAGCCCCAGCTAGGGTGGCATTAGGCGCAAATATTCACGCCTGCGCCGCCCCAGTCGCTGGCGGCGGTTCGGGTCTGCGGAAGGATCAGCCTCCCTGGCCCTCTCCGCCGCTTACTTCCGCGAGATGACCTCCTCGCAGAAGGCAGCGACCGCGGCCCAATTCCTGTCGCTGCCAAGAATCGCTCTGACGACGCTCGGCAGTGAGAGGTCCCCCCCTATTGCCGCAACGAGTTCACGGCGCTGCTCGGCCCAAGCCGGGCACGACTCGAGCGTGTGCTCCGCCGTGTCCTCGTTGCAGCTGCAATGGTGACAGCCCGGAGTCGCTTCCCTCCTTGCGACAATGTGCAAATATCTGCCGAAGCAACCGTGCCCCGACAGCACCTGCACCAGTCGGAAGGTAAGGACTCCGTGCCGTCGCCCTGCCCACTCCTCCAGCACCAGCTGGAGCGCCCCCACGGTCCGAAGACCGGCCTAGGGCGCCTCCAGCCGCGCCCTCCAGTTGGCCCTGGCAGCTCGTCGGGCGTCGCCCTGCCACCTCGCCACCTCACGGAGTTGGGGATGCCTGCGCCCCGCCCCCTCTTGCGACGCCCGCCGATACACCTCCGCGAGCCCCTCCGCCTCCAAGTCCCATTGGGGAATTCCGGCCAATGCACAGGCCGCCTCCGTCGACACCGTGCGGTATCCGCGAATGACCCTGGACGCGACAACCCTCTGTGGTCTCCACAGAAGAGCCCTGTTCAGTGCGTCCAGGGACTCCGCCCACACGGGTGCGCCGTACAGCGCCATCGAAATACAACGATACCCAACACTATGGGGTAGACGAGAAGAAATACATCAGCACTTTACGTGTAGAGTAGATTTTATTTTATAATATATATTTGTCCGCATGACTAATATGTATATTCATGCCAAATTATAGCTTTCTTAAGAAACTTAAATCTGAGCTAATGACATTTCACAGTAGGTCAAAATGACGTTTACAAAATTCCGTTACATACAAACAAACATACAATACCATTCTACATACCAAGCTAATAACAGCGTGTTAACACGTTCAAAGATAGCGTTACATAGATACAGGCGAAGCTAATAAGAGCCAGCTAAAATAATGGTTGCGTTCAGAGACGCCTAAATAGGCTTAATGCAGACTTTCATTTTAATTAAAATATCGCACAGTTACAGCTTTATAAAAATATAGATTAACAGAAATGTTTTTTTTTAGAATTGAATGCTTACACACAAGAGGCAATATATTGCATTTTAAAGTACAGAACTGAGAATCCATTGTGAGCTGTAAGTAAAATAATCATGTTTCCCTCTAAGCTGTTTGTGCAGTCAAATGTTTACACGGAGTAACACATTCGTAAATGTAAATGTTGCTTCGGTGAAATATAGCTCGTTCAATATAAAGTGTTACTTGTGAAAGAACATTTATTCAGAGGGAGTGTTGGTAGACAAACGATGTCATCAATACTCAAGAAACTATATGTTTTACTTTAAACTAACGACCCGCCCTTACTTCGTATGGATGCAATTTGCTAATGAAGAATATCTTTACGATGGCTTGCATAAATTATCGAGCTAAAAAGTCTATTATTTTAATATATTTTTAGCACTTGACATGCTTGGAATGCATTTAAAAGGGCACAAAGTGTGAAAATGTGAAATAAAATATAATAGCCACGGGTAGTGTTTACACCCACGCCTTCTCACCATCATTCAGATGCTCTGCTAACTAACCAAGATAAAATATTTAACAGGCTAAGAATACAAGTATCACCCGTTCATTCCCGCGGAAATCGTACGAGGTCACTAAAGAAAGTAAGCATTAGAACATGCATTCTTTCCTATTCTTTCTTTCTTTCTTTTAGTTATGACCCATCATATTTTTGGTGGTACGGTTGTGTACCAGTGGGAGTACTCACCTGTTATCGGGCGCGAATGGGTCGGGACCATCGTCTTACTTGTAACCGACATTTTCTTTGAGTAGCGGGAGACCGTCTATTCAATAATTACCCATCCGTAAAATGAAATGCTGAGCAGCGGATTGGCAGTATTCTTACTAGAGCTGAATCCATGTGTGGCGGTTGTCACTTACCCTTAGGTAGGCTGTGTCTCATCTGCCATTAAAAGCAATAAACATTAAGTTAAAATCACTTTATTTTTTAACTTGTTTGACTGATCATCGTTAAAAATTTTGATCTATATTTTTAGCACTTGACATGCTCAGCTTTTATACTATGCTAACTTTTAAAGTACAAAATATTATTTGTGAATGAGGAAAAAGGCAAATGTGATGAGGAAATTGGGTACGACTGCAAGAGAGTACGATAGCTCAGTGGATTAGAGCACTTCCCCAGAAAGGAAGGGGCGCAGGTTTGATTCCCGCTTGTACTAAAGTTCTCTTTTTCCTCATTCACAAATAATAATTTACGATCATCATTAAATTTCGTGCACATGTTATCGTCCGGATAGAAATTATTACATTGAAAAGCAACCAACAAGTACAATGTTCTTCAATGTAATGATGATACTCCAGCTGCAACATAGGCTATTTTTTATCCCGGTTAAAAAAAAGGACAGCTTCTGAGAAATCACTTTTTTGCATAAAGATAATTAATGCGCCATACTCGTAGAGTGACGTATTCGTGTGTAGGATTTGGCCTAATTTGGAAATCCACAATCCAAATATATTATTCATTATAAACCCCTCGAATGTTTAAAACTGCTTCACTTACAGCGCTAAATGCAATTTATTCTGTTTTTTACTTCTATTTCCCTGTTAAATGGCTACCCATTTCACCCCCAGCTTAAGAATGTTTTGTATTTTAAGAACTTTGAATATAAATTGCTCTTTAGGGGCTATCCAAAAGCTCTTTACCAGAATATACTTTGTAACCCGTTTATACTTTGTACGTTTATTATTAGCTTTAGTGATATATTTTATTAAAGCAATATTGGCAGTGATAGCACGGCAGTAAAATCAAGGACTGTAAAGTCAGTGGTATCGAGTTCAATCCTCAGTCTCAGGCACAGACCTCGCACACGTTACAGGTCTAACTTTTCAAGATTTTCAAAATTATGTGTACAAATTATCACTGCTTGGTGAAGGAAAACGTCTCGTGAGGAAACCTACAGGCCTGAAAGATTTACTCGATGGCTTGTGAAGTCAGACAACCAGCACTGCTCCAGCCTGCTGTACTAAGGCCTAAATCCAAAGTAAGAGTTACTTTGAGAGGAGAGCCAATAGTGGGACAATAAAAATACAACTATGTATTAAATATATGCAAGACTCATTGCGACGAATCACATGCGACTGCTGATCATGAGGTCTCGGGTTCGATCCCCGGATCAGGCGGTGCTATTGAGCTTTTTCGTGAAAAGACAAATACTCAGTAGCAGCCCAGAGTTTTAGAAATGTGCCTGGTAAACGGCAATAGACTCGCCTCCCATTACCTGGGACTTAAACATAGTTGGCGAACCGTGGGTGTGTAATGTACCTATCCCTTCGGCGATACAGGCGTGATGATATGTTTATGTCTCATTCGTATACAAAATGTTTCCGGAATATTGCACCTTGTGGTTTTGGGGTTCTTGCCACATCGCATAATTGCGCACATTTGGTGAGTTTTTTTTTCATTTTAGTGCATGCTATACCATCCTATTATCACATTCTTCCTCTCTATAGATAGCTGACATTGACAGTCCGGGGTTGTGTGAGGGTTCTCCTCCTAAAATATCCATTTTATAACAAAAAGTCTCAAATTGGGATTTTGTATATAATGAAAAAAAATCATTTTAGTGCATGCTATACCATCCTATTATCACATTCTTCCTCTCTATATATAGCTGACATTGACAGTCCGGGGTTGTGTGAGGGTTCTCCTCCTAAAATATCCATTTTATAACAAAAAGTCTCAAATTGGGATTTTGTATCGGCCAGCTTAAAATTTATTCGAATTTATTACAAGCACATTTTTAGTTACCACTTCGAAATTCAAATAGTATCTTTACATATAGACAGCAATAAGCCTACTCCCTATTACGTAAGACTACAGCGACATGCGACTTTATCATAACTCTTTCTCTCTCTCTCGTTTCCTTCTGTGTAGATAAAGCGTGAGGGTATAGAAACATACTACTGCATGTGACTCCGTCTGTGTGAACTTTTTAATCCATAGAGATAATTATGATGATAATTGACAGCCAAACATCCCCACCTTTACACCAACCACCATTTGAAGTACGATAAGGTATAATATAAATTTTGTAAATACTAATACTTGTTACTGACCATGCTTTTTCGATAACAGCACTACTTATTTAACACATGTGCGAGTATGAAATGAGAAACACGGGTTGGCAATCTATAAAATGTCAGTTCAGTTATAGTACTATACAATCGACCATTTAATTATTTTAGTCGAAGATAACTAGTCTTTTTGATCTGTATTTTAGCACTTGACATGCTCAGCCACTTTAAATTACAAACTACTTGTGAATGTGGAAAAAGAGAACTTTAGTGAGAGCGGGACTAAAGTTCTCTTTTATAACATTCACAAATAATTTGTACTTTAATTATTAGTCTCTTTTTTTTGCTTTAAAAATGTAGTTATTTTTTCCCTTTTGTAATTAAATTTAATCAAAACACAAATCTGTTCCTGGTGGAATGTCTAAATTTTTTTTATTATTGAAGATTAATTTAAAAATTCTCCAAAATTGCTCTCCGTATTTTTGTTTCTGTTCAATTTCAATCTGACGGAAGATAATTTGTTTACAATAGGAAACGGCAGGATTTAAATTTTCCCGAAATATTTATTATAAATACAGAAAATTTTTGAATAACTTTTAAGTTCAATCAAATAGAATCATGTGTGTATAGAGACAAATATTTACATTAACTAAAACTAAAAACAATGTATATATTAACTAATGCATTAGCATGCAGCGTGGAAAATTATTTCCACTTTCACAAATAATTTGTCATTAAAAGTAGCTGAGCATGACAAGTGCTAAAAATACAAATCGCTTCATCAAATAGTAAGAATTTTAATTGCAAAATTAAACTTACTATATTTTCGATTGATGTATGTCAATGCATCCGATAGGTGGCGTGTGTCGTATAGACAAATTAGTCTAGTCAACAAGTGCCTTATAGGTAAAAAATTTTTCGCCGGCTCCTAAAAATATGGTTGAAGTATTTAGAAATGTTTATATATATTTTTAGATTTGACATGCTTTGCCATATACATTTTCCACCTTGTGTTTAATATGGTTGAGGTGTCATTCGATTCGGAATCGCATGTAGAAAGTTTTTGAAAAATTTAGGATGCGCTCGCAAAATGTACAAAAATTATAAACAATAAACTGGTTTAGTTTTTTGCTTATATCTTAAATACTTCGAATCCTGCTTGCAGTAAAGTTCACTTTTTCCGTGTTCACAAAAAATTTGTTATTTAATGTAAATTGAGTTCGTAAGTTTCATTACCTTCGAAGTCTGCATTCGCTGCATTAAAATTGAGACTGACCAGGAGCGTATCATAATAACTTTTATAAGGAGGACATTGAATATGTATGAAGTGCAACTTTACTTTCCGCGATATTAAAAACTATAAAGTCTGGCCACTTTATTGAGAAGTTCCATTACTATTATTCTCGCATTCTGCACAAATGACGGAGTGATTTAGATACCGGCCTCCCGCCTGAGCTTTTTTTTATTGCTAATGATGACAGACGCGCCACGGCCCACCTGATGGTAAGTAGTAACATTGACTCGACTATACCGAGAGTATTGTCGAGCCGCTGCGCATCATTTCATTTCTCAGATATGAAATAAAAGAATAAACGGCTATCTTCTACTACAGTCAAAAAACACTGACGTCCTTTATGATCGGTCACACAAAAGACGGTGGTACTGACGTAGTTCTTACTAATATTATAAATAAAAAAATTAGTTTGTTTTTTGTTTCTTACTCATTCACGCCGTAACTACTGTATTTTTAGATTTTTTATTGCATGTAGTGGCAGACGAGTCCCGGCCCATCTGATGGTAAATGGTAACCGTCGCCCATGGACTCAACTATACCGAGAGTATTGTCAAGCCGTTGCTCATGATTTCATTTCACAGATATGAAATGAAAGAATAAACGGTTAACGGGGGGTCTCCTGCTACAGCCAAAACGCAACGATGTGCTTCATGGCCGATCACACGGGAGATGGTGGTACCAATCGGTTTGGGCCCGATAGCAAGTGAGTATTCTCACTTGGTACCCAACCCTACCATCAGTAATGCAATGGGTGATAATTGCTTACTTGCCTTAGGCCCACTTGCGCGTTTCAGAGTTATTGTATATAACTCCGAGCGTACTGCTAACGCAGGGCTAAATAATTATTTTTGCTTGCACTGCTCAGAATTAACACTATACCATGCGTAAAATAATTAACTATTAAACCCGCTAAAGTTGGAGGGTTAAATGTCTATCTCTTAGTTTATTACGTCAAAATTGTGAGACTATGCTAGTTTTTGTATTTAAAAAACAACAACAGAATAACATTGGATCGTTTATTTTTATTGCCCATATGAGTGACTTTTTGGTTTCTGATGATGTGTTCATGTGTGTTCAGCCCCTCTAGGCAACGGGATATGCTTATGATGTCATCGTAATCTTATGTCAATCCCATACATTGATTATTAGAATAATTCTTCTATTTTTCTACGTTATTCTGTACTACTAGCGTTTATGCCACTTCGTTATATATAGTAGTTAGGTACATCATCTATGATGCCACTTATCTACAGGGCCCGGTCAGTTCAGGATAGCACCAGCAGTTTCTTATTTATTGCCACCAATAACATGTTTACCTATATTTGGTTATTAGGTATATCACAAATAAGTAAACTGCTCCCACTTGTTAAAATAGAGCCACATATATAAGATTTCCTTCACATTTCACAAAATAATACAGATATATTGTCACAAAATACACTCGAGATAGGAAACAAACAATAATTTAACATAATGACATATCGCCAATCAATATAAACTACCAAAAACACATGCCATCAATCAAATCAGCCCCGAGTTAAATGCCTACCGCTTCGCGTACAACCGACAGGAGGCTGTCGCACGCGCGCCTAAGAGCACGCGCGCCTAAGCGCTCGCGCTTGTAGTATTGATTAAAATAAAATTATTTACGCGATTAAGGGTATTTCGACAATAAAATTTAATAACCGGAAATTCAGAGCTAAATCTCTAAACGTATATATGATCAACATCAAAAAAAAACCATTTACAAAAAAATAATCTGACTTGAAAATAACATTTAAAATGATATAAAAAGTAATCAAATAGAATCTACTAGAAAAATATTTTTTTAAGTTTTATAAACTACAGCTTTGTTGCTGTCGGTGGATTCAGGAGTTTCCGAAACCGGCGAGCGGAAACTGGAGAGTGTATGAAGAGAATTATGAATGTTGAGGAAGCGACAGATGAATACAAGAATAGAGCCTTTTGTCACTCTATTCTCTCTGCCTACCCCTCAAGGGAGATAGTGTGATGATAAGTAAGAAAGTAAAATCATCATAGGTGCAGCCCTAGCGCATTCGTTGAATGAATGGGTTGCCCGTGGATCATGCGGCGGGCAAAACAATCTCAACTGTATTTCTGTGTTCATAAGGTAAGGTAAGGTTCTTTTCGCTACGAACAATCGATATTATTATTAAGATTTTGTAGGCTATTATAAAGAGATTTTGGATAAGTTTTAATGGAAGTGCTGTTTCTGTCCGTAGGACTAGTATCTATTATGTGGTGTAGATATAGAAGTCAATATAAGCTACGCCACAAATAGTGTGGGCTCTATTACAAACTTTTATACACAAACAAATATTCGAGTAATCTTTCTTGACATTAAAATCACAGTCAATGCGGGTAGCCACAAATTAGGCATTCTAAGCTTTAACGGGTGAGTCTATCATCAGCCTTAATAGCCAGTACTTAATATGCGGCTATACTAAATCAAAGTTAGGTATCCCTACATAGTAATAAGAGGTTACAAATACATTTGTTTGTAATATATAGATCAAAGGTTTTTAATACATATTTAGGAGATAGCCACCGCCAGCTAATTGATCGTTAAATATTGTAATGTAAATAAGTGTCACTGAAAATAAAATTAAGACTATTGTGGCGTATGAATTCACATACAATAGGTTGCGATGGAAAAATATGCGTTCTATGGCAAAATAACGCTTCAAGATGACATATATTTTTAAATATTCTGTTCTGTATTTTAGCACTTGACATGCTCAGCTACTTTAAAGAACAAACTATTTGTGAAAATGTGGAAAAAGATAATTTTACTGCGAGCAAGATTCAAACCTGCGTTCCTTCCAATCCGGGGAAGTGCTTTAGACCGCTAAGCCATCGCAGTGACCCACGGTCATACCCAATCTCCACATCACATTTGTCTTTACGACCCACGCCACTTAAAGGATGCTTTTACATGCATTATTCCGATATGGTAAGTTTAATTTTGCAATTAAAATTCATACCATTTAGTGGCGCGATTGTCATGTAAATGCATCCGATAGGTGGCGTGGGTCGTAAAAACAAATATTATTTCCACATTTTCGCAAATAATTTGTTCATATATTTTTTAATATAAATTTTCCATTAGAATCTACAAGAAACATGTTATTTTTTGTTTAGGCAGGCAAAATGGTATCCAATCGCACACCCCGTCGTTCGGGGCAACGAACAGGGTAGTGTAGAGTCCACACCCACTAAATAAACCCGCCGTGTGCCGTCTCTCCGGCTGTATGGGCGGACTACTGGAACTGTATTATATTACAAAGAATCCAATCCTGATCCCTCCTTCATCAGGGGAATATCTGTCCATTACCACAGCGTGATTAGGGTCACCGCAGCTGTAGGCTTACGTATACATTTAAGAGCACATTCATTGTCAAGTAAAAAAGCAATAGGTACATTGCTGAAACATTGATGTGGCAATTTATACACGTACATTTACACATTTTTAATTATAATTATTTTTTGTTTTTTTATTTAGTTATCGGTGAAATATTGTGGTAGGTAGGTGAAGGCTGTTATTACTGGATGTCAAGTATGTCACGCCAAATCTTTAATTTGGCGTGTCTACTGTACGTATCTAAAAATATAGTTCTGGCACCCATAGCACAAGTGATATCTTAGTTTGGGTGTCAGAGGTAAAGAAAATGTAATGCAGTTACAAATTAAAGTTTTTGATAGCGATTCATCAAATTAGTAAAAAAATGTATTTTCCTGAAAATTTGGAAATGTGTTAATGTGATGTGAATGTTATCCTTCAACTATTAGCTATTAAGTTACCTTTATGAAAGAAACAAATTTCTTATTACAAAAAAAATACTATTTAATTTTGTATTGAGAAAATAAATGTTCATTAAAATTCTATTAGTAACAAATTCTCCTATGAATGGTGTACTTTGTGTCCGTCCATTTTCATATTTATGAAGTCCCCAGTGGTAAAGGGATTATTCTCTAGTGACACAACCACTTAATTTATTGTCTTATCAAAATTGTCGATTCAATTTCTTAATAAGGTCACGATTTTTGCTGGAAATTTATTTTTATGTCATTGGGTAGTGGACACTTAACTCAGAATATTCGTATATAAATGTATCATTGTTAATATTGTAAGAGCGAAAGTGAGTTTGTTTATTACGATTGCACACCGTAACTATTCAAGTGATCATCACGAAATTTAGCTTACAAATAGATCGGAACCCGTAAAGGAATATAGGCGTATACATTTTATCTCGGAAAATTTATACATCTTGCTAGTGTATGGCAATTTTGACATATAGATGAGAGTGTGCTGTAGAGTGAGGCATTTATATTCTCAACTTTACGCGGACGAAATCGCGGGTAGATTCTTGTTCATTATTATATCCATCCATCCATCAGCCTTTCGACGTCCACTGCTGGACATAGGCCTCCCCAAGAGAACGCCACAACGAGCGGTCCTGTGCCGACTGCATCCAACGGCTCCCCGCAGCTTTGACCAGATCGTCGGTCCATCTGGTGGGGGGTGGGGGGGCGTCCTGCGCTGCACCGTCCGATTATTATTATTTTCATTATTAAAACGAAAGATTATTAACATTAGGTAGGCTTATAAATGAAAGGCCCAGATCAAGTATCTGGAGCGCCATGAACTCGTCGCGGCAATAGGGGTCAGGGAGGAGGATTCTTCCGCTGACTCAAACCACCGCTAGCGACTGGGTGCAAGCTGAGGCGCAAGTCCTCGCCCCACATGCCGCCCCAGCATGAGGCGCGGGTACCTGCGCCTGATGCCGCCCTAGCTGAGGCTGCGGGTGAATGGACCGGGGAACGTCTGCCACCCGCAAGGCCTCCCGTGAAGGCGTGTCATGCGTCGCTCAGTAGAGGATACCGGAAAGGATAAGCCGCCGGCGGGCCACTGAAGTAATCCAACACAGTACCAGTGGTTCATCAACTTAGACGGAGAGACGTCACACGGCGGGTTTCTTTAGTGGGTGCGGGCCCCACACTACCCTGTTCATTGTCCCGAATGACGGGGCGTGCGGTTAGGTAAATATTTTCACGCCTAAAAAAAGGCTTATAAATAAAAAAATAGTATACTTAGACATTTTGATCTATATTTTAGCACTTGACATGCTCAGCTACTCTTAAAGTACAAATTATAATTTGTGCATAAGGAAAAAGAGTATTTTAGTACGAGCGGGAATCGAACCTGCGTCCCTTCCTTTCCGGGGAAGTGCTCTAATCCATTGAGCTATCGTACCATTTCTAGAAATACTGAATTTGCTCATCACATTTGTCTTAACGACCGCTCGTGCTAAAATACTCTTTTTCCTTATTCACAAATTATAATTTGTACTTTAGTATACTTAGAGCTAACGTTGGCATACTGAAATTCTCCAATACAAAATTACGCATTAAAATCTAAATAAATAATTGAATGAACACAAATTCCAAAAATGTATGCAAATGGCGCAGGTGTCACCTGATATAATAAACAGGAATGTGTTATCGAAATTCGTAGTCCTAATCAGTTGTCACGATGGCTGAATTGGCGAAGCATCTGGGAAAATTTTTGCAGCATTCCAATCAATCAGTTCAGCAATCCTGCTCGTGACTATTATTTTCAATTTCACATATTCGCACTTTGCGTAGTTTTGAGTTTTATTTTTTCAAACTAAGCTTAACGCTTGTGCAATGGGTACCAGATTACGGATATAATATCTACATATACTATTTTTTTTTGTAAATATATACATAATTATTATATGTAGATAGAAAACATCTAGACGCAGTACAAATATATGTGTTCATCACAATAATTGTCCTGAGTGGGAATCGAACTCACGACCTCGTGCACGGAAGTCGGTTACACTACCGACTAAGCCACGAGACCTGTCAATTTCAAATTTTCATTTATATCACATGTCAAATGCTTAAAAAATATACACAAATATCTAAATATATTGTTGAAATTGATTTATGTGATATCAAGTATATTAGTGCAGGCTCTTATTGCGATATGCCATCCACTTCGTATTAATTGTTTGTAATAACTAACATACGCTTCATTGGGCTCTTGCTATGTTTGATTTGATGTAAATGTAACCTCAGTGGACAGAGAATTCTTAGACTCAATTGGAGCGATTCGAAATTTACACTCGAGGCCGTGGTTATGTGTCAGATATACCGACCTAAAGAATGATCAACAGAGGTTATTGCCGTAATTAAATTAATTAAAAGACGGCAAATAGTAGCCTATGCTTTTTGGAGCTGGTTATATCTTAGTTTCAAATATTGACGAATTTTAAACCTAATCAAAAAAGTTTCACACACAAAATACAAAAAAAAAGAGTATATCAAAAATGCGTGTGTCCCTAACGCGCGGTTGAAGTGAAACTTCTTTAAATTTCATGATAGATATTACTAAAAAGATCAATCATAAAATAAATAGAATTTCACACTAAACTCTTGTACTACCAGTACGATCATATTACCAATAATTTTAGTAGTTTTTTTATCTACACACTACAAGCTATCTTTTTGCACTAATAAATCATAGCGGTCGCCAAAGAAAAACAATCGAAAACCTAAGCGAGTTGCGCGCCGTCTGTCGGTGCTTTGAACTACGAACTAACAATAAAGTGGCGATTTTATTGTTGCGGATGCGCTTGCCTCAGGCACTTGTGTTAGTTATTATAAGTTAATTATTGACGAATTTAGGGGCTATATAATAGGCCCATTATCAATTATCCGGATGTCTTGAATATTTTATAATTATTATAGATAACTATCTCTAGAATAATGAGAGAACCTCGTCACTACTACTATCTAGTAGACCACGGCGTCTTTTTTCTGCAAGAATTACTACGGTTTTTTTGCCTTGGGGTTATGTGAACAGGCCGTCACACTCAGTGGTTATTAAGTCATCACAGTTTGCCTGTCTTAATATGAACAGTTGTGGAGGACAAGTTGTGCTTGGTCCGCCACTACATGCAATAAAAAAATAAGAAAAAAAAGGTGTCTATACAATTAGAGGTATGAAATAAAAATAATAAGCGGAGATATAAATAACAATAATTTATTTAAAATCCGATACGTATTAAAACATAAAAAATGTATTTATATGAAGTTATTTCTTAGGGTTGGTTTATAAGAATGGGTAGGATAAGGCTCCTAATCAAATTATTATTGAACAAAGGGAATATCTACATTTCAAAATTATATAAAACTAGTTATCTATGAACCATACAAGATGTAAGTTTTAGTAAAGATTAAGGACTGAGTTTGTTTACCTACTCCGTGAAACATTAATCGATACGAAATTGTGGCTATGTTAATTAGGTATGTGGATTACATCTAATACGTATCTACTCACATAAATACGAGTATTATACATACACTTAGCATAGTTTGTAATTAAGAGTAAAGAAATGCATACCGAAATAAGCTTTTTTGACCAAAACCTAAAATAAAAATCAAACTAAATTGTGATCTTCCTTAATAAAATCAGATACTTTTTCTCCTATCATCATAACTGTAGCATATGGACTCCCTGCGGTAATTGTTGGCATCACACTAGCGTCAGCTATACGTAAACCTTTAACTCCCTTTACTCTTAATCTGCCATCTACAACTTTACCCATAGGACACGTACTAGTAAGATGACTTAAGCCAGAAGAAACGCACATGATATAACAACGCCAATAATCTCTACTGCCAAAGCCATACTCATTACATTTAGGATACACATCTGCCATTTTGGCATTGACGCTAGTATAATAAGTGGTATTTATTATACCTACGTAATCTTGTACGTAATCAATGAATTTTTCTACATCTTCTTTATTGCTAAAGAATCCATTATGTACAACAGGATGATCAAGAGGATTTGTACTTTTTAACATTACTTTACCTCGTGATTGTGGCCTAATATTTATAATTTCGTTAATGGCCTGTAGTCTGTTGTCATCGCTTTTAAACATAGCGTCACAAATTTCATCCTTGAATCTAAGAGCAAATGTACAGTAAAGTAACATTATTTTTGATTCAGCCAAATATGTTATTACTTGATAATCAGGGTATGTTTTACTTTTATCTAAGGACACAAAACCAGTAAATGAAGCCCCAGGTAATTCATATGGAGAAGGGTCTTGATAATCTTTGAGCTCTTGTAAGGCATATACTATTACAACACATACATGCTCTTGCAAGTTTTCTCCTACAGGTAAGTCTGATATAGCCTGAATACCTTTACTTTTTAGATGATCAGCTGGACCTATACCTGATAGCATAAGCAATTTCGGGCTATTTAGTGTGCCAGATGATACTATAACTTCTCTTGTTGCGTGTATAGTCATAGTTTTACCGTTTTCAGTTTTAACTTCCACTCCATTGGCTGTCTTATCTTCCCCAAAATTAATTTTCGTAACCAATGTGTTCCTCATTACATGAAGATTTTTGCGATTTTTGGCTGTTGATAAATAGGCATAAGCTGGATCATTTCGAGATTTACCAGAAATCGTAACAGTTTGTGCAGCATATCCGAGAGGATGGCGTTCATTAAAATCTAAAACTATCTCATGGCCTAGTTCTCGATATGCATCCAAAAATGGTTCTATTAATTTACGATTATCTCTATTGATTCCAATGTAACCATCTGTACCATAGAACTCTTTATCAGGTGAGGCCAGTATTACTTGATCCTCTAAACGGACACTTTTTTTGTAATATGACAGTACATTATTCCATTTCCACGATTCATCTCCTACTATTTCAGCCCAAGAATCAAAATCAGTCGGTTGACCTTTGTGGTATATCATATAATTAAGAGCACTTGTCCCACCTAGCATTTTGCCGAGTGTCAGTTCATAGTAAGGTTGAAGATGGCAAACATCTTCGTAACCATCATATTCCGCTGTATAGTTCCAATCATAACGGGATCTTTTCATTAAAAGTGGTAAACCGGGAAGCTATAATAAAAAGTACACATTGAATTTGCATGAAAAGTAATAATTTATGAGATGGCGTATGAAAGATTAGCAAAATTGTAATGAGGTGCCCATTGCAATCATCACCATTGAGTGTATACGTATGACATACCGGTCCTTTTCCTACTCTTCCTTTGAGCGTCGTGATAGACCTTCATGCGATAATTACTTACTCAACCCATCATGTAAACTATGACTTCTCTGCAATTGTTAGCAATAAATTTGAACTCACATCAGACTCAAAAGGAGGGTTGCCACCAGCCTCGATGAGTAGAACCTGAATATTCTCAATCTCTGTAAGTCTGTTTGCTATTATACTTCCTGCAGTTCCAGCACCAACCACTATGAAGTCATAACTAGCGCCGTCTGAAAATAAGTTGTTATTTTATGTTATTAACCGGCTTCCTGATATTTACGCGAATGTTACACATTATGAAATAAAACTACGTTTACGGAATCTATGGCGTTTAATTTCGAGAAGATGCAGTCATTGCTTGTGACAACATATTAATGTATTCAAACAATCAAGATGCTAAGAAAGAATGTGTTGCAATTAACGCCCCGAAGGAATTTCACTATTTCTCTATTAGCAAAGCATCGGGCGTGCTAAGTAATACCAAAGACACGGGTTCAAAAACGTCTTGTAGCCATCATTTCTTATTTCACATTACTGTTTCTAACATATTTGTTGTTAACTACATAATCAGTATACTCGTGTTACCATTAACGATGGCTTCTGGCGGCCAGAGATAGTTAGTAAGTTGCAAAACCGACAGCACTCTAAGAGCTGACTGAAGCATCTCTACATACTTGAAACCTGTTGATGCGACCAACATTCTGAAAACAAAAATTGCATCATGAAAATCAGCATCTCAAGAAAATAATTTAAAACGAAATCTCTGCACAAATGGTGGAGTGGTTCAGATACCGGCCTCCTACCCGAGTGTCATGGATTCGATTCCCATGCAACAACTCTTTCTGTGATCCACAAAGTCGTTTGATTGATTATTCTGACAAAATAAACCCAGACGTACTATGTGAAGTGAACTGTATATGGGCCTAGAGAAGTTGAATTCTATGATCGCTAACTCTATAGAAAACCATTGAAATTGGGAATTTAAAATCACTAAAATCACTAAATATAAATAATATAATCGTTAGATATATCAATTCGCATACACTTTAATCGTTTCTATATTCTTCGGTCTGCCAGCAGCTTGCTCTTTGAGGTACCCTCTAAAGTAAAATAATCCTAGTGTTAAAATAATATAGGTATCTACAATTATTACTTACCTCAAATAAAACACGTTGTTTCTTCTTAAACGTTTTTATGTACTTACATAAATAAAATTTATGAAGATCGTGTAATCTTCTAAGACTTTTATTACATTAATGATAGATTACACTAGTAATGCTTCTTATATATACTCTGATATACCTAAACTAATGCAAAAAAGAAGTATTTCATTTAATAATATTAATGTGAAAATGTTTAAAAATAAAACAACACTAATAATTAATTGGTTTATATAAGGTATTTTGGGGTAAACTGACATAATTATTAAAGTAGTAAAAGGGTCGCTCCGGTCGCGATTCTGCTACCATAAACGACTTCTGGCCCTGGTAATGCACAACGTCAGGACCCTGAGGACTGACGAGAGGATCATCGCGCTGGAAGAGGAACTGAGCAAGATCCGAGGGGACGTTATAGGATTAACAGAAGTGCAAAGACAGTGTGAGGGCACGATAATCCTTCAGTCCGGAAACTTGCTCTTCCACCGGGAGGGCGACCACCAGTCCCAGGGTGGTCTAGGGTTTATCGTTCGCAAGTCTATCTTAGGTAACGAGGAGAAGATTGAAAGTGTGTCGAGTAGGATAGCGTACCTTATACTCAGAATAACCAAAAGGTATTCGCTGAAAGTCATACAGGTTTACGCACTGACCTCGACACATTCCGACGATAAAGTGGAGGCCCTTTACGAGGACATCTCGAAATCCATTCACGCGTTTAAAAGTCACTTCACGGTGTTTATGGGAAATTTCAACGCAAAACTAGGCATAAGGAGAGACGATGAGCTGAAGGTGGGCAATATGGATTTGGGCAGAGGAACCACAGAGGCCAGACGCTGTCTGATTTTCTGGAGAAGGAACGCCTCTTCATGATGAATTCCTTCTTCAGGAAACAGCACCAGCGAAAATGGACCTGGATTAGCCCTGATGGATCAGTGAAAAATGAGATCGACTTCATCTTAACGGACAAACGACACATATTCAATGATGTCTCAGTGGTCAGCAGGATTAAAACTGGGAGGGATAACCGCTTAGTTAGAGGCATATTGAATCTAAATATGAAAGTCGAGAGGTCACGCTCGATGAAGTCTACGCGACTAACGCCTGCTCAACACCAGAACCCCGAAAACTTTCAGCTCGAACTACAAAATCGCTTTCAATGCCTAGACGAGTACGATTCAGCGAGCAATATGAACAACAGTTTCGTGGAAACTGTCCAAGCGGTCAGGTCGGACCAAACTCTTAAGCTCATGGTGAGACGAACAGAAATGACGGTGCAGTCTTCGGCTGATTGGTCCAATCAGAGACGACTAAACAGGCAGATCTCTAAGTCTATGCGACGAGACATTCGCCAATTTAATACCTTGCGTATTAAAGAGGAGATAGAGCGGAACCAAGGTTCCAAAGTGTTCGCAAGAGATCGGTCTGTTGGGAAAAGCCAGCTGATCAAGCTGAAGACCAATGATGGCACTGTTGTTTCTTCCAAGGATGAGGTATTAAGAGAGGTCCACAAGTTCAATGGACAGTTATACAGATCCCTGAACCCTGTTGTCAGCTTGGTCCATGAGCCCAGATCCAAGCTAACTCGGCACTATACCGAAAATATCCCGGACGTCAGCCTGTACGAGATCATAATGGCTCTCAAACAACTAAAGAACGGAAAGGCACCGGGAGACGATGGAATTACTATAGCGCTTCTGAGGGCAGGTGCAAAGCCGGTTCTCAAAGCCCTCCAGAAGCTGTTCAATTCCGTCGTTCTCAGGGGCGACGTTCCAGAGTTGTGTACCAGGAGCGTGGTGGTGTTGTTCTTCAAGAAAGGTGACAGAACCCTCTTGAAGAATTACAGACCCATCGCGCTCTTGAGCCATGTCTATAAGTTGTTCTCAAGGGTCATTACAAATCGACGCGCAGGCTCGACGACTTCCGGCCTCCCGAACAAGCCGGTTTCCGAAAAGTTTATAGTACCGTAGATCACATACATACGCTGCGCCAGATTATACAGAAGACCGAGGAGTATAATCGGCCTCTGTGTCTAGCGTTTGTGGACTACGAGAAAGCCTTCAATTCGATCGAAACTTGGGCGGTGCTGCAGTCCCTTCAGTGGTGCCAAATTGACTATCGGTACATCGAAGTGCTGCAGTGCTTGTATAGAAACGCCACTGTCTGTCCGAGTTCAGGACAAGAGCACAAAACCGATCCAACTGCAGAAAGGTGTTAGACAGGGAGACGTCATGTCCCCGAAACTCTTCAGATGCAGTGGGCATTGGAAGATGTTTTCAAGCTCTTGGACTGGACCGGATTCGGAATCAACATAAACGGCGAACACATCACTCACCTTCGATTTGCAGATGATATCGTGGTCATGGTAGAATTGCTGGAGTACCTTGGTACCATGCTCAACGATCTCAGCCATATCTCCCGACTAGTGGGCCTAAAAATGAACATGGACAAGACGAAAGTCATGTCTAATGTCCATGTCATTTCAGCACCGGCACACCCGACCAGGAGTCGGGAGTGCGCTTCTCGAAGTTGTTGACCACTATGTATACCTGGGACAAACTGTCCAGTTAGGTAGACACAACTTCGAGAAAGAGGTCAATCGACGAATCCAGCTCGGCTGGGCAGCGTTCGGGAAGCTGAGGGAGATCTTCTTGTCCAATATTCCACAGTGTTGAATCAGTGACGAAGGTCTACGACCAGTGTGTGTTACCAGTGATGACTAACGGCACAGAGGTGGTCTCTGAATGTTGGCCTTATATTAATTTTTACGTTAGTTTCCCCATACACATCATTAATCCTTCGAGCTGTTTTTGTGGCGCTGGTGCAACAGTGGAACTCGTATTTATAAATAACGCGATATTTTAAGTTTCCATATTGTGAACAGAACGACGGCAAAGAAAAATCAAATGGCGCCAAAACAAATGAACTGCTAAATTGCAAATACAAATACACCCTAAACCTAAAGCCTAAATTTGAAATAAATTTCAATTTGGAATTCCTAATCAAACGCCAGATATTTGAGATCAAAGTGGCCATATTTATGTAGATATATTTATACTTTTTTTGGCATTTGACATGCTTAGCCACATAAATGTGAAATCGAAAATGACGCGATCTAATAGTTGTAACTACCGGAGCAAAATAATTTTTATTGTTTTGCTACCTGTGATCATTAGTTAATTAATATTTTAATTAGGTAACAATGCTACTATGATTGTAACTATGCCCATAAATAAGGTAAATAAATCTTTCAAGTCTGCATGTTTCTTTAGTTGTTATCCTTGAGTGAATTTTAATGTGAATGTGTAATACATTTTTACATTATAAAGTACAAAAATACTTCGGAAAGCGAAAGGTATTAAGTATAGAGGTACGAGGAACTTAGAACTGGGGAATAAACTCGATACCACTATCTTTAGTACTTAGTTTTACTGCTAGGCTATCACTGTACTGTGATTATCTAATCTATCTATCTATCTAATATCTTTAAACGAGCAATTCTTGTATATATATATATATATATATATATAATCTGAATCTTGGAAACGGCTCCAACGATTTTCATGAAATTTAGTATGGTATGCAGGGTGTTTCGGGGGCGATAAATCGATCTAGCTAGGTTTAATTTTTAGAAAACGTTTACTTTACTTTTTTTTGTAAATACATACATAATATAATAGATAGAAAACACCCAGACGCAGTACAAATATTCATCACAAATATTTGTCCTGAGTGGGAATCGAACCACGACCTCGTGCACGGAAGTCGGTTAAACTACCGACTACGCCACGAGGCCCGTCAAAATATGATCCTACAATAAAAAGAGTTTCTTAATACTGTAAAACGAGTACAAAGTAATAGAAGCATCCTATTACTCCGTACAAGTTGAATTAATTTCGTACATAATAATGATTAAAATTCGGAATAATTTAAGTTGGACCCGAGTCATCTTTATTTACGGCAATAGGAGCTGAAAAGGCTTCGCAAAACTTTCTGATCCCATTCTATTTTTTGAAAGATATTGATACTTTGAATTAAAAGATTAAAACCTATAAGCTCATTAGCGAGAAGAGCTTAGAAAGGATATATTAAGTTTGGTTAGAAACAAAAACCATTTTTGATCTATATTTTTTAGCATTTGATATGCTCCGCTACTTTTTAAGTACAAATTATTTGTGAATAAGGAAAAAGAGAGACAAATGTGATGAGGAGATTGGGATGACCGTATAGGTCAGTACGATAGCCCAGTGGCTTAGAGCACTTCCTCGGATTGGAAAAGACGCGGGTTCGTTTCCCGCTCGTACTAAAAATCTCTTTTTCCTTATTCACAAATAATTTGTACTTAAAAATCAAAAATCCCTACAAATCGTGCTTCCTCAATTTTTTTTTAAATAGACAACACTTTTTTTATTTGAGGAAAAATTTATCTAACCGCACACCCTGTCCTTCGGGGCAACGAACAGGGCAGTATGGGGCCCTCACCTATTAATAAACCCGTCGTGTGCCGTCTCTCCACCTTTATTGGCGTGCCACTGGATAAAATAGACAACACTCTGTACTAAGGAATAATCCTTATAAAAATATCGTCATAGATTATCGTAATCCTTGTGTGAAAGTCCCCCACTTTACAAACATACAATTTCATGGACACAAAGTACACCGAGACTCGGAACAACCATTTGTGGATTACACAAAGAGTTGCCCTGTGTGGAAATCGAATCCACAACACTCAAGTATATAAACCACTCCGCCATCTGTGCAGTCGAATTTATTTACGAGTAAGTTATATATATGGGCAAACGCTAGCTAGGGTAATGATTTTATGAATCAACTAGCCTTTGCCAGCGGCTCTCTTATTTATCTCAGGTTCCGGATATAGTTTCGGGATAAAATGTATACCAGTTTTTAAGTATAATCAAGAGCTATCAAATCAAAAAAGATACATCAAAATCTGTTCAGTAGTTTTTGTGTGATGCGCGAACGAACAAACAGACAAACAGATAGACAGACAGACAAAAAATCGAAAAAAAATTGTTTTGTGTTCAGACACGCCTTTACAGTAATCTTTTCTTAAATATCATAAATGTACAGACACAGCTCTGTTACGGTTTTATAATAGTAGGTATAGATAATCGGCATCAGATAGACATTTCTTCCACGTGTTGAGTGATTAACATAGTGTTCTCTTCGTTACCTTAGATGTCATAAGACTAGGTATAGTAAGTGATTGATAAGCTCCAAGACTACTATATTATAGTTAAATTACCCTTAGCCCCCATTTGTAACTTTACCGCTGTCAGGTCGAAGGGCCCCCGTAATGTCACTCATTAGGCCTAGTACTACCCCAGGTATATAGTATTATAATTGTATCGATGAGACACTGATATGAGTTAAGTAAGTTGACTAATTCACCTTCCATGTCGCCTGTTGGCCGTGTGGGGCTGGCTTTAGAATTGTCCCGCCCCTCTCCACCCATGGGAGTCGTAAGAGCCGACTGAGGGAATATCGGGGGCAGTGGGCAGCACTCCCTCGAGTATTAACAACATCCACTGCAATCGCCAACCCACCTATCAAGCGTGGCGATTGATTTAAGCGTTACGATTTATTGATTTAATTTAAAAATAAAATGGCAATTATGACCAACTGTCTCTAAAAGTTGTTACTCGAACTGGCCGCTCGGTAGGGTGTAGACGTGTGTTAATCTAGTTGATTTATAATGTATGGCGGAGACAGTCATTATAGTACATAAGTATAATTATATCTGGTTATCAGGTAAGTTGTAGGAATGATGGAAATATTCTAACGTTATTGTAGGAGTAGTTTTATTTCTTTCACACGAGGGAGGTATCACGGTTTTTGATAAGTTCATCACTTACTTTTTTTTTCCTTATAGAAGAATAACATATTACCACATTATAAAAATCAACTCATTCCAGATTTAAATACATGATCATCCTCGGTAATATTTGTTAATTAATTTTATGTAGGCAATCTGATTTACTAAATTAAAATAATTACTACCGCGTGATATGAGACCGCAATCACGCAACCATGATGTTATATGCATCGACAATATTCAATTTCTGTTGGAATGATAAATTTATCGCTACACGCACCTCTTCCCGCCGTCATAATTGATTAACAGCAGGGCTTATCAGACCGTCCGTTGAGGCATCAAAATTGAGGATGCCCAATATGAGAATTACTGTGCTTAATAGCCAAAATGGTGCCCATTACTTTAGAAGATATATCTTAGCATTTTTTGTGAGATTTGCTTTGGCGTAAATGGCGAATGAATCCCTATTCGCGGAAACTGTAACGAGACTGCTCGTGCACAAATTCCTATTATATTTAACAGGAAAAGGTTGCAATATTGAAATCGCAAATTATGTTATTTATAAAATATATTGTTTTGTCTTGTTAAAGAAAATTTAATACATTTTTCCAAGTTACACATACATACGTGTTGTGACTTAACGTTGAGACGATGAATAATTAACTCTTCTTTAAATTATTCCCACTTCATTAAATTTATAAATTTTCGCTTGTAGCAGTTACTTTAGAAGGTATTAATAACCCAATGTTTTGTTTAATTTACTGCATACGAGAAGTATAAGTTGCTTTAGCTCTCAATAGTTTAAACGTACAAGAGCCATATCTAACGGACCGTAAAATTATGACGTTTTATCATACAATATATTAAAGGAAAAAATTGTTATATAAAAAATATATAAAGAAAATATCTAAAAAATATATTTATAGGAAAAAATGGCAACGCATAGATACACAGGATAATCGTCAAACGAAAAATAAAGTGACATCGAAAATAGTGAAGCTCTTTGTGAAAATTTTTGTCGCTACCGACTCAAGTTCACTAGAGCGTAAAACAAAATGTATGTCGATACGTTCAGTCACATATTAGATCGTCACTCGAGCGTGAAAATCACATTCTCCAAGGATTTATACTTAGACATAAGTAATTGCTGTCATCACATATTGTGAGAAAGAGTATTTGAGTTGGTGGAGAACTTTTATAAAAAATGTGCTGAGTAAAATTTTACTTTTTTCTATATAAATAGCCGTTAATGGGCGCACATCTTACGTTACTTAGACTTTTTTCTTGTTTCTATACTCTCTATTTACTATAAGTTTTTCAAGTTGTCTAAAGTTACTTTTTTAGGTTATATCTCAGATTATATATTAACGGGAGAAAATGTATACCAGTTTTTAAGCAGTTCACAGAGACCCACATAGCCGAATACAATCATTTTTTCTCAAATAAATATATTCAAAGTACAGCCATCTGTTACAATTTTAATAGTACAGAAAAAAAAACAAATAACTTTAATGATAAAAACAATATCTACAAGTAATCTTTTAATTTTTTCCGTGTGTTGACGGACTAAGAATACAAGTGTCACCACCCCATTCTTTCCAACGGATATCGTATGAGGCGACTAAGTAATCAATTATCATCCATTGCATGACTGGTGGTAGGGCTGGGTACTAAGTGGGAGTACCACTTGGTATCGGGCCCGAGCAGGTTGGTACCACCATCTCCCATGTGACCGGCCATGAAGCACATCGTTGCGTTTTGGCTGTAGCAGGAGATAGCCGTTTTTACTTTCGGTATAGTTGAGTCCATGAGCGACGGTTACCATTTACCATCAGGTGAGCCGTGGCTAGTCTGCCAATACATGCAATTAAAAAAAAAAATTCTTGTAAAGATCTTTATTTAAGTAAAATACAACCCTCTATACCAGGATCAGTCAGATACTAAACTTATATTGAATAAATAATTATAATAGAAGCATTAATTATAAGCTGAACCACTCAGTTTTGGAGAGTACACATTCACAAATAATTTATAATTTATGGACTATAAATACAAATATTACCACTTCATCATACTTTCTTGCGAGTGCCGTACGAGGTAGCTAGGCGAAGGATGCAATTATCATCGATTGCATTACTAGTGGGTTTGATTACCGAGTGAGAATACTCACTTGTTATCTTACTCAACCGACCGTGAAACACCACTCGTGAATTTTTAAAGTAGACATCCTTGAAATAAAATGGCGCTGCGTGACAATATTCTTAGTTTAGTTGAGTCCATAAGCTAGCACTTACCATCCAGTAGGCCGTGCCACAAGCGAGGCCACAAACAATTAAAAACAGCATACTTAATTACAACATTAGACGGGTCTCGTGGCGTAGTCGGTAGTGTAGTGTACCTACTTCCGTGCTCGAGGTCGTGGGTTCGATTCTCAGGACAAATATTTATGTGATGTACACATATATTTGTACTGCGTTTGGGTGTTTTCTATGTATTATATGTATGTATTTACAAAAAAAAGTAATATAATGTATTATATCCGTAATCTGGTATCCATAGCACAAGCGTTAAGCTTAGTTTGGGACCTGAGGAGGTGTGTGAAATGTGCGTGAATATTTATTTATTATTATATTCTGACGGCAATAGGCTCGCCCCCTATTGCGTGGGACTTAAACATAGCTGGCGAATTGTAGGTGTGTAATACACCTCGACCTACCCCTTTGGGGATACAGGCGTGGTGCCTGTTTTTAAAATACATAATGAGAAGATAATATATAGGTACTGTGAAAGACAAAATATATAACTACTGGTTATATTATTTTTATGCTTTTATTTAAAGCACAAACGAAGTTTTAGCAATAATTTTTTGTGAAACCGTGGTTTATAAATTGAAATAAAGTGAAATCGTGTGGAGAACGCTTGGTGAGCGTACAAGATTCTGCACTCCACCCGAAGTGTCGTCGCAAACATTAGAATCTAGGTAGTTTACTGTATTAACTATTCAGTGTGAATTAATTCTTATTTATTAGCAATTGTGAACGCAGTTAGTGAGTAATTACGTCCTCCGTGGTAATTACCAAAAGTTTCTATGTTCTACGAAGTATCACATAAAGTACAATTTGTAACTGACCTGCAAACCATAGTCGACGTAATGGCAGAAGATTGTAAGAAAAGGGGCCTACGTGTGAATGTGAGCAAAACCAAAATAATTGTTTTTGAAAGAGAAGAAGCCAGAACAGATGTTAGAGTAGCAATAGGAAATGGTGTGCTAGACCAAGTGGATGAATTTGTATATCTTGGATGTGGATTCAGTCGGGATGGAAGGTACACCACTGATGTAGAGAGAAGAGAATGAAATAGAGTGAACGGAGCATTGGCACAACTTCTCGGCAGTCATCACCTCAGCCAGAGGGCACGTGTCGCAATACACAACGAAGTGCTTGTCCCAACGTTATTATATGGAAGCGAGAGTTGGGTATGCAAAAAGGAGTATGAGAGTAAAATCAATGCGGTCGAAATGCAATCTCTGCGGAAAATCTGTAGAGTGAGGCTGACTGTGCGCATTCGTAACAACGACGTAAGAGAGCGAGTAGGTATGAAAGAAAGTATTGGTGTAAAGATGCGAAAGGGAATGCTCCGATGGTTCGGACATGTGGAAAGAATGCCAGACGAGCGACTGGTTAAGAAGATATACAATGCGGAAGTGGAAGGATGTAGGTACAGGGGGAGGCCGAGACTCACCTACCTAGACCAAATCGGTCATGTATTGAAGGAAGGTGGAGTCAGGAGGTCAGGTGAGCGTGTATGAAGACAATTATGAATGTTGAGGAAGCAAGAGATGTATGCAAGAATAGAGCCTCTTGGCACTCTGTTCTCTCTGCCTTCCCCGCGAAGTAAATGGCGTGATGATAAGTTAGTTAGTTACAATTTATACAACGTAGAAGTCAAGTAGTATGTAATGTGGGAAAATTAGCCTATATTATTCTACATTATTCATTATTCTATATTATTCTTTATTATTATTTTAACAATGCTCTATGTATGAAAAATTACTTGCATACAATACATATACTTCTTTCACAAGTAGTACCTGTAATTAAGCCACTGCCCATCTGGTGGTAAGTGGTTACCGCAGCTTATAGACAATAGCTACACCAGAGGCATCACTCACGCGTCTTCGTCGTCGTTTCGTCTTCGTCGTTCTTCAAGGATAGAGTTAGTGAAGAGCAAGGATAAGGAGAGGATACAGGATAACACACAACTGTAGGAAGATTTGTCCGTGTGGTGACGGACTAATAATACAAGTTTCACCACCCCATTCTTTTCCATGGGCGTTGTAGGGGGCGACTAAGGGAAGTAAGCAATTATCATCCATTGCATAGCTGGTGGTAGGGCTGGGTACCAAGTGGAAGTACTCACTTGGTATCGGGCCCAAGCGGGTTGGTACCACCATCTCCCGTGTGATCGGCCATGAAGCAAATCGTTGCGTTTTGGCTGTAGCAGGAGATAGCCGTTTATTTTTTGATGTAAAACATCTAATGCGGAGTGAGGGTAAAATCGGCTGTTAGCGTGGTGACGCTTTTATTTTACTTATCCCGTTCAAATCTTGCAAATTAAATTTGACACACTTCCCGGTTTCCGATTGGGTTGAAATTTTACACGCATATGTATATCACGTGAAAATGCATTATTATGATGACATGGAACTCTATAACGAAACGGCTCAACACCAATAACACGTTTCGGCTCGTATGATTCGTCTTGACGAGTACTTTGTCTCTAGATGGTATCCAGAGTCTGATGATGGAGCTGGAAGGTAGGCAAAGTAACTCTGTAATGAAATGACCCGAACCTATTAATAATACCTCCACTTTTCGGAGAAGCTATCTATCATTGTTAGCTTTTGTCCGCACGATTTATTTTTAGTAATGGGTGATTTTAATTTAAGTAACATTGACTGGAATATTGAGACTAGCTGCTTACAGCCTAGCGAGATCGTGGGCGAATCACAGGTATTATTCTTCGATACTTTGGCATAGTGTAACCTCAACCAATTTAATTTTAATACAAATATATATCATAGAATATTAGATTACGTTTTGTGTAACATTGAAATACGCGTATTGGCATGCAGCGACCCTTTGGTACCGGAGGACCTTTACCATAAGTCATTAGGATTTAATATAAACAAGACGATTCACTCGGTGTTAACCGCAGACTTACATATTTTTACGACAAAGCAGATTACATCGCTATTTCTTCTTCATTAAATAAAATAGACTGGGATCGTGACTTAAATAATAAGTCTCTGGACCATGCCGTTGACTTGTTTTATGACCACTTATATAATATCAGAGACAATCATACTCCTCATAAAATAATCATTTCTTCTTCGTTCCCACCTTGGTACAGCTGCTCACTAAAAAAAATGTTAAAAGAAAAATATAAATACAAAATGAAATATCAAATTTATGGTAATGCGGATGACCTTGACAAGACTTCTTCGATCTAGGGCCAAACGATTAGAATAGGAATGCTACATCAATTATATACGACGTTCGGAAGACGCAATTATTAAGGACCCCAAAATGTTTTGGTCGTTTGTCAAATCAAACAATAAGAGTTCGAACTCACTCCCATCTACGTTACACTATGTTGGGCAGTCGGCAAATACTGGCGAAGGAGTTTGTAATCTTTTTGCTTCGTATTTTCAATCCACTTTTCTATCTCCATCGTCACATAGCAATACCCTAAATTATGCACCTTTAAATTCCCTTGCGGTACAGATCATCTCCGCTAGTATTTGCAAAGTACAAATTAGTGAAGAGTGAGTTTTAAAACTACTTGAGTCGTTAGATTTAAATAAAGGTGCAGGACCAGACCTAATTGTACCTATCTTTGCTGTTAGATGTGCTAAATCTCTGTCAGTGCCACTAACTATTATATACAAGCAATCCGTCACAGAGAGAATTGTACCTAGAATTTTGAAATCTACATATCACACACCCCGTCGTTCTGGGCAACGAATAGGGTAGTGTGGGGCCCTCACCCACTAAAGAAACCCGCCGTGTGCCGTCTCTCCGCCTTTATTGGCGGGCCAGTGGAACTATGTTAAATTCCTTCGGTGATAGGAACTACCAACCTATATCCAAATTATGCCGTTTCGCCAAAATACTTAAACGCCTTGTGTATTCTCAATTTTATCAATCGCTAACGACATATTTTATTCCTGAACAGCATGGATTCTTAAAAATGCGTTGACTTCGTCTAACCTATTATCTTTTATAGATTTTGTTACAGCCAGTAGGGATTCCGGTGGACAAGTCGACGCTATACTTACTGATTATAGTAAAGCATTTGACCATATTGATCATCAAATATTACTGCAAAAGCTCCTTTTCGCTGGAATCCATGGTAATCTATACAGATGGTTTACCTCCCACATCGAGAATCGATCCCAAGCAGTGGCAAGGAATGGTTTCACCTCACTCTGGAATAAAGTCCCTTCTGGAGTGCCCCAGGGATCGTTACTGGGACCACTAATTTTTAATATTTTTATAAATGATGTAGCATATTGTTTTCAACACTCTAATTTCCTTCTATACGCCGATGATATGAAAATATTTAAAAAAATTGATGTGCTTGATGATTCCAGGCTTCTCCAAGAAGACTTGGAACGCTTTGAACAATACTGCTTTGCCAATTAACTAGACCTAAATATTGAGAAATGTTACTCCATTACTTTCATTCGTAAACTTAATCTCGTAATAACGCCATGTAAATTAAAAGATCAGGTACTGCAACAGGTAGATGAAATTCGTGATCTTGGTGTCTTGCATGATTCTAAGCTAAACTATGAAAGCCACATAGATCAGGCTTTGTTCTTCGTTCAAGTTCACAATTTAACAATGTTAAAGTAATTAAGATCCTCTATTGTTCCTTGGTATTCTCGAGTATTGCTCACAAGTATGGAATCCACGTTATAATGTGTATATTGACAGGATTGAGTCTATACAGCGAAGATTCATGAAATTTCTACAGTATAAATCAGGAACCATTCATTACAACTATGATGCAACATGTCGTAGACACCATATTTTACCTTTGCAGGAAAGAAGAAAAATTGCCGACGTTGTTTTCCTAGTTAAAATTGCTCAAATCATTTGGGACTCTCCGCACTTACTTTCTAAAATTAATTTGAGGATACCTCATAGAACCTTAAGACAGCCTATATGTTTGGACATCCCCCAGTGTGCATCTAATTACAGACAGAATTCTTTCTTTATTCGTGTTGCAAAAATAATAAATAATATGGTGGTCTTGCCGCAGTACATCTACAACGCAATACTTTAAAAATACCACGGCGAATACATGGTTTAATGGTTCTCAAACTTATTGTTAGTTAGTTTTCTTTTTCTTTTTTTTCATTTGTATTGGCGTGATTTGCCCTAGTTTTTGTTCTTCGAACCTAAACAATAATATTAATTAGGTAGGCCTTTTCTAATTATGTATTTTCTAACAAATTAGCTATTTTATAGAATCTTATATGTGAAAACATATAATTGGTGTTTAGAGTTTAATTAGTTTTAATATCTGTAATAAATCACTGTTTGTTTTCCGAAAATAAAATAAATAAATAAAATAAATATCTGTGAAATGAAGTGGTGAACAGCGGCTTGACAATACTCTCAGTATAGTTGTGTCCATGAGCAACGGTTACCATTTACCATCAGGTGGGCTGTGGTTCATCTGCTACCATATGCAATAAAAAATAGATATTAGCTTAAATATATTTTCATACTCTCTCTACATACCGGTTAACCTTTTGCATCACTCGTCTACTCTATGTTACAATACCTCAAATAAAATAATAATAAAAATAAAATAATAATAAACAGTAAAAACAGTCACCGGTATTGCTTCGGCAATGTTGCTGCAAGATCATTTTGATCACCTCCTTGGAAAAAACAGATTAAATAATGAGAAGCTTCTTCAGAATCTTCTAATTTTAAAAAAGTGATTGTTTTTTGTATTAAAATACTACTAATGCTATGCTATTAAAGAATATTTAAAGGCAAAATACTGAGACTTAAGTTATAAAAAAGTTCTTTGTTTCTTTATAATTATAGAGTAAAATAATTTAACATAGTACAAAGTATTACGAAAATAATATGCACGTTACAAAGTAGCTGCTGTCATTGTACCATCAGGAGAGGAGTTATTTATTGTTAACATTGTTCATTTAATTATGAAATTTTACATTTTTTTTCCTTCTGTACACAAAAGCTGTATAAACTTATAATGAGATTACCAAGATAGATAATAACAATTTAAAATATAAGAAAACTAAATAAATGGATACTTATAAAACCAGCGTATGGATCAAAAATAAAGCCAGGCCTAACAATGAAACCACTGATGCAATGTAACATAGTTCTAGTGGCCCGACAATTAAGGCGGAGAGACGCCACACAGCTGGTTTATTTAGTGGGTGAGAGCCCCACCCTACCCTGTTCGTTGCCCCGAACGACGGAGCGTGCGGTTAGGTACATTTTTTCCCACCTAAACCAAAAAATGCCTAACTATCAAATACTACTCTTAATATCAGATATCGAAATGGATAACTGAGTAAATTACTCGATTTTGGGTACTCATTCCATCTCAAATCAGTTCACGCTTGCATTGATAAATTAAATGATTTATGCGGACATCCCTTTACCATCCTCAGTGATAAGGCCAATAATAATTTATTACGGCTCGTGCAGAATATATATGTTCTCTGAATATCCTTCGACGATTCTTCCTGATTGCTTAGAATGAAATAATGATTATACCATATAATAAATTGAAGTAAATAGCCACCTAAATATTTGTTAAAAGAATCTTTAGACTGATGGTTTTGTTATATATTTGGCGCGCTAGATACCGCTCGATATCGCAAAATTACTGTTTTTTATAATATAGACACTTTTGTGTATATTCCAACAGAAATACGAACCCCTTAGTCCGTATGGTGGCAGACTAGAATACCTACAAGTGTCACTACATTATCCTTTCCCTACTAAGGGAAAGCGATCTAAGGGAAGTAAGCAATTATCACCCATTGCATTACTGGTGGTAGGGATGAGTAACAAGTGAGAGTACTCACTTGTAATCGGGCCGGAACGGGTCGGTAACACCGTCTCCTGTATGACCGGTCATGAAGCACGTCAGTGTGTTTAGGCTGTAGCAGAAGATAGGCGTCAAGGGCCGTTTGTTTCAAACGATTGATTATCGTAACATACGTAGGTCAAAAAATAACGATTACGAACGATATTTAACGTACGTTAAATACAAAGCGTTGTTTCATTGCCTAAAAAACCAGTCGTCAAAGTTATTAGGGATGCCAGCACATAACAACGTATTTTCGTAATAAAAATAAATGGGAGAATTTTCTAGTATGCCAACATTTGTCCGTATACGTCAGTTTATTTTTTTTTATCATAGACACAGGATGTTATAGTCTATGGTTTTTTTGTTTTTGTCATAGAAGTAATATGTAATGTATATACTATATACTATATATACGTATTAGTTATTTATTTTATTGTTTAAGACGCGAATGACAAAACTGAATTATTCCTTTATTATTAGTTGTGAATTGTGACAATACTATTAGGTAATATAAAGAAAAATAAGCTATTCATGCAGAATTCAATGCCGGTGGAGACCAACAGAGGACTTCACGTCTGTTAAAGTTTAATTTGAAATCTAGCTATATTATAGAAGTCAGTTGCAACAGCCAATGTTTCTTCTTCGTTAGATGGAATGTTTATGTAATGAGGACGTAATTTATCGATAACCCGAATCACTCGATGAATAATATGACACACTGTTGATTTCTGCAAACCTGACACATGCCCAACACATCCAATAAAGCGATCCTGAACCATAACATTGTAGAGTAGCAAGTACCTGATCTATAGGTAGGCTAGGTTTTACAGCCAAGTTTCTGAAATATTGTAGACAAATAAATTTTAAATCAAAGTATTCTTATGAGAAATTCTACTTTTCTGTAACAAATTTTATATCGTCTTCGATACGACGTGTCAACAATAGAGTTACTTCCTTTATTAGGTACACGATAGTCTCACGATACCTTGCAATGAATGAATTCCAACATATATGAATTCCTGCTCATCCCAAAAATTTTGGTTGTCAACAGGTGTCTTAAAGACTTTTTTCTTCCTTTCTACATTATTTGTATTATCGCCAGATGAACAACTCTCGCTGAATAAAGACGAATACAGAAGAGTCTTCATAATGTTGTAGGTACATACTGTTTGTTAGACGCATCCATATAGTACTTATATGCTGACAGTATAGACTACGAGTATATCTATGGCTAGACGCACTGAAAGTGATGTTAACCAGTGGGCGGGACATCTGTTGCCGTAATCGTTATTATTTACGTACGTTAAGGACCTCATTTCGTGAAACAACAACAACGTTTTTTTTGGTTTGACGATAGTTAACTCCATTATTGACGTTTACGTGTGCGTCAAGTATAGCTGAAGCAACCGGCCCTTATTCTTTAATTTCATATATGAGAAATGAAATGATGCGCAGCGGGCCGTGACTCGTCTGCCATCATCAGCGACCATTACATTCCCACTATTGGGCACGGATCTCCTATCAGAGTGAGAAGGATTCAGGCTGTAGTCCACCACACTGGCCCAGAGCGGGTTGGCAGGCTTCACTCCGGACGTCAAAAAAATCTTTCATACAGGTCTCGCGATGTTTTGCTTCACCGAGCAGTGATAATTTGCAAATACGCACTTATTCTCGAAACATCTGGCCGTGGGTTTTTTATCGACAGCACTATGACGCGAGAAAAGCCGCGGGTGTTGTACTAGTGGAATATAAACAAAGTAATTTTAATCCCAGCGGACTTCAGAATATAAATACGTCACAGTTATGGCACGCTAATATTCTCTATGTAAATATTGCCATCCCGCAGCTTTTTTTTTTATTTTTTTATCGCGTGTATGTGCAGACGAGCCACGGTCCATCTGATGGTAAATGGTAACCGTCGCCCATGGACTCGACTATACTGAGAGTATTGTCAAGCCGCTGGCCACCAATTCATTTCACAGATATGAAATTAAATATAAACGGCTATCTCCTGCTACAGCCAAAACACAACGATGTGCTTCATGGCCAGTCACAAGGGAGATGGTGATACCAACCCGCTCAGGCCCGATACCAAGTGAGTACTCCCACTTGGTACCCAGCCCTACCACCAGTCGTGCAATGGATGATAATTGCTTACTTTAAACACAAAGCAGGATCCTGCTCGTGACTGTTATTTTCGATTTCACATTTTTTACTTTGTGTTTAATGTATAGTGCTAAGCATGTCAAAAGCTAAAAATATATATAAAAATATCTAAATAATTGCTTACTTCCCTTAGTCGCCTCATACGACACCCGTGGGAAAGAATGGAGTGGTGACACTTGTATTCTTAGTCCGTCGCCACACGGACACAGCTATTCCTCGTTCCAGGGTAAAAAGTATGTCTACTTTTCGGGGTCCTGAACTGTATGTATGTTAAATTTCATGATTATAAATTAACACAAAGTGTGAAAATGTGAAATCGAAAATAACAGTTTGCTGAATTGGCAAAGTATCTGGGATGGTATTCCAGGAGATGTAGGTTCAAATCCTCCTCGTGACTAGGGCTGCGTCATTATTTGGTAAACATCTTAATTGTGAAATTAAGTTTACCTAGTCAACAATTCACAATTCTAAAGCCGGCCCCACACGGCAACAAGTTAATTTATATATATATATATATAGGAAATAACTAAATATTCATGATCATAAGTATTATTATTATTCTTACTATCCTATCCTTAGTATCCATCCTAACCTCTTCTTATTAGGATACCTTTCCACCTCCTAACCCTTTCGTTGGAGATGGTGACGTGCAAGTGATGCCTCTGTTGTTGCTATGGTAACCGCTTACCATCAGAAGCCGTATGCTTGTTTGTCACCCACGTTGTATGAAAAAATATATATTGTTCGATTTAAAATGAGCCTACACATTGTAAAGCAAATTAGTAAATAATAAGTTTTACTAACTTTGCTGGTTCAGTAAACATCGAATCATGTGTTAATAGGAGACGATATGCTGAACGGTACTTTGCGTTCCAATTATACATTGGTTAATTAAAATTAGCCAGGGTCCAGTAATTTAGTTACAAAATGAAAATAAACCTAGCGTATTGTTTTCAATACTACTGAAGTTATGGCAGACAATCCAGTGGTCAGCCAACGCAAAGGGTAGAGATGGCATACGGTGGGCTTATTTAGAAATAATTAGAGAATAAGGGCCCTATTGGTACTGTCCTATTCGGTACCCCGAACCACGGGGTGTGCGGTTGGGTACAATTACACACCTTATCAAAAGTTTTCAATTACCAGCTAAGTGAATATTAACACGCTACCTATGGTCTACCGAATATGGACTTAAATCGCGGTAGATGGCGTGGTGATGCCACTCAACGAGTGGCGGTTACCGCTTAACATCTACTGGGCCGCTTGCTAGTCTACCACCGTTTAATCAAAAAAAATCCTTACTAATTATTATAAACTCGAAAGTTTGTATGTATAGATGTATGGATGTTTGTTACTCTTTAACGCAAAAACTACTGAATGGATTTTATTGATTTAAGATCAAGAGAAAAAGGTATTTGGTATAAAATCATACAGTGGTCAATCTTTCGTAGCCCCTGGTCCGGTAATGTCATAATTAACAGGCAATATTTAAAAATTGTTTTCAGACTCCGTTCCGGTCACTATCCATCGGCAAAGTATGCGTTTCTGTTAAAAAAATGCACCTCACACAAATGTGAGATATGTGGTGTATCTCCACCACTAACAAATGACATGCATCATTTGTTAGTGGAGTGTGATAGGAACCGGAGTAATAGGGAAGCGTTGCTGAGAGAGTTTGGGCTGATTAGAAGCAATGTGGGTATTATCCAATCCATTCTGGCAGAACCCGCTTCAGTTGCTGCAAGAAGGGTTATAAGAGATGGTGGTTGCTTCTGATCAGCTCCCAGCTCCTTGCTGCTTAGATTAGATTAGATTATGATTGTTATTAGTTAAGAAGAGCACAACGGGACTGGCATATCCATGTTCCATAAAAGTCCCGAAAGTAAATAAAAAAAAAACATACATTTTATTTATCACAATATCCGATGTGAAATCGCTATAATACATGTACTAATAACTACGTGATGTTGCAGAATTAGTGTTGAACATATAAAATAAAACCTTTTTTACATGGATACGTTAAAATTTTGTGAGAGTTAAATTTGTGAGAGTTATTATCTCTAAACTCTCAACTAACTTTGCATTCACAATATTAATCAGAATAATAAGTGATCGATATCAATGTATTAATCAATTAGTGATTTATTTAGATAGTGGTAAAAATTATATTGCGATCTTCATTTAATTTTTGCCATATTTAGGGCGAATAGCCGTAGCCGTAGCGTAATAGCCACACTGAAGTGTAATATTAAAGCTAAGCCGTCCAGTGTATTATTGATCCGAGCATGAGACGTGATGGGAAGTTTTCACCAGTTGGCCGGCTAAAAAAATTATCTGTCAAATAATAGTTTTAGTCTATGTTTGGCATTTGTTATCCAAATAATTTCAATACTACATTACTATCACAGTACAATAAAAATAAAATCTGATTTATTATCATATTATTTATTAATAATTCTATAATGCTCTATAAATGATAGTTACAGTTCACTCACTGGTCAGAATCATTCACTCGCTTCTCGCATCCCAACGATCCAAAGACAATCTAGGATTTAGAAATGTCAAATAGAGATGATCATTTTTTATCTGTTGAAATGGATTCTGATATTTTAAACATTTTATGATAATAATTGTAGTTTTAATAGTTAATGTGAAGCAATTTTTGGTGTATGTGTGTGTAATATCAAGTATAATAATCAAGACGCTCATAACTTAGGTAAAGTTTCGGATTGATGCCAAAACTCATGATTTGGCATCAATCCGAAACTTTGTGTTTCTTAGGACAAGTTAAGAAAAATACACTATATATAATGTACAATGGAAATGTTTATCTTAAATAGTTCTACAAAAAAGCCCGGAATAGCATATATCTATCTTTTATGTGTAAGCCATTATCGCCAAAATAGTGAACCATTAATAATAAAGTCTATGCGGACGAAGTCGCGGGCAGAATCTAGTATATAATACATTGTACTTCATCCATCCATCCATCCATCAGCCTTTCAACGTCCACTGCTGGACCTAGGCCTCCCCAAGAGAACGCCACAACGAGCGGTCCCGTCATGGGAGTCACTCGAGGGAGTGCGGCTGCCCACTCCTCCGGTATTCCCTCAGTCGGGTCTTACGACTCCCGTGGGTAGAGAGGGGTGGGACAATTTTAAAGCCGGCCCCACACGGCCAATATATTGTACTTACTTATTCATTTTCTTAAACATTTATCAGTTGTTACTTGTGATGTATTTTGTGATAAAAAATATGATTGTGTAGTTTTATAACAGACTCAAATATGTTTGTGACTAAATCGTGTTAGGTATTTCGCACCAAATCTGAATACTAAAATAAAATAGTATTTGGTCAGACGTGCATAGGAATGGCACGAAATAACCTTTAAGGAGGAAACTATTTTACGAGAATTTTGTTATGTGAGGCCTATAAAAAGTCTTTGTTCGCTTCTCAGATCAAATAAAAAAGTTAAGATGGAACTCTGCGAACAAAGAAGTGAGGCTGGTTAAAAGTACGCCTTGCCGTGTACGTACACAATTATATGCACGCACGTATACCTTGAAACTATTTTGCGAGAATTTTGTTATGTAAGGTCTATAAAAAGTCTTTGTTCGCTTCTCAGATCAAATAAAAAACTTTCGCGATTTGTACACATTATACACAAACATTAATATATCGGGTCTTAATCGCGTATATAATGTTGAGGTTGAATACCTTAATTTCCCGACGTTTCGACCGTATTGCATCGGATATATTGCAATATTCCGCAAAAATCCGAACATAAATTCGACACGTGTTTCGCCTCTAAACGAGGCATTCTCAAGAACTCTCGGCAACAAATGAGCGAAGCTTACTCGTGTGCCTTTCTTTTATACCCCTTCCACTACACAACAGTTATGACGTATCGCTCGAACGATATGAAAACAAGTTTAGTAGTAGGGAACTACAGCTGGTTTGTTCATTCAACAACACGTTACTATGGATTTTAATTATTTCTAATTATTCTAAAACGGACAGTCTAATATTTTTATCACAAATATGCAAGGGCTCGAATGTATGACTATTATCTAGTGAATGGTTACAATCTAATAAATGTTTCGCAAAATGTGACTTTTCAGGGTAATTAAGCATATACGTAGTTCTTTATAACGAGTATGTTCTTTATAACGAGTTTCAAAATTACGGCCCGTTTGTCCTTTATAAACATTATTACATATTTGACATTCCAATTTATATACACCAGACTTTTTACATTTATCAATACTATCTTTACCGTTACAAAGATTTTTAAGCGAAAAGTTAGGCCTAAATGCGGGATAGATACCGTGAACCCTCAGTGTCTTTGCTAACCTGTCTGATATGCCACCAAAATAAGACAAAGTACACGTAAAATTAATTTGTTCTACTACAACAGGATACAAAAGTTGTTTTACTGTTTTCTTTTAATCAATTTGTAGATCAAGTGCCTATTATATCCGTTTGATTGGGCTATATTATAAATGATATTTAATTCCTTATTGTACGCTACCTTATCCAACGGAACCTTAAATATATATAGATATAATGTATGAAAATACGTCTGACAGATGGCGCAGGCGTCACCCAAAGACGTTAAGTATGATGTGTTATCGAAATTAGCAGTCAGGAGCAATTGTCAGGATTGCTGAATTGGTAAAGCATCTGGACGGTATCCAGAAGATGCAGGTTCAAATCCTGCTCCTGACTGTTATTTTCGATTTCACATTTTTCACTTTGTGTTTAATGTATAGTGCTAAGCATGTCAAATGCTAAAAATATATATAAAAATATCTAAATATTTAAAGGGTTTGCGTCATTATTAGGTAAAATCTTAATTGTAAAATTAAGTTTACCTGGTCGGTATAATGTATGAAAATACGTCTGACAGATGGCGCAGGCGTCACCCAAAGACGTTAAGTATGATGTGTTATCGAAATTAGCAGTCAGGAGCAATTGTCAGGATTGCTGAATTGGTAAAGCATCTGGACGGTATCCAGAAGATGCAGGTACAAATCCTGCTCCTGACTGTTATTTTCGATTTCACATTTTTCACTTTGTGTTTAATGTATAGTGCTAAGCATGTCAAATGTTAAAAATATATATAAAAATATCTAAATATTTAAAGGGTTTGCGTCATTATTAGGTAAAATCTTAATTGTAAAATTAAGTTTACCTGGTCGGTATAATGTATGAAAATACGTCTGACAGATGGCGCAGGCGTCACCCAAAGACGTTAAGTATGATGTGTTATCGAAATTAGCAGTCAGGAGCAATTGTCAGGATGGCTGAATTGGTAAAGCATCTGGACGGTATCCAGAAGATGCAGGTTCAAATCCTGCTCCTGACTGTTATTTTCGATTTCACATTTTTCACTTTGTGTTTAATGTATAGTGCTAAGCATGTCAAATGCTAAAAATATATATAAAAATATCTAAATACCATTAAAGGACTTAAAGGTGACCCCATAGCTAAACCATCCTTTTAAATGTAATACTCTTTATTAAATTGAAAGTAATTTTGTTTCATACAAAGTTCTGTAAGACATAATATATCACCCACCTCTCCCGAGTGCAAATTGAGACCTTGAAACAGATTTTTTAAATAGACTAAAGATTCTCTGTATGCAACATTCGTAAAAAGGCTCTCTACATCTAGAGACACTAGTTTTGCATTTGGTGGTAAACAAATATTTTGTATTTTTTGTATCAAATCAATACTGTTCTTGATACCATATTTAGGCAAGAAACGAGTTTTTTGTTTAATGAGTATGTTTAAATGCTTTGCCAATTTATATGCAGGAGCCCTGATATACAAGACTACTGGACGAACGGGTACTTGTTGTTTATGCACTTTAGGTAAACCATACAATATTGGACAGTGAGGGTTCATCGGTACTAAACATTTAACATAATTTGTTGTTGAAGGAAAAAGTGAACTCGCGTTTTTTAAACATAATTTCAATTCGGCATGAAACTGTTTCGTGGGATCAGAGGACAAGCGCTGGATGGCAATCTTAGGTTATTCTCTTCAAAGATAACCGGGATTGACAATCCGTGGGTGAGTGGTGGGCTCTCCTCCTAAAAATATCCATTCTATAATAGTAATAATTTACAAAGTAAAAATGCCGCATTGTGTTGTGAAAGGGTGAAAAACCAAACTACAAGAGATAAAGAACAGGATGGAATCACATTTTACACTGAAGTAAACTTGGAAACCAATATTTTCAATAAATCAAAATGAAATTGGAGTTTATTGCTTGAAACATACAAGTGTTGCCATTATAAACTGTTATAGTTTACCCTATTTTTGGGCAATGTGACTCGTTTTTTTTACCCCCACACAAAAAGGGGGGTGTTATGTTATAAGTTTGACCTGTCTGTTTGGTGTCTGTGTGCGTGAGTGTGTTTGTGGCATCTTGACTCCTAAACGAATGGACCGATTTTGATGCAGTTCTTTTTTGTTTATAAGCTGACGTGATCGATTGGAACAATTGGTCTTCATATAGAAAAAATGTCTGTGGTGACTCAAAATTTTGATTTGTGTTATTACTTCAATTAATGTATTTTTTTTATTGCGTATGGTAAATGGTAACCCTCGCTCATGGACTACTATACCTGGAGTATTGTGAAGCCGCTGCTCACCATTTCATGTCACAGATATGAAATGAAAGAATAAACGGCATCTTCTGCTACAACCAAAACACACTGATGTGCTTTTTACCTACTCGTTAGCGCGAGCCCGATAGCAATTACGGGTACTCCCAATTGGTACCCAGCTCTACCACCAGTCATGCAATGGATGATAATTGCTTACTTCCCTTAGTCGCCTCATACGACACCCGTGAGAAAGAATGGGGTGGTGACACTTGTATTATTAGTCCTTCACCACATAGAATACAAGCGCTTGTCGTAATAGTTGCCCCGAGGATGCCCTGTGGAGCGGCAAAACACGTGTAGAGAGAAGTAACGGTATAAATGTGTAATTAGTGTGTGTTGTTGCACCGCTTCTGCATATTGCATTAAATTACAGGGGAACGGCCGGTGCACTTGACTGTCTTGCAAAGCATACCTTCATTTGTGTGAAACAACAGGGCAACAACCAGATTTTTATTAACTTAGAGATAAACACGAATATGCTGGGCACGAACATAAAATTAATTTAATACGGTGCGTTACTGAGAAATACCTAAGCATTAGGTTCCACCATATTGCTAAGTTAAAAACAATTTCCAAATCGATTGAAAGTAAGAGGCAATCTTACAAGAAATTAATTCAGCACAAAGGTTTTTAAATAAATAATAATGCACAAAATTAAATACTCAGTAATTTTATTTTTAAAATATTCTTCTTCCCATATCCTTTTCACTACCGCCACTACTTTTTACATACACTTCGAATCCGAATGGCTGATAGAACACTTGTTCTATCGCGTTTTAACATTTAACAATTAGTAACATTATTTTTGTAATATTGGGATAATTTGAATTATGATTGCAACACCGGCCCACGCACTACACCTTTATAAAAACGGCCTAAAACTTTTTTATTTGATCTGAGGTTCGCTTTACTATCGTAATATGTTCGAGCAGCCTTTGCCCGCGGCTCCATTGCAGCCAAAAGCTAGTTTTTAAGTTATATCTCAGGTTCCAGATATAGTAGCGAATTAAATGTACTCCAGTTTTTAAGTTTAATCAAGAGCTAAACAAAAAAGTTTCACCAAAATCCGTTTTGTATTTCTTACGTAATGTCTGACCAAACAGACAAATACATATTTAAAAAATGTATTCAGAGACACCTAAAAATTATTATTTTCTCAAATATCTTAAATGTACAGACATAATAGCTCTGTTACAGCTTATTATAGTATAGATAAATTTTCTATCTAAAATTCATGCGAAGTAATACTCGTCTGGACTCTTCAGTATCTCATGATTGTTCTCGATAACCAAGGTCAGGCAAAACTGAGCATTAAGATTGATATTATCATTAAAAACAAATATTATGAAATCGAAATGATATTTCCTAAATATCTCAGTTATTTAGTCGACAATCGAAAATAAATTACTATATTTTTAATGTCGATTTCGTTTTATTCATCTGATAATGTTTATTAATTTTCTAAGAAATAAAAATATATAATAACTAACTAACTTATCATCACGCCGTTTCCCTTGCGGGTTAGGCAGAGAGAACAAAGTGCCAAGAGGCTCTATTCTTGCATACATCTTTCGCTTTCACAACATTCATAATTCTCTTCATACACCCTCACCGGTTTCGGAGACTCCTGATTCCACCTACCTTCAATACATGACCGATTTGGTTTAGGTAGGCGAAACTCGGTCTCCCCTTGTACCTAAATACTTCTACTTTCGCATTGTACCTATATCTTTTTAACCAGTCGTCAGCCTCATTTCATGGATTCTTCGCAGAGATCGCATTTCGACCGCATTAATTTTACTCTCATACTCCTTTTTGCATACCCAACTCTCGCTTCCATAGTGTAACCTTGGGACAAGTATAGCCCTTTTTTTTTTTTGTTAAGGCGGGAAAAAATGTTCCTAACCGCACACACCGTCGTTCGGGGCAACGAACAGGGTAGTGTGGGGCCCTCACCCACTAAAGAAACCCGCCGTGTGCCAACTCTCCGCCTTTATTGGCGGACCACCGGAACTATATTACATTCCTTCAGTGGTGGGACAATTATTGCCTATTGTATTAAAATATATAATGCTTAAAATAATAAATACTTTGGAAAATCCAAAAGTGCACGCCTCATAATCTTCATTTTTCACAATAAAATTGATTATTTGATAAGTAATTAATAATGTATTGGTTTTTCTAAGTAGTTTTCAATCAATCACATAGATAGCGCTAATTTCATGGTTTTCATGTCTTATACGCCATCTAGCGCTAATTTTAAGAAGTACTTCTATATTGGTCTAAAGAAATAGTTCTCACACTTCTCACGAAATAAGGATAGCGCTGGTTTTAGTGTCGAATCCAGCGTAAATATTCACTATTTTTTTTTTTGTTTATTTAATAACAATTACACCACATCGTATCAGACAGTGAAAAGTGACAGGGCTCTATTCGTAGTTGTACTGTATTGTAAAAAAAAAAATACTCGATTAGTAAAGTATTTCGCTCGTTATCATGTTAACAGTGTTTGTCCGTGTGGTGACGGACTAAGAATACAAGTGTCACAAGCCCATTCTTTCCCACGGGTGTCGTATGAGGCGACTAAGGGAAGTAAGGAATTATCATCCATTGCATGACTGGTGGTAGGGCTGGGTACGAAGTGGGAGTACTCACGTGGTATCGGGCCCGAGCGGGTTGGTACCGCCATCTCCCGTGTGACCGGCCATGAAGCACATCGTTGCGTTTTGGCTGTAGCAGGAGATAGCCGTTTATATTTCATTTCATATCTGTGAAATGAATTAGTGAGCAGCGGCTTGACAATACTCTCGGTATAGTCGAGTCCATGGGCGACGGTTACCATTTACCATCAGATGGACCGTGGCTCGTCTGCCACTAAACGCAATATAAAAAAAAAATAACATAGGTACATTCCATCCATCCATCCATCAGCCTTTCGAAGTCCACTGCTGGACATAGGCCTCCCCAAGAGAACGCCACAACATGTGTTTCGCTCATATGGGGGATAGTGCCGTAATCGCCACGCTTGGCAGGCGGGTTGGCGATCGCAGTGGATGTTGTTAATACTCGAGGGAGTGCTGCTGCCCACTCCCCCGGTATTCCCTCAGTCGGCTCCTACGACTCCCATGGGTGGAGAGGGGTGGGACAATTCTAAAGCCGGCCCCACACGGCGAGCTAGACGTCCAAGGCAGAAATTTTTTAAACAGTTTTATAACTAGTTTAAATAACAAAAAAGGCATCAAAAATATCATGAGTGTTAAAAATAGTGTTTTGTTCTTGATATGTGTGTGTATATATTATTTTACAAGGGCTATATATGATAAATAGAGACATTTTAAGTTTGAAACATTAGTTGTTCTGCATGAAACGAGAGCAATACCCACCTTAACCCTTCGCTTATAAGCCGTGCAAAGGAGAGAAATAATTCTCGACGTAGCGGGTAAGCTGTAGGTCCTGTACCTACAATTTTTAGTAAGAATCGTGGGTGAATTAAGTTGGTTTCTAAATAAGCGCTCGTGGGTGGATCAATAGTAGTTGGACTAGACACACCTAAGCCTCTCTGCTTTAGTAAGTTCAAAGAGAAAAGTCCTCTTCTAAATTCACTGGATTTATGAAGAAGGCTTTGATGTTTATTTGATTATATGATGTTATTTTCTTTACGGTATAATGTTATTTGTTTTTATTGTACAAAAAAATATATTCTTAATATTAAGAATAAACTTTTTGTGGTTTATAAAACTTGGGGAATTTGGATGATATTTTTTTAAATATTCGTCCTTTAATTTTATTTTTTATACTACGTGGCTAGCAATCAAGCGTCCGGCCCATATGATAAGGGGTAACCGTAGCCTATAGAAGCTAGCAACACCAGAATCATCACTCGCACATCACCAACTCCAAGGAAAGGGATAGATGGTGGAGAAGAAGGATTATAAGGGGAGGATATTTGAACCTACGTCCCTTCCAATCCGGGGAAGGGCTCTAGACCCCTAAGCCTTCACAGTGGCCGACGGCCATACCCAATCTCCACATCGACGCATATACATGCATTATTCCAATATAGTAAGTTTAATTTCGCAATTAGAATACATGAGTATGTGGTCATAATTTATGATGGCGCCATTTTTTAAATATTCTAATCTGTAGTTTAGCACTTGACATACTCAGTTACTTCTAAAGAACAAATTATTTGTGAAAATGTGGAAAAAGAGAGTTTTACTGCGAGCGGGATTCGAACCTACGTCCCTTCCAATCCGGGGAAGTGCTCTAGACCTCTAAGCCATCGCAGTGACCGACGGCCATACCCAATCTCCACATCAAAGTCTTTACGAACGACGCCACCTATCGGATGCATTTACATGCTTTATTCCAATAATATACGCACACTTATGTACCTCATTCCCACGGACTACGGAATATCTACACACTGTTAATGAAAATTTAAAGAACTAAAAGCAAAATTTAGGGACGTGTGAGATATATGAGTGAAAGCTAGACAATATAAATTGTTCGGTCGGTAGATATGTATGTACGTTAAACCACAACATTGAACAGCGGCTCCATTACAAGCTATGAGAGTGAATCACTGTAGCGGTTATACTCTCAATCTCCGCGTGATTTTAATTAAGACAGCAAGATGTACGATAATGTTTTGTGTACACGAGAATCTGTATTTGAACGTGTAAACTGTTATTAAAGCTTCCCTAATAACTGTATGGGTGATGGAGGCGTTTACATATTTACGGTCCTTACTTCAGTATTCGTTTCTTCTACATTAAACTATCAAGAGACAGAAAACATACTTATCTTTATGGCATAATAAAATATGTAGTGAAATATAAAAACACTAGATACACATACTGGTTCATACACATACCCACACACACGCACACTCACGCGCACACTACACTCATGCAACCACACACACACACACACAAACATCCATACACACACATATATATACATGCTTAAATTATATTATCAACTCCACTATGAATAATTGTGGCGACACTCTTCTGTGCCTAAATAATTTCTGAAGATTGTATGTGCTCTAGCACCCATAACAGGCACTAGCCTAGTATGGAAGTAAGTAGTCTGTAAAAACAATGTATCTAGTTAAGCAACTTAAATTATATAACTGTATATATGCACTTGGTGTTCAATAAATATTATTATTATTATTTCTTGCCGTGTGCTGTGGGATCGATAATGGACAATTCTTTGTAAAATTCAGAAATTGTCATTCTGATTGTGGTTGTACTTTGTCTCCATCGATCATAAGTTTGTTATGCCCCCGAGGTATAGGGATTATTCCTTAGTGTAAAAAGTCGCTTGTTGGTCATATTACAATAGTAGGTACCTTTTACGGCCCACCTACTGGTAGGTGGTTACCGTAGGCTATTGCACTAGCAACACCAGTGGCATCACTCGCGTGTCACCATCTCCAAGGAAAGGGATAGGAGGTGGAGAGGAAGGATTATAAGGAGGGGATAGAGAGGAGGTTCGAGGCTCTAGCGCTCGAACACTTACTCTTACAAAAGAATTCTATTTTTTTTTATGTTAACTGGATTACCAGCACCCCAAGAACTGCCTTCAAATTAGCTAGATTACACTAATTTTGTTTAAAGCGATGAAACATAAAATATTTTTGTGAAAATATTTTTATAGTAAAAAGGAACAAAATACAAATTATTATTTGTGAATGAGGAAAAAGAGAACTTTAGCACAAGAGATTATAAAGCTGTAACACAGCTATAACTGACATTTGAGATATTCGAGAAAAAAATAGGTCCTGTATCGATATAATCTATTTAGGCGTCTCTGAACTCTCTGAACGCATTTTTTTGTGAAATTATTTGCTCTTTGTTCGCACACCATGCAAAAACTAGAGATTTGATATTGATAATATTATTTGTTTGATAGCTCTTGATTAGACTTGAAAACTAGTAGGTACCTATATTATGCTTTATAAAGCTACTGTATCGAAAACCTGAGATATAACTTTAAAACAATTTTTTTTGTTTGATCTTTGTAGCACTTGACATGCTCAACTACTTTTAGAGTACAAATTATTATTTGTGAATGAGGAAAAAGAGAACTTCAGTACGAGGGGGAATCGAACCTGCGTCCCTTCCTATCCGGAGAAGTGTTCTAATCCACTGAGCTACCGTACTACCTTGCGGTCATACCCAATTTCCTCATCACATTTGTCTTAACGACTGAAAGAGCGTTTCGAAGGAGACTGGTGACAAACACTGTGACATGAGAATTTTATATAATAAATAATAATAAATAAATATTCACGGACATTTCCCACAACGTCCTCTGGTCCCAAACTAAGCTTAACGTTTGTGGTATGGGTACCAGATTACGGATATAATACATATATTACTTTTTTTTGTAAATACTTACATATAATAGATAGAAAACACCCAGACGCAGCACAAACATCACACAAATATTTGTCCTGAGTGGGAATTGAACCCACGACCTCGTGCATGGAAGTCGGTTACAATACCGACTACGCCACGAGGCCCGTCAATAAATACATTAGAATAGAATAGATCAGGCGTCGTTCAAAACGATATATTATGCAAAATAATTTTATCTAACGCAAAAAAAGAAACTTCAATGATAACTACGAATTGGGAGACGATGATATATAACTAGCATTTGGAGATATATTTCCCGAGTACTATCTATGATCAATCTGTATGTAACGTACATATATCGCAGTTTTGATCAAACGGATCTCTGTATCTGCATATGATTTCCCAAGTGACTTAAATCGTGTCTCTCACAAGATTTCACTTTGCCATATCGCTCAAATTCTTATCAATCTTTACAACATTTATGACAGGCATGCGTAGTTCGGTGGAATATTGATCAAGTCTATTTTACATAAATATTGTACTTACTATTTATTATAGATGGTATGTTTACAAAATTGACAGGATAATGTTATTAGCTTTTAAACTTTTATGTTCATCTATAGTAATCTATACTATTATAAAGCTGTAATAGAGCTGTGTCTGTACATTTAAGATATTTAAAAAATAATTAATGACGTGTCTAATCACAAAAAAGGTTTTTTTTGGTTTTTTGTCTGTTTATCTTCCTGTTTGTTCGTTCGCGCATCACGTCTAAAACTGCTTAACGTGTAAAAAGCTTTATATTACAACAGGAATTAATCAAAAACATTTAGACCGATCGAGCGACCGTCCCACACAAGACACAGCACTCCCACACTCTTGATTCCCAACTCGTTTGATGATTCTTATAACAGCACTACCCCCGAACCAAGGAACATTTTATACTCCGCCTCAGTCATGATTTCTTTTGCCGCTTCTGGTTCAAATCTTAAAAAGGCCAGTTTATTTTAAAGGCCACCCTTTTTTTGTTAAAGTGAAAAATGTACCTAACCGCACACCCCGTGGTTCAGGGCAACGAACAGACTAGTGTGGGGCCCTCACCGACTAAATAAACCCGCTGCGTCTCTTCGCCTGTACTGGCAGACCGGTGAAACTATGTGACTTTACTTCACAGCCCTAAGGAATAATCCTGGTACCGGAGGGACTTTCCAAACATACAATTTCACGGACACAAAGTACACCCAGACTCAGAACAACCATTTGTGGATCACACAAAGAGTTGCCCCGTGTGGGAATCGAAACCACAACACGCGGGCGAGAGGCCGGTATCTAAACCATTCCATTTGCGATTTAAAGTGTTCCAAAGAAGAACTTCTTTTTTCTTTAGCTTTTATAGACTCGTGTACTCAATAGCCCATGGTAGAACGATTTATGGTCATTTATATTCGGGTCCAATAATTCGTACCTATTTCTGCATAAACTCTTAGATTAGGAGCACTTTTCGGTTAATTAAAAAAGAGCTCTTTATATTTATGGTATTTTAATATTAGGTACATCTTATTAAATCTTCATCTTATTCTGGTTCAGGCAATACTTGACTTCAATAATTTTTAGCTTAAAATCGTTGATTTCATGTGTGAGTTCACAAACTGTATACAACATAAATATATTGGTTTCATATCGCTGATCTCTGTAGAGACTACAGGCGACGATCATTTGTCTCGGGTCGCGCGTTGCGTACTTTAACCCTGCTAACTATATTACTTGCTGACTAGACAATTCTCCAGTGGATAAAATTTCAATATGTCTTGAAACACAGGATAGTAAAAATTTCTGGAAGACAGTCCATTTTCATGCTATGCAAAACATTCACAACATTAACATTTACTAAACCTTTATTAAATCCAAATCAATGACAATTTATGAATTTTGACATCATCCTTCATTCGTATGCATTTTTAAATATTGGTGTGTACGGGTCTCCTATCAGAGTGACAGGTGTTTAGACCGTAGTCCATTACGCTAGCTCAGTGCGGGTTGGCAGACTTAAGCTGAGAAAAGATCTCATGCATGCAGATTTCCTCACATTGTTATCCTTCCAGTAATAAATTGTAAACAAATACACACATAATTTTGAATATGAGGTACCTAGCGGATCTGGATCTGGCAATGAACTCGGTGCAAAACTAGCAATACTATATTCAAGCCACTGTTCCCAATGCTACCCTTGAGTGGGAGTAAGAATAATATAAGTATTGCCTGAACTTTTTTTTGTTTGTTAGGATAAGAAAACGACTACTAATCATGAGGTCTCGGGTTCGATCCCCGGGTCGGGCAATGTTATTGAGATTTTTCCTAAAAAGAAAAATTCTCAGTAGCAGCACGGAGTTTCGAAATGTGCCTGGTAGAGGGCAATAGGCTCGCCCCCTATTACGTGGGACTTAAACATAGCTGGCGAATCGTGGGTGTGTAATACACCTCTGCCTTCCCCTTCGGGGAATACAGGCGTGATGCTATGTATGTTGAAATAAAATTGTAAAAATTGTTATTATTAGTAAACAAGTGATTACTTAACATTAACATTTTTTTCCAAATGGTGACGGAGTAAGTCACTGTCCCATTCTTTCCCGCATGTGTCAAACAATGCACATATGGCGCAGTGGTTTAAATACCGGCCTCTCGCTCTAGCGTTATGGGTTCAATTCCCACACAGGAAAACTCTTTGTGTGATCTATCTATCTATCGTAAAACACCTCGGTGTGTTTAGTAGTAGCGGGAGATATCCGTTCATTCGTTCCTTCTCTTCCGCAAATGGAAATGGAGAGCACCGGCTCGGCTATATTCTTAGTAGATATTGTTGAGTCCATAAGCAGCGGCTAGTACTTACAATCAAAAGGCCCGTAGCTCGTCTGCAAAAAAAAGTGTGTGTGTACTTACGTACACGCGTTAAAAGTTATACTTCTTTGGTGTAACAAGATAAAAATCTTTTCAAAAATGTTATCTTTCGCCTTATTCTACGTTTGTAGAAAAAACGACACTAACAATAAAGAAAGGTATTTAATACATTGAAAATTTTATTATAACTCATTATCTAGTTAAATAAAGTTTATTTAAATATCACGAAAAAACCAAAATGTTGACTATAGCTAACTTCAGGGTATCGGTTTTTGTGACGGTGTGCACGCGCATCTTAAAAATTTACTCTCATAATTTTTAACCTAACGCACCAAAAGAAGTATAACTTCAAAAAGACGAAATTGTGTGGTTTAATGAAACCACGATACAAGTGAAACTTCAGAATGATCAAAACACACAAATACCGTGGACCAATTGCACGAATGTGTGAGAATATAAATGCTTCATGATTAGCTGATGCGAGCGATGGGCGCCGCCATATTGGCCTTGGCTGCTTTGCCGAGCACCATTCGCTTTAATCCTACTCCGCGGCCGGCTGTAATGCGACATGCGATAGATAGGCGAAAAAATTTCAGGCGATGGAAAAAAGTTTCACTTTAATAAATATAAATAATATCAACTTGAAACAAAAATATTAAAATTTTAACTTACTAGTCTACGCGTGCGGAATTCCGCATCCATTGTAGGACCTCTAATTAGATGAGTTTATACCTCAAATGTTAGCGCAGCGGTATATTTTTAGGTTTATTTTTCGTACGATAAGTTTTGAAATGAGGGTTAAATCATCTTCTTTTAAAAGACAACACTACGGACTACGGGTTAATCCTTGTATTGCGGGGGACTTTACAAATATACGATTTCACGGACACAAAGTATACCCAGACCCAGAACAACCATTTGTGGATCACATAAAGAGTTGTCCTGTCTGAATCGAACCCATAACAGTTGGGCGGGAGGCCGGTATCTAAAATACTACGTTATCTTAGCATTATGGAATTGGATAAAGAAGTAAAGTATGAAGAAGTAGATAAATTATCATGATAAATATATATCTTTACATGGGTGATAAATAAGCATAGTTACGGCTCCACTTGATAGTAAGCTGTTATCGTAGCCTATAGACGCTAGCAACATCAGAGGTATTACTCGCTCATCGCCAACTACAAGGTAAGAGATAAGAAGTGGAGAGGAACGACAGTAGGGGATAAGGATGGAGGGGTTGTTTGGGCCTCCGATGCTCTCACTCCCCATACGATACACAACTGTAGGACCTACGGTTGTTAAAAGCTGATCTTCTGTGAGAGGTTGCTAATTCCCCCATTGAGCCGGCCACTTTATGCTGGAACAAGCAAGGCTCTACCCATCCATTTTTCTGTGATAAAAAGTCTTGAGCCATGATTTTCAAAGATAAAGTACCTGGATGACCGAGCTTTGCTCGCTATTTTTTTTTTTTTTTCATCGTGAGTTTTTCTCACAAAAGAAAGAATTGAAAAAAGGAAAAAAAAATCGAACTGGAGATTTCTGGACTCGAACCGGGGTCTTCTGGTTTTGGGACCGCCCGATTTCCCACCTGAGCTATTATAACCTTGTAGATGGTTGCGAAATTTACCTTCGTATTTTCGTTGCCTGAAAACTAAACTAACTTATCATTACGCCATTTCCCTTGCGGGGAAGGCAGAGAGAACAGAGTGCCAAGAGGCTCTATTCTTGCATACATCTCTTGCTTCCTCAACATTCATAACTCAACTCAATAATCGAAGTGTTTTAAAATATACTAACTAACTAACTAACTCATCATCACGCCATTTCCCTTGCGGGGTAGGCAGAGAGAACAGAGTGCCAAGAGGCTCTATTCTTGCATACATCTCTCGCTTCCTCAACATTCATAGCTCTCTTCATACACGCTCGCCGGTTTCGGAGACTCCTGACTCCACCTTCCTTCAATACATGACCGATTTGGTCTAGGTAGGTAAGTCTCGGTCTCCCCCTGTACCTACATCCTTCCACTTTCGCATTGTATATCTTCTTAGCCAGTCGCTCGTCCGGCATTCTTTCCATATGTCAGAACCATCGGAGCATTTCCTTTCGCATCGTTACACCAACACTCTTTTTCATACCTACTCGCTCTCTTACGTCATTGTTACGAATGCAGTCAGTCAGCCTCACTCCTCAGATTCCCCGCAGAGATCGCATTTCGACCGCATTGATTTTACTCTCATGCTCCTTTTTGCATACTCCAACTCTCACTTCCATATATATTCCATAACGTTGGGACAAGCACTGCGTTGTGCATTGCGACACGTGCCTTCTGGCTGAGGTAGCGGCTGCCGAGAATATGTCCCAATGCTCCGTTCACTCTATTTCCCGCATTCACTCTTCTCTCTACATCAGTGGTGAAACATAACATAACATAACATAACATAACATAACATAACATAACATAACATAACATAACATAACATAACATAACATAACATAACATAACATAACATAACATAACATAACATAACATAACATAACATAACAATACTCTTTATTGCACAACAGAAATTTTACATAAAAAAGGAAGTTTCTTAAATTAATGTACAAAGGGCGGTCTTATCACTAGCTGCGATTGTGTACCTTCCATCCCGACTGAATCCACATCATCATTGCCTGAAAACCCGGATAAAACGACGTTTTCTAAAAAATGAGACCTAGCTAGATCGATTTATCGCCCCCGAAACCCCCTGCATACTAAATCTCATGAAAATCGTTGGAGCCGTTTCCGAGATTCAGATCATATAGATATACTAGCCTTTGCCCGCGGCTTTGCTGCAGCCAAAAGCTAGTTTTTGGGTTATATCTCAGGTATAGTAGCGGGATAAAATGTATACAAGTTTTCGTATTGAAACTCTCGTGAGTTTGATACATATTAGAAATATATCACCGGTAATAACTCACGTTGAGGATCGATTTAGTCGACCCGGGTTTCGAGCATATTCGATGCTCATCATCAGGGCGAGCGCGCAGCGGTGTCAACGAGTTCCCGGCGGGCACTGCGGCTAGCGTAGCGCGCAGCTCGGCTTGACACATGTGCGGGCGGCGGCGGGGCGTTGCATGGAGATGGTGCATGCTCGTCGCTGCCGATGTCAGCCGATGAGGCCCGATTCCGATCAGAAGTGGATGGTGGTGTTGTCACTTCGTCGGTTCTTTGATCGGCAGGCGTAGGTTTGCACACCACACTGACCGTGTCGCCTTCCATACCCACGGATGTGTGAATACTCGAGGTAGTATTAAGGACTGGTATCCAGGCTGACGAGAGCTTCCATCCACCATCTCTGTTGAAAGTTGCATGTCGGTTGATCTCTATTGCTTCCCGTATCTTGCGAGGGACAAAGAACTTTTCTTGTGACAATACGGAAGCTTTATCGAACCGAATGTAATGGTTGGTGTCCGAGAGAAGTGCGTGTTCTGCTAAAGCCGATTTGGTTGTGTCCATATCCTTAATACTCCTAATGTGCTCGGATAGTCTGGTGGCGATATTGCGTCGAGTTTCTCCCACATAACTCTTGCCACAGTCACATGGTATGCGGTACACGCCTGGTACGCTGAGGTGGTCTTTGTCTTTTGGTGAGCGTAGCATCTGTCTTATTTGACCAGGGGCACGAAAGAACGTTCCAATATCATACCTTCGTCTTAACAGATGGCCGATTCGATCCGTTATTCCTCTTATGAAAGGTAGATATGCAGGGGAACGTTCTACTTTTAGCGGTCGCGTACGCTCCCTCCGTTCTGTTGTCCGGCAGCATTGACGCCACTTGTACCCGTTGTCCTCTAGTACACCCCTAACGTGCTCGAGCTCTTGCTGTATAAATTGGGGATCGCATAGTCGGAGGGCCCGGTCAATTAATGATCTCGGTACTGAGGACAAGTGCGCAGGGTGATGGTGTGAACTCGCATGAAGGTATCGGTCCGTGTGCGTAGGTTTTCGATGTATAGTGTGGGTCAAAATTCCATTAGAACCACGGATAACACGTACATCCAAGAATGGCAATGTCCCTTCCTTCTCCTCCTCTACGGTAATATTAATCTTAGGATGTACATTGTTTAGGTGTTCCGTAAATTCTCTCAGGTGGTCTCTATCCACTATTGAAAATATATCATCGAAGAGAGAATTTGATTGAGAGAATTTACGGAACACCTAAACAATGTACATCCTAAGATTAATATTACCGTAGAGGAGGAGAAGGAAGGGACATTGCCATTCTTGGATGTACGTGTTATCCGTGGTTCTAATGGAATTTTGACCCACACTATACATCGAAAACCTACGCACACGGACCGATACCTTCATGCGAGTTCACACCATCACCCTGCGCACTTGTCCTCAGTACCGAGATCATTAATTGACCGGGCCCTCCGACTATGCGATCCCCAATTTATACAGCAAGAGCTCGAGCACGTTAGGGGTGTACTAGAGGACAACGGGTACAAGTGGCGTCAATGCTGCCGGACAACAGAACGGAGGGAGCGTACGCGACCGCTAAAAGTAGAACGTTCCCCTACATATCTACCTTTCATAAGAGGAATAACGGATCGAATCGGCCATCTGTTAAGACGAAGGTATGATATTAGAACGTTCTTTCGTGCCCCTGGTCAAATAAGACAGATGCTACGCTCACCAAAAGACAAAGACCACCTCAGCGTACCAGGCGTGTACCGCATACCATGTGACTGTGGCAAGAGTTATGTGGGAGAAACTCGACGCAATATCGCCACCAGACTATCCGAGCACATTAGGAGTATTAAGGATATGGACACAACCAAATCGGCTTTAGCAGAACACGCACTTCTCTCGGACACCAACCATTACATTCGGTTCGATAAAGCTTCCGTATTGTCACAAGAAAAGTTCTTTGTCCCTCGCAAGATACGGGAAGCAATAGAGATCAACCGACATGCAACTTTCAACAGAGATGGTGGATGGAAGCTCTCGTCAGCCTGGATACCAGTCCTTAATACTACCTCGAGTATTCACACATCCGTGGGTATGGAAGGCGACACGGTCAGTGTGGTGTGCAAACCTACGCCTGCCGATCAAAGAACCGACGAAGTGACAACACCACCATCCACTCCTGATCGGAATCGGGCCTCATCGGCTGACATCGGCAGCGACGAGCATGCACCATCTCCATGCAACGCCCCGCCGCCGCCCGCACATGTGTCAAGCCGAGCTGCGCGCTACGCTAGCCGCAGTGCCCGCCGGGAACTCGTTGACACCGCTGCGCGCTCGCCCTGATGATGAGCATCGAATATGCTCGAAACCCGGGTCGACTAACTCAACGTGAGTTATTACCGATGATATATTTCTAATATGTATACAAGTTGTTAAGTCTAATCGAGAGCTATCAAATAAAAAAAGTTGCATCAAAATCCGTTCAGTAGTTTTTACGTGATGGGTGAATAAACAAACAGACGAACAAATAAACAGATAAACAGACAAAAAATCTAAAAAAAACGTTTTGTGTTTAGACACGCCTATATAGCCTATTACAGTATGTTTCTCAAATATCTTAAATGTACAGACATAGCTATGTTACAGTTTTATAATAGTATAGATATACATATATACAAGAATTGCTTGTTTAAAGATATTAGATAGATATTCCCATTGTTTCTTCAAACATGATTCATTGCTTAGTCTAACAATAACTTGTTTGTCTTATAAGAAATAGATAAAAATATTAAACACAAAGTGAAAAATGTGCAGTGTGTTTTCGATTTCACATTTTTCACTTTGTGTTTAATGTATAGTGCTAAGCATGTCAAATGCTAAAATATATATAAAAATATCTAAATATCTAAAGGGTTTGCGTCATTATTAGGTAAAATCTTAATTGTAAAATTAAGTTTACCTGGTCGGTATAATGTATGAAAATACTTCCGACAAATGGCGCAGGCGTCACCCAAAGACGTTAAGTATGATGTGTTATCGAAATTAGCAGTCAGGAGCAATTGTCAGGATAGCTGAATTGGTAAAGCATCTGGACGGTATTCAGAAGATGCAGGTTCAAATCCTGCTCCTGACTGTTATTTTCGATTTCACATTTTTCACTTTGTGTTTAATGTATAGTGCTAAGCATGTCAAATGCTAAAATATATATAAAAATATCTAAATAGATAAAAATAAATGATAAATATACACTAATATTATAAAGAGAAAGTTTTTCTTTTCTTTTATTGCCATCAATGTGGCAGATGAGCAAACGGCCCACCTGATGGTAAGTAGCAACCGCCATGGACTTTGGCAACACCAGGGGCAGAGCAAAGTCACCGCCTACCGTGCCGAGTTTTGTATTTTGCATGTCTGTAACGAATAAACTCAAAAACTACTGAACTGATTTCAATTAATTCACCATTAGAATGCTACATTTTCCCTGAGTGCCATAGGCTATATTTATTACTAGATAGATATTACTTACTTACTTATCATCACGCCATTTTCCTTGCGGGGTAGGCAGAGAGATAAATAGTAATAAATAGATATTTATTACTATTAAACTTATTTGAAAAAAAAACTAGATGTCATGGGACGTCTAGCAGATGTGAAAACATCAAAATTATTTTGTAGAAATATAATAATCGTAACTTGACAAAGTGGAGTACTTTCTTTTTTCAAGACGAATGAAACGAGTATAAACTCGTTAGGGTTGCGTAGTTTCATTACAGAGTTACTGTGGCCACCTTCCAGCTCCATTATCAGACCCTGGATACCATCTAGAGACATAGTACTTGTCAACTGTGGTCACCTTCCATCTCCATCATCAGACCCTGGATATCATCTAAAGACAAAGTACTCATCGACACGAATCAAACGTGTCGAAACTCGATAGGGTTGCGTCATTTCATTATAGAGTTACTGTGGCCACCTTCCAGCTTCATCATCAGCCCCTGGATACCATCTAGACACAAAGTAGTCGGCAAGACGAATCATACGAGCCCAAATTCGATGGGGTTGCGCCGTTTCATTATCGAGTTCCTATGTCTACCTTCCAGCTCCATCATCAGATCAGCTCCATGTCATCATAATGTTGCATTGTCACGTCATGTACACATGCGTGTAAAATTTCAGCTCAATCGGAAACCGGGAAGTGTGTCAAATTTAACTTGCAAGATATGATTGTGACAAGTACAAAAAGCGTCGCCACGACAACAGCCGATTTTAACCTCCCTCCGCATTAGATGTTTCACATCAAAAAGCTACCTGTATTCTGCATAAAGATATATTTACTCTAGGTCTTTCCCAAAATGTTTAAAAAATAAACGTCCACGCGTGCGAAGCCGGGACGGGCCAATAGTTATAAAAAAAACTTAGTTATAAATTCACTATAGATATGAACACTTGAACATCTTTAGACCAAAAAAGGTAATTAAAGTTGGTTCAAGTGACAATCCGCAGCCGGCAGTGTGTTTTATTACCCCACTGGATGGTGAGGCTTAACCTTTGGCCGAGGTATAAGCCAGCATTCGGGCACGTATCGACTCCACAAGACCTCCCGTCAAATCCTTATAAATATATATCCTTATAGTTTATGTAAGTAGTTCTTAGTATCTGTAAATAGTGATAATTATAATAATCTAAATTAGTACGACAGCTAGCAACGTTAACAAAAATTTTAGTAAAGCTGGTTCTTTAATATATCTTTCCCCATGCTCTTCCGAACAGCGTGCTATCTAGCTGATTAAATGCGCATCACACATTTACAGGTAAAATATTGATATTTAAATCATATAAAGATTCCTTTTTTTTCACGAGCTTTTAAACATGAATTTATTATTACTCGACATTTTTGTTCCTGACAAAAAATATTTCGCACCAAAAAAAAATACAATGTATTTGAGATATAAAAAGATAAGTTTTCACCCAATTTTGCGAAAATATATTATTTTTTGTGGAAGTTAAAAATAAAAAACCAAAAAGTCGGTTTTTTAGATTTTTCACATACATTTTGATATAATGTGAAAAAAGTGTTAATACAAAAGTTGTAGATCTTTTTATTGCCTACAATTTTTCCATTCAACTTTTTTCGATAGGACTCTTAGTTTTGCCGGAAATCGTGATAAACCGATTTTTACCATTAAAAGCTCACCCCCACCCCTTCCCGACCTCAAATCACCCGTAAATAATTTTTCCTTTTATTTTTATTATATTTTCTTAATTTTCCAATGGGTTTCATCCTACTATTGTTTTTTTTTTCACTTTTTACCATTTTCAAAGGCTTCGGCACTGGCCTACTAAGCATGTCAAATGCTAAAAATATATATAAAAATATCTAAATCTCAAATATTTGTTCAATTCAGAGATAGAGATAACAGAATAAGTGTCATTATAATAGTTATTAGCTCGTTAACACTCAAACAAAAATCCATGTTCATTCGAATAACAAAGCTAAAATACCTATTAGTAAATTTATAAAATCGATATAAACTAGTAGTGACCTAGAATTGGTACGAGTAAATTAAAGACCCGTTATTGCACTAACACGTCCGAAACACGAGTTCCATCACTGGAAGTATTAAACTGTAGTAATTACTCTGAATTGGAATGATTTGGCCGTGTGGGGCCGGCTTTACAACTGTCCCACCCCTCTCTACCCACGGGAGTCATAAGAGCCGGAGGCAATACCGGGGGAGTAGGCAGCAGCACTCCCTCGAGTATTAGCAACATCCACTGCGATCGCCAACCCGCCTGCCAAGCGTGGCGATTACGGCATTATCCCCCATGATGGGACCGCTCGTTGTGGCGTTCTCTTGGGGAGGCCTATGTCCAGCAGTGGACGTTGAAAGGCTGATGGATGGATGGATGGAATGATTTGACTAACTGTTGCTGTTGTATATTACAACGAACGTAAACACTTCCGTGTGGTGACGGACTAAGAATACAAGATTCACATCCTTTCCGCGGGTGTCGTACAAGGCGTCTAAGTGACATAAGCAATTATCACCCATTGCATTACTGGTGGTAGGGCTGGGTACCAAGTGAGAGTACTCACTTGCTATCAGGCCCAATCAGGTCGGTACCATCGTCACCTGTGTGACCGGCCATAAAGCACTACAGACGTGCTTTTGCTGATCCACAAGTTCACGGAGTGACTGCCTCTGACCTCAACGATTCGACTAGGGAGACTAGTTTTTAAGTGGTAGAACTTTGCTTGCTTCCAGCATGAATGATCCGGCTCCATCAGAGAAGTAACACCTTCTCACAGAAGATCAGCGTGATACAGCTGTAGGTTCACCTGCCGTTGAAGTTCGTAGGTTGAGTGAATGAACCGGAGGCCCATACCCTCTCCTCCCCTTATTATCTTTCCTATGCTCTCCTTAGTAACCTTCCTATCCTCTCCAACTCCTATACCTTCCTTGGAGATGGCGACGCGCGAGTGATGCCTCTGGTGTTGCTAGCGTCTATAGGCTACGGTGACCGTTTAACATCAGGTGGGCCGTATGCTTGTTTGCTACCCACGTAGTATATAAAAACCTTATAACATAACCGGTGTCAAGTTATAACGACCAGTATGTTCACCTATAAATTTCCTTCTCATTTTTTATCGGATTTATCCGATTCCGAAATTAGTTTCACGATTGACTGATTGCAATCTGAAACAAACAACACTATGAATCATGGTCACGGAGGGTTCCGTGTCCATACTCAATAAAAAGTTTGATAAAAACTATACCAATCAAAACGATTTAGTTCCCTGCTGCAGCATTACGATTGAAAGTAAGTGTCAATTCTTAACCACGTCAATAAATTTTAATAATTGAATTTTTGTTTTAGATGATGAATCTGTTTTTTTTATAATCTAAAATTCTATGCCTAAGATGTTATAGTAATAAATTTGTAAAGATACTCAAATTGCATATATAATGGATGTATATAAACCATTTGGTACAAATTAAAACATAGTGCGAAAATGTGAAATCGAAAATAACAGTCACGAGCAGGATTTGAATTTGCATCTCCTGGAATACCGTCCCAGATGCTTTGTCAATTCCGCCATCGTGACAATTGCTCGGGACTGCAAATTTGGAAAATGTCTTGGGTGACACCTACGCCATCTGTCGGGAGTATTTGCATACATTTTTCCTTAAACTTCATTTTATAATTAAGATTTGAATCGACAAAGCATCTGCGACGGTATTCCAGGAAATGCAGGTTCAAATCCCGCTCGTGACTGTTAATTTCGATTTCACATTTACGCACTTTGTGTTAATTTATATGGTTAAGCATGTCAAATGCTCCAAAAGTATACAAAAATATCAAAACATTTATTACAAGATTTTATTTGACTTGCAATGTTTGTATATTCGGGTCAAATCTTGCAACTGAATTTTAGAACAATTATCCTCAACCGATTGAGATGAAACTTTACTATTTGTGTTATGAAAAGCACAATTCCATCCTCAGATGGAGTACTAGTCACATTCTCTAGGTAATCGCCCTTAAGTACCAACTCTACCCACTTACTGCAAAAGCATATTATTCAAAATGTCATAGAACACAATTTTATGGGCAGACAGAAATCTTTGAAGGCGCGTGGAGGTTTTGGGTACTCCACTGATTCTTTAATTGACGTGGTACTAATATTTTTTAGCATGGAACCACTAAATGTATGGCATTTCCATCCATCAGCCTTTCGACGTCCACTGCTGGATATAGGCCTCCCCAAGAGAACGCCACAAACCAGCGGTCCCGTCAGGCCACGGAATAGCGGAGCTGCCGTGACTGGGGGCCATTTTTTGCTGCATGCTCATTTTTAGGGGATAGTGCCGTAATCGCCATGCTTGGCAGGCGGTTTGGAGATAGCAGTGGATGTGGATAACTCGAGGGAGTGCTGCTGCCCACTCCCCCGGTATTCCCTCAGTCGGCTCTTACGACTCCCATGGGTAAAGAGGGGGGTGGGTCAATTCTAAAGCGGGACCACACGGCTGATAAGTATGGCATTTACAGTTCTGTAAATAAAAATATGTTATACCACAATTTTATTATTCCACCCTTATTTAGGTGTAATAATTGTAATAAAATAAGAATAGCCCAAGAATATTTTTTTACAAATAAATAAGGTGGTGGTAAGAATAGTTCTTATGATTTGTCAAAATGCACCATCTGGCAACATCGCGAGCAAAGAGAAACCGCCAAAAAACATTTTTATATTTTGCCTATGACTACGACGTAAAGTTTTAAAATATTTGGTGTCCTGCAACTGAAATAGAAGGAGAAAATACTTTGATCAACAATGTTGGTATTGTTGATCGAGAAAATGGTTTTTGCCTAGTTACATTCCCAGTATCTCAACGCTATCTATTAATATCTGTACCTGTAGAATTAAAGATAACCCACCTCTACGTTGTCCATTTTCAGATATCTGCTAAAACGTTTATCTAGAAACATCACATCACTTTTGGAAAACCTATATTTCATGTATTAAACATATATTTCAGACGTTCTTTGCAAACAAATAAAAAAAAACATTTTTTAAAACACTTATTTTTCCTTTTTTTGAGTCTTCCTTAGATGTAATAAGTAATTTACTCGTTCTACTTCATAAATTTGTCCTAAACGACATAATACTTCATTGCGTGTAAACAAAAGACAGATCGCGATAATTTTCACCGTCTAAACCTGACTTACTATAAACATAATGTAAACGCTATACGAGGTATAAGTTATTTTTGGTTTATTAGTAGATGTTTTACTAATTCGTAGATTATTCTTAAGTATAACTTTATACGACGTTTATTTTTAAGACAGTTACCCCTTTATTAATAAACATGGTAGCTCCGAATCTCCGAATAGTTTTTCAATTCAGTGTTTTGTTCCGCTCTGTCAACGTCAAATTGTCATAGCAGTAAGGCCGTTAGAGTTCACAAGCAGGGTTCATACGTAGCGGGCAAAACAGGGAAAGCTTGTCTACTTTGCCCAGTGGTTTCTTTTTTATAAACAAAAAGGGATACTTACTTTCTACAAATCTTTCCATCTAAAAGAGAAATGATTCCAACGAAAACATAAAACTTTATATGATACTAGCTGTTCCCCGCGGCTTAGCTCGCGCAAGTAAATGAATATTGAAATAGGAACGATTTTGTTAAAAAATACTCTCTAAATGAAATTAAACTATTAGTATTCATCAAAATTTAAGATTTAATTACTATAGTAAGTATCTCTTTGTAAACGACGTTTGCAGTTTTACCTTTTGCGTCTAAAACTCACTCTGGAGCATGCAAAAAAAATCTCTCTGCGTGAAAAGCAGTCCTTACTTAAATCGATGCCAGTCATTTTCAGTGACTGGCTTAGGGACATGTAAATTGTTATGGCAAAGCACACATTAAGAAAAATCTGTATTCTTTTAAATTATTTTAATTTGTTCAGGATACTTTGATGGAATTAACGGTATCCATGGAATGAAAACATTTCCTTTACTACGTTCGGTAATTACTGTGACTCCTGCGACGTTTTTATAAAGAGCTTTGATTTGTAACAATGGAACAACATTGGACAATTTAGGAGATTAAGATTTCTTTATAACATTACTGGTGATCCAAATTTAAGAGCAAGTTTCCAGTGAGAAACACAGTGAATAATATAAATCTATATACCAGGCGCTTCTTCTTTTAAATTAAAGGGCGTTACAATTTGCGTATTCCTAACTCATTGTGCTCTACAAAACGCTTTACTGCGAGTGGAATAAAACCTACGTCCCTTCCAATCTGGGGAAGTGCTCTAGAGCTAAGCCATCGCAGTCACCGACGGCAACTCCCAATCTCCACTTCCCAATTGCTTTTAGATGTCTATACGTTTCGTAAAGTATCCTAGAATCATACTTCATGCCGGAAATGCTGTATCTTTCCACGCAAGCAATCGCCTTTTCGATCGTTTTTCTGGATAATTCTCTTCATACCTACAAAGGGCTGCTTTGTGAACATTCGGGTGGTTATTCAGGTAATTAATTACACCTATTCTATGTACCTGTAGATGGTTTTAATGATAATTAATTACTGCAGCTCTGTGAACTACTTTTTTATATTTAGTATTAGTTAAAGTACAAATTACAATTTGTGAATAAGGAAAAAGAGTATTTTAGTACAAGCGGGAATCGAACCTGCGTCCCTTCCTTTCCGGGGAAGTGCTCTAATCCATTGAGCTATCGTACCACTTCTAGAAATACCGAATTTCCTCATCACATTTGTCTTAACGACCAACGCCCTCTATCGGCAATGCATTTACATGCATTCATCTAATGTAGTAAGTTTAATTTTGCAATTAAAATTCATACTATTTGATGGCGTGATTTTTCAAACATTTTGATCTATATTTTAGCACTTGACATGCTCAACTACTCTTAAAGTACAAATTACAATTTGTGAATAAGGAAAAAGAGTATTTTAGTACGAGAGAACCTGCGTCCTTTTTCCTTATTCACAAATTGTAATTTGTACTTGAAGAGTAGCTGAGCATGTCAAGTGCTAAAATATAGATCAAAATGTTTAGTATTAGTTTTTGTGAGCTGTATCTTTCCAGTAGCATTTGTAAATGTTGTGCGAAGTTTTGTAGGATTCTCCTTAAAAATATGTACTATATCAGAGGTGTCTGTTTGAAAATAGGATGTAACAGATCCATATAAGGTAAATATACATCAAAATGTCATTGGGATTGTTTATATATTGAACTAAACCGAAGCTTTTTTTACGGGGTTCTCTTGCAAATGCAAAATTTCTCATAATTGTGATAGACTTACAATATCGGATGTATTTGTACAGCTGCCACTAACTCACAGGTTTATGTGAATGTAATGTTTAATGTTATTTCGTCATATAATAATTATAAGCGGCATAAAGAAACAATAGCTCGAATCAGAAAACGTGTATAATGCCATCTATCGAGCGTAGACTTATTTATAGTGTAAACTATGAATTTAAGCTATAAAAAACTTATTTATACAAATAATTAAATTTTAAATGTCTGTTTGTAATATTAAAATAACAGTTTTTTACTAAAATCATATGAGAGCAAAAAAAATAAAAATTTTATAGTTTTTCTCTGACTGTTTGTTTCGCCTAATATCCATAACGGCTGGACTGATTCGGACGGGACTTTCACTGGCGTATAGCAGATGCAAGGAGTAACTTAAGATACTATTATTTTAGAAACATAATTAGGTTACTGCAAAAAAATTAAAAACTAAATTCCACGTGAACGAACTCTTGGGTTGCACTTAGTTACTTAAGAGCCTTCAATATTGAATTTCATGCTTCTTCTTTTAAACATAACAAACATTTTGTGCAAATTTTCGACCCCTAATTCACCTTCTTAGGGGTAAAAATTCTAAAATCACTGATATACGTGTTCATTTATTTTTAACCAAAAACAGTTATATGAAATTTGGTGCTTCTTACTTTAAAAATGACGAACTTCCCATACAAACTTTCAACCTCTACATCTAGGTAGTATTTTTTTTTATTCCATTATACATGTACATTTAATTCTAATCAGAAACAGGTATTTGAAATTTCGTGCTTCTTACTTTGAATATGACAAAGTTCCATACAACCGTTTTTCCCTTATTTTACCCTTAGGGGTGAAATTTTCAAAATCCTTTCTTAGTGGATCTCTACAACAAAAACGGCATCGACTACAACCATTTCAAGTTTGCAGCCCCAGCGGTTTAGGCTGTGCGTTGATCGTCAGTCAGTCGGTACAAGCAATTATATGTATATTGATAGATAAACCGTTTGTTTGCTATGCTTTCACGTTGTAACTTTTAAGCAGATCATCATGAAATTTTGCAAAGATATAGTTTGGAGCCCAGAAAAGGACATAAAACTTTTTATCTCGGAAAAGTGATTCGTATGGAAAAGCTGTTGTTCAAATTGCTAACTAAAATCCAACGTTGGTGCGCTAAAAATCTTTGCTATGATCTTGTTTTATTCACCAATTACCGTAATATATGAAAAACACATTATTTAAAAGGTACTAAAAAACTCCAAAATTAAAACATTACTGTTAGCCTTATGGCTAAATGTGATATATTATAATAAAGAGACAGGTCCATATAAGTCGTATAATATGCCCCGTGTGTTCATATGAAAGCCTTTTCTTGCTTACACAAAGTTCCATCACTCGAGTTGTCGTGAAATATTACAGTGACCTTTTATTTGTTCTACTACTAGGTTACTGGACATACAGTCTGTTATTATTTAAATTAAGAACTATAGGTACTGTTTTAAAACCGTAAAAATAATTATGTCTGTACATTAAAGATATTTGACAAATATTGGCTATTTTATATATTGGCCGTGTGGTGACGGATTAAGAATACAAGTGTCACCACCCCATCCTTTCCCACGGGTGTCGTATGAGGCGACTAAGGGAAGTAAGCAATTATCATCCATTGCATGACTGGTGGTAGGGCTAGGTACCAAGTGGGGGTACTCACTTGGTATCCGGCCCGAGCGGGTTGGTACCACCATCTCCCGTGTGACCGGCCATGAAGCACATCGTTGCATTTTGGCTGTAGCAGGAGATAGCCGTTTATATTTCATTTCATCTGTGAAATGAATTGGTGAGCAGCGGCTTGACAATACTCTCGGTATAGTCGAGTCCATGGGCGACGGTTACCATTTACCATCAGATGGACCGTGGCTCGTCTGCCACACAATCAATAAAAAAAAAAATTTACTGTGTCAGAACTCAAATCTTTTTTTAATTATAATTAATAAAATATTTATATAATTGTATTTGCGTATGTATTTTAGAATAACTCAAATACCTTTTTTTATGTATATTTTAGCACTTAACATGCCCAGCTACTCATAAAGTACAAATTATAATTTGTGAATAAGGAAAAAGAGTATTTTAGTACGAGCGGGAAACGAACCCTTCCTTTCCGGGAAAGTGCTCTAATCCACTGAGCTATCGTACTATTTCTAGAAATACCGAATTTCCTCATCACATTTGTCTTAACGACCAACGCCATCTATCGGCAATGCATTTACATTCCCGCTCGTACTAAAATACTCTTTTTCCTTATTCACAAATTATAATTTGTACTTTAAATCAAATACCTATTTGCTTTTCTTGTATTGTACCTACACTTCTTTACTCTTTGTGTGTTAAATAATCCTCTACTCTAAGGATTTGCTGGTAGAAAATTCAGTACTGAATTAAGCTCGCCTTTGTACATCATTTATATTTTATTGTATTTAATCTATTTACTCATATGTGTACAATAAATAATTAAAAATTAATTACGGTACATTAGAATAATGCCCGTGATATTTCCAAACTCCGGGCAGTTACTGAGAATGTTTCTTATTTTTTTTTTATTACCAAATATCTCGATGACACTGGCCGACCCGGGGATCGAACCGGAAACCTCATGATCAGCAGTCGCTTAAACTACCGCTGTACCACAGAGGCAGTTAAATAATTAGCCTACTGAGTTTTCTGGCCGGATCTTTCTCAATCAGGCCGCGTTCCGATCCGGTGGTAGCTTTTAAGTCTTAGCTTTTGGCAAAATCAATATATTTAATAATATAAACTAACCAAGATTGTCTTCTTACTGGTAGTAGTTCTTATTGGTAGTTTGAGGTAGAATTTTTGAGCACTAAATAAAAACAAAAATTTTACAGTTTAAAGAGGAGTAAGTATTATACTCATTTTAATATAGTAAGTCTCATACACTGTGAGCATAAAAAATTTGAAGTAGATAATTTAATTGTGTTTCTAAACGAATATTAGGTGGGTTAAAATAAATAAACTAAAAATTTAGTAAAATCATATACCGTTGGTAGATGAAACCGTTGAAGTAACATATCAGCCTTGGACGTCTATCATCTAAGTCCACCCGTGATCATGAATGCTGTAAAGTATTGGAAACGTCGGGATAGTAGGAAAATCAAGTAAACGCGATAGATTCCGTAAACGTAGCTTTATTTAAAAAAAAAAAAAAGGAGTCCTATTGTATAAAATATATAGGCCTATTCCTATTGTATAAAATATATAGCCTTTCAACGTTCACTGCTGGACAGCAGTGGACTTCGAAAGGCTGATGGATGGATGATGATGAATGATTGTATAAAATGGTTTGATATTTTCAGTAGAAAGTTATACGTAAGTATACTGTAAAATTATTTACTCGCAACAAACTAAGAATTTTCGATAACAAAATGATATCATTGCGAAAGTGTTATTTTAACCCAGATGGAGGCGTAGTTGATGAACGTGATCAATATTGAGATACGTGATGTCTTTATCAATATTGGGACGTTGAAACGAGGTTATATCCCGCATTTTGTGGGCACGACTCCCTTGTGTACACATAGATAGATACGTCAATCTATTAACGATAAGAATATTCACGACTGGTTGGGAATCTATCCTAACTATTATAAAGCTGTAACATAGCTGTCAGTATATTTAAGATATTTGAGAAAAAAACACTGTATTAGACTATACGAGTAGGTGTCTCCGCCAGCGGACCACTGAAGTAATGTAACGCATTTCAAGTGGTTCGCCAACATAGGCGGAACCGGGGAGGCGGCACACGGCGGGTTTATTTAGTGGGTGAGGGCCTCTCACTACCGTTGCCCCGAACAACAGGGTGTGCGGTTAGGTTACATATTTTCCCGCCTGAAGAAAAAATAAAGGCTATATAGGTGTCTGAACACAAAACAATTTTTTTAGATTTTTTATGTTTGTTGGTTTGTCTGTTTATCGGTTTGTCTGTTTGTTTGTTCGCGCATCACGTAAATACACGCAAAAATTTGTTTATTATAAGGAGGATCCTTACAAGACTTAAAATATCTTAAATGTAATAAAAAAACACTTAGCTTAATGATTTTATGACTCAACAGAATCTTCTCAAGTAACATACACAGAGAAGCGGAAGTGGCCGCTTGACAAATGGACACTAAAAGAAGATTGATATCTTTCCTGCTCCTAATTTCCGGTAATCGAATACTTATCTATAAGTATCGATAAGATTTTTGTGTGATAGGCTATTAGGCACACAATATTATAATACTGTTTGATATTTACGTGAATATTAGATACACATCTACTAGATTACAATATAAATCGGGAAGCCCTTTCTGCATTTTATTTCTTTTTCTTAAATTTTGTAATAAGTTGTTATTAAGACTTTGATTCCAAATTAAATACGGTCATAACCGCTAACCATCAAATGGGCCTTATGCTTAATTGCCACCTGGGTAGTAAAAAAAATGTATCAGTTCCATTATAAATCGATTTAGAAATCGTAATCACCTTAAATTACACAAATAACTATAATGATTACAATTTTGCCTGGTATTTTCAACAAGTACGCAAACTAATATTTATGAGCAGATTTCTTTGTTTATAAGCTATATCTTAATTATATCACAATAAAGTGCTAAACATTCCTCTTTGGGAATGAATCTCATTGATCAGCTTTATGTTTCTTTAACAATATATATTACATTCTCAAAATACACTCTACTAACGTTGTATCTGGAGCGGACTTTTCAACACCATGTAAACTATGAATACTTATAACACTTCATTGAGCTAAGCATTTAATTAATTGAAGCATTTCTGTAATTTCCTGTAAATTATTAAATTTACTGGAGCGTGTGACAGGATTTCAACCGCTCGCCATGATGTCCCGCCAAAAACTCAACTCACATTTTACTCGTACTATCTATTCTTGTATTGTCAGACTTTATAAGTAACTAGCCTTTGCTTACGGCCCCACCGCAACCAAAAGCTAGTTTTTAGGTTGTATCTCAGGTTCCCGATATAGTAGCGATAAAATGTATACCAGTTTTTAAGTCTAATCGAGATCTAACAAATAAAAAAGCATCAAAATCCGTTCAGTAGTTTTTGCGTGATGCACAAACAGACAAAAAATCTAAAAAAAAATTGTTTTGTGTTCAGACATGTCTATGTCTATATAGCCTATTACAATCTTTTTTCTCAAATATCTTAAATGTACAGACACAGTTCTGTTACAGCTTTATAATAGTATAGATATTATAAATAGTCCATTTTAATTTGTGGTTTGTTTTTCTGGCAGACATAGTGAGCAGCCAGGCTGATGATAGTAACTGCAGTAGAACAGTTCCAACTTAAAATAAGGTACTGATTGTGATTTAGGTCAACAAAAAATAATAAAAAATTTGTTTTGTTGTATCACTACGGTACAAATCCGCAGTGCACTACGGTACAAATCCGCGCAGTATTATATTATACCAATTGATGTTATATTATACTGATTTATATTATATTATACCAATTGATATTATATTATATACCTTTTTTTCGGCCTTTGCGCCGCGGTTTCGCCGCAGCCAAAGGCTAGTTTTTCGGTCATATCTCAAGTTCCCGATATAGTAGCGGGATAAAATGTATGCCAGTTTTTTAAGTCTAATCAAGGTCTTTCAAATAAAAAAAGTTGCATCAAAATCCGTCTAGTAGTTTTTGCGTAATGCGCGAACAAACAAACAGATAAACAGACAAAAATTCTAAAAAAAAATGTTTTGGGTTTAGACACGCCTATATAGTCTATTACAGTGATTTTTTTCTCAAAAATCTTGAATGTACAGACACAGCTCTGTTACAGTTTTATAATAGTATAGAGGTACCAAATGTTGTGATTATTACTTTTTAAATATTATCTAAGTAAGTGGCCAGTTCCAGATATATATAGTGCACCGTGCTTAAGTAGTCCCATAAATTGGAAGAATAAAATTACTCAAAACCAAGCGTTAGATTATAAACGTTAAAGGAAAATCTTTGCACGATTTACTTGTAAACAGAAAGACCGATAATATTAAATATGAGACTGCGGGTTTCGTACTAATATATTATATGAAAATTCTTATGTTTTGATGTTTGTTACTCAACCACGAAATAAATAGCTGAATATATTTGGATAAAATTTGGCACACAGATATATCAAATTTTTTTTATTTTATTGTCAGGAAACCTATTATAAGAGGCAGATGAGAAGATTATTTTGGACTCCGGACGCGGCAATCGGTAAGTGGAGAAGCTCTTTCTCATCGTATTCCTAATCCCCCTCCCCCCCACAGTCCTTGAAACACCTTACTTCTAGACGGCGCTGTTATGGAGGGCCTAGTCCTTTGAGAAGCTCGCACGGTACACAGGCGCACCGCCTTCACTGGCCTGCTTTTTTTTTTATTTTTTTTATTTATTTCTCAAAATTTAAAACCTTAACAAAACAGTTCTGAACACCATTAAACCTCGCAGAGGTTTGTCTTGGCGTTTCATTCTCGATCAAGTTTAAAGCAATACAGTAAAATACATATCAGCTAAATATTATGCGTATACATAAATAACAAATCAACAATGAACAATATCCACCGGGTGATCCCGAGCGCTTACCTGCTACAGTGTGACGTCACGTCACTCGGCTCGGCCTGCGGCGAACAATAGTCGCTGGCAGTCGCCCGGACCCCGGTACTTAAATACAGCGTGCTCCGAATTACTCCAGTTTATTTAAAAAATACTGTAGTAACACTTTTTTAATGTTAGTACTTTTTATTAAATCTCGAGTTTCTATTGGTAAATTATTGATTAGCAAAGGAATTAAATACTGTGAATCACGTTTGCCATAAATATTTTGAAACATAGGTAATACGAGTTTTTTCTTAGATATGTTTTTTGTTATTATTTTATGTTTTATTTCATGTTGTATTTCAGTTCTAAAAAATTGCTCTTTTAATAAGCAATAATGTACTTTATCCTGTATAGGCAGCACCTCACAATATTTAAACAGTCCTAGTGGATCGTCCTTATATTTTAATTTTATTTTTAGTGGTACGATTAATTTAAGCAATCTATATTGTAGGGTATATATTTGTTTTAAATAGGATCTGTACGTTCGCCCATAACTACTTAACCCGTATGAAACTATGCTTTCTACTAATGCCCTATACATAGTAAGTAGAACTGAGAATGGCACACGGCTCTTAATAATGTAAAAATTAGCTAGTATTGCTCGAAGCCTCTCGCATACTTTATTAACATGGTTTGCCCAGTTAAACCTGTCATCTATGATGAGCCCGAGATAGTTTTGCTCGCGAACTTGTTTTAGTTGTGCACAATTATCTACACACATTGTTAAATTAGTCCCCACAGATCTGTGCAGGCACTCATGACACTGCGTGACTATTTTAATCTCTTTTGTACTACGATTTTGGCTTGAACGTATATGAAGCAACTTAGTTTTGTCGCCATTTAGCACTAGCCCCATATCATGAGACCATTTACATATTCCTGAGAAGTCCGCTTGTAATTGATTTTGTGCTTTATTTATATCTTTGTCTGCGGCAATGAGACACGTGTCATCCGCAAATTGATATACCGTGCAGTGTTTTATAACATTCTTCATGTCATCTACGTAGCTAAGTAGTGCGACGGACCAATCACGGATCCCTGTGCCGTCCCTTCTGTGACATCAACAGGGTCACTGAGGTCAGATCCTACTCTAACTTGATACCTGCGACCTTCAATATAAGCATTACACCATTTTAGTAGATTGCCTCTTATTCCGGTATTGTGTAGCTTTTTAATTAGTAAATCATGTCTCAGCGTGTCAAACGCCTTACTATAGTCTATAAAAACTAACAACACGTGCTTGCCTTTATTCAAGTGGGAGTTTATTTCATCAGTAAAACGGGATAATAGCAACGTAGTGCTTTTTTTCGACTGAAACACATACTGGGTGGACGTTAAAATGTCGTGTTTCTGATAAAAGTCTTGTATCATACCACATATGTGCTTTTCTACAATTTTGTCGATAACGGGCAGAATTGTTATAGGTCTATACCTACTAAAGTCACTTAGGCTACCCCCTTTATGAATAGGTCGTACTATACCAGTTTTGAGCTCTCTCGGATAAGTGCCAGTTAACACACAAGCGTTTATTAGACGTGCGATCACACTAACTATCCTATTCGAAAGTCTCTTTACATCAACAGCTCTGATTCCATCAATTCCTGGCGCTTTGTTTGTGTTTATACACTGTACTATTTTAAGTATTTTGTAATCCGTGGCCTTTTTGTAAAATATTAACCTATCTACAGTGTTTTCATAGTCAGATTCACTAAGAAGCTTCTTTTTACACGTTGGAATAATTGATTTCACATTGTTTTGAAATTCCCTAGTGAAATTGTCGGCAATTTTTTTATCCGTGACCGGAGCGAATGCTTTTTGGACGATACTGTCCACCGAACTATTGATTCTACCAGCTATTGTATTTATCAGTTTCCATAACATCCTATTATCACATCTATATTTATATATTTCATCTTTATAATATTTATTTCTGCGTTTACGTACCAATTTATTAGTTTGATTTCTTATTTTCTTATATTCTACTCTTAGGATTATATTACTAGTCTCTTTAATCCATTTCGTATACAGTTCATCTCGTTTCTGGCATAATTTAATAATTTTTTTGTCAACCCACCCATATATATTACGTTTAGAATTTTTTCCTTTCCGTTTATACTCAGAATCTTTATAGCATTTATTTATATTCTTTAATATAAGTATATATAAGATCAGGGCATGTCATATTGTGTGTTGGCTGCCAATCAATTTGTTCTAACTGTGTTATTAATTTAGTGTTATCGTATCGAGTAACGTAAATCGGAGCAACCTGTACACAAGCATCGCTAACCAATGTAACCGCAGTGAGTCTGTGATCGGCCAGTACAGTACCCAACGCAGCGCAGAACGCATCTCTTATGCGGGATCGAACAAATGCGTGATCTATACAACTTCTAGTCACTTTATTATTTAGCGTTTCTACTCTTGTGTAGTCGGTGATTCCGCACAACAGACCGTGAGCGTGCATTACGTCCAGATATGACTTTGTAACAGGGTCATTTTTATCTATGTTGATATTTATGTCCCCCATGAATACACAGTCCGTGCTAGTGAACCCATCTAGTGTTTTATCCAGTTCCCTTACAAATAATGTCTTGTTAGTGTCCGGCGGCCTATAAACTACGCATAAAGATAACGACGAAGATGAGGTGCATATCTTACCAGCGAGGCACTCAAAGTATTGCGATGGTGTTTTATTTACAACAAATTTATACCTATTTTTGACATATATGATAATTCCCCCGCCCTTTCGGTTCTTTCTGAAATGAGTGTACATATTATAACCCGGTATGTTGTAAAGGGACTGGATATCACCGGATATGTTCGCCTCAGTTAAAGCTAATACATCTATATACGAATGATAGTGGCGAAATAATTGTTCCACTTTGCAGAAGTTTTTAATAGTAGAACGTATGTTTACATGTAGAATAGTTAGGTTATTAGATTTTTTGGGTATTGAAGCGATAAAACTAATGAAGTCTGAGCAATAGAATATTTCCTTCACATTAACAGCCATAGAAACGTATTAATATTAATGAAAGGTAAGATAAAGATAAATATAACTTTACGCTAGAAGAGCAGATATATCACCCTTCGCTCTTATTTTATATACCTTGGTATTTTCACTTTTACGTGCAAGAATACATCCCTCCCTAAACCACACAAATTTAAAGACGCCTTTTGAATCTTGCTTCGCCTGCCACAGTAGGTTTTTGTTAAAGGGGGTTAGGGCCTCACGGATGATAATCTTCTCCTCAGCGGCAGCTCCAGTTACCCTGACCGCTAGACTTCCGGCAGTAATGTTATTCTTACGAGATGCTGCTATCAACTGGTTACGTGATTGTTCTTCTCGTAGTTTTATCAGGACCGGTCCGGATCCAGGTTTACGAAAGTGTATGCGTTTGGCTGAGATAACTTCTTCTTTTGGTATGTTGAGCTTCCCTGCGATATCTGTTATTAAACCTGGTAGTTCCTGGTCACTACAATCGGGTAAACCTGCAACTTCGACATAATTGGACAATAGCAGCTGGTCCATTTCAACTATACGTTGTTCTAGGGCTAGCACCTTCGTTTCCAAATACACGTTTTTGTTCTGGAGCTGTTGTTGTTTCTTCTCTATGTCTTTAATCTTAGAAGCGTATGCGTCCAAGGTTTCTGCCATGTCATCTACCTTGCCACTGCAAAACTCTACAGCTTTGGTGAGAGATTGCATTTCCTGAGTGACAATGCTATTCACCTCCTTTCTAATATCAGCCAACAACTTTTTCAGGTCTAGTGACGAGCCTCCTCTGTTGCTATCACCATCATCCTCGTCTTCCAGCTCATTTAGTGTCACAAAGGACTTATTCCGCCTGGGCGAGCTTTGGTTGCATTCGCTACACGTCCATTCCAAGTTTTCTGAATTTCGAAGCGCTGCTAACTGCTTGCTACTTAATCCGGTACACTGGTTAGATGCGTGAACCACTATTTGGCAGCGACTACATTCCAAAATAATAGTCTTTTTGGTAATTATCTTATCACAGTTATTGCACTTTGTCATTTCGACCACAGTTGAGGGTAGTTATTGGACAAATTTATTATTGTACGACACTAATGTTTACTCGTTAACATCTGACCGAGAACAGCTTCCACTAGGGCAACGCACGTAGGGCCAACAATCGTTCAGCACCCTTCAGCGCCCGGTGCATCTTCTAGGTCAGCGCTCATGGTGGCTGGAGCTATGTATCCTACAGCACCCGCTGCGTCTTCTGCGGGTCGGCGGATTGCTGGTCGCCTCCTGTTGCCTTTTCAACGCCTCATTGGCGTACATCACCTCTTCACAGAACAAGGCGGCGGATTCCCATGTACTCTCGCACCATGGAGAGGACCAAGGTTGATAGTGAGATCACTTCCACGCCTGTTGCCGCAATCAGATCAGAGTGCTGCACGCGGCTGATTCTAAAATCTTCTTGTTTGGTTCTGTCAACAAGTGACCCTGACTAGATAGAATAACTATTCATCCAGTGCGTACGGGTATTCTTTGGTGCGGATCGCTGCGCGTGCCGTAGCGGCGTAACTGTCAGTTGAATAAAACAATAATGAATATCGTTAGCAATGCATGCATTTAATTGTAATCAGAAACGAGTCAATATTTTAACACAAAGTGTGAAAAAGTGAAATCGAAAATAACAGTCACGAGCAGGATTTGAACCTGAATATCCCGGAACACCGTCCCAGACGCTTTGCCAATTCAGCAATCGTGATATTTTCTCGGGACTGCGAATTTCAATAACACATTCATTCTTAACGTCTTTGTTGTCTTGGTTGTGTGTGTGTGACTGTGTGCGTGATATTTATCATTATATTATTTTATTCTTATGATAACCGCTATCTATTTTAGTTTACTATTTTATTTTTCTACAATATTATTTGTCACGCAAAAAGACGAAGCATTCGTCAAATTCTTCATAAAAAAAATGTATATTTAATCATTAATATGTATAATGTATAAGTATTATATAACTTAGAATGGATTACAGCCACAAAGGGAGTTTAATTTTCCTTTCTGGATTTTCAGTTCACTTAGAAAGCACTTATATCGTGAAGAGTTAACTTAATCTTAACTCCAAAATTTCCACAGTCTAAAATTTGATTCAAAGAGGCTAAAGCACCTCTTGACCTATACGCGTAATGAACGCCATTACCTGTGTAGCAGGCTTCAGTCGTCATCATTTTATTTGTATTTTTTAATCCATTGTTTTAGGAATCTATGCAACAAATTTTTCCTGCTTCATATTATGTATGTTATTATTCAGAAATACGAATAAATAACTGTAGTTAAAACATAGCATCACGCCTGCATTCCCCGAAGGGGTAGGCAGAGTGTATTACACACCCACGATTCGCCAGCTATGTTCAAGTCCCACGTAATAGGGGGCGAGCCTATTGCCGTCTACCGTGCACATTTCCAAACTCCGGGCCGCTACTGAGATTTTTTTTTTTTTAGAGTAAAGCTCAATAACATTGCCCGACACGGATCGTACCCGAGAGCTCATGATTAGCAGTCGCACACACTACCGCTACACCGCCGAGGCAGTTTAGGTATAATATGTATATACTAGCTGCTGTCCTCGTCTTCTGCGTGGACCTCAGAATTGAGTAATTATAATAAAAGTATGCCACTCTATGGCATCTTCATTATGTCTATGCAAAATACGCGTAGCTATACCATAGGAACCTAAGATTTTTCAGGGATAAAGCTGTTTTAACCTGATTGAATAACAAACATACAAACTTTCACATTTTTAATATTAATAGGATATGATTAATAGTAAAATCTGTCATATCGCAATCACAAATCTTGCACTAATCCAGCAATGTATTCTACAATTTTCTTTTTTTCTTCTGCAACTCTATTTCCTCCATATATAGAGCCATCCATAAAATCATACCTATACCATAGCATAGGTATGATCCACAATAAAGATAATACTTGATTACCCTCGTATGACTAAAAGCTAAAGCATTTTTCAATGATTGTTTAAAACCTTTCCAACATATTTTGTGAATTAGATTTCATAATTACCTTTTTATGGCTGGCTTGTGTGTACTTAAAGTAAAATCCTATAGGTTGTATTCTCTAGTTTTATAATATATGCATCTAAAAACTCTAGTTTTTTTAAAAACTCTAGTTTTTAGATACAATATTATAAAACTAGAGTTTATGTTTTTCTTTAAGGATCTTAATCTAGGAAGATAGATTACACTTTCTCGCACTTAACATTTCTTTAATAGACATTAGACTCCGTTCCTAAAAATCAGTAGATACTCTTTATATCAACGTCTACATCTACATCGGTGTGATCAGAACATGGTAATGTTATTAGAATTCACAATCATCATAAAATAGTTATGACACTGAAGATAAATATTAATTAATAATTCTGTTACATATCCTGATATATTAAAACTTCATTAATCTGTAAACACTTTACTACCTTCATTAAAGTATAATTATTCAGACAGCAAATCTTAAAATAAAGTCAAGTTGTCAGACGCCATTAAACTTTCAGTTTGAAACGATGAACGGAAAACCCGGCGAAGATTTGCTAAATGGCTTCTAATCGGAATGGCAGGAAGCAACGGGCGATGAATAAAAAACTGCCCGATCGACTTCTTAAACGCGAGATGAAACTCGGAAGATTTTCATCAATTCGAAGCATAAATGAATTTCGTGTTAAGCATTATAAATACTTTTTAAGAGGTGAATAATGACCGGCTTTCAAGATAACGTTTTTAATAAAATTTTAAAATAAATTGGATTTTGTTTCTTGTAATCTTTCATTATAATTTTAGAAAAACTGATTTAAGATTGAATGTATTATTATAGAAGAATACAGTCATAATTTTAGCTGTTCATTGATAAGTTTGTAGCAATTGGACTACATCAGCGTTTATTGCCCACATTTGTTACATGTATATTTGTTAGAGAAACCAATAAGTAATTATTTAACTCAAACAATAGCGTAATATCTCGATAAGGTTTTTGTTTTATGTTGTACACTCTATGACTCAAGTACCATTATTATCTTATAAATACACGTCGAACGTCGATCGGATATTGCTTAAAATCAGCGTTGCTATAATCACATGCAACATTAGCTAAGCAATTCATCCTCTGTCTACATTAGTTATTTAATTTAAAACGTTAATTGTGTTTAGTCCTCATAGCTTTATTTATGAATGTAGAAATAAATTATTTCTTTCTTTCTTTTATACGTCCAGCCCTACCACCAGCAATGCAATGGGTGATAATTGCTTGCTTCCCTTAGTTACCTCTTACGACACCCGTGGGAAAGCATGGGGTGGTGACACTTGTATTTTTAGTCCATCACCACACGGATAGTTGTAACTCATTCTCGAGACAGCGAGTCCGCCGTGTGTGGGTATTGACTGTCACTCAAAAAGAAACATGACGGACGCAGAAACTAGGCACGTGGTTCTTAAACTATTAGCATCTGCGACTTAAAATATATATAAAGTAATTGTATATTTAGCACTAGATTCTGCTAGTGATTCCGTCTGTGTGGATTGAGAATATAAATACATCAACTCTACGGAATAATTATTGCTATGTAAAAACAGTTATACCACGAAAAAAAAACAGCGTGAAAACAATAAAATGAACACACTTTCTCATTTAAAATATTAGTAAGTAAGGATTAAAAGTCCTCTTAATATTATCTATACATTGCTGCCATCTAATAGGAAAGTCATTTATGCCTTTGCGATAGAACTCTGGTGATCTAGATTCTACAAACTGTGTGAAAGCATCTTGTACTGCCTCCTGGGAAGAAAACTTTTTATCACGTAGAAAATTGTCCAAATCACGAAAAAGTGGTAGTCCGTTGGAGCAAGGTCTGGCGAATACGGAGGGTGACGAATGGTTTCTAATTGCAGTTCCTGTAGAGTTAAAACGGTTTCTCGTGCTGTATAAGGTCTCGTGTTATCATGGAGTAATAATGGTGAAGATCGATTCATGAGTCAGGGCTGTTTCACTGCAAGTTTTGCTATTCTTGTTCGGAGTTCGGCACAGTAGACATCTGCCGTTATTGCTTGACCAGATCGGAGAAAGCTATAGTGAGTAACACCATGCTGAGACCACCAAACAGTTACCATTACCTTTTTATTGGTAAGCTTTGCTTTAGGACACTGTTGCGGCATTTGGCCTGGAGTCAGCCATTGCATTTTTCGCTTACGGTTATTGTAAAGAATTCACTTTTCATCGCATGTCACAATCGATTCAATATTCCTTCATTTCTGTATCGATTCAACAAGGCAACACAAGTTTCAACACGCGTTTCTTTCTGCAGATCAGTCAAATCATGAGGACCCATTTTTCATATTTTTTTATTTTATTGATTTGACACAAATGAGTCATTATTGTTGGTAAGGTAACGTTAAACCATGCCGCTAATTCCTGGGTAGTTTGTTTCGGATCGGCTGCCACCATCTCTTTCAATTCATTGTTATTCACATGTGTCGGCGGTCTTCCACGTGGATCGTTCTTCAAATCAAAATTTCCATCACGAAAGCGTTTAAACCAAAATCGCACGCTGCGTTCATTAGCAGTCCCCTCTCCAAAGGCAACATTGATATTGCGAGCTGTTTCTGCAGCGTTAGTTCCGCGTCGGAACTCGTATTCAAAAATAACTCAAATTTTCGAAACATCCGTCTAAACTGAATAAAAAAAACTGAAAGTCGATAATCGAATGTTGCACATTTTTTAAAAGAAGAACCTCATAGGTATCATTTGAAAAAAGTTTCACTCAAAAATCTCAAATGATGAAGGTTCTATGTCAATTCGAAGTAGGTACCTATTACAATAAAACGGCAATTTCATACTTTAACCCCTATTATTTCAATAAAACCCGCTGGCGACATAAGGTGGAGTTAAATCTACAACTGAATGAACTCCCAGGGAAAGCCGAGCCAGGACTGGCAGACTACAACTGTGTAACTCTGTAAAGTTACAATATACTTTGAATAAATAAGCAAGCAGGTTATAGTCAAAATGGCGATACTCATATTAGCTTACATCTGCTTATATCATGACAAGTACACTTTCAAACAAACAAAAGAAATGACAATTTCTCAGCCAGTTTTATTTCTACTTTCTTTGCAACAAAAAATCTTATTTGGTATGATCTTGAAACTCGTTCCAATACTCAAGTTTATAAACATATTATTATTACATTTTCAAGAGCAACAAGTATCTATAACTGTATCGTTGAGGTTGAATCATTACTTACCTATGTCTTTATTACAAAAACTAAATACATGTTTTTTTTGTATTAATGTACTATTTTTAGATTTTTAGTCTGTTTATCTGTTTGTTTGTTCGCGTATCACGCATAAATTACTGAACGGATTTTGATGCAACTTTTTTTATTTGATAGATCTTGATTAGACTTAAAAACTGGTATACATTTTATCCCGCTACTATATCGGGAACCTGAGATATACCCTAAAAACTAGCTTTTGGTTGCGGCGGAGCCGCAAGCAAAGGCTAGTTTAATATAAAGTTATAAAAAAAATAAGAAACAACAATTTTTATAAGCACATAATAAGCAACGCAGCTGAAGTCGTGGGTATCAGCTAGTATATAGATATAATGTGTCAAATGGGGAGGAGACGATAGAGAAAGCTAATAGAGCACAAAAGAAACGATTTTTTGTCTGTCTATCTGTTATACATCTTTAAAATTACTGAACGAATTTTCCTGCGGGTTTCACTGATACATATAACGTGTCTTATAAAACATATTTCATTCAAATTGGAGCTCAGGTAAAGTTATCCTGATCTAAGTGTCCACGCAGATTACGTCACTTTATTGTTCTAAAATACACTAAAATATTTTTTTTACTGTTTATAACACAGTAAATTATAACTAAACGTTTGAAACTGTATAGTAAAGTCATTTGTCAATTTTATAAACAATATTTTCCTGTTAAGCTGTCCAAAGTTACAAGACATTTATGATCTTCTTCAAGATTTCATCATTATAATTATAACGAAACTTGAAATAAGTTAAAGATCTTAAAAGTTATAATTCAAATTTCTGTTTGTGTAAATTGGACTGTCAACAGTTTGTCAGTTCCCTCAGGGAATAATGATTTAACGCAAATATATCCTTTGAAATTAAATTAATATATAAGTTATATTTCAATATTACTAACTTTTTATTAAACACAAAGTGACATATTATATAGTGACATATTATAGTAAATTTAATTTTGCAATTAAAATTCATATCGCGACGAAGGACAAACTTTAAATAAATAATTATCTCAGCAGTTGATGTAAATTAAAATTCACTCATTTTTGCATGTTTTTATTTTTACTTACCTTGTATTCGTAAAGAAAAGCACAGTGTTTACCTCGGGTTAAAGACTTATTTAGTCCCGAGACGGGGTTCCAAGCGCAGCGAGGGTGCCTATGGTTCGAGGTTCTTTCACCCCTAGGATAACAATGTACTATTTTTAGATTTTTAGTCTGTTTATCTGTTTGTTTGTTCGCCTATCACGCATAAATTACTGAACGGATTTTGATGCAACTTTTTTTATTTGATAGATCTTGATTAGACTTAAAAACTGGTATACATTTTATCCCGCTACTATATCGGGAACCTGAGATATACCCTAAAAACTAGCTTTTGGTTGCGGCGGAGCCGCAAGCAAAGGCTAGTTTAATATAAAGTTATAAAAAAAATAAGAAACAACAATTTTTATAAGCACATAATAAGCAACGCAGCTGAAGTCGTGGGTATCAGCTAGTATATAGATATAATGTGTCAAATGGGGAGGAGACGATAGAGAAAGCTAATAGAGCACAAAAGAAACGATTTTTTGTCTGTCTGAGAAAACAATTGTTATCCTGGGTTAAATCTAGGGTTCTCGCTGGATGGCTGTTTTTGTATAGAGCTTATTCATTAACTCATTTATATAACATGCAGGTAATAGGATTTACTGCAGCATAAGCTATTAAGAAATAAAATAAAATTATAATACGAGTATATTTTTAAGGGAATTTCAACAACATTTATCCATCCATCTATCCATCAGCCTTAGCAGTCAGGAGCAATTGTCAGGATGGCTGAATTGGTAAAGCATCTGGACGGTATCCAGAAGATGCAGGTTCAAATCCTGCTCCTGACTGTTATTTTCGATTTCACATTTTTCACTTTGTGTTTAATGTATAGTGCTAAGCATGTCAAATGCTAAAAATATATATAAATATATCTAAATATTTAAAGGGTTTGCGTCATTATTAGGTAAAATCTTAATTGTAAAATTAAGTTTACCTGGTCGGTATAATGTATGAAAATGCTTCCGACAGATGGCGCAGGCGTCACCCAAAGACGTTAAGTATGTGTGGGTGAAAGAACCTCGAACCATAGGCGCCCTCGCTGCACTTGGGCGCCAAACCCCGTCTCGGGACTAAATAAGTCTTTAACCCGAGGTAAACACTGTGCTTTTCATTACGAATACAAGGAAAGTAAAAATAAAAACATGCAAAAATGAGTGAATTTTAATTTACATCAACTGCTGAGATAATTATTTATTTAAAGTTTGTCCTTCGTCGCGATAATTAACGGCGTTTCTCACTAGTGTGGCCCAAGCATAAGGTACCTATTACACTAAAATATTTTTTTTACTGTTTATAACACAGTAAATTATAACTAAACGTTTGAAACTGTATAGTAAAGTTATTTGTCAATTTTAAAATATAAACCAACTTACGAGTCGATTTTTATCCATAACACTATATCTTCTACATATATTAAAAAATGCGTAGAATATTTGGCCTAAATAATATTTGCTTTCCGTCGGGCTTTTTGGTCGTATATTGCAAAAAGTTAGAAATGAAAAACGTGGCTTGCCTACTGCGAGGAAATCTATTGTTAATATACAAATTTATTTCGAAAATAACACGAGATATATGTCCAAAGGGTAGTATCAAATCATATATATATATATATACATATATTTCGTGTTATATATATATATATATATATATATATATATATATATATATATATATATATATATATATATATGTGTATATTTTTTTACTTAAGTCTATTTCACTTTTTGCTAATTGTATCGGCAGCCAGGTTTTCTTTTTACACCTTGTCCCTCGACAAAAGCCTACTCTAAATTTCCATTTTGCCCTGTCCTTTGCAATGCGTGTCCATTTTGAATCAGCTTTTTTTTTCAAGTTGTCTTCCCAACGTTTAGTTTATCTACCTTCGTTCCTTTTCCATGCCCTTAGTCCTGTCCATTTCCATTTTAGGCGTTTGTATACGGTATATATATTTTTAAATTTAGTTTTGCTGTTTATATTCTCTTATCCCACCTTGTCTCTTCTTTTAACTCCAATTACGCTTCTTTCCATTCCATTTTGACCTGGATTTTTTTGATTTGTTTCTCAGTTAATGCCCATGTTTAACATCACTCCCACATACGCATAATATAACATAATTAACTAGTATAATGCAGTGGAATATTATAATAAATATATTGGTTTAAAAGCAAATTTGCATAAAATTATTTGTCAGAACAAAAATTTCCTAAATTTAATACCACTTGTTCTAATAAAATATATTTATTTACAAGGTTTTATGAATTTAATTTGAAATATAATTAACGTCACTTGTTAATCTTATATAATGTATTTCATAACTCAACAAGTTTGTAAAGATATACCTAATTATCTCTGACGTCATTGGCTTCTTCAAAAGTAGTACTAATAATATTTTAGAAAAAATTTGTTTTGATAAAATAAAATACATCCCGATAGCCATAATTAAACTAGGTAATTATTTACAAAAAAAATATATAACTAGCGACCCGAGAAATTCTTTAGTGCTGTATATTTATATATTTTTTTTTTGTTTCTAAAGTAAAATTTGAACAATACATTATAATTTTATATTAACATAATATTTAGATATTTTTATATATATTTTTAGCATTTGACATGCTTAGCACTATACATTAAACACAAAGTGAAAAATGTGAAATCGAAAATAACAGTCAGGAGCAGGATTTGAACCTGCATCTTCTGGATACCGTCCAGATGCTTTACCAATTCAGCCATCCTGACAATTGCTCCTGACTGCTAATTTCGATAACACATCATACTTAACGTCTTTGGGTGACGCCTGCGCCATCTGTCGGAAGCATTTTCATACATTATACCGACCAGGTAAACTTAATTTTACAATTAAGATTTTACCTAATAATGACGCAAACCCTTTAAATATTTAGATATTTTTATATATATTTTTAGCATTTGACATGCTTAGCACTATACATTAAACACAAAGTGAAAAATGTGAAATCGAAAATAACAGTCAGGAGCAGGATTTGAACCTGCATCTTCTGGATACCGTCCAGATGCTTTACCAATTCAGCCATCCTGACAATTGCTCCTGACTGCTAAGGCTGATGGATAGATGGATGGATAAATGTTGTTGAAATTCCCTTAAAAATATACTCGTATTATAATTTTATTTTATTTCTTAATAGCTTATGCTGCAGTAAATCCTATTACCTGCATGTTATATAAATGAGTTAATGAATAAGCTCTATACAAAAACAGCCATCCAGCGAGAACCCTAGATTTAACCCAGGATAACAATTGTTTTCTCCGTACTCCCGACTCTATATATTTTGTACTATTCTGGTGGCAAACAAGCATACGGCCACCTGATGGTAATCGGCTACCGTAGCATATAGACGCTAGCAATATCAGAGGCATCACGTGCACGTCGCCATCTTCAAGGAAAGGCATAGGAGGTGGATAGGAAGGATATTAAGGATAAGATAGGTATAGTACTAATTAGATTATAGGAAGGACAATAAGGAGAGGATAGGGAAGACCAAAACATAAGTGACGTCATTCAAGGTCACATTTCTTTGTTTCAAGAAGTTCTTTGCATTGCAATCTCTAGTGTTATAAATATATAAGCTTTTTGGGGTATACGCATTACTATTTGGAGTCCACAATCAACCAAAACTACTGCCACATGTCGTTTCAAATCGATTCCAATACTTGGTGTTATACTAAACTATGAAGTACTAAAGAGGGCGTCATAAGGTTAACACTTCAATATACTATCTTATCACTTCTGATATTCATGCCAATACTGCATTCTATAGTTTTGCTTTTAATATATACCTAAGGTGTTTAGTAATAAATACATATGAGTATTAAACACAAAGTGAAAAATGTGAAATCGAAAATAACAGTCACGAGCAGGATTCGAACCTGCATCTCCTGGATACCGTCCAGATGATTTGCCAATTCAGCCATCGTGACCCTTGCTCCTGACTGCTAATTTCGATAACACATTCATACTTAACGTCTTTGGGTGACGCTTGCACCATCTGTCAAAAGTATTTTCATACATTATACCGACCAGGTAAACTTAATTTTACAATTAAGATTTTACCTAATAACCTAATAACATGACATGTTGAATAAATTGACAGTTCAGGAGTCAGCATGACACCACTGAAGTAATGTCATAGTTCCAGTGGTCTGCCAGTACGAGCGGAGAGACGGCACATGGCGGGTATATTCAGTGGGCGAGGGTCCTATACTAGGGTACTACCCTGTACGTTGCCCCGAATGACGGGGTGTGCGGCTAGGTACATTTTTTCCAGCCTTAACAAAATAAAAGGAGTCAGCATTATACAAAATATATACTTTGTTACATTCGTCCATAGTACTTGTATAGCACCAGACCTCAAGCCATATCAAAAGTAAAAGTACTACCTAAATAGAACGAGGGTGTATATTAAAAAAGTTATGACCGAATAATGCACACTAGCATAGTTTGACCCAAAATCTGTTGATGATTTATTTAAACAATAATATGCGTCGTATATCTGTTTGTTATTTATTACACTAATATACGGCCTGACCTTGCCATTACTTGTGTAGAATTGTTTTTGCGCGGACCATTCTATGAGCAAACTACTACTTAGAGATGATTAAAATAAGGATAGAGGCACATTGGAGGAACTAAAAGAATATTTTGATGTAATAGTGTATGTTATTGCATCCAATAAGTGGCGTGGGTCGTAAATACATCTAAAGCAAATGTGAAGTGGAGATTGTGGTGTCACTTTTGGTGACTGCGATAGCTTAGCGGTCCAGAGCACTTCCCCGGTTTGGATGGGATGCAGGTTCGAATCCTGTTTGTATCTTAAAGCTGTTCCTTTTTACAAATAATTTGTTCTTAATAGACCATTGTAAATTTAATGTTTATACTTTACGAGCCCATCTATGCCTTCTATCAACCTTAGCGGTACTAGTAGTGGTACTCGTACCTGTAGGCAGACATTTGCTATAATCTTAGAATATTTTTATTCCCTTGGGTTGCTGTATTCCTTGGCAGACACTCTGTAAAATTAGTCTTGTAACCCATATTTAAAAAAAAAACAAGGTACGAGGCGGGCATTTTGCATTTTTCTAAAAAAAATACAGTGAAGCGCGTGCAACTTAAAATTTCACTCTCATCCTTTTTTCATAACGCGCCTAAAGAAGTATAACTTCAAAAAATTATATGCTCCCACATCTAATTGTATTAGAAAGATTTGGGTCATCTTTATATGGATATAATAAGAACTAATACAATTCCAACTACCTACTGTTATTATTTTTTTAACCGAATAGTCATAAACCTACGAATGCGTTTAATTTTTCCTTTTTCTACTTATTTTAATTTTTAAGCTCACGTAATAGGTTCTTTAGTACTTTAAAGCAAAGCGAGAACGCGTGAATCCTTCTGTACAAATTCTATAAAGTTTGTTATTTAATTTTAATAAGTCAGATTGTCATATAAACATCCAACATAAAACAATGGTATTTTATTTTTAGGTGTTTTTTGTAAGCTTTGTAAAATAGAGTACCTATTTTTCCAATCAAACTTGGCATTATCACATTAGGTATCATTAGGTAAACAGACATCTGACAAAGCAATAACCATGAGTTTGATTTTATGTCAGTTAATCAAAATATATTTTTTCATAATAATGTGATCATAATCCATAATTTTAAAAATATAATATTGATATGTAGTGTATGTAGGTATACAATAGACATTGGTCTCGAGCGCATACGCTACAATTCACAAAGTGGGTAGACCTGCTGATAGAGTGGGCGCAGCCAGTCTGACTCTGTATCCGACCGCCGAACTCAAAGCGCGTGGTGATGCGTAGGCAAATCGAGTACCTCAAAAAATATAATAGCATGGAGTAGCTACTAGATAGCAAACAACTCGCATTTTACCAACACAATAACAGACTAACTACCTACGCTCCTGTCTACCTATTATTGTGCTTTGTGTCCGTGACAGAGCTGAGAATCAAAAAATATACTAAGAGTGATAACTGAAGATTTATAAATAATATTTTTCTATCTATTTTAAGATCTTTTTGTCACCAATTAATAATTTAATTTGAGCTGCTTATGTGCGATAGTTAATAGTGTAGCGAAGAAGTACCTAATTATGAATCATCTGAATTTTCGGTATTTCTTAATGTGATTCAAAATGAAAAGCGAAAATAAACCTATTAGAATGTCTTAAAAATAATAATTGAAGCTGTTAAATTCTTCTTCTTTTACTAACGAAAAATATCCATTCATATTGTATTTCACAGTAGGTAATATTAAAAATACATATACGTGTATGTATACGTGAGGTGAACAAGTTTACACCAAAACTTTAGACTAAACCTCGTTTCGGTACCTACTTATCAAATTTAGATTGATTTTTTCGCACACCCTTCCGCACTTTGTGCATTTAAATTTAGTTGTTTTGTTAAGATAGAAAATGTAATTTTTTTTTTCTTAATCAATTACTGTCCCACTGTTGGGCATTGATTGTCTTCTCTCAGAGTAAAAGTGATTTAGTTTACCACGCAGCGCAGGCTCAGTTTGGGTTGGTAGATTTCACAAGCTATTGAGAATAACCTCAGGCATCCAGGTTCTAGTTATATTTCACTTCACCAGGCAGTGATAATTTGTCAACTATTACTACTACTTATCAATACGCCATTTCTTATTCGGGGTAGGCAGAGAGAACAGAGTGCTAAGAGGCTCTATTCTTGCATAAACTTTAAGGGTTCCTTGTTGGCTACGGAACTCTAAAAACAGATAAACTTCTCAACTTATTGTATTGTCATCAATATTTTAATAAGTGTGCAAAGTTTTGATTTAATCCAGCATTTTGAAGTAGGTCAAAATCACCTTCAAAGATTTCGTTACATAGATACAGACGAAGCTAATAGAAGTGTATTAAAAAGCAATCCGAATTTAATTAGAATTTAAAAAAAAATCCGTTTAAAAGTAAGTAAATTAAAATTGGCTTTAATTGTATTGACTCTTTTCCTATTCTAGTTTGAACAAGCGTTCAGTTTCTCGTTATGAGCTATTTACCTTACCTTCCGATTTAAAAGACAAACACAGACAGAGACTTTATTTTAAGAAAACCTACCTTTTATATTTAACTTTGTTCATTTATTGTAATTCTTTTTTTGCGCGAAACCCCAAATCTTTTGATAAAATTAAAATAGGTCACTTCTTATATTATTTTGATTCTTTTATATAGGTAGAAATATTTTTAGACAAAGTGCGAAAATGTAACACAAGATATTAACAAGGAATGTGTTATCGAAATTCGTAGTCCAGCAGATATTGGATGGCTGAATTAGTAAAGCATCTGAGACGGTTTTCCAGGAGATACAAGTGCCGTGTGGGGCCGGCTTTAGAATTGTCCCACCCCTATCTACCCACGGGAGTCGTAAGAGCCGACTGACGAATACCGGGGGAGCGGGCAGCAGCACTCCCTCGAGTATTAACAACATCCACTGCGATCGCCAACCCGCCTGCCAAGCGTGGCGATTACAGCATTATCCCCCACGACGGGACCGCTCGTTGTGGCGTTCTCTTGGGGAGGCCTACGTCCAGCAGTGGACGTTGAAAGGCTGATGGATGGATGACAAGTTCAAATAGTGCTCGTGGTTATTATATTCGATTTCACATTTTCGCACTTTATGTAGCACTTATAACTGCTGAAGTTATATCTACCAGTAAAAGCCTTGTCAGTATCGGTCCAGCCAATTCATTAAGCCATCCCTTCAGCGGTGCCAAATTGACTATCGGTATATCGAAGTGCTGAAGTGCTTGTATAGAAACGCCACCATGTCAGTCCGTGTTCAGGACAGGAGTACGAAACCGGTCCAACTGCAGAGAGGTGTTAGACAGGGAGACGTTATGTCCCAGAAACTCTTCACCGCTGCATTGGAAGATGTCTTCAAGCTCTTGGACTGGACCGGATTTGGCATCAACATCAATGGTGAATACATCACTCACCTTCGATATGCCGATGACATCGTAGTCATGGCAGAATCGCTGGAGGACCTTGGCACCATGCTCAATGATCTCAGCAGGGTTTCCTGACTCCACTAGTCTCAAAATGAACATGGACAAGGCGAAAGTCATGTCTAATGTCCATGTTATTTCAGCACCGGTCCTAGTCGGGAGTGGGCTTCTCGAAGTTTTCGACCACTATGTCTACCTGGGACAAACAGTCCAGTTAGGCAGGCACAACTTCGAGAAAGAGGTCAATCGACGAATCCAACTCGGCTGGGCAGCATTCGTGAAGCTAAGGAAGATCTTCTCGTCCAATATTCCGCAGTGTCTGAAAACGAAGGTCTACGACCAGTGTGTGTTACCAGTGATGACATATGGAACAGAGACGTGGTCTCTGAATGTTGGCCTCGTAGCAAGGCTTAAAGTCGCTCAGCGGGCCATGGAGCGGGCTATGCTTGGTATTTCCCTACGTGATCGAATCCGTAATACGGAGATCCATAGGAGAACGAGAGTGACCGACATAGCCCGCCTGGTTGCCATGCTGAAATGGCAATGGGCCGGCCACATCGCTCGACGAACCGACAACCGTTGGGGAAGAAAGGTTCTCGAGTGGCGACCACGTATCGAACGGCGCAGCATAGGACAGTCCCCCACCAGATGGACCGACGATCTGGTCAAAGCCGCAGGGAGCCGTTGGATGCGGTCCTCACAGGACCACTCGTTGTAGCTTTCACTTTGGGAGGCCTATGTCTAAGCAGTGGACTTCGAAAGGCTGATAGATGGATGGATTTAATTAATTAACTAAGATAAATAGACAAACACTTATTTTGTTTTGCTATAAGTAGTACAGTTATACTATGCCTTTTTTTAAATATTTTGATATTATAGATACTTTAATCATTTTATATTATGTATTTCTAAAGATATCACAATATGTGAAAAAATATTCAAAAATTGCTGCAAAACCCCTACTACACAGGTGTAAAATGATTTACAAATTCTAACATGACATTTGCAATTCCATTTTTCATCTCCAAGGCGCTGTAATATAAATTTTTCACACATGCGATGCGATTTCATATAAAATTTTTGGTCATATTTTATCAGTATTTTAGTTATTCTACCAACCATTATTTTATTCTACTTTAACAAGGAAGGAGGTCTCTATTCAATTGTATTTTTTTATCCTAACTATTATAAAGCTGTACCAGAGCTGTGTACATTCAAGATACTTGAGAAAATATGAATGTATTATAGGCTATATAGGCGTATCTAAATACATAACAATTTTTTTTAGATGTTTTGTAATTTTATCTGTTCGTTCATTCGCGCGTCACGCAAAAACTACTGAACGGATTTTGATGTAACTTATTTTATTTGATAGTTCTTGATTAGACTTAAAAACTGGTATACATTTCATCCCGCTACTATATCGGGAACTTGAGATATAACCTTAAAAATAGCATTTGGCTGCGGCGGTTCCGCGGGAAAAGGCTAGTGTACATTTAAACACGGATAACTTCTTATAAATTGATATAGATTATTCTTTTTCTGTAAAAAACGGGGCTTCAGGATTCCTTAAGAATAAGATTAGATAAATTAAGGAGTGTCTTTTCAAAAAAGTTCATTTCTAATTTTAAAAAAAAAATCGGTCCTAACTCCATATTTTCAATTAATTTCAATGACATAATGGTGTTTTATAATAGCCCGAATACCTCTAGAAATGTATCTTCTGTTCAGCATCATAGAGTTGTTTTTGTCCGTTCAATCCACTTTTTTTTTGTTAAGGCGGAAATATGTACCTAACCGCACACCCCGTCGTTCGGGGCAACGAACAGGGTAGTGCCTCACCCTCACCCACTAAATAAACCCGCCGTGTGCCGTCTCTCCGCCAGTATTGGCTGACCATTGGAAATCTACCTAAACATTCATGACGAAATAAACCCTTGACACTCCATATTTATTACAGGTATTTTTAGACATGATATTAAAAGCTCTTTAGCTCAGTTTCATTAGTATAGACGTATATGTAACTATAAAATATAGCAACTGGCAACAATTTGGCGGATTTTTGAAGTTATACTTCTTTTGGCGCGTTAGGGAAAAATGATGAGAGTAAATTTTTACGATGCGCGCGCACACCGTCACGAAAAACCTCAGACTAAGAAGTTAAGAACTACCGAAAAACCGACATTCTGAAGTTAGACAGCCTGAAGTTAGCCATAGTCAACATTTTAGTTTTTTGTGATATTTAAAATAAATAAAGAATAATAAGAAGTATAACTTCTAACGCGTGTACATAAGTACACACTTTTTTTTTTTATTCTACATGGGTGGCGAACAAGCATACGGCTCACTTGATAGTAAGCGGCTCACTTTCACGTCACCATCTTCAAGGAAAGGTATAGGAGGTGGATAGGAGATATAGTAAGGAGAGGATAGGTAGGATACTAAGGATAATAAGGAGAGGAACGAAACGGTAGGCGTAACTACTATGCTATTTTGATGTTTTGTGAGAGAGTGGTAGTTCCCCGATCGAGCCGGCCCATTCGTGCTGGGATAAGCAAGGCTCTACCACTAGAATAACTTTCTGATGGTTATTTAGATATTTTTATATATTTTTAGCATTTGACATGCTTAGCACTATACATTAAACACAAAGTGAAAAATGTGAAATCGAAAATAACAGTCAGGAGCAGGATTTGAACCTGCATCTTCTGGATACCGTCCAGATGCTTTACCAATTCAGCCATCCTGACAATTGCTCCTGACTGCTAATTTCGATAACACATTCATACTTAACGTCTTTGGGTGACGCCTGCGCCATCTGTCGGAAGTATTTTCATACATTATACCGACCAGGTAAACTTAATTTTATTATTTTTATTTTATGATTTTTACTTTTACCTAATAATCACGCAAACCCTATAAATATTTAGATATTTTTATATATATTTTTAGCATTTGACATGCTTAGCACTATACATTAAACACAAAGTGAAAAATGTGAAATCGAAAATAACAGTCAGGAGCAGGATTTGAACCTGCATCTCCTGGATACCGTCCAGATGCTTTACCAATTCAGCCATCCTGACAATTTCAAATCCTGCTCCTGACTGTTATTTTCGATTTCACATTTTTCACTTTGTGTTTAATGTATGGTGCTAAGCATGTCAAATGCTAAAAATATATATAAAAATATCTAAATATTTATAGGGTTTGCGTCATTATTAGGTAAAATCTTAATTGTAAAATTAAGTTTACCTGGTCGGTATAATGTATGAAAATACTTCCGACAGATGGTGCAGGCGTCACCCAAAGACGTTAAGTATGAATGTGTTATCGAAATTAGCAGTCAGGAGCAATTGTCAGGATGGCTGAATTGGTAAAGCATCTGGACGGTATCCAGGAGATGCAGGTTCAAATCCTGCTCCTGACTGTTATTTTCGATTTCACATTTTTCACTTTGTGTTTAATTTCTGATGGTTCTTCTAGAGCCTATAATTTAAAAAGCAAAAAAAAAAACGTAGAGCATTATATATTTTTAATTAGTACCTAGTCTCTCCAGATTCAAATGACCTTAAAATTGACCCATTCATCCAGCCATCCATCAGCCTTTTGACGTCCACTGCTGGACATCGGCCTCCCCAAGAGAACGCCACAACGAGCGGTCCTGTGCGCTCATATGGGGGAATAGTGCCCTAATCGCCTCGCTTGGCATGCGGGTTGGCGATCGCAGTGGATGTTGTTAATACTCGAGGGAGTGCTGCTGCCCACTCCCCTGATATTCCCTCAGTCGGCTCTTACGACTCCCATGGGTAAAGAGGGGTGGGACAATTCTAAAGCCGTGTGGGGCCGCCACACGGCACGCAAATTATATACATTAAATAATTATATTAAAACTAAATTTACCATTAATTTATCTCTGGAATCTTAAAACAGAATAGGATTTTAAATAAACGTTTACGCGCGATGGGTATACCGCCGCAAAGCCGACAAGGACATCTGAGTTCCGACATCTCAGTTACAAAGGTACTTTGTGACCTCTGAAACTCAATTATCTTGCTGTTTTGGCACACTTTTACTTCCAGATTACTAGTTAAGGTGAGGCTGACGACCGCATTCGTAACGAGGACGAAAAAGAGCGAGTAATTATGAAAGAGAGTATTGGTGTAAAGATCCGAAAGGGAATGCTCCAATGGTTCGGACATGTGGAGAGAATGCCAAACGAGCGACTGGTTAAGAAGATATACAATGCGAAAGTGGAAGGATGTAGCTACAGGGGGCGACCGAGACTCACCTACCTAGACCAAATCGGTCATGTATTGAAGGAAGGTGGAGTCAAGAGTATCCGAAACTGGCGAGCGTTTATGAAGAGAATTATGAATGTTGAAGAAGCGAGAGATGTATGCAAGAATAGAGCCTCTTGGCACTCTGTTCTCTCTGCCTACCCCGCAAGGGAAATGGCGTGATGATAAGTTAGTTAATTAGTACCACAGAGAAAAAATATTGAAGCAGGCTTTTATACTTTTACCACAGAATAATATCTTACAGTTCTAGTGGTACATCTGTACAGGCTTTACAGATGCGGCACGTGGTGGGTTTATTTAGTGGGTGAAGACCCAATACTGTTCTGTCCGTTGCCCTAAACGACGGGGTATGCGGTAAGATGCATGTTATTCCCGGCTTTACAAAAAAAGGCTTTATACTTTTAGCTAGCTTTATACAAATATACCTACATCTTCAATCAATTTAGACTTTTTATTACCCAATTCTAGTTCATAGTTAGGCATATTTAAAATAAGAACCGTTGATTCTATTCTAATCGATCTAACCTCACTATGAGAATAATTTATGATCGAATTATACAGTTAAAACTAAATAGGAAAAATTAATATAATATAATTTCAGATCAACCTAGTCAAGGTAATAGTTGGCAAAATGGTCTTTTCCACATTTATAATTTTAAGGCAACTCGTGTTTCGGCAATTATTGATAATCATGGTATGCTGGGCTGTGAACCCTCTATTCTGAGAGTAAGTTATTTAGGTTGTCAGTTTCTTTTAGATTATGTACAAATATGAGATATTCGAAGCAATTACGTAGTCAGTTTAGATAAGAGTTGGCAGAGAGAAAGTACCTACGGGAGCATTGTCATGTATTATCTGATTGTAGCCGGAAATCCATGTGTATGACTACAATACATGGCATGAGCAAGTTTGTCTCATAGCTAGGTGCGCATAAAACTATTCTGTATTGTTTGTACTGTACGGTTCCTCTTTACGTGTGAAAATACTACATAAGCATGTAACAGAAGAATAAATTCGAAACAGAAGGACTCGCTTTCAAACGCCATGAACAATGTTTGCCTGTAAAAACACTTGCTATCGGGCTTAACTGGGTTGGTACCACCGTCTCCTGTGTGACCAGCCATGAAGTACGTTGGTGTGTTTTGGTCGTAGCAGGAGTGCCTTTTATTCTTTAATTTCGAAATGAAATGGTGAGATATACTCTCGGTATAGTTGAGTCTATGACCCACGGCTACCACTTACCGTCAGGTAGTAGAGCCTCGTTTATCCCAGCACGAATGGGCCGGCTCGATCGGGAAGGTACCACCCTCTCACATAAGATCAGCGTGTAACAACGATAGTTTCTCGTTATTATTATTCTTATCCACATCCTATCTCTTTCTCGAGTGTTGCCACTGGTGTTGCTAGCGCCTCTAGGCTACGGTAACCGCTTACCATCATCAGGTGGGCTGTATGTCTATGCGCCACCCATGTAGTATAAAAAAAGGTGGGCTACGGCTCGTCTGCCATGATAGGCAATAAAAAAAGAGGTTGCTTTGAAAACTTCTGAGATTGAGAGTTGTTCAAAGATCGCTTGAATCGTGTTTAGCAGTTGCATGATAGGGTTAATAATTACATAGAATTTATAGGATTTGGCCTTCCTTCGTGTGTAAATTCATTAGTTCGGAAATCCTCTGGCACTGACTCTTGATAGTTCGTATTACGGAATGTAAAACGTAGATGATTTACAACGTAGTTTCGAAATGAAAGCACGTCCAACTCGTCCATTTAGATATGAAAACAGATTCTCCTAAAATTGTATATATTGGCAGACATACTGCCGTGTTTCTAGGTAAGACTGTTAATAACAACTCTTTATTTTAAACCATTAAATACATATAGAAATTCTTGTTATTATCTATTTTTTAAGCAGTTAACATGCTGGCTTAGCATATAATATGTGCACAACACAAAGCGCATAAATGTGAAAAAAATATTCGTTTTGCGTCATAAGTTAGTTAAAATATGGTTGTCTGTAAATTCGGTTTACGGACGATAATTTTACGTGATAACGCCATATTTCGTTTTCTGACAGTTCCATAAACAATGCATCGGTCGCCATACATTTTTCGGAACATGAGACTTTTTCGTGCATGCAGCCGAGCGTTCATCGATTTATAAGACGTTATCACGTCAAAAAAAAGAGAGCCACGAGTAGGGTTGTACCCTTCTGAATACCGTTCAGACACTTTGCCAACTAAGCTATCAGGACATTCAGGTGGGCTATCAATTTCCGTAACGTATTCCTTTCTTAATAACTTGGATGAAGCCCTAAAACTTACTATTTTACGTTTTCACTCTTTTGTATCCATTTACAAATTAATGAAAATACAAGGATATCTTATGGACAACAGAATCTTTTTCAGAAAAAATTACTGGCAATAGTGTTAGTATTATTGCGACCACGCACAGATATGCATTTAAAAGCTCTATTTTTATCGATATACCACACTAAGGGGTAGTTAATAAAAAAAATACATCCCCACTTTACATGGTGGCGCATTTTTTTTTCAAAATGTTATTTTCATTCACTTTGTCAGTGTAAAGAATATTATGTATATTCATGCCCGATTACAGCTTTCTAGTAAAAAATAGGGGTTCCTTGTTGACTATGGAACCCTAACAATGGATAAACATCTTAAATTGATAAGTGTGTTTCAGTTTTGAAGTAGGTGAAAATCTCGTTCAAAGATTCCATTAATAAAGTAAAAATAGATAAAAAATATATATAATAAATTTACCTAACTAGCTATGCCAGCTTTAAGTCTAATCAAGAGCTATCAAATAAAAAAAATTTCATCAAAATGCGTTCAGTAGTTTTTGCGTGATGCATGAACAAATAAACAGACAAACAGATAAAAAGACAAAAAATCTAAAAAAAAATGATTTGTGTTTAGACATGCCTATATAGCCTATTACAGTGATTTTTTCTCAAATATCTTAAATATACAGACATAGCTATGTTACAGCTTTATAATAGTATAGATAGATGATAAATGGATTGCGTAGGGAGCTACTATAAAACCAAACATATATTATAAAAACTTTTACTAACGTCCAAAAAATGTTATAGTTTTTAGAATCATATGTTTATTAAACACAAAGTGAAAAATGTGAAATCAAAAATAACAGTCACGAGCAGGATTCGAGCCTGCATCTCCTGGATACCGTCCAGATGCTTTGCCAATTTTTTTCACTTTGTGTTTAATGTATGTTGCTAAGCATGTCAAATGCTAAAAATATATATAAAAATATCTAAATATCATATGTTTACTCTAAAAAAGGAGGTGAATAGAATAGATAATAACACAGTGCTGATTATAGTGGTTATGTTGGGTGGCAAAAGCGATACTTACCTGGTGTAGTGGCTGGAATACCGTGATCATGAAGGCGGTTCCCCTAGGGCGAGGCCTTCCCATTGCACTGCGGATTTATTGACTTTTTTTTTTTTAGGCGGGAAAAAATGTTCCTGACACGCACACCCCGTCGTTCGGGGCAACGAACAGGGTAGTGTAGGGCCTTCACCCACTAAAGAAACCCGCCGTGTGCCGTCTCTCCGCCTTTATTGGCGGGGCACTGGAACTATGTTACATTCCTTCGGTGGTCCGCCAGCGGCTTACCCTTTCGGGTACCTTCTACGGAGCGACGCATCCGCAGAGGAGCGTCGTACCTTCGCGGGAGGCCTTGCGGGTGGCGGACGTTCCCCGGTCCATCCACCCGCAGCCTCAGCTAGGGCGGCATGAGGCGCAGGATTGGTTGATCCCTGGGATTATCCCTAATGTGGATAACTCGGACGCGTTATTTTTGGTAGTGGGGACTGCGTACGCTACGTCCCCCTGATTCCACTGAAGAAATGTAATATGGTTCCAGTGGCCCGCCAACAAAGGCGGAGAGACGGCACATGGCGTGTTTATGTAGTGAGTGAAGGCCCCACACTACCACGAACTACAGGGTGTGCGGTTAGGAACATTTTTACCCGCCTTAACAAAAAAAAAGGTGGCAAAAGCGATACGTGTGAAAGGCGCATGTAATGGGTAAGAAAATATTAACATCGTTGTGAAGAATGAAATTGTTGTGCTTAAATCTAAAAGTTACGCCTGTAATGGTAAAGTTAATAATGACACTTACTTTGTAGTTTGGAATTACGGATATGCTATGAGAAGGGTAGATAGTAACTTTGTTATGAAAGTTGTAAGTACGATCGGGGTCCTATGGGGAAAGAAACTCCCAAAACAGATTGATAGTTTGTATAACGAATTTTATAAAACTAAGCTTTGCCCGCGGCTCCATCGTAGCCAAAAGCTACTTATTAGGTTATATCTCAGGTTCCAGTGAGGATATACAAAGCGATATTCCAGGATATAGTAGCGGGATAAATGTATACCAGTTTTCATGTCTAATCAAGAGCTATCAAATAAAAAAGTTGCATCAAAATCCGTTCTATAGTTTTTGCGTGATGCGCGAACGAACAAACAGACGAACAAACAAAAATTCTAAAAAAAATTGGTTTGTGTCTAGATACGCTTCTATGGCCGTGTGGGGCCGGCTTTAGAATTGTCCCACCCCTCTCTACCCACTGGAGTCGTAAGAGCCGACTGAGGCAATACCAGGGGAGTGGACAGCAGCACTCCCTCGAGTATTACCAACATCCACTGCGATCGCCAACCCACCTGCCAAGCGTGGCGATTATGGCATTATCCCCCCACGACGAGCACACGATACAAAATGGCCCCCAATTACGGCAGCTCCACTATTCCGTGGCCTAACGGTAGCGGGCCCAGTAACGGTGGAGCAGGGGGTGCGAAGAATCTCCGGTCGCGGATAGGCTACCATATACAACGACCTCTGGCCCTGGTAACGCACAACGTTCGGACACTTGGACCGACGAGAAAATCACCGAGCTGGAAGAGGAATTGAGCAAGATCCGCTGGGACATTATAAGGTTGTCAGAAGTCCGAAGAGAGGGTGAGGACACGACAATCCTCCAGGCCGGGAACTTGCTCTTCCACCGGGAGGGCGACCACCAGTCCCAAGGAGGTGTCGGGTTTATGGTTCGCAGGTCTCTCGTAGGCAACGTGGAGAGGATTGAGAGTTTGTCGAGCAGGGTGGCGTACCTTATACTCAGAATAACCAAACGGTATTCGTTGAAGGTCATACAGGTTTACGCACTGACCTCGACGCACTCCGACGACGAGGTGGAGGCCCTATATGAGGATATCTCGAAGGCCATCCACTCGTCTAAAACCTACTTCACGGTGTTATGGGAGACTTTAACGCGAAACAAGGCAAAAGGACAAACGATGAGCTGAAAGTGGGGCACTATGGTTTCGGGCAGAGGAATCACAGGGGCCAGATACTGGCTGATTTTCTGGAGAAGGGAGGCCTCTACATGATGAATTCCTTCTTCAGGAAGCAGCCCCAGCGGAAATGGACCTGGATAAGCCCTGATGGTTCAGTAAAAAACGAGATTGACTTCATCTTGTCGGATAAACGACACATATTCAATGATGTCTCAGTGATCAGCAGGATTAAAACTGGGAGTGATCACCGACTAGTCAGGGGCATCTTGAATATTAGCACGAAAGTCGAGAGGTCACGGATCGGTCGGGATCTTGAGAGAGGTCCACCAGTTGTACAGATCCCAGAGTCCTGTTGTTGGCTTGGTCCAAGATCCCAGATCCAAGCTAACTCGGCATTACTGAAGATATCCCGGACGTCAGCCTGTTCGAGATCAGAATGGCTCTCAAACAACTAAAGAACGGGAAGACACCGGGATACGACGGAATCACCACAGAGCTTCTGAGAGCAGGCGGAAAGCTGGTCTTAAAAGCTCTTCAGAGGCTGTTCAATTCCGTCGTTCTCGGGGGCGACGTTCTAGAGTCGTGGACCAGAAGCGTGGTGATGCTGTTCTTCAAGAAAGGTGACAGAACCCTCTTGAAGAACTATAGATCCATCTCGCTCTTGAGCCACGTCTATAAGTTGTTTTCGAGGGTCATTACAAATCGACTCACGCGCAAGCTTGACAACTTCCAGCTTCCCGAACAGGCCGGTTTCCGAAAAGGCTATAGTACCATAGACCATATCCATACGCTACGCCAGATTATACAGAAAATCGAGGAATATAATAGGCCTCTGTGTCTGGCGTTTGTGGGCTATGAGAAAGCCTTCGATTCGATCGAAACTTGGGCGGTGCTGCAGTCCCTTCAGCGGTGCCAAATTAACTATTGGTACATCGAAGTGCTGAAGTGCTTGTATAGAAACGCCACCATGTCCGTCCGTGTTCAGGACAGGAGTACGAAACCGATCCAACTGCAGAGAGGTGTTAGACAGGGAGACGTTATATCCCCGAAACTCTTCACCGCTGCATTGACAGATGTCTTCAAGCTCTTGGACTGGACCGGATTTGGCATCAACATCAATGGTGAATATATCACTCACCTTCGATATGCCGATGACATCGTAGTCATGGCAGAATCGCTGGAGGACCTTGGCACCATGTTCAATGATCTCAGCAGGGTTTCCCGACTCCACTAGTCTCAAAATGAACATGGACAAGGCGAAAGTCATGTCTAATGTCCATGTTATTTCAGCACCGGTCCTAGTCGGGAGTGGGCTTCTCGAAGTTGCCGACCACTATGTCTACCTGGGACAAACAGTCCAGTCAGGTAGGCACAACTTCGAGAAAGAGGTCAATCGACGAATCCAACTCGGCTGGGCAGCGTTCGGGAAGCTAAGGAAGATCTTCTCATCCAATATTCCGCAGTGTCTGAAAACGAAGGTCTACGACCAGTGTGTGTTACCAGTGATGACATACGGAACAGAGACGTGGTCTCTGAATGTTGGCCTCGTATCAAGGCTCAAAGTCGCTCAGTGGGCCATGGAACGGGCTATGCTTGGTATTTCCCTATCTGGTCAACGCCGCGGGGAGCCGTTGGATGCGGTCGGCACAGGACTGCTCGTTGTGGCGTTCTCTAGGGGAGGCCTATATCCAGCAGTGGACGTTGAAAGGCTGATGGATGGATGGATGGAGCCTATTTCAGTATATTTTTTTTCCCAAAATCTGAAATGTACAGACAGCTCTGTTACAGCTTTGTAATAATTAGGACTAGCCTTTATCTATACTATTATAAAGCTACTAGCCTTTGCCCGCGGCTCCGCCGCAGCCGGATTTTGATGCAACTTTTTTTGTTTGATAGCTCTTTATTAGACTTAAAAACTGGTATACATTTTATCCCTCTACAGTATCAGGAACCTGAGATATTACCTAAAAACTAGTTTATGACTGCGGCGAAGCCGCGGGCAAAGGCCAATACATTATACAGACCAAGTACACTTAATTTTACAATTAAGATTTATACCAATAATACGAACTCCTATAAATATTTTGATATTTTTATATATGTTTCTATCTTTTCATATGCCTAGCCATATCAATCAACACAAAGTGTGAAAATGTGAATTTTCGAAATACAGAACTTTAATTTTATTTATTTGTATAGATGTAACGGATATACACTTTGCTGAGATTTTTATTCATCAAAATGTCTCGTGTAACTTATTAGTTGCCCTATTTTTTAATTACGTGAAATTTTTAATTTACCAGTTGCACCTTTTGTCGGCTCAAAATAAGAAAATATTGAGCCCCAATCTCTAATCCTGCTTCCGTAATATTTTTACGACAGGCGATGCATTACTTCTAAAAACGAATCAGTCAAAAATATGACTTCACTGTTGATTTATGGCTTCCGTGATATATGGTTACACAATTATGCCTATGTAATTGGTTAGTAATATGTCATCAGCTACTTTAACTTTTCAACGTCAGATATCTAGATTGAAAAGAATTGGAAGCTAGATTATTTGAGATCTTCGAAATAATACTTAATTTTCTTCCCAAAGTCATCAATCAACTGTTACTGTTTAACGATTAATCGTTCGTTCTACAAATTATTCTAACGACATTTAAGTAACTATTACAATAATCGTTATGAAGTTTCGTTGATTGCTTATAGTTTTAAGTCTCATTTATAATTTCCAACTTAGATAGTTCACCAGGTGGAGTCGTGGTAATACAAAAACTTTTACGTTATTTACGGGCAAAAAGAAAATTTTTACACTTTTGTGTGAATGAATGGGCCAGCTCGATCAGGGAACCACTCTCTCACAGAAAGTCAGCCTGAAACAACGGTAAGTACTCCGACTGTTATGTTTTGTATGATGAGTGAGTGTGCCGGAGACACAAACCTCCCTTTATAATCCATCCACAACACCCGATGCTAAAAATAGAGTAGAAACACTTGTATTCCTAGTTCTTCATGAACTGGATAACAAATATGAGTATTGAACTCTAGCTTCCATATAATCTTTATTATACCTAATAAACCTACTAACGAAGATTATATGGACGCTAGAGTTGGGTATACAAAAAGGAGTATGAGAGTAAAATCAATACGGTAGAAATACGATCTCTGAGGAAAATCTATGGAGTTAGGATGGCTGGTCAGTCAGCATAACATTCGTAACGACAACGTTAGATAGCGAGTAGGTTTGAAAGAGAGTATTGGTGAAAAGATGAGAAAGAGAATGCTCCGATGGTTTGGACATGTGGAAAGAATGCTGGACGAGTGACTAGTTAAGAAGATATACAATGCGAATGTAGAAGGATTTAGGTACAAGGGAAGACCGAGACTCACCTACTTAGACCAAATCATTACAGAGTTACTGTGACCACCTTCCAGCTCCATCGTCAGACCCTGGATACCATCTAGAGGCAAAGCACTCGTCAAGACGAATCATACAAGCCCAAACTCGATGGGGTTGCGCAGTTCATTATACGAGTTCCTATGTCCACCTTCATGTCCATCCATGTCATCATAATATTGCATTGTCACGCGATATACATATGCGTTTAAAATTTCAGCTTAATCGGAAGCCGGGAAGTATATCAAATTTAACTTGCAATAATTTAATGGGACAAGTAAAATAAAAGCGTCGCCACGCTAACAGCCGATTTTGCCCTCCCTCCGCATTAGATGTTTCACATCAAAAATATAAAAATAGACTTTTTAATAAATTAAGTTTGAGTTGCGCAACAAGACCTCTATGGACATTAAGCTGAAATCTAAGCTTTTTATTATAACATTATCTATTCAAACTTCGAAGTAAATTTTCGGTCATGTATATAAATGCGACGTAGTTACCCAAATCACATACGGACTGACTTTACTCAATGCTTTTCAATGGCAGCCAAAATCCCTGGACGTTACGCTACAATAGCTTACTTTACCTTTTATTTCCATATTTGAAACGATTGTCCATTCTTTGCGTGGGGGTAAATCTTTTTAGTAGATCACAAAGCCTTATTGTCGAAAAGGTCCAACGTTAGGTACAGACTTTTTTAATCTACAACCAAATACTTAGTATTTTTAAAAGTTATTGTAACAACAACATATGACTTATGTACATTTTAGTACCTATTTTAGCTATGTTTATTACTACTTGAAATTAAAATGAGGACCATCTTCATAATACTTCTTTTTACTATCGGGGAGATAATATCTATCCATCCATCCATCAGCCCTTCAACGTCCACTGCTGGACATAGGCCTCCCCAAGAGAACGCCACAACGAGCGGTCCTGTCATGGGGGATAATGCCGTAATCGCCACGCTTGGCAGGCGGGTTGGCGATCGCAGTGGATGTTGTTAATACTCGAGGGAGTGCTGCTGCCCACTCCCCCGGCATTCCCTCAGTCGGCTCTTACGACTCCTGCGGGTGGAGAGGGGTGGGACAATTCTAAAGCCGGCCGCCCGGCCGAGATAATATACATAATACTTATTTACTCAGTTTGAGAATATGGATGAGTATTGTCGGTATTAGTGACATTTTTTATAGAGTAATGGGTTTTAAAAGACGCCTATATCTATAGTAACGGAATTTTTAAACGTGATTTTCACCCAATTCAAAACGATGCATTAAATTGAAATTGGAACTCTGCACGCTTGTCGAAATCCTATTACAATATAATATTTTCAGAAGCGTTTTTTAACAAAAAGAGCATCACGCCTTTATCCTTGAAGGGATAGGCAGAGGTGTATTTAATTACACACCCACGGTCCGCCAGCTTTGTTTTATTCCCACGTAATAGGGGGTGAGTCTATTGCCGTCTACCAGGCATATTTCCAAACTCCGGGCTGCTACTAAGATTTCTTCTTTTTACGATAAGGTTCAAACTAAGGGCACAATTGGTGACCGTAGAACAAGGCCGGAGTCAGTTGTTTTATTCAGGACTGTCAACCTGTAGTACAAAACTGAAAATAACTTAGAGAAGCCATAAATAAGCGTACCATCCAAGTTTTTATGCATTCAATCTGACTTGCGAAAATCATTTTGATGTGTCGATGTGGCTTGCAAACATAAAAGATTTGCTCGTTTCCTTCTAAAAGGGACATTCCGCTTTCATTAAATTTTTCTCTCTCAATTTATTTAGCTCCATTTGTATGATGGAGTATTTGTGGATGAGATGTATGTGAAATCTCCACAAATGGCTGCAAAAATGTCAGTAAATATTTTGTTTGAATTGTGTTTTATATTGTATTCAAACGGCATGATATGATATGATTCTTGAAAAAGTGGTTAAGCCTCTTAACAACACCATGTTCGAAAAGCAAGAATGGTACTTTCGGCAATAGTCGACATCGTGTCATAAAGCTCGATCCACACAAGCGGACGAAGTCGCTGTTAACAGCAAGTCTATACTCATATAATATCAGTAATCAGTCAGCCCCTCTCAGAATATAATAAACTGAAAGTTCTTTTAATAAATAAACAATAACATGATTTTATCTCTTGTATACGCTTAAATAAAACACTCTAATCTGCAGAACAAAATTTTGCTCACTTTACATGTATTAATTAAAAAGAAAGACAAACAATTTACACAATATAAAAGAAACTTACTCCGTCAAGTCCCGAACATAACATTCTCGAAAGATTTATTAATAAAATATATTTTACACGACGTTCAGCAATTTGGTTTTTTTTTTTGACGTGATAAATCGATGAACGCCGGCAGCACGCAAGAAAAAGTCTCACGTTCCGAAAAATTTATACCGACCGATGCATTGTTTGATCTTCGCGCCCACAAGAGAGTCGCGGGCTGAAGAGCATCTGCGAGAGGGCGGCGGCCGGCCGTCCGCGCTGGCCGATATTCTTCGTCTAAACGCGTCCCGGGCAACACGCGTATCTCAATTATTGTATAGCACCACGCGCGGTCATACCTTTTTATATGTATCATTCGATTTCTATCATTTTGTGAATATAGTATTACATTTTGTGAAACTCTCAGAAAATATCACGTAAAATTATCGTCCGTAAACCGACTTTACAGATAACCATATTTTTTATTGCCTTTGGTGGCAGACGAGCCATGGCCCACCTGATGGTAAATGGTAACCGTCGCTCATGGACTCAACTATACCGAGAGTATTGTCAAGCCGCTGCTCACCATTTTATTTCATAGATGTGAAATGAAATAATTAACGGCTATCTCCTGCTACAATAAAAACACATCGATGTGTTTCATGGCCAAACACACGGGAGATGGTGGTACCATCCCGTTTGGGCTCGATAGCAAGTGAGTAAAAATAAAAATGTGAAATCGAAAATAACAGTCACGAGCCAGCAAATCACGAGTCCAGATGCTTTGCCAATTCAGCCCAGATGCTTTGCCAATTCAGCAATCGTGACAATTGCTCCCGACTGCTAATCTCAATAACACATTCATACTTAACGTCTTTGGGTGACGCCCGAATTCTCTAAACATTGAATTTTTCTACAAAAACGATGACGATTCTACGATGAAAAAAAACATTAAAATAATTATAATACACTTCTCATCAAAAAATCGAAATACTTCCCTTTTTATGGTTTCTGTCCTAACTTAACATAAAAGAGTTTTCATTCCATGAAAAAAATCACATGATTGTATGGCTGGTAGTTTGGCCATTACAGTGATAAGCGAAAATTCTAAATTCAATATTATAATTTCATTTGTTTATCCGTTCCTATAAATGAAATGATTCACTGTTTTGAGATAAATGTGTGTTCAGAGTTGGAGTACATTTCACCTTTGAAAACTAAAAATTAGCACTTATATTAAAACTTTTTGTTCTGTGTTCTGTATACTGTGACATTGGGACGTCTAAAAAAGTATTTTTTTTCTAAAATATATGGATACTTCGCCCGCAGAAGCCACCCAAGTGGTGGCATTGCTGGATTCTGGATTTAATCAGCGTGTTGTGGCTGAAACATTGCATCTAAGCCTGTCGTCTGTTCATGGAGTCTACAAACGCTATTGGGAGACTGGTTTGTTCACGCGCTGTTCAGGATCTGGCAGGAATCGGGTCACTTCTGAGCGAGATGATCGATTTATTGTAACAACTTCTTTACGAAATCGACGCCTTAATGCCTTTCAACTACAGCAGCAGCTTCATGTTGTACGTAGAGTGGCTGTTAGTGACTCTACAATTAGAAGAAGGTTGACGTACAAGCCAGCAAATGGCCGAAATTAACTGCAGACCAACGAAGAGCGCGCCTTAACTTTGCACGTGAGCCCCTAAATTGATCACACCTCCAGTAGAACAAAGTCCTCTTTTCTGATGAGTGTAAAATTATGCTGTATGGTAACGATGTAAGAAACAAGGTCTACAGAAAAGATGGAGAACGCTTTGCACAATGCTGCATTGAAGAAAAGGTCAGCTATGGTGGCAGTTCGTGGACGGTTTGGGGAGGAATCAGCGCCGACGTTACGACAGAGCTTGTCTTTGTGTCTGGGACACTTCTGCCTGCACTTAACAGTCATCGGTACATCGAACAGTGTCTTGAGCCTCACGTGATGCCCTATGCATATTTTATTGGCAACGGTTTTATATTCATACACGACAATGCTAGGGCTCACACCGCAAGCGTCGTACGAGATTATGTTACCGAAGTCGGTATCTCCATTATGGAATGGCCAGCAAGAATCCCGGACTGAATCCGATTGAACATCTTTGGGATGAATTAAAGAAACGAATTCGTGCAAGAGATCCTGCCCAGAAACATTTAGCCAGCTGCAAAATGTAATCCAAGAGGAATGGAATGAAATGCCACAACAGTTTGATCGTCAACATCCGATCGATGAAGAACCTTATGGAAGCAGTAATAAGAGCTCGGGGAGGGAATACAAGTTATTAAATAAACGCTATGAAAATTTAATTTGAATTTAGAACATTAACATTAGGATTTGAAAACCACATATTATTTACTATTAAACGTCATTTGACATATATTTCTAAATATACATAATACATTTTTCCGATAATCCTTACAAAACATAAACTTGCAAGGTGTTTCGATTTTTCTGATGAGAAGTTTAGTTTTATGTATTTTGATATTATCTAAACAACTAGCTTAAATAATTATTATAGAAGCTGTTTTTTCGGCAATGATGACAGCGCGCAGCAAGGCCCAAGAGTGATAGTCTGCCACACATTCGTGGATTTTTATAATTATGTGAGTATTTTTACGTGAAATGTATTTAAAATCATACTTACGGGTACTTTTTTTTTGTTTAGGCGGGAAAATTACTTGTCGAAAATTTGTGACGTCATTCCGAGCGCGTAACTCAAGCGTGCGAACGCAACGTGCCACTACACATTTTACAAAAAAAAAATCTGTATAACAGTACGTTCTCTATGCTAAATTTCGATTTCACACATTACGTCTAGAAACCATACAATCGTTTCAATCCGGAAATAATTGGTTTTTAAAATTACATTTATTTGTTTCTAAACTTCATATTGTTAGTTTATATTTATGCATCAAATTACTATTAGACAGAATCAATATTAATTTGTATTTATTTTGATAAAAAAATAGGATCAAAAATTGGATAATTATCAATGATATTAATAGTATTTTTTAGTATTCTAAACTCCGGAATAGTACGAAATCCAACGTAGTTTTATTTCAGAAAGGTCATTTAAGATAATTATGTAATTAATTGCTCATTTCTTGCCGAGTGTTCCTGACGATGCCTCATGTAAAGGCAAAACACGTGTCGAATTTGTGTTCGGATTTTTGCGGAATATTGCAACGTTGTGGTTCTGAGAGTCCTGCCATGTCGTATGGTTGTATCGTATTGGTGAGATTTTTTGCCATTATCGTGCATGCTACTCTGCTATTATTCTCCGGGATTGACAGTTAGTGGGTGAGTGGCTCTCCTCCTAAGCTATTCATTCTATAATAATATTCTTACATTTATTGAACTTGAATAATAATATAAATAATTCCAATATTTGTAACAAATGAAACTTGTTCTAATACTTAATATACAAAAGCAGGATATAATATATAAAAGCAGGATTCATACAATATCTATAACTATTTTATCGTATTTCATTTACCTACCTTTTATATATTATCACATTCTCCTCTATCTGTGAGAGTGCGGGTTGGCAATCTTAGGTTATTTGGTGTGTCCAAAGATAACCGGGATTGACAGTCAGTGGGTGAGTGGCTCTCCTCCTAAGCTATTCATTCTATAATAATATTCTTACATTTATTGAACTTGAATAATAATATAAATAATTCCAATATTTGTAACAAATGAAACTTGTTTTAATACTTAATATACTGAATAAAAGCAGGATTCATACAATATCTATAACTATTTTATCGTATTTCATTTACCTACCTTTTTTACCTACCTCCGAAATAGCCAGCTCTGTTGGCTGGTCTCAAAAAATCATAATCTATGCTTCGAAGACGACAATTGAACTACAACTACTTATAATACAATTGACAATTGAAAAGATATGCTATCTCTTTCACTTATATGGTTATCCTATCTTTTGTACTGTTCATTAGTGCAACTTGTCAACAGTGTGCGCGATAATAGTGCGCGTAAGTAATAGTAATGTGGAAACAGATTTTAAACGTCATTTACTATGAACGTAACATATTTTGTGTAAAATATCATTGATAATTATATACTATATACGTACGTGGAGATAGTCTTAAAACTAAAATCTATCTGTCATTGTTTTAATGTCACGTCACATGTCACAATGTATAAGTAGTATTTGGCGAAATTGTGCTCACACTGCCACAACAAGAGCCATTAAACAAGAAGATAAGTAGTATCTCTTAGTAGTTTGCCAAAAAGAAAAATTGAATAGAATCTCTTAGCAGTCTGTGCACATTGTTGTGAATTTTACTTCAATCAAATTGTATAATTCATTAATATATGTAACTCAGACTAAATACACATAGACAGTGTGAAGAAAATTCTTTGACATGTATGAGCAAAATCATAAGATACAATTTACTAGTGCAAAAAAACAGACAAAGTTAAAATTTTTCGTCTTTGTCGCCGTGGCCAGTTTTTGGTATTTGTCACAATGTCAAAATGCTTTGTTTGTCACGATTCAACTGACTTATACGAACATTTTTATAAAAAAATTAGGTTTTACAGATATTAGGGACGGCGCAGCGTAGGACGGCCCCCCACCATGGACCGACGATCTGGTCAAAGCCATTGAATGCGGTCGGCGAGCAAAAAAATTCTAGTATAATATTTCGTTCGTATGGAGTTGAAAATGATATCATTTAATGATTGAATGTTATGTGGTGATATAAAATGTTTTTTTTTTACTTGAAATTAATAATTGTTGCTAAAGTATTTTAGCAAAACATGTTTTCTAACTGAATTTCTATTACAGAGAATTGTTCCGGTGTTGTCTTATTGTGAATTTAATTTGCTCAGTTTTCGCTTAATTCCTAATAAATTTATATATCATTTATGAGATGATGATAAAAAATTACCATTTTAGGTTTTCCACTAATCCAGATGCGAGATCGAAATGGGTAGATGCTACGGCAAAACGACAACCCACAAAATATTCCAAAATCAGTTTCACGACATTTTGTTGATGAGTCATTATATATAAAGGGAAATAGTAAAGTCAATGGGAGCAAAATTATTGCCAGTGAATAATAATATTTTCATGTAAGTATAACTTCTTATTCATAATCAGTGCTGGAAAAATGATAATTCTTTCTTATTTGACCCAGAAAAAGGATAATTTAATTGCATTCTTGTGTACTATAATTTATTATTTTGTTAAATATAACATATAATATAGTTACAGTGAGCGACTGCTGATCATGGTGTATCGGGTTCGATCCCCGGGTCGGGCAGTGTTATTGAACTTTTTGGTAAAAAGAAAAAATCTCAGAAGCAGCCCTTTGTTTTTTTTTTTTATTAGGGCGGGAAAATATTGTTCCTAACCGCACACTCCGTCGTTCAGGGCAACAAACAGGGTAGTGTGGGGCCATCACCCACTAAAGAAATCCGCCGCACGCCATCTCTCCGCGTTTATTGGCGGGGCACCGGAACTATATTACATTCCTTCAATGGTTCAGAAGCAGCACTGAATCGAAAATAATGGCAATTTATGGAGCAGGAATACTTGCCTTGCATCAAGGCTTAGTCTTAGTGTTTTCCTACGTGATCGAATCCTTATTACAGAGAGCCGTAGGAGAACGGGAGTGACTGACATAGCCCGCCGGCATTGCATGCTGAAGTGGCAATGGGCAGGCCACATGCTCGACGAACTGACAACCGTTGGGTTCTTGGATTAAATATATGGTCAAAGCTGCAGGGAGCCGTTGGATGCAGTCAGCACAAGACCGCTCGTTATGGTCCTTTCTTGGGGAGGCGTTTGTCTCTGTGACAGTAGACGTTGAAAGGCTAATGGATGGATGTATGGAAAAGGTCGGTAGATTCAATGCGGTAGGTCTTCAAAACGGATCTAGCCGCGTTATGAAACTTGATACTTAGCATAGTAAATACTATTCTAGACAGCTTCCACGCAGACATCGTAACTCACCACGTAACGTGCTTCCTTAACCATAGCGAATCAGCCCCCTGATGATAAGCGGTTACTAGCATAAATATAGTAACGTACGAGTAGACCACCTGACAGCTCCATAACGCTTAACCAATTTTGATTTGTCAATGTGTGCGTTGGATAGTGATGTAAGTTTTAAGTGTTAGACTGACTATCGATAAATGATAAAACAAATCAGTTTCTTTAACAAACTCGATCATTTAAATAATCATCTTCAACGAATGAAACAAAACAGACATAATAAATTAAAACAAACATAATTCATTCGTTTTTATTTATTTCACCAGCAACGTCAGTCAACGATATTATGCATTTTATAAGGGAATTATACACTCAGCTTTTAGCAACATAAACCTACTTATAATTTTTAAATTAACTATCTAAGTATATCGACTTGACTGATGTGTTAGGACAAAATATTCCAAACATTTAGGATAAATATCGACAATATACCTTGTCGATAAAGTCAAGCCCTAGTGTATATGTACCTAAAACATTTTCTTCTAAAATCTTGCAAATATGTAACAATGCGACATATTTCTATGTAAAATATAAACAGTAATAATGAAATTGAAATTAACCTGTAACTGAAACAGAAAATATCAGTAATTATGACATTAAAATAAAAGCATTTAATTTGTGATAACATCCTGAGAACTTACCTGTGAAACATGCAATTATCAGGATTGTTTGCATGATTTACATCACAGACACTCATGGAACAAACAACCATTGTATTTAATAGTTATAATCTTATAATAAACAAGATTTATAACACAAATAAATCCAAATAACTGCGAAGCTAATTTCAACCTAGAAGACTGTAGAATACCTGTCATTCAAATGGGTTACAATGACATTAGATTTGCTTTCCTCTTCCATCTAGCTATGTTGCCGTATAAGATTTTCTTCTCGCTTACACGCTTTTGTGATCTATACGTTACTATATCTATGGTTACTAGTATAGCCTATAGACGCTAGCAACACCAGAGGTATCTATCACTCGCGTGTCGCCATCTCCAAGGAATGGGGTAGGAGGTGGATAGTAAGGATAATAAGGAGCTCTCCTTATATGCTCATATGGAGGGGGTTTGGGTCTCCGGCGCTCTCACTCACCATATGAAACACAATGGTAGGCGTAACTGCCGTTGTTACACGCTGATCTTTTGTGAGAGGGTCGTATTTCCCCGATAGAACCGGTCCATTGGTGCTGGGATAAGCAAGGCCCTAACACTAGAATATAATAACTTTATATATAATAATCAACTCACTGTGCTAACATAGACTCACAACTTGCATTGTGATAACGTATTGATTTTTATTTTGAGGTTATTTAGACCAACCGATTCAAGTAAGCGTAAGTATAATTTGAACAATAGTTATCGTTAAAATTAGCCGGAGATTGTAAAACACTACAAGATTTTTTAACCTACAGCTGTGCGCCCCGATAGCACACCCTCTTTTTTCACACACTGGACAGTGTGAAGGGAAAAATACGTGAAAAAACCGGGTATATCGGCCTAAAAATCCTTACGGCTAGAAGTTTGTCACTTCAAGTAACTGTGTGATGACCACAATCTACATCCCTCTAGTTCTGGGACCTGTGTACAACAATAAAACATTTATTTGCCATGGCAGGAAAACAAAAGCTGTTTTTTTACGTCTGGTTATTTAAACGGCGAGAAACGAATTAAGTTTTGGTGTAATGAAGTTCTTGTTTAGTTTAAGTTAAGGCCGATGTAGTTAAATTAAATAGTTATTTATTGCCGCAAAGTTTAAGTTACGACGTATTTGTATAAAGAAAATAAGGTTTTATTTTAAAGAAGAACAGGGGCAATAATTACAATTGTATGAATTAGTTATTAATGAATCTCTTTCTTTAATTACGAGAAATTAGCAAACAAATAAAATTGCAATTATAAGTTTACAATAATTATTTTAAGCTAACATTTTAACACATCTATAATTATAATGCATTTCTATACGAAAACCCGTTTACTCCTCAATCCTGTGGGTAATTTATTTTGGGAATAAAAATAACATATGTTATTATTTATATATAATGTTTAAGCACTTAACATGCTTAGTCAAAAAAAAACAAAGTGGCAACCTACCTGTCAGTTTGTCGTGTATCTACCTACAAAATTTCATCTAATTCTGTTTAGTCGCTTAGGTGTTATATATGGACAAACGTATAAGAATCCAACAATCTTCGCAAAAAATTGCATATGCATTCCGATAGATGGCGTTGGTCGTAAAGACAAATGTGATAAGGAAATTGGGATGATCGAAAGATCTGTAAGATAGCTCAGTGGCTTAAAGCACTTCCCCGGATTGGAAAAGACGCGGGTTCGATTCTCGCTCGTACAAAAATCTCTTTTTCCTTATTCACAAATAATTTGTACTTTAAAATGTGGCGGAGCATGTCAAATGCTAAAAAATATAGATCAAAAATGTTTAAAAAATCGCGCCTTCAAATAGTATGAATTTAAATTGCATAATTAAACTTACTATATTGGTTTAATGCGTGTAAATGCATTCCGATAGATGGCGTTGGTCGTAAAGACAAATGTGATAAGGAGATTGGGATGATCGAAAGATCTGTACAATAGCTCTTACACAACAAAAATCTCTTTTTCCTTATTCACAAATAATTTGTAATACCTACGGTATAAATATATTGTAATAAGCTAAACAGTAAAATTATATTAGGAAGTATACTTAATTAATTCTAAAACTATTATAACAAGTTTAAGCTAAACTTATTGCAACGAACTAATTCTCTCAAATATTGTTCGTCAACAAGGATTCTGTCGGGAAATACAGAGTATAACTATTAATTGCCACAGATTTGGTAAACCCAGCATTCAATAACAAGATCACAAGGTGACGAACTTGTTTCTAGAAATTCTGTTTCTATGAAATTAGAAACATTTAGTAATTAAGTTATGCTGTTCTCTGGTGGTAAATTGACCTGTTCGAAATAATCTATATTATAAAGCTGTACAATAGTAATCTATACTCTTATTTATTTGAGATAAATGACTGTGTGTGTAGGCGTATCACTGAAGTAATACAACATAGTACCAGTGGCCCGCTAACACAGTCGGAGAGACGGCACATGGCGGGTTTATTTTGTGGGCGAAGGCCCCACACTTGCCTGTTCGTTGCCCCAAACGATGGGGTGTGCGGTTAGGTACATTTTTTCCTGCCTAAACAAAAGAAATATTTAGACGTCTCGGAATACAAAACATTTTTGATGTGAAACATCTAATGCGGAGGGAGAGTAAAATCGGCTGTTAGCGTGGCGACGCTTTTATTGTACTTGTCCCGTTCAAATCTTGCAAGTTAAATTTGACACTTCCCGATTTCCGATTGAGCTGAAATTTTTACACGCATATGTATATCGCGTGACAATGCAATATTATGGAGACATGGAGCTGATCTGATGATGGATGCTGGAAGGTGCCCATGCGAAACTCTGTAACTACCTAAATAGCGCAACTCCATCGAGTTTCACTTTGTGTTTAATGAGTTAGGGCTCATGTGAAATATCTTGACCAGTACCAGTCCTAGATGATATCCAGGGTCTGATGATGGAGCTAGAAGGTGACCACAATAACTCTGTAATGAAACGACGCAACCCCATCGAGTTTGGAATCGTTTGATTCGTCTTGACGAGTAGTTTGTCTTTAGATAGTATCCAGGGTCTGGTGATGGAGCTAGAAGGTGACATAGGAACTCCGTTATAAAACGACATAACTCCATTGAGTATGGGCTCGTATGATTCGGATTGATGAGTACTTTGTCTCTAGATGGTATCCAAGGTCTGATGATGGAGCTGTAAGGTGGCCACAGTAACTCTTTAATGAAACAACGCAACCCTATCGAGTTTATACTCGTTTGATTCGTCTTGAGGAGTACTTTGTCAAGTTCTGATCATTTTATTTCTACAAAATAATTTCGATGATTCACATCTGGTAGAAGTCCCACGATGTCTAGTTTTCTTTTTTAGACTTTTGTCTGTTTGTTAAATTTTGATATAATTTGTTTTGTTTGATAAATCTTTATAAGACACTTGAATGTTTTATCCCGCTACTATACCAGCAAGCCAATAAATAATCTAAAAACTAGCTTTTTCCTGCGGCAGAGTCGTGGGCAAAGCCTAGGTTCATATATAAAAACAAATTAACACCATAATATAACTAGATAGAGTCGGAATTCCGACACGACCGAGGAGATATCAGACAGTCTTTACGTACTCTCTGAGGCACGAGGGTGACACACCGCCAACTCCCGAACTCTGAGCCGCCATTGAAAATTTCTTGAAAAAAAACTTAATATATTTTTTTTTTGCAGCTTCAAGCCGGTATTTGAACCCGAGACCTCATGATCCGCAGTTGCATACACTACCGCTAGACCACCGCAGCAATATAAATTAAAAAATCTCATATCGTACGTAAATGTATGTACGTGTTAAATTTATACGCTTCGCATAAATGTGCCGTGATAAAATTTAAAATTCCGATAAACGCTTGAGGCTGCAACGCTATTATAATGCCACAACCTTCAAGTCAAAAGTTGTTTTTTACTGTTTTTGTTTTTGTTACTGAAATAAAAGTAAGTTGGCAAAAGGGTTGTATTTACCCTTAGTGCCGCATTGCTTCGTGAAATACCAACGTATTACACACCCCTCTCAGTTCTAACCATAGATTTAGTATATATTATAAATAGATCGGTGATGCAAAAGAGTAAGAACATAGTATACGCGTATGTTAGAGCGAGATAGATAGACGAGACCACTATCATACACGCTATGTACCTGTATGGACCTGACATCAATCGTCAACGATCCAAATTTCGCATATTTTTGGAAAATTTGAGAAATTATCGTTTAATTCTGTATTAATTGACGTGTCTAATCATAGTTACATGTGCAGTGCCCGGATGTAACTCATATAAAAAAGAAAACCCACAGAACATTTTTGTATTTCCTATATTTATTGCAGCTATCTTGCATACTGTGTACGGAGTGCTTGAAACTTCTTCAAGATCGAACCAACAGAATCAGTGAGGAAAGTGCTTTGCCCTTGCCTGGTTTTGGTCATAGAAGTGTATGCTTTTGTTATGGAATTTCTATTCTACGGGCCACAAGAACAAATCCCGTTAGACAGGATTGTGACAAGACAGGAACATTTTATTGTGACATGTCCTGCTTCATCTGGCAAATATTTTAATGTACCTTGTAATACTTGCCATGAAAACTACTTCATGTTAATTTTTTTCTTCTTTTCGCTAAATGATATATTTAATAAATTACACACACTCATGTAGATAACAACTTGGTTGTTATGAGATGAGATGTTTTTTATTATTTTGAATAGCATTATATTACATGCTTGTAGTTTTTTAGGTTTCAAGAATGGATAGAGTGTGTGCTGCTTGCTGGAGCTCAGCTATATATATATGTAGTATATAGATAGATCGGCTATAGAAGAGTAATTATGACGAGACCAAAACTGACACGTACCAGTGTGCGTGACATGTGCATGTGTGCACTTCAAATAGTGCTGGGACTTTGACAAAACGCGACTATCGACACATTGTGTTGTTTTAGTGTCATGAGGTGCAAAGTGAATTCAAATAAATTTTATATTCGAGGGAATAGAAATAAAACTGAAATAAAACATGTTTTATTAATACGTGGGACATTCATAAAGTTTTGAGAAACTAAAAAAATAACTTCTATGGATAAAAAATTTAAATTAATTTTTTTCAAAGAACTCTCCACCAGCCTCTATACAAAGTTTCATACGTCTGAACCAATTTTCGAAAAATTTTTCCAGTCCACGGCAGACACATCTTCCACGGCTTTCTCGAGCACTGTGTATCTTCCGGCGATGAAAACTGTATCCCTTTCAGCTGATATTTTATTTTAGGGAATAAAAAGAACTCACACGGTGCCAGATCAGATAAGGAGGGTGACCCAAGACTGACCGGTGTGGTGTCGAGGAAGACGCTCGTTTTGAGAGCTGAGTGTGCGGGCGCGTTGTCATGGTGAAGCAGTACACTGCGGAGCCCGGTGTTCGGTCGCTTATTGCTCATTGCAGACAAAACTTCTGGCAGGCATTTTATGGTGTACCATTCGGCGTTGATGCTGCTTTGGTATGGAATTGAAACCAGATATCCCGTCAAAGTGAAGAAACTAGCGATCAAAATTTTCCCTGCGCTTCTCGATCGCCTCACTTTCGTAGTCGTTTCGTTGCGTTGGTTCGTTTTGAAACAGCCAAACTGTCGACTGACGCTTTGTTTCAGTATCGTATTGATAAATCCAGGATACGTCACTTGTCACAATGTCTGGAAGGTACACAAGGTATGTTAGTGAAATACAATAAATTAACAGAAACATAAACAAACAGCAGTTTATTTGTTATTTTTGGGAATCCAGTATGAAAGAGAGTATTGGTGTAAAGATGCGAAAGGGAATGCTCCGATGGTTCGGACATGTGGAAAGAATGCCGGACGAGCGACTGTTTAAGAAGATATACAATGCGAAAGTGGAAGGACGTATGTATATATATATATATATATATATATATATATATATAAGAAAAGGTTATATTAATATAATATATATATTATAATTTTTTCAAAAATTTGAGTAAGGTCATTCTATACGGTTAAGTTATTATTTTTTGAGTAAATGTATTTTTATCATTGGATAGTTAAAGTTTATATTTTAATTTAACGTTTTAGATTTCCTCAGAATATTGGTGTACATCTATGGATCTAACACTTATTTCTATAAATTTCACCGCTTTTGGAAGCCGCCCTTTTTTATTGTGGTTAGGGAGCTGTGTGCCAAAATTTCTATATTATGATCTGTTCGTGTGGCAGACATGATTAATATCGATGATTGTACCATAAAAAAACATTAAGGACCACCTGTACCATCAACTGCCAGCACTTTAAAAATGTAAAAAAAGGGTATGTTAAATTGTTCGTGTCTGCCTCTTGTACTGATAGTCAGAGACATCTTAAAACGAGGAACATCGAAGAGACAGACGTCCAGCCCTCTGACTTTTTAAGTAATTAATTTTTAAACATTTTTTTTATGATTTAAAAATATGTAAATGAAATGTTCACTTGGCAGACCCGAATTATTCGATTAATGACGATATAAAGAACCACAGAAAAATAGTCTGCCACCATGGTAGTGCAGGTTTCCAATCGACAGCGCTTCAAAAATGTAAAAAAAAATGACTGCTAAATCATTTGTTCGTATCTGCCTTTTGGACTGGTGGTCAGAATCATCCTCAAAACGATAAACATCGATGAGGTAGACCTCCAGACCTCTGATTTGCCAAGGACAGAAAAAAAAGATAATTTTTTTCGAAAGTTTGTATTTCTTGCTTTCTTTCTTAGAGAGAAGAGAGTGACAACGGTATAATTCCCCAAGTAGTTGTGATTTACCTATGGGGCATTCCAACGTCAAATCACGCGGTAATTGGTCTGACCCCCTCGGATTTTGTTGTCCAATGAATCGTGGGTTTCGTTTGGCTCCAAATATTATTTAAAAATTTTAGAAATGTTTTTTTTTATTTTTTATTGGTTGTCCGAGCTAAAAAAATCAAATTGAGGAAAAACATAAAGAGGAGCCTTTTTTTAAATTAATGATTTTTTTTTCACAGAAAGTAGAACCGAAAACAGAAATTTCCCCAATAGTTTAATTTTTTTACGATTTTTTTGTTTTTTTTTAATTTCATTTAATTTCATAAAATACATCTACACATTACTACGTGAATTGTTAGTAATAACAATAATAAACAGTAATACCCGCTTTACCTTCCTTTCTAAAAAAACTTTAAAGAATCGTACATAAAAAAATCAGTGACCTAAACATCTGCCAACTTTTTTTCCGAACATATACACACTATATATAGCTTATGGATCGTGAGCACAACTGGCTATAAGCATCTTAATAATAAGATTATTTCAATCCTACTAATATTATAAACTTTTGACTGCACAGTTGAAATGCCTGCTACACGGTTGTAACCCAACACCCTAACAGAGGTGAGCTTGCTAGATTACAACCGTGTAGACAGCGGTTTGCATCCAAATTTGAATACAGACAACAGGCCGCTAACCAAGGTCACCTCTGATAAGGAGTTGGTTTACAACCGTGTAGAAGGCATTTTAGATACCGGCATCCCGCCTGAGTGTTGTGGTTTCGATTTCCACACAGGACAACTGTTTGTGTGATCCACAAATGGTTGTTCTGAGTCTGGGTGTACTTTGTGTCCGTGAAATTGTACCCGTATTATTGTCAATACTATTATAAAGAGGTAACAGAGCTATTTCTGTACATTTAAGATATTTGAGAAAAAATGACTGTAATAGGCTATATAGGCGTGTCTAAACACAAAACAATTATTTTTAGAATTTTTATCTGTTTGTCTGTTTGTTTGTTCGCGCATCACGCAAAAACTACTGAACTGATTTTGATGCAACTTTTTCTATTTGATAGATCTCGATTAGACTTAACAACTGGTATAAGTTTTATCCCGCTACTATATCGGGAACCTGAGATACAACCTAAAAGCTAGCTTTTCGTTGCGGCGGAGTCGCAAGCAAAGGCTAGTGGATTTATAATATACCTATATTAGAGCAGGGTGGCCTTTTTAAAAAAAAACACGACTTTTTGTTAATATCTACAGCTAAAAATCCCTGGAGTAGGATGAAATTTAGCAACTAGATATTTCTATATATTTAGGGTTCCGATGGTCAAAAAAAAACGGAACTTTTATGGGATCACTCGTGTGTGTACCATTTGTCACAGCCAATTGGCGCTCTCTACCAAACCGATTAATTTGAAAGGAGATAGAAACGCTTCCATACATTTTTGGGCTCGGGTGTTAACAAGATGAAAGATGCACCATTTGAAAGCTTACATCTCAACATTTCATAATATAAAATTTAGCGAGATTTGGCATTCTAGGAGCCGAGATATGGAAGATTATATAAAAGTGAGGTTAAGTATCAAAGTCCACCTACTAAGTGTTATCATAACATTTAAAAGCCCAGAAACACGTTATTTATGTTTATAAATAACGTGTTTCTGGGCTTTTATAGTATTATACATCCTGCGAGTTTTCGCAGGATGTATAATACTATAGAGATGATAGTTAGGATAGCTTAAATAGATTAGTAAATAGATCTACTTCGCGTTTGATAGGTAGTTATGTTCTAGTGGTAGAACCTTGCTTATCCCAGCATGAATGGCTTGATCGGGAATGTAGCAACCTCTCACAGATCAGCGTGAAACAACGGTAGGTAATCCTACAGCTGTATATCGTATGGTGAGTGAGAGCGCCAGAGCCTCCTACCTCGTGAGACCTCCTACCCCTTTTCATCGAGATGGTGACGCTTGGACGATGCCTCTGATGTTGCGAACGTCTATAGACTTCCGTAACCACTTACCATCAGATGGGCCGTATGCTCGTTTGCTACCCACGTAGTATAAAAATGGTAGTTAGGTACCTTCTAAGGTACATTTGCCAAATAGTTAGATTGGTATTAAAGATATCATTATTTACTCAAATAACTTTAAGCGTCTTATATAATAAACTTTCCCACTGCTGGACACAAGCTTTGAAACTGAAGTAAAGAACCAATTTTTATTTCATTTATTTAAATACCAAATATTTGGTATGTATGTAACACCAATTGAATAACTACATAGGTAGTATAGATACATAATACTTACGTGCTCATTAGAAAATAAATGTAAGCAGGTAAATAAACAAGTACTCGATTGATTAGAGCATAATTATAATAGGTACCATTCTATATGGTGGAACTATGAGGTTATATTTGGTTATTTTAAAGAAAACACATTTTTTATACACGTATATTTTAATTGGCTTGGCTGCTACAAGCAGTGCAGTCCAACTACATGGACTGCAGAGCTTGTGTGAGGCTGGATGATGGAATGTCACCCTGGTTTGACGTCAATATCGGCGTTAAACAGGGCTGCGTTCTATCAGCCAAACTGTTCATATATCATATATCTGGATAAATGTCTACAAAGGTTGAATGATATGATTGTGGGAGTTCAGATGGGCGACTCAGTGGTTAACTCGCTGCTATATGCAGACAATGCGGTCCTATTAGCGCAGTCCGCGACTGACCTGCAAACCCTAGTCGACGTAATGGCAGAAAATTGTAAGAAAGGGGCCTACGTGTGAATGTGAGCAAAACCAAAGTAATGGTTTTTGAAAGAGAAGAAGCCAGAACAGATGTTAGAGTAGCAATAGGAAATGGTGTGCTAGAACAAGTGGATGAATTTGTATATTTTGGATGTGGATTCAGTCGGGATGGAAGGTACACCACTGATGTAGAAAGAAGAGTGAATGCGGGAAATAGAGTGAACGGAGCATTGGGACAACTTCTCGGCAGCCACCACCTCAGCCAGAAGGCACGTGTCGCAATACACAACGCAGTGCTTGTCCCAACGTTATTATATGGAAGCGAGAGTTGAGTATGTAAAAAGGAGCATGAGAGCAAAATCAATGCGGTCGAAATGCGATCTCTGCAGAGAATCTGTGGAGTGAGGATGACTGACCGCATTCGTAACAATGACATAAGAGAGCGAGTAGGTATGAAAGAGAGTATTGGTGTAAAGATACGAAAGGGAATGCTCCTATGGTTCGGACATGTGGAAAGAATGCCGGACGAGTGACTGGCTAAGAAGATATACAATGCGAAAGTGGAAGGATGTAGGTACAGGGGGAGACCGAGACTTACTTACCTAGACCAAATTGGTCATGTATTGAAGGAAGGTAGAATCAGAAGTCTCCGAAACCGGCGAGCGTGTATGAAGAGAGTTATGAATGTTGAGGAAGCGAGAGATGTATGCAAGAATAGAGCCTCTTGGCACTCTGTTCTCTCTGCCTACCCCGCAAGGGAAATGGCGTGATGATGAGTTAGTTAGTTAGTATATTTTAATCCACTTCGATTATTGAGTTGAGGTGTAGTTGTAGGCACACGTTGAGGTGTAGACACAGGTTGAGGCACAACTTCAAGCAACTTAAAAATTCTTATTTCCCGTGGAGAATTATTTTACAGTCGGTGAGTGATATGTTGTGAAGCCAATGAACGTCCACACCGGATACAAACACTGGAGTGACCTGCTGCTCTTTGTTCTATGCGTCGTCTTCCTAAGACTACTTCTTGCAAGTCCCAGCAGGCCTGACATAAATAGTCATTGCTGTTTACCTAAAACACAAGAAATATTTTATAAATCAATAATAAAAGGTCACAAGTCAGGTCTAGGAGTTGTGATTTGCCAAGAGAAGAACACTGAGATTTGACGGCTTATTCAATAAGATTGATAAATAAATAAATATTTAGTACCTACTTACAGGTTGAGGTGCACATCATTCACGGATTACAGACAGTATTGCTTGGTCATGTCAAACCGTTTTCCTATTGTATTACAGCAACCAGTCGCTATATTACAATTAATACAACTATCCATATTGTCAATATCCAATCTATAGGCGTAGTATCGTTTTACAAAATAACAAGGCCAGCTAGGCTATTCTGTACGATTTCACTAGCGAACTCACTTCTGAATTCGCAGTGAAAATACTAATAGGCAGGGGCTGCATAATGCCAAACTTGACGTATGGTTCCAGTTTATTACAAAGAAAACGTCGCCATCTTATAAACAACCCGCTTAAATAAAAGAGCATTTGGTATCCTAAACTGATGTAGAGGTCACTGTTATAAATTTTACAAGTGTCATTTTTACTATGGACGTAGTGTGTTTGATAAATGGAGGACAGACCATCAATCCTTCATAGTCAGTTATAAAATGAAAAAAAATATATAAAAAAATAAAACTGACATTACTACAAAATAATTTTGTGACAAATAATTTCACAACATGCACAAAATGGCTACAATACATTATTATATAAATCTCTTTGTTTATTGAATATTTTAAGGAGTAGACTCTAGCTATGAAACGGAGCAGACAATGTTTTTTTTTTTAGACTTTATAAATCTCACTGTCGGACATGCCATGAGCTATTTCATTACCCCAAGGGAGTCTTATAAAATTTATAACAGTGACCTCTACATCAGTTTAGGATACTAAATGCTCTTTTATTTACGTGGGTTGTTTATAAGATGGCGACGTTTTCTTTATAATAAACTGGAACCATACGTCAAGTTCGGCACTGTCCGGCCCCTGCTTAATAGTATTTTCACTGCGAATTCGGAAGTGAGTTCGCTAGTGAAATCTTACAGAATAACCTAGCTGGTCCGTCGTGTAGGCAAAATTCGAAGTTGAACTGTCAAGTGTAGTCATAGTCATAGATTGTAGTGTTGCCGTATAGCGTTCAAAAAGGAGGTTTCACTAGTGCATCGATATATTATGTCAATCGATATGTTAACATAAAAAAATATTCTATATTATTTTTCCGGGAATAATGTCTTTATATTAATTCATTCTTTCGAAGAAATTATTAATAATGAAAGTAAACAGTTTTATTTTCATTTTTATTTTTTAATACAAATAATAAAATAAATAAATAATATAAATAAATATTCACGGACATTTTCACACAACGTCCTCTGGTCCCAAACTAAGCTTAACGGTTGTGCTATGGGTACCAGATTACGGATATAATATATATACTACTTTTTTTTGTAAATACATACATATAATAGATAGAAAACACCCAGACGCAGTACAATTATCTGTGTTCATCACACAAATAATTGTCCTGAGTGGGAATCGAACCCACGACCTGGTGCACGGAAGTCGGTTACACTACCGACCACGCCACGAGGCCCGTCAAATGACTACTATTTCGATTGTATTGATTAAAGTAATCGATTTCTATAATTATTTCCTTTTGTAATGTTTATTTGGCATCCCAGAATGAAAAATAAGCTAGCTTTTTGTATTTTACATTAGAAAAATATGGCAAATTTTTTAAAGAATATTTCAACTTGTTAACTTCAGGCCCAAAAATCCCATTCTCCTTTGGTACTTTTATTATATACAATTATCACCCATTGCATTACTGGTGGTAGGGCTGGGTACCAAGTGGGAGTAATCACTTGCTATCAAGCCCTAGAAAAAAATATATTACACATAGCTATGACGTTAAATTATGAAATACTGTAGCAAATAATATGGAATCACAAAAAACGTCTTATAATGGAAACGATGTTTGGGATTTTTATAATTTTTAAGAAGAACTTCTAAAAGAAGGAATCTTTTTGCTTCCACTTATTATTCAAATCTCATGTATTATTTTCCCTCGTCAATAAAGGGCGAAATACATTACATCGAGACATAAAATTCTCTTGTCATGTAAATCTCATATCTATATTAATTTTAGGTTTATATATAATTATTTTGTGTCAGGTTTTTGTCCGCGATGAACTCCGAAAGTACTTATACGTTCTTAAGGTGTTTATTTTTTTCAAAATATGCGATTTGTTTCAACTTAAAATATAGGGTAGTTTTTATCCTGATTATTACTTTTTTATTGCAAAATTAACGAACGAATGATGTGGGCCACAGCAAGGCGTGGCTGGACCTGCTATTCTATATATCTATATATTATAAAGTTATAACAGTGCTATGTACGCATGTTTAAGCAGCTTGAGAAAATAATAATATATTAAGCTAATTACGCTTCTCTGAACACAAAACATTTTTATTTTATTTAAATTTTTTTGTTTGTTTAAAACTATTTTTTTTAATTGATAGCTCCTGATTGGACTTTAAAACACAGGTGGTATACATATTATCGGATCGGATGTCGGGTAAACCTCCAAAACTACTCATTCGATTTCAAAAACTTTTTCACTATTTTATAGAATGAACTTTGAGGAGGTTATGTATTATTATGTATTATTATATTATGTATTATTTAAAGAACGTTTATGGCGACCAAGTTTTCAGATCGACGAAAAAACAGCCGAGCAAAGGTGGGTGACACCACGAGGCAAAATAGTTTTGTAGTTGTTTATATAATGGCATAACGATAGTATGTATTCCTCAAAACATAAATTTGAAATGAGAGCCCAGTTCAATATTATGATATATGCTTTGGTTGTTGACTACAACGACAAAATAGGTGAGATCTATATAGGTGCCAAGTTGAATGGTCAGTCCTGAAATTTATTTCCATCCATCCATCAGCCTTTTAACGTCCACTGCTGGACATAGGCCTCCCCAAGAGAACGCCGCAACGAGCGGTCCTGTGCTGACCGCATCCAACGGCTCCCCGCAGCTTTGACCAGATCATCGGTCCATCTGGTGGGGGGCCGTCCTACGCTGCGCCGTCCGATACGTGGGCGCCACTCGAGAACCTTTCGTCCCCAACGGTTATCGGTTCGTCGAGCGGTGTGGCCTGCCCATTGCCACTTCAGCATGGCAACCCGGCGGGCTATGTCGGTCACTCTCGTTCTCCTACGGATCTCCGTATTACGGAATCGATCACGTAGGGAAATACCAAGCATAGCCCGCTCCATGGCCCGCTGAGTGACTTTGAGCCTTGATATGAGGCCAACATTCAGAGACCACGTCTCTGTTCCGTATGTCATCACTGGTAACACACACTTCGTTTTCAGACACTGCGAAATATTGGACGAGAAGATCTTCCTTAGCTTCCCGAACGCTGCCCAGCCGAGTTGGATTCGTCGATTGACCTCTTTCTCGATGTTGTGCCTACCTAACTGGACTGTTTGTCCCAGGTAGACATAATGGTCGACAACTTCGAGAAGCGCACTCCCGACTAGGACCGGTGCTGAAATGACATGGTCATTAGACATGACTTTCGTCTTGTCCATGTTCATTTTGAGTCCCACCAGTCGGGAAACCCTGCTGAGATCATTGAGCATGGTGCCAAGGTCCTCCAGAGATTCTGCCATGACTACGATGTCGTCGGCATATCGAAGGTGAGTGATGTATTCGCCATTGATGTTGATGCCGAATCCGGTCCAGTCCAAGAGCTTGAAGACATCTTCCAATGCAGTGGTGAAGAGTTTCGGGGACATAACGTCTCCCTGTCTAACACCTCTCTGCAGTTGGATCGGTCCCGTACTGTTGTCCTGAACACGGACTGACATGGTGGCGTTTCTATACAAGCACTTCAGCACTTCGATGTACCGATTGTTAATTTGGCACCGCTGAAGGGACTGCAGCACCGCCCAAGTTTCGATCGAATCGAAGGCTTTCTCATAGTCCACAAACGCCAGACACAGAGGCCGATTGTATTCTTCGGTTTTCTGTATAATCTGGCGTAGCGTGTGAATGTGGTCTATGGTACTATAGCCTTTTCGGAAACCGGCTTGTTCGGGAGGCTGGAAGTCGTCAAGCCTGCGCGTGAGTCGATTTGTAATGACCCTCGAAAACAACTTATAGACGTGGCTCAAGAGCGAGATGGGTCTATAGTCCTTCAAGAGGGTTCTGTCACCTTTCTTGAAGAACAGCACCACCACGCTTCTGGTCCACGACTCTGGAACATCGCCCCCGAGAACAACGGAATTGAACAGCCTCTGAAGAGCTTTTAAGACCGGCTTTCCGCCTGCTCTCAGAAGCTCTGTGGTGATTCCGTCGTCTCCCGGTGCCTTTCCGTTCTTTAGTTGTTTGAGAGCCATTCTGATCTCGTACAGACTGACGTTCGGGATATCTTCGGTAAAGTGCCGAGTTAGCTTGGATCTGGGGTCTTGGACCAAGCCAACAGCAGGGCTCTGGGATCTGTACAACTGTCCATAGAACTGCTGGACCTCTCCCAAGATCTCATCTCGAGAAGAAATGATAGTGCCGTTGTTGGTCCTCAGTTTAGTCAACTGACTTTCGCCAACAGACAGATCTCTTGCGAACACTTTCGAGCCTTGGTTCCGCTCTATCGCCTCTTTAATACGGGTAGTATTAAATTGGCGAATATCGTGCCGCACAGCCTTGGAGATCTGTCTGTTTAACCGCCTTAGGCAGGACCAATCGGCTGAGGACTGGACTATCATTTCTTTTCTCCTCTCCATGAGTTTGAGAGTATGGTCCGAGAGTTTACGGTTCCTACTGACGCGACGGGCCTTGAAGTAAGTTGACCCGACCGCGTGGACAGTTTGCACGAACCTGCTGTTGAAATTTATTTATAACAACATAAAATATTTTATAACAACTTAAAATATCATTTCTTCTTATAACTTAGGATAATATATTGAAGCCTAAGGTCTGACTTGACTAGTTTTCATATACGAATTATATTATAGCCTTTGCAAGTTCAAAAGCTGTGAGTTTTATCATATTTTACGTATCTAAAATATGGAAATATTCGTTATTTCTAATAAGTAATAAATATACAGTTTCTAATAAAGATAAATATTCGTTATTTCTAATAAATAATAAATATACAGTTTCTAATAAAGGCTATGAAATAATAGAGTTGTTATCATTGTTGGTTCCTTTGTGGTACGTTTATATACAATTTCAACTTCAAAGTAAAATTAAATTGCAAAAATATTGTTGTCACGAATTATTCTAAACAACAAAGGAACACAACAATCGTTACTTTGCAATTCGGAGAAAAATTCCAGGACTAAATTCTTTTGTTTATTACCTAATTAAATAATAAAATAAACAAGTAACATTTCAACAAAATAAATACTGTTACACACTCAACACTTTTATGTAGATCACTTATTGATATTGCCTCGAGGGAACCATTTAACTTTACAAATTATTTATACGAGGGGTGTTACAAACTTACAATTTCACGGACATGGAGTACACCTAGATTTAGATCAACTCTTTGTAGATCTCGCAAAGTGTTGTCCTGCGTCGAAATCGAACCCAGAACACTAGAGTCGAGGTCGGCGTTTAAGCATTCCGCACTCTGTCCTGTTCAATTTTTTTACCGCTTATTACCGCCATAACCCAGGGCGGTCAACTTTAACTATCAAGGTAGACTCTACACATTTTATGTTCAAACACTAGAATCTCGTTATTTTTTGACTTAGTTTATTTTTACAAAATTATTCACGCTAAAATTTACTCACCAGATTTACTTTCTCAGAACAATTTTAACAATAAATTTAGAGCCCGTAGGTCGTAGGTCCAATGACACAAATTTATTTGTCCTTTACATTTACAAAAATGGATGGTGATCCACAAATGGTTGTTCTGAGTCTGTGTGTAATTTATGTCCGTGAAATTGTATGTTTGTAAAGTCCCCCGCGATACGAGGACTATTCCTTAGTGCAAGGCATTGTCTATAAGAAACACTATGGTTGTCTGTAAAGTCGGACGATAATTTTACGTGATAACGTCATATACGTTTTCTAAGAGTTTCACAAACAATGCATCGGTCGCCATACATTTTTCGTAGCGTGACACTTTTTCTTGCGTGCAGCCGGCGTTCATCGATTTATAAGACGATTATATATCTAGATATATAGATTTATCACGTCAAAAAAAGTAACTAAGACCTGTTTATTTCTCCACTATGGAGGTTTGAGGCATCTAAGCATGAATATTTTAAAATAAGGGCGTCTATATATTAAAATATTTTCTTTTGTTATTGTAAGTTTATTTTAGCTGGATGTACATATTTTTACGCTACGATCCAGAACAAAACCTATTTGTAAATTTTATTGTGAAACTTTTTTTATTCTAATATGTTTTGTGTATTTAAATAAAGAAATAAACTATATAAAAATTTGAAATAACGCAGATTTATCGTTTAGTATACTCCCCCTGGGACAGAAAGACCGATGATGATGATCAGACCATCAATCATTATTCTAATTAAATTAAGTAATCTTGTTCCATATTAAATATCGTCAAGAGTTGATTATGAGTGTTTCCAGGATCTTCAAAATATGAAAGGGTGTGAAAATTGTTTTTATTTTTCTACTTTCAATTATTGTTCCAATAAAATTTTGTTTAGTAGGTATAGGATACATAAAAGCACTCTCGCCAATTAATCATAATTATTATTAAAATAAGAAGTGATATCCAATCCGTTCGTTTCCTTGAAGTGTTGAATATAAAAATACTGGGTCGTCTTTTTATTGGTACTTACCTTGTTCGCTCGGGGCAAATGTTGTAGGATACATATTTTTTATCAAGCCCACAGAGTGAAGCTTTTATATTCTTTGTGAACCCTTTCTTTAGCTTTTATGATCTTAGCTGGTTTAAGCTACCATTTTGTGTGTTTTTGCTGTAAAAGTAAAAAGGTCTTGGTACGTAAATTGGTATTTTAGATAAGTATGCTTTAGCATACAATGTAGATATCAGGGATACGTTAACTCTTACATTTAATAGTTGCGTACCGTATCTTAGTAGAGCGTTGCTATTTTGATGCCAGCATGAATTGGTACCTACAGAATCAATTGAATCGAGTTTGTAGTGTAGCGGCTTAATTAATCAAAGCTGCGGCTTGGTGAAACGTAATAGATTAGTGTAGCGATTGCTAATAATGTCGAATAGGGACCAAAATTAACTTTAAGACGGGAAACATACCAACAGATATTTTATACCTACTAAAATATTCATATCAAAGGATTACAAAACCATGAAGAAATCACATGAAATATGCTTTCGAGAATTTTTACCATTTAGATGAATTCCTAGCCATTTTTCTCTTAGATGCTTTATATCAAGTTGGGATTCACATGAATGAAGGAATGTCCATTTTTATATCGGAATGCCGTTGCGGTAGTCGATATTATCGGAATTCCTTCATGATGAAGGTAGGTGGAGAAAATATGTCAAGAGTGTGAATGCTAAACGAAAATCTTTAATGACGTTACAAGCATGACATACTGGAATAAGAACTCTTATTATGACATATCTTTAATATATTATGTATAAGAAATATACACAATACACATAACGATAGATGTGTAATACAAATACGACATAACTCTTATTAAGACGTATTTGATATCAATATTCATATTCTATTTGTTTAAGTAAAGAAATCATCGGCTTATAAAGATACTGATCGTTTCATTTATTATGAATAGTAGGTACTAAGAGAATCTCGACCTTTGCGGAGAATCTGTGAAGTGAGGCTGACTGACCCCATTCATTAGCGACAACGTAAGAGAGCGAGTAGGTATGAAAGAGAGTATTGGTATAAAGATGCCAAAGGGACTGCTCCGATGGTTCGGACATGTGGAAAGAATATCCGACGTGCGACTGGTTAAGAAGATATACAATACGAAAGTAGTAGGATGGAGGCACAGGAGGACCGAGACTCACCTACCTAGACCAAATCGGTCATGTATTGAAGGAAGGTGAAGTCAGGAGTCTCCAAAACCGGCGAGCGTGTATGAAGAGAATTATTAATGTTAAGGAAGCGAATGATGTATGCAAGAATAGAGCCATTTGGCACTCTGTTCTTTCTGCTTACCCCGCAAAGGAGATGACGTGATGATAAGTAAGTAAGTAAGTACTAAGAGTGTATTTACTTCATTAAAGGTGCCATTAAAATATCACGGCAAAGTGTAAAAGATATATTTGCGTTTTATGCAAATGAACCAAAAACGGGTGGAGTGAATTTCGAATCGTATTGGATACCGTTCTATATCGCTCCCACCGGAATATGCCGTATAGTAGGTAAATATGCATTGGAATGACATTTTCCAATATTGGAGTTAATATGCAAAATGGGTAAACGAAAAACGTCGGGCCTTTTTTCAACATAATATGTAGGTACATCCCAGCTGATAGTTTTTATTTTGAGAATACTATTTTATGTATGTACGCATGTAATAATTTATTATGGAATCAATTGTGTAGTTTGCTTCGATTTGTCTTACTTTTTTATCACCATTAAATAATTTCTCATTTAATAAAAATAAGATCTGGCACCCAGTTTTTTATGTGAAACATCTAATGCGGAGGGAGGGTAAAATCGGCTGTAAGCGTGGTGACGCTTTTATTTTACTTGTCCCGTTCAAATCTTACAAGAATTTGACACATTTCCCGGTTTCCCTTTAAGCTGAAATTTTACACGCATATATGTATGTCGCGTGACAATGCAATATTATGATGACTTAGAGCTGATCTGATGATGGAGCTGGAAGGTGGACATGAGAACTCTATAATGAAACGGTGCTACCCTATCAAGTTTGAACTCGTTTGATTCATCTTGATGAGTAATTTGTCTTTAGATAGTATCCAGGGTCTGATGATGAAGCTGGAAGGTGGCCACAGTAACTCTGTAAGTAAATGGTGCAACTCGAGCTAGAGCTCGTTTGAATTGTCTTGACTAGTACTCCAGTCTTAGATGATATCCAGGGTCTGATGATGGAGCTGTAAGGTGGCCATAGTATTTCTGTAATGAACGACGCAACCCCATTGAGTTTGGAATCGTTTGATTCGTCTTAACAAGTACTTTGTCTTTAGATGGTATCCAGGGTCTGATGATGGAGCTAGAAGGTGGCCATAGGAACTCCGTTATAAAATGTCATAATTCCATCGAGTTTGGACTCGTATTATTCGTCTTAACAAGTACTAAAAAAAAGTTATGTATGTCTCTAAAAAAGTTATGACCATTTTATTTCTACTCATTATTACTACAAAATAATTTCGAAGTTTTCACATCTGCTAGACGTTCGATGACGTCTATTTTTACTTATTACTTTTTAGATTTGCAAAATATTTGAATACCTGGAAAAGTTATATCGCTAGATCTTAGAACTCCGAAAAATCTGAGTTCTTATTAGATTAATATACACCATACCCAACAGAAACTTTTGAGGTAGCAGAATATACCTATTTACTTCGTAAAAAATCGATTTGATTTTTGAAGTACACCGTTTGAGAAAATGTTATTAAAGTGCTGTAATATGTGTGTGTCAAGCGGTAACTTTGCACAGTAAACATGTCGATTTTTTGATCTGGAAATCAACACTTTATTGGTCCAATTAATCTCGATTCGTTAGATATTCATGAGGTTAATTAAGACATAAATTTTCTTGGAAATCTGTGTCATAGCGTTGAGATAATTTCGCAAATATTTGGTATTTTGATTTTGTAAAAATAGAAGTGATTTTACATTTGTTACTAAAGTTAATTGTAATTTTCACCTCATTATACGATTCCTAAGAAGATGATTATAATATTTGGAGTAATTGTTGAAGATAACAAACAAATAATCAATATTCAATTCGAATACTTTTTTTTTAATGCAGGTTGCATTAAGAATTAATCCTTGAATTTTGGAAAACGGTGTGGGTATTAATCCTGTGTGGGATGTTAAATAATTAATAAAAATGATATTTTGATCTGGATTTTAGCAATTGACATGCTCAGCTACTTTAAAGAACAATTTATTTGTGAAAGCGGAAAAAGGTAACTTTACTGCAAGCAGGATTTTAACCTGCGTCACATACAATCCGAGGAAATGCTCTGGACCGCTAAGCTATAACAGTAAAGTTGCCTTAGCTTAGTCCGTGTGGTGACGGACTAAGAATACAAGTGTCACCACCCCATTCTTTCGCACGGGTGTCGTATGAGGTGACTAAGGGAAGTAAGCAATTATCATCCATTGCATGACTGGTGGTAGGGCTGGGTACCAAGTGGGAATACTCACTTGGTATCGGGCCCGAGCGGGTTGGTACCACCATCTCCCGTGTGACCGGCCATGAAGCACATGGTTGCGTTTTGGCTGTAGCAGGAGATAGTCGTTTATATTTCATTTCATATCTGTGAAATGAATTGGTGAGCAGCGGCTTGGCAATACTCTCGGTACAGTCGAGTCCATGGGCGACAGTTACCGTTTGCCATCAGATGGACTATGGCTCGTATGCCACTACATGCAATAAAAAAAAAACTCCACTTTCACAAATAATTTGTTTAAAAAAATATATGTACATACCTCGTAACTAAACTTTCTCTAATTTGTCCTTTTACTCGAGCAGTTCTTTAAACAAAGTCACCTAATAATCACATCTCTTTATAGACGTTGTGTGAAATGTCCGTGAATATTGCACGCCTCATAAGCGAAGCGTTTTTCAAATTTTTCAAACTTAAAATGTCTCTATTTATCATATATTGCACTTGTAATATTATAATAACTACACACAAATATAAAGAACAAACACTATTTTGAACACTCATGATATTTTTGATGCCATTTTTGTTATTTAAACTAGTTAAAAAACTGTTTGAAAAAATCTGGCTTGGACGTCCGTAAGTTGTATGTGAGGTAATGTATGTTAACACGATAACGACCAAAATACTTTACTAATTGAGTCTTTTTTTTTCGTTTAAGCATTATTATGATTAGGAATAGAGCCCTTATTACTTTTCACGATCTGATTCGATGTGGTTTAATTGTTATTAAATAAACAAAAAAATACGGAATATTTACGCTCGAAACGACATTAAAACCAGTGCCTTTCATGAGAACTACCTTTTTACGTACGCATAGCTACCGGTGGTTTTACTTATTTACTTTTTTTTTTCTTTCTGTGGTAGTATTGAGTATAGAAGTGTATTTAAAAAAAGTGTTCTTCTTTTTGGTAATTTTGTTTTTGTTTGTTATTTTATTATTTTTTAAACAATTTGTTTCGATGTGGTTTAATTGTTATTCTATATAAACAAAAAAATACTGAATATTTACGCTCGACGCGACACTAAAACTAGCGCCTCTCATGAGACCTATTTCTATAGACCAATATAGAAGTACTTCTTAAAATTAGCGCTAGATGGCGTATAAGACATGAAACCCACATTAGTACTTTTTGAAATTAGCGCCTATCTATGTGATTTATTGAAAACTACTTAGTAAGACCAATACATTATTAGTTACTTATCAAATAATCAATTTTATTGTCAAAAATGAAGATTATGAGGCGTGCAGTTTTGGATTTACCAAATTTTTTATTATTATTATTATTATAGATAAGATGCAGCAACTGAGATATGCTATTTTTAATACACAGGATTTCCTTTGCGAGTTCCAATACTGGGTCAGACCAAGAAAGAGTCGTTATTAGGCTTTTCTGTTTAGCAAACCGGTGTTAGAAATGTTTTTGGTGTTACATATCTTTACTTGTCGCTCTTGCTTTAGAAAATATTGTTTAATTTTAAATTCAATTAGAATGAAGTTCTTAACACAATTTATTTCAAAGTTAAGAGAAGCGAGAAAGATGCGAGTGCTACAATTACTTTCAATAAAATTACTGCGCGAGGCAAAATAGAGCAATGAATTTTATTCTGTCGTAGCATGTCGTTATGTTAATGTAATTTCTTGGAGCCGTTCTCTTTAGTGAAAATGCATAGTATCATCAATTGAAACATAAATTGCAACGCATATTGATTTGTGTCAATGCGGTTAGGGCTGCGTGAACCTTAATAAAAAAATATTACTTGTTTTTAGCAGCAAAATGTTAAATAACCATTACATTATTTTTTTAAATAATATCATATTCCATTATTCACCAATATTCAGATGCAAATATTTTCATATACAGAGTAACCTACAGGGTTGGTTTAAGGGTTGGTTTCATTTTCAATGCCAATATGCATGCCAAATGTGTAATATAAAACCTCTAGCAACTTTATATTTCAAACGCAATTATAATGTATCTACATAAAATAATAAACTAAAAAATACAAGCAATTACCCACAAAATAATTAATTATATCATAATAAATAATTAATCATCTATTATCATAATAAATGATTTATATCTAATGTTGGGTGTATATTTTCAATTTCCTCTATAGATTTTTCCCCGTCTATTCTAGCTGTGATGTGATAGAATTTCGATTAACGTTGGCGCCACAATGATGAAGTTCCGATGCAAAAATTGACGTTCCTCGCGTGGCTTCCTCGAAATATTATAGAGCGTTTAAGATCGTAATAGTCAGGTACGGCCATAATCTTGGCAATTTATTTTTCTATTAGACTGACTAACGGCTCTGCAAATCTAGGAGTAGGTATATATACATAAGAAAATATAAAACAATTCAGTGGGACTACACATATGTCGGAGTAGTTTAGACCACACACGACAACTCTTTGTGTGATCCACTAATGGTTGTTCAGAGTCTGGATGTACTTTGTATCCGTGAAGTTGCCCCCGCGATACAAACATTACCTATTCCTTAACGCAGGATAGAGGAGGAGATCTCTTTTATTAAAAAAAGCACTTCTGTGGGGTGCCGTACTAAGAATATAAACGCCATCACCCCATTCTTCCCCACGGGTGACGTACAAAGCTAAGAGACGTACTAAGGTAAGTAAGCAATTATGACCCATTACATTACTGGTGGGAAGGTGGGGTAAAAAGTGGGAGTACCTACTTACTTGTCTGTATCGTCAATTGTACTACCGTCTCTCTACTGAACGACTGAAGCACCTCGATATGTTTTGGTAGCAGCGGGTGTTTGACAAAATTGCTGTACAAATTATGTTACAACAAACATACTCGTATTATTATTTCAATAAACATAATACTACTCTGTCAAGAAAGTACCGGGAAAAGATCAATAATACACAAAATTTTTGTTATTCATCTAAATTTATTTTATCACCTTCAAATTATGCTCCTTCAGAAACGATAGACTTACGCCAACGAATAATCCAATCATCAAAACATTTTTACTCCTGCTAACGCTGTTTCCGGAATTGAGTTCTGTTCTCGCCGCGAATTCTCCTTTATGTCTTCTACCGATTGAAAACGGGTGCCACGAAGTGGTAATTTGAGTTTAGGAAAAAGAAAGAAGTAGGTTGGAGCCATATCTCGTAAATATGGTGGTTGCTCGATGGTATTTGTTGAGTGTTTGAACAAAAATTCATTCACAATGATGGCCTTGTGCGAAGGCGCATTATCGTGGTGCAAAATCCAAGAATTTTCTTTCCATTGGCCTTTTTCGTCGAATTTGCTCTCTTAAACGCCGCATAACGCTCAAATAATATTCTTTATTTACCGTTTGACCTTCTGGCAAAAATTCCGAATGCACAACACCGCGATAGTTAAAGAAAACAGTCAACGTAACTTTGACTTTTGATCGACTTTGGAGTGGTTTTTTCGGTTTCGGTTCAGTTGGAAGTCGCCACTCTGAAGCTTGTTGACTAGTTTGCATGTCAAACTCGTAAACCGACGTCTCGTCACCAGTAACAATGCGTTTCATGAATGTTGGGTCGGAATTGACTCGATCTAGCATGTCCTCAGCGACTCTCATGCGATTGAGTTTTTGGAGAAAATTCAGGTCTTTTGGGACTAGCCGAGCGGAAACATGTTTCATACCCAAGTGATTATTTACTCGTAAAATGGTACGGATCGACTCGTGAGACACAGAAAGTTCGCCGGCTATTTCTCTCAAAGTTGAATGAGGATTTTCAGTCACTATTTCCTTCACTTTTACAATGTTAACTTCAGTTGCAGACGTTGATGGCCTACCAGAGCGAGGAAATCTTCCATCACATCTCGACCGCTTTTAAACGCTTTCTACCGCTCATAAACAGGTGTTTTTGATAAAGTCGATTCACCGTAAGCCTTCTGTGACATTTTCAGTGACTCCGAACATGAAATTCCATTGAATATGCAAAATTTAAGACAAACTTTTTGTTTGATGTTTTTGTCCATTATTAAATTCGCAATACACACTAGATATGATATAACTAAAAACAGCACTGTATTAAATATAAATAACAGATGTAACTCAAACTCCGCGTCAAAATGTTTAACAGTTGTGCCAATCTAACAACAAAAAAAAAAAACAAAAAATTTAATTTGGACCCATAAACAAATCATCCATTCCCAATACTTTCTTGACTGAATGTATATTATTGGAATCTCAGTTCTATTGGAACGGAGTTCCTTATCACACGTTATCGTTCTAACTGAGGGGCTAGATTGAAAAAACTGTAACAATGAAAAACGATACCAGAAACCGACATCTATTTGCAGTAATGTTTGAGGCACCTCCTTGGAAACACCTAGGAAACCATTGATGGTAGTATTTATCTCAATGTAATAAACTAAAAAACTTGATTCAACTTGCCGTCAAATTTGAAAATATGCAAAAATATTTATAATTTTAACGTTTAAATACCCTATTTTATTTAAATAAATAATCATCTTTGCGTTATAAATTGTGAACGTTATAATAATTAAAACTGTACAATTATTATATACATATTTATAATAATTTAGCGATATATTTTTTTCACTAACATTCCAGAAATGTATCTGCAACAACTAACTTTATTCCCATTTGTTTACATTTTATGATTCGTTTAATTATTTTATACTGACTCTTTATTTTTAATTTATTAATTAATAATAATAATAATAGGTATTTTTTATTTCGAACAGAGTCCATACATTGTGATATTAATTATTAGACAGGTACATATAAATTACAAATTATGTGACATGGGCACGAATAAATGCTTTCAGGATAAAGTACAAATTATTTGTGAATGAGGAAAAACAGAACTTTAGTGAGAGCCGGCGGTTTCACTTCCCCGGATTGGAAGGGACGCGGGTTCGTTTCCCGCTCGCACTAAAGTTCTCTTTTTCCTCATTCACATAATTTGTACTTTAAAAGTATCTGAGCATGTCAAATGCTAAAGAATATAGATCAAAAATGCTTTCAGGATATTTGGATCCTATTTACCCGCAATTTTATAATTCATTTATTCGGCCGTGTGGGGCCGGCTTTAGAATTGTCCAACCCCTCTCTACCCACGGGAGTCGTAAGAGCCGACTGAGGGAATGCCGGGGGAGTGGGCAGCAGCACTCCCTCGAGTATTAACAACATCCACTACGATCGCCAACCCGCCTGCCAAGCGTGGCGATTACGGCATTATCACCATGACGGGACCACTTGTTGTGGCGTTCTCTTGGGGAGGCCTATGTCCAGCAGTGGACGTTGAAAGGCTGATGGATGGATACCCGCAATAACCTGTATGCTATTAGTACTGCACCGAACTTGGCTTATTAAGGAGGTAAGCCGCTTACGTAATATGGCATGGAATCCATCGACCCTCGATTCAGTAAACATAATACAAACACAAAAAAGATTTAGTGAAAAGAACTCCGTTCCAACCACGTGTCCACAAGACACCTCTCTTATTTTTTTTCCTGTCCGAAGAGTATATAAGTTTTTGCTTTTCAATCAAGCATTATCACACATTAGGTAGGATAATTATGGTAATGCACTCATATTACAAAAAAATCCGATATCGTTAGAAACAATTCACGTTATTCGTTAGATATTTATAAGGCTCATTTCCTTTGTAAACGTGGATTATAGCACAAAATTTAGACGACCGCGCTATAGCGCTTGTAAGTGAATTTCTGATTTGACAGAATGGAATATACCTGTATTAACGATGCTCCTATGGATATTATATTATAATATGACTGCACAGATGGTGGAGTGGTTTAGATACCGGTCTCGCCCGGATATTGTGGGTTCGATTCCCACACAGGACAACTCTTTGTGTGATCCACAAATGGTTGTTCTGATTCTGGGTGTACTTTGTATCCGTGAAACTATATGTTTGTAAAGTCCCCTGCGCTACAATAATGAATACTTAATGCGGGGTGTCGTTTAAAAAAATGTCATTGTCCAACAAAAACTGTGTTAATTTACTAAGGTTTAAATTATAAAATTCTTTTTTTACACTAGAGCATATGTGTGCAAAGGTAAAGACAACGCCAAGATTTAGCAAAAGGGACGTTTAGTAGCCTGGGACAATTACAGCATATACTTCTGAGTGGGCTTTGTAAACTTCACACCTTAAACAAAATAAAAGATTTTTTATACTACTCAGGTGGCAAACATATCAATATACAACGACGTCGTCAAATCCAAGGAAAGGGATAGGAGGTGGAGAGGAAGGATAATAAGGAGATAATAAGGAGGGAGGAGTTGTTTAAATCTCCGGCGCTCTCGCTCAACATACGAAACACGACTATAGGAGTACCTACGGTTGTTTCACGCTGATGTGAGAGCATGGTGCTTTCCGTGTGGTGACGGACTAAGAATACAAGTGTCACCACCCCATTCTTTCCCACGAGTGCCGTATGAGGCGACTAAGGGAAGTAAGCAATTATCATCCATTGCATGACTGGTGGTAGGGCTGGGTACCGAGTGGAAGTACTCACTTGGTAGCGGGCCCGAGCGGGTTTGTACCACCATCTCCCGTGTGACCGGCCATGAAGCACATGGTTGCGTTTTGGCTGTAGCAGGAGATAGCCGTTTATTCTTTCATTTCATCTCGGTGAGATGAAATGGTGAGCAGCGGCTTGACAATACTCTCGGTATATTTTGAAATAAAACTACGTTTACGGAATCTATCGCGTTTACTTGATTTTTATGCTGTCCCGACGTTTCGAATACTTTACAGCGTTCATGATCACGGGTGGACTTAGATGGTAGATATCCAAAGCTGATATGTTATTTCAACGGTTTCATCTACCCACAGTAATATGATTTTACAAATTTTTGGTTTATTTATTTCAATCCACATAATATTCGTTTAGAAACACAATTAAAATATCTACTCTAAGTTTTATGCTTACAATGTATGAGATTTTAAGCTAGTATGATAAAATTAGTATAATACTCATTTAAGTTTTAAAATTTTTTGTTTATATTTAGTGCTTAAAAATTCTACCACAAACTACCAATTAAAATAATTTAAGTAATCTAAAAACCACCATTAAGAAGACACACACAACACAAGATTCACCCTCACCACTGAAGGAATGTAACATAGTTCCAGTGGCCTGCCAATAAAGGCGGAGAGACGGCACACGGCGGGTTATTTAGTGGGTGAGGGCCCCATACTACCCAGTTAATTGCCCCGAACAACGAGGTGTGTGGTTAGGTACATTTATTACCGCCTTAACAAAAAATAAGACTGTAAACACAGTGGTATCGATTCACAGTCCCAGGTCCGCGAACCTCTCTTCTCACTTCTGACTTTTCGAGTATTTTAAAGAACAAATGATTTGTGAATGTAGAAAAAGAGAAGTTTACTGCGAGCGGGATTCTAACCTGCGTCCCTTCCAATCCGGGGAAGTGCTCTAGACCGCTAAGACATCGCACTGCCCAACGGCCATTCCCAATCTCCAAATTACATTCGTCCGTACGACCTACGCCACCTATCGGATGCATTTACATGTATTAATCCAATATAATAAGTTTAATTTTTTAATTAAAATTCATACTATTTGATGGCGCGACTTTTTAAATATTTTGATCGGGTATTTCCAAAAAATATGTGTCGATTTGTTTTTTATCTTGAGGAAACTTGCAAACGTGAGAAGACTTATCTCGACGGCTAGTGAAATCTGCCAACCTGCACGGCACTAACGTGCGTGGCCCGAAGCCCTCTTACTCTGAGAGGAGACCGGTGCCCAAAAGTGGAACAAGTAATGATTGAAACAAAACAGAATAGCCGCAATTAGAGATTGCAACCCGGTATGTTTCTCAACCCGGCCGGGCCGGGTCGAATTCGTCGCCAACCGGGTTGTGTGTTAGCAATGAAACTTTTAAAGTATTTTATAAAACATTTCTATACGAGTATATGAATGGAAATAGACAATGATTCAAGGTTAATATTTATTTCAAACTGGCTTGAATTTGTATATCTTGGATGTGGATTCAGTCGGGATGGAAGGTACACCACTGATGTAGAGAGAAGAGTGAATGCGGGAAATAGAGTGAACGGAGCATTGGGACAACTTCTCGGCAGTCATAACCTCATCCAGAGGGCACGTGTCGCAATACACAACGCAGTGCTTGTCCCAATGTTATTGTATGGAAGCGAGAGTTGGGTATGCAAAAAGAAGCATGATAGTAAAATCAATGCGGTCGAAATGCGATCTCTGCGGAGAATCTGTGTAGTGAGGCTGACTGACCGCATTCGTAACGACGACGTAAGAGAGTGAGTAGGTATGAAAGAGAGTATTGGTGTAAAGATGCGAAAGGGAATGCTCCGATGGTTCGGACATGTGGAAAGAATGTCGGACGAGCAACTGGTTAAGAAGATATACAATGCGAAAGTGGAAGGATGTAGGTACAGGGGGTGACCGAGACTCACCTACCTACACCAAATCAGTCATGTATTGAAGGAAGGTGGAGTCAGGAGTCTCCGAAACCGGCGAGCGTGCATGAAGAGAGTTATGAATGTTGAGGAAGCGAGAGATGTATGCAAGAATAGAACCTCTTGGCACTCTGTTCTCTCTGCCTACCCCGCAAGGGAAATGGCGTGAAAATAAGTAAGTAAGTACCTATTAGTAATCATTCATTTTTATAAGTTTAAACAAGCAGGTCTTTCTCTTTACTCCTTATAGTGACTATTTGAAAACATAGTATTAAAATAAGAAACTAATAACGCAGCTTAAAGTACTACACGTGTCATATCAACTTAGATTAGATAGATAGATAAACTTTGGTAGCTTTGGTATAAACAAAACAAATTCTTATTTGCTAAAAGTATTATGTTCTTTCTGAAACTTTGGCTAAGTGTTACTTACAAATTGAGCAAATAGCGAAATATTTTATGCTATGATGTACTGTAAAACTTGTATAATTTACTTACCGGGTCCAGTGACCGGGCCCGGTAAGAATGGCCGGGCCCGGTGGGTGCCTAAAAGGGCCGGTTTGCAATCTCTAGCCGCAATATTACAAAAAAAAGACAAAGTACCACGCCTATATTCCCTGAAGGGGTAGGCAGATGTGTATTACACACCCACGATTCGCCTAAGCTTAATTCCCACGTAATAAGGGGCAAGCCTATTGCCGTCCACCGGGCACATTCCCAAACTCCGGGCTGCTACTGAGAATTTTTCTTTTTAGAAAAAAGCTCAATAACATTGCCCGACCCGAGGATAGAACCTGAGACCTCATGATTAGCAGTCGCACACACTACCGCTATACCACCGAGGCAGTATACTATTCATAATCTCAATGTGTTATTATGAAGATCATACTTTAGTATGTACATAAAACCGCGAATTTTCATGGTATCGTGTTAACAATACACTGTAATACAATGCTTAATCTCAACACCACTCAACTTTCAAAGGAATTTACAAAAGAGACAAAGCAAGGTACTTCCTTAGTGCCATTATAAACATCGCATGAAGCTCCACCTAAGCCCTCCACGTATACAAAGTGCGTCTGAGTTTAATGTATTAGTTACGAGAACTTTCATACGGTTTAATGCGATGTTTCACAATCGGTACATGTGTATACAATTTCGGTTTGACGACGAATACAAAACTTTTGTTCAACGCTTTACTTACAATAATAGAAAGACATTTGACGGGCCTCGTAGTGGAGTCGGTAGTGTAACCGACTTTAGTGCACGGGTTCGATTCCCACTCAGACAATTATTTGTGTGATGAAAACAGAGTGGGTGTTTTCTATTTATTATATGTATGTATTTACAAAAACTATATGGTTGTCTGTAAAGTCGGTTTAAGGTTTGATAATTTTACGTGATAACGTCATATATGTTTTCTGAGAGTTTCACAAGATGTAGGTAATACTGATAGAAATCGAATGGTACATATAAAAAGGTATGATCGCGCGTGCTGCTGTACAATAATTGAGATACGCATGTTGCCCGTGACGCGTTCAGGCGAAGAATGTGATGTCGGCCGGTGACGCCGATCGCCTCCCTCCCGCAAACACTCTTCAACCCACGGCTTTCTTGTGGGCGCCAAACAATGCATCGGTTGCCATACATTTTACGGAACTTTCGTGCGTGCTGCCGGCGTTCATTGATTTAAAAGACGTTATCACGTCAAAAAAAAAGTAGCATATACATTATGTATTATATCCGTAATCTGGTACCTATAGACGTTGTGTGACATGTCCGTGAGTATTTTAATGTGAAACATCTAATGCGGAGAGAGGATAAAATCGGCTGTTAGCGTGGCGACGCTTTTATTTTATTTGTCTTCCCTTCTTTTATTAATCTTGCAAGTTAAATTTGACACACTTCCCGGTTTTCGATTGAGCTGAAATTTTACACGCATCTGTATATCGTGTGACAATGCAATATTATGATGACATGGAGCTGATCTGATGATGGAGCTGGAAGGTTGACATAGGAACTCTATAATGAAACGGCGCAACCCCATCGTATTTGGGTATGTATGATTTGTGTTGACGAGTACTTTGCCTCTAGACGGTATCCAGGGGCTGATGATGAAGCTGGAAGGTGGCCACAGTAACTCTATAATGAAACGACGTAACCCCATCGAGTTTGTACACGTTTGATTCGTCTAGATGATTACTTTGTCTTTAGGTGGTATCCAGGGTCTGATGAGGGAGCTGGAAGGTGGCCATGTGAAACTCTGTAATTAAATGGCGTAACTCCATCGAGTTAGGGCACGTTTAAAATGTCTTGGCTAGTACTTCAGTCCTAGATGACATTCAGGGTCTGATGTTCGAGCTGGAAGGTAGCCACAGTAACTCAGTAATGAAAAGACGCAACCCCATCGAGTTTGGAATCGTATGATTTATCTTGACAAGTACTTTGTCTCTAGATGGTATCCAGGGTCTACGATGGAGCTGAAAGGTGGTCACAGTAACTTTGTAATGAAACGACGCAACCCTATCGAGCTTATACTCGTTTGATTCGTCTTGAGGAGTACTTTGTCAAGTTATGATTATTTTATTTCTACAAAATAATTTCGATGTTTTCACATCTGGTAGACGTCCCGCGACGACTAGTTTTTTATTTATTTTATTATTATTATTTATAGAATAGTAGATTTTATAGAAATTAAGATTAAATACTTTTAGTTTTTTGGAGCACTATGGATAGAATCTATCTATCTAAAAGTATGTACCTGTGTGGCCACATCTTGGAATTACTCACTTTATGTCGTGTGATATGATCATCTACAGTAACCTACACCTTTTGTTTCTATTTCGAGTTTTTATCTTACACATTTGGATTTCTCGGTTATTTTTACGCGAGTAAATAATCGAGCAAGCCATGTGAATCTATCTATCTATATATACTATATCTACCTATGCCGTGGCTACATCTTGGAATTGCTCACTATTATGTTGTGGTACAAGTATTTCATCCTTTTCGCGTATGCGTTATTTTTATTTGGACCCAATCAACTGGGTTCCGACAATAAGGTGACCAACCATCCCCATCATCAGTATGTAAGCTTGTTTTTTTATTTACGTTAAAAACCTTCGTTAATCCCGTTATATACGCTAATCTTACACGTTCTAATATATTTTAAGCAAAATATAACCATAACTGCAACTTTTGTCCTGTCATTTTTGTAGCGGGCTAAAACAAGTAGTACATTTTTGGTCTATATTTTTTAGCATTTGACATGCTCCGCCACTTTTTAAAGTACAAATGATTTGTGCATAAGGAAAAATGCAAAAAAATATAGACCAAAAATGTTTAATAAATCGAATCGAGTTTTAATTTCAAAATTAAACTTACTATATTACGAGATTTTAATTTCAAAATTAAACTTACTATATTGGTTTAATGCATGTAAATGCATTCCGATAGATGACGTTGGTCGTAAAGACAAATTTGATAAGGAGATTGGGAAGATCGAAAGATCTGCACGATAGCTCAGTGGCTTAGAGGACTTCCCCGGATTAGAATAGACGCAGGTTCGATTCCCGCTCGTACAAAAAATCTCTTTTTCCTTATTCACAAATAAATTGTAATTTAACAGGTAGTACATTTTTAGTCAGCAAAGTTATAAATTATTCCGGTTGTCATATGTCAAACTATTGCTATCTCGACACTGCATACGCTGATAGCGTGTCTATAATATGCTCTGTCTAAGTTTCACACCATCCATCGGATTTGTTCAGGCATCACCTGTCTCGATTTGAATTGATAATCTCTCTCTAGGGATAATAACAATGACGCAATATTTTTGCACTCACGCTTTACCTCATTTTTTTTCCCATGACATCAAAAAAATAAATGTATCATATCCATCAACTCAACATACCTTTCTAGGATGTATTTATGCGTGTGGTGACGGACTAAGAATACAAGTGTCACCACCCCATCCTTCCCCGCAAGTGTCGTACAAGGCGACTAAAGGAAGTAAGCAATTATCACCTATTACACTACTGGTGGTAGGGCTGGGTACCAAGTGAGAGTACTTACTTGATATCGGGTCCGAACGGGTCGGTACCACCGTCTCCTGTGTGACAGGTCATGAAGCACGTCAGTGTGTTTTGGCTGTAGCAGAAGATAGCCGTTTATTCTTTCATTTCATATCTGAGAAATGAAATGGTGCGTAGCGGCTTGATAAGGTAATACTCTCGATATAGTTGAATCTGTGAGCGACGGTTACCACTTACCATCAGGTGGGCCGTAGCTCGTCTGTCATTAAAGCAATAAAAAAAGTGTTAATAACTTTATATTATGACTGAAATAAAGTCATACAGTTCCAGTGACCTGCCAATACAGGCGAAATGACTGCACAAGACGGGCTTATTTAGTGCCCACACTACCTTAGTTATTGTCCCGAATAACAGGGTATTTAGATATATATTTTCCCACCTTAACAAAAGAACATTTATTTATTTTATTGTCCTCGCGATATAAAACCTAGCCTAATATTGTTGTTGGATGATCCTATCCAATTTCAATTTTACTTATACGTATAAACTCTAAGTTTCTGTTTAATGACTTGATTTAGACAAAAACTAACGGTAGATCAACGCCAAATTTTAAATAACATCTAAAACCTACATGAACTAGAAGTAGTCGCCAAAATATATTAATAAAATCTATGCGCCAAAACCTCACAAATCTAATAAAAGTAGACAGATTAAAAATTAAAAGTGCAAATACCTAAGATAAAGGCATGGAAGTAATATGTAGTTGTATGTATATACATATTACTTCCATGGATAAAGGATCCTTTATCTTACCCGTTGTCCTAGGTGAGCGACGCGACTAATACTTTAATCGCGTTTCGTTGCATTCATATTAGGCGACAACGTAGGAACGTAGGCCATAAGTATGTACTATGTTGTATGTACAACCTCTATAATAATATTAAACTCTATTTTATATTCTCGTGTCGCGTCCTATAACCGCGTTTGCCGTTCACCTAGTTAGACAAACACAAACTATCATTAACATTTTACCTATCAACTGCTTACAAGCTCAAAAAAAACAAACGTTCCCTTTGGTGCCAGTTCGAGTAACGTTGCCACGGTACGACTATGACAAATTTTATAAATTGTTATTTCGACTGTGATTTGTTTGATAAATTAAACATAATCACGGTTAGAAAATAGCGAAGTTGGTTTTAAGGTTTTAGGTGTTAGGCAGATGGTTCTGCTAAAACAAAGCCTTCAAATTGCAAAAAAAAAAATGTGGATCACGTGCTACTCTTTGGTATTTATTATTAGTCTCTTTGATATTGTGACGTTTATATAAATTGTCAAGTTTAATATACAATTTCCTGAGAAAAACCAAAAAAATATATCACAATGGTTATCGATTTGGTGTCCACCTACCGTTTATACACTGCTGTACTGGCGTTGAAGGTGCTTGCATTGGCAACATTATCGAAATTAGACATAACGTGCTCCACAGAAAAAATAACACGAGCGACCGTGAGTGACTTGAAATATGTAACACCATTCTGGATGGTATCACCTCTTTATTTGACGACGGGCCCTTGTGGTTACACGGCGCAAAGTCTACTACGAGCGTTCGTTATAGCTAGGCTTATAACAGTATTGAGTTATTTCTGTAAAATCCCAAACCATTTGAAGGATTGTGCCACGTATGTTTCTCTAGGAGTTACTGGTTATATGGCTGCTGAAGTTATTTTTTCCTACAGTCGTTCCCTCTAAATAAAAGTATATTTTAAAGCATAAATGGTTCCACGATGTTTCTGGACATAATCTATGTGTATTATAGATGTTATGCGTCCAATTTTGTAAACTTTAATATACTACGTAATACATTAATTTGACTGTATAATTGCCACAAATTATTTTATATTGAATAAAAATTTAAAGCCCTTTATTTATTTATTTTTGTGATTGCTAGACAATGCTATAGAGGAAAACTGATGACAAGTGTTTCACCATATAATTTATGAGCTTACGGCACAGCCAAACCACGGCCGTTGTTTATCAATATACTCTTTGATTTATCTATGCCACGGCCTAGAGATATATAACCCGTTGTCATAGGTGAATGACAAATGCGTCAATACTAGGCGACGCGACGCGACACGAAAATATCAAATAGAGGTTGTATGTACTTACGGCCTACGTTGTCGCCTAATTTGAATGCGACGCAAAGCGGTTAAACTATTAGCCATAATACGTCGCATCGCGTAGCAACGCGTAGCATCACGTCGCGTAGTGCAACTAGGACAACGGGTAAATCTATATAACTGCATACAGAAGAGTGGAGATATGTTTGGCTATCTTCTTCTATAGATCAAATTGTACTGAAATACTTTAACAGACTATAGTAGCCTATTTGAGTAGACTATTTGAGTTTGGTAACTCAGTACGAAATAGGAAGAGAAAAAATGCCATAATTATCTGTCTAGGCAGTTTAAGTCAAGCTATTAACTTTTAAATCAATAGTATAAAATAAGTGATATTAAGGATCTGTTTCACAATCTAAAAGTAAAATCACTCGTAATCATCAGTAGTTACTCGTCAAGTAATTTACGCAACAGTTAAATCCTTCCAGTAAGTCGTGTTGCATTTCACAACTATCCATCTCACATTTTTACTTGATAAGTAACTACTCAATAGCTAATCAGCAGACATCTGGCAACGTCTTATTTTTGCTTTTCGTTTCATACGTATGTATGAGAAATAGTTTTTTTTTACAGCTATTCTAAATCATAAAAAAATCTTTTCAGTTTAGAAACACTATAAGCAAAGAATCACTCATGATATTTTATTGATATTAAACTTCAAATTATTTTAAAATAGCCTTTCAAACTTATGGAAAAGGATCACTCGTAAATTTGCAGTAGGTGTAACGAAACACAATCAAATGTCACATTATAAGTGATGTTGACTAGAATAGATGGCGCTGCGAGTTTGAGAGAACTCTCAAAGAAGTTTAACCGTCAAGTAAACGTGCTAATTGCCACTTCATCCGACCTATAAGTTACTGGACAGTTTATGTGGTGGTTAGTCTTGCTTGGTGATTGTGTAATGTATGAGAGATGTTTACTTGTTAATTAAGTTAAAAGTAGCCTAATCAGAACATTACTCAGAGATTGTGAAACAGACCCTAATAATCATGAATATTATTTTGAAGTTCAAAAATGTAGTTAATACTTATTTTAAAACGTAAATAACTGCCTCTGTGGTGCAACGGTAGTGTGAGCGACTGCTGGTAATGAGCTCTCGGGTTCGATCCCCGGGTCAGGCAGTGTTATTGAGCTTTTTCGTAAAAAGAAACATATTGTCTGTACATTAAAGATGTTGGAGCAAAAAATAACTGTTAGATGTGTCTAAACACAAAACATTTTTTTTTATCTGTTTATATGTTTGTATGTTTATTCGTTCCCGCATCACGCAAAAACTACTGACAGGATTTTCATGCAACTTCATAGCTCTTGATAACTCTTGATGAGACTTAAAAACTGGTATATTTTTTATCCCGCTACTATATCAGAAACCTGAGGTATAATCTAAAAACTAGCTTTTGGCTGGGGCGGAACCGCAAGCAAAGGCTACTTATATGAGCTGCTGTTATGCGTCAGACGGGATGTGATCTTACAATAATACTCGAAACTTTTGGATTTGTATGTACAAATCCAAAAACCTTTACTTCTTTTAAACTAGAACTTCAAAGATAGTTCAAACATTGAGAGTACTTGTAGATTTTCATTTTGTGCCTATTTCATTATTTAACTATCTCTATTCCTGACAGTTTGTAGACGAGTGTAAGTAGAAAAGGGACAGTCACGGACTAACATTTACTAGAGACTCAGTTATTTCGCTTCTTACCAAAAATATACCACTAAACTTAGGAGCAAAGTAAATTAATAGCCTGCCGCTTTCAACGTCTCTTAAAAATTAAAACAAAATTCTGTCCTAAACAGGGTAAGCAATGACGCTTTAGGCCAAATTATCAAGAAGTAAAACAGCATTGAAATTAAACAAAATAGTCAATGGTCTCTCATTTATGGTTAGACTAGACTAAATAGCATTCTAAAAAATAAGCACTTATAAAGCATATCGATAACAATAAATAACACACAAAGCCATATATACTGTTATAAAATACGAAATGATGAGAGCGAAATCTGTAAAAACTGTTGGTATGGGTTTTGAAGAATATCCTAGAATAATTATCATTCTTGCGGCTGTGGACATTCTAAACAGACTAATTCCCGTTTCAATGTGTGGGTTTGTAGTTACATAGAACCCTGCAACTGTCCAATATGGGGCTAAGTGTTTCAGCTCAGACAAATAAGCCCTCCTGATTACGTCGGAGTCTGCGAAAATACCTTGCTGTACCCATGTTATTGCAGCAATAGGACTTAGAGTTATTAGTTTCATTGCAAGTAGAGCTGAGTGGGCTATGTACGTCTCTGTTAGCGGGCTGTCCAGGGTTATTGTAATAGTCATTTAGTCGTAATACTTTATGAGAAGCAATAACGCTAATTAAATATTGGTATTCCAATTTTTTCTAACAATAACTTTCTTGAACTAACTTCAACATACTTTTAATACAGAAGTTAAAGTTAAACTCGTTTAGTATTTAAGAATTCATTGTGTGTACTATAAATTTCTTCTTATCTTATCTTCTTGTTCAATATCAAATGTTCGGCTGACAATTTTGACAGCGTCATAAAAATAAATTTTATTTTTCACAAATTTGAATAGAAACATTTTTGTCCATCATTTTTTTTTTCGCAAATATCTTACATGCATAGACACAGCTCTGTTCCAGCTTTATAATAGTACTAGCCTTGACCCACGGCTCCGCGCAGCCAAAAGCTAGTTTTTAGGTTATATCTCAGGTACCCGATATAGTAGCGGGATATACCAGTTGTTAAGTCTAATGAGCTATCAAATAAAAAAGTTGCATCAAAATCCGTTCTGTAGTTTTTGCGTGATGCGCGAACAAACATACAGACAAACAGATAAACAGACGAAAAATCTAAAAAAAATCGTTTTGTGTCTAGACACGCCTATATAGCCTAATTCAGTATTTTTTTCTCAAATATCTTAAATGTACAGACATAACTCTGTTAGCTTTATAATAGTATAGATAGATATATAAATAAATAAATATTCACGGATATTTCACACAATGTCCTCTGGTCCCAAACTAATCTTAACGCTTATGCTATGGGTACCAGATGACGGATATAATACATATATTACTTTTTTTGCAAATACATACATATAATAGATAGAAAACACCCAGGCGCAGAACAAATATCTGTGTTCATCACACAAATAATTGTCCTGAGTGGGAATCGAACCCACGACCTCGTGCATTTGATTTGATCTATCTATCTATCCTTTTGATCTCTGTTTTAAAAATGTACAAATATTGATTTAGTAAAATACTAGATTCTGCCTGTACGTAAAATTTTATTATCATTGGGTGAGTAGGCATGAAAGCGCAACAAACAAATTCACTTTCGCATTTATAATACTAGTAAAGAATGCCAGATAATAATTATTATATATCACTAGATAGAGAGACAGATAATAATTATTATATATCACTAGATAGAGAGACAGATAATAATTATTATATATCACTAGATAGAGAGACAGATAATAATTATTATATATCGCCTTTGCCCGCGGCTTCGCCGCAGCCAAAAGCTAGTTCTTGGGTTATATCTCAGATTCCCGATATCCATCCATCCATCCATCCATCCATCCATCAGCCGTTTAAAGTCCACTGCTGGACATAGGGCTCCCCAAGAATGGGGTATAGTGCCGTAATCGCCACGCTTGGCAGGCGGGTTGGCGATCGCAGTGGATGTTGTTAAAACTCGAAGGAGTGCTGCTGCCCACTCCCTCGTCATTCCCTCAGTCGGCTCTTACGACTCCCATTACAATTCTAAAGCCGGCCCCACACGGCAAATCCCGATGTAGTAGCGGGATAAAATGTACCTATACCAGTTTTTAAGTCTAATCAAGAGCTATCAAATATTTAGATATTTTTAGTATTTGACATGCTTAGCACTATTTATATATTTATTATTTTTCACTAAGTGTTTAAGAGCTATCAAATAAAAAAAGTTGCATCAAAATCCGTCCAGTAGTTTTTGCGTGATGCTCGAACAAACAGACAAAAATCTAAAAAAAACTGTTTTATGTTCAGACACGCCTATATAGCCTAATTCAGTAATTTTTTCTCAAATATCTTAAATGTACAGACATAGTTCTGTTACAGCTTTATAATAGTATGGATATGTACGGTGCTAAATAATACTTATATTTTACATAATATAAACATTTGTTAACTATTCTGTAGCTAAAAAAACAATGATTAAACTAAACACAACTGCTTGATATCAGATCATTTTAAGGAAATGTAAATAAATGTTCAAATACACCATTATACAAACTTAATTGGCATTTAGGAAGATTATAACAAGTAACTATATCACTCAGGGGAGGTAAATCTGCCATTACATTTTGAAATTGTCAAGGTAAGTTTGCAAATGGGTACATTAAAGGCGCGTCTTTATTCGTTTTGTTCTCATCTATACATATAAGTATATTATAATATACATTTTAAATTAAAAATATAATATGATATATAATTTCGCGATAAACTCAGCGATCTTGGTATAATTGGAAACATACGCATACGCATACGATTAACAATAATAGGCCAGTGCCGAAAGCCATTGAAAATGGTAAAATTTAAAAAAAAATTAGAACAGGAAGTATTGGAAAATTAAGAAAATATAACAAAAGTAAAAGGAAAAATAATTTATGGGCGATTTGAGGTCGAGAAGGGGGTGGGAGTGAGGTTTTAAGGGTGTAAAACGGTTTATCACGATTTCCGGCAAAACGAAGAGTCCTATCGAACCTCAAAATTTATGCAAAAAAATCCAGAACATGATTGGAAATCTTATCAAAAAAATGTGACTGCTGCAATTCCTCCATGTTTTTTGCAATCTTTATGTTTCATGCATTTGTTTTTTTTTTTAATTTATCAATGTAACATGGAAACTTACATTTTTTGAGTAATTAAAGTGTAAATTTTAATTAATAGCTCAATATTTTACATAAAGATTAACAAAAGTTATTTCGCATTTTTGCATTTTTTGAGAAAATTTTCCATAGTAATGCATATTTTTTATACCATCAGAAATGAGAGATTCAACGAACAAAAAGCATACCGTTTTTTTTTCAAAAGCAGATATTTTGATGTGGGAATTTTCGATTGAAAATTAGGGTGATTTATCGATATGATTTATCGATCAAAATAAGAGGAAAAAATAAATATTTTGCATCAAAAAAAAAAATACAATGTATTTGAGATATAAAAAGATAAGTTTTTACCAAATTTCATGATTTTTTGTGGCTGTTAAAAGAAAAAAACCAAAAAGTCGATTTTTTTGGATTTTTAGCATACATTTTGAGGTTATGTGAAAAGTGTTGAGACAAGAGTTGTAGATCTTTTTATTGCCTACAATTTTGCCATGTTACTTTTTTCGATACTTGGGTTACGGGGGAAAACCCTAACATTGAAATAAAAATAAAATTCAAAATTTACAATTTATTTCCATAAAAAAATATTACAAAAAAAATTATTATTTAAAATTTTTACGATTCTGAAATTAATTTAGAAAAGAGAAGAGAGCTATGAGAAGTCAGGGGGGTGGTTTGCAACTCAGGGGGTTGTCCCCAAGACCGTCACCTACGGGTACTCAACTGCGGGGGAGGCTGTAACTGGGCCAAAGGGCAGGCCCTCGTCCTTCGGCGTGCGCAGATATCTGCCGGTAGGCGGGTGAAGCCGGCGCAACCGGCGCTTTAACCTGAACCCGTAGGGCAGCTGCAACCCGGAAGGTCGTAACCCGGAACTTGATCGAAGCCAGGAACAGGAACTTGATCGTAGCCGGAACTAGGAACTTGGAACCCCAGGAGCTTTTATTCGGGTTTTAGTTATTTATTTTGGGGCGCGGTATATTTAAGACACGACGCTCGCTACAGCTCAGTTCTTTGGGGTTTCCTATAACACACTTTTACTTTCAAATGCCCTAGGCAAAAAAATATATATATAAAAATATCTAAAAAAAAATATTTTATAAATAATATTACTATAGTAATTTAGGCAGTGTTATCTGCCTTGACCCACACGATAATTCAGAGTCAGAGAAAAAGGATTCTACCCGCTGCCATCTTCATATTTTAATTCTGATAGTACCCCCTTCTAAGATTATTCTTGCCATCTTCCTCTTGTGCATTGCGTCCGGCCTGCTCATTGGTGGATCATTTTTTGTTCTAGAACTTTTCCTATCCATACGCTTGCGATTGGAGTAGCCATAGAATGTTCTCGAACCCTGGCGTACTCTGCTCGCATCCGGGATCGCATACTGGCCATATATGGTAATATAATGAGATGATGGACTTTATGGGAGTGGAATCATGTGACCCATTGGCGATGATCTAACTGGGTAGGGAGCCTAGGCAACCGCGCGTATTTTAAATTTGCAGATATTGTATCCGGTATCAATTGAATATGCAACTTTATAATTTATTTAGTAATTTGATCGGTTACATCGTAACACTTGGTTTTGCCGGAAATCGTGATAAACTGTTTTTCACCCTTAAAATCTCACCCCCACCCCCTTCCCGACCTCAAGTCACCCGTAAATTATTTTTCCTTTTATTTTGGTTCTATTTTCTTACTCTTCCAACCACGTTCTAAATTTTTTTGGTTTCGAAAATTATCGACCCTGGCCTATAAAAACATCAAGGTAAACACAGTACCGCAGAGTACTTTTTAATATAGGGAATAGAGACCTAACTTCACGGGGTTGTATGGTATGGTTATAAGCGCCACCTGGATTTCTCCGGTCGCAACTTTATCTTTATATACATACACTAACCTACGTGAATTATATTTATTTGTAAGCTTTATGATTCCGATTAATGTATGAAATAAATAAAATGTTCAAGAATATTTGTAATTTCAAAGTTCTTCAAAACAATCAAAAATCCATATATATTAGTATTATAAATAAAACATCATATACTGTCTTATTACATTTTTTTTTTAACTGTCTCTTAAAACGTTTTATAAAATATTTTCTGGCCAATATTTGATATTTATCGGTGTCATCAATATTGTATCTTGCTTTCAATCACTAAACAAGTTACCACTGGTGTAGATTCGATGCTATGAGGAGGAGCGAGAGATCAACTCAACGATTATAACATGAAAAAAACACAGCGATATCTTGGAGTAACACAAATACAGAATTATTCTGTGATACATAAAAATAACAAACCGCACCGAAGCACAAGTATAACCGAAATTTTCCCTGACAATGTGAAACTTGATGTGACAGATCACACAGACTTGACCAGACTTGACTTTGACATTACTTTTTTTGTTATTTTTTTACCCCATAAAAACTGGGTCTTTCAGTCGCATACATATTAATTATTTCAATAAATAGGTTAACATTCAGTAATTCATTTATATTATCAGTTATTATTGAAAAGATTAATAATATGTTATTTATATAACACTAGAATTCTACCAATACCTTTTCAACATTTAATCTATATACGTCAAAACCATACAAAACATTGTGTAAAATACATACAACATGAAAATATTAATTGACGAAATGAATTCATGTTTTTTTCTAGAATATCTTCAATAATTATTGTGTTTTTTCATGTCATTGTTTTTTTTTTTAAACTATCACTACGGTAGTAAATAATTATAATATTATCCTTATAAACATTATAATCTGACTTAGAGATATTGTTCTCAAATTGCCTATGAAGCCGTACATCATCTTGTCAATTAAGTATATTCGCATAATAATTAGTAGCGCCCTCTGCACCTGTAAGAATAAACTCTCCTCCAGACTATAATACTACTAAATAAAAATTAACCTGTTATTGACATTTCAGGTAAAATTTCGTGCATTACAATTTTACAGTGTAGTAGCCAAGGTTTTACTGGCATATTTCTAAGATTGAAGACCCTGCACAGTACTGCGTGCTACGTATATACTCTTTGGTGCTGCGTGTTCACCATAGATCTACATATATTGTAATCTGTGCCATAGATAAATAAGTATACTTGGAAGTGTTTACCGGTACGTCTGTTGTCGCCGGTGGCTGACTTGATTAGTGGAACACCTTCACTTGAGCTCTATGTCAGAGCTCTATACTCGCGTACATTTATGTTTTTGAATTTACATTTGTTGCATCACCTTTTTTCACCTAAAGTCGGCTACTCACACGCCTGCTGCATGGGCAATCTAGGGTGCACGACGGTCGGAGCAATTTTGAAGTTGTCTCCACACACATGGCTAGTACCATTTAGTGTGAGAGTGTACGTCCCGCTGAACACAGGCGTTGAGAATGGCTTATCGAAACGTCGAAGGATTTGGCACTTCCGTGGTGTTACCTACAGCAAAAAATATATATATAAACGGAGATACTGGGTGAAGAAGTGGTTACAAAAATGAAGCGAGTTTAGTCACATAAACATTATGAAAGAATTGGAAGTACATAACCTTAAAAACTTTTTTTGAATGGATTTTTCTTCTTCTGCAGAGCTTCTTGCTATGGTGACGCCATCAATAGAAAACAAGATACTTTAATGCCAAACGCCATAAGTGTTAAGAAACGAATAATTATTACACTACGGTTTTTGGTTAGCGGACAAAGCTACGAGAACTTGAAATTTAGTAGGTACTACCATGTCACATTTGATATCCACAATAACAGAATATTCAAGAACAGGAAAGGTATATGTACTTTCTTAAAGCTCGATAAATTAAAAGGCATTTTACATTTTAAAAGAGTAAACACAACGATGTCAGGTCAAAAAGTTCTGATATGTTGCTACGATAATATGTCGCTTTCTAAAACATTCGATAGATAATACGCTTAAGTAAGTATTTATCATTTTATTGATAAGGAGAACTAATTATTACAAAGTTAGAATAATAATGTAGATAACATTGGTTTAATTACCTTTTATTGCGTAGCTACGAATAAACTCCTTTCTCGTTAATATAAATAGAATTACTCTTCAGTGACTCGACTTGTCTCATTGTGATGGCGCCATGTCTGTCTATATTTCGTTCAACAAAATTAAAAATAAATAAACTTATTAGAGTCCAGCCGGGAGTAATATTAATTTGACTACATTTAGTAGTTAGGAAGCCACACTTACGTGCCGAGTGTGCGATTCGATGCGCACACGGTAATTTACAAATGTCTTAAATATTATGTGTAATATCTTAAAGTACTCACCAAATAAATTACGCGGCAAGGCCAACCTAGAAAATTGCCCCTGCTTGCCTGTAGGTACACATCACAATTAAGGTCCCTGCAGCAGGTGTGTGAGTAGCCGGCTTTAATAAAAACGAAAACTGGTTGACAAGCATAAGATAAAAATATTGTCTATTATAACCAAGTTATAACTTCTGAAAAAAAAATTTGATTTTGACTTTGTTATTTGTATTTAATGCTGGTCTCAGACTAAATAATGCTGGTTATACGCATCATAGATAAATAACTATACTTGGAAATACGCCATAGATGTAGTATATAGATAGATCGGCTATAGAAGAGTAATTATGACGAGACCAAAACTGATACGTACCAGTGTGCGTGTCATGTGCATGTGTGCACTTCAAATAGTGCTGGGACGTTCACTAAACGCGACTATCGACACATTGTGTTGTTTTAGTGTCACGAGGTGCAAAGTGAATTCAAATAAATTTTATGTTCGAGGGAATATAAATAAAACTGAAATAAAACATGTTTTATTAATACGTGGGACATTCATAAAGTTTTGAGAAACTAAAAAAATAACTTCTATGAATAAAAAACATGAAACTTTGTACAAACCAATTTTTGAAACATTTTTCCAGTCCACGGCAGACACATCTTCCACGGCTTTCTCGAGCACTGTGTATCTTCCGGCGATGAAAACTGTATCCCTTTCAGCTGATATTTTATTTTAGGGAATAAAAAGAACTTACACGGTGCCAGATCAGATAAGGAGGGTGACCCAAGACTGACCGGTGTGCTGTCCAGGAAGACGCTCGTTTTGGGAGCTGAGTTTGCGGGCGCGTTGTCATGGTGAAGCAGTACACTGCGGAGCCCGGTGTTCGGTCGCTTGTTGCTCATCGTAGACAAAACTTCTGGCAGGCATTTTGTAGTGTACCATTCGGCGTTGATGCTGCTTTCGTATGGAATTGAAACCAGATATCCCGTCAAAGTGAAGAAACTAGCGATCCAAATTTTCCCTGCGCTTCTCGATCGCCTCACTTTCGTAGTCGTTTCGTAGCGTTGGTTTCGTTTTGAAACAGCCAAACTGTCGACTGACGCTTTGTTTCAGGATCGTATTGATAAATCCAGGATACGTCACAATGTCCGGAAGGTACACAAGGTACGTTAGTGAAATACAATAAATTAACAGAAACATAAACAAACAGCAGTATTGGCCAAGTGTGGTACACAATAGATATTGAAATTCTAAAATGACGTACCGGCATGAATAACGTGGATATATAACCGGAACGTAGCTTTACTCTCTGTGTGCCTCTATGAGAAAAACATTTTGGTTCAAAAAGCTTGCAGCATAATTTCGAATAATTTTTGGAAATCCATTATGAAAGAGAGTATTGGTGTAAAGGTGCGAAATGACATGCTCCGATGGTTCGGACACGTGGAAAGAATGCCGGACGAGCGACGATAATGTTTAAGAAGATATACAATGCGAAAGTGGAAGGATGTAGGTACAGGGGGAGACCAAGACTCACCTACCTAGACCAAATCGGTCATGTATTGAAGGAAGGTGGAGTTAGGAGTCTCTGAAACCGGCGAGCGTGTATGAAGAGAGTTATGAATGTTGAGGAAGCGAGAGATTTATGCAAGAATAGAGCCTCTTGGCACTCTGTTCTCTCTGTCTACCCCGCAAGGGAAATGGCGTGATGATAAGTTAGTTTAGTTAGTTCAGTTTTCCCTATTAATCATTTTAAGCCATTTTTGTCGAACACCAATATTCTGAGGAAATCTAAAACGTTTAATTAAGATATAAACTTTAACTATCCAAAGTTAAAAATACATTTACTCAAAAAACGATAACTTAACCGTATAGAATGATCTTACCCAAATTTTTGAAAAAAAAAATATAATATATTAATATAACCTTATCTTATATATATATATATATATATTATAACCTTTACTGAAACATAAATCAAGGCTTTGCCTTTCCTAATAACAGACACATCGAAGTCATTTTATCGATACCGAAATACCGATAGTGTCAATCTCTATCAAAGAAACATTGTAAATTTTATATCACATAATTCACGTATTTGTTATCTTTTTATATTGAATTTGAAGGCATTGCGGGCATGCATATGATTTAATGCAATAAAATTCCCCATCAGTGTATGAGCACAGCGTTTGTGGTAAGTTCATACGCTTTGCATATAAACAACAGATTACTTACATGTGTAATGTACAATTCTGTGTGTTTTCTTTCTTTAAACACAAAGTGAAAAATGTGAAATCGAAAATAACAGTCAGGAGCAGGATTTGAACCTGCATCTTCTGGATACCGTCCAGATGCTTTACCAATTCAGCCATCCTGACAATTGCTCCTGACTGCTAATTTCGATAACACATCATACTTAACGTCTTTGGGTGACGCCTGCGCCATCTGTCGGACGTATTTTCATACATTATACCGACCAGGTAAACTTAATTTTACAATTAAGATTTTACCTAATAATGACGCAAACCCTTTAAATATTTAGATATTTTTTATATATATTTTTAGCATTTGCATGCTTAGCACTATACATTAAACACAAAGTGAAAAATGTGAAATCGAAAATAACAGTCAGGAGCAGGATTTGAACCTGCATCTTCTGGATACCGTCCAGATGCTTTACCAATGTATAGTGCTAAGCATGCAAATGCTAAAAATATATATAAAAAATATCTAAATATTTAAAGGGTTTGCGTCATTATTAGGTAAAATCTTAATTGTAAAATTAAGTTTACCTGGTCGGTATAATGTATGAAAATACGTCCGACAGATGGCGCAGGCGTCACCCAAAGACGTTAAGTATGATGTGTTATCGAAATTAGCAGTCAGGAGCAATTGTCAGGATGGCTGAATTGGTAAAGCATCTGGACGGTATCCAGAAGATGCAGGTTCAAATCCTGCTCCTGACTGTTATTTTCGATTTCACATTTTTCACTTTGTGTTTAATGTATAGTGCTAAGCATGCAAATGCTAAAAATATATATAAAAAATATCTAAATGTTTTCTTTCTTATATGAGTTACATCCGGGTACTGCACACGTAACTATGATAGACACGTCAACTAATACAGAAATTAATTAAACGATAATTTCTCAAATTTTCCTAAAATATGCAAAATTTGGATCGTTGACGATTGATGTCAGGCCCATACAGGTCCATAGCGTGTTTGATAGTGGTCTCGTCTATCTATCTCGCTCTAACATACGCGTATACTATGTTCTTACTCTTTTGCATCACCGATCTATATAATACTACATCTATGGAAATACGCTTATACGCATTACCCTTTGTTTGTTATCAATGTGTGTATAATTTTCGGATATTTATGACAATACGTTGCAAAATATAGAAAAATGTGATAAAATGGCGTGTACATTTCCCGACACTAGTTTGGTACACAGTTACGTTTTATATTCTACTTTATTAGTTCTGAAACTGCTTGTGTTAGCCCCACTTGGCGCCGTGATGTACAATCCTCAGAAAATCCGGCGCTCAAACATTAGTAACTTGAAGAACCTAACGCCATTTTGGCTCGTATCCGCACTTTATTTGACAACAAACCCAAATAAAGTACTGGCGCAGTACCTATTAAGGTTTTTCGTAATAGCTAGATGTGTAATAGCGGCCTGTTATTTAACGAAACTATCGAAAGTAGTTGCAGTAACCAGTTACTTAATGTCACTTGGAATAATAACTTATATGTGTGGATCAGTAGTATATACTTACAAGAATGCACTGTAAAACTGTTAAACATATAGATATATATGTACACATTGATGTATAAGTACACACATGGGTAATAGATGTATTTATTAATAAAATATTTTTTTCTTCAAAATATTTTTTTATTAGTGGATTACCATTTTATGGACAGGCAAGTGCGTTTAAAAAACATTTGGTATTCCATTTATCATTTCTCCTAACAATGTGGCTGCTATTACAAAAGAAACAACTGCAACCACAATGTTGGATCTCATACGAACAGTGGCTAAAACTACTGACATGAGGGATGTCTTACCAGTTCCACCAGGGGCATCCAGAAAATATAAACCACCATTTCCATCGTCAATTTCCTTCATTAATGTATCTTAAACTTCCTTTTGTTGGGGATTCAACATTCGTTTGAATTACTAAATCTAATTCCTGATGATCATATTCTCGTTCCAGTTCCAATTCTCGATTAAATGCGTCATTCATTTCACTATTTGGCGCTGGCATTCCTAACCTGACTAATAAGCTACCTCACTTGAGGTAACACATGTCTTCGATCAAGAGCAAAGCCTGATTATGTATTTCCTCATTCATCTCAAGATCGGGATTTCATGAACTGACACGAATTTGAATATGTCTTCTGACATATTATCCCTGTATTTGTGCCACAGGTTAGATGGGTTTGATGGAAAGCATGTCGAAATGATGTTAAAAAATAACGTGCGTATCTGAATTGGCGATACAGAGATGATTGCTTCAACCATTGTCGTATCCCAGTGGTTATCAATTTCTAGTAAATTGAGTTCTTTACATGCAGCACGATATGTTGGGAATATTGTACCATTAACAGTCCGTAGTGACTCAAATGATGTTGGCTCACGCCCATGTCAGTTACGTTTTGTTATACCACGTTTTATGTCACGTTCCACGGTAACGGGATTAAAAAAAAGTACCTATGTCCATCTCCTGGTTCTAAGCTACCTCCCTACAAATTTTCAGCCAAATCGGTTCAGCCGTTCTTGAGTTATAAATAGTGTAACTAACACGACTTTCTTTTATATATATAGATTATCTGGTCCATAACTTTATCACAGTAGTTAGAATCATACACATAATTACTGGCCCTTTTGCTTGTCACCGCACAATCTCCTTCGTTTAATGGTCTATTCGAAATTTCCACGGGACATTGGTAAAGTTGTGTCTATAAATCTAATGCCATTAATCAAGAATTGAAAGTACAAGCCTCCTTGATAGTAGGAGAGTTATTGAATTCAGTACCACGCTGCATGCATCGGCATCTCTAAATAATAATAAATATTCACGGACATTTTCACACAACGTCCTCTGGTCCCCAACTAAGCTTAATGCTTGTGCTATGGGTACCAGTTTACGGATATAAGTAGGGATGGGCCTAATTCGTTTTACATTCGGTTTAACCGAATTTCGGTCGCTTGAACCGAACTTCAGCATGGGGCTGAAGTTCGGTTGCAACCGAACTTCAGCCCCATGCTGAAGTTCGGTTGCCGAACATTTAGTATAAGAGAAAGGTAATGTTTCGACTAACATTTTGAAAAATCAATTCTGCCGTAGCTATAAAACAAGTATACATATACCAATACTCTAGAGTAATTTAATCACGGCCAGTTGTAGGTACGTTAAACTATAATTGTTATAGTACAAATTATTTGTGAATAAATAAAAAGATATTTTTAGTAGGAGCGGCAATCGAACCCGCATCTTTTCCAATCCGGGGAAGTGCTCTAAACCACTAAGCTATCCTACTGATATTTCGATCAATCCAATTTCTTAATCACATTTGTCTTACGACCAACGCCACATTCGACCCATCTCTAGATATAATACATATATTACTTTTTTTGTAAATACATACATATAATAGATAGAGAGAGAACACGCAGACGCAGTATAAATGTCTGTGTTTATCACACAAATATTTGTCCTGAGTGAGAATCAAACCCACGACCTCGTGCACGGAAGTCGGTTACACTACTGACTACGCCACGAGGCCCGTCAAAAAATGGGTTTGCATAGAGTTTTGTTTTTTGTTTCAGATTTTCTCTATGTCACAGTTACGTGATTAGTTTATCTTTGTCTTATGAATGGACCTATAATACAACGCATGTTACTTCCATGGTCTTATGACACCGGTGGAATAGAAATTTAGAGGTGACCAATGTATATGACACAATATATTCTTGACCCATCGCAGGCATCCAGCCTTTTTTTTTTGTTAAGTCGGGAAAAATATTCCTAACCCCACACCCCGTCGTCCGGGACAACGAACAGGGTAGTGTGGGGCCCTCACCCACTAAAGAAACTCGCCGTGTGCCGTCTCTCCGCCTATCTTGGGAACTATGTTACATTCCTTCGGTAGTGCAGGCATCCAGCCTTGCTGTCCAGAGATGATGGGTTCTTCTCATCGTATTATTCATCTCTTAAAACAGTGAAATGTTTTAAACGTAAAGTGAAAAATGTGAAATCGAAAATAACAGTCACGAGCAGGATTCGAACCTGCATCTCCTGGATACCGTCCAGATGCTTTACCAATTCGGCAATCGTGACATCTGGACGGTATCCAGGAGATGCAGGTTCGAATCCTGCTCGTGACTGTTATTTTCGATTTCACATTTTTCACTTTGTGTTTAATGTATGTTGCTAAGCATGTCAAATGCTAAAAATATATATAAAAATATCTAAATACAGTGAAATGTTGGTAAAGTTTGTTAGAAAAATATAGGAGTATCTTTTTTAGCGTCGTAACCAAATGATTGACATTCAATAAAATACGCATATAATAGACATTTAAAAGTAATACTGGTAAAGGAAATTTCACTTCATCGTTTTGTTTAAAGCCTTCACTGGTCTTACTAATTGTATAACTCTAGAATATTGCAATAGCTTTGGGTTATTAATAACTCGGCAGAAAAGTTGTAATATTTTATGGAATCTGCTTAGACAATTAAGCTAACGAAGACTTTAGTAGGTAAAATTAAATTAAGAAAAGCAATAAAATTTTGTGACGTTATTTTATTAGGTTGTTAATGTGTCTATTTTTAGCTCTCTTATACCCTCTCTGAAAGCTCCAGATTTTATAATAACGTTAATTATACAATAGTCACAGTTTAATTTATGTCCGGTTTCTGCTGTATTTATATATACTTGTCTTTCATTATGTTGTAATCAAGAATATTTTAGTTTCTCTTGATGCTTCTGGAAAAAACAGAAGAACATAACAAATAATTCATATAACCTAATAATATGTTAAATTCTATCGTCACTATCACTGAATAACACTAAATGCGTTTTTTATTCAATAATTATAATGAACATAATCCTTGATTTCAATACCTTACTTATTGCAGTTTGCAAAATATACGATTGAAATTAATGGATTACTTACATATCGACACGCTCAAAATTAAATTTTTGGGCGTCTGTTAAGATTGACTTCTCTCTAATCTCTAAACTTACGGCCCATATAAAGATAAATTTACTTTAAAAATTGTAAACTTAACCTGAGGATAGTTTACTGCGTGCTTTTTTCAGTAAATTAATGTTTTTATACAAAATGGTTTGAAATGTTTATAAAAGAAACTATATTAAGATTGATCATTAATTTTTAATTGCAATTGAATATTAGTTTTTGACAAATTTTGACTTGGGTATTGTATTATTCGAAAAATCTGCTTTCTACGAAGACGTTTTCTCACGGAAAGAAGTGATGGTATGTCCAGAGAAGAAAGTTTCAAAAGTCTTTTAGACTCCTCTATTAACCCGATTTACAGCAGGCATGCTTATGTGTTCCCAATGTCGTCAAGGCTACAGTCAGATTGACAAGGGCTTGTTCTCACCCTGCAGCAGAGCGTAATGGTGGATAGTCCCTGAAATGACACAAACAACGGCTCTATAGAGGTTTCTCGATGGGGCAAGCTGCCGCGATTCCCACTGAAGTAAATACACACCGGTGCACCGGTGGTTAGCCACTTGGGGATAGTGTTTGTTGAGTGGGGTGTGTGTTAGGTACATTTACCCGCCTAAAATAAGCTATTGTCCTCAGTAACATGATTTCGTGACTTTTATTTCCGTATTTTTACGATCTCTGGGATTCACCATAATATTTTTAAAAGAACATAACCTGTATTGATCAGCATCAAAATGTTCCAATCAACCAGTCTTTGATCAAAACAATTAAATTAGCTGTCAATATTTTGAACTCTATGAAATGCGGACGTCATAAGCACCAACCTGTAAATTATTGCTTAAATAATTACATGTAATTACTTCAGTTTTAGCAGTGTATGATCAAAGCGTGTTTGTGATTTGCCATTAGACTTACTGTTATTTATTTAATCCCATCAAAAACATAAATTTTAATATGAAATGAGAGCCAAGTTTTATATTATGATATAATGCCTTGGTTGTTGACTTCAACGACAAAGGAAGTGAGATCTAAATGGGTGCCAAGTTCAATGGTCAGTCCTGAAACTTATTTATAACAACATAAAATATTTTATAACAACTTAAAATATCATTTCTTCTTATAACTTAGGATAATAAATTTAAGCCTAAGGTCTGGCTTGGCTAGTTCTAATATACGAACTATTATTAAGTACCTACTAAAATAATAATAATAATAATAAAACGTCTAAGTCTAAAGTCTCTATAAGCCATCAACGTCTTGGCTCGACGACTATCGGACCAAGTACGGGCCATTCAACGATGTCATATATGTTGGAAGACACCGTGCTTGATCGGTTACGCTCGGAGTTTTTACAGACTAGTCATGTTACCCCTACTCTTTCACAAACACCGGCTATAACATCCACTCACGAACCCGTTACACAAAAGGCATCTGTGGGTAGGGGTGATGAGACTTATTCTATGGACGCCCAGTACTGTGAGGAGGTAAGAGCCGCTTTGGAATATGCGATTCATGGGTATAGATTCGAACCATTAGAATTTAGGCCACATCTGTCTCGATTACCCATGCATAGAAGGAACATGTTACTGGTTAAGACCCTTGACTCGCTTTTGTCTAATTACTTAGACACTAGCGACAGTCTTGCCGATACACACTCCATCTTGTACTGTACGGCCGTTGCTGCGTGCCGTATAGATGAACTCACTTTTTTAAAAAGGGAGTCCTCTATGCGGCCTCAAGATTTTATGGTCCGTGTAACGGAGCGCATCGACTTCCTGAAGCAAAAACTCTATGCATGGGCAAATCGAGTTCGCAGATACAAAAAACGTATGGGTCGTTGTACTGTGAACCGTATGATTCAAAGTAATGAAAAGTCAGTCTATAGAAGCTGGGAGCGACCTCGTGAAGCTGTGTGTGATGTGCAGATGCCCGATGCTGAAGCTACAAATAAATTTTGGCGCAGCATCTGGTCGGTGCCCATCATACACTCTGAAGGCGATTGGATTGAGAAAGTTAAACAAGCATGTGAAACAATCCCAACAATGGACAAAATCTCTATAGAACAACAAGACGTAGTTAGTGCAGTCCGTTCCTTGGCAAATTGGAAATCTCCAGGACCGGACGAACTGCACAACTTTTGGCTGAAATGGGTACGCAGTTCACATGCTCTTTTGGCATCTCAGTTTCAATCGTCTGTGGAATCCGGGTCGCTGCCGGATTTTATGACAACTGGCATCACTCACTTGCTCCATAAATCAGGCAGTACCACGGAACCAGGTAATTATAGACCTATCATGTGTTTACCGTCACTCTATAAGCTTCTTACGTCCATTCTGAGAACCAAAATTACTAAACATATTGATATTTATTCGATCATGTCCAACTCTCAGAATGGATGTAGGAATGGGGGCTGTGGTACTAAGGAGCTCCTCTTTATTGATACGGCCATTAGCCGACAGGCTCGCCGTAGGAAAAAGGATTTAATGATATGCTGGATAGATTATAAAAAAGCTTTTGACTCTGTGCCACATACATGGCTCTTGAGGGTGCTAGAGTTATATAAAGTTAACGAAACCTTATGCACCTTCCTAAAGTCTTGTATGGGGCATTGGAAGACAGCTCTTTGCTATCCAGAGGATTCAGCGGGGTATATTTCAAGGTGACAGTCTGAGTCCTTTATGGCTCTGGTTGTTCTCGTCTTGCTAACAGTGAGTACTTGCACAGGCATAACCAAGTGGCCAGGATCATCCACCAACAACTTGCTCTGAAATACAGCCTTGTGGACGTAGAGGTGCCTTACTACAGGTATGTAGCTGAGCCCGCTCTCGAAAATGGTCGTATCACACTGTATTGGGATCGATCAATCATTACGGATAGGACTGTTGTGGCCAACAGACCTGATATTGTGTTGGTTGATCGATCTGAGCGCCGGGCAATGATAGTTGATATCACCATCCCACATGACGAGAATCTTGTAAAGGCCGAAAAAGATAAACAGGTTAAGTATCTGGACTTGGCTCACGAGATTGTTGACATGTGGGATGTAAATTCGGCAATCATTGTGCCGATAGTGGTTTCAGTAAATGGACTCATAGCCAAGAGCCTCGACCAACATCTTAAAAGGCTCACGTTGGGTATTTGGATCAAGGGTTTGATACAGAAAACGGTACTTCTGGACACGGCACGCATCGTGAGGAAGTTCATGTCTCTGGGGCCCTAACCACTGGCAGTTTGGCCCTAGTGCCCGCTGCCGGTGGGCCTAGTCTACACACTTTTTATATTTTTAAATATTTTATTATTTTTCATAATATTTATATTTAAAAATGTATTTAGTTGTAAGATATAATGTAAATAAAGAGATAATAATAATATGTATTTGTTCTCTTCCACAAAGGTTTCTTAACAACAAATTTTACATTATAAATTAATAGTTCCAGCCTCTGTGGGAGATTGGTATCTGCACTAGGAAACCCTGTCACATAGATTACCAGGCCCTCCCATAGAACAGCGTGTTAGCTTAATGTGGATACACGTCGATACCTTTGATAACAACATTTTAAGTTTTATAAACAAAGAAAAAGGAAATTAAAATAAAATTGTATGTATTTGTGTATGTGTGTTGGTGTGAGTGCGTGTGTGTGTATGGTGGTGTGTGCATGTACGTGATTTGAGTGTGTGTAGGGGTGCGTGTGGGGAGTTGTATATGTGTGTTTGTGTGTATTTGTATGTAGGTGCTATACTTACTTTGGGACGACTAAAAGGTTTTCAGTGTCATCGTAGTTAAGTTTTATTAGAAAAGAGGTGAGAAAAAGCTTGCATTTTAATTTAGTAATTGGGTAGATATTTTTTTCGCCGTGTGGGGCCGGCATCAAGAATAGCTCCACCCCGTCTCTTCCTATGGGAGTCGTAAAAGCCGACTAAGGTATTACCAGGGGACCGGGCAGCAGCGTTCCCCTGTGTACTCAATACATACTGCGATCGCCAACCCGCCTGCCAAGCGTGGCGATTATGGCAATACACCCCCTTAGGGGAGGCCTATGTCCAGCAGTGGACGATGAAAGGCTGATGGATGTATGATACATATTTAATTTAGAATTTAACTTGTTATATAAATAAGGTCCAAGGAAGCCGTATTGACGATGTGATAGCCCAAGTTTATATAACTTAGTTACGCATATTTTAGATTTATTGCGCTTATGCTCTTTTAAGGTGGGGTTATATGCCTCAAGTGAATGTTTACGTAACACAGTGTGCATGATAAAAAGTTGGCGGACTGTAAAAAGCTGGCATTTATCGTATAACTCCGATGTGGGGTAGTAGAAGGGGAAGGAATGCGCTGTTTTAAGAATTGCTCGTTGTGCGCGTTCGACTTTGATCATTAATGTTTTAGATACTCCACCCCACACAGTGATGCAATATGTTAAAACGGATTGGCACAAAGCAAGATATACCATTTTTATGACACGCACGCATCAGCCACATGTCGTAGATTCTTAAATATGTAGATGAGCTTTCGTAATCTTTTGGATAGCAATTCAATATGGATATTAAAATTCAATTTTTTATCAATAATAACACCCAGGTAATTTATAGAGTCAGTATTTTGTAGTTTGGGACATAATCAGGTAGAGTGGATATTATTGCATGAGTGGGCTTTTATAAAGTAAGAAGTGATTTGCGTGTGATGGATGTTTGACGGAAAGAATGTGATATATTTGGTCTTATCTGTATTAAGTGTGAGGTCATTATTAAGAAGCCAAGTGGTTACTTTGTTGAAACCAATTTTTGCATAATTGAAGACTTCTTCCCACGTATCTCCGTAGAACAGAAGCGCCGTCTCGTCCGCAAAGGTAATTATATGACCGTTATTTATGAATGTTTTGCAGAGGTCATTAATGAAAATTAAAAAGAGGATAGGTCCTAAAATACTACCCTGAGGGACACCAATATTTACCGAGCAACTATCACTTATCCATTCATCAACTGCTACCCGTTGGAATCTATTATTGAGGTAGCTGTTGAACAATTTGAGCTGAGTACCGCGGATTCCAAGATGTTCTAGCTTATTCAACAAGAGTGGCGCAGAGACCGTGACGAATGCCCTCGCTAAATCAAGAAATATTGTATCTACTTTTTTCTTTTCTTCGAGCTTGCTTACTATTGTATCCGTGAGTTGATGTATGGCATTGTTAGTAGATTTACCACTCCGAAATCCGAATTAATTTTCTTATAATAAATTGTTAGATTCTAAATAGTTCATGAGTTGTTTGTAAATTACTTTTTCAATTATTTTGGCTAGTGTTGGCAATATTGAAATTGGGCGATAGTTATTGACACAATCCCTGCTGCCACTCTTGTGAATTGGATGAATAAGTGATCTTTTTAGGTTATCTGGAAATTCTCCTGTGGAGAGACAAAGGTTACGTAATTATGTGAGTAATAGAAAGTGACAGAAGCTCAACAATTATTTTTTTATTATATAACTAGGAACATCATCATGTTTTATTGACGAGGATGGTTTAAGTTTTAGTATAATACCCTTTATCTCTAATAATAATCATGAAACAGACCTATGTTCGATGGCTAGTTTCTATCAGCAAGCCAAATTTTCGGAAGAATAAAATAAGAACTTACAGCTATAAAACTTCGGCTATAATATAATTCGTATAGTCATTACTTTTTGTACAGAAATTATTAGTAGGTACTTATTCATAATAAAATTAATACCAAATGGTTTTTGTAATATACTGTAGGTGTTTTCCTATGTTTATTACTTTGTTTTTGTAAATACATACATATAATAGATAGAAAACACCCAGACGCAGTACAAATATTTGTGTTCATCACATAATAGGCCCGTCAATTAATTGAAAGATTATAATAAAATGATAAAAATTTACTAGTTTCTGATTTATTCCTTTGTATTCCCCAACTACCTATTTGGATGCCAAATTTGAACTTTCTAGGTCATCTGGAACTTGGTTAGAATCTTGATCTATTATATATTTCATGTAGTTTGGAAAGGGTTCTAATGATTTAGTTCAAATGTATTTAGATAAAGCTTCAGTTTTTAGGCTTATATTGTGAACAAACGATCGCATATTTTACAATCTTGTAAATGGGCATAACCCATACCGAGTGATGAAAAAATAAAATACCTTATAATTTTTCATAACAACTAGTAATTATCTAAAAAATAAAAACAGAGATCAATCCGCGTCGACAGGAGTGATTTTAATTTCAATATAAGTACTATTATAGAATGAATTTTAGGAGGAGAGCTCATCACTCACCCACAGATTGTCAATCCCGGTTATCTTTGGACAGAAGAACATAAGATTGCCAATCCGCACTCTCACAGATAGAGGAGAATGTGATAATAGCAAAGTAGCGTGCACGATAATGACAAAAAACTCACCAACGCGACACAACCATGTGATACGGTAGAACTCTCAGAACCACAATATTGCAATATTCCGCAAAAATCCGAACATAAATTCGACACGTGTTTCACCTCTAAACGAGGCATTGTCAAGAACGCTCGGCAACAAATGAGCCTAGAAAATATAAATGACAAAACCTTTAAGAAAATAATGAATTAAAACCATTTGTGAATCACACAAAGAGTTGTCCTGCGTGGGAATCGAAACCACAACACTCCGGCGGGGGGGCCGGTATCCACCACAAAAAACCACTCCGCCATCTATGCAGTCATCATATAGTTGTGAGCTTTTTAAGAAATAAAAAAAATGCGATGTCATTATATCATCAAGTAGGAGAACCTCTTGTTTATCAAAATAACACATCAACAAAGCTGCAGAAGGAAGCTAACGAAATTTCGATTAAAATCGCTCGATATTGCTGAACATACTCCGAAAAGCGATTCCAAAGCTTATCTCTCTATATATTTTGTCGCTTAAAAAATGCACTGCATTCCGTGGTTGCAACAAAATATTTATCGGTCAATTTCGTTGATATTTCAATGCATTTAAAATGAAAATGCCGAAAATATTTTGTCTCGGTGAAAGCTTATAATGTGGCATACTTTAAATAACTTTTGGCTTTTATATAGGAGAATATAATTTTTCGGTATTTAATTTTATCGTGAAATTAACGGTTAATCCCACTTCATGAATTTTCTGTGTTCTGAGGCCAAATTGTGTGTATTTTTTTTATTTAGTGGCAATGCATATGTTATATGCCTGTAAATCATTTGTATCAAAGATATAATATGTCTTTATGCGATGTGGAGTATTAATTTGCTTCTAATGTCCTTGAAGAGGGCTGGTTAAAGGCTCCATTCTACGCATGACTAATAGTTCGAATCCATGAGACTGATATGTATACGCCGTTTGCCGTGGCCAATTTTAAAAGAAATATTAGAAAATATAGATGGTGTTACATTCTTTGTTTTTTAAGACATTATCCTGCACTGAGGAAAACTCCTTATATCGCGGAGGACTTTACAAGCATACGATTTTACGGACATAAAGTGCACACAGACTCAGAACAACCATTATTTTGTCCGTGCGGTGACGGACTAAGAATACAAGTGTCACCACCCCATTCTTTCCCACGAGTATCGTATAAGGCGACTAAGGGAAGTAAGCAAGTATCATCCATTGTATGCCTGGTGGTAGGGCTGGGTACCAAGTGAGAGTACTCACTTGGTATGGGCCCGAGTGGGTTGGAACCACCATCTCCCGTGTGACCGGCCATGAAGCACATCGTTGCGTTTTGACTGTAGCAGGAGATAGCCGTTTATTCTTTCATTTCATATCAGTGAAATGAAATGGTGAGCAGCGGCTTGACAATACTCTCAGTATAGTTGAGTGTATGAGCGACGGTTACCACTTACATCAGGTGGGCCGTGGCTCGTCTGCCACTGTCGTTCATGCAACAAAAAAAAAGATGACACAAAGAATTGTCCTGTGTGGGAATCGAACCCCTAATAGATGAGCATCTGTGCAGTCCTATATAACGTCAGTGAATTTGGTGTGGTGTCTAACTGCAGGTACCTATGTATTGCTTTTATTAGAAATATCAAATCAATTTTCACATAATAACATAACGTAAGAGTGGAGGCAGTTCTTAATACGGAAATTGGTAACATCAAGCCTGAAGGCAAGTTAAGTACCTGGATCCAGGATTAGGCCCCCATTCTAACGCGAAGGTGCAACGCTCTTTGTGCGCACACCGCAAGCCGCCGGCAGACCACTGAAGTATTGCAACATAGTTCCAGTGGCCCGCCAAGACAGGCGGAGAGACGGCACACGACGGGTTTATTTAGTGGGTGAGGGCCCCACACTACCCTGTTCGTTGCCCCGAACGATGGGGTGTGCGGTTATGTACATTTTATTCTGCTTCAACAAAAAAGGGCCCCCATTCTACACATCAGCAATGGTGCGAATCCAATCAATCTTTTCAGTTTTTTTTATATTACGCCGATTGCAAACAAGTATAGGACCCACCTGATGGTAAATGGTAAACATAGCCTATAGATGCTAGCGACACCAGAGGCATCACTCGCACGTCACCACCTCCAAGTAAAGAGATAGGAGGTGGAGAGGACAGGGACGATAATAAGGAGAAAATAGGAAGGATAATTAGGAGAGGATAGGGAGGAGGTTTTGGCCTACGGCGCTCTCACTCACCACATGAACAAACACGTTGTTTTACGCAAATCTTCTGTAAGAGGGTTATACTTACCCGATCGAGCTGGTCCGTTCATGCTGGGTTAAGCAAGGCTCTACCACTAGTTGACCCATGCCATGCTGGTTACTTCAAATTTTTAAAATTGAATAAATAATTACAGTACTGTCTCGATATTTATAACGTAAAAAATACAAATTAGGTATGGAGTTGCGAAATATTGTTCTCACTGGTGGTTTGGTATCAAGTGAAAACTATCACTTGTTGTACCCTAGTGGGTAGATCATATTCTTTGTAACAGCCATAAAGCATCTCAAAGCGTCGTCGATAAAATAAATAATACCGGTTGCAGAAGAGATCCGCTCTGATTTCACTACTCTCAAGCGTATTAGTGAAGAACCAGAACTCAACTGCCTTACTCAAAATTCTGTGGGCATCTTCATATCGTGCGCAGTGGCTTGGCTGTATTTCTAGTGTTTCTAAGTCCATGAGGGGTGGTAATTACTTACCTTCAGGGGAACCGTAGCTAGTCTGCCAACGTATAAGCAATAAGAAAATTATTACACGGTCGAATATGTGGTGAAAAGGTCGACAAGCATTCCATTAGACTATATCTATACTATTATAAAGCTGTAACAGAGTTAGGTATGTCTGTAGATTTAATACGAGTATATTTTAGAAAAAAAAAACTGTATTAGACTATACCTACCTATAGGCGTATCAGACCATAGAACAATATTTTTTAGATTTTTCGCCTGTTTGTCTGTTTGTTCGTTCGCGGATCACGAAAAAAATAACTGAGCGAATTTTGATGTTTTTTTTTTATTTAATAGCTTTTCATTAAACATAAAAACTGGAATTTATTTTATCCCGCTACTATATCGGGAACCTGAGATATAACCCACGAACTAGCTTTTGGTTGGCTATATAATATAAAGCTGTAACTTTAAGGTATTTGGAGGTTTAAAATATTTTTTTAGAATATTTATGTGATCGCTTGTTCGCGCCTCACACAAACATCAGTAGGTCCAGTGACCGATTTTGAAGAAACTTTCATTATTTTATAGCTCTTAGACTTAAAAACTGGTATACATTTTATCTCAGTAGGTACTATCTCGTTAACCTGAGATATAACTAACTAGTAATTAATAGATACATATCACTGAAATTTTCATTCACACATTATCTATAATAATCTTAAAAGTATTGAAAACTAAAAAAATATTAAACACAAAGTGAAAAATGTGAAATCGAAAATAACAGTCACGAGCAGGATTCGAACCTGCATCTCCTAGATACCGTCCAGATGCTTTGCCACTTTGTGTTTAATGTATAGTGCTAAGCATGTCAAATGCTAAAAAATATATATAAAATTATCTAAATACTAAAAAAATATTCATAAATTCATACCTATAGAAAACTACTTTACTTATTTTACTACCTAAGATAATAATAGAAAAATAAAACGAGTTATTGTAGATTTTGTAACCTAACAATGGTTCTTTAATACAGTTTCTAACCATTTAGAACTCAGCAGTTGGTAAAATTCGATTTGAAATATTCTGTTACTACTATACAAAAATACAGGTGAAGCCAGTAAAAGTATTTGAAATGTGGATAATAATACACTTTATGAAACAGCCCGATCGTGTGAATAATTCAAAGCGTAATTTCCATATTATAAATACCAACTTTGTCTAAGTAATTGAAAACAGTACATATATATCTCTTACCATTATGATGTATGTAAACATGGAAAATAAGGCAGTCGGTCTTCTTCATACAATAGATTAATTGATTCAAATATATTATATTTAATATTCACGGACATTTCACACAACATCATCTGGTCCCAAACTAAGCTTAACGCTTGTGCTGTAGGTACCAAATTACGGATATAATACATAATTATTACTTTTTTGTAAATACATACATATAATAGACTAGCTAATTCCCGCAGCTTCGCTCGCGCAAATAAATGAAAATTGAAATAGGAACGATTTTGTTAAAAAATACTATCTCTAAATGAAATTAAAAGAATTAGTATACATAAAAATTTTACGCTTAATTACTAAAGTAAGTTTAGGTAAACGACGCGGTCGTTTGTAGTGTTTCCTTTTGCGTCAAAACTCACTCTGGAGCATGCAACATAAATCTCTCTGTGTGAAAAGCAGTCCTTACTTAGATCGATGCCAGTCATTTTCAGTGACTCTTTCAGTGATTCTTAAAGCAGACTTTAAGAGGGATCTGTATTCTTTTATATTATTTTAATTTGTTCAGGATACTCTGATGGACATTACCACTGAAGGAATGTAATATAGTTCCGGTGGCCCGCCAGTAAAGGCGAAGAGACGGCACACGGCGGGTTTTCTTAGTGGATGAAGGCCCCATACTACCCTGTTCGTTGCCCCGAACGACGGGGTGTGCGGTTAGCAACATTTTTTCCGGCCTTACCAAAAAAAAGGATACTCTGATGGAATTAACGGTATTCGTGGAATGAAAACATTTCCTAAACCACGTTCGATGATTACTGTCGCTCCTACGACGTTTTTATAAAGAGCTTTGATTTTTATCTTTGTTCCATTGCTTCCATATATAATGTGAAATACTGACATATCAACAAAGTATTCATCAGAATTATTATGGTTAATACCATCAGCATCATGGGACTTTATTGAAAAATCATCCCAGTGAGTGGCCACATGAGTAACTATCTCTTCCCGCACCTCTCTAGCCAAGACTTGAGTGTCATATAAAATATAGTATTGCCCTCTACTGGCAAGCTCCATCACCAATGAAAAAAATTATATTTAAAGGAAAAGATATAGAAAAGGAAAAGATTTATATTTAGCATTATTTCTATCTTACAAATAAATGAATTTGAAATGTCTATTTGTAATGTTTAAATAAGAGTTTTTTACTAAAAGCATATATGAGAGTAACAAAATAAAAAATAAACAGTTTTTGTCTGACTGTTTATTTCGGCTAATATCCATAACGGCTGGATTAATTTGGACGGGACTTTCACTGGCGTATAGCATGATGATGACGATGTTACAAAGAGTAACTTAAGTTACTATTATTTTAGAAAAATAATTAGGTTACTGCAAAAAAATTAAAAACTAAATTCCACGTGAACGAAGTCACGGGATACACTTAGTTAATAAAGTTTGTTACTTACACTTTATATAAGATGCTTCAATATCGAATTTCATGCTTCTTCTTTTAAAAATAACAAACTTTATATGCAAACTTTCGACCCCTAATTCACCCTCATACGGGTAAAAATTATAAAATCGCTGATAAACGTGTTCATTTATTAGAAGAAAAAAAAAGAAACAGGTATTTGAAATTTCGTATTTCTTACTTCAAAAGTGACGAACCTTCCGTATAAACTTTCAACCTCTCATTTACTATCTTAGGCGTATTTTTTTTTTAATATTCCACTGCATGTATGTTTGTTTCTAACCAGAAACAGGTATTTTAAATTTCGTGTTTCTTACTGTGAATATGACAAAGTTTCATACAACAGTTTATACCTTATTTTACCCTCTTAGGGGGGAAATTTTCAAAAATCCTTTTTTAGTGGATCTCTGCAACAAAAAAGGCATCGACTACCAATATTTCAAGTTTGCAGCTCCAACGGTTTAGGCTCTGCGTTGATCGTCAGTCAGTCGGTACAAGCAATTATATGTATATAGATAGAAAACACTCAGACGCAGTACAAATATCTGTCTTCATCACACGAATAATTGTCCTGAGTGAGAATCGAACCCCCGACCTCGTGCACGGAAGTCGGTTACACTACTGACTACGCCACGAGGCCCGTTAAAATGCCGTTATAGTGTAGTTATTACAGCTCATTTGCTATACATAATAGAGCGACTGAAGCAGTGTATGAATTCCTCAACAGCCTTTTAATGAAGATTTATTCGCAAGAGATCATAGCAAGTAAGAACTTGCCTGTCGAACGACTTTCATCCGCCCGGCATCAGATGGATGACCAATTCAGAAGGCACGTTAGCAGACAGGTTTCAGTAACTGTTTAATAACCGCACTATATTTCTACGACTATAACTTTTACATAGCATCACGCCTGTATTCCCTGAAGGGGTAGGCAGAGGTGTATTACACACCCACGGTTCGCCAGCTACGAGTATGTTTAAGCCCCACGTAATAGGGGAGCCTATTGCCGTCTATCGGGCACATTTCCAAACTCCGAGATGCTAATGAGAATTTTTCTTTTTACGAAAAATCTCAATAGCAGTGCTCGATCCGGGGATCGAACGCGAGACCTCATGCTTCCACCGCTGAACCACAGAGGCAGTTTAAAATATATAATAACTTTTTAGGCAATAAATTTATACACATACGTATAATAATAAAACAGATGTGACATTGATGATGAAAGGTGAAATACAAAACAACAATTTATAATTGTTTGGTTGTCTATTTGATAGAGGACACCTTTGAAATTACTGAACGAACATTAAAAATGGAGGATTTCTTGTGGTAGAGCCTAGCTTATCCCAGCATAAAGGCCGCTCGATCGAGGAAGTATCACAGAAGATCGGCGTAAAATAACGGTAGTTACTCCTACCGTTCTGTTTCATATGGTGAGTGAGAGTGTCGCCCCAATCCTTATCCTCTCCTCTCTTTATTACTCTTCTTATACCTCCTGTCCTTATTATACTTCCTGTACTCTCCTTAGTATCCTTCCTATCATCTCCTTATTACCATGCCACATGATGACGTACATAGCTACTCGTACACATACCACATGGATAGGTAGGTATTTATTATTTAAAATGTTCGCATGTTACAGACTAAGCATGGATGTCTCGTGGGAAACATAATACGAATGCTAACATGATGTCTGACAAACTATGATCCCGCGAACTACGATCTAGGTACACGAGTTATATAATGCCACAGTGTAGTCACTTTAAAAGTGCTCAATTATGTGGATATCATAAATTTTGAATATACTAACCTTTGCCAGAGGCTCCGCCGCAGCCAAAAAAAAAAAGCTAGTTTTTCTCAGGTTCCCAATATAGTAGTGGGATAAAATGTATACCAGTTTTAGCCTAATCAAGGGCTATCAGTAGTGTTTGCGTGATGTACGAACGAAAAAAACAGACAAACAGATAAAAAAACAGACAAAAAATCTAAAAATGTTGTTTTGTGTTCAGACCGCCTATATAGCCTAATACCACAGAATAACATGTACTAACGTATTAATACAGTAATTTTTTCCCAAATATCTTAAATATACAGACACAACTCTGTTACAGCTTTATAATAGTTACGATAGATAGATAGATAATAGTATATAATAGACGTACAATGTGTGCTCAAGTGAGAAATTAAACATAATGGTGATACCCGTGAGAAAACAAACACAGCGCCATTGTAACTTATTTTTAATTAAAAGTCATCTCAAGTCATCCCATGGGATACGAGCACTCACAGTGTTTTGTATTTATTTAATAGGTATAAGCGTGAATATTTTAAATAAATAATATATTTCCCATAGGTATACTAGTGCCAGCTTTACGTCACAGACTACCTTTACGTGAACTTTAGAATTGGTTCAAATAGAATAGTATAAATACATCACTCTGTGGCACTTAATTTTTTTTAAAGACCTCCTCCTGCGCTTGGGAATAACCCCTGTTCTGCCGGGTCTTTAGTCAATTAACGGACACAAAGTTAGTACAGTCAGACTCAGAACAACCATTAGTGGATCACAGAAGAACTGCTCTGTGTGGGAATCGAACCTATGTACTTGGCACAGGAGATTGGTTTTTAAATCACTCCCTATCTGTGCAGTGTCAATGGCTATTCCACATGGACCGTTTATTTTTTCCGGGATAAAAAGTAACCCATGTCCGTTTCTGGATTCCGGAATATATATGTGCTCATGGCGCGAATAAATAGTTACAGCGTGAAAGCCTAACAAACACACAAAGAGATGCACCTGCTCATTTTAATATTAGTTAGGATATATTATGTTTCATAACATCTATATATCTTCTATCCATACAAATTTATATAAATCAAATGCTGTTCGTTTGTCTCGTTAAAACTCAAATATATATATAGATACAGAAGTTCTAGTTACTAAATAAATTATTTTATTCTATTGAAATGAATAACTTCTTTAGAATCATTGTGATTTGAAACTCGATGAAACGAAAATGCGTCACGATAAAGAAACAAAAAGTGTCACGTTCCGAAAAATGTATGGCGACTAATGCATTGTTTGTGAAACTCTCAGAAAACATATATGACGTTATCAAGTTAAATTATCGTCTGTAAACCGACTTTACAGACAACCATATATTTTTCAATCAGCATTTTTTTACCCACTACTCCAGGTGAGCACGGTCTTGAGTGTGAATGAAATATTCGAAACATTGGTGGCTACATACACTAAATTCAGAAATATTTAATGAGACTTTATTGGAACGAAATTTTATTAATCGAAATTACCAAAGTGTGTTCAAATCCAAAGGTAAACACCGACAGCACCTTCTTAGGACTTCTTGTTATCTGTTAAGTTCGGTTGGGATTTCTAACGAAATCATTTAGCAGGGTATTTTTTCTTTCTTCCAATTCTCGAAGCAATTGCCATCAGAGCTCCGCAAGCTAGATAGTGATATTCTTCGGTTAGACCAGACTTAAGTATATTTGAGGGTAGATACTGACTCTATAATTTATATCGACCGTGTCATGCCAGCTGGGGCCAGTGGCCCAATGAGGTTTCCAAAGCAATGTATGCATCATAATCTATATCTTTATACTACTAGCTAACCCGGCGAACTTTTTTCCGCCTTAAGGGCAATAAATGAGCAGATATTGGATTTTATTTTTATTACGATAATAAATATAAATAAAAAAAATCTAGTATTGTAAAGATTCTTTATTGGCCATGTATTTTGATGCATGGGTTGCACTCTTCAGTGAAGCACCTTGTGACAGACGACATTTTTCGTTTTACATATTATCAGGCGCAAGAACAAATAACGCAGATGGTCTTCAGACCCGTGAACATGCCACATACTCGTATAATTGACAATAGGAAAAACATGGATTTTCTATATTCAGACCACAAATTTTCAAGGATTGGCCTTGTGATTTGTTAATGGTCATGGCAAATGTAAGACGGATCGGAAATTGAAGTCGTTTAAACTCAAACGGCATATCGGTTGGGATCATTGGGATCCTCGGAATGAGAACTTCCTCGCCTTTGAATTTTCTTTTGAGTATCGTGGCGTAAATCACACTGTTCATCAATTTACTTACCACCAAACGCGTCCCGTTGCACAGTTTTGGTTGGTTTATGTTTCGAAGCATGATATCTACGGAGCCAACCTTTAGTCGTAAATTGTGCGGTGGTAAGCCAGGCACATCCAAGGAGTTTAATTCAATTGGATAGTTGGTGGCTTCATCTTTATTTGTTACACAGTCAATAGATTTGAATGAATGCAGTGTATTTCATTCCGAATTATGTAGTTTAAGTCATCTACATCTTTATATTTAGCCGCCAAAATTGCTCGCTCACTCAACCATTCATTATTTTTGTGGTTAGTAATGATGTTTGGGAATACATTGTTGATGAGTTCGTCTTTCGATGAGACAAAGTTACAGAAATTCGGAGGAAATAAAATCAATCTGCTCGATGCGTCGACACGTATCGAGTACCTGAATGTTTTGCAATAGTACATGTTGGTTCTTCAATAGTTTGTAGATTTAACGGTAATTTTTAACGCTGAATGAGCCGTATGGCATCCTTCTAGCAATGAGGCTGCTATTCCAGAAGAAACAACTGCAACCGCAATGTTGCACGAACAGTGGCTAAAACTACTGACATAAGGGATGTCTTACCAGTTCCACCAGGGGCATCCAGCAAATATAAACCACCATTTCCATCATCAATTTCCTTCATTAATGTATCTTAAACTTCCTTTTGTTGGGGATTCAACAGGGGTACATTCGTTTGAATTACTAAATCTAACTCCTGATGATCATATTCACGTTCCCGTTCCAATTCTCGATTAAATGCGTCATTCATTTCACTATTTGGCGCTGGTATTCCTAACCTGACTAATAAGCTACCTCACATGAGGTAACACATGTCTTCGATCAAGAGCAAAGCCCAATTATGTATTTCCTCATTCATCTCAAGATCGGGATTTCTTGAACTGACACGAATTTGAATATGTCTTCTGACATATATTATAATCCTAGTATTTGTGCCACAGGTTAGATTGGTTTGATGGAAAGCATGTCGAAATGATGTTAAAAAATAATGTGCGTATCTGACTCGGCGATGCAGAGATAATTGCGTCAACGATTGTCGTATCCCAGTGGGCATCGTTTTCTAGTAAATTGAGTTCTTCACATGCAGCACGATATGTTGGGAATATTGTACCATTAACAGTCCGTAGTGACTCAAATGACGTTGGCCCACGCACATGTCAGTTGCGTTTTTTTATACCACGTCTTATGTCACGTTTCACGGGAACGGGATAAAAAATAAAAAAGTATCCTATGTCCGTCCAAATCAGTTCAGCCGTTCTTGAGTTATAAATACTTACACTTTCTTATATATATATATATATATATATATATATATTTATATATATATATATATATATATATATATATATATATATATAAATAATAGATATATTATATATATAGATAAAGCTGTAACACAGCTGTGTCTGTACATTCAAGATATTTGAGAAAAAATGACTGCAATAGGCTATATAAGCGTGTCTAAACCCAAAACATTTTTTTTAGAATTTTTATCTGTTTATCTGTTTGTTTGTTCGCGCATCACGCAAAAACTACCAGACGGATTTTGATGCAACTTTTTTCATTTGAAAGACCTTGATTAGACGTAAAAACTGCTATACATTTTATCCCGCTACTATATCGGGAACCGGAGATATAACCGAAAAACTAGCTTTTGACTGCGGCGAAGCCGCGGGCGGAGCCGCAAGCAAAGGCTAGTATGCAATATTATACATCATTATCAGGCATTATGGCTTAAAATATATATAAAAAAACATAATATATACTAAAACATTTATAGTTAGAATAATATCAAAAATAAATGTAGAAATTATGAATAAAAATTTAGAACTGGTGCCAGCAATTAAGGAAATTCAAAAAGGGAATACCTACAGCTTAATTTCTTCATTTTTTTATATAGGTAGAGGGATTGGGCCTCCGACGCTCTCACTCACCATACGAAACACAAAGTTAACAGTAACTACCATTGTTTCACCAGTGTTTTTGTGTTTTCGGTTTGTGTGAGAGGATGGTACTTCCCCGATCGAGCCGTCCCATTCATGCTGGGATAACCAAGGCTCTACCATTAGAAAAAATATGTTTAAAACAATAATTTTAAATATGAATTGCTATAATTAGTGTACTGAGGATAAAATTGAAAGGAAGAGAAGGACAGGTAGAGGAAGAACATTATCGATAAGGAGTGGAAGAGACTGGCTGAAGGTGGGTAACATAGATAAACTGATTGCCCTGTGGTGATATATTTTATACATTTATTTATTATATACTATTGAATATTTTGTATATTAAAACCTTTTATTGAGATGGGCAGTAGAGTGGAGAGTGTGACATCGATGAAGACCTCCGAAGACAGAATAAAATAGTTTATGTTCTTGTATTAGATTAATCTACCTACTCTTTGAATTTGTGCTTAGCACCGAATCAATAGAGACAAGTTGTAATTGTGATGTAAGGAAAATTAATAAACTTTCATTATTACAATAAAATGTTACTACTTCAATCTACCCTTCACATATTCCATGCGTGGCCACACTTGGCCACCACAGTTTTCTCCCTTGGAGAGCGTAAATATTAAGACAAGTTTGCTGTATTATTATTTTATCAATTTATATACTTAGCTAATATGTTAAATGAGTAAATAACGTAAACTATGCCATAAAAATCAATATATTACCAGGAAGCCAGATTCTGCGAAGAGGTATTTTAAAAAAACGTGAGCTACGTTATTGCGTGTTGCCGCCCGTTGGCTATTCTACATAACCACGCCCAACCATCACACAAATATTGCCCGAAACGCCTGACAAAAGTTTTATAGCTAAATAATTCCTCACTAGTTGCCAATATAGTATACCTATACTAATATCACTAGCGAACACGGCAGATGCCTATAAAATTTTATTTAATCAATAAATTTAATGTTTTTATTGCAAAGAAAATGGAGTCTTTCATGAAAATTTAAAAATGTTGGTAACTTATAATTTTCTATTCTTTCTTTTTTTTTCTTTTTTAGGCAATAAAGAGTAGGTACCGCTCCAAATTATGTAATGTTGTCATATGCACAGCAAATCTAATTTGGTGACATACCGACAGCAGCGCCCCCTACCGGGTCCAATTTTGTTTTCAAACTATCCAGAAACCCATTGAAATAATACACAAAAAAATTAATCCAAATCGGTTCCTTTAGGAGGTGTTCGTTGACAAACACACATGCAGAAGAAATATTAACAGAAAAACTGCTTCTGATACAGATATACCTAACTAGGGCTAAACTTTGCCCGCGGCTCCGCCGCAGTCAAGAATAGGGTATATCTTAGGTTCCCAATATACTCGTAGTAGCGGAATAAAACGCAGAATAAAATTATAGCAGTGTTTAATTATAATCAAGAGCTATCAAACAAAAATAGTTTTGATTTATTACCTGGCTAGAGAAGTTGACACAAAAAGATACGCCTATGTCTTTGTCCAGCAATAGGGTCGAATAGCTATTAATTCGCAAGGGGGAAGGTGACGTAGCTTTTGTGGAGAAAACCGAATAACGAATAAATCTCAGAATGGAATGACTTCTTAAGATTTTATTACTAACTAGCCTTTGCCAGCGGCTTCGTCGCCGCCAAAGCTAGTATTTCGGTTATATCTCAGGTTCCCGATATAGTAGTGGGATAAAATATCTACCAGTTTTTAAGACCAATCAAGGCATTTCAAATAAAAAAGTTGCATCAATATCCATCTAGTAGTTCTTTTAAATAAATTCTAAAAAAAAATCTAGTTTAAATGATTTTCTAGGTTTTCGGTTATATCTCAGGTTTCCGATATAGTAGCGAGATAAAATGTATACCAGTTCTTAGGTCTAAACAAGGCCTTTCAAATAAAAAAAGTTGCATCAAAATCCGTTCAGCAGTTTTTGTGTGATGCGCGAACAAACAAACGGATAAACAGACAGACAAAAATTAAAAAAAAAATTGTTTTGTGTTTAGACATGCCTATATAGCCTATTACAGACATTTTTTCTCAAATATCTTAAATGTACAGCCACAGCTCTGTTACAGTTTTATAATAGTATAGATGAGCCTTCGATACTTTTTTATATTATTGTTTTTGGAGTGAAAACTTCTATAGGAAGGTTTAAAAGGATAAAAGGAGTAAATTCATGTAAGTCGTCGTTGACATGACCACGTGACGTCTCGTACATAAATTTCAATCAAGAATTTTCGTTTCTTATTTCAGTTACCCTTATGGCTACTATTCTATCGTTTCTAGGATATAATCAAGTACCGCTGAAGGAATGTAATATAGTTCCGGTGGACCACCAATAAAGGCGGAGAGACGGCACATGGCGGGTTTCTTTAGTGGGTGAGGGCCCCGCACTACCCTGTTCGTTGCCCCGAACGACAGGGTGTTTGGTGAGGAAAATTTTTTCCCGCCATAATACAAAAAAAGGATATAATCAAATGACTGACAGTACAGAGAGCTTAAATATTGTTGAAGTGAATAATAATGAGAATTAAGTGAATTGAATGCAGATATTAGGTACCTATAACTATATAGATAACAAAAACAACAAATATAACAAACGTATATTCTTTATTATTTTAATTAAGTTGTATTTATATTTAATACTGGGCTTGCGCAGCCTATGTGTCCTAATGATAAATAAACCATATTTATGAAAATAAATATAATTGTGGCTCAGAGTGCCGATAGATGTCAAAACCAGATAATAGATGTAAACAGTTTTGATAGAAATTGTAATGCTATCCGTGTCATCACATACTTGTACATACCCGACAACCATTGTATAAAAAAATCGAATTATTTAATTTCTCCAGAATATCTATACTTTAGGCGGCCTCCAAACATAAAGCTTGATCTTGACAGGAGATATATTATGTAACAGAGCTGTGTCTGTTTATTTGAGAAAAAATGACTGTAATAGGCTATATAGGCGTAGACACGCCCAAACAAACAATTTTTTTTAGTTTTTTTGTCTGTTTGTCTGTGTATCTGTATGTTTGTTCGCGCATCACGCAAAAGCTACTGAACGGATTTTGATGCAACTTTTTTTATTTGATAGGTCTTGATTAGACCTAACAACTAGTATACATTTTATCCCTATATGCTACTATATCGGGAACCTGAGATATAACGCAAAAACTAGCTTTTGGCTGCGGCGAACTAGCTGACCCAGCAAACGTTGTTTTGTTGTATAAATTATTTCTACATCGGCAGTAGAAGGGTGAAAATTTAGGGTTGTATGTATTTTTTTAATGCCGAATCATAATAAAATAAAAATTAAAAAAAATAATTATAAATAAAATATTTAGGGGTGGGTCACCCTTATCATTTAGGGGTATGAAAAATAGATATTGGCCGATTCTCAGACCTACCCGATATGCACACAAAATTTCATACAAATCGATCCAGCTGTTTCGGAGGAGTTTGGTAACAAGCACAAGACACGAGAATTTTATAGGTATATTAAATGTCAAACTCCGCATCAGATTACCTTAATTTGATGAAAATTCACGGACTGCAACAAGGAATCTCCCGAACAACAAAGTTAAAAAGGCAATTGAACCATCCATTTTTCCAGTTTAAAAACTAGCCTTTGTCTTTTTCGGGGCTTGAGACTATAATAATGTTAAAGACCTTTCATAATGATTTGTTCAGTAGTCACGGGTTGAAGCGTTACAGATTAACAAACTCACTTTCGTATTTGTAATATTATTAAGGATTTTCCATCTAAGTTAACTTTATTAGAGATGTGTATATCTTATACCTATTACATAAAAGCGAGCGACTTTCCTTTGAAAGCTTTCAAATAAATCATCTTTCGTTAATTAAATTCGTCTAAGTATAACGAAAAGCTTCTCGAAGTGATCTTAACTTTTATATCTGTTAAATAAATTAGTTCATTTCTTGGTTTGTTTAAAGCTTAAAAAAGGTACATTGTTACAGGCATTGAGTTAATGTTAATCCATTTTAATTAACGTTGTCGTAATGATATAAATCAGAAGCAAAATTCATGAGCGTCATGTGATTTTTAATTGATTTATTTTGTCTTATAAGAAGACTACAAAATTCGAGATGACCAAAAAATGTATAGAACTGCCGCAGAATGTACAGAGATTAAAATGTTTTATAAGTATTTAAAAGTTTAGGGGAAGGTCTCCCCATAAGGCATAAAATTCATGAAGCACAAACAATCTGGACAAAAGCTATGAAGATTTTGTATACTATAACTTATATAGTCTATAAGGGTGGCAAACAAGTATACGGCCCACCTGATGGTAAGCGGTTACCGTTGCCAATAGACGTATGAACACCGGAAGCATCACTCGCGCTTCGACATCTCCAAGGAAACGTATATGAGGTGGATAGGAAGGAATAGATAACGAATAAATAGGTAGAATACTAAGGAGGGGATAGAAAGGTTAGTAAGGGGTGGGTAGGGCGAGGGTTTGGGCGTCCAGCCACCATCGGTAGACAAAAAAAAACATTGCTCCGATGTTATCATGATTCAATTCATCCATCAGCCTTTCAACGTCCACTGCTGGACATAGGCCTCCCCAAGAGAACGCCACAACGAGCGGTCCCGACATGGGGGATAATGCCGTAATCGCCATGCTTGGCAGGCAAGTTGGCGATCGCAGTGGATGTTGTTAATACTCGAGGGAGTGCTGCTGCCCACTCTCCCGGTATTCCCTCAGTCGGCTCTTACGACTCCCGTTGGTAGAAAGGGGTGGGACAATTCTAAAGCCGGCCCCACACGGCCATGATTACATGTGGTGTATACCTAAACTTATGACATTAAATGACATACTTAATATAATCTATATATACCTATATAAAAATGCATGTTTGTCTGTATGTCCTTTATAGAATCGTTAACCGACTGTCAATCCCATACATTAATTATTCTTTCATTTGGTCATGACTTGATGATCTTCAGCAAAGTGTTGTGTATGAGCCCACGAAGGTTTCTGAGTTGGTACGACCAATCTTCGACAGATGGCGCCACTATCATTACACTATTATATATATTTCTTGTGTCCGTGTGTTGGTAATTGAACTCCTCCTAAACCGTTGAACCGATCTTGACGAATTTTTTTGTGTATGTTTGAATAAGTACCGGGATGGTTTAAATTCACATTTGGACCTGGTAGGTGGCGCCACGATAGGATTTCAGGATTTTTTCTTCGATTTATTCTAATCTAAAATTCTTTATATTTGTTTGAGTAAGTACCGGGATGGTTTAGATTCACATTTGGACCCGGTAGGTGGCGTCACGATAGGATTTCAGGATTATTTCTTCAATTTATTCTAATTTAAAAACATATAATGAAAATAATCCGCTAAAATAACTTAAACATAGCGGGCGAATCGTTGGTGTGTAATACATCTCTGCCTACCCCTTAGGGGAATATAGACGTGATGCTATGTTGTTGTTGTTGTTTTTGTTGTAAAATAAATGACTCCATACAAGCGAAACGCCAGTGATAAGACAGGACAACGTCTGTCGGGTTCGCTAGTTAGAGTATATTTTAGAGCAGTTGAAAAAATGTTTTCAGGGGTTTTATTATTCATCCAGCCCACATTCATAGAAAGACTAGTCTCTGAATCGAAATTATGCTAAGAGTAATGCCTGCCTCCCTAGCCAAGTTGCATAAACATTGTAGAATAGAATAATTAATGTATGGGATTGACAGTCGGTTACGCTTTCATTGTCGTAGCCTGATGTCAATCTCATACATTGCCTATTCTATTCTGTGGGCCTCGCCAAGTTGCGGTCTATGATTGCTAACGATATAGAAAACTATTAAAATATATGGAAATTTTACATCTCTATCGTTAAGTCACGTGACTTAGCGTTATAGATATGTATCGTTAAAGATATCAAATTCCCATACATTTTAATAGTTTTCTATATCGTTAGCGATCATAGAATGCAACTTGTCTAGGCCCACTGTTCTACTAGCGTTTATGCCACTTAACTAGGGGGGCTGGACAGGTGTGCAGGTGTGTCCCAAGCATAAACGACACATAACAGAGCTAGCACGTTTACTGAAGACTTCCCTAACACTGTAAATCAAATCCCATATAACTAGTATGGGCACAGGTACAGGGGCGTGTCGCAAGAAATAACAAATGTTTTAAAATGGCTGAAATTAAAGAATTATTTATTGAGGGCTAAAGTTGTTGACACTGCAATGGTAGTTGAGATATATCGAGTATGTTATTATACTTAAAGTAACGAAATAAAATGATGCTACTCATTCACCTTATTGATAATGTAATAGAGAGATTCTTAGTAAATGTAGATTCTGAAAGTAATATTTCAGAAATAAATTGTGATTAAGAAAGTTCGGCTTTTATTTTTTCCATTTTGACTAAAATGATAATAAGCAGACAAATAGGCATCTACGGTGGGCATCTATCACCTTATTTTAAGTCGCTTTCGTTAAATGCGATTTTCTTATGAACATAAATAACACTCGCAAATGCAATTTTCTTAGCCTTTCCTCGCAGCTCCGCCGCAGCCAAAAGTTAGTTTTTGGGTTATATCTCAGCTTCCCGATAAACTAGCGTATAAAATGTATACCAGTTGTTAAGTGTAATCAAGGGCTATCAAATAAAAAATTGCATCCGTTCAGCAGTTTTTGCGTGATGCGCGAACAAACAAACAGATAAACAGACAAAAAATTTAAAAAATTGTTTTGTGTTTAGATACGCTTATATAGTCTATTACAGTCATTTTTTCTAAATAATCTTAAATGTACAGACACAACTATGTTACAGCTTCATAATAGTATAGAAAACATATTAAAATAGGTATGATTACTTTAATTTAGATTTTGTAAATACTACGATAATAAATTCATGCTACTTATACTACTGATCAACGCAAATTCAAATTAATAAACCATCAGAAAATTTATTATAATAAAAAAAATATATTAATAGTAGTAGTGTTTTCGATAACTCAGACTACAACAACACTATTAATGCTACGTGGCAATCAAATATCATTTTAGTCCACAAAATAAAAAATCAAAGTATAGTAATTTAACCTAAACAAATAGTACCTCATAAATATAAACTATAAAATTCCCATATTTCGGATAATTTCCACTAGCGAATTCATTTCGCAATAGTATTGCTCATATACTGGCATTGTGATGAATTATTTTGTTCTGGTGAATTAATATAAATTTTAATGTATAAAATCGAGAACTAAGTGATTAAATTATTCATTTACCTATGAAACGTGACTCCTGGATTTTTTCTTTCTGTCACTACGGTTTTTCACCTGAGTGAAATCCACACAAGATATGCTTTATTTTGATATTTTTTTGCAGCGTAGACGTACCGACTGTGATAACGTTTACTCTCGCTTTGGCCGACTAAGGTGTGAATGTGTGCGTGTCGGCATGTACGTACAGCGAACTGGCCGACTCTGAGTGACACAATCTTTTGTTAGCAAGGCTCAGTCCGTTCTTTTTATTAAATCCATATGTAAAACATGTTTTTTTCGTGTTTTATAACGTTGGTGTGTTATTATTTACGTGTGTTTAGTGTTTTTACTTATTGTTATGGATAAAATAGTTATTATACTTGACAAATATCATCAGTTCGTCAAGCAAAGGTAAAATCTTTCTTTTAACAAAAAACAATGTACCGGCCGGGCGAACGGCGTTCTGTTTTGTTGACTATAGCATACTATAGTAAAACCAACGGTGGCTATGCGTACGTAAAAAGGTAGGTAGTTCTCATGAAAGGCGCTGGTTTTAGTGTCGCGTCGAGCGTAAATGCCGTAAATATTCACTATTTTTTTGTTTATTTAATAACGATTAAACCACATCGAACCAGAACGTGAAAAGTAATAGGGCTGTATTCCTAGTCATAATAATTCATAAACGAAAAAAAAAGACTCGATTAATTAAGTATTTTGGTCGTTATCGTGTTAACATACATTACCTACAACTCACGGCCATCCAAGCCAGATTTTTTTCAAACAGTTTTTTAACTAGTTTAAATAACAAAAATGGCATCAAAAATATCATGAGTGTTAAAAATAGTGTTTGTTCTTTATATGTGTGTGTAGATATTATTTTACAAGTGCAATATATGATAAATAGAGACATTTTAAGTTTGAAAAATCAGCTGTGCCGTGTCAACCGGGAGTAGAACACACCTCAACGCTTCGCTTAGTTTGTTGAAGTAGCGGTAGTGTGTGCGACTGCTGATCATGAGGTCTCGGGTTCGATCCCCAAGCGGGCAATGTTATCGAACTTTTTCGTAAAAAGAAATATGTACCTACCTACCTTACCTATAATCACGCCATTGCCCTTGCGGGGTAGGCAGAGAGAACAGAGTGCCAAGAGGCTCTATTCTTGCATACATCTCTTGCTTCCTCAACATTCATAACTCTCTTCATACACGCTCGCCGGTTTCGGAGACTCCTGACTCCACCTTCCTTCAATACATGACCAATTTGGTCTAGGTAGGTAAGTCTCTCTTGTGCCATGTGGAGCCGCCTTTAGAATTGTCCCACCCCTCTCTACCCACGGGAGTCGTAAGAGCCGACTGAGCGATACCGGGGGAGTGGGCAGCAGCACTCCCTCGAGTATTAACAACATCCACTGCGAACGCCAACCCGCCTGCCAAGCGTGGCGATTACGGCATTATCCCCCATGACGGGACCGCTCGTTGTGGCGTCCTCTTGGGGAGGCCTAAGTCCAGCAGTGGACGGTGAAAGGCTGATGGATGGATGGAGGTAAGTCTCGGTCTCCCCCTGTACCTACATCCTTCCACTTTCGCATTGTTTACCTTCTTAGCCAGTCGCTCGTCCGGCATTCTTTCCACATGTCCGAACCATCGGAGCATTCCCTTTCGCATCTTTACACCAATACTCTCTTTCATACCTACACGCTCTCTTACGTCATTGTTACGAATGCGGTCAGTCAGCCTCACTCCACAGATTCTCCGCAGAGATCGCATTTCGACCGCATTGATTTTACTCTCATGCTCCTTTTTACATACCCAACTCTCGCTTCCATACAATAACGTTGGGACAAGCACTGCGTTGTGTATTGCGACACGTGCCTTCTGGCTGAGGTGGTGGCTGCCGAGAAGTTGTCCCAATGCTCCGTTCACTCTATTTCCCGCATTCACTCTTCTTTCTACATCAGTGGTGTACCTTCCATCCCGACTGAATCCACATCCAAGATATACAAATTCATCCACTTGTTCTAGCACACCATTTCCTATTGCTACTCTAACATCTGTTCTGGCTTCTTCTCTTTCAAAAACCATTACATTGGTTTTGCTCACATTCACACGTAGGCCCCTTTTCTTACAATCTTCTGCCATTACGTCGACTAGGGTTTGCAGGTCAGTCACAGACTGCGCTAATAGGACCGCATCGTCTGCATATAGCAGCGAGTTAACCACTGAGTCGCCCATCTGAACTCTCACATTAATTTCATTCAACCTTTGTAGATATTTATTCAGATATATGATAAACAGTCTAGCTGATAGAACGCAGCCCTGTTTAACGCCGATATTGACATCAAACCAGGGTGACATTCCATCATCCAGCGGCACACAAGCTCTGCAGTCCATGTAGTTGGACTGCACCGCTTGTAGCAGTCTACCGTTAATACCATACTCCGGCAAAATGTCCCAAATTTCCTTTCGTACAACAGTGTCAAATGCTTTCTCCAAATCCACAAAACATCCTCGTCCACACCTGAAACCTCCTTGTGCCTCACACATAAATTCGTCAGACACCATCCTCATTCTCCTTTCAATAATCTTACCATACACTTTGGCTGCCAAACTGGTCAAGCTTATGGCCCTGTAGTTTGCACAGTCATAACGTGAACCCTTGTTTTTAAACAAGGGCACGATGACTGCGCTTCTTTTGGTCTACGGAAGCTGCTACTTCCGTATCCCACCATGCATCACCTTTCACTTTCCTATGCTTCTTTAAGCATCCACATACTTCTTTCGCTGTATTTACCATACTATCTTTCAATACTCTCCAGCATTATTCTATGTCAGATCCCGGCTGACTTGCCATTGTCAGCAGTTCACGGACACCCTCTACATACTTTGCTCTTACACTCTCTTCTTGCAACTTTTCAATCTTTATTCTTTCAAGCCCTCCGAAGTGGACACGCTCTCGCCAGTGTCTCCACTTTCTGAACAGACCACTAAATCTCGCAATAACGAGATAGTGGTCCGTGTCGACAGTGGGACCCCTGTAGGCTCTTGTATCCAGAATTTTACTTCGGAGGCGACTGTCTACCAGAATTAAATCTATCATACTTCTCTGTTCATTCCTTCTCCATGTATACATATGGATGTCCTTATGTTGAAAAAATGTGTTTGACACAATAAGGTTTCTCTCCATACATACATCCGCAATGAGCCTACCTGCATCATTCACTCTCTTATCACCAAATGAACCAAGCACGTCCTCGAAGTCTGGACGCTTGGTCCCAACCCATCCATTCAAGTCTCCGCATACGATCACGCGTTCACTAGCTTCTGCCAAATCCAAAACTTCCCTAACATTATCCCAGAACTTCTCTAGATCCGATGCCACCGAAGAGCCTACTGGAGCATAAGCTGCGACCATGAAGACCCTGGTGACAACTAGTTTTATTCGGACCCATAGAAGTCTGGGATCAAACATTCCGTAATCTTTCACACCTGAGGCCAAGCGAGCGGACAGCAACACCCCCACTCCCATGCTGGCCCGATCGCTCTGCGGTACCAGACCACAGAGCTAACCCGCCACCAGGAAGATCACAGGCGTCGCTACCCTTTCGCTTGGTCTCTGTTACACAGAGCACATCAAGCCGTCTGTCCGACATGACGGTTACCAGCTCGTGTAACTTACCTTCCACACCACCTCTTACATTCCACGTGCCTACTCAACATGCTGCTCCCCTCGACTCGCCAAACTGGGCAAGGCGTGATGGGTGGCGGCCTCCATCGCCGCATCTGCCGTTGTTCGTACCGACAGGGGCGGGTCGGTACGCGTCGCCTCTGGGGCACGCCCTAACCCGCACTGCGGTACACATTCGAGCCGGATTGCAGCCTGTGGATTACAGGCTGGCAGGGATCGCGACGAGCACGCTCCGGACTATGATCATCTTTATATATGAAGAAATATGTACTTTGGAAAATCCAATAGTGCACGCCTCATAATCGTCATCTATCTATACTATTATAAAACTGTATCAGAGCCGTGTCTGTACATTTAAGATATTTGAGAAAAAATGACTTTAATAGGCTATATAGGCATGTCTACACACAAAACAATTTTTTTTAGAATTTTTGTCTGTTTGTCTGTTTGTTTGTTCACGCATCACACAAAAACTACTGAACGGATTTTGATGCAACTTTTTTTATTTGAAAGGCCTTGATTAGACTTAAAAACTGGTATACATTTTATCCCGCTACTTTATCGGGAACCTGAGATATAACCGGAAAAACTAGAAATTTATTTAAACTAGAATTTATTTAAATGAACTACTAGATGGATTTTGACGCAACTTTTTGTATTTGAAAGGCCTTGATTTGACTTAAAAACTGGTATACATTTTATCCTGCTATTATATCGAGAACCTGAGATATAACCGAAAAACTAGCTTTTGGCTGCGGCGAAGCCGCGACAAAGGCTAGTTTTTCACAATAAAATAGATTATTTGATAAGTAACTAATAATGTATTGGTCTTACTAAGTAGTTTTCAATAAATCACATAGATAGCGCTAATTTCAAAAAGTACATTTCATAGTTCTCATGTCTTATGCGCCATCTAGCGCTAATTTTAAGAAGTACTTCATCTGGCTACACTATGTGGAATGATGGCTTCTACAAGCAAGTGGACGGAGTGGCCATGAGTTTGCCAGGCTGCCGTTGTTGCTGACATTTTCATGGAAGACTTCGAGGAGACTGCCCTAAAAACCTCACCTGTGGTCCCACGTTTTTACAAGCGGTATGTAGATGACACTTTCACTATATTACCATCTGATAAAGAAGGTAACCGTATTTCTTAACCATCTGAACTCCATCAATCCTAAAATTCAATTCACTATGGAACTGGAGTCAAATAACTCTTTAGCTTTCTTAGATGTTATGGTAATCCGTAACCCCAACAATACCTTGAGTCATACAGTGTATCGAAAGAAAACCCAAACTGATAAGTACCTGAATGGAGAGTCTCACCACCATCCTTCACAGTTAGCTACCGTGTCTAAATCTTTGTTTCAGAGAGCACAAGGAATTTGTAATGAAGAACAACTGGCTGGGGAGTTGCAGCATGTAAATAAATTTTTACATGCTAATAAGCTGCAGGTTCCACGCCGCCGTCACAGAAACCGATTGAAGCCTGTTACGGGGAAATCCCTAACAATGAAACAAAAAAATAATATTCAAAATTTACAATTTAATTTAAAAAAAAAATACAAAATAATTAGTTATTTAAAAACGCGGATCCGAATTTACCTCACCTACGGGTACTCAACTGCGAGGGGGGGGAGCGCAGATGTATGCCGGAGGGCGGGTGAAGCCGTAACCCGGATCTCGAGCGCAGCCAGGAACAGTACTTGAACTTGAACTTCTTGACTCGAAGTCTTGACTTAAAATTCTGACTGGAAAACCCCAGTAGCTTTTAATCGAGTGTTAGTGACTAATTATGGGAGGCGGTATATTTAAGACCGGCGCTCCCTTCCGCTCGGTTCTTTGGGGTTTTATAAGTCGCGCACTTATTTGTTTGAATGTTATTAATTTCCTTAATACACTTAATATAAATTACTTTACTGAATTCTTTAGGGCAGCGTTATCGGCCTTGACACACACGATAATTCAGTCAGAGAGAAAAAAAAGGTCTACCTGCTGTTCTATATATTTTTTGTCTAATAAAACCCCCTTCTATGATTTTACTTGCCATCTCTTTCTAGCGTTGTTGCCCCGACTTACTCATTGGAGGATAGTTTTTTGTTCTAGAACATTCCCTATCCGTACGCTTGCGATTGGAGTAGCCATCGAACGTTCTCGAACCCCGGCGTACTCTGCTCGCATCCGGGATCGAATGCTGGCCATATATGGTAATCATATTTGATTCTGGCCTTTGTGGGAGTGGATTCATGCGATCCATTGGCGATAATCTAACTGGGTAGGGAGTCTAGGCAACCGCGCGTATTTTAAATTTGCGGATATTGTATCCGTTATCAATTGAATCAAGTGCCATATACCCTTACAGGATGCAGGAGTGTACAAACTGGATTGTGATTGTGGTCTCTCCTACATTGGGTAAATAAAGAGATCCATAAGAACTCGGATCAAAGAACACATAGCTGATGTGAATCACCGTCGCTATACAAAGTCTGCAATTTGTGAGCACACACAGGACCACACCCGCCATTACATCAGTTTGACAAACCTCAAATCCTCGCAAAAGAACATCGATATCGTCCTCCTTGTAATAAAATCAATATATTTAATAATATAAACTAATAATCAATATTGTCTTCCTAATGGTAGTTTTTTGATTACTTAAAAATTTTAATTAGTAGTTAGTGGTAGAATTTTTAAACACTGAATATAAACAAAAATATTAAAACTTAAAGGAGTATTATACTAATTTTAGTACACTAGCTTAAAATCTCATACATTGTAAGCATAAATCTTAGAGTAGATATTTTTAATTGTGTTTCTAAACGAATATTATGTGGGTTAAAATAAATAAACCAAAAATTTGTAAAATCATATTGCTGTGGGTAGATGAAACCGTTTAAATAACATATCAGCTTTGGACATCTACCATCTAAGTCCACCCGTGATCATGAATGCTGTAAAGTATTCGAAACGTCGTGATAGTATAAAAATCAAGTAAACGCGATAGATTCCGTAAACGTAGTTTAATTTCAAAATAAAAAAGACTCGATTAGTAAAGTATTTTGGTCGTTATCATGTTAACATACATTACCTACACACGGACGTCCAAGACAGAACTTTTTCAAACAGTTTTTTAACTAGTTTAAGTAACAAAATGGCATCAAAAATATCATGAGTGTTAAAAATAGTATTTGTTATTTATGTGTGTGTAGAAATTATTTTACAAGTGCAATATATGATAAATAGAGACATTTTAAGTTAGAAAAATCAGTTTTTCTTCGTGAAACGAGAATAGTGCACGTCTCAGACGCCTGAGGCGTGCAAAATTCTCAGTAGCAGCCCGAAGTTTGGAAATGTACCCGGTAGACGGCAATAGGCTCGCCCTCTATTATATGGGACTTAAACATAGCTGGCGAACCGTAGGTGCGTAATACACCTCTGCCTACCTCTCCGGGGATACAGGCGTGATGCTATGTTGTTGTTGTTATTATAATTATATCACAAACAGCCTTTTCCCGCTTCTCCACAGCAGGTAACAGTTTTGGTTAGGTACATTTCGGGTTCTCGATACAGTAGCGCAATAAAATTTAGGTGTACCAGTTTTTAAATCTAATCAATAGTTATAAAACAAAATCCGTGCCATCAAAATCCATAGTAGTTTTTGTTTGATGGGCGTACAAATAAACAGAAAACAGACAAAAATTCTGGAAAAAAAAATTTAAGTTCATACACGCGTAAATAACGTAGGACTAGGTACTTACATGTTTTTCTCAAAATATCTGTAAGGTACAAACAGACCCAGTTCTGTTACAGTTTTAAATTATTATAGTATAGATATTGTAGGTATTATGGCTATTTTGATGTTCACCATCATTCATCTTCGTGGTAAGGAAATAGTTTTATATATCTTAACTATTATAAAGCTGTAACAGAGCTGTGGCTGTCCATTTAAGATATTTGAAAAAAAAACTGTATTAGGCTATATGGGCGTGTCTGAACACATAACAATTTTTTTAGGTATTTTGTCTGTTTGTCGGTTTCGTTCGTTCGCGCATCACGCAAAAAGTACTGAATGGATTTTGATGCAACTGTTTTATTTGATAGCTGATGATTAGCCTCACAACTGGTATGCTTACATTTTATCTCGTTACTATATCGTGAGCCTGAGATATATCCGCTAAACAAGCCTATAGTTGCGGCGAAGCCGCAGAGCCGAGCGAATTGAACCCATAATATCAATCGGACGAGAGGCCGGTATCTAAACTACACCGCTATTTGTGCAGTTTTTAATCGCGTTGCTACTAAGTGGATAGCGGCTAACTTTGTAACCCACTATATTATTACAGTTATTTGACATATTTGCCCAGTTATCGGTATAATGTCATTTACACTATAACATCATTCCTTTAGGTGTGTCAAAATAGGGCAGAAAGTGCCTATTAAGCGAAGCGTTGAGATGTGTATTACTCTCGTTTCACACAAAACAACTGATTTTTCAAACTTAAAATGTCTCTATTTATCATAATATTGCACTTGTAAAATAATATCTATGCACACATATAAAGAACAAACACTATTTTTAACACTCATGATATTTTTGATGCCATTTTTGTTATTTAAACTAGTTAAAAAACTGTTTAAAAAAGTTCTGACTTGGACTCCGTTTGTTGTAGGTAATGTATGTTAACAAGATAGCGACCGAAATACTTTACTAATCGAGTATTTTTTTTTCTTTTATGATACAATACTACTACGAATCCCGATGAGATCCCTATCACTTTTCACGGTCTGATTCGATGTGGTTTAATGGTTATTAAATAAACAAAAAGATAGTGAATATTTACGCTCGACGCGACACTAAAACGATTACTACCCTTATTTCGTGAGAACTATTTCTATAGACCAATATAGAAGTACTTCTTAAAATTAGCGCTAGATGGCGTATAAGACATGAAAACCACATTAGTTTTTGAAATTAGCGCTATCTATGTGATTTATTGAAAACGACTTAGTAAGACCTTACCGACATTATTAGTTACTTATCAAATAATCAATTTTATTGTGAAAAATGAAGATTATGAGGCGTGCAATTTTGGATTTTCCAAAGTATTTTCTATAAGTATTGACAATTTAAAAAATAATAGGTACTTTTTGTACGAGTCGTAGCAGCCTGTTATCACAATATTATCCCACTAATTAATAAAGGAAATATAATTGTCTTGTAACTAAAGCTTAACTTTATTACAAGGATGAACTATAAGAAATGACATTGAGGGAGGCAGGCAATTGTCGGATTAACACTAGACAAGTTGACGCATGAGACATCGTTGAAGGCGAACCCTCATCACTTAACCGTCTTTTAATCGGATTGTTCCGAAATGTATGAAATGACCTTTCCTCGATGTGAATATATGCGATCTTCATTTCAACTCTTGTTTTCTATTTGAATATTTGAACTAAATCTATACCAAAGCATATACTCACACCTCTTTCCTAGAGGGGTAAGCAGAGACAATGAATTATATTTTTTTATAAAATGCCCTCCCTCTTGCATATTTGGGTGGCCGCCGTGACCGGAGTCTGGATAAAATTATTATTTACCTATTATGAAATAGGTACTAGATTGTGCCCGCGACTCCGTTCACGTGGACTTCAGAATATAAATACATCATTCTACGCCACATTGACTACCTCTATGTAAAAATATGCCACCATGAATGGTACCCCTTTCAAGGTGGGTATCCACTATGTTCGCGAACCTTTTACGCTCCGCGCTCCAGCAACTGCTCCACCTAATGAATACGCTTGCGAACTTGGAGCGTGCAACGAACGTTGCACCCTCCGCTGCAGACGATCCGAGCTCTGTCGGTTTTTAGCGCGATCACAAAGCGGAGCGCAGTGTGTGCGTAGACGCAAGCAAAGCAAGACGAAAGTCTGTACGTAGAGAACGTACTTATGAATCGCATAATGGAGTGGTCCGAAGAAAAATGTATCGAATTAATTGAAGTATATCAAAATCAAGTGGAATCCTAAACAATAAAAATCTTAATGTTAATGCCAATTTATTTTGCACTGAGATAGCTTTTCGGAATGTAGGTAGTATCTTTTTTATTATTGTAGATTCAACGAAACTATACAAATATTCAATATCTGATGAAGAGAGTCGCAGAAAATTTTTGTAATGTCCACTTATTTCTAGTGATTTAAGATCTAACAGTAATGTATTTTTACATCTTTTCTTATAAAGATTAGATTCCCATAACCGAGGAGGACTTTTATAGTCATCAACAATACAATGTACCTAAATGTATGCCGCACTGACTATTAATTCTGATGCCGACATGTTCGTTCAAAGGTTTGTTGAAAACTGCAGAGCGCACGAGGAGCGCAGGTGTTGCATGTAAAGGAGCGCATCACGTATCCATTGAATCAGTTGCAGGAGCGCGGAGCGTAAAAGGTTCGCGAACATAGTGGATACCCACCTTCATATTTCCGGGATATACCTAGGTAGGTAACCTATTCATTCGATAGGTAGGTTACCTTTTTTCTTTTTTTTAGGCGGGATAAAATGTACCTAACCGCACACCCCGTCGTTAGGGGCAGCGAACAGGGTAGTGTGGGGCCCTCACCCACTAAAGAAACCCGCCGTGTGCCGTCTCTCCGCCTTTATTGGCGGGCCACCGGAACCATATTACATTCCATCAGTGGTCAGATATGTAGGTACCTAAGAAAAGTGGTGAAATATTACCTATGTAATCAGCTTGTGAATGGTCTAATATAAATACTATCTGAACATTACGCTTCAAGCGGCAATGAAAATAAATGATTTTATGTGTCATAAAACTCACAAAATATTTGTTTGTCGGGTGTCCGGAAAAAGCTCATAAACATCTCTGGAAATGATAATTTGAGATGCGCACGTACAATGAGATTGCTAGTTTATCTTATAAAATAATTTCTACCAAATCTATCGTAGTTTCGGCGACTTCAACTGCACGAAATTTAGTTTATTCTTTTTTTTTGAATGATGATAGTCTTAATAATAATATCTATTCTACCCGTGAAACAGCATTATTATCCGTTAGCTTATATCGAATTGGTCTGTGTGGTGACGGACTAAGAATACAAGTGTCATCACCCCATTGATTCCCACGGGTGTCATACGAGCTGACTAAGGGAAATAAGCAATTATCACCTATTGCATTACTGGTGGTAGGGCTGGGTACAAAGTGTGAGTACCAACTCACTTGCTATCGGAACCCCTATGGGGAACTCCTGAGTGACCGGCCATGAAGCTCATTAGTATGTTTTGGTTGTAGCAGGAGATACCCGTTTATTCTTTCATTTCATATCTGTGAAATGAAATGGTAGTATCGATAAATAAAAAACCAGACGTCGTGGGACGTCTACCAGATGTGAAACATCGAAATTATTTTGTAGAAATAAAATTATCATAGCTTGACAAAGTACTCCTCAAGAGTAATCAAATGAGTATAAACTCGATAGGGTTGCGTTGTTTCATTACAGAGTTACTGTGACCACCTTCCAGTTCCATCATCAGACTTTGGATACCATCTAGAGACAAAGTACTCGTCAAGGCGAATCATACGAGCCCAAACTCAATGGAGTTATGTTGTTTTATAACGGAGTTCCTATGGTCACCTTCTACCTTCATCACCAGACCCTGGATACCATTTAAAGACAAAGTACTCGTCAAGACGAATGAAACGATTCCAAACACGATTGGGTTGCGTCAAATTCATTACAGAGTTCCTATGTCCACCTTCCAGCTCCATTATCAGATCAGCTCCATGCGTGGAAAAATGACTGTTGATTATCTAAGAGAATAAAATCGTGGAATAGATTATTCTCGGTATAGTTATTCTTGTATATATTCGAGTTTGGTCGAATCCACTGTTAAAGACGCAACTTTGCCGATTTCGCTTAGAAGTGACTACAGTATTGTAAAATTTTCGCGTTTTCACTTTTCAATGACAGATTGGTTTGACAAAAAAATATCTGTGAACAGGCAAAAAAATTAGCACGGAAGAAATGTCATACAATTCCATTAGTAGGTTTATTTAGTGGGTGAAGTACCCACAATAGGTTCGTTTGCTATAAGTAGCGATGATCGGAAAGGTCTCAACCTCCTGCAGAACATACCAGTAAAGTTTATTGCTCAGGCTTTGTGGCTGTGACGCCTGTGTATACCTATGCCTTTCTTTTTTATTTAGGTGGGCAAAAATGTACATAGCGCATACCCCGCTGCTCAGGGAGACAGCAGGGTAGTGTGAGCCTCTCCCCCAGTAAAAACCCACCGTGCGCCCTCGCCCGGGCGTAAGTACTCGATGGACCATTATACCGCGTAAATTCACTTCAGTTGTCAGCGCGGCGGCTAGCCCTGTTGGGCTCCCTCTCTGAGCGACGTCTAACTCTATAGAGCCTTGTTTATCCGAGCACGAATCGGCCGACTCGATCGGGGAAGTACCCTCTCAGAAAAGACCAACGTGTAACAACGGTTGTTAATTTTAACGTTGTTTTTCCCCCTCCCTATCCTCTCCTTAGTATCCTACCTATCCTCTCCTTAGTATCCTACCTATCCTCTCCTTAGTATACACCCTACCCACCTCCTATCCCTTTCTTTGGAGATAGCGACGCGCGAGTGATGCCTCTGGTGTTGCTAGCGTCTATAGGCTACGGTAACCGCTTACCATCAGGTGGGCCTTAGGTATGCTTGCTCGCCACTCACGTAGCATAAAAAAAACTAGACGTCGTGGGACGTCTAGCAGATGTGAAAACATCGAAATTATTTTGTAGAAATAAAATGTTCATAACTTAACAAAGTTCTCCTCTAGACGAATCAAACGAGTATAAACTCGACAGGGTCGCGTCGTTTCATTACAGAGTTACTGTGGCCACCTTCCAGCTCGCCAGACCCTGGCTACCATCTACAGACAAAGTACTAGTCAAGACAAATCGTACGAGCCCAAACTCGATGGACTTATTGTCGTTTTATAACGGAGTTCCTATGGCCACCTTCTAGCTCCAACATCAGACTCTGGATACCATCTAAAGACAAAGTACTCGTCAAGACGAATCAAATGATTCCAAATTCGATGGTGCTGCGTCGTTTCATTACAGAGTTACTGTGGTCATCTTCCAGCTCCATCATCAGACCCCGGATAACATCTAGAACTGAAGTTCTAGTCAAGACATTTCAAACGAGCCCTGCACCATTTAATTACAGAGTTCCTATGGCCACCTTCCAGCTGCATCATCAGACCCTGGATACCATCTAAAGACAAAGTACTCATTAAGACGAATCAAACATGTCCAAACTCGACGGGGTCACGTCGTTTCATTATAGAGTTACTGTGGCCACCTTCCAGCTTCATCGTCAGCCCCTGGATACCATCTAGACACAAAGTACTCGGCAAGACAAATCATACAAGCCCAAACTCGATGGGGTTGCGCCGTTTTATTATAGAGTTCTTATGTCCACCTTCCAGCTCCATCATCAGATCAGCTCCATGTCGTTATAATATTGCATTATCACGCAACGCACACATGCGTGTAAAATTTCAGCTCAATCGGAAACCGGGAAGTGTGTCAAATTTAACTTGCAAGATTTGAACGGGACAAGTATCGCTAATTATTAAAAAAAAATATAAAAGGATTGATAAGAACCCCTGGTAGTCCATGAGTAGTGGTTACCATTTACCATTAGGTAGGCTGCTAGCTCATCTGTTACCTTAGGCAATAAAGAAAAAAAAACCCACTAATATACAGGCCACTCAATATATTTACCTACAGATAGACCTGGTAATCCAAACATTTTATTAGAATTTATAATTTCGGATTTTTCTGGGAACAGTGAAAGATCAATAGCTAGGTAGATACTTGTTAGATATACCAACTAACTTATATAATTATAATAAAAAATAACTTATGTATGATGTAACTATAATAATTATTAACTTATATAATTATAGTGCTTGTCCCAACGTTATTATATGGAAGCGAGAGTTGGGTATGCAAAAAGGAGCATGAGAGTAAAATCAATGCGGTCGAAATGCGATCTCTGCGGAGAATCTGTGGAGTGAGGCTGACTGACCGCATTCGTAACGACGACGTAAGAAAGCGAGTAGGTATGAAAGAGAGTATTGGTGTAAAGATGCGAAAGGGAATGCTCCGATAGTTCGGACATGTGGAAAGAATGCCGGACGAGCGACTGGTTAAGAAGATACCACAATGCGAAAGTGGAAGGATGTAGGTACAGGGGGAGACCGAGACTCACCTACCTAGACTAAATCGGTCATGTATTGAAGGAAGGTGGAGTCAGGAATCTCCGAAACCGGCGAGCGTATATGAAGAAAGTTATGTATGTTGAGGAAGCGAGAGATGTATGCAAGAATAGAGCCTCTTGGCACTCTGTTCTCTCTGCCTACCCTGCAAGGGAAATGGCGTGATGATAAGTTAGTTTTTTAGTTAAGTTTTAGTTATAATTATAATAATTATAAAATTATAATAAAAATAAATATTTAATTTTATGTCATAAAGGTTTTTGTAATTTTTTTAAGCACGACATGTTCGGCAAACCACTACTTACTCCTGTTTGTTTCAATTATCAGAAAATTTGTTATGGTTTCATTTAACAATTAATCAACAAGCGTGACCATAACCATACTTAGGAACTAATCTAATTAACCGTTGATAAATTAAACGTGAGGTGTTACAGAGTGCTGTCTACACGTCAAATTAACAAGCTCTGACGTTGATGGGGGCAGTAGTGACGTTATTACTTAACTGCCTATTACTGGCTCCTTTCTCCCGTACCATTCAAACTCGAACACAATCTTTTGTGTCACACTTTTGTAATGTTGTACTGCATTCTTCCTTGTGATCTTTCATCATCATTATTGGCATTTGTCAACTCTTTCATAATAATAAATTATAGTTTAAAAAACTAAAAGCACGCTTTAATAGCTAGTTGACTTCACAGATGGCGGAGTGGTTTAGGTACCGGCCTGCCACCCGAGTGTTGTGGGTTTTTTTTTTTTTTTTTTTTTTTTTTTTTTTTTTTTTTTTTTTTTTTTTTTTTTTTTTTTTTTTGGTCCGGTGGTTGTTTACCAGACCCGCGAGCTATTCCCTTGACATCGTCAAAGACCTTATTTATACATGAGATTTTTCAAGAGTTTTAGTTATATTATTATTTCTATGTATACGTTTTCTATTTTAAGTTTAGTTATTTATCACAGCAATTATTCTTAAATACTTCTGTACATTATTCTAGTTATCTACAAATTTTTACTATTAAAATAATTTATCTATTATTTGTATAATTCTTATTTCTTATTCTTAACATTTAAATAATTAAAATAATAAGTTAATTTATCTATTGCATCATTATAAGTTTTTGACTAGTTTTTATTTCTAAGTTTTAATTCCAAATTAATTTATTTAGCACAGCTTTTATCATTTTTATACATTATATTAATTTTTATATACAAATTTTTTCTATTTAAAATTAGTTTATCTAGCACATATCATGTTCATCATTTGCATTATCCTTATTTCGTATTCTTTAAATTTTTAAATGAAAATATAAATGTATTTATGTAAATCATTATAATTTTTGGTTGTTTCCTAGTTTTTATTGTTTTTTATAACCTTTTCTGCTATTTTATGGCAATATTTTAAAAAGACCTTTCTTTTGGCATCGTCATTGAAAATTTCATTTACTCTTTCCTTCTTTATATCACTTTGTATTTCTCTTTCTGTGTTATATCTTAATTTACCAAACAGCGGGCACTCGAAAAGAATGTGTGGCACAGATTCCTCCACCTCGCTGTCACAAGTACATGATGGGCTCTCCTTACACTTAAACCGATGCAAGTATTGAGAGAACCCACCATGCCCCGATAACACCTGTGTCTGCACACTGTTGATCTCCATTGTCTTTATAATTCTATATGCCTTAAGGGCGTCTGGGAAAAATATTTTTGTTATTCCCGCTGTTTCTCCTTCCAAGTATCTCTTGTTCCACTCCTGTAGCGTTTGGTTCCGAATCTGCTTTTTTATGAAAGAAACTGGGCATTTATCGTAATGCGGGATAGTCTTTATATGCAACGCTGCTTCCTTAGCCAGATGATCGGCTCTTTCGTTTCCCTCCACCCCCACGTGGGCCTTAATCCAGCACATTTTTAAGGACTTACCTTGGTTCTCAATGTCATATATTAATTTTCTGGTTTTTACTGCGAGAGGGTGAAGGGATTCGTTGTTTATAATAGTGTATAGTGCCGCTCTCGAGTCGCTGATAATTGCGGATTTCATACATGAATTCCGCCGTGCCTCCTCAGCCGCCTTACATATCGCTAGCATTTCCGCCTGATATACTGAGCAGTAGGATGCAAGTTTTAGTTTTATCTTTTTGCTTTCGACGCCATTCCTCCACACAGATATTGCAGCACCAACTTTTCCTTCTATTTTGCTTCCATCTGTGTAGATTTGCAGTTCGTCTTGAAGCTGGTCTTGCACCTCCTCCTGCGTTGTCAAACACATGAAATTCCTGCTGGTATGTTTGGCTGGATGCGGTTTTTTAGTGTATAACACTGGTCTTTCGATTTCTCTGTCACCTGGTACCAGCCGTGAGACCCCCCTCTTGGCATCGTACAGGGAAGCATTTTCCCTTATACGCATGTCCAGGGGGAGTATCCCGGCTAGCACCAGGGCAGCATTGAGCGACACTGTTCTGTAGGACTTGGAGATTCTCTGCGCGAACAACCTTTGCACCACATTAAGTTGCTTCTGGATTTTCACCTTTCTAGTTTCGGAGGCCCATACGCCGGCAGCATAAGTTATTATGGGTTCCACAGCAGCATGGTAAATGGTCCTGGTGATCTCTGGATGGAGGCCCCAACTGACCCTGGCGGCTTTCGACAACTGCTTATAGACGCCCAATGCCTTGCCACAAACATTTGCGGCATGAGCATTGAACGTCAACCTGCAGTCAATCGTTAGCCCCAGGATCTTAATCTCCTTGGCCATTGCAATGCCGACCCCTCCCATGGTCAGCCGTGGGGTGTCGTACTTGAGTTTATTGGTTAGCACCATCGCACACGTTTTATGTGGTGCGAACCTCAACTTATTGTCAACGCCCCACCGCTGAACATGTTCGAGGGCGGCATTACACTGACCCTCAACATCCGCCGCTGTATCCCCCGAGAAGACGAGGACCACGTCATCGGCAAATGCCTGACAATAGTCTCCCCTCCTCGCGAGATCTTTCAGCAGCGGGTCCAGAAGGAGATTCCATAGTATGGGACCCCCTATGGATCCCTGAACACACCCTTTACTGGTCTCCGTGCTGTGCTCACTGCCCGCATATCTTATTGTTACCATACGGTCTTCGAGATAGCTGGCCATTATTCTCCTCAACTCTATGGGGCAGTTTTCCTCTACCAATCTTTTCTTAATGGCTGGCCACCAAGCGTTGTCGAAGGCTCCCTCTATGTCCAGTGACACCATAGTAATGAGCTTCCTTTTACGGAGTTCACCCCTCAGGTAGGCCACCAGGTCATAGAGGGAGTCCTCGGTACTTCGCTGGGGCGTGAAGCCATATTGTCGAACGCTAAGTTGAGGTGCCAAATGCCACATCATTCGCCTGACCATCAACTTTTCTAACACCTTCCCCATTACTGGCAACAATCCGATCGGCCTATAGGACTTAGAACTTGAATAGTCCGCTTTCCCGGGTTTCCGAAGGGCGAAAACTATGGCTCTTTTCCAAATTTTTGGGAAATAACCCAATTGCCAACATTTGTTGTAGAGTGTTTTATGTAACTCTAAGTCTCCATTTATAAGTTGGGAGCAGATATCTGCCGTGAGGCCATCTGCTCCTGGAGCTTTTTTCGGATTAAAACTTGCCATCGTTGACCTGACTTCTTCTATTGTAAATTCCGGCTCACATTGTTCATAATGCGTCGGGTTATTTAACACCGTACAGGATCTGACTTGGCGATGGTACAAGTTATCCTCCTGTGGGTCATCTTTTTGGAAAAACACTTCTGCCAATTCTTTTGCCGATTCTTCACCACTCAGCTGTCTTCCCTCCTTGACCAACGGTAAATCCTCTGTCCTTTTCCCTGTTAGTTTAATAACTCTGTAAATACTCTCCCAGACCCCCTCCTTGGTTTGCCTTCCACAGAAGCTCTTCCAGCTGTTTATCTGGGCTACTTTTGCCTCCTTTTCGTATTCTTCTTTTGCTTCAAGATAGGCTTTGACTACTCCAGGTCTTCTGGCTGGCGCCGCGCAGCGGATTCGTCTCCTTTTAGTGTTCACTCCTCTTTTCAGTGCCTCCAGCTCCTCGGTCCACCATGGTACGCTGAGTTTTTGTATGTGTTTCTTTTTAGGTATTGTAGTGTCACATGCCTCTGTTACTATTTGTGTATATTTGTGTATGTATGTGTCAAGTTCTTGTGTTGTTGTAGTTGTATGTATGTCCATATGTACAAAATTGGGTTCCTGCTTTAATTGGTCCAATTTTGAATGAAATTGGGTCCAATTCGCCTTTTTGCTATTATATTTACGTGTTGTTCTGTGGACAATTGTGCCAGATGTTCTCTGTGTTTTTATATTAAAGAATATGCTGTTGTGGTCCGAGTTAATTATGCCTTCGGCAACTGTCCAGTCTTCTACCAGTCCTAAAAGAGCTTCACTGCAAGCAGTGACATCCACGTGACTTGTGTACCTTTGTCCACCCCTGATTGTATCAAATGTGGGCACGTTACCGTTATTGAGCACGTGGAGTCCCAGCTCCCCAAGCACTCCCACCATTGTCTCTCCTCTTCGATCGGCTCTGTTACCCCCCCACCATGTACTTTTGGCGTTGGCATCGCCTCCGATAATTATTTTGGGAAGTCTTGTTTCCTGGCAAATTTTTGAGAGGTGTTCGAGGTACGGATCGATGGGGAGGTCCGGCTCAAAGTAGTACGAGACGACAAGGATGCTCCAGGTACCAATTTGTAGTTCCACCACAACAATATTATTAGTTGTAAGGTGGCTGCGAAGTGTGACAGCGATGCTTGCATCGAATACCACTATCGCAGCCTTAACCGTACCTTCTCCGGGTGATGGGTTCTGGAACACCCTCGCCCCCCCGCATGAGTTCATATCCTTTTTTCCTCCCACATACGGTTCTTGTAAAAGAGCAAATGCTATTTTCCGCTGTTTTGCCTCGATCACCAACTCAGCTGTCGCCAATTTGCTTCTTTGGAGGTTCGCCTGTATAACTCTATAGGACATATTATCCGTCGCCCGTGAGACGCCCAGGGTGCCCTTAACAATAGGAAATCATCTCTCGCGCTATTGTGTCCCATTTTCTACGCAACGGGCATGTTTGACTATACACCAGGTGTTCAGTGTCGGCATTTTTAGACTTTTTACAGTTTATGCAGGTGGGTGGTTTTTCTGCTTCTTCAATCGGACATTGGGCTCGCATGTGTAGGCCTCCGCAATAATTGCAGAGGTCCTCTTTTTCTGCACAGTATTTCCTGCCATGTCCGTAACCTAAACATCTGGTGCACTGGATTAGGGGGGTCTGATCTTCGACCCTAACATGTGTAATGTCTATATATAGTTTCCCTACAGTAGTCATCCGTTGCCACAGCTTAGGAGACACTCTTAGGACTACGTGGCACTCATGGCTGTTTCTAGCTCTCCTTCTATATCTCACGTCAATCTTAGATTCATTGACTGCTAGATCTTTAAGCAGGTGTTTGTTTTGTGTCTTAATCGCTTGTTGAATATCTTCATCTTTGTATGACTTTAAGACGTTTCTTAATATAACAAGCGGGTCCTTATTTTTAGCTTCTTCAACCTTGAGCTCCTCGTTAGTTTTCAGTTGTTTCATCGCTTTCTCCATTTCCGGCTTGCTAGCACAACTTATGATGACTTTTCCATCCTTAATTTTGCGAAAACCTTCGATTTGTAGCCCATTTTCCTTAGCTCTCAACGTCTCCTTAACCTTTTTTATTGTTTCGTCCCCTGTTATTTGCTCTCCTCCACTTGTTATCACTACTGAGTGTTTGGGGTTTATTACCCTTTTTTGTATAGGTATAGGTAAGGCTGCTATTCTTGCGTAGGTTGATGTTCCCGGAGTCTCTGCGGCGGTCTGCTCGCTTTGCATTTGGTGTTTATCATTCAGTCCAATTCTTCCCATGGTCATATCCTTTTTCATGCCCAATAATTCTGTTTGGATATTGAGCGACTCTCCTCTGATTGTTGTGACGTCATTCCTCATCGCGTTGGTCTCTTCTATTGCTTGTTCGGTTATTACCTTTATAACTCTTATATTTTCCTCGATTCCCTCTATTTTGTTTCCCAGGTCTTTCATTCTCTCCCGTTCTTCCTTTATTTTGCTCTCCTTTTCTTCTTGGTCTTTCGTTTGCTTCTCCATGATATCCTTTAAATTCCTGATTTCTTGTATAACTTTTTCCTGGCTGTTAATGCTTTGATCCAGTGGCTGGTGTGGTTCAGCGTTGTTAATTTCAGCGTCCCTAACCAGGTATACTAATCTATCAATAACTAGCAGAACTGCGTTCTTGACTTCTGTTTTCAGGTTCTTTGACTGTTTAAAGTGTTCCATTGCTTCTATCTTTAATTCTTTTGCCTCTGCTGATCTTCTTAAATATTTTCCTTTCTGTGAATGCCTTACTGTCTCGCACACACTCTTCCCATCCCTAGATTGAATAGGTGCGGTGGACATTTGAAGTTCATTTGCAGAGTCTTTACTTGGTTTCTCTTTAATATCAGGTTTTGTTGTCGGTGAGCGAAGCATGGTGGGAATAGCTCGCTGCTGAGCTGCAAAAAAAGTGAATATTGTGCAAGATTCATAAAATTATTGTAGACGTGTTCAGCGAGTGTTTGTGTGGAGACCAGCTCCAGAATCCTTATTAAAAATGATTGTTTGCGCATGCAAAACAAGATGCGAGTATCTTGCGGGTGCAGGAAAAGAAGTAGAAAAAAGTGGATTAAATTACACTGTAGCTTGCTTGGAATGCAATGGTGACAGTTGTACTAATCCTTCTCCTACAATCCACATCACTGAAATCGACGACGACGACAGTAATGAAAAATAATGTTATAATATGTATATGGTTTATAATTTTTTTGATGTGAAACATCTAATGCGGAGGGAGGATAATCGGCTGTTAGCGTGGCGACTAGTACTTGGTGTCTAGATGGTATCCGGGACTGATGATGGAGCTGGAAGATGGCCACAGTAGCTCTGTAAAAAAACTACGCAACCCAAGTTTATACTCGTTTGATTCGTCTTGACGAGTACTTTATCTCTAGATAGTATTCAGGGTCTGATGATGGAGCTGGAAGATGGTCATGAGTACTCGGTAATAAAACATCGCAACCCATCGGTTTAGGGCTAGTTTGAGTTATCTTGAATAGTACCATAGTCCTAGATGATATCCAGGGCCTGATGATGGTGATTTATGTCCATTTCCGTTATTTTACACCATCCACCTATCCATCCATCAGCCTTTTAAAAGTCCACTGCTGGACATAAACCTCCCAAAGTATGGGGAATAGTGCCGTAATCGCCACGCTTGGCAGGCGACACGTGAAATATGACATTCTGCCTAACCCCCCTGACATAATGTATAATCGAAAATAACAGTCACAGGCAGGATTTGAACCTGCATCTCCTGGATACCGTCCAGATGCTTTGCCAATTTGGCCATCGTGACAATTGCTCCTGACTAGTAGTTTATTTCGATAACACATTAATTTTTAAGTACAAATTATTTGTGAATAAGGAAAAAGAGATTTTTACTACGAGCGGGAATCGAACCCGCGTCTTTTCCAATCCGGGGAAGTGCTCTAAGCCACTAAGCTATCGTACCATTCTTTCGATCATCCCAATCTCCTTATCACACCCGTCCCCACGACCAACGCCATATATCGGAATGCATTTACATTCCATTAAACCAATATACATAGTAAGTTCAATTTTGCAATTTGGTATAAATTAAATAATATAAATACTTTGGAAAATCCAAAACTGTACGCCTAATAACTCATAATCTTCATTTTTCACAATAAAATTGATTATTTGATAAGTAACTAAACTAATAATGTATTGGTCTTACTAAGTAGTTTTCAATAAATGACATAGATAGCGCTAATTTCAAAAAGTACTAATATGGGTTCCATGTCTTATACGCCATCTAGCGCTAATTTTAAGAAGTACTAGAAGTACGTGGCTGTATCTTATAAACAGCAACTGCGAATAATTATAGCGCGATTTAAAATTGCCACTAGTGACATCTAGGGCCTTATATGTGTTATGTTTTCCTTATTCACAAATAATTTGTACTTAAAAAGTAGCGGAGCATGTCAAATGCTAAAAAATATAGATTAAAAACACATTCATTCTTAACCTCTTGAGTGAGCCTGCGCCATCTGTCGGAAGTGTTTTTATACATTATACCGACCAGGTAAACTTAATTTTACAATTAAGATTTTTACCAAATAATGACGCATCCCATTATGAAGCCCCCAGTATGTAATATGAACTAGTGGTTCATAGATCAAACTAGGCCTGCCTTCTTTTTAAACAAACAGAAAAAAAATAAGGGCATATCACTATTGAGCAGATTTGGGTTATAAAAAGCATAAAGAAATAAATTTAATCCTGTGTATAGTCGTTCATTCTAAGTCCAAACATACCTATATAAGTTTGTGATGTGATGACATCAGGACAGTGCCGGATTAAGCTAACTTGATGCCCTAAGCAATCTTACCCTGTGGGCCCCCCTATCCTTAAGTGAACTAGAAAGAATTAATAAAAAAAATGTTAATGCGTATCGTAGGTAAAATATGTATGTGTTTTTCTTCCTGCTTATCCCATGCTAAGTGGGGTCAGCACAACACAGTTTCCTCCTAAGATTCAGCTATATTTTTATGACCGGCCGCCTACCTGACGTCATCTCACCTCGGGAACATCTTACACAGCTAACATATGTGTTCGTCACATTTGACCGTGGGTGGCAATCGAACACACGACCCCCGGCGTCGAAGGCAGGGTCACTACCAACTACGCTAAATGGGCTCCCCAGAATATGTATATATATATATACAGGGTCTGTCGAAATAATAGATAAACCGATAATCGAAGGTAGACCCGATGTGAAGCTGCAAGAAAATCGACTTTTTATTTTTGGGTTTTCAACGGTGTGAAAATGGTAAACATGTTTTTATTTTTTTTAAATAAGTTACTTCTTTGCTCATTCATTCGGTCACCATTTCAACAAAGTAACATTTTCATGTACCTTTTTGTATCTGATTCCTGGATACTTGTATTATCTCATTAGATTACTATTTTTTAATGTAAAATGGTTAACATAATGCATGAAGCTTTGAAAGTAGAAGGTATGTCAGTGAATGTGAGCAAAGCGAAAGTAATGGTTTTTGAAAGGGAAGATAGTATGACAAATAAAATTGCGAGATTCTGATTGCAGGAGAAAGAGTGGATCAAGAATTTGTATACCTGGGTTCAAAGTTTACGAGAGATGGAAAGTATGACTGTGATATTGAGCGGAGAGCGATGGCTGGAAATAAAGTGAATGGGGCACTGCATGGCTTAATGAACAGTCAGAAAGTGTCAAAAAGGGAAGACTGGCTGTGCATAGGGGGGTACTCGTCCCTACACTTATGTATGGTAGTGAATGTTGGGGATGGCAGAAGAAGCATGAGAGTATGATAAATGCTGTGAAGATGAGAAGTCTGAGAAGCGTAACCGGAGTGACTCTGATGGACAAAGTGAGAAATAGTGTGTACATGTAGAGAGGATGGATGAAAGAAGATTAACGAAACAGATATACAAGGCGACTGTGAATGCCCAAGTTGGTAGAGATCAACCTAGTCGAACGTATTTTGACCAGATCGGAGACGAAAAACGCTGATGAAAGTAGACGAAGCGAAAGATGTGTGTCAGGATCGTAGCAAGTGGAGAGAAGTGGCCTCTGCCTACCCCTACGGTAAAAACCGTGACAATAGGTATGTATGTATTAATGTAAAATATGGTCGTGTTTGTTAATTTTTATGTTGTATCCCTTGAGGGCCCTTTGTTGTCGTTTTTGTCCATTTTTATATTGTTACTTAGCCTTTGCCAGCGGCTTCGCCGCAGCCAGAAGCTAGTTTTTCGGTTATATCTCAGGTTCCCGATATAGTAACGGGATAAAATGTCTACTAGTTTTTAAGTCAAATCAAGGCCTTTCAAATAAAAAAAGTTACATCAAAATCCATCTAGTAGTTCTTTTAAATAAACTCTAAAAAAAATCTAGTTTAAATAATTTTCTAGTTTTTCGGTTATATCTCAGGTTCCCGATATAGTAGCGGGATAAAATCTGTGCCTCCAGTGAAGACTGATATAACTCAAAAACAGATTTAAAAAAATATATTGCATTATCCATAATATTCAGCTTAAAACGAATTAATAGTATGTATTAAATAAAACATGCACTTTAATGTCGTTTATAGCATTTCTTTAAATATGGTATAAGATTACAGAAAAACGCCGAATCTTGAAAAGTTATACCAAATGTAATTTAAAATTTAAGCTTTTTTATGTTCATAATGGTACAAATTCAAAAGTAACATTAAACACAAAACAATAATATTTTGGTGAATCATGATACTTATTTTTTATTTTACGTGTATTTAAAAAAAACATAAAGATATAACATTTACGATTGCATAAAAAAGAATGAAAATTGCCTGAAGATTAATATTTTTAAACTTTTGTCCTCGTATCTGATAATTTTTATCAGTTCTATCATTTAGCCTAACTTATAGTGTTGCCAGTTTTGTGAAAAAAGTTATGTAATCGTGTATCAAATATAAAAATGAAAAAAAGAAGTATTAATAGATACATGTTTAATGTAAATGGGATACAAAGTTAAAAAATAAAAGAAAATAATCACTAGGCTTTTAATTATTATGTGTGTTTAAATAAAAAGAAAACCTCTTCACAATAAAATAAAATTTCACTTTTTGAAAAAAAAACAAATATTTATCGTTTCTTAAAATCACTATCTCACTAAAATCACAGTTATGTCGCTAATAGTTAAAAAATATATTATTTCTATAAATTTTGAGTTGCTGCTACAAACAAAGTTATTCGAAATAATATTTAGATGGTAAACTATATGCGAAAAGACACATTATAGTAATAAACGCGTAAATAGTCTTCTAAAACCACAGGTGTCAAAGATTTACCAAAGATTTATTTAGCTTAAAACATTGTTTCTTTTTACTTATTATAAAATCAGAAATTATTAATTTTCTACTTATTAGTAATGCTTGCGTATCAATAATAAATTATGCTTTAACAACTAAAGTGGATTACAATATTACAATTTCTATTAATTTATTCTCAATCTCAATCAGCCTTTAAAAAATGATTGAAAATTTTATTCTTCTTCACTACTCATAATCGTAAGCGGTAGTATCTTAACATCAGCTTTAGACAATAGGCATCTATAAAAGTCGTGTGCACTGGTGAATATAGGGAAGCAATTGGCACAAATCTTGTTTCTTCTGAAGAGATAAGTATTCTAAATCATAAAATTTGCCACGTTTTGAATAGCCCATGCAGAAGAGATCAGAAGAGCATTATTGGTCTTCCTTATAATAAAAACGAGGAAAGTCATTTTTTATGTACTTCATGCATTTGATATTAACCCAAATAAATTTTTGGCCATCTTGGTTTTATTTTAAAAGGTTAAATTTTGTTTAACGAAATCACCAAAGTTATAGAACATGTCTTAATTAATTTCATCTACAATTATTAACTTAGTTGCTTTATTTGAAGCTGTACAAACCAATTTAATTTCCATATTTGTTCGCTTCTTTTACGTTCAATCAGAGCATGGTCGCTATCAGCTTCCATGTGCGTGTGTTCAGGAATGAGGAACTTATGTTCTATTTTATGTAACTGAAATGATAGCTTTGCAGCGAGCATAAGAATTAGTAGATCTTTCATGGGGCAATGTATATGCTTCTACAATAAAATTCCTGAAAGTGTCTGAAACATGCCACTAAATAAGTTTAAGAAAGCCATAAAAATTAGACTTTGTAATCAAGGTTATTACACTGTTTCGGATTATCTTGAGGATAAAACTAAATGCGCTTGAGCTGCTCCTTATTCATTAATTTTCAAAATTGTTTTATAAGATATAATGTAATTTTAGTTATAAAGATTATATTAAATTGTAATAAATTGGCAATTTAAAAAAGTGGCCCATGAGTTTCTTGCCGGGTTCTTCTCATGAAAGGCTTTACTACGGAATCCGGCTGCTTGTGGCGATTGCAATCGCCACTTTGTTATTGCGGTTGCACTCGCCTCAGGCGCTCGTGTTAATTATTAGTGTATTATTGACGATTTTAAGTGCTACTTAACAGGCCTATGAAATAAAGATATTTTTGAATTTGAATTTGAATCATTATGATACATTGATTTTACAATGGAATTCTTATTTTGGCCTGGACAACTATCAGAGTACAAGATTAAGTGGTTGGCATATGGATGCAACAGTGGTAATTGGTTTATGATAAAATCAAAGAGGCATGAGGCTATGTCATTTGCCCCTCTACCTCCTGTGCATTCCGGCCACATGTAACAGAATGTTTTATTTGTCTTTAGGTAATGAATTGTTACATTATATGTCCAGAGCTGCCGCTTGTATAAAGCCACATTTGTATGCAGAAATGGCGTTGACAAACATTTTTGTAAATCGAATGCAATAACTGCCACTTCTTCTAATGATTTAGCTCGTTCCTTATCGGCTCTTTTTTCATCATACGAAGTCTGAAAAGCTGTTTCATGCGTTTTGAGCTCATTTTTTAAAGAAAATACTTCTTCGCCACTGGGGTATTTGATATTCATATTTATTGGGTCACACTTAGATCAAGTAGGTATACTTATACTTAGCGTCTCCACAAGACTGATCAATTGCACCGGACAGGTCCCGTCCGTGCCATATCCTCACCACCGCTCGAGTTCTGTCCGACTCCCAAAGATTCGCAGTAGGTACTAAATTCGAAATAATGTCATTTAGCACCAAAGTTTGTCTTATTATGGTTTTTAATAGTCGATGACTTTTTGATACAACTGAGATGTTTCATTTATCACAAATTTAACTATTGTGTTAAATAATATGATTTGTAATGTATCATTTAACACAAATAAAAAAACAGAATTTGCGTAAATTAGACGTGGTATATATCGAGTTATACCAGACTTTTCTGCTAATCACTCTAGTGCTATATAGAATAATTGCAGTTTTATCATAAAACACAAAAAAGTGCATAAAATGATATAACTTACGTTCAATCATTTTACACCTAAGCCATTCATTGAACTTGTTTTATTTATATAATACGTGTAAAGATAAATCATTTATAACGAAAATTATGCAAAAAAAAAAATGTGAGTTATACCAATACTCACTAAATTATCTCTGGGCTTAATGAAGATATCGATCGACACATGAGTTAGACCAAAATTTTCGCATTTTTTTTTTCTGTATAAAACTGAAACAACCTCGATAACGATATATCTTGAGTTATATAAAGCTTTACTGGAGGCACAGAAATGTATACCAGTTTTAAGTCTAATCAAGGCCTGTCAAATTAAAAAAGTTGTATCAAAATCCGTTCGGTAATTTTTGTGTGATGCGCGAACAAACAAACAGACAAACAGATAAACAGACAAACAGACAAAAAATCTAAAAAAAAATTGTTTTGTGTTCAGACACGCCTATATAGCCTATTACAGTCATTTTTTCTCAAATATCTTAAATGTACAGACATAGCTCGGTTACAGGTTTATAATAGTATAGAACTAGCCTTTGCCCGCGGCTCCGCCGCAGCCAAAAGCTAGTTTATAGGTAATATCTCAGGATCCCGATATAGTAGCGACATAAAATGTATACCAGTTGTTAAGTCTAATCAAGAGCTATCCAATAAAAAAAATGCATCAAAATCCGTTCAGTAGTTTTTGCGTGATGCGCGAACAAACAAACATAAACAGACAACAATGTTTTTAAGGTAATGGCCAGCTATAGCATAGAACATTATTTTTCACAGTCAATGTTAAAATATTGACATAAAAAAAAAAAGAAAATACGAAATGCTTAAAATGTAAAATTTGACAATATTTTACATTAATAATGTCTATAGTAGTACTAATGAAATATTATAAGTATCCAGGAGTTAGATAGAAAAAAAGTACATAAAATATGTTAATTTGTTGAAATTGTGACCGAATGAATAAGCAAGAAAGTAACATTTAAAAAAATACAGATACGTCTACCAATTTCACACCGTTGGCAACCCTAAAATAAAGTCGATTTTCTTGCAGCTGGACATCAGGGCTGCCTTCAATTAACGAGTTATCCATTATTAAAAGTGAGGTATTACGATAAATAAAAACAAGTATAATAAAATAATATGTTATTCCATCCATCAGTCATTCGACGTCCACTGCTGTACATAATAGGTCTCCCTAAGAGAATGCCACAACAAGCGGTCCTTTTTTTTGATAACACGGTCCAAAATGCAAGTTTACGCACGTCACTGGGGTACCAACAGGATCCAGGAGGAGTGTCGGGCTTGATGTCATACAGGCTCGACTCTGGTGTCGAATTCAGTCATAGTGGAGAGTCATAGGATCGTCTACAGACATTCCACACTGACGCTCAAGTGACGCTTTTGTGAGGTTTTGACGCTTTTTTTGTGAGGTTTTGACGCTCAAGTGAGGTTTTGACCAGGTCGTCAGTCCGTCTGGCGGGAGGCCGTCCTATGCTACGCCCTCCTCGGTTTTATTTTACTTGTCCCGTTCAAATCTTGCAAGTTAAACACTGCCCGGTTTCCGATTGAGCTGAAATTTTACATGCATTATGTACTCGTATATCGTGTGACAATGATAAATTATGATAATTTTATTTTATAATTAATATATTTTTTTTTCAGATAATTTTACTTAATAATGAAGATTGACTATAACTAATAAGTTAAGTTGAAAGTATAATATATGGGGGCCAACTAAAAATCAGTATTTTACAATTAGCACAGCAAAACCTTTGTTACACTATTGAAATTTTATATTTGTTCGTTTATTTTTTGTTTTTTCTAATCTTGTGTAACAAAAGTAAATTCTTTGAATGCTAATAATAATATAGTTCAAATGATTAATCGATTCCATAAATTAATAATAATGAATATTATACTATGCTGCTAAGCCGCTGCTCATCACTTCATTCCGAGGACAGAAAATTAATACTTTGGAAAATCCAAAACTGCACGCCTCATAATCTTCATTTTCCACAATAAAATTGATTATTTGATAAGTAACTAATAATGTATTAGTCTTACTAAGTAGTTTTCATTAAATCACATAGATAGCGCTAATTTCAAAAAGTACTAATGTGGGTTTCATGTCTTATACGCCATCTAGCGCTAATTTTAAGAAGTATTTCTATATTGGTCTACCTCTCAGTTCAGGGCCGCGCGCACGCCAAGGCCACACAAAAAAAAATAGCTGCGCTGCTAAAAATATCCCGTTGGTGTGTTATTATTTACGTGTGTATAGTGTTTTTAATTATTGCTATGGATAAAATAGTTATTATACTTGACAAATATCATCAGTTCGTCAAGCAAAGGTAAGAACTTTCTTTTAACAAAAACAATGTACCGGCCGGGCGAACGGCTAAGGGCTCTATTACTAATCATAATAATTCGTAAACGAAAAAAAAGACTCGAATAGTAAAGTATTTTGGCCGTTATCGTGTTAACATACATTAACTACAACTCAAGGACGTCCAAGCCAGATTTTTTTGAAACAGTTTTTTAGCTAATACTTAATACTTTCTAACATTTACGCGAATTTTACACATTTTGAAATAAAACTACGTTTACGGAATCTATAGCGTTTACTTGATTTTTATACTATCCCGACGTTTCGAATACTTTACAACATTCATGATCACGGGTGGACTTAGACGGTAGATGTCCAAAACTGATATGTTGTTTTAATGGTTCCATCTACCCACAGTAATATGATTTTACAAATTTTTGGTTTATTTATTTCAACCCACATAATATTCGTTTAGAAACACAAATAAAAATATCTACTCTACATTGTTTCTCTACATTGGGCAAACAAAGAGATCCATAAGAACTCGGATCAAAGAACACATAGCTGATGTGAAGCACCGTCGCTATACAAAGTCTGCAATTTGTGAGCACACACAAGACCACACCCGCCATTACATCAGGTTTGACAAACCTCAAATCCTCGCAAAAGAACATCGATATCATAATACAAGAAGGCACACCACAAGATTGCAAGACACAGTTAGCGCTTATTGTGTAGATAAAACCCACAGTAGTGGATCTTTCTCAGTCAGGCCGCGTTCCGATCCGGTGGTAGCTTTTTAGTCTTAGCCTCTATTAAAATATTCAATATATTTAATAATTTAAACTAATAATCAATATTGACTTCTAACTGGTAGTTTTTTGATTACTTACAAATTTTAATTGGTAGTTTGTGGTCGAATTTTTTAAGCACTAAATATAAACAAATTTTTTTTAAACTTAAAGAGAAGTATTAGGTATACTAATTTTATTATACTAGCTTAAAATCTCATACATTGTAAGCATAAAACTTTTTTTTTTATTCTTTTATTGAAGAGGCTTCGTCAATTTTGACGATGTCGCCTCGTAAGAGAAAGCTTAAAAATATACAACAGAACTGGCTTAATGTAGACAAAATGCAACATATCTATACAACAATAAGTGTAAGTAGGCATATGCAAGAAAAATAATATATAGCTAATCTATAACGGAGCAGAGTTCTTAAATTTTGCAAGATATATCAGGCATAACTCTCTAGCTCCCTCTGAATGTGGGAGTGATAGAAAACTATTACACATTCCTATATTACAAGAGTACCTATCAGCCCACAGCCTATCACGGTGAGTCTTGTTTCGGGCACATTCCAAAACCACATGGTGGAGGTCCTCTATAACACCACAGTCAGAGCAGTTGGGCGAATCAGTTCTCCCCATAAGGTGTGCAAACTTGTTCGTTGGAATATGTCCGGATCGCAGTCTTAACAGAGTTACAATATATTGTCTGGACGCTGACATTTCTTGAAACCATGGGAAGTGTGTTTTAAATGGTTTTATACCATATACCTTTTGAGCGCGAACGTTCATCAAAGTATTCCTGCCACATTTCTATGCACATCTGTTTTAGTTATTGTATATAGTCAGAATACAATGGCAGAGTCATGTATGGTATAGCTTCACTTAAAACTTGTCTAGCTGCCCGATCTGCTTGCTCGTTGCCCTTAATGCCAACGTGGGATGGAATCCACTGGATAACGACCGTCCTATACCATCTCTGCTCAGCTCATTGATTGCATTAAGAATTGCATAGGCTATCGGAGAGGCTCGAAAACTCGAGGGTAACCGAGCCAAATGCATAAGAGCACTATTCGAGTCTGTCAGAATAACAACACGGTCGATATCGAGATGTGGCATACAAAAAAGCCTCTAAAATAGCTATCAGTTCACAGTGCATAATAGATATAGCATGCTTGCTAATTTTAAATTTTAAATCATTAAATAATAAAATTAAATAATAAAATTTAATTAATTGGGGGTCATGAACTGCAGCACTCACATCGTTGTTGTCTTTAGATCCGTCGGTGTACAATTTATAGGACATATTGTAGTGATTATCTATGTACTGATTACAAATATCTTTTAAATCCGATGGAGCAAATGAATGTTTTGGTAAGTTTACCCCATCAATATTACATTTTATATTTTTGACCGAATTAAAGTTACCCAACCATGTATTAAATGAGAACATTTCCAATTTAGGACTAGAATAAATGGGTAAGTCTTGAAATAGTCTGTGCAATTCTACAAGTAAATGTGATTTCTTATTCCTCCAATACACTCCTACACACATATTGGATAAATCATTAAGTAATTTTGTATTACGATTATTTTCTATAGATTTAGACTTAAGCCAGAACTTTCCCGCTAAATAACGCCAACGAATGCTTAACGGCTCTAGACATAATTCGCTCTCCATGACATGGATGGGCGTGCTCTTAATGAAAGCCGATAGGGGCTTAGGACTCGCATACAGTAGTTTTGTATCTTATCAACCTTACTTAATTGACTACTAGTATAGTTGTGGTATAAATAGCTACAATAATCTAACCTACTCCGAATAATTGATATATACAATTTGCGTAAATGTTTTGGATGGACTCCCCAACTTCCACCAGCGAGAACTTTAAATACGTTTAAAAATCTGAGACATTTATCTTGGGTCTCGTTTAAATGTTTTTTCCATTTCAAGGATCGGTTCAACCACATACCGATATACTTAATATTTGGAACTAATTCAATGTAGTGACTATCTATTTGCACATTTATAATCGTTTTATTATTACCTCGACTGAATAAGCACATTTTCGTTTTGTTAAAAGAGATACTTAAACCCAACTGTTCCATCAAACTTTGAAACGCATTTAAAGCTCTCTGAATTTCTATAACCGAGCTTAATGGATTCTTATTACTAACATACAATACAAAATCATCGGCATATTGCGAAACAAAAACATTTTTTATATCATGGCAGATACTTGCAGTTGCAGCATTAAATAGCAAAGGTGACATGGGATCGCCTTGTGCAATACCAGTTCCTGTAGTGCGACAAATGGACTCATTATTGGATAGTTTAATACAAAGATATTTCCTGTGTAAGAATTCCCAGAGGTAATCGCATAGAGGCGATCCCACTCCCATTTCGTCTAGTTTCTTTAACAGTGCTATCACATTAATGTTATTGTAGGAACTGTCGATATCTACAAAGCAGCCCAATGTTGTAAACCCTTTTGATAGTGCTAACTGTACCTGACACACTAACTTAGATAGATTATCTGCGCAGGATCGAGTTCTTCTAAACCCAGTCATCTCATTTGAAAAACATTCATTACTTTCAAGAAACCATTCGATTCAGCGCATAATAATCGTATGAAATACCTTGCAAGGACACGACAACAAAGCAATTGGACGGACACACGACGTTGATCCAGTACCAGACCCTGGCTTTGGAATAGGGATTATATAAACTTCTCTCCACTGTTTCGGAACAAAACTTGAAAATAAAAATCGGTTAAACATATTTAATAGAATGGCTTTCCCAGCATTCGGGAGATATCTAATCATTGAATAAGAGATATTATCATTGCCAGGCGCCGTATCAGTATTCTTAACAGAGTTGTCAAGTTCCTGCATCGATATCGGGGCAGATAGCTGAGGGTTGTTAGAACAAAACGAAGGTGTAGATGGAGTCACATAGTCGGGGGCTAGACTAGAGAGTAAGTTTTCCGCCTTATTGTGGTCTAATGTTATGCTTCTTCAGGTTTTGTAGCCCTTAAACCATTTCATTTGCCTCCACATTTCGGCTGTAGTTGTAGTGCTATTTGTACTATCACAAAAACTTTTCCAAGATTTATATTTGCTGTTTCGTATCGTCTTTGAGCCTCACTCTTAGTTTTTTGTAGTATTTCGAGGTTATGTGGCGTAGGGTTTCGTCTGAAAGACGCTAGTGCCCATCTTCGTTTTGCTACTGCGCATGACAAATCTTGGTCCCAGTATGGCTTAGGTTTAAACTTCTGTTGATCTATAGGGTCTTCGCTAATTTAAAAAGATGGTATGCTTTCATCCGCGGCTTTATTTATTATATCTACTAAGACGTCATATGCCGCCTGATGATCAGAAGGTAGATTAATGAGGTTAATTTCTCTGACAACTTTATGTTGGTATTTTGACCAGTCTGCTTTTTTATAATTTCGCATAGATCTAAATTTTTTGAATGAATTGGTTTCTGTTTTAATCTTTAAAATCAAGTGATCACTTCCTAAGCTCTCATTCATAATTTGCCATTCATATGGTGCCCATTAAAGTCTCCTGCTATAAGAGATTTTTCCTGCGTCAGAGATAGGACTTCATCCCAATATTTTTTAGACGTCCTCACTGACGATGGGCAGTATACAGTAACAATGTTCCTCAAATACGCGCAGTTTAGTAACCCAAGATGTAAAACTTGAATTTCAGGATTAGAGATACAAATATTATTTTTAGTCGCTTTTAACGACCAATGTGTCAATATGGCCACATCTCCATATCCGTCAGCCCGATCCTCTCGGAAAATGTTATATCCGCTTATTCGAAAATCACTATCAGGATCTAACCAACTTTCGTTAATAATAGCGATGTGTACTTTTTCTTGATGAAGTAACGTGTCAAATTCTATTGCTTTAGGCCTAAGGCTTTGGGCATTCCATTGCAATATAGTTATTCGTGAAATTTTGTGTTGTTGCTGGTCCATTGTCTGAAATAATTTACCACTGGCATGTCTGATAGGTATTGCATCACATAATTGATAATCCACTGGCTAATTATATTTATACAACTTTGAATTTTCTCTTGCCATGAAAGCCTTTCCTCAAATATTTTTTAAATCTATACTCTTTGTCTGATGCCATATATTCCTCTGTCTTTCTTATTCTTATCTCGATCTTGTTTTCCATCTCTCTTGCGTTGGTTTTTCTTTTTACCTTTTGGACGCCCCAACTTCACCACTTTTGCATACGTAGGGCTGTCCTGAGTGTTATTTGTAATTTCGTTTAAATCCATCTGGCTGACGTCAACGTTAACAGCTTCTTCTAGTTCATTGTCGGAAACAGATAGTGAGGTAGCCGATTCCGTGGGTACATATGCTGTCAAGGCTTTTTGTAGGAGCAATTAAAATCCGACATTAATTGCCATATCTTTTTCTCTTTCTTGTAAATAGGACAATCTCTCGCCAAAACCATATGTTTACCAGAACAATTGTTGCATTTAAATTCCATAGTATCACAATTGGGGTGATTTTTACTACATTTTGGACATATTACTCTACTGGAAGGACACATTTTAGTTGTGTGCCCGTATCTCCAGCACCGGGAGCACTGAGTGACCGGGAACACATAGGGAGTTATGGCAGTTCTTGTGTTAAATATATATATAAACGATGGTGTGGAGCTACTTTTAAAGCATACTCGAATTGCCTCAGAAGGTTCCCATTTTCCATCATCGCTATTTCGACGTTTAAGTCTCTTAACCCCTAGTATCTGAGTGTCAGATGTTAATCCCTCCATAATTTCTTCGTCTGATAAATCTAGATCAATGTTCTTTATTACGCCATATGATTGACTTATCTCCAATGTTTTCTGAATCTTGTAGCCCCCAGTTTTAAAATATTGAGCATTAATCAATTTATCACAGCTTTCCTCATTATTAAATTGTAACAATACTTTATAAGAATTTATATACTTAATGCGGGTAATGTCACAAATATTTTCCGAATTTAATATTTTCACCAGCTTAAATTGTTTTGGCAGCTTTTCGGAACTTGTCATGCTTACCTCAATTTTATCTTCAGGGATTCTGAATGTATCATCGACGACGCTAGCCCTAGCAAATCTTTTCCCTTTTCTTGTTACCGTAGTCCAAATTTCTTCGTTATCCACTACCCTACTGCGTTTAAATGATGAAGATGGTTTGTCTATTTGCAAGATTTGGCTGGCTTGAATTACACTTGTTTGGTTTAAATCTTCCATACTACTATCTGACTCACAGTTTTCCACCATTATGTCATTCGAATTGGCTTGGTTAGTAATTACACATGTTGTACCGTCAAACTCGTTCCTATCCATTATTAAATAACATCGTATTGAATGCAAACAATACGCGACGCAAAACCGGTTTAATCTAGCGATACACGCGTCCAACGATACGAAGCGCCCGCGCGCTAATCCAGCATAAAACTTAAAGTAGATATTTTTAATTGTGTTTTTAAACGAATATTATGTGGGTTGAAATAAATAAACCAAAAATTTATAAAATCATATTACTGTGGGTAGATGGAACCGTTGAAACAACATATCAGCTTTGGACATCTACCATCTAAGTCCACCCGTGATCATGAATGCTGTAAAGTATTCGAAACGTCGGTATAGTATAAAAATCAAGTAAATGCGATAGAACTACTAGGCAGAGAACTTAAAAAGTGGCGGAGCATGTCAAATGATGATAGATTCCGTAAACGTAGTATTATTTCAAAAAAGTTTTTAACTAGTTTAAATAACAAAAATGGCATCAAAAATATCATAAGTATTAAAAATAGTGTTTGTTCTTTATATGTGTGTGTAGATATTATTTTACAAGTGCAATATATGATAAATAGACATTTTAAGTTTGAAAAATCAGTTGTTCCGTGTAAAGCGGGAGTAGAACCCACCTCAACGCTTCGCTTATGAGGCGTGCAATAAATGGACGGCTTCTTCCCACTATATGAAAATCTGTGACGAATAAAATCACAAATTATTAGTGGTGGATGCTAGGTTCCAAGAGCCAAAAATATCCTTTGTTTTAAAAATAAAGGAAAAATATCCTTTATTTTAAAAATAAACGAAAAATATCCTTTATTTTAAAAATAAAGGATATTTAATAATCAGTATTTTTTAAAACATCGATACGAGATAGGTATATCGATAGTTTTTGGTTTTTCCTGCATCCCTAATTGACAGCCGACATCATACAACAGATAAAGGCTGTGTTCCGATATACACTGCGAGCACTGTGATATCGCGTGGTCAACAGCGTCCAGAAATATAACAACTTATGGAAAATTATTATTATTATTGAATATTGTAAATCAAAGATACCCATGGAAAAAAATGTAAAGAAATTGTGTTTATTGAAGTGTAAAACCAATACTTAGTATGAAATGAAAGTAATGACAGATCAGTATACTGGATACTGTTTGCATTCTTAACAACGACGTAAGAGAGCGAGTAGGTATGAAAGAGAGTATTGGTGTGAAGATGCGAAAGGGAATGCTCCGATGGTTCGGACATGTGGAAAAAATGCCGGACGAGTGACTGGTGAAGAAGATATACAATGCGAAAGTGGAAGGATGTAGGTACAGGGGGAGACCGAGACTCTCCTACCTAGACCAAATTGGTCATGTATTGAAGGAAAGTGGAGTCAGGAGTCTCCGAAACCGGCGAGCGTGTATGAAGAGAGGTATGAATGTTGAGGAAGCGAGAGATGTATTCAAGAATAGAGCCTCTTGGCACTCTGTTCTCTCTGCCTACCCCACAAGAGAAATGGCGTGATGATAAGTAAGTAAGTAAGTAGGTTTACTGGACTGCTTGGATCCCAGGATATTAAAGGAATTAGGAATAACGCAAAGGCAGACCAACTTGCTAAATCAGCATCTTCGAGTGGAACATACTATGAAATATTTCCTCATTACAGCAGCGAAGTAATCCCTAGATACAAAAGGAAATTCTGCGATATATGGCAGGAATATTTTGATTTAAGATCAAGAGAAAAGGGTATTTGGTATGAAACCATACAGTGCTCAATCTTTCGTAGCCCCCTGGTCTGGAGATGTCATAATTAACAGCCCATTTAAAAATTGTTTTCAAATTCCGTTCCGGTCGCTATCCATCTGCAAGTATGCATTTCTGTTAAAAAAATGCACCTCACCCAAATGTGAGATATATGATGTGGTGCAGGAAGTGCATCATTTGTTAGTAGAGTGTGATAGGAACCGGAGTCATAGCGATGCGTTGCTGAGGGAGTTTGGGCTGATTAGAAGCAATGTGGGTATTTTCCAATCCATTCTGGCAGAATCCGCTTCAGTTGCTGCAAGAAGGGTATATGAGATGATGGTTGCTTCTCAGCAGCTCCTCCCTGCTGCTTAGATTAGATTAAGATTGTTAATATTTAAGAGTACAATGGAACTGGTATATCCATGTTCGATAAAAGTCCCCAAACTAAATAAAGAATAAAAAAAAGTATACATTTTATTTATATCCGATGTGAAATCGCTACAATACATTTACTAATAACTACGTGATGTTGCAGAATTTTAGTGTTGATCATATAAAATAAAACCTTTTTTAAATAGTTACGTTAAAATTTTTTGAGTGTTTAATGTCTCTAAACTCTCACCTAATTTTGCTTTCACAGTATTAATTAGGATAATAAGTGATCGACATTCATGTATTAATCAATTAATGATTTATTTATATAGTGGTAAAAATTATATCGCGTACTTCATTTAAATTATGCCACATTTAGGGCGAATTGTACATGTTATAACCACACTGAAGTGTAATATTGCTGTCTCATGAGTGGCCACACAATGGCTATATCTATAGGTTCTTTGACTAAGTCCTAGACTATCTACCAAAATTTTATTTAATAAATTTGTAGGAGGTAGGGAAATATCGATTTTCTGATACTCTACTGTACTTTACATTAAACTGTCGATTTGTTCGATGTTTTGAACGGCTTCACATTGACATCCATAGTAAAATGAGTTGCCATTTTAGTACTTTTAATACGTAAAAATAAATAATAATGTTTTCTACACATTGATATTTATCCAACCCACAGAATAAGAGATACCAGATCTAACATTAATATAATTATATCGACATCGATCATTCCTATTTTATTTTGGCTATAATAAATGATATTTTCATTCATTAAGATAAATATGGTTGATAACTTGGGGTAATTCCCCATAGATTTAGCGGGAAAGTGTTGACAGCTTGTCAGCCGATTACGGTGCGCCCGAACAATCCGTCAGTTGCCGTCAGTTAAAATTTTAACTTCACACGTTCAGTTTTTGGATTTTACTGATCAGTTAAATTGACCGAGATTGTCGAGCTTAAAAAATGGATCTTATAAAATGTACTATAACTTTAATATTGATATAATTTACCCTACCGGATCATGTAGACTTATCTGTTTAGAAAATATTAATCATTTAAAATTCCAATTTAAAAAAAAACATAGCGTTTTTGACTGAAAGTTGAAAAAGAGTTTTTATAGTAGTATTTTAGGGGAAATTTATGTACGGGCTGACAACACTAGAGTTTAGTTTTTTTACTTGTCGACAATTAGTGGAAGCGTTGGGAGTGCAGTAATAATTTTATAGATATTTTCTATTCAATTGAACTGTTATTTAGCAAGAATCAAAGATGAAGAGCATAATATTCGTTTGCATGTTATCACTATCGGCGTGCTTTAGCTTACCCAATGCACCAGAAGGTAAGAAAATAGTTAATCTAGCTTATAGAAATTTCGATTTTCTCACGGCATAAAATGCGTAGTACCTACCTGTCGTTGCGGTATGTAAAAAAGTTAAAAAACTATTGATGACGGATAGCATTTCTAGCATGGAATTAATTATGGCCAAATTGATTATTCTAGCGATCTAAATGTGAGTTTTAACATCAAGGTCATAAGATTTTCGGTATCTGCTTGGTGTCCAGTTCTTTTTGTGACGC